>OZ014504.1:18694586-21094586 GCA_963966045.1 Xestobium rufovillosum
GACTTTCCGCGGACGCAATTTCGCCGACGGATTGCGTCGACGGAGTCCGTCGGCAAACTTCGCGACGGAAATTTCTTAAAAACAAAGGTTTAAGAGATTTCCTTGCCAAAATTTTTCGATTGTTACGAAGTTGCCTAGCAATTCTCTGAGTGACATTGAAATAAAAATTACGACACCTCAAAAACGTCAGGAGTGTGCCCGCAAAAATTAAACAATAAAAAAATTCAAGTTTATCTATGCAGGCGGCGTACTTCTTCAAAACGTTAAGAAATAATGACGGTAAACTTATTTATAAAAACAGTTTTACCATATTGCTTCATACCTACCGGAGTTTACAATCCATTGCCTACAAATTTGTTCATTCTTCGGAAAGCGATATTGCTGCAAACCTTCTTGATCGCGAGGACTTTTCCCACAATTTACATACTGGCAACGACTTCCACGTCTCTTCATTTTTAATACTGTAGTGCGAATATTACTAACATTGGCTCAACAAATTTTGAAATGCACAAGAAGAGAATAATTGAGAGGACATTGCAATTTTCATTTTAAAACAAATTATTCCAGATGTTAGCGGCAAGCGCAGGCGCTGGGCGACGAATGGCGCGTGTTGGGGTATATTGGGCGTGGTGTAGTACTACGACAAAAATTATGAATGGAGACGCGCAGCGCCGCGCTTCGAAAGACCGCGGTGTCCAGAACTACGAGACTTCGTGTCCCTAGAATGAGCGTCAATATACAATACAAGCGCTAGCAGTCTTAGTATGATTAGTCTATGGTTTGGCTATTATACATATATTCATTACTTTCAGAGACATACAAGTTGCAGTGCAATTGAAAAATATTTCGGAAAACAATGAAATTAAAATAGCTAAACCTAGCCTACTTGAAATCAGAAAAAAATCTGTGGAGATATAAAAAAAAACTTGTGTGTGTCAGCTCCGACGCACGACTGGAGTTTACTCCTTACGAACGATTATTTTAACTTCAATCACTTGATAATTTTGTTTATTGTACAGAAATATACGTATCCATAGATACATACATAATTTCAATGTGACAGGTAACGTAACGCACTTTTAGTTACAGCCTTTAATAATCTGAGTAATTTTCTAATAAGTCCATTTCCAGTTTAACTAAAAATTGTAAAACGTTTAATTATGCATCTTTACTGATGGAAGCCAATCTCCGTTCATTCAAAATAACAATACAAGTAAAAAGAAAAATGACCGCCGTTGGATTTGAACTTCCGTAGCCTATATGCAATTTCGGCGGTCATGCGACTATACTCACTAACCCATTTGGACATGGCTCTTCTACTTTTTACACTTGCATTTAAAGTTAGTTGATTCCCACGCGATATATTTTTGGAAATATTTTTTACACTTTTTGTTAAACTTTGAAAATTATTGCACAAAAACGTTCTCTGGTGCACATTGTATGTGTCCCGATACTCGGAATATCCTTAAATCACTGCGTATCCATAGATACATACATAATTTCAATGTGAAAGATAACGTAACGCAACGCCTCATTTTTAGTTAACGCTTGATTTTGGCTGTACTCCTCATAAAATTTCCGTACTGCGGGCTATAACTGAAAATCGATTCTTAAGGAGTAAACTCCATTAATAATTATAGGTGTTTCTTTAAACATATTGTTGCCTATTTGGATTTAAATACCTACAACTCTAACTCTTTATTTACAGTTACTAAATTTACAAGAACTATTTACAAATATTTACAATTATTATTAGTGATTAAGAACATTAATCAACAACGATTTAGCACTAACGAACAAACACAATTTAAGAGTTCAGCTCTTTTTGCAACTCTCTGGACACTCCTCGTATATAGCTTGTATCACATTTATACAAAGACTAACTAACCCGCAAGATTGCGACTCTTCATATATCACGAAACATAATTGTATAAGATTCTCAATTGTTCCATTAAACTCTATCTCCAGCTGTACCTCGCAACATCTGGGCTTTCGATGATTCTCTTGTTCACAATATAAAATCGGTGGCGCGAAGAAGTTACAAGATACACAGATATCTAACTAATAGATTTATTCTAACACTTGACTCACTTTTATTCATCAAAGGAGTCTTACTTAATAGACTTCATTCATAACAATTCTGTATGCCACGTCCAATTGTTTGATCAAATCAGGAATTATAACGGCGTACTGTCGTGAGCAAAACTTATTTTTGCTCAAATCTAGTTGTGTACATCTAATTTTAATTTTTGTGACATTGTCAGTTAGTTGTCATAATTCATACATATTCAAATAGAGACAGATTTACATTAGAAAAAAAATAGTTGTCCTATTTTTTTTGCTCACGACAGTACCTATATCCAAAATGCCGCACTTTCTGTAACTCTCGAAATGTACAGCAATCGTCAAACGTGATGGCGAAAGCCCGCGCAGGCAAGGCCATTCCCTAGTTTCAGGCAGTGGTGCGAGGTTCCCTGGACTATAGATGAATTTATTATGAAGTTAATCGTGCGCCACTGACAGTTGCGTGCGTCCACCGAAAACCAATCCCTGTCGAGAGTGCAGTGGATGAATAGTGGGGATTACTCAATTGCGCATCTCTGTTGCTCGCCATCGCGTCTGACGATTGCTGTATACGAAATACAAAAAACCCAAAATTTATGTTTTTCGAATAAAAAATTCAAGATCAGCAAGAATTCTTCACTGTGAATTAATTTTTGGGCACCCTTCAGTCAAAAACGCGCTCGGCTGTGGCCGTCGCTACATGAAGGTCGGCAGCTCAAGCCAGAGGCCGGCGAATCTCCTGGTAAATTTCCCGCGAGTATAATATTTATTGCTCTTCGTAGTTTTTACAAACTTAGAAAGTATGTATCACTTAAATTATGTACCTACTGTCAAGCTGTTGTATCTGCAATGGCATTTTATAAAAAATAAGTATTTAATGTACTCAGTAACTATTGTATACAGGGTGGTCACTTTTACAATGTACACCATTGGAATCTTCTAAACCCGAAGAGATTCAGAGTTGGTCAAATGGTAAGAAAGTTGCACATTTTCATGCTCTTTAAGGATCTGAAAAGAAATTCTGGATAGCTCTTGTTGTTCCAGAAATATCCTGAAAAAATTGAAATATTGCATTTTCTTATTTCTTCCATATATTATTTATTACTTAAGCGAATGTAATGACCTTTGGCAGGTTTACATAAGTGGGTATGGGCTTTCCACTGGATGTTTCAAAATTTGTCTAAGCCTACTACATCTTCAAGTTTTCATAGTAAACTTTTGAATTTCTTATGGGCGCCATATTGGATTTTCACAAGGTTGGATAGAGAAAAAAAATACGATTTCAACAATGTATCGCACATGGGTCATGTATCTATCTGGAACACTAATTTAACTATTTATCTACAAAATCTAGTTGCCATGATTATGAAAACTTAAAGATGTAGTAGGCTTAGACAAATTTTGAAACATCCCATGGATAGCCCATACCTACTTATGTAAACCTGCCGAAGGTAATTACATTTGCTTAACTAATAAATAATATATGGAAGAAATAAGAAAATACAATACTTCAATTCTTTTCAGGATATTTCAGGAACAACGAGAGCTATTCAGAATTTCTTTTCAGATCCTTAAAGAGCATGGAAAATGTGCACGTTTTCTGTTATTTGATCAACTCTGAATCTCTTCGGGTTTAGAAGACTCCAATGGTGTACACTGTAAAAGTGACCACCCTGTATATTATTATACATTATGTTTATATTTGTATTTATATTATTATTATTTGTATTTAAGGGCGGGCATGCAAAAATAGGGAGAAAATGCTGTGTGCCGTTTGGCGGTCCAATAATACATAACTATTACAATTTTGATTATTTTCCAAGAACTATTAGTTTACTTGTACAGGGTGTGTCACGTCGAGTTCCTAGTAGAAGTATATAGAGAACTAAATAAGATATTAAGATGAAATCTTGCATAAGGGCCTAGCTGTACGACATCTATCGAATAAAAATATTTTCAAGATGGCGGCACTTCCGGTTCTGTCGGAAGTGGTCATTAACTTTGTTATTTTAAATGGAACATCCTGTATCTGATTACATTTTAGAATTCCTTGTTGAATTTGAGAGCTACATTGTTAACCATACATTGAGTCTAACTCCAATTGTTTCAGCGTTATTTGACGATAAAAATCGTAATTTTTCAAAGTTTTTAAATTATAACTTGGATACGGCAAGAGATACTGATAAACGGTTTATTCCCTATCCTAGTTTTTAATTCTCTATCTAACGGTTCTGGAAAATACTGCTTCCCGATTGGCAACTTTTTGTCATTTTTTGACCAATCAGGAAGTAGTATTTTCCAGCCCCAATAGATCAAGGATTAAAAACTAGGATAGGGACATGTAAGCCGTTTATCAGTATCTCTTGCCGTATCCAAGTTATAATTTAAAAACTTTGAAAAATTACGATTTTTAACGTCAAATAACGCTGAAGCAGTTGGAATTAGACTCAATGTATGGTTAGCAATGTGGCTCTCAAATTCAACAAGGAATTCTAAAATGTAATCAGATACAGGGTGTTCCATTTAAAATAACAAAGTGCCGCCATCTTGAAAATATTTGTATGTCATACAGCTAGGCCCTTATACAAGATTTCCTCTTAATATCTTATTTAGTTCTCTATATTATTCTTCTAATAGGAACTCGTCGTGACACACCTGTACATATATTGTCAGCGTTAGGTCAAATGACGTAACCAACGATACTTTAACAGCATCATCAGAATCGTTAACAGAATTTGACAGAACTTTTTGTAGATCAATCCACTCTGTGGATAATCTCTGTATGCCGAAACTTGAAAGGAAACCCGGCGACGATCATGAAATAATTGTAAAGTCACATTATGGTCTGAACATCAGCAATACCCTAGGCATTTGCTACTTGTCAAGATGGTAAAAATTAACAAAATTTTGCTATCAGTTTGGGATTTCCCATTTTAATCGGTCAGGTCCGGTCAGATCATGTCAGGTTAAAGCGTATATATGTGTCACTTGCCTAGGCATTTACTAAGTGCCTAGAAAAATGACTATTTAGCTAAAATTGCTTTATGCCTACGGGATAGCTAATGCTTGCGAAAATACCACGAACAGCAGATTGAATTTCTATCCCTTAAACACTGGATTTGGATGGGCATTACATTCTTTTATATTTTTATCAATGTCCCAGATAAACATAAATACGAAAATAAAAAATTCATAATAAATATGAACCAGTTCCAAAATAAGAATTTGTGCTAAAAAACTCGCTTTCATGGCTACTATCCGCGAATTTCCATAAATTCATTTTATGCGAAGAAGCCTCGACAAAATTATTCACTACATCCATGCCATATTTTCATTTCGTTGATATGAGTGAAAATAATAAAGCCATGATCCGGTTATTCGTTTGCTTGGCAAAATTGGACAGTACCGTCATAAACGAAAATAAATAGTTCCATAAATTTCAGTTTAATAAGAGGCATTTTTTATGTGCCTAGGTCTAGCGAATCTTGAACTATAATCACCTGTTTTCAGGCAGACATTCCATTATTTTAGTGGGAAAAATTACACTTCTGCACGCTTATTTAACACTAGGGCTCAGATTTACGATTCTGGGAATGAGCATTTTTACAACATGGATTTCTTTGCCTATGTTTACAAAAGATGCTACATTTATATCTTTGTTTCACAGCTTTTTACAATAAGTGTCAAACAAAATAATCATAAAATATTAATCTAAGATGCATTTTGAAACTTCTGCTTATTTCGTGCAATTGTTTGGTTTTTCTCTGCGTTTTATTGCAAAACTAATAATTACTATAAAGGCTCCTGTTTAACGATTACACAAATCTGGCAAAATGGCGTCATTTTAAACTCATTGTAATAATAGAATATAGTTCCCTACATTCCTTCTTTTCGAATTATATACCTGAACGACCATTTAGCTCACTCCTAACAATGAATACTGTGGAATAAAGAGTAAATGAGATTAACTGTTGCAATAGAAACTAGAGATACTTTTCTTTTAGGGTCAAAGTGCATTAGATAATTCGATTGAGACCAACGTCCGAGAGTGGAATATAAACTTACCTACAGTTAATTTTAGTCGACCTGAAACTCACTTACACCTCCCGGTTATTGCGTTAAATGAACGACTTTGCTTTAAGGGGATTCTGCAATCTACTAAAACTTGAAAAGCTAGATTACAAATTATTACTAATCCGATGACCTTGAAATGAAATGAAATGAAACTAAAATGTATTTTTCAGAAATGTCCCCAATGTTTTGAATTCTGCTTCTAGAATTTAGCATTACGCGTTGAATTACATGTATAAGAAATGTTCGTTTTCATTACTAGGGGATTCCTGCTCCCCATTTGTAGTTACAGTGGTGGTAAAGGTAGCAATCGAAAGACAATTTTTTCTGCGTAAGAGGATATCAAAAACTCTGCAATTTTCCAATTTATTAAAGCATTAAAAGCAAAAATTACACTAACAATTGTCAAATTAAAACACTGATATTCATCAGATCACCTATTTATTAGTGGTACTGGACCGTTCGAACAACTACTCCTCGGGCAAATACCCCGCCAGGCATTGAATTATAGAACTAAATCCAGATTTTTTGTACTACGAGACGTTTCAGACTGCTACCCCATCTAAGATGGCTTTGAAACAATCCTAATTTGTCTCCATGTACGTACGTGCTTTTAAGCAGGTCTTTGTTCAAATATTGCAGGTTTTGAATGTGTATGGAAAACCGCAGACCAACTGGTTTCGTCCTTCTGGGACTCATCAGTACGGTGCTTTCCCCTACACACTCAAACCATGCAATTTAATCATGCTATATATGCTGCCGCGCTCTGGACAGATATCAGCAAGTGACAACTACTTTGAGTAATTATCTGGTATTTATTAGTGGTACTGGACCGTTCGAACAACTACTCCTCGGGCAAATACCCCGCCAGGCATTGAATTATAGAACTAAATCCAGATTTTTTGTACTACGAGACGTTTCAGACTGCTACCCCATCTAAGATGGCTTTGAAACAATCCTAATTTGTCTCCATGTACGTACGTGCTTTTAAGCAGGTCTTTGTTCAAATATTGCATGTTTTGAATGTGTATGGAAAACCGCAGACCAACTGGTTTCGTCCTTCTGGGACTCATCAGTACGGTGCTTTCCCCTACACACTCAAACCATGCAATTTAATCTTGCTATATATGCTGCCGCGCTCTGGACAGATTACCTATGACAATTTAATTTATTCTAATCAAAGACTCCCTTGATTCTAATTTCTAATTCGTCTGAACTGTCAACATTATTTATCGACAATTTAAAATTTGGGTTTCAAAATGAACAAAAATATTTATTCAGTTGAAGAAAAGGTTTTCATTGTGAAAACATTTTACGGCGGCAATAGTCTGCGGGTAGTCCGTCACTTATTTTCTGTAAAATTCAATAACAGCCCTATTCCTTCGGCAACAACAATAAAAAATGTAGTTAAGAAATTTGAAGATACTGGGAATCTTTCATTGAAAGAAGGTAATTTTTACTAATAAATTTACTTGGTTTTTATTTAGATAATTCTGATTCACTTATTATTATTACCTAGTTGCTAATTCCTTATTGTTCGCTAACTTAAATTTTACTGGGATTATGAGAAATTTAACAAGTGATAACGTGAAGTGAAACAAAACTAAAATTAATCTTATCATTTATTTTTTTAGTCGTTCCAAGAAATCTAAATGTTGAGGTAGAGGAAATGGTAATAGGCCTGTTAACTGCTAGTCCAACATCTAGTTTAAGGTCTATTGCCCTAGAATGTAATGTTTCAAGAGAAATTCTCCGTAACATATTAAAAAAAAAACAAATATCATCCCTTTAAATTCCAATGTCACCAAGAGTTACTTCCTTTTGACGAAGAATCAAGGCAAACTTTCTGTGAAGAAATGCAAGAACGGGCTAATCGGGATCGCAGCTTCCTCTCATCAATTTGTTTTACCGATGAGTGTACTTTCACTTTAAATCAAGAGCCAAATTCACAAAACGTTAGGCATTGGGCCCAGGAAAATCCCAGAATAAATCTAGCCACTACAACGCAATACCCTCAAAAAATCAATATCTGGGCAGGCATTTTTAATAATCGCATTATAGGACCATTTGAAATACAGGGAAATTTAAATTCAGAAGCTTATTTAGATCTTTTAATACACCATATTGGCCCTGCATTAGAAGAAGTTGCACATGCGAATCGGGAGGTCTGGTTTCAACATGACGGATGCCCAGCACATTTTGGAGCACAAGTGAGGGAATTATTAAATGAAATATTTCCAGAGAGCTGGATTGGTCGAGGTGGTGCTATAAACTGGCCAGCTACATCTCCCGATAAATAAGATTTATAAAACTCGTCACCCAAATATTGATTCTTTAAGGAATGCTATTTTTGCGGAATGCAACTTAATAAAAGATGGCAACTTGCGAATGTGAGAAATTCTTTCTATAATAGGCTGGGATACTGTCTAATACAGAATGGGGGTTTATTTGAATATTTGTTATAGTTATTTTTCTTTTTTTATGTTACTTTAATTTCATTGTATATTAATAAGTTTTTGTCCTTACCTAGATAATGAAATAAATATGTATTAAATTGCCAGATTACAAAATTCATTAGAGCAAAATAAACAAATGTTGCCGCTTGTTAAGTTTTTCATAATTGCAGTAAAATTAAAGTAATTTAATTTTTATTAGTTCATTTTACTGCTTTAACATTTTCCCAAAAACTTTTTAATAGGTTAGACGACACCTACCATTTACCCTAAACTATGGACCAGCATTCACCAACGAAACATCCACACCAGTAATCAATTAATTGTCAACTATAGGTAATGACAATAATAATGTGAATGAGAATTATCTAAATGAAAAAACAAGTTTATGTATTAGTAAAAATTAACTTCTTTCTATGAAAGATTCCCAGCCTTCAAATTTCTTACTAAATTATTTGTTGTTATACCGAAGGAATAGGACCGTTATTGAATTTTACAGAAAATAAGGCACGGACTACGCGCAAACTATTGCCGCCGTAAAATATTTTCACAATAAAAACCTTTTCTTGAACTGAATAAATATTTTTGTTCATTTTTAAATGTTGACAGTTCAGAAAATCCATAAAAATCAAAGACGTCCGTGATTATAATAAATTAAGTTGTCATGGATAATCTGATAAATTTCTGTGTTTTAGTTAGAAAATTATTAATGTAATTTTTGCTTTTAATGCTTTAATAAATTGGAAAGTTGTAGAGTTTTTGATATCCTCATATACAGAAAAAAATAATCTTTGGATTGCTACCTTTACCACCACTGTAACTACTCATGGAGAGCAGGTATCCCCAAAAATGTAATTACCCATGTTATTTCCCCATGTACACATGGAAGTTTGTCACACGGTATATGTAGAAAACTAACGTGTAAATTTAGGTGTATTCTGCTTGTTAACATTCTACGTGCCCAACCCTGGTATTTTTTAACAATGTCAATAGCATAAATATGAAACTCAAAACCTCGGTTCGGACTGGATACGGTCTCGAAAAATTTCGATTTTGCCAACCCTACAGAATACCCCAGGAAGGGCATAAAATAACCAGAAACGACCCTGTGGCGAAATTGCACTGAGACTGAAGGTACTGAATTAAATTTAAAATTTACTGCAAATGTTTACGAAAAATACGCTGTTCTTACTCAATAAATTATCTGTAATGGAAAATTGCATCGCGCCACTGTTTCGATTGTTTTGAATTTATTGCTCCTTTCCTCATTCAGCAGGTGAATTAAGTAATTTACGCAGTTGTATTTGAGACAGAGGCAATTCATTACTGGAAATAGAGATTCCTCAAAGCGCAATTTATAAAATATAAATAACATGCTGAAATATCTAGGGCAGAATTTGGATCGTAAAGATTTGAAGGCAGAATAGAGCAGAAGAAAATACGTTCAATGTTCACGCAGTACAAATATATCAAAACAATA
The DNA here is from genome assembly GCA_963966045.1 of Xestobium rufovillosum. Classification (NCBI taxonomy): domain Eukaryota; kingdom Metazoa; phylum Arthropoda; class Insecta; order Coleoptera; family Ptinidae; genus Xestobium; species Xestobium rufovillosum. The sequence goes on from OZ014504.1 coordinate 18,704,655, forward strand.
AGTAAAATTTATATTCAGCAAGTGTTCGCGTTATCTCAGAATAAAGTTTCACAAATAGTGGAGCTCGAAGGGTGGAAAGTATATTCAGACTTTATTGTATGGATGTGTAAGTAAAGAGTTTTTATCCACTGAAATTATCTGCACTGCAGCACGTACTGAATATAGCTTTACGGTAGGAAGATTTCAGATTGAAACTCAGGCTTCATAATCCAGAATGGCAAACTTGGCATTAATTTTGAATGAGCAACGCACTATTGTTATTATCACAAACACCATACTTATCCAATACATACAATGTGTCTCCGGATGAACCTACAACTACATTTGGAAACTTTTTTATTTCGCATTTTAAGGGACGACGTTATGCTTCGTAAAGAGTTTAGCTTATTCTTGGCCCTAGTCAAAATTACGAAATAACTTTCCCAGCGTGATTAACAAATAAGGAAACACGAAATTGTGCTATAGGAGATTAAATATGTTACAGGAAAAAGATGTTTCTAATGTCAATGACAGGTCATATACAAAATCTGAACGTTGTATCTCAATGTCGGCTTCTTTTGGTACTTGTGATTAACAAAACTTCGCATTCATAATTTCGTGAAATGTTGGCATAATAATAATAAACGTTGTTTTAATATCGACGTTTCGACCCCGTTTAGGACCTTTGTCAAGATTTATTTGTAAATTAAAGTAAAGTACCAGATATAAAAAAAATTACAAATTAATTTTTTCTTCAAACGTCAGAAAAACATGACAACTCGCGACAGTATACATGAACTTAAAGTTCAACTTTACTGCCAAGGCAGTAAAAGCTACTTTTGCTACTGCTGACGACGGCAGTTGACGAATTTTCTATGATGTTTTTAGAGATATCTGGATATTTTACGGTTTATTTTGAGTAACAAAAAATTAAAAATTAGATGTGTCATGTTTTTTGATGTTTGAAGAAAATAGTTAATTATTTTCAATTTCTAATCTATTTTTAACGTCTGAAGAAAAAATAACATGTTTTATTCAGCCTACAGGCTCATCACTAAAAAGTGACACTTTTCCTTCTTATAAAACAATATGCTATTTCTTCAAACGTCAGGAAAACATGACATTTCGGGACTGTATACATGAACTTTACTGCCAAGACAGTAAAATCTACTTTTCTGTCGTTCACACCGACCGACAGTTGACAGTTGACGAACTTCCTAGTATGTTTTCAGAGATATCTGGATATTTTACGGTTTATTTTGAGTAACAAAATATTAAAAATTAGAAATGTCATGTTTTTTGAAGTTTGAAGAAACTAGCTAATTATTTTGAATTTCTAACCTATTTTTAACTCGTGAAGAAAAAATGACATATTTTATTCGAAGGAAACGTGTTTTTTGTGACTCGTCTGTGTTGTCGGCCTCGGAAGTTCGGCCGCTAACTAAAAAGTTACACTTTTCCTCCTTATAAAACAATACTATGTTTAACAAAATCTATATAAATAAAAATCAATTGCCACATGTATGTAAGCTCATCACTTGAGAACGGCTCGACCGATTTGGCTGATTTCTTTTTTGTTGTGTTCGTAATTTTCAGGACAAGGTTTGTATGAAAGAAAATTTTGGAAAATCCACCGGGAAAGTCGAAAATTTGGATGGTATGTTTGTATGAAAATCACAAACAAAAATGTGACGTTCAGTTTGACAGTTCTAAAAATTGAATTGTCAGTGTGTTATCAGTGGTGATCATGTATTTGGTGTTTGTTTGGAAAAAATGCCACCAGTGAAGCGTCAAAATATCGGTCGGCGTACAGGCAATGCAAACCAACTACATGATCGTCGAGTCAATGAGAGTGACGAAGAGCGCAGACAGCGTTTGGAGCCAAGTTGAATAAGAATTTCTCAAGCCTCAAGCGCGATCCATTATGACTCCGGAACAACGGGTACAGTCGAGTTCGACGCGCTCATTTGGAGCTTACGCACAAAATAATTTGGAACGTCAACAAAACAGAGGCCGAACGTGGCATTAGGGAAGGAAAAATTGGAAAAGTTGACCGGAAAATTGGAAAATTCGGGAAAAACTGAAAATGCTTTTTTCTATGGGATTTTTGTATGATATGGATATGCGTAAGTCGGGAAATTCGGACTGTAAAAATCGTAATTTTGAAAAATCCACCGGAAAATTTGAAAATTCGCGAAAAACTAAAAGTGCTTAACGGCTATACCGATTTGGCTTATTTCTTTGTTGTGATCGTAATTGTCAGGACAAGGTTTGTATGAAAGAAAATTTTTGGAGAATCCACCGGAAAATGTGAAAATTCGGGAAAAACTGAAAGTGCTTAACGGTTGGACCGATTTGGCTAATTCTTTTCAAAAATAAGGTTTTTAGAGATCGAAAAATTGGAAAAGTTGCCCGGAAAATTGGAAAATTCGGAAAAAAATGAAAGTGCTTTTTTCTATTGGATTTTTGTATGATATGGATAGGCGTAAGTCGGGAAATTCGGACAAACTGTCAAAATCATAATTTATTGTATGCACTCGCGATCATAACTGACGATAGGAACGACATACGAGTATTTGGTTGAACATAAACGTAATCAGAAAAATGTTTCATATTGAATAAACGATTTGGTTAATGAATCAAAATTTCAATACGAAAAGTAATTTTAGGCAGGACAACGTCTGCCGGGCCCGCTAGTTTTAGATAATAACAATTATTTATACGGTAACTAGGTATGTGGATAGGAAAATAGGAATTATAATTTAGCACTTTTGATTTTGAGTAAAAACTGCGTTCTTAAAATAGAAAGAAATGTAGATATTTAAATTAATTTTAACAATAATAAGTAAGTAGCAGAGAGCAGAATTTATTTTATTATGTTACTGCAAATTTGACTCAAATTTTTCGTGTCAGTTCTATCATTTATTGAGTTTTCCTTTTTATATCTATAATTTTCTGTAAAAATAGCCGAGATTTTAAAGGTGTGACGGTATACGGGGGTCCCAGTAGCGATTTCTGTGGCGCCTAGAAAATTCGCAATTTTTGCGAATTTCTGCAAGTTCTTACGTAGGTACGTCAGGTTAATGTTTTTGGTGTCATTTTGAAGATCTCGTCAAATGCGAACTTTGGGGGGGGGGGGGGGGGGGGATAGAAAATGTAAGATTCGAGGAGGCGAAAATACGTGAATTGAAACGATTTTTTGGACACGGTAGCGTTCGGTGCTGTTATACATATAGCATACTTTGTGAAATGTCGAATTTTGATTTTGGGCTAGTTGGAAAGAGGATGCGCTGGTTCTTGGGGTTTGCGATGCACAGGGGCGATATTTGGGGACGTCAAGTAGAGCTAAGTTTTTAGCAAATTTTAAGCGTTTGGTGCAGTTAAATCATATACTTTATTAAATAATAATAATAATTAGGTACCTACATTAATTAAATGAATTACATTAATGGTAGTACTAAAAACTAAATACATACTAATAACAAATGATAACTGCAGAAAGCGTCACACACCAAACGAACATACCAGGAGGTTGCTAGACCGTCTAACATCTAACTTAATACACACAGCGGCATGGTTCGCCAGCAAAAATCATTCATCAAGCTATAGCGACTAAATACAATCTACAAGATGACACACCATACAACAATTACGAGGATACGCTTTTTAACGTGCGGCTCCCGGCTGCTCTCGGTTGTTATCGGATTTATTCGATGGGACGTTGGGGAATTCTGTTTTAACAAATTTGACACTTGCTTGTCACTTGACTGACTCATTCGATTTGGCGTATTTTCCATTGAATAACTTTGTTTTTTATTTATTTTATTGTTTTAATTCGATTATAGGCACATTATTATTCCAGGTTTAGTGAAAATATTGTTTAGTTTACAGGTGAACTGAATTGTATATTATTTTAAAAGTAGTTAGAAAATGAGAATACTGGACCAGGCCATCGAGTTCTCCAGGTGCCATCCACTTCTTCGGCAGTGACCTTGAAAGACACCAGAGGCTGCTGAAGGAGTCCTTGAAGAAGTGGAAGTCATGTCTTCAGCAACGACATCTTCAGCAGCCTCTGGTGTCTTTCAAGGTCATTGCCGAAGAAATGGGCATGTCTTCAGCAGCCTCTGTTGTCTTTCAAGGTCATTACCGAAGAAGTTGTCTTCAGCAGCAGCAGCCTCTGGTGTCTCTCAGAAGAAGAGCCTCTGGTGTCTTGCCATTGCGCACCCAAGCCGCCATTTTGTGGTCTTTGGCTGTGGGTCAGGCGCCTGCGCCGGGGCTGTCGCGTACAAAGCGCGTGTTGCTCATTGTTCAGGCCAGTCCATCCTGGCCCCATCCACTTCTTCGGCAATGACCAGAGGCTGCTGAAGGAGTCATGTCTTCAGCAACGGTGTGTTTGGGGCCTTTGGCCGTGGCTCAGGCGCATGCGCCGGGGTTTTCGCAAACGTTCTGGAAATGACGCCGACCGGGATTCGAACCCGGGTCCCCACGCACCGGAGCCCTCGCTCCAACCAACTGAGCTAATCGGCGGCCCACAAGCCCGTCTTTCAAATCATCCGTATATACTTAGGATTGTAAACAGAAGTTACAGAATTAATATTTTTTTTCTCGGAAATTTACAATTGTTTATACTAAATAAATATTGATATTAAAGTTTAAGAAAAAAGCACGTTCGCCGCCGATAAGAGATGTTATAATTGTTTTTATTATGGGAAATAACCTTTCATCTTGCCGATAGGATATGTTTGTTTAGGTTTGATCCCACGCTCTGCATGTGCATTTAATACGTTGTAGACACTACAAGGTGACCCGTTTGTTTGTTTGTATTATTACAATAAAATAACATTCTAGAATATTCTTCTGATTGTTTATTTGAAATTACTTGTTATCTTAATGCGTTTCGGACACGTGTGGGAAAAAACATTCTAGAACATTCTCCAGTTTGTTTATTTGAAATTACTTGTTATCTTAATGCGTTTCGGACACGTGTGGGAACCATCTGATTGATATATGCAAACATCTTAGTTCTCGGTAGTAGAACATTCTACATCGCTAACTATTTGAGAACAGTAGTCTAAATTTAGGCTAACCCCTACGTAAAAACTATGTCATGTGGGGTGTCAAATTAAAGGACTCGACTAGAGGTATCGGAATATTGGGGTGGATTTTAGGGGTGGTTTTTGGGGGTGGTTTTTGGGGGTCGTTTTTAGGGGTGGTTTTTAGGGGGTGGTTTTAGGGGTGGTTTTAGGGGTAGCTTTTAGGGGTGGTTTTTAGGGGCGGTTCTTGGGGTGGTTTTGGAGGGTGATTTTTGGGGGTGGTTTTTAGGGGTGGTTTTTAGGGGTGGCCACTCACTGACCGCGCCCCCGGCCACGCTCCTTGCCCCGCCCACCTAGATCATGTAGGGTATCAAATTAATCAGCTCGATGAGACAAAAAGGAATCTATAGTTATTCTCCTACTTCCGAATTCTTATCAGTAGTTGTCTGTCTGTATGTCTGTCGGTCCGTCTGTCTGTCTGTCTGTCTGTCTGTCTGTCTGTCTGTCTGTCTGTCTGTCTGTCTGTCTCTCCGTCTGTCTGTCTGTCTGTCTGTCTGTTTGCGAATACAGCTGTCTGTTGACACAGACAGCTGTATTCGCACCATGGCTGATGACACGAGCAAGAATAAGACTGCGCATGCGCACGGTTGTATGGAGAGTATTTAAGCAAGAAAATTCACGGTGCTGTCAGTTAGTACTTGTGCTTCAACAAGGGAACCGCATTTGAATAATGACACACATAAACGTAGACACGTTTCGTGTTCTGGACGGTGCTGTTTTGGATGAGTCAGCACGCCGTGTCGAGGTGCACATACATCAACCGTTCGTGACAACAACAACATTCAACGCCAATGACGAAATTCGCATACCAATCCACCAACAAGACGTTTACGTACTGCCGCATCTAAGCAGCATCTACATAGAGGGCACGTTCATCAAGGGTGCAGGAGGCGGAAATGCGGCTTTAACAAATAACGCCCTCAGTTTCCTCTTTGACGACGTCCGCTATGAAATAAACGGGGTGGAGGTGGATCGAACAAAAAACGTGGGCATCACGAGCACACTGAAGGGTGTAGTTTCTCTGAATGTGGGTGAGGTAGGTGCCCTGGAGAATGCCGGCTGGACGAATACGGGACACTCACCGAGCCACCTTATCGACGCGAACGGGAACTTTAACGTTTGCATCCCGGGAAGAATCCTGCTGGGATTCTTGGAAGATTACCCCAAAATTCTGTTAAATGTGTGTCACGAGCTCATTTTGACTCGATCGAAAAACGATAGGAACGCTTTCGTGGGTAACGAGGACACCAGAATTGAGTTGAGCAAGGTTCATTGGAGGGTGCCGTACGTCTATCCATCGGATGCTGAATACCTAAAACTTCTCAATATTGTCGAGGAAGAGAGAACGTTGCCGATATGTTTTCGCAGCTGGGAGCTGTACGAGTATCCGGTGTTGCCGCAAGCTACGAAACAAACGTGGGCCGTCAAGACTGCAACACGGTTGGAGAAACCCCGCTACGTTATTGTCGCCTTCCAGACGAATCGCAAAGCGAATTTGGACACGGATTCAAGCAAATTTGACCTCTGCAATCTGACAAACGTCAAACTGTACCTGAATTCTGAGTGCTTCCCCTACGAGAATTTAAACTTGGATTTCTCCACGGGGAAATACGCCCTGCTATACGAAATGTACCAGAACTTCCAGACTTCATACTATGGAAAAGTTGGCGAGCCGTTATACGGCAAGGAACAGTTCAAGGATCTAGCGCCCATCGTGGTGATTGACGAATCAAAGCAGTCGGAAAGCATCAAGCCTGGACCCATAGATATGCGTCTAGAATTTGAGTCGAGCGAGAATTTTCCGCCCAACACAACCGCATACTGTCTCATCCTGCATGACCACATCGTTGAGTATACACCGGGTAATGAATCGGTCAGAAGAGTGGTATGAGAAGCTGCAGGGCTTCGATTTGCCCAGAAAATACACGTATGCCTACTCTGTATACAGATTATAGTTTTAATTATATTGATTTAAAATATATTCAACGTTTTTATTTTTGCGAAAACCCCGGCGCAGGCGCCTGGGCCACATCCAAAGGCCCAACAGCACCTAACAACAATATCAGTTCTGATTGGATGCTGCCCACAACCACTCTCATTAGCTGTTGCCCCGCCCACTCTCATAGCCAGAGCCCGGCGCATGCGCCTGAGCCACGGCCAAAGGCCCCAAAGACACCGTTGCTGAAGACATGACTCCTTCAGCAGCCTCTGGTCATTGCCGAAGAAGTGGATGGGGCCAGGATGGACTGGCCTGAACAATGAGCAACACGCGCTTTGTACGCGACAGCCCCGGCGTAGGCGCCTGACCCACAGCCAAAGACCACAAAATGGCGGCTTGGGTGCGCAATGGCAAGACACCAGAGGCTCTTCTTCTGAGAGACACCAGAGGCTGCTGCTGCTGCTGCTGCTGAAGACAACTTCTTCGGCGATGACCTTGAAAGACACCAGAGGCTGCTGAAGATGTCGTTGCTGAAGACATGACTTCCACTTCTTCTTCAAGGACTCCTTCAGCAGCCTCTGGTGTCTTTCAAGGTCACTGCCGAAGAAGTGGATGGCACCTGGAGAACTCGATGGCCTGGCCCAGTATTCTCATTTTCTAACTACTGTTAAACGTTAATTTATAAACATAAAAAAAATGGACAAGTAAGTACTTGCCTACTTCCCTTACAACTTTACTTTTTACAATATGCATATAATAAATCAACAATTTTTCAGTCCTAAATTGCCCTCTCAAGAGCTTACTTGCAAGTATTGTAACCAAGAATTTTCGAAAAGGTTTAATTTAAGTCGTCATTTAAAAAATATTCACCACGAAGAAGCACCTATTCAACTGACTGCAAGAAATATCACGTCTTCTGCATAATTTGTTCTACTGCGAAGGTTTGTTTATTCAATCATCTTGTCTTGATGTACCCAGTGAACAATGAAATGGTTAATTGTAGGTTATTGCAGCTTTTGGATCTTACGAAGAAAATATAACATCTACAGAATACTCATCAGATTTGCGTAGAAGAGAATACGTATAATTTTGAGAAGAAGGACGATTTCGAGGTATGGAGATGCTCAGAAGAAAGAGATGTGGATTACGCAATTGAAAATAACAGCATTGGGAAAATGTCTAAAACGCTATACTATAACTACAACAGAAGTGACACACGAGGCAAATACCTAAATCAAATATTATTGTAAACGTATAATATAACCATGCATTATTTATAGGTTTAGTAAGCAATTGCTCGAAGAAAATCAAGAAAACTGGTGGAAGTATAAAAATCAACGGTACATGTCCATCAAGAATAATTGCAACTTTTCTGGCCGAAGGTGGGTGCTTATTTTTTTGATTTTACTTATATAAATTTATAATGGTTGGTAAAATTCTTTGTAGGTTCGGTTGTAGTGAAGTATATTCAGTTAGATTTAGTTAGTTAGATTTAAGATTATATTATGTATTGTATAAATAAATATTGTTTATAAACGTTTATAATTTTCTACCTCTGACAATATGTCTTGTAATTTTGATATAGATTAGATGTTGTAAATTTAGGGATACAAGCAATGTATTTTTATTTTCAATTATAATGTAATTAATAAAAAAATTTTGTTATTAAAAATTTTATGATGTGCAGAAAAAAATGCTTTTGAAGGAACTAATTTGAGTTTTATTTTCTATTTTTGTATTATTTGGTGAATTTTTGTAATAAATGGTAAATATCGAAGTAAAATTTTTCTTTTTGCGTATTATTTTGTGGTTTTCTGCAACAAAAAAATATAAAAGTACTTATATTCTTCGACTCGGTAGGTACTCATGAATGAATATTCTCATATAAAAATAGAAAAGTTTCTATTTAGAGTAAAAAATGCAAATTAGCTTTTCAGCGCCAGACGCGGCCATCTACCCGCTACACGGCTACATTCGCAGACTGCCTTCTTATTTAGTTTTGAATATCCCTCCGGAGCATTTTCCGAACTCTAACGAATAGAGCCGACAATACCCGGGAGCCGCACGCTAAAAAGCGTATCTTACAATTACGTACCAAATTGTAATTTAGGACGGTACCTAGTTATTAAGCTGATCAAGAATTTCATTATATTCGTTCGGAGGAACAGCGGGCAGACAATCATCTGCACAACTAACCAATCAAGCTCAACTTCTCGCAACATCATAAAATCAAAAACCCGTATTTTAGAATTTCAACCCAAGAACCAAAATTGATCGTTCCACATGGCATCACCAACACATTCTTTTTCAACAATAACGACCATCAAGATTTATTGAAAGTAAAGTACAAAAAAAAATAATTTTCTTGTTTAAAATTTTTTAGAAATTAGTTTGTCATTTTTATTTATACAGGGTGTCCCGCGACTCGATAGCCATAGCCTAAGGGTGTATTCCTTAAGCCATTTTAAGTAGAAATTGACTTATACACTTATGTCCAAAAGTCAATATTAATAAAGCAATTCATTTAAAAAAAAATTATATTGGTAGGTCAAGTAATAATTTTGATTGATTAAGTATAGCAATTGTTTCTTCTTTGAGATTACTACTACCCGAAATTCACATTCATGGGCACATGAAAATCCTTTTAAAACCACAGAAACGCATTTTCAACATCGATTTTCGGTGAATATTTGGTGTGGTATTGTTAATGATAATCTTATTGGGCCATTCGTATTTCAAGATCGTAACATCCGAGAATTATCTACATTTACAAAACGACTTGCCAGGATTATTGGAAGAAGTTCCGCTTTAGAGAAGACGAAACATGTGGTGTCGTTTCAACTAGATGGCGCGACTCCACATTTTGGTATAAATGTCAGAACATACCTACCTAAATAGCAAGTTTGCTGACCGGTGGATTGGAAGAGGAGGTTCAGTTCTCTGGCCACCAAGGTTACGAGACTTAACGCCGCTCGATGTTTATCTTTGGGACACATGAAGAGTTTGGTATATTCAGAACTATCCCAAACCAGAGAAGAATTAATTAATAAAATGATGGCTGCAGCTACATCCATGCGAGCTGACACGGATACTCTTCAGCGAGCAACTTTTTCAACTATAGAGCTAGAAAGTGTACTCAGGCAGCGGGAGGACATTTTGAACATTTACCATAATTAACTTTGTTTTAAACATAGTTTTTCATTAATTTAATTAATAAAGTTGTAATTATGTGATATAAATTTATTCTGCTTATTAATATCACCGATAATTTATTTAATATTGACTTTTGGACATATGTGTATAAGGTATTTTCGACTTGAAATTGCCTAAGGAATACACCCTTAGGCTATGGCTATCGAGTCGCGGGACACCCTGTATACAGGGTGATTCACGAAGATTGTCGGTTAGACGTTTCTCAGAAACGGCATCGAATTAAAATCTGAAACTTTGCACACAACAGTTATCGGCCTAGACCATTCTAATTAAAATATTTTCAACACCCGGCAACTTCCGGTTATACCGGAAACTAGTACCTACTCTCTTATTTTAAATGGAATGCCCACATTTTTATTAGGGATTTAGATTCTTGCTCGAATTTTAAGGTCAACTTATGCAAAACTTCATATCTGTAAAGTGCACCCTCTTCGAAATATTAGACGTTAAAAATCGTTATTTTTCAAATTTCATCAATTATAGCATGGGAACGGCACGAGATAAAGAAAAATGGCCTACATGTCCCTATCCTAGTTTTTAATTCTCTATCTAAAGGGTCTGGAAAATACTGTCTCCTGTTTGGTCAAAAAATGACAAAAAGTAGTTGTTCGAACGGTTCATTACCACTCAAACTTTAAAGACAGCTGGTTGATTGTTGTCAGTTATACAATATAATAAATTAATATATTTTGCATACCAAACAATTTATGGGCGTTGTGGTCCTATATAATAATGTGTTCGTCTGGCAGGTAACGAAGAAGAATACGTAGACTAAGTAAGTTATTTATTTGGTCGGTATATTACATTCATTAATATGGATATGAATATGAATTATTTATTTACAGTGCATGTTCTATTTATAATCTCTAAGTACAGGGTAAGCGTTCTACTTATCGTTACTCTACACACGAAAGGAATGTGCTGACTTTGCGTTTATTTGATCGCGTTCCACTTAGGACGTAAGTGGGTTAAATGTTTCTCCAGTGGCGTAGCGTAGGTACGGAGGCCACAACTTTGTGTACCAAAATGATTAACGAAAATTTGATAATAGGTACTTTGAAAGATATGAATAAATCTTGATGACTTAACTACTTTATTTGTGTCTGCTATTAACATCCTCGCTTGTGATTCTTTCTTATCAAAGTATAATTGGATCTGTAATAGCATATAGGTAATAAACACCGTAGGTAACAAACGACAACGTGGCCACTTCGACAGGTATTTAGGTAAATTGTAATTAGGTTAATCAGCGCTGAGCAGGTAAATAGACAGGTGAGCAGAAAGCTACAAGGGTGGGGTAGGATCCGTTACAGTACTTACCAGAAATGAATTTTATTCATCTTTTTAAATAAACTATGGGATACAACTTCACTCGCTAAAATTCTGAAAAGTGTTTTCGTGCGCTCGCAATTCTTTCCACTGCTAACTTATATGTTTTTCAGCAGTTCTACACCAGGACCATAAAACTTTCAGTGTGGTCGTAAATCTTATAAGAAATAAAAACAAGAGACTTGCATTTATGCAGCTGTCAACAAAATGTGCATCTACGTAGGTACTTAAACATATGTTAAAATGAAATTTGTGGAATAAAACTCTACTAAAAAAGTTTAGCGTGCTAAATGGACAATCGTTGCATCACAAGTATTTAAAACATAGCATCAGGCATTATAACAACGAACCGCCCAGCTACTAAATGCAGGGTTTCCTTAATTGAAAATAGTTTTGTAAGAATATAGTTCTGTGTATGTAGCTTTCGCTTGAACCGTTGCCGCAACAACCCTCTTGATTTATGAAGGCAGTTGGTTCTACAATAGACGAGATGCGGCACTGTGCGTCTCGACGGCCTAAGACGATAACTTACTCTTCCTATACATTCTCTCCTAAAAAACTATCTCTACAAATGGCGCCCACTTGACCTTTTTATGCCCACTGTAAATAATTCCCGCACCTTTTTTATATAAAAGGATGGCCCAACTCAAGTGCAAACGGAGCAAAAAATTGCAAACATAATTTAAATTTATCAGCAATTTAATAAGGGAGAACACCCGGGATATTTTTGATTTACTCCATAATAAAAAAAATCAAATATAGGTAAGTTCAACAGCTTACATATTTGTTTTGTATCGGTGGACATATTTACATAATGTTACAATTATTCAATATTCTACAGCAATAGATAGTCCAAATAAATATGCGTACTATGAATTCTTAATAAATTAACCCCACGCGCCAAAAGGTAGTGCTACAGTAATTAAACTCGACACTTGTTTCGCTGACAATTTCAACATCCTCAGGAGTTGAAGGTTAATCTAAAACTTAACACTACGTTGATGAAATACCTTCCACCTACGACACAAATACAATGAATCGATAAACCTAGAGTTTCTTAGTACTGAATGGTAGCAGGCACGTATTTATGACTAGTCTTAAATTCTATCTACCTGATAAATTCATAGAGGCTAAATTTTGGAATCGGGCCATAATTACTGATTATTTTTATATGTACATATATCGCATTATTTTCCAAGATGTTTAAATTTATTATTTCCTGGCGTTAAGAATTTCAGATCATTGATATTGAATTTACGGTCCGTATCCAATGCGTGCGACGTCATGCTAAACTTATCTGTACGTCCTTATTAATTTGTAATGAGCTCGACGCTCCTTGAAGTGAGTTAAAATAGACCGAGTTGACTGCCCGATATATTTTTTGTTGCTTTAAGATAAAAGCAGTCGTTCTCTCTCAATCCTTTGATTGTTTTAAAGGGATTCGTGTAACGTAGAGTGAACCATGCCATTTAATATTTTCGGATATATTTGTGCAACCGTTCCCCTAATAAGACTTTTTTGGATTCAATACTAGCTACCTATTACATTTTCAGTGCCTACACGACGAGATACTGGCAAACTTAACTTCAAATCTGTACCTATTTAATAAGTTTATTTCGATTTTATCAAAGGTTTTAGAAGATAGATTTTCTACAAGTTCTATCTTTCTCTGGGGGAACTTAGTCGCATCTAACTTCTCACTGGGATTTATTCAAAACTTTGTTAATTTCTTCTTATTAGACAAAACTTTTTTCAGATATTTAGCAGTGTTTGTGACCTCCATTCTCCTCAAAAAATTATACCATTCTATATTTCCTAAACTATCTAACCAAGATTAAATTATTGAGTGTCGATATTCAATTTATCACAGCTTACAAATTTAACAGAGTATTCCCAAATTTCATTCATGTTAAAATATATATCATGTAATAGGTAATAAAAGAAGTGGTTGAATATTGGAACTCGATCATTTTTATGGTAAACGTAGTTTGTTAGAATTGGCTATTATTTAAAGGGACTGTACTATATTACAGTTTTGGTCAGTGTGATAATACAAATTGTATGTTCAATAACAGATTTAGTGGTAAAATATGACCAGTAAAAAAAGTGAAAACGAGGAGTAATATATCTTCAAATGAGTAGCTCAATAAATATTTCAATACGTGAAAATTCAATTGGGCAGTAAAATGAATAAAGGGGCAGTAACGCTTGTGCAATCATGAATTCAGAAAGGGTCTGTTAGAAATCGTGGGGCAATTAGTTCTATAAATACTTAAGCTGTACAAAATATGATCGGCCTGTTAAATGTTACATACATATAATGTTTATTTAAGTTAGGCAGCGAAATAAAAAATAACAATTAACAATAATGTAGATATTAAGAAAAAAATTAAATTCATTGCACCATTAAAATTATTCAATGCTAACGACTGAGACTTACAACGCTCCGCTCGCTTCGCTTCGCTTCGCTTCGCTTGGCCTTAACTTGACAGATTTTTGGACAAAAAGTGTCAGTTATAAGCGTTTATAATGTTATTCTCTTCAAAGGTGCGCATTTTCATGTGAGTAATATTTGAAAAGAATAATATAAACGCAAACGACTAACACTTTTTAATATAATAGTCTGGCAGGTCCTTTTAAGCGGAGCGAAGCGAGCGGAGCGTTGTAAGTCTCAGTCGTTAGCATCCAAATGATGCATTATTCGATGCAGCATTACAAAAATGCTTTGTGGTGCAATGCGGTGCAATAGAAGACGCAAAGGAATGAAGCAAAATTAATATTTTTTTGCCTGTGAGGGGCTGAGTTCAGTATTTTAAACATTTCTATGGGAAAACGGGGAGGGGTGCCGCCCACGGTGCACTGTCGCGTAAGCTACGCTCCTTTTAACGGAAGTGTGCCGCTCTTTTTAATGAAAATGACCTTCGATTTTGCCAAGCGTCGAGAACCGGCGAACTATTTATCTAGCTGCCCATTAATACATTATACTGCCCATTCAATCATTTTACAGCTCAAATAATAATTGCACTGGACATTTATTTAATCTGCCGCTCGAGTAAGTTTTGAACTGCCGTTGTAGGATGAAATAGCAGACCAAATTCTTTTATATGCAGTTAATATTATCTTCTATTACTTTTTGGTAGAAGTTCAAACAAATAATTACTCTGCGAACTACCAATATATAACGTTTTATTTAAATATTTGACCGGTTTCAAGATTTTTTAAACAATCTCATCATCAGAACATGTAAAATTGTAAATAAATATGACACTAAGGGAACAGTTGACAAGGAAACTTAAAATTGACAAAACAATACAAATAATTATTAAAATAATGATATCCATGAAATAAGCTAATCTAGAAAACTGAATTTCAGTATTCACCTACAAGGTATAAGAAAAACACAAAGGAAATTCGAATACTTCGTAGGTTGAAGGGAAAAAACATTGAATTTAAAGAAAACCATTTAGGAAAAAACAATAAATTCAATTGAAAAAACCTTCAAGTGACATATCAGAAAAAACTAAATAAACACTAGATCCATAGATTCTGACAACTGGCAACTTCTAATCTTGCAATAAACTAAAAAAGATAAATAAATCAATAAAAAATGTCATAATGGCAATGAGAGGTTAGAACTTCAGAAAAAGGTACCTATAAAATAGAAAACCTGTAATACCGACATCTGAGAATTATTGTGGTCAAAAGATATTTACAAAAGTTTAAATAAACTAGATTGCATTAAATCAACTTGGTCATTAAGTAAGTTATAATTTTTATAATTTTTATGTTTATAAATTTCTATAGACTCTACTACTCGTATATCTAACTGATAACTTTTTACAAAACTAAACAATAATTTAGTATTTTCTAAAGGAGGGACTTGATGATTGTTATCAAAGAAATGATTAGCAAAACTTGAATGATCGTTTTTTAAACGAAACGATCTTAAATGTTCATTATATCTAATATGTACGTATAGATCTGCCAGTTTGTCCTATATGTATAAATGCTGTTACAGTCTAAGCAATTTAGTTGATAAACACCTTTGTAGTCAAGTTTATGTGTTCTGTCTTTACTGTTAAATAAAATATGTGATAATATATTTACAATTTTACATTTTGAAACCGGTCAAATATTTCAATAAAACGTTATACATTGGTAGTTCGCAGAGTAATTATTATTGGTTTCAAATTCTTTTTTTTTTCTTTTGGCCACGTTCTACTGCCACATTGAGTTAATTACCGCCAAACAAGTTTAATACCGCCCGCGTGAATTTTTAAGAGGAGGTTATGCCGATGGGTTTTAGGCGAAAAACAGCCTTTCTAATCTAAAAGATTACTACGCCATTCTTGAAGTTAGAAATGTGAAAATTTTCTAGTGCATAGTTAAAAGGTTGGAATTGAAACCTACATGCGACTTTTTCAATTTTCTCACTGTGAAATCAAGAAAAAAATATTTAAAATGCACAAAGTTAACGCAATTTCAGTCATATTTACGTTCCACTGCATGTTATTGCTTCAAATTTATGAGAAAAAACTCGATGTAGGCAACATGCTCGAAGCTTTGCGATGCCAGCAAGCTTTTTAAAATTAAAATCGGTTACGAATTGGTAACACAAAATTGTATTTTGTAAACCCTTGCAAAGAGCCGGCAACGCAAGAAATACATGGGCCTCTTACGGACAAACTCTACAAATCGCTCGCGGTATAACCACTTCTTAACTGCCCGATGAAACTGCCTGGCTGTTAAAACAGCCGCCCAAATAATTACTTCCCGTTAGAATTAAAGGCGTACAGCTTGTACCAAAAGCTTACATACCTAGGTATAGGTTAGATAGTTTAGGAAATACATATAGCATGAGAACTTTTTTGAGGAGAATGGAGGTCACAAATACTGCTAAATGGCTGAAAAAGTTATGTTTAATAAGAAAAAATTTATAAAGTTGGGAATAAAAACCTGTCAAAAATTAGATGTGACTAAGTTCCCTCAGAAAAAGATGGACATTGTAGAAAATATAGGTATCTTCTCAAACCTTTGATAAAGCCGAAATAAACTTACTAAGTAAATAGACTTGAAGTTTAGTTTGCCGGTTTCTCGTCGTGTCGGCACCAAAATAATATAATAGCATAGAATAAAATAAATAAAATCAATCAATCAATCTATGGTAATAGCTAGTATTGAATACTCCATTCAGTGCTTAAATGAATCCAAAAAAATTGATTAGGGGAACGGTTGCACAAAAAATATTAAATAGCGTGGCTCTCTCCGCCGTCACACAAACCACTCAAACTATCAAAGGATTGACAGAGAAAGATTGTTTTTATCTTAAAGCAATTAAGGGTAACAAGGTTGTTATATTGGATGACCAGCCTCCCTATTCTATATCAGCACGAATTATTTAGACACCCTATCAAAGAATAGTCAGACCTTGTTATTTCATCTTTACGTGTTATGAGATAACCGGTTAATAAAAAGTACCTAGCGTGAAACAGCACAAAATTCGCTTACATTTTTAAGCTCGATTGCAAACTCATAACTCGACTATTTGGTTGGAAAAATTCATCCGCTGGGGAATTATTGCAGCTGGCAGCATATTATTAAGAATTTAACGTAGTCTGTCGCCAGCTGTTCCGCACAAACGTACATATATTTTTGCTAAGCTTATTACAAATACCTGTGCATATGCACTATGAAAATAAAATTAGAATTCTCATATATTTGCGATTCTCGCTTCCAGAATCTCTCGTGCCATATTATGCTACTTTTTATTTGCAATCGTATAATATATTTTCAAATATTTTCTCTCTGCTTTGGCAAATAAAAAAATATATAATTTTGATAGAAGTAAGTAACTAGGTGCTTGTTCGTCCTCTGAGTTACATTTATTTACTCGGCAAATGCCCAAAATTTAAACGATAACGGTTTTAGCTAAGCGCGCATACATAAAATTAAATAGAAACATGTGAATCCTCCGGTTACATCACCTGAATTGTCATCTGAACTGTTGTTCTGAAACAGAGACTGGTAAAGTAACTTAGTATTTGAGTCGATGTTACTACTCAGGCAACTCAGGACTAATCAGAATTTGATATACAGGGAAGGCCAATAGTGCGTAGTCGGCCCATATCTCCGATTCTATTCAAGATATCAACATGAAATTTTACGTGTGTGTGGAGAACCCCACGAAGCCTCTGTTAAAATTATTTTGATGTATACAAGATGTTCACGTGCTACGTACCAAACCAAAGTTATATTTTTTTAAATGGAATGCACCACATTTGCTGACATATGTATTTGGATTCTCCATAAAATTTCATGAAAGTTAATATGCCACACGGTGGAGTTTAGAGTAAGCCATGTTAATATATGGCCATTTTAGTACCAGTGTGAACCCAAATTTGTGGTGCTACTGACGTCTGCTTGTCAAAGCTAACTATGATTTTTTATGGGACTAGGTTGAGAGGATACTCTATCAAAACGATCCCCCTTGACGCACAAGCCGCCACTGATATTACGTAACTCTCATCTAAACTGAAGACGATTGAATGAGGAAGTCATTTGTCATCAATTTTTTAAATAATGCTTTGGTTGTTTACTAACGTTTCGAATGTGAGTCTGTGCCAATAAATGGATTAAATATTATATTCCCTTTTACTGTTTTCCGTTACTATTATGGAATTGCTCGCATTTGTTAGAAATCTAAATAAAGGTATTTTCTATTATATTGCTTGACATCAATATGACGTCAATTTGAGTATACAGGGTGATTCAGAACGGGCGTGCCAAATTAAAATGGGTGCTAGAGGAACTCCAAATAAGACGAAAAGTTTATATGAACATATGATCTAAAGTGACTACTAACAAAGATACAGGGTGTAACAGTTTTAATATTTTTTAAATATCGTAATGTAATAATTGATGTGTTTTCTCGTTCTTCTTGTTAGTTTTGTTAATGTTATTCTTAATAAACTATTTTTTTCCATTTTCACTTTCCTTGCATATCGGTGAAGACATTGTTGCATTAAGGAAAATTTCAGTACACGCGCACGATTTCACAAAAAGTTATTTCATTGGAAAATTAAGCATTTTAAGAAAAATTTTGAAGATACCAATTTCTTCCCAAATTGAACGTAGATTTCAAATCCATTAATATCACCTGCATTCGCCAGTGGCGTAACATTGGAATGGGGAAATAAATAAACGGCCTACCCCATAGCAACGCTACTGATAGGGCTAGTACAGCAATTTTCTTTTGAAAATTAGAACTTGGCAAATGAAAACGACACCTTAAATTTCAACTCAATAACTTTCCTAGTTACTAAGATAATAAAAAAATATTTAAAAAATATTAAAACTTTTACACCCTGTATCTTTGTTAGTAGTCACTTTAGAACATATGTTCATATAAACTTTTTGTCTTATTTGGAGTTCCTTTAGCACCCATTTTAATTTGGCACGCCCGTTCTGAATCACCCTGTATAAGCGGAGTTTGTCTCTGGCGGAGCTTTCTTGTTTGAGATCTGGCCGAGTGAACTTTGGTATTTTCGGAGTAGAGTGGATTGGGTAGGTATATTTTGGTGCTACTGAGCACGGCATTATACAGATGCGAAAGGTGGACGATAGAAGCGGACAGGAAAAATCAGAAGAGTTTGAAATGTGGTGCTACAAACGTTTTGTGATAAGATACCGTGGGTAGATAATGTAAACAATAGAGAGGTCTTTGGAGAGAGTTGGGGAAAAGAGAAATAGAGACATCATTTTGCACCATATTAGACAGGTAGTTTATAAAAATATATTTTGTAGAGATTTTTAATAATTGCCTGCTTAACAGTAACAGCAAATAATTTGACAAGAAACATAATACCATAAATACCACCGTACTAAGTGCAATGTAATGTACTATGCATTTTTAAACGTGTTTGGATTTTATGTTCAGTAAACTTTAAAAGGTTTACGTTTTATTATATGTGATGGGGTTATCCCGATATCCATTTGGATTGGAATCCCATCTGGTGAGCTTCTAGAAAATTCAAGCAAATAAATGAGTTACGCCCGGACTTGGGCTTATTTAAAATTTAAATCTAGATATTGGTGCTTCCGCTTCGCCGATGACGAACAGTTGCAACTAAATTGTGCCCATTAATATTTGCCTTGCTTACGGGATCCCTGTTTTCTGTCCGGATGATACAGAATGGTACTGTTTAAAATTATTTCAATCGACACAAACATTTCAGATTCAACTTCAGTTAGAAAAGCGTTTCATTTAATAAAGGACCAGTAACTATGACACAATAATTTACCAGAGAGTGGTGCAAGTACAGCTAGAGAAGGTCGAATAATCGGCCCCTTTGGCGTACATAATAGGAAAGGCAGAGGAATTTAATTAATAGAATTTTGCCACAAACATAATTTGACCACCGCGAACACCATTTATCCATCACATTAGAACGCATTATACCTTAAGACGCAGAGAGATGAATTACATTTTCGTAAGATAAAAATTTAGAAATCAAGCGACTACAAGAGTTATTTTTAGAAGCAGGTATTCAGGGTAAATCAACATTCTGGAAAATTCAAATGGTACCTTGATTTTTAAAATGTGACAAAAAAGTTTGATATAAAAGTTGTTTACTGCACACGTTAACTATTTACTTAAACTATTTTTCGCTATACAGCGTGTGTCATATTTGCTGTATACAGGTCAACAACGTTATTTTAAATAATAATAATAATAGTTGCGTATACAAAAGTACAAGAAGAGGTGATCCAGATACAATAACAACTGTGAAGCTGGATTCATAGTTTCTGTACAGTAAGACGTAAGAATTAACGTTAAACAGTAAGAAATATAAAAAATTCGATTTCTGTATCATCATTCATAGTCCGCTGTCCGTATGCAGTATGAAGTATGCAGTATGCCGTAAGCCGTAGGAAATAATTCAATTTTTTTCTTACGGAATATTTTATACGGATTCGTGCACCACCGGGCGTAATCGCACGAATTTGAAGTTATACGTCAAATGTTTATTTGTTTATATTTTTGTGTTCCATTAAATATTTGCTAGTGTGTGGTTTTATTTGTGAATTTTATCCGACTTTTGTGTTTCTTAGTACATATATTAGTTTGTGGTGTTGTAAAATAATAATTAGGTAGATATTGTTAATTTATTTAGACTTTCATATTATTTAAGTAGATCCACAACACGGTAAGTTGACTTTTTGAATGTATAATTTATTTTAAATGATTACATATTTTATTTGTTAGATTGTTAATACTTAAAAAATGATAAAAACATGTGCCATGTGATTCTAATTCTAACCTAAAATCCCAACTTACCATAACTAAAAAGGTGAATGCAAGCCCTACTGCGCTTGTGTAATCTATCTTAAGGCATTATGAAGAAACTGCACTATGAATCAATTTTCTCATTAGAGCTTACTGCATACGTCTTACGTTTTACGTTATTGAAACCCTGAATCAACCTTTATTCCCCACCCCTTAAAATGAACTACAGCAACATAAGAACTTAACTTTTCTTCTTAGCTCAAGACGACTGTGTGCCCAAGTTCATACGGTATAAGATTACACACAGACGGTGGTACGCAAAATTACACTGAAACTCAGTAGTACTAGTACTACTTGTATTGTCAGACACACCATGTTACTAGAGTTCCTCTGGTCTGTCGTCTTCAGCTATAAGCGAGAGCAAGATATAGAGATACCTAGGTTATCTACGAAAGTCGAAAGGTTACATTACACATCAAATTTGTGTAAGCAACAGTTCTCTGAGACCGTGAAGTTTATGAATCTTGAGGCTGTTATAAATTGATTTTAATGTTGCAACGAACTTTCCCTCGTGCGTCCTGGAACACACTATACTTATACCAAATAATTAAGGATCGAATTGTTGCATCTCGGTCGGTCGGATGTGTAGTCGGACAGGTAGTCAGGTACTCTCAATAGTTCAGAAAATTAATCGAAAAATGTCTGGTATGAATGCTTCCAATCTTCGGTTGACATGGGATTTTATTATTTCTTCCGTCATCCTTTGTGAACGGCCGTTTGTACACTCGACTCCTCCCATCTGTCAGCGCGTGTTCTCTGTACCTTCTCTCAGCATTCCTTCGGTTCACAAACGCGTGACGCATTTTCATATGCTTCGTTTTTCTAAGGTTCATTGATTAATTCGAACAAAATCATTAACGCCTAATCTAAGTTTGTTGGATCCATATGCGTTTAATTATGCTTCTTTACAATGTTCACGTCCTTGTATATCCCGAAAGAAGTAACGAAGACTATTCTGCACTCTTTGGAGTTTACTTTTTAACATTTCAGAAAGATGCGGACCATAAACTGTAAGTATCACAATTGTTTATCTGACGCAGCATCAAACACTCAAAGAGTCTCCAGTATCACTGGGGAGATAATATTCAGTGACTTCAAATAATACTTATTGCTTCACATCAAGCAGAGCTTGCAACTTTGTTTACGTGAGTTTCAGAAGCCAGAATTTCACCAAAGGTGATTCAGAAATTCTTCACGGAATGTACTCTATCCTTATTGTCCATTAATTTAGATATCATCTAAAGGAACCTCTCTTAGACACGACAGTTTGTACTTTGTTCCTTCCAGTAAACATGCAGAATGTCCCGGCCGGATTTATTTGTAAGGAGTGATTGTTGCATCATGCTTGGATCTTATCAAGCTCCTTATTCACAGATGCCTGGGTGTCATTTATGCCAGAGAGGCTAAAAAGGCTAACTATCTGCGTATCCTCTTACTTGGCTTTCCCGAACACGTATTTCCCAAATCTACTATAATTGTACATGGCCAAACACTCCCACAGACTTCGTGCAGAAGTTAGAGATATTTTGGTTGTTTGCGATCACTTGCTTAAGAATCTTTCCGATGTCCACATTCCTGTTGACATCTCTAAATGCCTGGCTCTGGGCCCCAAATTTGGCAGATGTTCTAATCTTAAGGACCTCAATAGTCAAGCATACAGGTGAATCTGACAAGAATTACTACCATGGCAAAACCACCAGTATTATAACTAACTGACTCCAAAAAACAGAAGGGTAACGATTATTACCATCAATTTTTTTGTTAAGACCAAGTTTTTTCTTAAAGATCGTGCTACGTTCAGATAAAGGTAATGTCGCAGTTGTTATGTTTAGGGATTCCTATGTCGATCTGGCTCTTAACATGATTCACGATTGAAAGTATTATATTCCTATCAGAAGTAACTCAACTATTACTATTCAGAACAAAAGTAATAATTTCACTAAAGATCTTTATGAAGCTGGTAAGATCACTAGTCACCAGAACATAGTTTACAAAATCCATAACTCTGTGATACCCAAATTGTATGGTCTTCTTAAGATACATAAGCCTACCCTCTCATTGAGACCATTATTTCTTCTATTGGCTCAGTTTATTACCGACATTCTTACTAGCAGTTATAATTTTGAGAATCGATTTTTCATCAAGTGGGAAATTATTCGGAAATGTAGGAAAGCGAAAGAGCAATGGATCGATGATAAGTGCAAAGAAGTGGAAAATAAGTTCGAACTAGGAAAGACTGATGAAGCATATAAAATAATTAGGAGAAATTTTAGAGAAATTGGATCTAGTACCAAAAGCATTAGGAATGAGGCAGGAGATATCCTAATCGAAAGCGGGGAGAAGGCAGATAGGTGGAAAGAATATTTAGGAAACTTATATGCGGGACAGGAAGTGCAAGATATGTTAGAAAGTGAAAGCAGTGTAGAAGGGGATAACCTAGGGAGTCCTATAATGAGAGAAGAGTTTGAGCTAGCACTAAAAAGTTTAAGGAATAATAAAGCACCAGGTATAGATGGCTTGCAGGCAGAAATCTTAAAGTGCGCAGGTCAAGAGGTAATAGATCGTTTATTTAAATTAGTTAGTCGCATATACCTGACAGGCGAGATTCCAGAGGATTACAAACTGAACATCATGGTAGCTTTGCCAAAAAGGAAAGGCGCGGATAGATGCGAAAATTTTAGAACTATCAGTTTAACTTCCCATGCGTC
This sequence comes from Xestobium rufovillosum, assembly GCA_963966045.1. Taxonomy (NCBI): domain Eukaryota; kingdom Metazoa; phylum Arthropoda; class Insecta; order Coleoptera; family Ptinidae; genus Xestobium; species Xestobium rufovillosum. The sequence continues at coordinate 18,728,262 of OZ014504.1, forward strand.
AAAAATTTTAACTAGAATTGTGCAAAGAAGGATGGAGAAAAAGGCGGAAGAAATATTAGGAGAAGATCAGTTCGGATTTAGACGAAATAGAGGAACGCGCGAGGCCATTCTAGCTTTACGAGTAATTATAGAAAAAACGATAGAAAAGAGAAAGAGCGTATATATAGGATTTGTAGATTTAGAAAAAGCCTTCGACAACGTAAAATGGGGGAAGATGTTCGAAGTGCTGAGAAAGGTAGAGATGAAATACAGGGACAGAAGAATAATACATAATCTCTACAAAGAGCAAAAGGCAGTTATAGAATGTGAGCAGGAACGAAGGGAAGTAGATATCCGGAAGGGAGTGAGACAGGGATGTGCATTGTCACCTCTAGTTTTCAACTTATATATCGAAGATGCGATTAATATTGTTAAGGAAAGAACAGCCTCAGGGATTAATGTACAAGGTCAAACTATTAACATGCTCAGATTTGCGGATGATATAGCAGTGTTAGCATCTAGCAAAGAAGAATTAGGAGCGGCTTTGAATGAAATGGAAGCAGTTTTGACACAGGGCTACGGCATGAAAATCAATAAAAAGAAAACTAAAATTTTGGTATGTAGATGGAGTGAAAATAGAACTAAAATTGAAATACAAATAGGAAATGAGAAGATAGAGGAGGTCGCGGATTTCTGCTACTTAGGAAGTAAAATAACCCAAGACGGTAGGAGCACTTAAGATATAAAACAAAGAATGGCGCAGGGACGAGTTGCGTTTAACAAAAAGAAACAACTGTTATGTTCGAGAACGGTTAATATAGAGACTAGGAAGAGACTCTTAAAGTCGTATGTATGGAGTACGGCATTATACGGGTGCGAAACTTGGACAATAGGAGAAGCGGATAGAAAAAGAGTAGAAGCGTTTGAACTGTGGTGTTACAGACGCATGATGAAGATACCGTGGATAGATAAGGTTAGCAATAGGGAAGTATTAGAAAGAGTTGGGGAAAGGCGAAGGGTATGGAAAACAATAAAGAGTAGGAGAGATAGGATGGTAGGACACCTTCTAAGACACGAAGGAATAGTTCGCGACATACTAGAGTCAGAGATAGGAATAAAAAGAGGTAGGGGTAGGCCTAGATTAGACTACTGCTCTCAAATAGTTAGGGATGTAGGATGTTCTACTTTTAGGGAAATGCGTAGGTTAGCTCAGGATAGAAAAGAATGGAGGTACGCGTCCAACCAGTCTTCGGACTGAGAACCTTATGATGATGATGATTCCTTCTCCTTTTCGGAGTTTATCAACGACTTTGTCATCCCGGATGGGTATGTCCTCGTTAGTTTTGATGGTGTTTCGCTTTTCAATAACATCTCTTATGCTTTAGTCGCCCGATCTTTGGCTAGACCCTGGCGAGCTGTTAGAAGGAACTGTAATCTTCAGTTAGACGAGCTTCTAGACATTGTCAAGTTCATTTTTGACAATAATATTTTCTCCTTTCATTATGGTTATTATAAACAGATTTTAGGTTCACTCATGGGTGCCAAGATCTCTTCCTTTCTTCCCCAATTTGTGATGGATGACCTTCTCAAACACTGTATTCCATTGTTGGATATCGAGTTGCCTTTCCTAGAGAAATATGTCGACGACCTCATTTTGTCTCTTTCGGTCGATAGAATAGATCAAACTTTACAACTCTTTAACTCATATAACTCCTTAATAGTTAATACAATTTACAGTTGAACATGAAGTTAATTCTGCCATCTCCTTCTTAGATCTTAAACTCTTTAGGCTTGAGAACAATTCTATAATAATTTCTGAGTGGTATAGAAAACCCACATCTTCGGGTCGTTATCTTAATTATCATTCATACCATCCTTCTCACCCTACTAAGTACTATACCTGACTTTCTTGTCTTAGAGATTTGCTATTGAGCAATTCTTATCCCAAAAAGTTACTCAACTCTTTGCTTTCCAGTGCTCCTGCGACGGGTTTATTGACGCATACTTCATTGGAATTAAGGAATTTTGACCAAGCTATTTCTCCTCCACTTGTTCACCTACCGATTCCTTCCTCTGTTGATGGGTCTCCGGATGCTGGGGATAGATACGGCTCTGTTCCTTGTGTTGCAGATCTTACCCCACTTATTTGTCAAGTATTTAGAGGATTAAGATGTAAGAGACTGTGGTTAAATAATCAATTCAAGAATCAATTGTACCCCTAACCACATAAATTTTGAAATACTATATACGCATTTCGGCAGCTAAGCTGCCATCTTCAGTAGCAGGGAAAAACCTATAGTAATAAAAATAGCAATAACAATATTAATGAAAAAAAAAAAAAACAAAAAAAAACAATTATATACAAGGTGCTACAAATTAGTAGGTCAAGCCGTTAACCACAGATTATCTGGCCGAAATTAATGGGACTTTCCTTATGCCATTTTTCATTTAGGCTTCTTTCTTTCAAGATACAGGGTGTTAAAGTTAAAATTTAAAAAACGATTTTTAATAATAACTCCTTTGTTTTTTAGGATATTTAGTTGAAACTTTGTACAACATTTTTTCATATACCGGCACAATGTTTGTGTAATTTTGATCAAAAAAATCGGTGCGCGAACGGAGGAAACGGGGGGGTAGTAATACCCATTGACCCCCAACTTTTCCCTGCGCACGTCTATGGTTAAAAGGTATTCTTTTTTATAAGAAGCGTTCAAACTTTTTTCACTCTTGTAAAATTTTTATTTAGGGCTTGGTTTACGTGATATTGCAACCCATTTGACTATGTGTTGTTGATCCGCTCGCTGTTAAAATCTTCAAATTTTTCTTAGGTGACGAACTAAGTTCGAGAAAAATGTTCTTGGATGAATATGTTCCTGCATAACGTCTAATCTTCAGAAAAATGCCCTTGGATGGCATCGATTCCGACATGTTCCTGCATAACGACTAACAGCCAAATTAGCATTGGAAAGAAAGACAGGTAGGCGTTTAGTCGTCAAAACAATTATTAATAAAAGAGGTACCATCCAAGGGCATTTTTCTGAAGATTAGACGTTATGCAGGAACATATTCATCCAAGAACATTTTTCTCGAGCTTAGTTCGTCACCTACGAAAAATTGGAAGATTTAAACAGCGAGCGGATCAACAACACATAGTCAAATGAATTGCAATATCTCGTAAACCAAGCCCTAAATCAAAATTTTACAAGAGTGGAAAAATTTAAAGAAATGAACGCTTGTTATAAAAAACAATACCTTTGAACCATCGACGTGCGCAGGGAAAAGTTGGGGGGTCAATGGGTATTACGACCCCCCCTTTCCTCCGTTCGCCCATGAATATTTTTGATCGAAATTACACGAACATTGTGCCGGTATATGAAAAAACGTTGCACAAAATTTCAACTGAATATCGTAAAAAACAGAGGAGTTATTAATAAAAATAGTCTTTTAAATTTTAACTTTAACACCCTGTATCTTGAAAGAAAGAAGCCTAAATGAAAAATGGCATAAGGAAAGTCCCATTATTTTCGGCCAGATAATCTGTGGTTAACGGCTTGACCTACTAATTTGTAACACCTTGTATATGACAATAATAATAACAACAATAATGATGATGTGAAAGAATGATAGTGACAATAACAATAATATAGGTCAGGTATTTTCTGCTCACCACTCCGAAAGAATCGAAGTGCACTCGATCAGCTCTAGCTTGAGAGCTAATTGTTTTTTTTTTTTTTTTCATTAATATTGTTATTGCTATTTTTATTACTATAGGTTTTTCCCTGCTACTGAAGATGGCAGCTTAGCTGCCGAAATGCGTATATAGCATTTCAAAATTTATGTGGTTAGGGGTACAATTGATTCTTGAATTAAGTATTTAGAGGCGAAAAACACGTTCGAATCGCCAATTCCATGGTTTTGACAGTGGATAGGTTGTTTAGTAAATTAAAGGGCAAAGTCCCCTTGCTCAGCCGGTCAAATGTCATTTATAGGATTCCTTGTATTGACTGCGAACTAACACCTATTTTATAAGCGTAAAATACTAAATACTCCCTACTTTTAGCAGAAAAGGTGATAACTTATCTTGAAATAAAAATATAAATCGACGCCTTTATTTCATTCTTCCCAGCGCTGTACAGCGCTGCAGCATCTGTGAAGGCACTTGATTTGTAATAATCGAGCGGAATACGAAAGCAGGAAAGATGAAAATGCCAATCGTATTTCGAGAAACACAAAAAATGTCATAAATTCTCACAATAAAAGCGGAACGAAACAAATTCCCTTTATCGAATTGGTTCGGCTGTAAATCAGTTTCGTGTTGAATTTTTTGCAGGATTCACGCAAAACAGACGAGTGGAATAAGAAAATAAAAATTCATGTACGGTCAGAAACACTTATGTACCGACTCTTAATTAAGAATTACGCGACCCGGGGCTCTAAGATTACTGAAGTTAAGTATGCATTAGTAAAAAGTTGCCACTTGTTAGATAAATAATGTTATCAGAATCTGTCATGACGATATGGGACATTTTTTAGGGATTGATAAAGTTGTAGGACTGATCCCTAATACTTACTGGTTCCCAAACATGAGGCAATCTGTTAAAGAATATATTAGGAAGTGTATTATCTATGCGCCTGAATCAGGAAAAGTAGAGGGTTCAATTCATCCAATCCCAAAAGGAAATACTCCTTTCGATACCATGCATGTCGACCACTATGGTTCTCTAGAAAAGTCAGCTGGAAGGCAATACAGATATATTTTTGAAATACATAATAGATACTTTTACGAAGTTTTTAAAGTTCTACCCTTATAAAAGTACAAGCACTAATGAACTTACTAAATACTTATTAAATTATTTCCATGTTCATAGTAAGCCAAATAGAATAATCGCAGATAGAGGAAGTTGTTTTCGTTTCGAAGAATTTCAGAAATTTTTACAGGCGCAACACATTGGATACAGTACGTACAATGCAGCTGTTGGTTGCACAAAGGGTGCACAAAATATGTTAATATTATGTGATTATGTCAACCATGCGGAAAATTTTTAGTTTTACAAAAATTAAGGCATTGGCATCTCTCCCTTATAATGTGGGAGAGATGCCAAATGAAGAGCAGTTTTTGTTAAATAAAAAAAAATGTTTAATTTTGCACTAAGAAGTTTAAAATCTTGTTATGATATTGCTAAGTGAATATATTTTATGTTGTATATCGAATAAACTGTTATTTTTATCAACGGAAATTTTTATTTGATTAATTAAAAAAGGCATCTCTCCCGGATTTACCCTAATGTTTTGTATTTCACTTTCATTTATTATATTACATGTTTTATATTTCGGGTTTATATTTCTTGCACCTCTATTAGCTTGGAAAAGAATTCTAAGTTTTGAATTTTACTGCTTTTATTTTATTATATTCTACATATTGTTTACCAGTGGCGGCTTCTCCCTAAGGTCAATTGGTCAATGACCCTCCTGAAATATTCTAATCACAATTTTAATAAAAATATTTTTTGGCTAACAGTCTCAAATTTGAAATCCTCAGCGGTCTGCATTCTCAGCAATATTAAAAATAGTCATGACGCGCTCGCCCGCAAGCCGGGCCGTAATTCAAATTGATCCTGCACAGCTCTAAAAAAATCCCAACCTAAGGAATAAAGTTTGCGAGATATTTAATGTACCTAATCAATTACAAGAAAATGTGGTGAGGAGTTTGTCAGATCTCTTTATCCTGATGGCCCAAAATATGGAGATATCAATGACCTTCGCCATCATCTTTATAATAAAGCAATGGCAAGACAATCACCTTCTGCACTCCTAGAGCTATCCAGTTTGCCGCCCACAAAAGCAGCCTGTGCCCAACATTCGCTGAGAGTATACCTTCAGGTGAGCAACGGATAAACAAAAATTAATTTGCGTCTTTATATTTATATTGTTTTTTAAGGTACAAGAGTGGCTGGGAAACTGGTTACCGCCTACTGAATGGGGCTGGAAGTTAGTCGAAGGACAATTGTTGCCTGTCAAAGCTGTGCTACCTCCCGCACCCGAATCACTTTTCTCTCTCTGGTTTACTGCCATTGCAAAACCAATTGTGCTGGTAGATGCTCATGTAGACACTCAGTCCAAAAGTGTAGCACATTTTGTTCCCCTTGCAATGGCGAAACATGCATTAATATTGTGGAAACCGTTACAGAAGATTCTACTATTGAGAAAGATGTTTAAAATGTTGTTTTGAAACTAAATAAAAAATAAGTTAAACAGCAGTTTCAATATTTTTGGTTCTGGGGGTCGTTCTATACATCAATGGCTTTGCAATTTTATCACCTACAAAAAACTTGGTGACGATATTTTCGCAAAGCTTATAGTTTTTGGTTAAAATCAGTAAATTCGACGTGCCCTTCAAGAAATTTCAATTAATCTCGGGGCAGACTTTCTTTTGATACGCCAGACACCCGCCAAGCTCTATTCTATTTTTCATGAATAACACTATAAAAAACAAATTAAATACTGAAGAACAGCGAGAATTTGATCATATATTATTAAGAATACGTGTGTGGCATACATTTTTAATTGCGCAGATAATAAGTACCACCTTTAATATGGACGAATCCTATTAATTAACTTGGAATTACAGGTAATGGGCAACGACCTTCTAAACGAATACGAGTATGTACTATATCTCTCAAATTAAAATTCCTGGCCAAATTACCGGGCGCAGATGCGTATGAATTATGGTTATTTCATTTTCAATTACATACACCGACCTTTATCAGGCTTCCATACATAACAAGTTATTTTATTCAAGCACTTCTGTTTTTCAACAAGATTGTTAAAGCAGTAATCGTCGAGAGAAATTTCAAAGCTTAATGAGAAACAATTCAAGTCACAAGCACAGGGTGTTTCACTTAAAGTTCCCACTCCCATTATCTCTGTTATTTTTAAAATTACAAAAAAGTATAATAAAACAATCGAGAATTAAATATGGCAAGTTACAAATGTAATTTTAATTTTTTTAATGAAAAAACCTGTCATCATCACGTAGGCCCACATGCAATTTTATTCTGATTTTAAGGATATAGCACACAAGAAACTTAAATTAATATGAAGCAGCAGAAATTTAAGAGGTACATATCTAACAGAAGTAAAATTGCATACAAAAATAAGCCTTTGGGCAACACAAAGTTAATGCGGAGGGTTTTAAAGTCGGACAACCCCATTTTACATGAAACTGTAAGGTCACCGAAAACGACCCTACCTGAACATTCACCTTTACATCGTGTACCAACTCCCGAACTCTGGGGATCGACTACAATTTATAAACCTAAAATTCCGCAAAGGTCTCATCCGGGTCGGCCCATTTTACTTGATACCAATTCATTTTGTAATAGACTATGAGAGATTTTAACATACTGCGTGAGGGGTTGAAACTGCTGCCTGGAGAAAACGTCGAGTTTACGCAGAAACGTAATTGGACGATTTGTATTTAATTACGCTTCCACCGTATGACACAAAATACTTGTCTGATGTTTGAACTAAATTGGATATTATTTTGGGTTCCAATAAGCAAGATACAGGAAAAGCAACAACACTAATAGTAATAATAATAATAATAATAATAATAATATTTCTTCCAATAGATCAATGTCTATAACGGACAAAATACAATTAAATAACAACTGTCAAATTAATATACGTATTATAGAGAACAACACACATTGAAAAAAAATAAGAAAATAGTCAAGAATTATTGAAGAAACCCAATGATTACATAAGCGCTATGTCTGGATTGTATACAGGGTGATTCGCGGAGACTGTCGGTTAGACGTTTATCAGAAACGGCAGCGAATCAAAATCTGAAAATTTGCACACAAAAGTTCTCGGCTTAGACCATTCTAATTAAAATATTTTCAACGCCCGAGAACTTCCGGTTATACCGGAAACGAGTACCTACTCTCTTATTTTAAATGGAATGCCCACATTTTTATTACAGATTTAGATTTTTGGTCGAATTTTAAGGTCACTTTATGCGAAACATCATATGTGTAAAGTGCACCCTCTTCGAGATATTAGACGTTAAAAATCGTCATTTTTCAAATTTCATCAATTATAACTTGTAAACGGTACGAGATAAAGAAAAATAATTTACATGTCCCTATCCTAGTTTTTAATTCTCTATCTAATGGGTTTAGAAAATACTGCTTCCTGATTGGCAACTTTGTGTCATTAGGGATGTAGGATGTTCTACTTTTAGGGAAATGCGTAGGTTAGCTCAGGATAGAAAAGGATGGAGGTACGCATCCAAAATGTCTTCGGTCCGAGAACCTTATGATGAGTAATAAACGACAACGAATTATCCACAACAACTCCAAGATCTCTATGTTCAGTACAGCGTTTCATTATACTTAAATTCACATTATACTTAAATTCAACTAATGTCTTTATCTCGGTAACAGTCATTACTTTGCATTTTTTTAAATTCAGCTCTAATTTGTTTTTTTTGCACCAAATTATTAATCCATTTATGCAACCCTGGAGTTTCAAGCAATCAGCATAAGACGATACTACATTTTAGAATTTCAAGTCATCGGCATAGATATTACTTTTGCATGAGAGTGCTTTAAAGACAGATTAAAACCTTGTAGTTATAACGCCGCTTTCGACAACAAAAGATTGTGACTTATAGCCCCCATACAAAACGTATACTGTTGACTACCTAACAAAATTGACTTTAACATTTCAACTAAGCCGCCACTAAAACCAAGTCCTTAAGGTTTATACTCAGACCCTTCTAATGTGTTTTACGGACGGTAGATGGCAATGTCGCTCAGCTTTGGCTATGAACCATATGTCGGTGTCGAAACCACAATGATATCGCCGTCCGGCACTTCCGCTATTTGCACAGAGAGGCCGCCACTCATGAATTTACAGTTTTCTTTTTATTGAAGTTAGAGAGAGGGTATGGGAAGAAAATGTGGCATTTTTAAACGGTTTTATTTAGCTTGCCTTGTTTGTTTGTGTGGGTCAAATCTAGTAATTGAAATTTTACCCCCTTCCTGTTGACCGATTGATCTGAAATTTGGTACACACCTTTAGTTGTGATGACAATACAATTATGTATATTCAGTATCATTGTAAATCCAAGATGGCCGCCGCCACAAAATGGCGAATTAGATATTTTTTTCAGCTCCCTCAATATGGGTATTGAATGAAAGGGCTTAACTAGTAGAATACAGTACACCATGAAAAATTAAAAATCCAAGATGGCCACCACCACAAAATGGCGGATTATATATTTTTTTCAACCCCCTCAATATGGGTGTCAAATGAAAGGGCTTAACTACTACAATACAGTACACCATGAAAAATTCAAAATCCAAGATGGCCGCCACCACAAAATGGCGGATTACTTTTTTTCAATCCCCTCAATATGGCTATCAAATGAAAGGGCTTAACTACTACAATACAGTGCACCATGAAAAATGCAAAATCCAAGATGGCCGCCACCACAAAATGGCGGATTACTTTTTTTTTTTCAATCCCCTCAATATGGGTATCAAATGAAAGGGCTTAACCACTACAATACAGTACACCATGAAAAATGCAAAATCCAAGAGGGCCGCCACGACAAAATCACAAAATGGCGGATTACTTTTTTTTCAATCCCCTCAATATGGGTATCAAATGAAAGGGCTTAACTACTACAATACAGTACACCATGAAAAATGCAACTTGAAAATAAAATAAGTAAGAAAACATTTTTAAGTTAAACGGTTTTATTGTAAAGAAACATAATAATGATGCAGATAATGTACTAAAAGCTAAAAAATAATTAGGTAGGTACAAGTCATCACACCACTCTCCTCATCAATCTAGAGCATTGATCAGACTAAAATAAAATCGTGGGAGGAGTCGAATTTCTATTATCTACAACCAACCGCTCATATCATTATAGGTATGCTTTGGATGCATCTTCTCAATAGACAACATCGCAGAACGATCATTTACATATTTACTCAGGTTACTCTACGCCCCACGAGTTTATTTTAGTCTGATCAATGCTCTAGATTGATGAGGAGAGTGGTGTGACCACTGGTACCTACCTAATTATTTTTTAGCTTTTAGTACATTATCTGCATCATTATTATGTTTCTTTACAATAAAACCGTTTAACTTAAATTTTTTTTTACTTATTTTATTTATACCTACCCATCAACATGATTTCTCAAGACCTTATCCACTCTGAATAAAAATACTTTTCTTTTTTTTCTATCAGCTTTATTTTTAGATCGATTTGGACGAAATTTTGGTATACTTGGGCCGCCGAACAGACGGACTGATCACCCTGCAAGAACGTGCTCTAGCGGGGCCAAATTAATTTATGACGACCTAATTGGAGTCATGCGACTTTGTTGGGTCTAAAGAAAGCGCATCACTGCGGTTCGGTCGTCCTAAATTGATAGTGGTCCTGCCTAGAGCTCATGATTGCAGGATGATCACTCCGTCTGTTGGGCGGCCCAAGTATAGCATGCATAAATGTATTTACAAATTGTTTGAACGATGTTAAAGTATATCCATGGCCAACTTGCCAAAAAGAATTAAAATCGGAAGGTTGGAAAATTCAATACAGTGCCCTTAAGTAAAAAACTTGGCTATAGTTATTCATTTGTTTTCCACCGGAGAACAATTCTGATGTCGCCAATAGACGGAGAATGTCTATTTTATACATAGGTACAGCCAAAATTTCATTGAAATTCATATAAGAATACGTCTGCTATTAAAGAAAGAAAACGCAGTTTCAGTTCTTTTATGATATTATTTCAGAAACTATTCAGACTGGATAAGATGTCGAAAAATAATAGTGATGAGCCTCAAAAATGCCAGTTTTTCCCATTTATCCTTCTCTCTATTTTCAACAATAACAATAGGTAGAACAGCTGCCGACTAATACACCCGCTCAAACAACTACACCTCGAGCAAATACTCCGCCAGGCATTGAATTACAGAACGGGCCTACGTCGGCAGAATGTACATTAGGATGCACACAAGAGGCCTACCCCAGCACATTCACACCATGCAGGCTTCTAATAACAATAGGTAGGTAACCGATATAGTAATGGTGAGCCAGTAAAATTTAACACCCTGTAAAGTTTTGTTTTTGTTGAAAAAATAATGTTTTTTTATTTGTTATACCAATGCTATTTTTAATATATGAATAATGTTTTTTCAAACTACGGTTTTTATTATACTTGTTTATGTACCTACCTACTTTATACCCAATTACTTTTTGAAATTCAAATTCAAAATACAAATCTGCTTCTGAGTGGTAAAATTCTCCGCTTTAGATATTCATGCACAAATCGGGAATAATACATGTTATAATGAATAATCAACTGACAAAATGCCAATCTGAGATTGCCGATTCTATCGGAATGAGGTTCATAAACATTTTACGAAAAGTACGTAAGATACAATTCTTATGCGTTGGGTAAATCTGAATTCCGACATTCCGAGTGAGCACTGAGCAGGTGTTCGGTAGCCAAAATTTACAGATAGATAGCAAGTGCGTTTCGTTTTCGCTAGACACCACTGCACGGCCGCGGCGCCACCTCCTGGGCTTCTGCATTTGTTTTATAATTTTTCAGATATTTTGAAAACTTTTGGTGAAATTGACAGGAAACATAATGTATTATGTTGTTGCCTCTTTATGCCATGTACCCAATTAAGATTTATGTCAATTTTACATTTTAAAGACGTTTTTGTGCCAATTTTAATAACAAAATTTTGAATATCTCCAAAACTTGCCGTTTAATTTTAATCAGATTTTACTCCGTGTTTCACATGGCCATATACTAATTACTTTATTTTTTTGCATGCGAATGAACTAGTAGATTTTAAGGAAAAAAAATAAAACCTTCCAAAATCCATATTTTTCAAGAAAAACTCAAAAACTACACGTTCAAAAATGTTCAAATTTACAGATATTCATAAGGACCTCCTCATGAATGTGCATACCAAATTTCATCAAATTTGAACGAAAACTAATATTCCAAAGAGACCTGAGTATAAACCTTAAGCAGTTTAAACATAAAGTTACAACGATTTATCCTATCGAAAGCCTTGGTCAAGTCAGTATACACGACATCACTTTGCTTACGTTCATCCAAAGCCTTCGACACACACTAAGTAAATTCACATAAGTTTGTCGCCGTAGAGTTACCTTAACAAAATTGACTCAAACAGCTTTGAGAAATTCGAAAGTAGCGCGATGGGCCTGTAATTCGTGATGTCACACTTATTGCCGGACTTAAAAACCGGACATATCTTTGACTGTTTCCATATTTGCGGATACTCAGACCTTCCCAAAACTAGATTAAAGATACGGTAGAGATGCGCAGCAAAACAGTTTATACAGTCTGCAACTATAAAAGCTGACACATTATCTGGACCGGACACATAGTTGCAATCTTCTTTGCTGTCTTAATGATGTCCTCTTCCTGGACAGTAAACAGAGGGATGGTACAATTGGTGTCAAAAACATCTACATGATCAAGTTCATTTAAGCATCAAAGTTATGGATGACAGCGAAGTTTCCTCTACAATAATTTCTGAACCAAGTAAAATACGGCAGCCAAATTTCTCTTATAGGTTTATGGTACCATACTACATATTTGTACAAAATTCCACGAAAATCTGTTGCAGGAAAAGTGTAAATCCGCAGCCCTGGCTGTTTATGTTTTCGATAATTTATACACTATTTGATATAAATCGTCTACACTTTCTTTTTTTGAAATATTTTATTCATTTTAAAACAAACGATCTGTCTTAAGAATTTTTTGTGTTATCGTTGTTGGAGAAATTGAGTTAACTGATAAATATCTGAAGCAGATGATAGAGTATAGATACCACAATAATTGTGGAATCTATACCCAAAAGTCTTCTGACACCTGCATTAATATTGGGTTCTGGAAAACGTTAGAAGTTACTTACATTTTTCCGGAAAAAATTTTCGATTGTAACGAGACGTTGCCTAGCAATCTTGGAAGTGACAATCTAAACTCAAAGGATATCCATCATGACTATTCCACTCATCGAATTTTAATTCCAGCGAAAAAAAGTACCTGCTTGCTAAAAATTTTATTCGGCAAGGTACCTACATGGTTTTACAGCGAAAAAATTTTTAAGTTCCCTGGGTTATCAGACTGCTGCTTAGCAGCTCAATTCGTATATCAAAGAGGTCAACATCTGACATTGTTAATAAAAGCATTTTACTAGAAGCCCCGTCGTTGAAGAGTGATAAATTACCGCCATTAAAAATTGTCTTTTTTAGAGAAGGACTTCATGACTAGGGTCTATACTTGGGCCGCCCAACAGACGGAGTGATCACCCTGCAAGCATGAGCTCTAGACGGGACCGCTATCAATTTAGGACGACAAAACCGCAGTGATGCGCTTTCTTTAGACCCAACGAAGTCGCATCACTCCAATTCGCTCGTCATAAATTAATATTGGCCCCGCTAGAGCACGTTCTTGCAGGGTGATCACTCCGTCTGTTGGGCAGCCCAAGTATAGCCATCAGATTAGCAGATACGAAAATTGACGACGTAAATTATTTGCATTTAAGTACCAATCGGTTGGATATGAGTTGCCTTCAGCAGATTCGGGGATTCATAGGGCTGGTGATCCGTTTGGTTCGTGACCGATGCTCGCAGCGGGTGTTTTGTATTGTGTTCGTCTATTTTACGTTCAAAAACATGTATTTATAGCTCGATACAATTTCCATTCATCTATCGATTTCGAAATATCGATATTTCAAAATTTCGACACATTATTGGTACCTACTTGGATTATGTCAACATTATGTATCGATATTTGGATTATATGGATATATCGATATTATTTGCAATCAGTGGTACTTGGCAGTTCGAACAACTACTCTTCGGGAAAATACCCCGCCAGGCATTGAAATATAGAACTACCAGATAATTACTCAAAGTAATTGTCACTTGCTGATATCTGTCCAGCGCGGCAGCATAGCAAGTTAAATTGCATGGTTTGAGTGTGTAGAGGAAAGCACCGTACTGATGAGTCCCGGAAGGACGAAACCAGTTGGTCTGAGGTTTTCCATACACATTAAAAACATGCAATGTTTAAACGATATTATTTGGATTATATTTATACATACCGATATATTTTTAAATCAATATTTAATAACAAATTTTTAATATAGCACACATGCCTAGTCCTTATGGGCACTTGACAACAAACGTTTAGATTACGTTTAATCCGCTGAAAAATCAGAGAAGTATACCAAAAACTTTTGAGAGAACATTTTTTTTCTAAGTACCTAAAATAATAAAACGGATATACATGAATTAAAACGTTAAAACTCAACACTTATTATGTATCAGAAACTGTTAACAATGCAAAAACTGGTTCCAGAGGTGCATACTAGATGTGAGATACCTAATGAATTGTTTTTGATGTAGGTAATTAAGCCAAATGATTCAATGCTAGGATGTTCGGTCAAGTTAATTCTTGTTTTTCCAATTTACTACCTTTTCTTGGTAAACTGAAGTGCCGTGGTGCGATGAAGTACGGCGTCGATTAAAATATAGAAATCTCCGGAGCTTACCAATTTTCCTTTGCGTGGCCGAGAATCATTTATAAAGCATTTTAGGGGAAACACCTCACGCAAGTGGGCATCATCATGATAGTGATAATAATTAAATAACATAATTTATATCAGTGCAAATGTTTGTCAAGGAGAAAAACTAACAAAAATGTTAAAAATGGTTTTAAACAACAACTTACTGCTCAAAACAAATTCCGTATATTTATATTTTTATGTTGCGGTAATTTACTTCTTTCTGAATTAGTTTCTATATTTTTTCTGAAATATTGATGGTTAAAGAAGTTGTGCTAATCTTTGCGGCAAATAGTTTTCTTCGGCCTTTCGAACGTTTCATATGAGATGGCCATACAGCGCCCTATGTGGATTTCATCCATGGCCTGATCTGATTAATGAGTTTACCTAGTTATTCCAGATGGCTTACGCGGTTCCACAGGGATTAGTAATTGGGCCTCTTCTATGGAACGTATTCTATGATTGGATTGTTAGAAAAACGCTCTAGGGTAAGCAGATCTGGCGATCGTTGTGCGTTCAAGAATGACCGAGATGCTGAAAGTTGTCATTAACACCGCCATTATTAATGAAAGCCGCTTGGTGCCATCCTACCTCATTATATGCTGTATCATTACCCTGCACCGGTACGTAGGTAATCCGTATTTTATTAGTAGTCTAAATTCACATGTCGGTTGTCCTGCTGTCACTTACCTGCGTCTTTTGCATAACCTTATTTGCTACTTACTTGATATTGGGAAATATTCCCTAGTTAAAATTGATCATGTGTTCATTGGTTTTAGTATGAATGCGTGATGGATTATGGTAGTATTCCGTAAAATAATAAAAGGCAGAATTATCATAATATCAAAAGCGAACTGGCACAACACTTTACGGGTGGGGATATCGGCCGCTCGGTCTCTTTTCAACGGGCGGAGATCGTATGGGTGAGGTCGTGCACTCGATCAGGTATTTCTTTAACGCAAATAAGAAAATTGCATCGGCATCATTCCGATGAACGCTTAGATCTGCTCAGCGCTGTTCGCATTCGCAGAATGGTCTTTTGCCTTATTATAAATTAAATGCAATTAATTTAAGAATATTCTATGGGAATATTTTGTGGTGCAACTGGGATGCACCTACGTTTTAAGTATAATTATTACTACACCGATTCACCACTACGTAAAAGTCGTGGAGCGTAGCCCACGGGTCATCTAGTTATATATATTTAACTAGTGTCAAGTTGCCCATTGTGAATATTTAATGTCGAGCAAACTAAAATTCGGTCGAAAATCACATCACAGCTGTGTGCAGTGGATATGCAAGAAAGGAAATCCAAAACGGCATCCGTGGTGTTCAGTCCTCTGCGAAATCCAAATTGGTGGGCTGACAAACAATTATTTGCTCCCAGGAATCTTACTATTGGACTTGCTAGTAGAGTTTCAAAGATCTTTGAGAAAGCTGGTAGCACCGAGATGGGACGATAGTTTGATGGATCTGTTCTATTGCCTTTCTTGAATATCGGTACAACACGAGCTAGTTTCATTTGAATTATATATTATACTATAATTATTATTCTATAATTATTATATTATTATTATTCTGATGAACCTAAGGTACTAGTCCAATATCTAGGAAAGGGCGAAGAAACATGTATAACTGTTGAGCTCAGGAAGACTTAATTAAAATTGTCTCACAGTTTAGTTTTTGAAATATTGCATGTTTTGAATGTGTTTGGAAAACCGCAGACCAACTGGTTTCGTCCTTCTGGGACTCATCAGTACGGTGCCTTCCCATACACACTTAAACCATGCAATTTAACTTACTATATATGCGACCGCGCTCTGGAAAGATATCAGCAACTGGCAATTAATTTGAGTAATTATCTGGTAGTAGTCTGTGGTACTGGACCGTTCGAACAACTACTCCTCTCCGGCAAATACCCCGCCAGACATTGAATTACAGAACTAAATCCAGATTTCGTATACTGCGAGACGTCACAGAATGCTACCCCACCTAAGGTGGCTTTGTATTTATATTATCGGTGCGAAGCATAGAAGTTAGTGTTTTATATTAGACCTAAAAATGACGTACTGTTTTATACGGTATTTTATATGAAACTAAAGAATTTCACATATGGCCAACTGCGTTATGTCGCAATGTTCACTGTAATTGAAATTATTTTAAATTTTAGAAATACAGTCTTCTTTTATTTTATAGCCAAATGCAACCTCGCCATAATTGAACAGGAAACTTTATTTCAAAGTAAAGAATAATCGAAACGAAAAGAAATGAAATAAATAGAAACCTATACGTACCTATTCCAAAACTCGGAAATTGAAAGTTTTATTTTCCACTTTCCTAACTAAAATGATATGAACACTGGCAAACTAGAACGTTACATTTTTAACCGTCTCGAGAAACGAAGGATATATATTGCAACAGGAATGAAGTCCTTTTTTCTGGGATTGCTTATTAATTTCAGAGTTTGGATTTAAAACTGTTGTGGAACCTCCAAATCCCCCGGATTACTTGCGTCATGGTAATGATACTCTTCGTATTCAGAGCCGACTTTAAGCTCTGACGGGCACAGAACAATAATGCTAGTCGACAACAAAAGTTTTAGGTTGCTACCTATCCTAAATACACGGGGCATTTTTACATTTTCCGTGCTCTGTTTGCTTTGTATATCTTGCACACCCGAATACGAAAGCAAAAAGTGTGGATGTTTACTCAACTTTAACGTACGAACGAGTATAATAATTGTTTGAAATATTTACGAATATGAAAGCAAAAAGTGTAGATTCTTTCTCAACTTCAATATGGGAACAAAAGCAGCTACCTAATTGGAATGTGCACGAGTTTCATTGGTTTGTTTGACTTGCATTTTACAAACGAACTTGTATTTTAAGTAACTGTTAAATATTTATCAAAAATATTTCATATACCTACTACGTGGCTTTTCCTTACAAGATGATTTAATGCAAATTTACATACCTTTTAGGGCAACTCAGTAGTCTTACGGATGCTCCAGGAAGACAGAAATTTTCGATTTCAATTCCTGAAAATAATGTTTCCATTAGTTTCTAAAATATCTGTAAGAATTAGTAAAATTGTGTCCTCTAATAAGGAGAGTAAATATACGGCATGGGTCGGCCATCACCTATTAAACATTGATGGACCAGATCAAAGCCACCGTAATATAGAAAGCCTAGCACATCGCCCCACTCCTCGAATGAAACGTCACAAACGGTGGTGGCTCTCCAGGCGCTCCCGGTCGCGACTATTCGTATTGCTGCATAAGAATGCGATAATAATGCAATGGCAACATATTACATTTTTTATTATAACTGAACAAGTAACTAATTTTACAACTTTAGATGCCAAAATATTGTTGCGTTCCTTTGTGTAGGAGCAATTACGTTCGTACAAGTGAAAAAATGTCCGTGCTTCGATTTACCAAAGACACAAGCTAAATTCGAATAGGGTATTTGCATGATTTTTTTATACTGAAAATTCACATTCAATCTACTTATTTTAGCACAAAACACCTCTTAACAAAGTATTTGTCTTCAAAACACATTAATTATTTATTTATGGCAAATTAAAATTGCCCACATTTATCCCAAATATAAGGCGAACATAAAACGCAATTTCATTGGATGTGACGTCAAAACTAGGTAACGCCATATTTGTTTACATCTGACCGCTCAAACAGTGAACAGATTTGTGCGATTTGTCCGACTTGGATAGATTATTTTACAAACTTTTCAATTTAAACAACGGCATTATGGCGCAGGAAGGTTTTGTAAAAGCTGACTCAAATAATTTACCTAAAGTAGATTCACTTATGATTGCTGATTTTTTCGCCAACAACCCTAGTTACATGTCAACCGAGATACGGGGAATTAAAACCCAACGGTAAGTTAAACTTTTGTGTTATTTGTATTCACCACACAAGAATAAAAAGATGTTGAGTAATTCTGTTCTTTATTACAGTGCAGGACGAGAAAATTACGGCGACGATGCTGTAGGTTATGTACAGCTGAAACGTCAAAAAAGCATATGCATAGTTCAGAGCAAAGTTTGCCCTGAGCATAAAGTTCGTGCAAAAAATTATGCTGTAGTTGTAGAAATAAATGAAGAACACGAAAAGATCTTGAAAGCTGAATGTGAAGACTGTGCAGCTTCTGCAGGCGAGTTCAGTACCTCTACCAGATGAGTTATTAAAACACTGTGACTAGATGTACATCGAATGTATTTCTAATATAAGTACACCCGATGTACGTCTAGTCTCGGCGTTATTAAGAATATTAAAAATTATTTTATTCTAGGAGGTTGTAAGCACGCAGTTGCATTTGTGATGTGGTTACACAGGCGTAGCGAAGAACCATCACCTACAGACATCGAATGTTACTGGAGAAAATCGAAACTCGCTGGTGTTGGAACATCTTTAAAATATATTACTGTAAAAGAATTTGGCACCGTAGAAGCTGCACCGAGTTCAAGACAACGGGGGAAATTTTTGGATCAGGTCATTAATAGTGCAAAGAAAGCCAATCTTTCGTGTGAAATTCTAAAATATTATACAGCTGAACCCGCACTTAATAAATTAGGACTGCACCAACTACTGTGCGAGTTCACGAAAGGAGGAAGCGATTCATTTGATGATTTTGTTAGTTTTGCGAAACAGAATATGAACAAAAACTTGTGCGATGAAGCTTTTCGAGCAACTACTGAACAAAGTGAGAGCAGTTTGTGGCATGATTTGCGTTATGGTAGAGTGACGGCTTCTAAAATTTATGAAGCGGCCCAGTGCAAGACTTCAGCAGGGACATTCGTTGAATCTGTGATCGGTGCGATAAAAATTAAGGAAAGTGCTGCTATGAAGCGAGGTAAAGTGCTAGAATCAAAAGTAAGTGCAGTGTTACAAAAACAATTGAATGTAAACTTTAAGCGAGCAGGGTTAATGTTATCGCCAGAGTTTCCAATTATTGGTGCTTCGCCAGATGCAATATCAGACACATTTGTTGTTGAAATAAAGTGCCCATCAAGTGAAAAGACTGTGTCAAATTATATATCAAAAGATAACGTAATTAAAAAAAGGTATTATGCGCAAATACAGTTACAGATGTTTATGTTAGAAAAACAGACAGGTTTCTTTTGTGTGGCTGATCCTAATTTTGAAAATAATAATAAAGTAACAATTATAAATGTCAATTTAGATAAACCTTTTGTGGAGTTTGTGATAGAGAAGTCTGTGAATTTTTGGAAACAACATATTTTTCCTTTGTTAATTAAAAGTGTTAAAGACTGATTGCATTGGTATATAAATAAATGCACTCTTGACAAATTTGTTTTATTTATAATTTTCAGTGTTATTTTAGTAACAAAAATTCTTATACCTAATGGAAAGAAGGTAGGTACATATAAAATATAAACTAATTTAATTTAATAAAGGCCCTTGTAAGTTAATCAAACCACATGCGATTATAATAGCACAATCCATAAAAGGAATTAATTTTGAATTTACACAAGAATGCGGGCGTAGCATTCTAAATTCTCTAATGCGTCTTATAACTCTCTCTATGTGGATTCGGAGGCTAGCTATCCTTTTTGTTTCCAAAACCTCTTCCTTGCTTAATTTCTGGCCACTGGATACGCTAGGAGGCCTAACTAACTGACAACCCCTATTTCTCAAAATCATGTCTATGTTTTTAAAGCCTCTGTCAGCCATAACATGGATCCCAGGTTTCAATTTATCGAGAAAACCGCTTTTCTCCACGATTAAAGCGTCAGATGCACGTCCTCCAAAACCTGACGACACAAAATTAATAAGTCCATCGGGAGTTGATGACACGAGGTATTTGATGGTGTTTGCTTTCTTATATTCTGACCAAGTCAAGGCCTGTTTTACAGCAGCACCAGGTTTCTGAATTTCTATTTCTAGACAGTCTATTATTGACTGCACTTTGCTGTAGCGGGCTCGGAAAGTTTTGGGAAGTGATTTTCGAATTTTGTCACTGGATGGCCAAATTATCAATTCATCAATCATATCGCTTATAATACCAATAGATTTTGAAAATACTCGGCTGGCTGTACTAGCAGACGTTCCAAAGTCATCGGCAAGTTCACTAAAAGTTTGATCGCATCTAATTTTCTTTAATATTAAGTAAATACTCTTCACTTCTAAACCAGTAAACTGCTGTAGGTCCTTCACAATAAAAAGTGCTTCTTTCTGAAGTCCTAAGTATAGCCTAGGTTTGGACTCGATTATGTAAAACATGTGCTGCAATGCATTTTTCTTTTGGTGCTCTCTCTGGACTTCATCTTCAAAGTGTGAATAATTACTTTCTTCTGAAGAAATGGGTTCCTCAAAATCTGGGCTATCCCTTGAACAATGCTCAAATTCAGAACTAGATGTGGATGACACTGAAAGTTTCCTTTTAAATGCTTCTGATAAAAATGCACCGCGTATCGGTGATACAGCGATATCTTGTGTTTGCAGTTTTATTGGTGAACAGCTTTGGCAAACAAATGGATTTTTAATCTTGCACTGAATATATTTGCTTCTAAACGAAGGCTTTACATTAACTTGAACACCAACAGATTTTCCCTTCACTTTGGATTCTAAGAAGGCATCTTCAGAAACATTTACAGGTATATACAGATTTTCTTCCGATTCCTCTAGTTCAAATTCTCTTGTTGCAGTGTTTGACTCAGTTTCACCTGCAATTTCTGTAGCCAAGGCCATACTTGAACATCCAACCAGGGTTGGCCGTGTAATTTACGTGGTGTAATTTACACATTTTTTACGTGTAAAATGTTATGTATTTTACTGAACCCTTGAATATGTAAAATATGTCCAAAACGTAAAATATGTAAAAAACCTTGTTTATTAAGAAAAATCCATATACCCATGGATCAGCACTAAAAAAGACAGTGAAAATCAGAGATATATCATCTAAATAATACTATAAAATATAATTTAAAGAAGCAAAATCTAAATTTTTTTATAACAAAAATACATTTCTATAAGACAATAGCAAAGTAGGTATCACTATAAATAAATGACAGTCTATATTTATTCAGTCATTTCTCATTTTCATAAAAAGTCTTCGTCGCCCAAAATTGGTTTCTCATTCATTTTTAGGGTATAATAAATATGAACGAAAACAATACAGCAACAACTCGACAGTTGACAGCTGATTCTAAATAATAACATAACCTCATTTTCTACAAGTTTTTACGTATTTGACATTTTTTACGTATTTTACATTTTTTACAGGTAAACTCCATTTTTTACATGTAAAATGTAAAAAACTTGGAAGACCGTGTAAAATCCCAACCCTGCATCCAACAGTATCCAATGCTTCTTTAAGTATTTCCTGTCTCTGCCTTTTTGCCACCACTTCCCGTACATGTGGAGTGAATGCTGTTTTTCTGTCTTTCTGACAATCAAACTTGTGGGGAATTACGCCAATCTTCATAATTTTTTTAACCCCCATCATTTTCCACTCCATAAAATTTTGCATATCCTCCTCCAACTTGAAATAAATGAATAGGTTTAATTAGTTAAAAAGAAATTTTAAATAATACATATCAAGATTAATGTCTAATTAGCAAGCAAGTATTAATATAGGTATTAACTTTTTAGTAAATATGTATGAGGATTATGTACTCACATTAAAATGGTCCTCACAAACATATAGGGCCGAAGTTTTCGAAAATTCGCCTGGATCACGTCGTACTGCCTTAATCCACAATTTTCTCATTTTTGCTTCAATAGGCACGATAATAAACGTTTTTTGAGGAGTTTTTATTGTTGTGTTTGTGCATTTTGGTACTATGCACCAACGATATACCATTATGAACCTCCAATATACTGTGCGTTACTTTACGAATTTACGTACTATAGGTAAGTACTATTATCTAATAAATACTATAAACGTTAAACTTCACTTTTAATAAATAATTAATAAGTTTTAAACACTATATAAACACATCAAATCACTGCTAACTGGCCGTGTACGCTTCTGTTTCCAAGCTAAACTGGCCCCAACTTGCGCGGCGTGCTACTGCTAAGAAGCGCATGGGAATATTTACCTAGTTCTGACGTCACGCGTGCTCTGTGAGCCGCCATTTGCATACGCGGTGTTCAACGCGGGCGTTTATGTTTTCAAATTTCAATTTACTGTAACAAATTTATCTTTGATTTTGAACGTAAAAGATTTTCAGATAATGATTTTTGATAAGAAATATCCCCAATAATGAATTAAATAAAAAGTTTGCAAATACCCTATTGCGGTTACGTCGCATTCGTCGCAAAATTTCCTGCGAGCGAAATTTTCAGTACCTACTAGATACGTGCAAAACAAATAATGAAAGTTAACGTCATACAGAACAACTATAAACACCAGAAATAGGTACTATTTTTAAGTTTTCTATAAACATTCTCTCGGATTTGCGCTTAGTTATTACTTATAACAATTACTATGTTTGGGTTTGTTAGGGCACAGTTCTCTATGTAATAGCTGGTTGAAATGAGGGAAAATAGTGGCTCAAATTAAATAAAAGTTTGTGTAGAAAAAGTATTGAATAAATCGGCGTTTGATAAAATTGTTTTTAAGGGAACAATAAATTAGGTTTGATATTAAAAAAAAAATTACGTATTCACCGAATATGTTAATTTAGTCATTTGCCCAACTAGAAATAAGTTTTTTTATTTAAGGGCTTCTTATTCGTCTTCAATACACTTGTTTAATAAAACGAGGCAATATAATTAGTAAACCCTACATTATTGACTTTGCGAATCCTATTACACCTAAATAAGAACAAAGAAATTGGTGACCTACTTCTACTCTTTTACCAAAGCTGTTCACTCCGAGGTTGACTCTTTGCAGTGCCGTTTTGTCTTAAGTTTTAACTATTAATAGATTATTTTACCTAGATAATTGCAACGTATTGACAGTAATATAATTACGAAACTACAATTCATTAAATAAAAATTACTATTTCCCAATATTAAGCCGAGAAACTCTACCCGTAGTATATGCTCGCCAGACAGAAATCTACAACCGCGTGTGACGTCACGGTGGCTTCGACCAGATAGACGAGTCGCACTGAGAAAACGGAAGTGTATGAAATACCGAAAAAGTCATGTCAGTTACCACTTGTAGCTGTGAAATAGGCGCCAATGACTGCAATTCATATACCATACCATCAGGAAGAAGCATTTTAATGCAAATAATGAAGTATGCAACCAAAAATGTCTCTGTATTCAAAACCTGCAAGTTTGAGTTTAATTAAACGCTTTAAGAAAAGTTTTATACTTGGCCCGCCGAATAGACGGTGTGATCACCCTGGCAAGAACGTGCTCTAGGCGGGACCACTATCAATTTAGGACAACCGAACCGCAGTGATGCGCTTTCTTTAGACCCAACGAAGTCGCATCACTCCAATTCGGTTGTCATAAATTACTACTGGTCCCGCTAGACCACGTTCTTGCAGGGTGATCACTCCGTCTGTTGGGCGGCCCAAGTATAGTTACACTTACTCGTACTATAGTTACAGATTAGGGACGGATGCGTGACGTGAGCGAGTACATAATTTTCTTTTCAAGCGTGAGTGATCGTAAGTCAATTAACCAAGCGTGAGCCGAGTTACGCGTTTAAGCGAAACAGAAATTCGGAAATGCGCTTACTTGACACACCTGTATATTCTTGTTGCATAACGTTTATAAATGACGAGAAAATTTACTTTTTTCCAAATATTACTTATAAGATTCGGTTTTGGGTCTAATTAGAAGTAAAAAGGGGAAGCAGCCCAACTAATTTTAGTCGTGAGTCTCGTGACTGGTGGCGAGTGAGCGTTCGTGATCATGTAAAAGCACACACGTGAGTGCCGTGAATGTGATACTTCAGAAAAATCAAGAGTGAGTGGTTGTGACTTGAAACACTCGTACCTACACATTACATGTAGTGGCGATCACGCGTGCATCTCTATTACAGATTAAAACTACCACTAGGCGAATGTATTAAACCAACGGAACGAGTTTACAGTTTAAGTTTAAAACTGCGATTTCTAATTCAATTTGGAGAGCCCGTTAAGAGATTATATTCCAAAATTCATTTCACTTGAAACCTGTAGGGTCGAAAGGTATACAACAAGCACGGGTCGCCGGTAAAATCCTGTTGGGGCAGGTTTGGTGAAAATTGTTCGAATACAACTGCTCGAAAGAAAATTGCTCGAAATCAATTGCTCGAAAAATTGTTCCTAGAATGGGAAGTTCATCGAAAGGCAAGTTGCTCGAATAACAATTTATCGAAAAGAGAATTCCTCGAAGTAATGGAATAAGGTAGATAGTAGATACTTACTTAATTACTTAATTACTTTCGAGGAACTTCCCATTCGAGGAACAATTTTTCGTGCAATTGATGTCGAGCAATTTTTATTCGAGCAATTGTTTTCGAGCAATTTGCCGCACACCGTTGGGGCAGCGTGCTACGGGCAAAATGTTGAAAACTTACAAATGATCGCTCGAGTCAAGCATACACGAGGGCTAAACTCACGCCATCTAGAAGCAAACTGGTGAACTACCGACAAAGAGACTTAGCCAAACAACTAACTATTGCTGACTGAAGTTGGCAATAATTTTCACGTGTATAAGATTTATAACTCGATAGAAAGGCATGAAAAAATACCGTACTAAGAATATGCGCTGGGCCATATAGGGGGACAAGTAGTATAACTGGGCGTCACTAAACGCTATAGAACCGCTGTAAAGTTAAATAAAAGTACACGGTTACACGATCAGCTCGCGCACAATTCACAAACAGTTCGAGAGCAGTTACACATTGGCTTCTACATAAGAACGGGAACACTTTAAAACAGTCTACAACAAACAGGTCCGGCGAACATATCTTTGACCTTTTGAAGTTACCGACAGCCGACGGGAATTTTGGCGAGATCGTCGTGAACAAGATTAACTACGCTAATGTTACGCCAGCTGCTCGCAATCTTAACGTAAACATTTTGCGCACAGTCTCTCGGAGGATCGCGAGCTGTTTGCGAGCGCCGGTGGATACGCATCTTAAGATGTTGAAATGACTCGGCAAACAGGCTAAAAATCGGTTTCCCCTCGTACCTCGCTGCACTCTCGGCAATATTAACTTTGTATGTGGACAAACGAGCATAGTGCGTGAGGTGTCATTGGCAAGCTTTTGAGTGCGGCTACACGGTGGTCTAAACAAAAAAGCAAAATTGTAAGC
This sequence comes from Xestobium rufovillosum, assembly GCA_963966045.1. NCBI lineage: Eukaryota > Metazoa > Arthropoda > Insecta > Coleoptera > Ptinidae > Xestobium > Xestobium rufovillosum. The sequence goes on from OZ014504.1 coordinate 18,754,124, forward strand.
AGTTTGCTCATAATTGTGTCATAAATGTGAAATATATTCTGAAATTTTCAGAAATCCGCTTGTAATTTTCTAAAAGTTCCAGTCGAAGTTGATCAAACTATCACCAGTGAATAGGCAAACTCCTGAGCAATCCACTCATGCCAAAAGGTCCACTTCAGAGCACAAGCGGGCCTATCGGCAACGCAAAAAGGCTGGTGTTAAATCTACTTATTTCGCAATCAAACTTCAGGCGTTGTTTAGCCCCACATGTACTGCAAAAACGCTGCATCTCTACTAATCTAATAAGCCCTAAAATCGTCTAGCAAAATGTAAACAATATTAGTGGGTAGTGAAAGATGGAAGGGGGGGGGGTGATTCTTGAGTCATTACACCACTGATGTGCATTCTAACAAATTACATTGCAATGCAAATAATTCATTAGAATACAAATAAACGCTGTTTCATACCGGTTCCATACGCGTTCATTCAAATACCTACCTCTCCTTTAATTATTATAACAGTTTTGTGCTTACTTACTTACAATGGCTTTTCGAATCAAAAGACATTATTGGTATAAGCAATAAATGTAGAATCCTAACAGAAATTCGACATGTTAGTGGACAGAAAATGCGCACGCATGCCTCTCCTTCTCCTGGGTTTCGATCTTTCGATCGATCAGCTGTCGTTGAAAGCTCCGTCTATTATTGTCTATACGGCGTATTTCGTAATTTTTGTGCTATTTAGGATTTATTTGAACAGATAACATATTATATTGAACAGGTAAGGAAATGTTCATGTAAGTACGTTACATTAAAACATTTTCATCGCAGTAGTGATTAGTGTGTGCTTCTGGAATGTTGAATGTTTGTTTTTGTCTCTCAGTTGTACCGAAATCGTTGCTTTCTTTTAATAATACCTAATTATAATTCCACAGTACATTGTGCAATCTGTTTCATCGTTGCTTTCTTTTAATAATACCTAATAATAATTCCACAGTACATTGTGCAATCTGTTTCAGAATAATAGCACTTTTGAGTTAAATACCAAAATACCATACGGAAATACCTGGAGGCGACCGAGGCAAGTGAAATGTAGAATCTGGAATATTTAACAAGAATACGATGCATAATCAGACTCGATATCCTTCACGTACATGTGCAATACTCCCCCCTTTCTCATTATTATGGCGCTGCTTGAAAGGTTAGTTTAGTTAGATTTTTACGGTAATTGTCATAAACTTATAAATTTTGTTTTCGTCACAATTAAAATACAGGATCACAGATGCATAACAGCTTTTGAATGAAAACGAAGCTCGATCAGATGTTTTGTGTGAAGAAAAGTCTTAATAAAAGCGAGGAAGAGTATATGATACTTCCGAAGGAAAAGATTTTTAAGGGAAGGCGCTCCATGGACAAACTCAATATCTAAATATATAAATATAAATTTATACCATACTTTAAGGTTCTTTATGCTCGAAAGATTAGTTTTCTTCTTTTTTATAGGTAAACGCGAAATTAAATGTAAATTCAATAAAAGTTCGAGCAGGTAAGAGTTGTTTTTTCCCATAAATAATGCACTTTGGCTCTTGCACAATTAATTCAAAGTGGATTTTTAAATAATTTGACTGGTTTTGTGGTGCTCGCGGCTTGGTCCCTACCAGTTACTTTTTTGCATTGATTGTAAAAATGTATGGTCATGTCACTAATACTAATTTCCAATTTGTTGGGTTCGGGTCAAATAGAAGGACAGTGTCACTATTTAATAACGCTCTCTGGTTGTAGGTCCAAAAAGGGAGTTTCTTTGATGACAGTCGTGGTCACTGTTTAATAGCGATTTGTTTGGTTTAAGTCAAAAAAGGTGTTTCTTATAACAATCATGCCCAAGGAAACACTACATTATGCCAAAATCTATTGTTTGGTTTAGGTCAAAAAAGGTGTTTCTTATAATAATCATGCCCAAGGAAACACTACATTATGCCAAAATGCTGTGTGCTGTCGTTCAGGGACATTTCAATTCACTGCAGAAAAATCATCATAGTGTTGGGCAATACTCTGAAAAGTATCGATACCGCGTATCGATCCGTATTGGTTTGAAGGGGATCGATACGTGTATCATAGTCAAAAGTATCGATACTCGAAATATCGATAGTATCGAATCGGATTTTTCAATTGTTACTAATAATCCGAAAATTATTAAAGCAATGTAGATTTGTTGTTTAATATAGGTATACAGCTTAAGGCTTACAATAGAAAACGATGCTAGGCATGCAGCATAGGTAAGGAAAGTACGCAATTTTTATTTTCAAGTTTGATTTTTTTAAGGATTATTTATGCGATACGCGATATTTGATACCTGGTTTATTATATGGAAAATATCGGCAGGACAAGAAGTATCGTTACAAAATATCGGGTGCGCGATTTCTAACTGATTCGAAATTTACAAACCTCCGCGAACGAAATATAGCTCGACTTTGGACTGTCTTGTCTAATTGACAACGTATCGTTCAAAAATTGATCTTCTGACTCGGTGAAATTAACATTGTATGATTATCCGCATTTGTCCAAGAGGTTCTACGAACGCTGGATTTTTGATAAGAATCTAGCATTGTTCGTACCACGAACACTTCAAATCGCAATGCGCACGCGCATTTGTAAGGAATTGGTTACGGACCGTCTCCGCGGATAAATCTAATAAGAGCAATCTGTGCCAAACTTGCGCATTTGGCGTTATGTGCTAAGGACGGTTTTTTTGTCCGTACACGTAGGTTCAAATGATCCAGCCACGCTTAATTGACGGTAACCTGACAAATATTTAAAAAATAAAGTAGAACAAACAAAAAAACTACCAGCGCTGGTATCGAAAACACGACTACGGTGCATGGTCATCTGATACGCTACCGACACGACACAATTGATTCAACTCACAGCAGTTATATAACCTTACGGGCGTTTATAGTACTACTGTAGTGCACGACTGCATGCGAAATTGACAGGGGCACGGGTGCCACTTGGGCACAGATTGCTCTTATTAGCTCCTAATATCACCGAGCACTAGCGATAGGCGCTATCGAATGAATTTTGCTATCGAATGAGTAGTTTCCACTATCGAATGAATCATTCATTTGCTTATAGACGGCTGCTGGGGTAAAGGGCACGTGTTTCATATCTGCACATGCATTTTATTATTTTTAACGATAACTATTCCTTCGATAATTCCAGTGTTCGTTCGTCGTTCCCTTGGTTCACTGAAGGGGGCTACTAAATAATTCAGTCAGTACGTACATTTTATTCCATTGCTAAAAGATTCAGTTGTCAAAACGAATGAAACTTAATGAAATGAATGAATGGTTTTAGTACTATCGAATTAAGTATTCGAATGGTTGTGTACTATCGAAAAATTCATTCGATGCGCCCAACACACAACACTACTGAGCTAATCAACACGCAACATTTCCATTTTGTCAAAGCTGTGACTTGGATTTTTCATTTTCATAAGTTTTATTCTGCTACGATTTGTGTGTGTGCTGTAATTCGATATAGGATATACGTTTGTACATATTATTATTAATGCAGTGTTTTGGTAAGAGGTTTAAAGGTGAGTTAGAGTAGGAATTTTACAATTACTTTGCAGTTATAGGTTACGTTTTCTGAACCCTTGAAAATATAAATATAAATTTTCATTTTAGGTGTGCGTATGGCATGGTGATGCTTTAGTAAATATACATATATTGAAAAGGTGAGTAGCAACTGGACCGTTTTAACAGGTACGTTACAAACTTTGATATTGATCAACAATAATCAGAGGACAAATAAAAAACTAGACCAGAAAGAGATTTAAAGAAAGTCGTTCAAACAGAGACAAGAAAGGCAAAATCAAAGACCCAGATTTTAGACCAGAGAAAGATTTAAGTATACATTTTAGAGTAAAGAAAGCTACAGGCAGTTTGAGAATTACCTAAAGACGATCAAAGGCGAAAAACAAGGAGACAAGAAACGCAAAGAAGAGAAAGATTTAAGTAGGTACCTATATATTGTAGAGCAAAAAAGTAACACAGAATTATATATCCTTGTTATAGTGCAACGAGTACAGATTCATAGCACAATAGTAGGGTTAGGTATTGTCACGAAGTATGCCTCGTAGAAAACTCCATCGAAGTCCTGAAGAACAAGAAGAATATATGAAGCGTAGACGACAACAGAAAGCTGAATATGAACGTCGTCGTCGAGAAGCTGAACGAAATACTGCAAGAATTCCACAAATACAGAATCAACGAAATTATCGCTCGAGGAAAAACAATTATATTGATCTCACTTTGCTTGGGTTTGATGATAGTGTTAGTGAACATTATATTTGTGCCATGAGTGTTGATTGCATACATTGTAGTGCTAAACATTTTGTTTCTGAAAGAGTGTCAAATAAAGGCAATTATTTTAATGATTGTTGTAATCATGGTGAAGTACGTTTACAACCTTTACCTGCTTTTCCTGCTTTTCTGGAGTCCTTGTTCAACGGTTCTCATCCAAAATCTAACACATTTTTTGAACACATCCGAAGTTATAATAGCTCATTTTCATTTGCATCATTTAACGCTAATCAGGTAAATTTTAATTCTGCACGTAGAGGTCCATTTTGTTTTAAAATTCAGGGGCAAATATATTATCAAATTAATACAGCACTTTATCCATCCTCTAATGAGACCCCAAGTTACGGTCAGCTGTTTATTGTTGATCCCCATGAAGCAGTAGAATTTCGTTTAAGTCAGAATTCGCAATGTGATTTAGAAATTATAAAACTAATTGAGAATTTCATGCGTGAAAATAATGTATTTGCTCAGTCTTATCAAATGATGGGGGAAGAATTGGAACACCAACGATGTATCAGTTTGAATGAAGAACCTGAACTGCACTTGTTGTTTACGATGAAACCTGTTATGTATCGGAATCGTTATAACTTCCAAAGGGTAAATTAAGTTGCTGCAGTGTTTTCAACAACAGCTGATGGTGACATTCCAGAGTCTTATGTAACAGTAAGAAATAAAAGTAATAAATCTTTACAGTATGTGAGTACTATGGATTCTAATGTAAAGCCGTGGATCTATCCTTTATTTTATCCATTTGGTACTCGAGGATGGCATCACGAAATTCCCTGTACTAAAAAACATAAACGAGTCACTCGAGCAGATTATACCAAATACAGAATGGCAATTCGCGATGAAATCAATGTATTCTTAATGGGACGTCGATTATTTCAGCAATGGTTGGTTGATAGTTACGTTAAAATTGAAAAAGATAGAATAAATTTTTGTAAAAATAATCAAAAGAAATTACGCGCCGAATCTTACCAAGGTTTAATTGACCATTTGGAAAAAAGATCTCAACTTAGTCAACAACGTATTGGAAAAACGGTAATTTTACCGTCAACATTTCAAGGATCCCCACGAAACATGTTAGAAAATTATCAAGATGCGATGGCAATTGTACGTAAATACGGTAAACCAGATCTTTTTGTAACAATGACCTGCAATCCCAAATGGAGAGAAATTGTAGAGAATTTGGTGGACAAACTGCTTCTGATACCTGATATAGTGACTAGAGTATTTAACATAAAAAAGACGCACTTGTAGATTTAATTGTAAATAAAAGCTTTTTTGGAGCAGTACAGGCATATGTTTACGTCATTGAATTTCAGAAACGCGGCTTGCCGCATGTACATATGTTAGTAACTTTAAAGCAATCGGACAAAATAACTACTTCTGATGTTGTTGACCGCTACATCGGCGGAAATTCCAGATCCTGAAACAGAACCTGTGTTACATGATATGGTTCATGGTCCATGTGGAAATTGGTGTTTAACGGAACAAAAAGTCTGTTCTAAGCATTTTCCAAAGCAATGTAGTGATCAAACTACATTAGATGAATACGGATATCCCAATTATCGTCGAAGAAATACTGGACTGACATTTAAACGCTATGATGGTTATATCTGTAATAATCAGTATGTCGTGCCCCATAACCCTACTTTGTTGAAGTTGTTTCCAGCATAAAATCCGCGAAATATTTATATAAGTATATTTACAAGGGCCATGACGCTGCAGGGATAACAATTGGCGAAACGAACAATGCAGTTATCGAGCACGATGAAATTCGTAATTTCATTGACGCAAGATACGTTGGGCCAGTGGAAGCTGCTTGGAGAATTTTAAGTAAACCGTTACAAGATAAAAGTCACTCAATTACAAGATTACCAGTGCACTTACCAAATCAACAAAGTGTTGTAGTAAGTGATGATTGTGACGAAAATGAAATAAGAAATGCTTTAGACAAACAAACAATGCTGATTGACTATTTTGCACTGAATGCACGAGATTCTGAAGCTTCACAGTATGTATATGGGGATATACCAAGTCACTATGTATTTAGAAAAGATAGTGTTAGTGGCATGCATCAGTGGCAACGACGTCAGAAACAATTCAATATAATTGGACGCATGTACTCTGTAAGTCCCAGTCAGATTGAACTACATATTTCATTTACGATTATTGTTAATTCATGTCAAAGGAGCAAAAAGCTTCGCAGATCTAAAAACAGTAAACGGGGAAGTCCAAGAATCTTTTGTAGCAGCGTGTTTACAATTAGGACTTACTGAGGATGATCATGAGTGGAAGAGAGTCATGAATGAAGCTGAAATTTGGATGATGACAAAACAGTTAAGGTGTTTATTCGTTCGTATTTTAATTCATTGCCAACCACTTCATCCGGAAGAGCTTTGGGAAGAATTTAAAGAAGCAATGTCCCAAGATTACAAAGAAAGCTACAACAAAGTTGAAGGGGAAAGAAAAGCGTACATTCACATTAATTCAATGCTTTCTGCAGAAGGTTATAATCTTTCAATTTTTCCTAGCATGCAACAAATGAGTGACATAGAAAACGAATATGATGTTTCAAATGAACAACAAACTAACGAAATAGGACCAAGACAATATGAATGTCTGAATGAACAACAGAAAGACAAAGACAAGATATTATTCTAGATAAATGTGATCGTAATGAATTATGTGCTGAATCTTCATGTTTTTACATAGACGGCCCAGGAGGCTCCGGTAAAACGTATGTTTATACAACTCTTTACAATTTACTGAAAAATAAGAATAAACGTGTTTGTACCATGGCTTTCACAGGTATAGCTGCAACATTGCTTCCCCATGGAAGAACAATTCATAAAACGTTTGGTTTACCCGTCCCGCTATTTTTTTATTCATATTCAAATATCAAGAATAATTCGAAAGAAGCAGATTATCTAAGGAGTGTAGATGTTTTTATATGGGATGGAGCTCCAGTGGCACCAAGATATGCTTTAGATATAATAGACAGAACTCTCAGAGATTTTTTGAATTCGGATATACCGTTTGGTGGAAAAGTAATGATATTAGGAGGAGATTTTCGACAGCTGTTGCCCATTAAAGTAAATGCTACACGATTTGAAACAGTCAATTTGAGTATAAAATTCAGTCCTCTTTGGAGTTATTTCCGAAAATTTTCTTTGACTCAGAATATGCGAACTCTGCCGCAAGAACAAGAATTTTCCGAGTTTGTATTGGATGTAGGAAATGGAAGTTTAAATGATGCAGACAATAATTTAGAATTGCCACGTAGATGTATTGAAAATTCAGATATCGTAGAACGAATATACGGAGATATTATTAGAGAAAAGCGCTTCAATGATATCACAAAATCCGCTATTCTTTCTGCAATGAATGCTGATGTTGAAGACATTAATTAACAAGTTGTTGAATTACTAGACATAAGAACAGAAAAAATATATACAAGTGTGGATAGTGTTGAAAATTGTGATAATGGAGATATAAACGACACTATTCTGCCAGAATATTTAAACACTTTAAATCCACCAAATTTCCCCCCACATGAATTAAAATTGAGAATAAATTGTATTGTAATGTTGATTAGAAATTTGAGCATCAGTGAAGGTTTATGTAATGGTACGAGATTATTAATTTTAGAATTGGGAGACAATATCCTACGATGTAAAATTTTGGCAGGCGATAAATGTGGAGATATAGTATTCATAAACCGTATAACACTATACTGCGAAAGTGTATATCCTTTTACATTTAAGAGAAGACAGTTTCCCATTAAACTAGCGTTTGCAATGACTATTAATAAATCACAAGGACAAACATTTGATCAAGTAGGAATTGATATCAGAAAAGACATATTTACTCATGGACAGTTGTATGTCGCTTTTTCTAGAGTTCGATCATGGGAAGGTTTAAAAATATATTTAGGAAATCAAAGAAATAGTAACACAGTTAAAAACTTTGTCTTTAAAGAATCATATTTTTAGAACTGTTTCGTGGTGACTTTGAGGTCATGGTGGTCTCATATATTTGAAATCTATCAAATTGCTATTGATTTGGTTAAATGCTAGATTAAACATATAAATGAAAACCCGTTAAGAAAACAGAAGAGACCAGAGTAGGATGTCATGAATTATTTCTAGCAAATCTTTTTGTTCTTTAATCACAAAAATAGGTACCCATCCCACACTTCCATAGCTATTATTTGCCACAGAGAAAAGAATCCCTCATTCAATGAAAACACTGCCTACAAATCTTAGTTTACGACTGCAAAAATTACCTACGTGAAGAATATACATAATAATTATATTAAGGTGGGGTCTGCACAACAAATGCCACACTATTGGGAACATTTGAAAGAATATTTTGTGATGTTTTGTTCCATGTCAGTAGAATAGGAGCAAAAATGACAAAGATTTTATTGCCGCAGTGATTTACTGGAGTGAGTGATGCAAATTTATTAAACTTTTAATTCATGCGCTTGTAGTGTTATATAAAACTAGAAAGAGTAAATTACGTCCTGAATGTGTTAGTTTTGTAAATAGCTAAGCAGAAAGTGCCCCTACATCTCCAACCAACATGGCACCATCTAACCGCAACAAAAATGGAATTTCCTGCCATTGTCACATTCAAATGGCATTTGTTTTGCAGGCTGTTCAGTAAATTGAACCTCACCAACAGTTTTCAGCAACCAGACAGAAACCAAGCAGTTACCGCTCGCTCTGGCAACTTAAATCTATTTACGAAATATACTAAAAGTTTTTCTAGAACTAGAACAATGTAGGGATGGGACTTCGGTCACCTAAGACCTAACGTGTTGACAGGGAAAGGAAACATCGTTGTTAAACATCGATGTTATGATTGTTTTTTGTTCCGACAAAGAGAGTACAATAAAAGAGTGTAATAAACTTTTTATAGCACCCTTCAATAAACGTTTACATTTTAACCCAAATCAGTGCAAAAGGTACCTATCAACTTTTTGCACGATCCACACAAATTGTACATTTCAATTTAAAAATTTCCTATGATTACTACTAGGGCAGTAAAGACGCGCGCAGCGCGTCTTGTTGACCTAGTATGTTTAAAAAGCCGCTTGAAATAGGCCGTGTAGCGTAGCTTATAGGTTCTTCTACTCATTTCTTAAACTTCTAAAACTTTTGAAATATTTTGCATTTTGACAATCAGCAGCGATTCAGTCGCCCTCGAACTGAAGCCTGTATTTTTTCACCGACGCTGTCACTGTCAAAAATGCAAATTTAACACTAATGTTAAAAGTAAGTACTTTTAATGTTCCAATGTTAAAAGTAAGTACTTTGATCTCTTTAGGGCCGGTTGTTCAAAACTCCATTCGATCAGAGATTAACTAATCGCTGGTTAAATTTGATCATTGATCAAATCTGACACCGGTTGTTCGTACGAAAATCAAACTGTGATTAACTAATCTCAGATTAACTTTATTAGTTCAAATCTTGGTTTAGTATAGATAATGGTTCGACACTCCGAGAACCGATTTTCGTCGCCTTCTGCGCATGTGGACTTGTTGAGAACCTCTGTAGTCAGGAGTATGGGATTCTTTTCGATTTGTAACACTGCCAATATGTCAATTTAGCAACGTCAGTTGATTGTCATTAAATAAATTTCAGGATTTAATTCCCGAGTTTTTCGTTAATATAAAGTGTTTGAAAACACGAAAGTGTTCTTGTGTGAATTATTTTGGTTTTCACGTAATGCCCAAATAGGTGTCAACTGCAAAACGGGTAATTTCCAGATCGGATTTCCAGATTTCTTGAAGTTTCAATTTTAAAGTTTATGATCTGGTCACAAATTTTCAATTTCTATTCCAAATACTATTTAAATTGTAATTTACGCTTTCAGGTATGTTATTCTTTTGATTTTCCCATAACTTATTCTTACGTTGGAGCAAAACAACATTCAAATTCAACGAAAAATTTTGATCTTCCACAAAGTTTGACAGCAAATTCCTACTATGCTGTTGCTACGAGCAAATAATGCTCGTAGGGTCGTTGACGGCTGACGGTAACCGGAGATTTGAGAAAAATTCAGTAGTTCGCGACAAAACACCCCAGAGTTCCACATACTGACGTCAGTATGTCCCATACCAGTGGCCTCCAAAAGCTGCGTAATGGCCAACCAGGTTTTATACTAAACCAAGAGTTCAAATGTATCATACGTTGCTAAGATACGGTCCCTTGAATTTTATTTGATGATTGACAGTTCGCTGTCACTCAGACAACTTATTTGTTAATTTCCATTTATTTATTTGTGTTTGGCATGTCAAAAGTGCGTTTATGATGGATAAGAGGACAAAAAACTTCACAGTACAGTTTAGTACAGCAGTAAGTATTTTTGGGAAAGGACAATTGTAATAAATACCAAGATATAAAATATTGAGGTTCTGTACTTAACACTATTTTGCTCAAAGTATTCACATTACATTACTACATTTTGACGCTTGGTCGAGGTTTCAGATGGATGGCCGTATTGCTCACTATGACCGTAATACCCAAGAACTTACTAATGTAATAATTTCTTCAGAATCAACCAGAAGTACGAAAGAGCATTTTTCAAAGCATTTGTTTAGTAATTTCAAGTTTGTGAATGTCGCATCTAGGTATAAGAACTAGACTTTTCGATAAAAAAGACATACCTAACCGTTGCGAGTGATATAGGTAAATAGGTGGATGGTGCGTATCGAGGTGCGTATTCCAATTGGACAGCTTACATTTATAGGAAAACTAATGTTGCATTCAAAGTCATTATCACAATTTATTTACGTTTTCTGCGCGTTTATACACATTTGAAGAAAACATATCAGCGTGCGGTCAATTTTAGGTTAGCAATATTTTTGACGATAAAATCACAAATAACAGATAAAATACTCAATAAAATAGTAAAAGGATTTACAAATTAAATTTTTTCTTTACATGTACACCTTTTGACGATTTTTTTACTAAAAAGTCTTATAATTCAGAGTATGACGTTCGCAACTGTCAATTTAACCACACTTTAATCACAGCTTGAACAGCGTTCAAGTTAATCACAGTTTGATCATAGTTTAACCAGAGATCAGAGCTTTGAACAACCCGAATTCGACTTAACCATACTTTGATCACAGTTTAATCATAGATTAGTTAATCGCTGATCAAATAGCTGCTTGGAAGTTTTGAACAACCGGTTTGAAACATAATCAGAGGTTAATCTCTGATCAAAATTTGAACAGCGTTTGAACAACCGGCCCTTAGTGCCTTGTTTAATAGCATTTGTAGAAAAAAATTATATGATGTACCTGTTAAAAGTGTTTTTATTTTGTTCGAAGGGTTAGATCACTCGCTACGCTAATTTCTCTTCTCACGAAATAAAATGACACTTTTAACACTAACATTATAAATAACTATTATAATTTCGAATAGTGACATATGATTTGATGAGTGGTTATCAAACAAAAAATTAGTACATACAAATTTTGTTAAATTAAAAACAAAAAAAAATATAGAATGGTAAATTTTAAATTTTATTTTTTGGAAATTTGCCTGCACCTAATCCTTTTTTCGACCATTAAATAAACCCTGCGTACTCGTAGGTATATCCATATTTTTTACACGTTTTAACGCACTTGCATATAATTAAAATTTCAATAGATTCTTTTGGTTTAATATTTTTCTAACAGAAATTCAGATACAGTCATCATTTTATTTCCTCTTTTCTCAGTAACCTTATTTTATATTCTGATTGCCTGGCGTCAAATATTCACGCAGCGCAGCCTACAACTTTATTACCCTCAAGACCCACCCCTACTGTCATCCCTCGGTTAAGAATTTTTATCTGCTTTGAATGCAACGTAATATTGTATAATATTGTTCGCCTTGTAGACATGTGATCTTATTATATCAACAGATAAAGAAGGAATAAATTTTCTACTCTGGCTACAAGATTAAGATAACGTTATTTTATTCAAAAAGAAGCTTAGACTGAGAACATCGGCAAGGCTGCCGGTCTATAGACCTCAACTCTGCTATCAGCAGAGACTTGCGCAAATGTTATGACACAACACGCTACTACAATCAGTTGTTACAAAGTACTTACTACAAATAATGCTTAGTTATATACAGCAAGCGTCAAACGTGAAGGCGAGCGACAGAGATGCGCAATTGAGTAATCCCCACTATTCACCCACTACGCTCTCGACCGGGATTGGTTTTCGGTGGACGCACGCAACTGTCAGTGGCGCACGATTAACTTCATAATAAATTCATCTATAGTCAAAGGAACCTCGCGCTACTGCCTGAATCTGTTTTAAACTAGGGCGTGGCCTTACCTGCGCGGGCTCTCGCCATCACGTTTGACGATTGCTGTACGTATGTAACACAATGTAGACTACTAGTAAAATTGGAAGAGGCCAGCAATAAAAATGCGCAGTAATCAGTTTGTAGAGTGTTGTCAGATTAAGTGCGAATATCGCTAGTCATTCGTCAGCATCTAAGTGATGCCGATAAAATAAATGATTGTTACATTCATTGTATTAAAAATTTTCCTAGTGATAATACAGATGTTGTGGTGGAATTCTATTCTAGTAACTGTCAAATTAAATCCACAAACATACTTTCCTTTTCTCTAGATGACGAAAATATAGTTTCTGATGTAATTCATTCATTAAAAGCAAAGCTGTTGGTGCTGATAATATTAATTTCTATTAAATGTTATTACTTTGTCTACCCAACATATTACCATTTATTGCACATCTAATCAATTGTTGACTACTTTATGGTGCAGTACCCAAATTATGGAAAATATCTCATGTTATACCTTTGGCTAAAATCAGTCGGCCAATAGAGTACAGTCACTTGCGACCTATTAGTATTCTGCCAGCTCTGTCCAAGGTGTTGGAGAGGGTAGTAGGGATGAATAATCCATATTTTTTCTTGGATCAGTTCCGAACTGTTCCAGTTCCACTCTCGTACCTGTTCCACGGATCAGTTCCGATTCCGAGTACATATAAAGTCATAGATATATCTCTGTCTCTGATTTCCTTACCTATCTAATGGGAATCGGAACCACGGAAGCCCAGTATTTTTTTTCTTACACGTTAAGTTACACGACAGAGTACATAACACGTAACAGTAACAGAATAGACTAGAATTAGAATTGCAGATACAGTGATACTGCAGTTGCCAAGGAATATAGTTGCAGTTGAGAATAAGTCACAAAATCATAAATGCTATTCGGCGTCGCGCCCTTCGCTCGGCGGTTCTTTGTCGGCGTCCATTCAAGTCAAGCAAAAAACAATGTGTTTTATTTATGGTCTTCCCAAAGGGAGATAAAAAATTAAATATAAGGGGCATTTGTGACCCAATCCTTTTAAATTTACCGCTACTTTTGTTTGGTTTCTCGAAGGCATTGGAAATTTCCCGAATGAAAATTGTTGTAGACATAAATTTGCGAAATTTTCCCGACGGCTTCAGTCGATTGCAAACTTTAGTTCAATTTACTAATCAGTGACCTGTGACAGCGCTTAGATTAGTTTACCTAGTTTATTATCTACCTACTGAAATGCCTCCGAGCAAAAGAAGTCCAGTTTGGCTATATTTCACGATAATAGATGACGATAAGAAAATTGCAAAATGTGAGGTGTGTAAAAATTCTGCATCTTATAAGCATTCAGTCTCCAACTTAAAAAAGCATTTGAAAAGGAAACATCCCTCTGTGATTTTGCCGTCGGAAACAAAGAACACCGTTACCGTACATGATAATCCAAATCCAAACCAACACCTAAACACTGAAGGCGAATCTTCTACTCCTGGCTCATCATCGACGGCGCCTACAACTACGACTCCGAGTGCTACATATACAGGATCTTCTGATTCAAATTCAAGGCAAAACAAGAGCAGGAACCCTAGAACTAGACAAGAAAATTTAAAATCATATCTGGCTCCAAAAATGACGGCGAACACCAAGAAGAAAATCGACGCACTCCTGCTGGATTTATTTTCCTTGGATTATCAGCCCTTTAAGATTGTTGAGGACAAAGGATTTCGTGCTTTTGTTAAATGCCTAAACCCATCGTATGAACTACCGACTAGAAAAACCATATCGCAAACTTTAATTCCCGCAGCCTATTTAACTTGCTTCGAAAAATCTAAAGAAATGGTAGCCAGTGCATCCAACGTTTGTCTGACGACGGACTGTTGGTCATCCAGAAATAACGAAAGTTATATGGCGGTGACGGCGCATTTCATGGATGCAAATTTTAAGATGAAGTCTGCGATGTTAAGTTGCGACGTCTTCCCTGAAAGTCACACAGCTGTAAATTTAGCCGAAAGGATGCGAGAAGTAGTGAGAGAATGGAACTTGGAAAACAGAATTTTGATGACGATCTCTGATAATGCAAGCAACATAAAAAATGCAATTACAGTGCAACTTGGATGGAAACATTTTGGTTGTCTAGCACACACGTTGAATTTAATTGTCCAAGATTCTTTAGAGGTAAAACCACCAGAGCCAGAAGAGGGAACCGTTTTTCGCCCTAGACGTGAAGAACAAAATATAGTGTCAGTTCCATCCATTATGACGAAAATAAAAACTATAGTTGGACATTTTCGCAGAAGCACGAAGGCAAATTCTAAACTGTGTTACGTTTTAATTTGGTATTAAAACAACAATTGTATTTTTTCAACATTTTATTATAGACTAGTACTTACATCGTGCTCTGATTACCGTACTTGTATTCCTATTTTAGGTCTCTCACTTATATTTAGTCTATTATTGCTTTGATTGCCCCTGTTCTCGGTTCTTGCATCTGTTCTCCGATCATGCCTCCGTTCCTTGTCTTGTTGAGTTTCTATCGATTTGTTTGAGGGTAGAACTGTCTTAAAATTATTATTTCTTGTTAGGTTCGCTAGTCTTATGGATTTTGTCTCACTTACCTGCTATTTTTGAGTCCCTTTATTGCCTCTGTACTTTGTAGCTTTCTGTTCATGTTTCTGTCATTTTCAGTCTTGGAATTGTTCATCTTTCGTATTTATAATTTGCTGAGCCTACCTTGGGGAGGAATGTCGTTCCCTTTTCACGATTTGGTCGTATAATTATTCATTTAATAGCCTCCAACTTGTTGTTAGTCTGTTGTCAGATTTTTGAGGTTAATTTGGTTACTTTCGGTTCTGCCAACTTGTGCAGAACATTTTCCCATTTAGATGCTCAGTGGCGCGCCTTCTCATTTTCATTTTCCCTGTCTCATCTTTCGGTTCTTTATGCATTGTCTTATCTATTCTTCTGTCTCTTGAGACCTCTTTATGACTTTTCTTATTGCTATCTTCTTTTCCTTTGGGTTTGCAAGTCATTTTAAGCTTTCTTTCCTTTAGTTACCTATTTCATTACCGGTGACGCCTCTGGAAGATTTGGAAATCTAGGGTGCTTCTGGGTACATTTGTAGTTTCGGATGGGGCCACCTTGTATTTTAGTCGGCGGTTTTTTTGGAAATTCCGATTTGCTTTCTGATACGGCACTTCCGGCTGTATTCTTCTTGTGAGTGGTTGGTGACGCCAAGTTTTGGGAAATAGATTTTCTTGCCAGTTTCTGGGATTTTCTTGGGTCCCGACCGTTTCAAGACGTCGATTTGGTTGTATTGTGCAAGTTTAGGAATCGTCGTCTAAGCCTTTTGGGATTTTAACTCACATTTGGAGTCCAGTCGGTTTTGTTGGAGAAAAAAAAACCCTCGTGGTGAGTGTCTTATTTTTCATCTTTTATTTCAATCTTCAGTCATCGGTGTTGTTTCCTTTCCTTTTTCTTATTTTCTATTCTAATTTGTCTTTTCGGCATTTTAGGGTTTTTTTTCCTGGGAGCAATTTTTCCGTGAGTGCAAATTTCGATTTTTGCTGCACTTTTCCCCACGTTACGAGAAGCGCCGATCACCTGGTGCTGAGCTACACGGAAGTGATTTGCTGTAGCAGCTGACCTGCATTTTATCTTCTGGAAGGTCAGATATCTATTTTGATTATTTCGTCGCCTGTCCGTCTGAAACATCGCGTCCAACGGCTGGTTTTTGTGTAGCGCCCGTCACAGCTTTTTGTGACAACTTTGTATTTGTACTTTTCGTGTTTGCGCGCCGCTAGTCCGTTCAGGAATCGTCCCGTTCGGCTAGTTTTAATGTAGATGCCTGGCCACGGCTTGTTGTGGTCATCTGTTTGTTTTTTGACATAATTTTGTCACGTTATTTTGTTAAATTTAATTTGTCATTTTGGTATAAATAATTCCGGTAGTTTTTTTTCTTTCATACATAGTTTAATCATTTTGCCAGTGTTAAGTTAGATAAGAGTTGTTTGCTTTGATAAATTTTGATTAGTTTTTTTGCCGTTTATTCAATTTTCAATTCAATTTTATACTTAGATATATTTTTTTGTAACGGGAGTTAGAAACGGTCGATACTGCCGTTTGCGTCTATTTGCGTTTGGGTAGAGTGCGTGCGATTGGCCCGTCGGTGCGCTGCGCGTGCGGAGCTCCAACCGTGTAGGGTATTTACCGTGTCATCGGCGCCTATTTTGGTTTTTCTTTTTTGGCGCAACGTGAGTACCGGGCGTCTAAATTTCCCGCAGTTTTGTTGTACTATTTTTTTTCATATTCATAGCTATTTTGATTTATACCACTATTTTTTTTTTATTGTATATTCATTCTGGGCTATATTTATTTTTCATTATTATATGCTGGCTTTATTATTGAACTATATTTGTTTTATTATTTTTTCATTCATTTGCCCTATTGTGTACCAGCGGTTTTTAGGAGCTGTGACCGCTGTGTTTGCGTGTTCATTGGAGGATCAGCCAACAACTCCTTGGCGCCCTTTTTCAGTTTTGCCCACCCCCATCTTCGGCTCGAGCTTAGCTGCGGCGGAATCCTCCTTTGTGGCGTTCGCCATTTGGGTGACGTCACATTTCTGGCGCCCAACGTGGGGCCATTTTTTTGTAGGCCATTTTTTTGTAGGCCATTTTTTTGGGGGTCATTTTTTGAAACCTTTATTTTTTCGCTTCGTCGTGGAAGCATTGAGGTTTTTTGTTCTATATTTTGGGAATATACAGTAATAAAATTTTTTTGTGCCTTTGCGATTTTTTTGTGTTTCTTTTGAGTGCTTTGTGCGTGCAATTTAGGCGCAATACTTACGTGCAGTGATACTTAGGTGCTCTGTTGGTGATAGTGGTGAGCAATATTAGTGTACAGGCTGTGCGTGGTGTTGTAATAGTTTTGCACGTGCATTCGTGCATAGTAATTTTCAGTTATGCCTTGCAACATGAACGTCAATCGCCTTTCTTCGGATGAACTCACATATGAATTGGAGATAAGAGGGATAGCACCTGGTACTTGCGACGAGATGCGCAAACTCCTAGCGCGAGCTAGAAAGATGGAGAAGTCTGGCGATAGTATTTCCTATCCTGATTACCCCTATACGTTTGAGCAAGATGAGGAAGCAGTTGCGAAGAAGATTGGAGAACTGAAGGCTGATATGGAGAGTGTAGAGGGACCAGCGGATAGCGGATCTGTCGTGAGAATGGAAAGCAAGTTGACTCATGTGCTGGGACGTGTTGATAGGATGGTAACGGTTTCAAAGGAGCAGAGGGAGAGGAAAGCTAAATTGGTGTCAAGTGTTATGATGCTCTTAACGGATTTGGAGGAGAAGGTGGAATCATTTGGTGTTATTAGAGTTGTGGAGGAAGTTGGAGATGTACCGCCTAGCCTCACTATCCTAGAGGACTCTGTCTTGATGACATCGCAGGAACCTCAACCTGGACCGTCTAGTATGCCTATGCCTAGGCATTCAAGCCTTTTGCCGCCCTCAGCTCACATCAAAGCTGTGCCTGTAAACAAATGGGGACTTCAGTTTTCTGGTGAAAAGAAAAGTATGTCCGTTAATGCCTTCCTCGAAAGAGTAGAAGAGTTACGATTGGCTAGGCATGTCTCGGAGGAACTCTTATTCGATTCTGGTGTCGACCTGTTTGTTGGAAAGGCCCTTATATGGTACCGCGATGCGAGGAAGACTGTGAACAATTGGGGTGAGTTAGTTTGGTCGTTGAGAAGAGAATTCCAACCTACAGACTACAACGAGAAGCTCTTAGAAGAGATAAAAAGGAGGACACAAGGCCCGGATGAGAGTATTGGGATTTACTTGGCTGTCATGTCCGCGATGTTTGGTAGGATGAATTGTTCCATCTCTGAGAAGGTTCGGTTAAAAATCCTATTACGTAACATCTCGCCATTTTACCAAACCCAATTAGCACTTGTGGAGGTCACTACTATTGACCAGTTGAAGTCGCTGTGCAGGAAATTGGAAGAACATCGAAGTAATGTGGAGTCATTCTCGCTTCCACCTAGGAAGAGTATGCTAGAACCTGATCTGGCTTACATTAGTACCGAAGCAACTCCTGCTGTTGCCGCTGTAAGTGCGGAATCATCGTCCAGGACGAAGAAACCAGATGGACTCTGTTTTAACTGTAACCAGCCAGGGCACAGAGCTGTAGGATGCATGCAGCCGAAGAAATTAAGGTGCTACGGGTGTAAAACTGAAGGGTTCACTCGGCGAACCTGTCCAAATTGTAAGAAGGCTTCGGGAAACGGAAGCGGATGTCCTTAATTCGTCGGGATTTGGATGTCCAGGATGTGAGACCGACAGTTAATAAAGTGCAAGCTGTGCTTGATTTCATTTTGGAGCAGGCCCAGGGAGACCAGCGACCTTATCTGTCTGTTGATGTGTACGGGAAGAAGATGTTAGGTTTGTTGGACTCGGGATCTAGCAGGACGATTTTGGGTGGGCCCGGTTGGCAAGTGGTCCGAGACATGGGAGTTCCTTTAAAAGGCTCTGAGGGGGAGATGTGTACGGTGGCAAATGGAAATAGTTGCGCCATTTTAGGTACCTGCTCTTTGCCTATTCACCTTAAGGAACGTGTGCGTGTGATGGATGTGCTTGTTGTGCCGGAGCTGCCCCACCTTCTCATTTTAGGGTGGGATTTTTGGAAGTTGATGGATGTCGTGCCTGGAATGAACGAGTGGCGTTTCTCAGACGAACTCCCTTTTGTGGACTGCGTCAATAATATACAGGGAGAAGAACTTCTCAATTCAGCAGAAAAAGAGCAGTTGCAAGCGCTCATTAGTCGCAATGCGGAGCTGATGGATTCTTCTTTGGGTCGTACTACTCTCGCAGAGCATGTTATCACCACTAATTCGCCACCTATCAAGCAGCGATATTATCGTGTGTCCCCGATCATGCAGAAGCATATTGATGAGGAGTTAGAGGAAATGTTGAGGCTGGGAGTAGTCGAGAAGTCCAATAGCCCCTGGTCCTCGCCTATTGTAATGGTTCGGAAGAAGGATGAAGGATATCGCTTCTGTGTGGACTACCGAAAATTAAATAGTGTGACGGTGCGAGACAGTTACCCTCTTCCTATGGTGACGGATACTCTGGACAAACTTAGGGATGCCCGATATCTATCCACTTTAGATATAAAGTCCGCCTACTGGCAAGTTCCCATGGCAGAGGCATCTAAAGAATACACCGCATTCGCTGTGCCCAATAGAGGCCTGTATCAGTTCCGCCGTTTACCTTTTGGACTGCACAACGCACCGGCGACTTGGCAGAGACTTATCGATAAAGTCCTGGGACCCGAATTGGAGCCGCACGTCTTCGTTTATTTAGATGATGTCGTGGTCGTCACGCAGTCGTTCGAGGAGCATTTGACAGTGCTTGAAGAAGTTTTTAGGCGCCTCAGAGATGCGAATCTCACTGTCAGCATGTCGAAATGCCAGTTTTGTTGTCCGCAGATGCGCTTCTTGGGCTATGTGGTTGACTGTTTCGGCTTGCGTGCCGATCCAGACAAAGTCCGTGCCATGTTGGAGATTCCATCTCCCAAGAATGTCCGTCAGGTTAGACGCGTGGTGGGTACCTTTTCATGGTACCGAAGATTCATTCCTTCATTTTCTACCATCATTGCACCCCTATGCGCCCTTCTCAAGAAATCTAGGAAGTTCGTTTGGACCTCGGAGTGTGAGACTGCCTTCTGTGCTATAAGGGATTTACTTGTTGCCGCCCCTATCTTGAGCTGCCCTGATTATAGTCTGCCGTTCACCATACAGACCGATGCTTCTGCTTATGGGTTGGGAGCAGTGCTCAGTCAGATGCACCCTGATGGAGAGAAAGTTGTTAGCTACTTGAGTAAATCGTTGACGAAGCAAGAACAAAATTACTCTACCACCGAACGAGAGTGCCTTGCGGTGTTGTGGGCCATCGAGAAATTACGCCCGTATATTGAGGGAGTGCCTTTTACAGTAGTCACTGACCATTATTCTCTTGTATGGTTGCAGAATTTGAAAGATCCAACAGGCCGTCTCGCTCGATGGGCCGTTAGACTACAACAATACTCATTTACCATCGTTCACAGGAAGGGAAAGGAGCATGTGGTGCCAGATACATTGTCGAGGTCGGTTCCTGTGCTGGATGCATTGGATATTGGTGATTTGCCTCCTGAGAACAAGTTGGACTCGCCTGAGGGAGAGCCGGATAGCTGGTTGATTAGGATGAAGGATCGAGTTGCTGGTGACCCACTGAAGTATCGTAGTTGGAGAGTTGCGGAGGACAGGCTGTTTAAGTACGTGAAGGCGGATTACCCTCAATTAACCTCTGAAGCTGACTGCTGGAAACTCGTGGTTGCTAAAAGGGATAGGCCACATCTGATCCGAGAGGCCCATGATCCACCCACGTCTGGTCATGCTGGAGTTTACAAGACCTATGCGAGGATGGCAGATAGATATTATTGGCCTAAAATGAGACGCGATGTTGCAGATTATGTTCGTAGGTGTCGGACGTGCATCGCTCATAAGCCTCGATGCGAGAAGGCCAATGATTTTATGGTGTCACACCCCAAAGTAGACAAGCCATGGGAAATGATCTCCACAGACTTGATGGGGCCCTTGCCTAGAACCACCAAGGGGCACAAGTATATCCTCGTTGCCACTGATTACCTCAGCAAGTACTCGTTAGTCTTTCCGATGCGAACCGCCACAGCTCAGAGTGTTGCCAAACGGATTGAGGATGAAGTATTTTTGACGTATGGGGTACCTCGTACCATTATCTGTGACAATGGAACCCAATATCGTAGCAAGCATTTCCAACAGGTTGTTAGTGGATATCAGAGTTCGATAAAGTATTGTGCTAACTACCATCCGAGAGCGAACCCAACTGAGCGAGTTAATCGAACACTCAAAACTATGTTGTCGATATATGTTGCCGATAATCACAGACTGTGGGACCGAGACCTGCAACGCATAGCATGTGCCATTAGAACCTCCAGACATGAGACCACAAAACTTACTCCATATTTTATTAATTTTGGTCGAAAAATGGTAATTTCAGGTGAGGAATATGGGGAGAGGAATGTTGGAGTGGAAGATGATGAAACTGTGGAGACTGCAGTGGACCGGAACGTGGCATTGAGGCAAGTATTCAGGGATGTCAGAGTTCGCCTGGAGTCTGCCTCTAAGAAAAGCACCGAAGCGTACAACCTTCGGGCCCGTGGAGAAAAGTTTGTTAAGGGCCAGCTTGTCTGGAAGAAGAATTATGTCCTTTCAGATGCTTCAAAATACTTTTCAGCAAAGTTAGCTCCAAGGTACGTGGGTCCCTACGTCGTGCATAAACCAGTATCACCTTGGACTTACATCTTACGAAATGAAGACGGTAGCATGTTGCCTGGAACCTGGCATAGCAAGGACCTGAAGAGTGCTCCTGTAGAGGAAAATTAACCAGAGGGGTTAATTTTCTTGAAGTAAGGGGGGGATTATTACGTTTTAATTTGGTATTAAAACAACAATTGTATTTTTTCAACATTTTATTATAGACTAGTACTTACATCGTGCTCTGATTACCGTACTTGTATTCCTATTTTAGGTCTCTCACTTATATTTAGTCTATTATTGCTTTGATTGCCCCTGTTCTCGGTTCTTGCATCTGTTCTCCGATCATGCCTCCGTTCCTTGTCTTGTTGAGTTTCTATCGATTTGTTTGAGGGTAGAACTGTCTTAAAATTATTATTTCTTGTTAGGTTCGCTAGTCTTATGGATTTTGTCTCACTTACCTGCTATTTTTGAGTCCCTTTATTGCCTCTGTACTTTGTAGCTTTCTGTTCATGTTTCTGTCATTTTCAGTCTTGGAATTGTTCATCTTTCGTATTTATAATTTGCTGAGCCTACCTTGGGGAGGAATGTCGTTCCCTTTTCACGATTTGGTCGTATAATTATTCATTTAATAGCCTCCAACTTGTTGTTAGTCTGTTGTCAGATTTTTGAGGTTAATTTGGTTACTTTCGGTTCTGCCAACTTGTGCAGAACATTTTCCCATTTAGATGCTCAGTGGCGCGCCTTCTCATTTTCATTTTCCCTGTCTCATCTTTCGGTTCTTTATGCATTGTCTTATCTATTCTTCTGTCTCTTGAGACCTCTTTATGACTTTTCTTATTGCTATCTTCTTTTCCTTTGGGTTTGCAAGTCATTTTAAGCTTTCTTTCCTTTAGTTACCTATTTCATTACCGGTGACGCCTCTGGAAGATTTGGAAATCTAGGGTGCTTCTGGGTACATTTGTAGTTTCGGATGGGGCCACCTTGTATTTTAGTCGGCGGTTTTTTTGGAAATTCCGATTTGCTTTCTGATACGGCACTTCCGGCTGTATTCTTCTTGTGAGTGGTTGGTGACGCCAAGTTTTGGGAAATAGATTTTCTTGCCAGTTTCTGGGATTTTCTTGGGTCCCGACCGTTTCAAGACGTCGATTTGGTTGTATTGTGCAAGTTTAGGAATCGTCGTCTAAGCCTTTTGGGATTTTAACTCACATTTGGAGTCCAGTCGGTTTTGTTGGAGAAAAAAAAACCCTCGTGGTGAGTGTCTTATTTTTCATCTTTTATTTCAATCTTCAGTCATCGGTGTTGTTTCCTTTCCTTTTTCTTATTTTCTATTCTAATTTGTCTTTTCGGCATTTTAGGGTTTTTTTTCCTGGGAGCAATTTTTCCGTGAGTGCAAATTTCGATTTTTGCTGCACTTTTCCCCACGTTACGAGAAGCGCCGATCACCTGGTGCTGAGCTACACGGAAGTGATTTGCTGTAGCAGCTGACCTGCATTTTATCTTCTGGAAGGTCAGATATCTATTTTGATTATTTCGTCGCCTGTCCGTCTGGAACATCGCGTCCAACGGCTGGTTTTTGTGTAGCGCCCGTCACAGCTTTTTGTGACAACTTTGTATTTGTACTTTTCGTGTTTGCGCGCCGCTAGTCCGTTCAGGAATCGTCCCGTTCGGCTAGTTTTAATGTAGATGCCTGGCCACGGCTTGTTGTGGTCATCTGTTTGTTTTTTGACATAATTTTGTCACGTTATTTTGTTAAATTTAATTTGTCATTTTGGTATAAATAATTCCGGTAGTTTTTTTTCTTTCATACATAGTTTAATCATTTTGCCAGTGTTAAGTTAGATAAGAGTTGTTTGCTTTGATAAATTTTGATTAGTTTTTTTGCCGTTTATTCAATTTTCAATTCAATTTTATACTTAGATATATTTTTTTGTAACGGGATTTAGAAACGGTCGATACTGCCGTTTGCGTCTATTTGCGTTTGGGTAGAGTGCGTGCGATTGGCCCGTCGGTGCGCTGCGCGTGCGGAGCTCCAACCGTGTAGGGTATTTACCGTGTCATCGGCGCCTGTTTTGGTTTTTCTTTTTTGGCGCAACGTGAGTACCGGGCGTCTAAATTTCCCGCAGTTTTGTTGTACTATTTTTTTTCATATTCATAGCTATTTTGATTTATACCACTATTTTTTTTTTATTGTATATTCATTCTGGGCTATATTTATTTTTCATTATTATATGCTGGCTTTATTATTGAACTATATTTGTTTTATTATTTTTTCATTCATTTGCCCTATTGTGTACCAGCGGTTTTTAGGAGCTGTGACCGCTGTGTTTGCGTGTTCATTGGAGGATCAGCCAACAACTCCTTGGCGCCCTTTTTCAGTTTTGCCCACCCCCATCTTCGGCTCGAGCTTAGCTGCGGCGGAATCCTCCTTTGTGGCGTTCGCCATTTGGGTGACGTCACAACTGATGAATTTTCAGAGGCAGGATGGAGTAGAGATGCCAAAAAAATTAATTCAGGACGTGTCTACCCGGTGGAATTCCACTTTGTACATGTTGGCAAGATTTGTCGAATTAGAAAAATACATTCGGTCATCCCTCGGCCTCCTGGATGAAAATTTAGCTGGACTTTCACCTGAATAATGGACTCTATAATTAGGGAATTGTGTAATGTTTTAACGCATTTTGAAGAAGCGACAAAGTGCATCAGTGGAGAAAATTACGTGTCGGCTTCTCTGGTAATTGTTATACTGCGAGGTTTGCGCCATGTCTGTGAAAAACTGTTACAGGGAAATTTAACACCGACAACTAAGGCAGTAATACGTGAAGTTGAAACAGGATTGCGTGAACGCGTCGGAAATGTGGAATATAGTAAAACAATAGCTCTATGCGCTTTGTTGGATCCAAGATTTAAAACCTTCGGATTTAAATATGCCGATGCTGTGGAGATTATTAAAAGACACTTAACATCCCTGGTCTCTGATATTGTAAACCAAGAACAACGTAAGCGGCAACAACAACCTGAAGCAACAGTTATGTCTGCATCTCCAGAGTCTACAAGACAAGGTGATCCCTCGAGAATTACATTATGGGATTGTTTACAAGAAAAAATTGCAGAACAGCCCATTTATAACTCAAACTCTAGGGCAATAATGGAAATCCAAAGGTATTTGGAAGCTGACATCCTGGACCGGCATAGAAATCCTTTGAAATGGTGGAAGGAAAATGAACATAATTTTCCGTATCTGTCAAAAATCGTGCGTGAAAAGTGTTGTATTTTATCAACTTCCGTACCATGTGAAAGACTCTTTTCAAAGTGCGGTAATATTTTAACTGAACGTCGATCGCGTTTAAGTACCAATAAATTAAAACAACTTATGTTTCTAAACACTAACAAACAGTAAGTTTCCTTTCAGTTTTATTATTTTGATTTCAGCATATACAGGGTGCCCAGCGACTCGGCAGTCATATAGCCTAAGGATGAGAACTGGACCTCTTCTTCCTATCCACCGATTAGCAAAGTTCTTATTTAGAAATATTCAACGAAAAGCGATGTTGAAAATACTTACCAAAATTTATTTTATGAAAAATGGTATCGCCTAATAATTCCTTTTATATTCAGTTTTGGACATATATATGTGTGTGTAAGGTATTTTCGACTTGAAATTGCCTAACGAATACACCCTTAGGCTATGGCCGTCGCGTCACGGGATAACATTAAATAATTTATGTTATGTTGTACACCTTGGAAAAAGTGTTTATTTTTGTTGTAATAATTGTACTTAATCTTATTTTGTCTTATTTTTGTAAAACCTTACGTCTAATAATTATACGTATTATATAAATCTTTTGTGTCATGTCTAGTCCATTATCTCTATTGCAGCTTTGCGTCAGGTACATAATGGTTTCTAATACCGTCCGTACGTTCCGGCTCCAATTCCGATATTTGTTTCAGTTCAGGAGTTCAAGTTTAATCAATTGTAGTCCGCGTCCGCGAGTCCGCGCTTTGAACCTGCTCGCACGTCGCGTTCGCAGAAATAAAGAGAGAAATTGCTTAGGTACTCGCAGGTCGTAGACTCTTCTAGTACTCGTACACGTACTAGGCAGACTGCGGGTGGCAAAGGGAACTGTGTAACAGTTTAGCGTCTCAGCGTCTGTGCGCGCGGGAGACCGGCTGGCATGGCATGCGGGTCGCGGACTCGTACTCGTAACAGTTTCCATTTTTGACTCGTATCAGTTCCACTGATCCTAACCTTCATACCTGTTCCAACGAATCGATTCCAGTTCCAGCTTCCCATCTCTAGAGGGTAGTGCACAGTCAAATTCTTAAGCATCTAAACAACTACAACATTACCCCTGCATTTCAGTCTGGTTTTAGAAAACATTTTAGTTGTACTGCAGCCTTAACTCATGTTATTTTTATATGCCACAGACAAGACGAAATTAACAGCATTAATTATGATTGACTACTCCAAAGCTTTTGATTATTTAAACCATAGTATCTTATTATCCATATTTTCTTATATTGGATTTAGTCAAGACGTAATCATCATCATAAGGTTCTCAGTCCGAAGACTGGTTCGACGCGTACCTCCATTCTTTTCTATCCTGAGCTAACCTACGCATTTCCCTAAAAGTAGAACATCCTACATCCCTAACTATTTGAGAGCAGTAGTCTAATCTAGGCCTACCCCTACCTCTTTTTATTCCTATCTCTGACTCTAGTATGTCACGAACTATTCCTTCGTGTCTTAGAAGGTGTCCTACCATCCTATCTCTCCTACTCTTTATTGTTTTCCATACCTTTCGCTTTTCCCCAACTCTTTCTAATACTTCCCTATTGCTAACCTTATCTATCCACGGTATCTTCATCATGCGTCTGTAGCACCACATTTCAAACGCTTCTACTCTTTTTCTATCCGCTTCTCCTATTGTCCAAGTTTCGCACCCGTATAATGCCGTACTCCATACATACGACGTTAAGAGTCTCTTCCTAGTCTCTATATTAACCGTTCTCGAGCATAACAGTTGTTTCTTTTTGTTAAACGCAACTTGGCCCTGCGCCATTCTTTGTTTTATATCTTTAGTGCTCCTACCGTCTTGAGTTATTTTACTTCCTAAGTAGCAGAAATCCGCGACCTCCTCTATCTTCTCATTTCCAATTTGTATTTCCATTTTAGTTCTATTTTCACATCCCCTACATACCAAAATTTTAGTTTTCTTTTTATTGATTTTCATGCCGAAGCCCTGTGTCAAAACTGCTTCCATTTCATTCAAAGCCGCTCCTAATTCTTCTTTGCTAGATGCTAACACTGCTATATCATCCGCAAATCTGAGCATGTTAATAGTTTGGCCCTGTACATTGATCCCTGAGGCTGTTCTTTCCTTAACAATATTAATCGCATCTTCGATATATAAGTTGAAAACTAGAGGTGACAATGCACATCCCTGTCTCACTCCCTTCCGGATATCTACTTCCCTTTGTTCCTGCTCACATTCTATAACTGCCTTTTGCTCTTTGTAGAGATTATGTATTATTCTTCTGTCCCTGTATTTCATCCCTACCTTTCTCAGCACTTCGAACATCTTCCCCCATTTTACGTTGTCGAAGGCTTTTTCTAAATCTACAAATCCTATATAGACGCTCTTTCTCTTTTCTATCGTTTTTTCTATAATTACTCGTAAAGCTAGAATGGCCTCGCGCGTTCCTCTATTTCGTCTAAATCCGAACTGATCTTCTCCTAATATTTCTTCCGCCTTTTTCTCCATCCTTCTTTGCACAATTCTAGTTAAAATTTTTGACGCATGGGAAGTTAAACTGATAGTTCTAAAATTTTCGCATCTATCCGCGCCTTTTCTTTTTGGCAAAGCTACTATGATGTTCCGTTTGTAATCTTCTGGAATCTCGCCTGTCAGGTATATGCGACTAACCAGTTTAAATAAACGATCTATTACCTCTTGACCTGCGCACTTTAAGATTTCTGCCTGCAAGCCATCTATACCTGGTGCTTTAATATTCCTTAAACTTTTTAGTGCTATCTCAAACTCTTCTCTCATTATAGGACTCCCTAGGTTATCCCCCTCTACACTGCTTTCGCTTTCTAATATATCTTGCACTTCCTGTCCCGCATATAAGTTACCTAAATATTCTTTCCACCTATCTGCCTTCTCCCCACTTCCGATTAGGATATCTCCTGCCTCATTTCTAATGTTTTTGGTACTAGATCCAATTTCTCTAAAATTTCTCCTAATATGTTTCTTTAAAAGTTAATTAACGGATAGAAGGCAAATAGTTAAAGTAAACAATTTCTGCTCCCTTGAAGTCATCTTGGACCGTGGGGTTCCGCAAGGTTCCATTCTCAGTCCGCTGCTGTTCTCCATTTACGCCTCCAATTTATATACTTGCTTACTGATCTCCAAGGTACATTGCTATGCAGATGATACGCAAATTTACAATACCTTTTCAGCTTCACACATTTTACAGGCCAACGATCGGATTAATAATGATTTAGCCTTGCTAGTGCAAGCTACATTAATTCATAATTTAATAATTAACCTTGATAAAACTGTATTCATGTTGTTTGGCGGGCCTTCAGTTCGTGCAAGTCGGAAGAATTTAAGATTAAGAATTAAGGATTAAAATTGGTGATACTTTGTTAAATTGTGTAAATGAATCTGAATGTCTTGCAGTTCTGATAGATACGAATTTAAGGTTTAAGACAGATATCAAAAGTTGTATCAGGAAGGCTTTTTGCCTGGCATTTTGTAACTTTTGACTTACATATGCCAGTAAAGATTTGTTAACTGCGCCCACAATCAGGCTGTTATGTGATTCGTTGGTCTTATCACACTTTGCGTATTGCGATGTGCTTTGGGGTTTTTGCATTGATGCTGATACGCATAGGAAGATATAGGATACAGGTTGTGCAAAATTAGATTTAGAACTGATGTTCATAATCTAAATATACGTAGAAAGTCTCTGATTACACCACCTTTGCATAAATCTGCCTTGTTTGAGAAATCCTTCACTTACAATATTAGCAATGTATACGATAAATTAACATGAGCTTGTAGATCCTTAACCGTGATACAGTTCCGGAGAACAATGAGACGAATGTTGTTTGATGTACAATAGACTGTATTTACCATTAGTATTCCTTGGCGTCATCTGCCTCTTCACTCAATTTGTTTATTTAATTTCCTTTTTTTTCACTCTTCTTTCTTTTTTCTCTTTTTTCTTCGTATTCTTTTGTGTTGTTTTCTCTTTATCGCTACTTCACTGTGGGAATTGTATATGATCCAAAAATATAATATATAATTTAACTTATTTACTGCTCTACTACATCAACGGGTTTAGTGGTAGAACAGCGTGTGCTGAACTTCGCCCTTGCGGCACCTTGTCATGTAACCACCCTTCTGTATATTCGATGTCGCAATCAAGACATTATTTTTATTATTATTATTATTATTATAAAGTCAGAGTTTTTAATGGAATGCTATGCATTTGACTCCAATTTTAAACTCTGCTTTAAATTCTGGACATTATTCACAAAAGTATGTTAGTACCGAAAATCAATAATTCTCCAGATATTTGCTAATTTTTGGACAAAGATCAATTTTCACCCGTATCAATAATAATAAATTACTCTTACTGCACTGGTCACTTCAAATACAAAAGATTTCTTTGGTGCAATTGTTGGGGAACGTTCACTCCAAAGACGTAGCAGGGCATTTTTATTTTTGTCTGCTTAGAAGGTACAGCAGATTGTAACGTTTCACTAGTACGTAAATTGCAGACCATGAAGATGGTAGATTCTTAAACAGATAATTTTTACTGACGAAGTCTGCTTTACGAAGTGACTTCAATGCTTGTTGGTCTCAGCTTAACGCCTCAGCCAACAATTTACGTCATCGTCCGGGAATGTATCACTTTTACTACTAAATACACAATGTACTATTGGTAAACTGAAAACTTGCCTTATCAAAATTGTAAAATCGACTTCTTTCATATCGAAAGTGTATCTCTTGAAAAACTTACCACTAGCTTTGGAAAATTCAATTGTCGCCGTTAAAAAATCGTTTTTTCTTCGTTATTCTGTTAAGTAAATACTAGGTTGTGATATATTGTTAAAAAGATAATTTTACCGGAAATCCAAATATTTAGAGCGATCGGCAGGATGCTATTTAAAATAATGAAGTTGGGCCCGCTTGTGGTCAAACCAGAAGTGATTTTTTTGATTACTTTATACCAGAAAGGTTGTATTTAGCAGCATATTAGTTCCACAGAATTTATAAACATAAAAACATACCTTATAGACCTACGGCACTACGCCTATTAGTACTTAAATTCTATTTTGATAAATGTGTTCGTCAACACCAGTATCTATATTTAGAAGAACTATTGAAACCTATCAAATAAATTAATTATTACTCATTTAAAGATTGTGAAAACATTTTACGTCTATCGAAAGCCAAAAGAAATTCCCTATTTATATTTGATTATGTAGCTGAGAGAAACACACTTTTAGCCGAAAATATTTCATTATGGATAGACACAAGGATGTGGATTCATTCTATTTGTGTCAAACGTACACTCGTATTTGGTTCGAGATAATGCAAACGTTTTAGTTCTTTTGAAGCAAGATGACATGAATTTAAAACATGTGTACGATGATCATGTTACTACAGATATGAAATATGACGAGTTTAAGAATATGTGTAAAATATGTTGGAAAGATAAATATGGGTTTTTGGTGATTAACAAAGATTGCAAACCGAACAGCGGAAGATATATAAAAGGTTTCGATCACTATATATATCTTTATGAAAACAAATTTTTTTAAAAATCTGACGAACACTTGACTGACAGTTGCATTTTGAAATAAAACAACAAAACCTGCTGTTTCTGAACTGTACTAATTTGTCTAACAAGTGTTAGCAAATTGTGTAACGAATTCTTGAATGAAAAATACTGACATAGAAATAAAGAAAAGCAAGAGAAAGATGTAAAAAGAAAATTAAAAGCTCTCAAAATTGGAGAACTTAACAGGGAGAAAGTATTTTTACCCATTACAAGAAGATTTCATAGCCCAGCAACAGTAACGATTCCAAATATATTAAGAAAGAAGTTAAACAAGAAAATAACTTAAATTCTAATGACGAAGATAAATTAGAGCTTTCTAATCAACCGAAATTTACATTAGCTGAAGATATTGATGATATGCGGTATGCTAGTTTAAACTCTGATTGGCTGGATAGTTCTGCAGACGTTCTTGAAACTGAAGTGAATCTAGAACAGTTTAGCGTGCTGCCTCGAGAATACATAAATGGAATGATGACTGATAAGGAAAACAAATTCGACTTTGTATGGAACAAGGTTTGAACCAGAAATTAGCCAATTTAAAATTGGAAATTCTGTTTTAACATTCGAAGATTCGGATGTAATTATTGCGGATGCAACATGTATATGAATTGCTGTTTAAAAAGCATCCTGTAGGTTATAATGAAAACGACCTGAGAACCTTCTTATCAATAGTTAAACACACCATAAATGTCATTATAAAGGTGATAGTCAAATTGATGGAAATGCATCACTGAAATATAAAAGAATTATATCGCAATTAAATGTCGAACCGTCTACACCTAAAAGATCGATTAAGGCACAGAAACCCCCCACAAAAATGGGATTCGGACAAAACTTGGTTGTGGAAGTTTCAAGAAAACCTGTAGACTATATATATTGGGATAATTAAAATGGACTCGTAGATCGTCTGCGGTTGTTGGTAGCTTCCTAACTTGCAGGCCATAGTGGCCACAAAATCGAAATCAATTCAATTATTGAAGAATTGCGTGAGGCTCAAATAGTAGCTTAAAATGAGTATAGATACAGAGGTCATCGAAAAGCAAACTATTCTGGAAATGTCGAAGGCCTATCTACTCTAATCATAAGATTATTACAGAATTTTTATTACGATACAATTGTAACTTTCCAGATGAACTGTAAAAATTCTGTATGGATATTTCCCTATCGCTCAGCATTTATTGTTTATGTACGATATGCAAATTCATCAAATGTAATTACTGTAATAAACGACAAGGAATTTGTTTGGATGATCTTAAAAATGCTATACTAAATTTTGGACATAGTATAACTTTTCGAGGTAAGTATAAATGATGATTGGGAGAATTTTTTCGTAGAGTTCATACTCAGATGTCCGTTGATGTATGTTCCAGAAGACAAAAAATTTGCATAAAACATGACTTATTTGCAAGCATCTGAAATTAAAGGCGATATTAACGAATTACACAGAACTGTTCGAATTAATTTTAAACGACGAAGAGTCGTAGTTAAAAGTTTGAATGATTTGTTTCAAGTAGACTTGGTAGAAATTCTTCCTTATGCAAAAGAAAATAGAGAACATAAGTATGTTCTAGTAGTAATAAACTGTTTCTCAAAATTCGTTTGGTGCCAGTCAGTAAAAACTAAATCTACAGTAGATGTTGCTAATGCGATTACAAAAATATTAGAAAAAGCTGAGTAACCTTCAAGACACCTCCAAACAGATATGGGAAAGGAAAATATTTTCAGAAAATTAGCGATGATGCCTTTGACTCTTTTATCTTGAGTTGATTAACCTCTGCCCTCTAGATCATTGACCTCTTTGAACATTATGATTCCTCTCCAACCTACAGTGTCATGTTCACGTAAGTAAATATCATAACACATCAGCAATGCAAAGGAATCATATCACATTATACGTTCCTAACCCTGCGAGTTTTCTATTACAGAAATGATGCAACTTCAAATAACCTACAATTACAGTTTGCTTATCATATATAAAATTATTACATTCGCAACATAACGCTTGAAATTTTATATTGCTGTATTGAATTAAACGCTCTACTTTTGTTTGGGATACAATGCTTTACTCTTACCCCCAGATCATTAACTTGACCTTGAACATGATACCTACTATCTTATTACATCAAGTCATTGACCTCTTAAACATTATAATGCTGGATGAGAAATGTAGTCATTTAACCCATCTAAAGCTATAATATTTTTTGGAATACAGAGTTTTGAACCAGAAACGACTGTATATGTCTCCTAACACCTTCGCGCCTCGCTGCGGTCATTTTTCTTTATGGGTATTTATTTTTTATGAACAAAACATTTGTCAGGTTATCAGGTTATCGTCAGATAGGGTATCGCCATCAAGCCAAAGAGAGTGCCAGTCATTTGACTTTTATTGTTGATTTATAAAACTCCGATATTCACAAGTGATTCACCTAGTGCAGGGGGTCTGTAAGGTAGGCATGTGTTTATGCCACCCGATATAAGGAATATGGTACAGTGCCTCTCAAGTTATTCAGTTGCCCCTGGGTTATTCTCAGATTCGAAACCGAGAGAAAATATAAAATTTTTATTACCACTGTAAAATACCACAGTGCTGAAGTTTGTACAACTATAATGTAGACTGATGCCGTCGTTTAAGTACCAGGACCGAGAATTATAAGGCGACCGTTTTAATAACCAATATTGTCAGAAACAGAAAGTTCAAAGTCTTAGCAGCCAATTAATTACTTCGCGAAGTTAAGAACTCACATAAAGTAGTAAAACACAATTAGCACCCGTTTCCTGATTTATTATAGCGTGAAATATACGGAATTTACTTATAATTGCTAAAAGTTAACAAGAGATAACTACACAGATTGAAATAGTGCTGAGACGTTAAGGATAATTATCCCTGGAACCTTCATAAATCAGGCCTTCCCAGATAAGTGACTAACCGTCAACTAATTAAAATCTTCAACAGAATGATTTAGAATCCAATAATTAAGACCAAAGATATAAGGCGTTTTTCTACAGAATTTTCAGTGAATATTTCATGACAATAATTCACTCCAGAGAAAATTACGTGCTACGGGCTATAATAAATATGTTACATTTTGATAAAACTGCGGCAATGCGAGCATATACAGAGCGAATCACGAATCCTGCTATTGGTATTTTTCTTATTTGAAGAACTGCATTGAGGATTGAGAAAAGTTAGGCTATATTGTGACCATTTTAAACCTACTTTTAAATTAACGAATAATTCAATAGTCAAACGAAGTATTTACCGAAGTTCAAATGTAATTTTCCTAGTAGCCTTATCCGAACAGATAACTAACAGGTAGCTTCGCTGCCCTCTAGTGAATTGCACAAAATTGAAAGGTGCAAGTGCAACGCAAGAGGGAGAGGGATCCTATCGCCACTCTCCTACCCGACCTAACTCCTCATTTCTGTAAAGGTAATGGCAAGGTCGTAGCCTGATTCGGGGATAACATTCCTTGGGGTGAGGCGGGAGTTATCTGTTCGGATGAAGCTGCTAGGACAATTCCAGTCGAACTTCGGCAAGTACCTCGTTTAGCTATTGAATTGTGCCACGCAGCCTCATCCTCCAGATAACTAACAGATTGATGTTTCAATATTGGTTGCGATCTTAATCACATGTATTTTTAAATATGTGTGGGTATCCGGTATCCGGACAACTGAAGGGTTTGTTTTCCCCAGTTACTAATAGTCTGTTTTATAGTACTCTTGTGAGGAGCCTTAATGTTTAGCAATAAGAAATCTGTGTCATTGTGCGATTAACATATTCAATTAAAATTTAAACGACGCATAATTCCCAGCGGTCTTCAAAAAAACGCAATTTGGAGACACGCTTGCGTTCCAGCCGATAACAAAATTTTATGTTGATCGGTAATCTTAATTTGTAAGACATTGTTGTCCTTAAAAATATTAGAAACTCTAATGAGGGATAAGGTGTGTATCCGGTGACCTGTTGGTAGAGCCAGCAATGCTGAAATTTTAAACGTTAACGTCTTTAAGGGTATTGCAGTATTTGGATAAGCTTGTTGATAAATAATCGAGTACCTACGCAGTGTCGGGGTTCCATGTACGTTCATACTTCGGCCGCGGAGGTCGAAGACGCGAGATAGGTACTCTTAAGGAAGGACTTAATTTGCGGATTGTCACTAGGATCCTCTGAAAGAATCAGTGCTGCAGCTGAGCACCTCTTGAGTGCCCCGGGTGTAAGGGCTAATACTTGCTTTCTTGCATAAGGCCCACCAGTTCTTGTAGGTGGTGTTGTATTGTTTTAATGAATTCGATGACAACGATTTTAACATTGTTGGGATAACTTTCACGGGAATATTCCTTAAAATGAATGCCTGCCGGATAATCTTGCGGCGGCCAGGGTAATCTTCACAGTGTTGCATTCCCGACTGAAAGCAGAAACAATTAATTTTGGGTTAGGATTAAACTTCAATTGTTCTTCGACTATCACCTTCATAAACAAGGGGTACCACGCTTGTGTCGGCCAAAAAGGCACAACCATAACATAACATAAGGTATCTTACCGTATCGAGAGCGTGGTATCACGTCGAGCACAGAGAAATGAATTTGGGAGTTTTAGGTCGGATAGGAGAGTGACGCTCGTGGCGATAGGATCCCTCTCCCACTTGCGTTGTATCTTTAAATTTTGTGGTATTCACTAAAGGGCAGCGAAGCTACCTATTAGTTATCTGGATGATGAGGCTGCGTGGCTTTCCAGATATCACGAAGAAAACTAAATTATTTTTTTTCCTTTGTGAATAACTCAGTTATATGGTTTGTTCAAGTGACTTGAAATTTGGAATACTTGCATAAAAGCACGTTATGAATTGCATTGTGATTGGCGACAGCGAGAGCGACAGTTACCTTTTTTTGCTTATGGCGCCATATTCATTTCTGTCCCTAATGTTTATGCGGCATTATTGTGAATACAACTGGTTTTTAGTATTTGAAATTGAGGCACAAATAAAGAATTTGTGCAGAAAACATGTTTAGCACATTTTTAATCAAGGTAGTTAAGAAATAGAAGGGCCGCAAAGAGAAAAAGATCGATATCAATAAACAATTAAGAATACACAGATTATATCTAAGTAAATTGTTTATTTGTAGTTTTCTTCTCTTCGCAGCTCTTTTGTTTCATAGCTACCTTGATTAAATGTGATAAAAATGTTTTCTCTGCAACTTGTAATCACAATGATGTCGTATAACTGTCGACAGAAATGAATATGGCTGCCATAAAGAAAAAAAGTTGACTGTCGCTTTGCAAGAACGGAAACTGGCACTACATCGCCCATGTTCGATGCACAACGTTCTTTTACGTAATCATTTCAAATTTCAAATCATTTGAACAAGCTGTAACTTATGAGGCGCCGTTTGTGTCTTTAATAATTGCTTGTTAACTATAATTTTATTTGATAAATATAATTTTTTTCCAAATATATTTAATTTATTTCATGAATATAATTTTTTCCTGATAGATTTAATTTTTTTAAATATATATAATATTTTTTCAGAAATATATATTTTTTTTAACAAATAAATAATTATTTTCAAAATATAAATACATATTTATTTGAAAAAATATTTATATTTATTAGTAAACCGAATAAAAATATAATTTAGGCTTTGGGTACCAATCGCGTGGTGGCGCTGTCAGTGTTTTTGAACGTGGTGTTGTGGCAACAGTGTTGGTGCAGTCGACCTACCTACTCCGCGGTCTGTTCGTGTTCCTTGTAGTGATGGAAATAATCGAGAGATTTTAATAATCGATTATTAATAATCGACGTATTTCAATAATCGAGATAATTAGTAATTCAAATTTAGTAGTTGTATGCAGGTGTTCCTATTCATAAATTCAATTCATATGACATGGTACAGGCGGTACATTGCAAAGGCCGGCCTTATCCAAGTACACTGCTTTCATTCGCCGACAAAGGGTTGTGGGTTGTAAACACAACCGACTCTAAAAGCGCGTCACGTTTTTGTTTTACTTTTTTTCTAGCGTAAGTGGAACCACATCTCTGCTTTTAGCTAGGTATATTTTATATTTTTTACTTAGTACAAGCCAGAATAATCGAGAGAAGACGCAGCTTAGTGGTTTTCACTTCCCTATCTCGATCACTGTCATCGATATTCTGACTTGATTCTATGCGTAGGTACAAAATTAGTTAACCTAATAGGAGTGCGTTCTGTTCTCTGTCCGCCGGCCTAGCTACTACTAATTTCATCATTATAAGATTCTCAGTCCGAAGACTGGTTGGACGCGTGGCGTATCTACCATCCTTTTCTATCGTGAGCTAACCTACGCATTTCCCTAAAAGTAGAACATCCTACATCACTAACTATTTGAGAGCAGTAGTCTAATCTAGGCCTACCCCTACCTCTTTTTATTTCTATCTCTGATTCTATTCACGGTATCTTCATCATGCGTCTGTAGCACCACATTTCAAACGCTTTCACTCTTTTTCGATCCGCTTCTCCTATTGTCCAAGTTTTGCACTAGTATAATGCCGTACTCCATACATACGACTTTAAGAGTCTCTTCGAGTTTCTACATTAACCGTTCCTGAACATAACAGTTGTTTCTTTTTGTTAAACTCAACTCGACCCTGCGCTATTCTTTATTTTATACCTTTAGTGCTCCTACCATCTCGAGTTATTTTACTTCCTAAATAGCAGAAATCCGCGACCTCCTCTACCTTCTTGTTTCCTATTTGTATTTCAATTTTAGTTATATTTTCACACCTCTACATACTAAAATTTTAGTTTTATTTTTATTTATTTTCATGCCGTCGGGTCGCCCTGTGTCAAAATTGCTTCTATTTCATTCAAAGCCGTTCCTAATTTCTCTTTGCTAGATGCTAACACTGCTATATCGTCCTCAAATCTGAGCATGTTAATAGTTTGATCCTGTACATTAATCCCTGAGGCTGTTCTGTCCTTAACAATATTAATCGCATCTTCGATATATAAGTTGAAAACTAGAGGTGACGATGCACATCCCTGTCTCACTCCCTTCCGGATATCTACTTCTCTTCGTTTCTGCTTAAATTCTATAACTGCCTTTTGCTCTTTGTAGAGATTATGTATTATTCTTCGATCGGTCCCTATATTTCATCCCTACCTTTCTGAGCACTTCGAACATCTTCCCCCATGTTACGTTGTCGAAGGCTTTTTCTAAATCTACAAATCCTGTACCTACATATAAACGCTCTCCCCTTTTCCATTGCCTCCGTCATACGTTAGATTTTCATTCCAAACAAAACAAAAGCACGTGCCATTTGACGTTTATCGATATTATTTACAACGTCTTAAACTAGTTTTTGCAATATAATTATAGACGTTTTGCAGTGAAAACAGTTTATTTTCAATTTGTGTGTTGGGCTTACGTGTAAAAACTTGAAAACAACTATAATTATATTTCAGAGGTTAGGTTAAAAGGTCAGAAAGCACGTGGCTTTGTTTTGTTTGGAATGAAAATCGGACGTTTGTGACGCGCCACTTATCTCCCCCATTACTAATCGCGGATTTTCTTTAAAAAAATACCTTTCGTGACGGGCCACCGGACACAACACATGTAAATCAAAATTCTGTAATTTACAACAAACTTTAGAAGAAAAATAACCCACTTGGATTCGAACAAAAACTTTCCGCGTGTCTTGAAACTGCCGCGTCATTCGGCATTGCGCCAAGCCTTTTGCATGCGTGGCATAAAGTTTAAGCTGATTGTCACTTACGCGACACCAAGCTACGCGACGCGACGCGACGCGATACGACAAATTGTAGTTAATAATGTTTTACATGTATTTAAACGAAAGCATTCCCATTTGAGCTTTACTACGCGACGCGGCAACGCGCGACGGCGCGCGACGGATTTTCAATTCTCAGCGAGCGATTAAATTCATGTCGCGTCGCGTAGCACCGCTTGCTGTCGCGGAAGTGGGGATCACTGCGCGCCAACAACCAGCTACTTGCACCTGCGAAATAATATACAAATGCCTATTCAGAACTAGGGTAGTTGGTATTATTACGTACCTATATGTATACTGTAATTTAAAATTAAAATGGACTGCGAGAAAACAGACAGACTGATAATTCTAGTGGCTGAGTATGTAGAACTGTACGACTTAAGTAATAAGAATTACAGTAATCAACAAAGGAAGGAAAATATATGGAGGGAAATAGGATTAAAATTAAATGAAACACGTAAGTACATTTTTCTTTATTATGACAACCAAAGTCAGACACAGAAATAATTATATTATTGGTTATGATTTTCCTTTATTTACGACACACCCTCATTAACGTGAGTAGTCTGCCAAGGTACGGAACCTTCGCGTCGCTCGTTGTCGCGCAAGTGAGAATACTTACCATGCTCGCGACAGATTGCATCGCGATGTCGCGTCGCGTCGCCAAGCTCAGTGTCGCGTAAATGAGAATCGACCTTAACCGTTGATTGACTTATTAGTCAATCAACGGTTTAACAGTATCAATGCGCGTGAGTGGCCTATTCGGCAAAACCTACTTGGGATATAAATAAATGCGTACATGCAAGGAGCGCTGACTACGGAGTAGGTACTAGGTAGGTCGACTGCACCAACACTGTTGCCACAACACCACGTTCAAAAATACTGACAGCGCCACCACGCGATTGGTACCCAAAGCCTAAATTATATTTTTATTCGGTATACTAATAAATATAAATATTTTTTCAAATAAATATTTATATTTTGAAAATAATTATTTATTTGTTAAAAAAAATATATTTCTGAAAAACAATTATACATATTTAAAAAAAATTAAATATATTAGGAAAAAATTATATTTATGAAATAAATTAAATATATTTGGAAAAAAATTATATTTATCAAATAAAATTATAGTTATCAAGCAACTATTAAAGACACAAACGGCGCCTCATAGTAACTAACTTATTAATAAAAGAAAAAATTACTGTTTTAGTTTTTGCTGATTGCAATTTTTTTTAAATATCAAAGTATCAATATAGTGCCACTTCTTTCTCATTGAACCAGTTCTCCAAATAACAAAAGTACCAATACATAGCAAGATTCGTGATTCGCCTGTGACGCTGCAAAAGTAAGCAACTGAAATAAGTAGTCAAGAATTGATTAGTGTTTACTTCGAACGGTCTCACGTCACGTCGTCATCCAGAAGATAGGTACGTCACCTTTGTACGTAGGCGCAGGTGGTGGAAGTAAGCCCGCGCCATTCTAGACGACAAACATTGAGGTGGAAGGTGTCGCAAATGGTAGTTGCGCCCGGTACCCATGTGACGTCACGTATTTTGCACCTGCTAGAAGTCAACCGCCGAAGCAAACTGCCACTCGGCTTATAAAAGTGGGTGATCTAAAGGGCGAAATTCAGAATTTGGCAGTATTTGGCCATCAGGTGGAACCAGTCACAAGTTGGCTTGGGCTACCTGCCGCGTAACGAATAAGTAGTAACTATGTCCAGGCCAGGGAATTAGAGGCGCCTGTTGCTGAAGATGAGATCGACAATCGCAGTTATTTGGTGTGGCTCTGGCCTAGAATCGTATGAGTCGGCGGTGATAAATTTAACTCGGGTAATCGGCGGCCTCTGGTGCAATTCTAAGGGAGTACTAATTTCTTATTCGCGACGCACGAGCCAGTGGCGTTCCCCAACGGGCTTGCACCCTAGGGCTGCTACGAAAATCACCGTTAGAAACCCCTGATAGAAGTGCACCTCGGTGATACCACGAACTCTCCGTAAAACCAGAAATCAGTCAGACGACGGGCCACTAACGAACAATCAAGATACACCGCGAGAACCACTTTTATTTTTATGTAAAAGTAAATATTATCTTGTAAATATATCCGCATAAATATACAGCGTGTCCCAGAACGTGATATCGAGGGATACAGCTGCATATTTAGGAGCCTAATCTAGAGACACCGCTAAGGATAGGGAAACATCGTTGTACCACCTATATTATGTAGGTATAATATAAGCTTGTGGGATATGTAGTGAGAAATAACATAATTTTGTATTAAATAACGAATATTAAATGCAATCATATAGATTAAGTAGTTTCTCTTTGGTATATTACTTCATAATAGGTAGGTAACTCTTATATTCAGGGTATTAAAAAAATAATGTCGAAAATTTCTCATCAAAATAAGATAAAAAGTTTATATAAACATTTGGTCCAAATCAAAAAAAGTCATGGGGTGACACCCTTTCCTCGCCCCTAAAAGAGACGTAAATAATTTTTACAACCAATAATGAACTAAATGCTTACACCACTTTTTTAACGTATTCTGATGAGTACGACACACTGAAGAAATTTTCGACAGTATTTTCTTAAATCCCTCTGTTCAGGGTGTCCCATCGGTGTGTGCAGGGAGCATATCTCTTCACTCAGGCAATGTATTAAATTTCTGTTTTCGCCAGACGGTAGATATCCCCTGAATGTACTCACGAAAATTATTTTCGTTCATACAGGGTATCCAAATACAGGGTATTGCACTAAAATAATTTTTTAATGAAACGCCAGTTTTGGAAAGCCACTTTGGTGTTGATCAAATTGATATAATTATAGGAGGCTATTTTTTGACGTTTTTCCCACTATATGGAGTTAATTGCAAGAAACTCACCCATTTCAGACGACTATAATTTCTAAACTATTCGAGATATTGATATCGGGTTTTCACGAAAAAAATATTCCTTTACTGGGGATTCCATACATGATAAAATTGATCTTTGTTTTTAACTTTAAAATATTCACTTTTTTAAATGGAACACCTGTATGTTTTCATGTTGGTGGATGCAGATTTTTATAAGGATTCTTATGATACAAGTTTTCTTAGGTTAGAGTAAATGAGCAAAAAGTTAAGAGCACCAAAATCTTTATTTTTGTTGACCTAATTTTATTGACCAAATATTAGAATTCTGATCATTATTATGGCACACATTCGTATTTTTGTTTAATAAAATCAAAAAATTATCATTAAGAAGAATAAGTGTTTTAAGATGCACATTTTCTAGTCAGATAATGAAGAATAATCCTTAAATAGTCTTTATTACCACTATACCAACAGATTATGGTGGCAGTATCTGCAAATTTTTAAAAGCGGAATATTGGCAGGCGTGGTGGTTTAGTTTCTTTGCACATTTCTTATGTGGAAATAAAATATATTATACTACTAGACACCCGTTTCAAAACAAGGAACATAACAAGCTTCTAGCCATTTACCGATAGTATGCTGTAACCATAGGCAGAAGTTCAATTTCCCATACTCATTTGCACCATGAGTTTTCGACAGAAATCATTATACATGCAATAATAACGAAATATAATTTTAAACTATTTAGTTTATGAATTAACTTCACAATATACATAGCTATCACGTAGATGGTACTTGCACTGCATAAATCATAACTTCATTATTCCATTTACAGGTTAAATCAGTAACATAAATTGTATGGCGTCATTTTGAACGCGCCAATAATAAATCATGGATACTTGTTTTGTTTTCCCGCCATTATTAAAAGGTCTGAAGCACACTACATTTTATTAAACATACGCCACCTGGGAAAATGTATGGTTCTGAATACTCGCATGTTGGTAACGTGACACTTTGGAGTTTTCCGTTTTTGTTTTTAGTCTCAGTTTCCTCGGGCGTGCACTAACAAGGACTTGATAAGGAAAATCTCTAGAGGGTCGCAAATCCTGTAGTAGAATATTACTTCAAGCAACTAAAATGTTAACGTTTCAGATATTACGTTGTCAAGTGTTGAGAGTCTGCTGGTGCGTCTTGTATTTAAAATGTTGGTAAAGATAGGCGTATTCTTTAGGGGCTCACGGCAGAACGTGGTAGATGAAATGTTTTTATTACGCATTTCAGAAACATCACTGCAGATTAATTCACGGGCATCGTACAAAGTAAAGTTCTTCGCAGACAATTTAAATTTAGTCGTCTTTTTCAAGACTTCTGATTTAAAAGATACTAAGTAAACATGATTTTAATTGAATATTTCGTATCGAACGTCCTTTCAAAAGATTTGACGCTTTATTGTTAAA
The DNA here is from genome assembly GCA_963966045.1 of Xestobium rufovillosum. Classification (NCBI taxonomy): domain Eukaryota; kingdom Metazoa; phylum Arthropoda; class Insecta; order Coleoptera; family Ptinidae; genus Xestobium; species Xestobium rufovillosum. Next base: position 18,797,074 of record OZ014504.1, read on the forward strand.
TCTCAAATTTAAAATGAACAAAGGTACTATAGCGTCGTATTCTCGGATCTTCTGAAATTTGCTAAATAGAATTAGTAGGTCATAATATCTCCAAGCTCGTACCTCCAAACCGAAGTAATTCTCAAAGTGCCAAATTTTAATCGGCTTGTATCATAAACTGCCACGTTTGGAAGAATTGCTGCCTGAAGGTGAGAATTTTGAATGGTACTGCACTTTACCTACTTTTTAGGGACATTCGAAAAACTTATTAAATGAGGTAAAAATGTTCATTGTTTAAAACAAAATTACTTTACTTGGAATTCAAAAATTTTACAATTACATTATTAATATCGGACACCGGATAAAAAATTACTAAATTACTAAGTCCAAGATATTTTCAGCAAATTAGTTAATCCCCTACTGTCGAAAATGCAATACATGCCAAGAAATAAGTTCGAATATAATTATTGTAAAATATACTCAAAGCGCAAATGAAGTATCTAATATTATTGCATCATCATCACCTTATAATCAAGTTGAATAACAAACTGAAAGAAATCATTTTATTTAAGGTCAATATGTCAATATGAACATTGTCAATATTCAGTTTATTTTTCAATAAAAAATTACACGTACACCATCAATATTAGTATTTTATTTTATAAGGAGGTAAAGTGATATTTTTGTGGCGAAACTATAGTTAAGCCACAAAAAGACTTTACCTCCACATAAAATATGCTATTTTTTCCGCAAACGTCGATACACTTACCTAAATTCCAATAAACATTATTATCTTGCTTGCAGAAAGAGTAAACTGGTTGTCAACGCATTGACAGAACAGCTTCCTAGCCACAGCCGAACTGCACAGTGCGCGCGCATGCACTCAGTTCCAGGAGGTGTTGGGGACAGATTCTCACCGGTCTCACATATTTACCACAAACATTTTATTACGCTACCTACCTTTCCCAATTTTTTTCTCAATTTTTTCCTTATATACAACTTATTACGATTTTCGCACATCGTGTAGCGAAAAATACCCTCTATCCGATGCAATACAAAAATATATATGGTCTCATTGAAAAAAATGTTCGATGATGTCATATCTCAGCTCAAGCGTGATTTAAAAAAATCGCCCCGTCAGTTTTCTATGGACCATCTCTGATATACGTATGCAAAAAATCATCAAAATCTGTGGAGCCGTTATCCCGCAAAAGTGCCAACAGACATACACACGCGCGCACGCACGCACACACACCCATACGGACGGAAATGTGCCTCCTTGTCAAAAAGTCTTAAAATGACGTGAAACGTCCATTTTGACGAAAAAACACCATGGTCAAAAAACGACTATCACAATAGCTACCTAGCTCAGCTAGGAAGCTAAAAATATCAATATTGCCATTTATTATTTATTGTATGACAGATTGCTTTGGATTAGCGTCAGTAAAAAAAATTTACGGACTTGTCAGTAAAAGAACTTTTTTCTGACTCCTGGTTGCTAAGCACATAAAAAGCGACAGTTTAGTGTCGTTTATAGAGTCGCTAAAGCCATGTTTTTTTGACATATTTATATTTCCAATATCATTTCAGTTGTTCAAGTTTAGTTCAAGACATGGCCTGTTATAAACAAAGAATTTTCTACATTAGCCAATTTGATTCGGAATAAAAAATACAAATCAAATGGTTGGTTGAAATTATTTCAAACATCAATTGGAGCAATGTAATTGACAATACGTCAATAATATTGATAAATTTTTTATGCAAATTGATGGGTTAACAATATTGCTAATCGTGATTTGATGAAGACAAAATGTTTTAATAATGCAGAATCTTTTAATAGTGTTCCTGCCCAGTAAACGGCAGGAACACTATTAAAAGATTCTACATTATTAGCACATTTTGTTTTCATCAAATCATGATTAGCAAAATTCATCAATATTATTGACGTATTGTCAATTACATTGGTCATGTCCGGGTACCTTTAAGAAAATAACATTGATGGGTGAACCAACTTCAATTCAATTTTGAATACATTTTTGACAAACAATTCAAACAATGTGTGATTAAATTTTGACTGCTATGGAAAAATACAACAGTTTAACTGCAGTCAACCGACATCTTACAGTAGCGTCAACATGGATCATTTTAAACCATAGAAGCATCAACACGCGCGCCCTACCTTTCGACTAAGTATTTACAGCTTGGCAACCGTATCTGAAATCGCGAGGATAAGACGAAAGATGGGCGCTGATAAAGTTAGAGGGGAGAACATGAGAAATCACTTTTTTGCGTTTTCCTCGTCTCAGATACTTTGGCCAAGCTGTTGTAGCTACGTGTTATTTGAGCGGGTGCATTCAATGACGTACTGCAACAATAGCGACGCTGCCAAACACGATCCTCTGGCCGTCACCCGTCCGACAAAAACATTAAAAGAAAATAAACCAGAGTAAAATTTTCCATGTTAGTCACTTTGAGTGGGAATGCTCTCATTAAAAATGCATGCAACACTTTTAATGACAATAATTTGTCGCATCCCGTCGAGTCGCATGGCCAGGCTGGATGTTTGTAAATAAAAATATTAAGTGTTCCGTTATACCATAAGCAAGAGTCTCCTTAATGCACCAAATTAAATCATAACTCTAGTTCTCAGTAACATATAGAGCAAAGTTTTCAGGAGTTCTTTAGAATTCCGTACCTGCTGCGAGTATGTTTTAAGTTTGTTACACCAGTTTGTTGTACGGTTAGCGAGCCGCAATGGTAAATTATTGCTATATTTTCTACCATGCCAGACGTTATTAATCCTAATGCATGAAACACGCAGAACAATAATATGGCTATAAGAAAGTTGCATCTGAGTCGGACTGCAGATGGCACTCTTCAGAAAAGTTTGGGATCGTCTGGTAACCACTCGTTACTTGTAATGTATCTCGCAGTGTTATTTTGGCATTCCTCATGATGCAAAGAGGCAGTAAAATAAGAAGTTGTTGATAGAAAATATGTCAAAAGCAACTTTTAATTTAACAGTTAAATTTGAAAAAGTACCTACCATCTGCACTGCGACTCAGATGTAACTTTGTTATAGTTTTATTCTTGTTCCTCGCGTTGCATACATTAAGATTAATAATGTCTGACATGGTAGAAAATAAAGCAATAATTTATCATTGCGACTCCCTAATTAGTAGGCATGCTATAAGTAAACGACCAAGAAATTATTGTTTAAAAAATTCTGGATGACATGAGAGTTTAAGAATTTCATCCGAACCATGTTCCTAAATAAAAATTAGAAATGTCTGGTAATCAAAACGGTTTCTTATCTGTACCTACTTTCAAAATGTTCACCAATGTTCAAAACCTCTTTACTGCTAATGTAAATGTCAATACAGCATTCCACATCTTATGTGGGTAGAACATCCTTTCAGTTTTCTAGGATTACACTGGAGTTGCCGTTCTACTAATTGCCCCCAAGTTTCTCCAGATCGACGTAAACCCAACGTCTGAAACACAAGTATTTACGCTTTTCTATTAGGTATGTTACAGAAGTTATTCGCAACGTTTTAGTGAAACTTATGGAATATTCTAAGACTTAACATTATTTGTATAAAACACCCACTCCAAGCGAGTTCAAACTGACTCCGCAATTTGTAATTGGCCACAGGGTATAAACATAAAGGTATCAGGACACCTGCTCACTGGCTGCCAGTGCCGATAATAACTGGCTGCGTGCAATCGGCAATGAGCTTTGTTTATGCGTAGTGACATTCCACGCGGATATTTTAAAGGGTTTAGTCTGTTTCATACATTTTTGGTAGGTATTCAATATTCCCAATGGGGCTAAAACTAAAACATAAACTACCTAAGTGAAAAAAAAATGCAGATTTCTGCTAGACACCTTGAGTCTAGTTCGTTCCAAATTGTAGACGGATGAATCAAACTGTTCGAGTCAGGACCTCGGCGAGTCCTAGTGGGCAAGCGTGGGTATGCTTGAATGTTTCCATCAGTAACGTATTTATAGTGAAAAATATATTGCGCCCACTGACAAAAATTTTTCTTTTTTTTTCAGTTCTGCATTAAATTTTAACCACTGACTGCTACATTTGCTAGAATTTTCAATAAACTATTGCATTTGAATTACGCCCTCTACGTGCCAAAAATTTGGTTTTCATTATATTGATCTTCATGCTCTAACCCCCTATCAAAAGATCAAAACTATTTCCAATTCGTTCAGATACATTCTTAAGTCTTCTTTGCTGGATGCTAACACTGCTATATCATCCGAGAATCTGAGCATGTTAATAGTCTGGCCCTGTAGGTACAAATATTCCTGAGGCTGTACTGTTCTTAACAATATTAATCGCAACTTCGATTTATAAGTTAAAAACTAAAGGTGACAACGGACATCCCCGTCTCACTCCCTTCCGGATATATACTTCTCTTCGTTCCTTTTTGAGCACTTCGAACATCTTCCCCCATTTTACGTTGTCGAAACCTTTTTCTAAATCTACAAATCCTATATAGGCACTCTTTCCCATTTCTATATTTTTTTTTTCATAAAGCTAGAATGACCAATGACCTCGCGCGTTCCTCTACTTCGTCTAAGTCCAAACTGATCTTCTCCTAATATCTCTTCCGCCCTTTTCTCCAACCATCTTTGCACAACTCTAGTTAAAATTGTTGACGGGTGAGAAGTTAAACAGATCGTTCTAAAATTTCCACACTTATAGTCGCCTTTCCTTTTTGGCAAAGCGACTATGATGTTCTTTTTGTAATCTTCTGGGATCTTACCTGTCTCGTATATATACGGCTAACTAGATTAAATAGACGCTCTCTTACCTCTTGACCTGCACACTTTAAAATTTCTGTCTGTGATCTGTCTACCCCTGGTGCTTTATTGTTTTTTAAACTTCCTAATGCTAGCTAAAATTCTTCGCTTATTATAAGACAGCCTAGGTTATCACACTCTACACTGATTTCCTTTTCGAATATATTTCCTAATTCTTGCCCCGCATATAAGGTTCTCAAATATTCCTTCCACCTATCTGCCTTTTCCTCTCTTCTTGTTGATAAACCAAATTTCTCCGGAATTTCTCTTAATTGTTTTATACGTTTCGTCAGTTTTTCCTACTTCGAACGTACCTTTCAAAATATCTCTAGCTGCAGAATCTTAACTATTTTTAATGCAATTCCATTCTATCTCTACGTCCCTTTAAGTACTTTAAGTACTTCTTACTTCTCGAACTTATCGCGCGAGAGACAATCTTTCAGTTTCTCGAGATCAAGGTGTTTTCTATCATTTCGTTTTTTCTACATCGTAAACTTGAGATTAGCCTTCATAACCACTATGTTGTTGCATTGGCGCATTTGCCAGATATTTGAAGCACTTGTACCAAATTTGTAAGACATTTGACCCATTTTTCAGGCATTTGAAACACATTTGCCGGTCTTTGTACACCACATTTGCCAAGTGGTCAACCCTCGGTAACAATTCATTTAATGAACTATGGAACACGTAGCTCAATAATAGAAAAAGGCGTTCCATATTATTTGCGCCCAAGTGATCTAAATTAATGGTTTTGCTCTTCGAAAAAATCATTGAATTATTGCACTAAATCCAGATTATTTTTATACAAATAAGTTATGTTACCGCGGAGTCCCACAAAGACGAAACCATCAGTCTGCAGCTTTCCATACAGGTACATTTGCAACCTAAAATATTTAATGTTCAATGACGTTAGTGCAGAACTTTTGTAGGACATGAGAATTATTCCCTTTGAGCTGAATTGTGCTCTACTAGAGGTAAATTTTTCCCTTTTCGTTCTAAAGTACATACTGTTACGAGAGTAACGAGTGTGATTCAATCTCTTGTTAGCTGTTTTTAATAATGTTGACCTTGCTTATTATAAGTCGATTTTCTCGAGAATGGTCAGTGACTAGTACCTTCGATTTGCCGACAAGATTCTCCATAAGAGGGTACTTAAACACAAGTAAGACGCCAATAGTACAGTTTTAGAATTGAGAAGCTACAAGAAGAAAAAAGCCATAGAATTAGAAAGCGATGCATTGGAGCGAACACGAATAAAGTGTTGATAGTATAGGGGCAGGCGATAATGGTTTGGAACTATCGATAATCAAAACTGCCAAACATATTGGTCGCCAGGACAAATAATGAGCATAAGTGAGTTTCAGTTAAGCTATTGATTCAAATATAATGATTAAGTATACAGGATGATTCAAGTTCGAGGGCCACCATAGGAATTTCGCATATTTAAAAAGATATAGGGTAAGTTTAAATTTGTCTCTTTTGCAGAATCTGGTAGGTATTCATTAATATACCGTTAAGAAATCTGACCTCGAATCTGACCTATCTTAAACGGTATACGAGTTATATTGATATACAATATGTCCAAATTATATTGAATTCCGTTGAACATTATAGTAGCAGCAATAAGAAAAAGAATTACAAATTTTAAAAATCGTTTAATCAGGCTTTCCTGTTAAGGAAAGCATTTTCATTTGAAACATTGTGACATAGGAACCTACTATTCTTAGGAAAAATGCGTCTCAGCTGTAGCACCAGGAATATTCGATATTATATTTGCCTGTTGACTGTTTCCTTTTTGAAGTGAAACTTCTTTTTTCTCGGGAGAGTAGGTAAGTTCCTGTGTTGGCAAATGCGAGCGTCACGAAAAGTGAAACGAATGGAGAGGAGCAGTCTGAGAAGACGGGCAGAGGAGAAAAGGAATATCCCCGGGAATATCGAACGCCCCGCTCTTTAGCCACGCTCTGTCTCATGCTTCGCGCTGTTTCTCTCAGGCAAGCGTCAGTAAGGAGAGTACACAGCATTTCAGTTCTCGTGACACCTCAAAGCGCTTGGTTAGAAGCATTAAAATTAGATTTATTCTGTCATAATTATTATTTTGATACGGACAATACTTATTATCGATTTTTTGTGTATTCGAAGTGCGATTGGTAGTCTATAAATTAATTAGTATACCTATTCCAGTGTTAAGAAAATTAGAATAAACGTTTAAAATAGTCTTGCTTAATTTGTGCCAGTTCAAATTTTAATTTTTTTAATTTTGTGAATTACTGGTATGTAGTAAATAAATAACTGTATAACTATATAATAATATCGACGTTTCGTCCAAGTTAGGGGGGGCTTTGTCAAGATTTATTGATAACGTGTAAAAAGATATAAAATATTTGACATTTTTTTGTTTTTTTTATTTTTTCGTTTTTTGTTTTTTTGCTTTTTTGTTTTTTTGTTTTTTTCTTGTTTTTTGCTTTTCTTTGCTTTTGTTTTTTTGTTTTTTTTGTTTTCAGAGAAAATCAAATCGCACGTAGACCTATCACTTCAGTTTCAGATTTGTTTGAAGACATTAGTAGAGTACGTTTTCGGATGCTATTTGGGGTGTATAACGACCCCCTACATTCGTCTGGCGATATCGATGTCCAACACACCCCCAGGGGGTAAAAACTGAAAAAACGAGGAATTTAGAATATTTGATTTGCTATCCGGCAGTAAAAAAGTTTTTCTGTTCCGTCAAGTAATAAGGGAGTAATAACTAATTTCCGTCCAAAGTTTAACATTAGACGAACGGAAGAATATTTACTAAAATCGCTTGTAGCTCCATTATTATTCGTGTTTCGATTTCTGACAAAATTGAGAAATGCCTACACCGCGATAACTTTTTAACGACACAAGATATCGAAAAAAATTAAAAAGTAAATGTTGTAGTATGATGCTTTTGCAAGGCAAGGGTTTTTGAAATTTTGAAATCGAACAATAAATAAGGAAGATATTGCCAATTTACTCCAGGGATGTAAAAGCCGCCGCCGCGAAGCGCGCACTCTGTCTCTACTTTCGCCCGTTTCCCATCTCATTCTGACGGACTCCTCCGTGCCCCACCATGGCCCGCAAGCCTCGTAGTATCGTACTCGCCCACACCCGGCGTCTGCATTGCTTGTATTGGGGAATGGTGATTAATTAATTATCAATTAATTTCGTGCTATTTTCATTTTCGTGAATTTGGCATCTTCAAGTGTTACAACAGACGATGAACTATTGCATAAATTTAAGCTAAAAACAAAACAATTAAGGCGTGATGATAACAAATGAGTAATATGCAAAAAAGGCGGGAGGAATCTACTCTAAAAACTGAAAACCATTAAAAGGCCGGTGAAAATGAGACTTGATGTGTAAACTTACAAGCCTGAAAAACATTTCCACGGCAATGAAATTAAAAGCCCAAAGTAGTCAATGTATAGGAAATAAAGATGTAGGTAACCGAATCAACGACAGACAGAAAGCCAATAAATTGCGATTCCACAAGCCGAATTTTAATATTAATTTATGTGTTTCCTGTAAAAAATTGAAGAAGGGTAAATCTTTGAGCCAGGTGTCGACAACGAATTTCAGTAATAAACGTTAATTATAACCTTTTTAAAAAATTAACACATTAGATTGAATTGCTGCTGAAGTCAAATTCCATAGTAATTGTTTCGCGGTAGAGTGGAAAATATATAGTAGCAAATCTGAATCTAAGGTAGCTTCAGTGGATGACTGTGCAAGTCAAAACGATAAAGGGAGTTGTAACGATTACTTTGTCTCCTCGGCTGGAACGTCACTTATGCAACGGTCTCGGTTCGGGCCCCTAAATATACACCTGTGTCCCTCGGTCTCACTGATTGGGCCACACTGTATATTCAGGAGGATCTGCACGTTCGCTTATGAACGTGCTCTGCGTTGCCTGTACAGTCTTGTCGGAGGACGATCTATTCGTTGTTCACCCTTACGCTCTTAGTCGCAGAAGGGTCGGGTTCATTAATTATTGCTAAACGATGATTGAATAAAAGACATAAAGAAAATATAACTTGACTCTATTCTTTTTAACTATTTACATTGAATAAAATTGCGGTGAAATTATACTACGGAATATGTACAAAATACGAGATATATTTACAGTGAAAGAAACAGAAATAAAAACCCGGTTTTCGCGGTGTACTCTGATAATGCGGTTTGATCGACGTATGGTCCAATACTGAATTATTTCTACGGCCTCGGAGTCTACGTGGGAGCACCAAAAGGTACAGACTCCTACTAGGGCTTCGGTGCGAGATTCTCGTCGCAGCACCAGGCTACTATATCTCTGGGGAAATACCCCTAGTCTATACGGTGCCAGCAAATAATTATGAGTCCGCCCTCGGCATGTCACCAGCGGCCGCCAGTTACCAGGGTACGATCGTTTTCCGCCGGTATGTCGCCTCAAGTTACAGGCACAAGTGCCACACGAGGTTGCCAAAACGATCCCACACCTTCACCAGCAGAAACCCCTAATTGCCGAGATTGGACACACAACTACTCAATGATCTCGGATAAGCCAGGCCATGACTGGATGATGTTTAATTGTTGATATCGTATTGATAACAACCATTAAGCACCAGGCAACTATTCAAAATTGTCTTACTCAGATATTTACGGGTCGGTTACTTTCAGTGGATCACACGGCGTCGTCAGAACGGTTTATCGGGTACTAGTATTTCGGATGCGGCGGCCAGCATCATCTCGGATGCTGGGAGCACTGGTCCCAGCTGATGGCCGGACGACCAAGTACTGGCTTCTGCCTTCTGCTGCAGCTACTTTTATAAGCTTGGAGGGGAGCTTGGCCGGCGGTTTATTTCGAGATTTCCTACGTCAGCGCTGGGGGTCGTGTGCAGAGATTCAGAATTCCCTTCTTCTCGCGTGACGTCTGTCGCATCTGGGATTTGCTCATCTCTTTCTTCGGTGCATGCGTAGACGGACGGACGGACGGACGGATTTATTCAACAATACTTTCACTTTTGATTAGCCGGCCGCGGTCTCGTAGAACAATGATGAAATGCCACTCTAAGTTCATTAGAGCTTTTAGGCATTTTTACGGTGCATTGTTACAGAGTGACACCTCGCAAAAATTGTTGGGGAAATAAAGGAAGAGGACCTACTTATATAATTCCGCTGCAGTTTACGACCGATATGCGTTAATGCGTTAGCTTGAATCCGCAGTATTTCCTGAGGAAACTGAAAATGATTATGTCGTTTTTGTCAAATCTTATAAAAGTAATGAAGCTACTGTACCAAAAATTACAAAATATGTAATATTTATAACGAAGTTGAAATGCTTAAAGAATCAGCGGAATTCTATTATATACTTTTCCTTTGGATATGCCTTGCTTTATTTCCCCAACAGTTTTTTGCCAGGTCTCACGCCCTTTATCGTTTGACTTGCACAGTCATCCATAGAAGCTAATTTAGATTCAGATTTGCTACTATATTTTTCCACTCTACCGCGAAACAATTACTAGATATGGTATTTGACTTCAGCAGCGATGAAATCTAATGTGTTACTTTTTTAAAAAGGCTATAATTAACGGTAGCTATGTCGAGAAGTTTATTACTGAAGCATCAGACTACAACATTTACTTTTTGATTTTTTTCGATATCTTGTGTCGTTAAAAAGTTATCGCGGTGTAGGCATTTCTCAATTTTGTCAGAAATCGAAACACGAATAATAATGGAGCTACAAGCGATTTTAGTAAATATTCTTCCGTTCGTCTAATGTTAAACTTTGGACGGAAATTAGTTATTACTCCCTTATTACTTGACGGAACAGAAAAACTTTTTTACTGCCGGATAGCAAATCAAATATTCTAACTTCCTCGTTTTTTCAGTTTTTACCCCCTGGGGGTGTGTTGGACATCGATATCGCCAGACGAATTTAGCGGGTCGTTATACACCCCAAATAGCATCCGAAAACGTACTCGATACATTTTTACCTTTCAATGTACAGCGAACATGATTTCTAGACGAGTTTTTCAAGCGCGCTAACTCTGCTACATGGAAGTTGATGAATAAAGATATATTTGAAACTCATCAATGCATACACTCCAATCATCTGTTTACCCTACAAATTATTCATTCCTCTAATAACGTTGAAGTTTCACTTCTATCGCGACCACGTGCCCAGTTTTTATTTCATTGCAAGGCCCACTTGATTTTTGCTAAAATTTCCTGTCTTCCGACTCCAATGGCCACAATATTAGATATAATAAGGACAAGTTATAAATCAATGAAATCAATCAGAAAAAGTGCTCCAAAAATGCACCCATATTTCCGATACGAAGTCAAAACGGCAAAAACAAAAGGAGCTTTATTTTGTTTTTAGGCCATAACTCGGATAAAGTTTGAGATAGACCAGATTTCTTAGCGGCATTTTAATGAGCAAAAAATTATGCAACAGCACCAAATTTAAACCTACCCTCTACCATTTCAGATCTCAATATGGTGGCCTTCGAATTTGAATCACCCTGTATAGCAGAAAGATAGAAACAGGAGAAATAAATCACAGCATGGCTACGGGAACAGTTTCGCATGTCGTTCGTGTAAATATTTCTTTCAGATATGAATCGACATAATTCAAATATGATTTACCGATCTGCATTTTTTTGTTGGAGGTACCTACAAAAAATAGACGAACCTTCCATTTCTGCAAGAATCCTTATAAATGTAACTGGAATACAAGATGTACAATAGGTAATACAAATGACAGTTTTAATTTTAGGATTTCGAATTAAAAATAATTTTCAATACTTTTTAAGTTGTACCTGGAAGAAACAGGGTGAGGACTTTAATGTTGGGTGGATCCATATCTCTTTGTCTATTGCAGACAACGAATCAAATTTTACGTACGTAGGGGGACTTTAAGAGTCAGTTCATAAAATTATCTTGGTATACATATAGGTACGAGGTTCACGTGCTGATTACCAAACCTAAGCTCTGTACTTAGACACTAGTATTTTTATAGTTTTGAAATCCTTATAAGAAGTCCTAAAAGTGATATACATTACATTACAGATTTTGGAATTTCCTCATGCTACACAATGCATTCTTACTAAACAATTCAGTAAATTACGCACTTGCAAGAAGAGCTAAAAGTTCTAAAACTAATAAAAATGTTACTAAATTATGGAAATATAATCCAAGGGCCGATAAAAAGAATATTCTTTTCACTTTCTCAATGCTTTCATCTATATTTTAGAATTCATCAAGAGAAGAAATCGAGTAGGTTAAACATTAAACATGGCAAACAGTTCTGCAGCAAATAATACAGACATCTAAAAGAAGAAACATCACTGGTTCCTATTATTTGTTATCTTCGGAGACCTTCAGGCATGTGATTATTATGATTTCAACTTATAAAGCTTGATTCGCCAAAAACATTTAAGTAAATTTCCTGAAATACTGAAACAACTTTGTTACAAACTATACAGCAACAACTGCAGTATAAATCAGAGTAGTTTATGGCGTGCTTAGACACAGAGTGTTGTACAATATTCCGGAGAAATGCAGTTAAAGATGTACAGCCCCTAACACACCAAGTGTTCCAGAAAATATAACGCCATAGTTCACAATGAAAAATAATGATTGTAATAAAGTTCTTATAGCATTTCATATAATAAAATTTTTATAAATGTAAGCACATGTTTGTATGGGTACCTATTAACAATAACACCCAAATATTTTTTGCATTAAACAACTATAATATTAGGTACAAAGTTTTTACGAATAGTTACGTGCCTTTCCTTCTGAAAAATAATAAGTTCAGCCCATAATTTTGCTAATTGTCAGTTTCGATAATCATAATTTGTTAATGTGGCTAGAGGATTGAATGAAACACTGATAATCGTATTTAACAAAATGAAACAACAGAGAACGGACAATTGCATCATCAAAACTGCACTACCTAAGTCAGAGGCTATGTAAAATACAACTGCGGGACCGCCCGACACTGAAGCGAGAGGAAAATGGACGGTCGCGTCCTTGCTGCCTAGCAACCGCTACGTCTTTGCCCGTTCTCATGTGAAACGACTAATACTTTAATTTTTCCACGTCTCTTCACTTCTTGCACGGCTTTTTTCAGGCAGTATATCAATCATGTAGTTTCTTGTTTTGTTGTAATTTTATTCAACTTGCAATTAATTGATTGAAGGGCATTTATATGAATACTACCATCATCCCCTAATATGTCAAAAATTCTTTCCAATGCTTCAAACACTTTTGGGTTTCGGGGAACTCTGCTATTTTTATGTATGTGACGGTGTCCAAGCAGTGGGTTGTGGAGTAATAATGGATCCTTCATTTGTTGATTGAAATGTTTCTCGGTGTCTACGTTGTCACTGTAGACTGCAGATTCTTGCGAACCCGAAAATTTTAGGCGGACAATCTGCCATAATATGCCAATTTACCAAGCTGGTATTTGGGAAAAACGCATGAAGAAGAGCCTGATGTTTATAGAAAGTCCCCGAATTTCCAGAATAACAATTGCATCATTCTATTAAGGGCTCTACGAGTATAGTATAATTAACAGCGATATATTTTGTACTAGAAACAGAGTATGTACTGTTCGACTCATTTACAACATTTTCTGCATGTTTTGATGGCAGTCTAGCATTTAACTTTTTATACACTAACCGGCAAAAAATAACCGGCCACCCTGAAATGTTTCATATATATACACCCATCTCAGTGGTTTATATACAAATCGGTAACCGATTTGGTTTTTCTTCATTGTTAATGCTTTCAAATGCTTGTTCCACTCCTACCCACGTCTGATTTTAATCTTAGCAGCCGAAATTCTCTTTTCAGCAACATCAACATGCTCGGGAAATCAGACGGCAGTGGATCATTTGGATCATTTGTGTTTGCTAAAAGACAAGTAGGCTTATGTGCATTTGTTTTGGAATTGAGTTTGACAGAAATGAAAGTTTTCAAGCGATAACAATGCCGTTAACATTTCTCAAATTGTTGCTTTGATTGAGGATGGCCGTAGTCAACGTTATGTGTCTCGTACACTGGGAATAGCCCGTACTACTGTTCAGGGTGCGTGGAATCGGTATCTGGAGACTGGCGGATTTGAGAGGCGAGCAAGATATGGAAGACAAAGGGTGACAACTGCCATTGATGATCGTTTTTTTGTGCTCAACACACTGAGAGAGCGCAGATCAACGACAGTTCAACTTTATCATCGTCTTCTAACAGTACGAGGGGTTCAAACAAGTGAGAAGACGATTAGGAGGAGACTTGTGAAAAGTGGCTTAATTTCGCGAAGACCTGCCACAGGACCACAATTGCTTCCTAGCCATCGAAGAGCACGTCTGCAGTTTGCGCAATTACATGCAGATTGGAATGCTCAGCAATGGAGTGAAGTTCTTTTACTCATGAGTCACGTTTTTGTCTGCGGTCACCTGATGGTCGAGAAAAGGTATGGAGAAGTCGAGGTGAATGATATCTCGACTGCACCATCTCTGTACGGTTATCTTTTAACGGTGGTTCTGTTATGGTGTGGACAGGCATTTCCAGGGTAGCACATACTGACCTCTTATTTTTGAAAAATGGTGCCCACAGATATGTGGAAGATGTTCTTCAAGACGCTGTCGTCCCATTTTCACATTTTATTGGAGATGGCTTTGTTTCAATGCATGACAACGTCAGATCACATACTGCACGAGTAGTAACTGAATATCTGGAAGAGGTTGGCATTCGTAGATTTAATTGGCCAGCTTGCAGCCCGGATCCTAATTCTATAGAGCACCCCTGGGATCAGTTTCAGAGGCATATTCGTCGTCGTTCAGCCATGCCAGAGACTCTTCAAGAGTTACGCTTGTCCCTTCAAGAAGAATTTGAAGGAATTCCTCAAATGTGCTTAGAAGATTTGAGTAACTCAATGCCACAACGATTAAATGCTGTATTTCAGGCTCGAGGAGAACATACTGACAGTAAGCAGGAGTTATTTTAAAAATACTGCCACAATTTTTTACACATTATCACCATAATGCAAGGTCCACTGAGCCATTGAATGTGTCGACATCCGATTTCACGAAACAGTATTTAAGTCCCCGCTTTCTTGCATCTCACGCGCCTTGGCTATATCCAGGGTCATAATCTTTAAATGCGTCTCAGACAATTTGTGAATGTTCTTAAACATTTAAGTCTGTAATAGTTCGACGGTTCCACTGCGGGTTTATTCGAAAATCTATTTCTCCATAGTAGAATCACCTCGTCACCGCTGCAAATAAAATTTAGAGACACTTTTAAAAATCGTTCTTCTTGTACTCCTAATAACTAGATCTTCAATTCAATTTAGATTTTACTCAATTTTACTATTTTGCTATGTATTTTACTATGGGTGAAAGAAAAGTTCTAAATTAAAAATAATCTTCCGATTTAAAAATAAAAATTAGTCGTAAAGAACTTCCAACATTATTTGCTGTCATTATCAGCAAAACTATTTTCTTCTTATTGATTGAAGATCAACACAAATTTTTCAATCAAACCTGAAAGAAACAACATTTACTTCAATTAATTATAATTCAATCTATTGCTCTAAAAATACGTCCCTTTCTATCAAAAATCATACTAAAATGCGAGCAGCAATATTCGCAATACCCACAAGGCCACAAGTAGCTCGCTCTGGCCTGGTTGTGAAAAGAAACCAACACCGGATTAAGTGTGATACAACCAATCAGAAAGCCGGTATCATAGCAACGAAACCGGTGTCAGACTTAATCCGGTGTTGGTTTCTTTAAATAACCGGACGTCGCGTGAGTGCCAGAAAGCGCCGGGAGTCGAGGTCGAACTATTTATTTTTTATTTATTTATTTATTTATTTATTTTTTAATCAAATGGGCTTCAATTATTAGGATCATAAATTTTAGGGCAGCAGGCTTATTTCATACCAGAGGATTGTATCATATTATGGTATATAATTGAATTACTGCCATCACGTTCATCCGACATATCATCGTTGGATTTCTTCTAACGGGACAGATTTTTTTGAACATTTTTCCAGCAATCTAGTACATCTTCAGAAATCGTATACCTTCAAAGTAGAGCGCGATTTTTGTAATATCCTTCATATTAAATCTTGAATGTTACCAAGCTTCTCACCAACGATTAATATGTCACACATCCAAAACTTCCATGGTAAATCAATGTAGCGTGCTTGTTTAACATGCACACCGCTTTGAAACAAGCTGTCGTAAGTGAATCTCATCTCGTCTGTATGCACAGTTCAGCCCATAATTTAGTTTATGTAGTTTAGATAGACTTGGAAGTAAAAGGTTAATGTTTCTCCACCAATTTATTAAACTGTCAGAAAATGTGGTAACGGTAACTATACATCGCAGTCGTAGGAATCAATATCACAAATGCAATATATCTACATATAAAACTGGCAATTCTGATTTATACAAATGATTAAAATCCTAATAAAGTTTTAAACTCATTCTGAAATTCAATTTAAAAGTTGCCCACTTCCTAGAGCTGGGTATGTAAATCTAGATGTTTACATTCATTTATTCCTTATCTAAGTAGAGTTACTCTTCATCTCGAAAATATAATATTTCTTGGACTACACAGAAATTTATCATAAAGCAATTATCTGCCGAAATTTTAACTGCTTTATTATTGTCGCAGGATATCGTAAAATTCAATTTTAAAGTTGCCAAACTAGCATACAATAATTTTAATTTTCCTAAATATCAAGCAGCTTCAACTAAAAATATCTTTGAGTGCTGTTTTCGAATAGGGAAATATACAACAGACGCGATAAATTTTATTGGCACCTGCCTAATATTAAAGTATCGTAATCATATGAGTGTGCAGAAACATTCTATCAAACCGTTAACTCTATATTCTAGTATTGAAAACAAACACAAAAAGTTGAATAAACATGGTCTCCGAAACGAACCACTTACGAGTTACATAATATGAATTTCATGTTAACTATTGAAAAAAAATTATCATTGGACCTCCGTCGATTACAATGCACTATCCATTCAATCTAGGAAGCGCTGAAAACCACGCTCAGCCAGCCCATATTTAAACACGCAATTATTTGATAATACGCGCGACCGATGCGATGTGTTCCTGCATTGCCTCCAAGGGATCCGTATATCAGTTTTGCCGTGCGATCCTTTTCATTGACGTCCTCGTAATAGTATATTATACACGAGTTTATAATGAATGCTATTATTACCGAGGATAAAGTTTACAACACGAGCGAGTGAAACGAGCGAGTTTTGTAATCATCCGAGGTAATAATAGCATCATTGTAACGAGTTGTATACTATACTTTGTCCACGACTATCAAAACAGATTCCCAGAAAGAATTTACCTTCATTTCCCTTCTCCAGTGTAAGAAAGATTCATACATACGCTCTCAGGTATCATTTTCTTGGTTTTTTGGGCAATGAATCTAATGAGGCAAGTTCTGCAACTTCTTTTATTGCTGGTGCTGTTAAAGAAACCTCGTTTTCACTCTCACTACTCATTATATCTTCTTTTTTAGAATATGCATTTCAAATTAAAAGCAAACCATGCTGATTTGACGTTTCAATTTTGTAACAATGCACCGTAAAAATGCCTAAAAGCTCTAATGAACTTAGAGTGGCATTTCATCATTGTTCTACGAGACCGCGGCCGGCAAATCAAAAGCGAAAGTATTGCTGAATAAATCCGTCCGTCCGTCCGTCCGTCTACGCATGCACCGAAGAAAGAGATGAGCAAGTCCCAGAGGCGACCGACGTCACGCGAGAAAATGGGAATTCCGAATCGATTCTGCACGCTGCACTAACGTGACGTAGTAAAGACAGACGCCCACCTTTCCGAAATAACCAGAATGCTAGATGAAGCTTATAAAAGTAGCTGCAGCAGAAGGCAGAAGCCAGTACTTGGTCGTCCGGCCATCAGCTGGGACCAGTGCTCCCAGCATCGGAGATGATGCTGGCCGCCGCATCCGAAATACTAGTACCTGATAAACCGTTCTGACTACGCCGTGTGATCCACTGAAAGTAACTGACCCGTAAATATCTGAGTAAGACAATTTTGAATAGTTGCCTGGTGCTTAATGGTTGATATCACTACGATATCAACAATTAAACATCATCCAGTCATGGCCTGGCTTATCCGAGATCAGTGAGTAGTTGTGTGTCCAAACTCGGGAATTAGGGGTTTCTGCTGGTGAAGGTGGGATCGTTTTGGCAACCTCGTGTGGCACTTGTGCCTGTAACTGAGGCGACATACCGGCGGAAAACGATCGTATCCGGGTAACTGGCGGCCGCTGGTGACATGCCGAGGGCGGACTCATAATTATTTGCTGGCAGCGTATAGACTAGGGGTATTTCCCCGGAGATATAGTAGCCTGGTGCTGCGACGAGAATCTCGCACCGAAGCCCTAGTAGGACTTTGTACCTTTTGGTGCTCCCACGTAGACTCCGAGGCCGTAGAAATAATTCAGTATTGGACCGTACGTCGAGCAAACCGCATTATCAGAGTACACTGCGAAAACCGGGTTTTTATTTCTGTTTCTTTCACTGTAAATATATCTCGTATTTTTGTACATATTCCGTAGTATAATTTCATTTCAATTTTATTCAATGTAAATAGTTAAAAAGAATAGAGTCAAGTTATATTTTGTTTATGTCTTCTATTCTATCGTCGTTTAGCAATAAGTACCTAATAGAACTCGCCCTTCTGCGACTAAGAGCGTAAGGGTGAACAACGAATAGATCGTCCCCCGACAAGACTGTACAGGCAACGCAGAGCACGTTCATAAGCGAACGTGCAGATCCTCCTGAATATACAGTGTGTCCCAATAAGTGAGACCGAGGGACGCAGGTGTATATTTAGGGGCCCGAACCGAGACCGTTGCATAAGTGACGTTCCAGACGAGGAGACAAAGTAATCGTTGCAATTTGAACTGACACATCGCGATCGCGGCCTACTAAATAAATGTAAAAAAGGGCCAAAGCGATGTTCCTATTGGTATAGTGAATAATATTCATTAATCACTGCAGTGATTAATGTATCTAATTATGATTGAAGAAACACAAGTATAAAGGGTATATTATAAGATAGTCGTGGACAAAACACATTATTTTAAAGGATGCTTTGCAACCCTGGAAAGCAGGTAGAAATATAAACCAGATATGACGAACCGTTGGCTGTTGACAAAATTTCGAACCTGAACTTAACAGAGACTCATCAAAGTTGCTTTTGAAAAGAACTTCGAGATACCCTTCCATCAATACTTTATTCCAATTACCTGTGTTTGGAAGCAGGCGTTGGTTCACCCTCTGCCGAAAAAAGACCAATTGAACAATTTTTGTGATCTTCGTCCCATAAGCGTTCCTTTCAAAGATACTTGAGAAGGCTGTTCATAATAGGCTTTTCAGATATTTGCATAAATTTCAATTCATACCTAACAATCAGTCTGGATTTCGTAGCGGGTATAATTCGAGCTCTTGCTTAGTGGATACTGTGGACGATATTTTACGGGCTGCAGATGTGGGAGAGTTTACTGCTTTGGTTATGCTGGACTTTAGAAGAGGTTTGACACAGTCAGCCATCAATAATTACTTCTTGCTAAATTATTCTATTTCGGTGTTAATGGAGCTGCGTTGAGGTGGTTTGAGAGTTTTTTGGGTCAGAGAAGTCAAGTAGCAGAAGTGTCCATTGGATATGCTCTTAAGTTGAATATAGATATAAAACACATTTAATGTTGCTTGGTACTCACCAGAGATGTAAAAGAAGCATCACCACCCTTCGAATTGAAATTGATGGCAAACATATTTCTCATGTAGAAAGAGCTACCTCCTTAGGTTTAATTCTTGATAGTTTCCTTCACTATGGTGAGTATGTTAATAAATTGGTTCAGCGAGCTTATGCTGGGTTGCGTCTCTTATATAAATTTAAACAAATTCTATCCTCTGACATTAAGAAGAGATTAATCAGTTCTGTTGTTCTACATGTATTTGGTTATTGTGATATTGCATATGGCCCATGTATTACACAGGAGGTTGTATATAAAATACAGAAAGTGCAGAATGCGTGCATTAGATATGCGTTTTATGTTCGGGGTCGAAATCACATTAGTCTGTTCTTAGAGGCTAATGGTATATTCAATATGGAATTGAGGTGTCGAATTCATTATTTGTGTTTTGTTCATAGTGTTCTATACCAACTTCTCTACGCCTAATTATCTTAGGGCCAAGCTTGTACTCAGGAGGGCATTCATGATGTTTCTATTACATAGCGTTAGTAACATATTGTATATATCAAGTCATAATTTGTCGCTTTATAAATCTTCGTTCAGGTACACGTCGGCTAATTTATACAACAACGTGCCTGATTCTTTAAAATACCTACATCCTTCTACTTTTAAAAATAAAATTAAACTGTTTCTATCATCTCATACTGATGATAATTAGTGGTCTGCTTCTCTTCTTTGGGACTTGCTGCTTTTTGGGGCTTCAGCGTTCGATGTACAACAGCGTAAAGTGCTGTATGAGTGAGAGTGGGTATGTGAATTTGAGAATGTGTGTGCGCGGGTGAGTGAGTGAACCTATTGTTTTCTTTCCTGTGAATATTTCATGTTTTCTAATGTATTTGATGGGGATATCAGCTTATAGCTGACCTGATGTAACCAAAGTTTTTTTTATGATAAGTAAATTTCCCCAAAATAGCTTTGGACCTCCAATATAATACGCACACTCTTGCGTTGAGAAATAGGGAGGTTCGGAGAAAAATAAGATATCTATTTTTGGCGTGAAAATGACAGAAAATTGTTACTGTAATTGATTTACGGCGAAATTTTTTTTCTAACAATTTTTTTGCGGCGTAATAAGCGAAAGAAATTAGCTTATCACGCCCACATGCTAGTTCGCTTTGTTATTGGTTTGACGTCAGAGATTCGTAAGGCGCTCCTCCCACTTCTCTTGTGAAGTGCCCGTGAAGTGGTACCTATCTCATAACATACTTATTGGGACTACTTCGAGCTTGAAATTTTAAAGTAAGGTGTCAAGGAAACATAAAACAAAGACAGCATAATCGATATAATGATGCAACAAGGGTATCAAAAGTCCGATTCACATAATTTGCCACATTTATGTAGTTGTAGGTAGGTAAATGTGGAAATGGTGTGTGATTCTTGCATCTAACCCCAATTTCATTCAACCTCAAAACAGTAGTGTAAAGGCAGACCGGTATAAGTAAAACAAAGTCAACAATTTATTAACTGTACATGCCTTTTATAATTCAGTATAAGTAGGTATGTAGATTGTAGATACCTGCTTACTTCTGTTTGTAAAATAGGTACCTACCTATATTCTCTAATACAATACAATACATACCTACTCATTTATGTAGGTATGTATACCTAAGTGATTGACAAGTTATCAAGTTAACAGTTTTATAACGGATTGGAAATTTTTAAAAAAACGGAAACAAATACAACTCAAGCGAATCAAAAAACTACGGTACGTAGGTACTAGGTACTTGTTTAACAAAAAGAAACAACTGCTATATTCTGGAACGGTTAATGTAGAAACTCGGAAGAGACTCTTAAAGACGCATGTATGGAGTACGAAATTATACCTATGGGTGCGAAACTTGGACAATGGGATGAGCGGATTGAAAAAGAGTAGAAGCGTTTGAAATGTGATGCTACAGACGGGTGTTGAAGATACCGTGGATAGACAAGTTAGCAATAAGGAGGAATTAGAAAGAGTTGGGGAAAAGAGAAAAGTATGGAAGACAATAAAGAATAGGGGATAGGATCGTAGGATGGTAGGACACCTTCTGAGACACAAAGGAATAGTTCGCGACGTACTAGAGTCAGAGATAGGAATAAAGAGGTAGAGGTTGGAGCAGATTAGACTACTGCTCTCAAATAGTTGGGGATGTAGAATGTTCTACTTTTACGGAAATGCGTAGGCTAGCTCAGGGAAAGGATGGAGGTACGCGTCCTACCAGACTTCAAAAGAGAACTTTATGATGACGTACTATTTAATTATTATTGTAAAATAGTTAATAAAATTTCCTTTTTTAGTTCAGGGGGGGAACGCTACGGCGATTCAGTATTTGGCTCCGTCATGCTCCTAGCATCCTGTTTCAAATTATCCTAACCGTAACACGTTACCAAGTACCAAGGGGTCCCAGAAAACTGTCGATAAATTACATTATGTTCGATTTTATTTAGAGTGGCTGCAATGGGGCAGCTGATAATTTTATAACCTTTTGCAATGATAAACTAACTCGCGAAAATATCGATAATGCTGACCGATTTTCCTTCTGGCTCCAAGGAACCACTTTTTCCGTTTTATTGGTGTGCTGTACGATGTATTAGTCTGGGTACAAAACAGAAAACACCAGTTAGAACCAGTTAATAATATTTAACAATTTAACTACACATGCATATGCATAATACTTAAGGGACTGCTGCGCGCTGAAGCTGGGACTTGTACGTTATACTAAGTTCTGGCGTCACGCGGCCTACTCTCGCTGCAAGGTACGATTTCTAGCTTCGCACTGACGGAAACCTTTGCAACGACTTCACAGGCGAAGGAATTTTTTTAACAAAAATTAACAACATAACTGCCTTCAGTATAATAAACTCTATCAATTTTAATGAAATTTGAAAATTACCCAACCTGCCTATTATGGTTAGGCAAGACCTCTACTCACAAAATGATTACAAGAATTAGACAACTACACCCTGATAATCGACTACGTAACCCTCGTTATGCAATATTATATACAAGGTCACAATAATAGATACCGAGCATTTTAAACTGCCCCAGAAACGGTAGGCGTAAAAATCTATAGTTTCGCGTCTCAAAGCGTAAAGACTATTACACTCTCTAATTAATATGATTCTTCTTTTGAAATGTATAGTAACAATTCAATTAGAAAGACGGTGCGCGATTTATGAGAATTGGGAGAGTACTTAGAAAGAGGCAACGTCGTAAGACGTACTAAATTTCCTTGAACTGAAACAACACACTTTCCTAATTAATCGATGGAATAAAAGCTGCAACTTCTTCCATTCATGAGTTAAAACACGCTCCCTAAAAATAATTCTTCAGGAAACTAATTATTCTGTGAATAATTAATAATCACTTAATCGATATTCTCAAATTCCTTTGCATAATTCTTAACCCCTTTTAATAATAGTCGAAGCTCCGTCGCCGGTTTTTTTTTTTTTAATTTTCCTGGAAGTCTTTCTTTGCCGGTTCTCATTTAAAGAAGGGACAGCAGTTGAATTTAAATAGTCTGTTAGACAAATGACGTCAGCATTTTAACACATTAGTTGCTGTTACTGTTCCAGAGGACAGGGCAACCAAAGCATTTACGTGTTAAATATTTTTGTGGTACGTTTTGGAACTCATACCGACTACCTACACCTCAATAAAGAAGATGCTGACTTAGTACAAATAATAAAGTTTACTTATTTTCAGGCAGTTTGATACCGTGTAAATGTTGCATATATTTTGTTTAATGAAGTTCCGCTTCCAAATTTGCGACTTTTTAATAAACACTTTACTTACTTTTGGCGCTTTCGTCAAAAATCGTGAAAACGTTGTGTTAGATCAGTGTATTAATCAATTTTAAAGAAAAACGCGACATGCTAGTGCTAAAGGAAAAAAGTTTGGAAGGTTTGAAGAGGACAATATTGGCAAACCTTCAAAACAAATCGAAGTAGAAGACAAAAATCGCCGAAAGTTCAATGAAAAGTCCAGGTCATGGACAACATTGCTGAAACCTTTGAAACCCGAACAGAATTCGCCGAAAACAAGTCCAAGGGCAGTCTGTCAGTAAGAGTCAATTACTAGGGTAATTATGTAGGAGCAATGAGTGGTACCGGGTAGTTTGAGCAACTACTCCTCGGGTAAATTCCCCGCCAGGCTAACTGAGTTATAGAATTAAATCTGATGGATTCTACCGTTCCTTGTTGGAAATTAATTTCAATATTAATAATAACACTTATTTGTGGAATTTCTACTGATTTATTAATACAGTTAACAAATGTTTCGCTAACACTGTAGCTTCGTTTAACAAAACGTATTAAATAATTGCTATTTAACAACAAATCATTTCTTTATCAGCAAGAAACCTTTTTATTGCAAGTATTATATTTTATTGCAAGTATTATATGTGGTGGCCCTATATTTTCTTGTTATATTGTGTATAATGTGTATTATGCCGTCCGATCGTAACTTATAGGTATAGGGGTGATGATGAAACATTAATAATTGCACGTGTGATAGAAAAACTATTCGAATCCGAAACATTTCTTGAGAAATCGTGCAATAGTATTGGTAATTCTGTAGCTACCCATATTATTGAGTATAACATACCAAGGTTCTCCAAGATGAAGTGAACTCGTTGGAGCCGAGGCTGGCACACGCGAATTCTTTAATGGAGAGTAAGTCGGAAGGTCTCGAACAACTTGATAAAGTTAAAATTGCTCATAAGCTCATTCGATCATTCACTCATTTATACCGAAAGTTCTTGATCTTAGCAGATGCATGAGGAATTTGGAGTTGGACATCTTAGCTTAATCCTAAAACATGGCTTGATTCGGAAGTGGGGGACGGCATGATTATTAAAGTGGGTTATAGTGTTTTGCGTAAGGATAGATCCTCAAGGGGAGGCGGTATAGCTTTGTATGTTTGTGGATGTTATGCTTTTGTGTTGATAGAAACTTCTGGAGATATTGAGCAGTTCTGGGCGAGGGTCAGGTTTGGTACTGTCTGTTGTGTTATATCTGTATTTTATAGACTACCCCATACGAATTATAAATATTTTATCGACAAATTGGAAAACGCTGCATCTTATCGATTTTTAATAAGAGGGTCTTTTTCAAAACAAAATTAGATACTCTTCCATATTTTCGAATAAAAATTAGCAAATTCCAACTGGTTAATATTTTTTTCAAGAAAAATACTCTTCTGAGCCACTGGAAATATTGAACGATAGATTTCAATGTTGAACTATCTGTACTCAAGTACTTTGTCTTTTTCTACAATATCACGATTTTAAATCAAACAGTTATTTTCATCCTCTCGCACCAGACACACGCATTTTTTGCCAAAAAAATAATATAAAAACGCAAGAGAAACAACTAACCTACATGGGAGCCGATCCCACCCGGTCCGAGAATACCAAACTACCAGTTCTATGCGATACCTACCTACCTACCGTCGCTGCTGGATGCGTTACAACTAACAAGGTAGTTAAACTGCCCTATTATTAATTCGTAAACTAACACGACCGTCTGAAGTTATGGAAACCGGCTCCGGCAAAAATACACCTATAAAACTGTAGCCGGCGCCGGTTACGGAGGCTCTACCAATTTTTTTTTGCACCGGAAGTACTAGAAGCTTGATCAATCCAGAATTAGCGCAACTGCTACCTTCAAGACTCGACAATGTAGAGAATTAATGATTCTTTATCAAAAAGTTTGATACAACACCAACTATTAGAGAATTTAGATCGATAATTAAAATTTTTACACAGAATTTAGATCAAAATGAGGCTGAAACATATATGATAATGCAATAAAATCACATTCGGAAAATCAGGTAGAAATTAAAACACTGGTGAAAGGCAAATTACACTTTTGGAAAAGTCAATTCAAAATTTTAACACATCTAGTCAAAAGTTAGCCCAAATAAATTATTGCTGCAATCCAGAATTCTGCCGAGAAAGAACATCATATATGAAGGCAAATAAACTGTAAGGATCAGAGATAAAACACTTACTGACGTAAACAATATTGGTTAGCAAATTATCTCTACCTATCAAATAGTTTATAATATTAACAAAAGTACATGTCACTTGATCAAAAATGGGAAGAAGCAACTCCGCCATGATTAATTTTATGTAACAATAGCAAATCCATTCAATATTAAAGGAGAAAACGTTCTGTTCCAAAAATTTGACAAATTACAAACAAATACCAGTTCAAAGTAAGTGAAAAATCGGCAACTCGAGAGAAACGGACGGATAATCAGCAGACCAATAACAATATTAGCAAATTAAAAGTGTGGTACTAACTTTGAAAATATTCTCTTACAAGGAACTTTGGCACTTGTGTTATGGATAGACCTGGGAATCTTTATTGATATGTCGATTATTCTGTAACTGTCTTATACTTATGATATTTATTAAGTGAATAACACACATTGCCCCAATTTCTGTTATTATCTAAATAGTTGCTCCATACTGTAATTATCAAAAAATGTTTATTTCTATGCACAAAATAGATATTTTGATAAGCAAGAATTCCAGAAAGTGAAAACAAGTTGCTTCGCGTAAAATGCACTATGCACCATTCTCCAACTTTCAAATAGAAGAGGAGGATTTGCTTTAATTTTTTTGGCTGAATATTCAAGAATTCTTTTTATGAGATTTGAGATTTATGAGATTTGTTTTGTTATATCCTGAGTCTTAAGGACCCACAAGGAACTTTTACTTCGACAATTTCCACTTTAAACCGATAGAATCGATAATTCACTGCATAAAGCTGTCGAATACCGTAAATGGCGTTTTTCAGTGAAATTCGACGATTTAAGCAATTTGAACGCCTTGTTGATTATAGCTTGGAAATGAAGCGTGATACAAGAAAAGTGCAAGAGGTACTTTCGGAGGCGCTGCCGGAGAAGAACCCTTTCAGATTGTAACATTTGGCTTTGGTCCTATGATGCTCAAACAATAAGAGAAAATACTTGATTTGGGGGCTGCCCCGGATATCTCGGAATCCATGGTCCTCGGTATCCTTCTGAAGTACTTAATTACTGTTATGGATAGACCTGGGAATCTTTATTGATATGTCGATTATTCTGTAACTGTCTTACACTTATGATATTTATTAAGTGAATAACACACATTGCCCCAATTTCTGTTATTATCTAAATAGTTGCTCCATACTGTAATTATCAAAAAATGTTTATTTCTACACACAAGATAGATATTTTGATAAGCAAGAATTCCAAAAAGTGAAACAGTGTCGATCAGAATAAATGATGACCCATACTTCTTGCATAATGTACTTTTCTCAGACGAAGCTACATTTAACCTTAAAGGCAACGTAAACAAACAAACTACAAGATACTGGAATGACATAAATCCTCATTGGATACAAGAGACCCATTCGCAAAGATCACAAAAAGTTAATGTTTGGGCAGGAATAATTGGCGATAGAATTTTGGGACCATATTTTTTCGAGGCAAATGTGAACGGAGATGTGTATTTGAATTTTTTACAATTCGAATTATTGCCGGCTTTAATAGTCTTGTTCCCACATGATGGTGAACCCGATTTGGTTCATGAACGTATTTGGTTCCAGCATGATGGTGCTCCTGCACATTATGCTGAAAATGTTAGAAGATTATTAAACGTAACGTTTCCAAACAGATGGATAGGCAGGCGAGGAACAGTAGAATGGCCCCCAAGATCTCCAGATCTAACCCCTTTAGATTTTTATTTATGGGGTTACCTGAAAAGCAAGGTTTACGAGAGTCGCCCAGGAAGCATTGAAGAACTGAAGATTAGAATAAGGGAAGTTATTCGCGAAATTCCGCCTGACACAATTGTTTTTTCTATAAATGCTGTCCAGGATCGAATAGGTTATTGCCAAGTTCAGAATGGTGGTCACTTTGAACAACTGTTGTAAAATTTTCTGTTTTGTCGAGTTTCGTTGTTCGTAATAGTAAAATTAAGGATATAGCTCCATTTTGTTGAATATCTCCGTTATTTATTAACCGAATTTCTAAAAATTTTTTTTGTTGATTTCGGCACAAGAAATGCTTTAAAATGAGGTATATGACGGGGTATCTTCGTATTTAAAATTTTAAAGTTGGGGTTGTTGGGGTTAGGGGGGGTGATGGTAAAAAGTTGAAAACAATCCCTACAGGCGTTATTTTGAAAATAAAAATCGACGTGTCCGAGGAGTTTCTCCAAAAAGCTTTCATTTTAATTTGATGAATTTTATTCCAAACTTTAGGGACATACTGTATAGTAATCGAGTATCTGTTATTTCCATCGAATTTTTATTTCTTAATCATGCATTTGTATAAATTAACGGGAAAGTGTGCTCTGCAGTATGATTATAATATCGAGCACCTGATTTGTTCCCTTAAATATTTAGTATTATTCAATCATAGTAAAGGAACATGCCCGAATATAGCACACGAACCGAAAACAAAGCATGAGTTAAACTAGCTTGTAGACATATTAAGTACGAAGCAAAATAATGATTATGTACAAGAAGAGCAACTTGCCGTCGTTTTCAATATGAATGCAAAACTATAAAAAATAGGTAGCAAATTAATTAAAATAAATGCTTTCCTATTTTTTAAAAATGTGCAAACACTATTATATTACGAGTATATCGAAACTGTTAAGGAACCTTCACGTTTTTCTTGTAGTTAACTAACGGCCTTTTAAGTAAGAGCAATCCACTAACTCCACTAACGTACCACATTAGAAAACTTGTCAGAATTCAACAAAAATGTGTAAATTAACGAAAACCATTTGCAAACATGATTGAAATAGGTATGAAAGGAATTTTCTTCTGCTTTCGTGATAAAACATTCCGGTCATACATCTTTCGTAATTAGCCTACAAAGCCCAAAACATAGCGAGGCGCGATAGAAGTAATAAGCAATTACCAAACGGATACTTATGTAGCTACTACAGTAGAAGTTTCCGTATTGCTTAGTCTTAACTGCATCGTTCACAGAAATCCCTTTAAATTCTTAAACAGTTCATTAGAATTAAATCTAATTTAAATTGCAGCGTCCTATCGTTTATTGACTCGCTTGTACCTAATCTGGATTTCTTTTTAGGCTGCGGACGAAGCCACGTTTACACGAAATGGAGTGAACAATTTTCATAAATTCCGTGTTTCAGCAGTAGAAAATCCGCAAGTTGTTCGAAGAACATATTTTCAGGAAATGTATTCACTAAATGTTTGACCTGCCCTTGTAAATGGCATGCTTGTCTCTTCCACCTCGAATGACAGGTGAGAATTATTTAGAATTTTTACAAAATAATTTGCCTGAATTACTTGAAGATGTTCCTCTAAATTTGAAATAGATCATTTGGTTTCTATGCGATTGAGCTCCGCGCTACATTATAGAAGAAAGTTGGGGAACATTTAAGTAATTTGTTTCCCAATAGGTGGATAGAGGGCAATGAGCCAGTTTCTTGGTCAGTAAGCTCCTCGGACCTAAATCCTTGTGGTTTCTTTCTTTGGGATTATTAGAAAAATTAGTTTATCGCAATGGAGAAGTGGGTAACGTAGAAGCACTTGGACAGACAATGGAAAACGCTTTTGAAGTTGTTCGTACGCACAGTACTTTTATTCTCGTCGCGCAAGATTATATGCGCACCAATCGAACGGTGACAACTATCTATCTTCGTTATTTTGCAACTTTTATATAATTGATTTTTGGCAAAGTGACTTTTTTACGGGTTCTACATCTTGTTGAAATAAATGCCCCAACAATACGCACATTTATTGAGAAAAGAAATTATAGATCTCCTACGGCCACAGTGAGAATAAAAATAAAATCGAAGAATCGAGATAATATTTCCTACATTATCAACATAATCTTTAATATGTTTTGAAATTAGGTGAAAGCAATTTTATTTTCATGGAATGTGGCTTGGACGACTAGTTTCATCAGAACTAAATTTAATTTAGTAACGCTAGAATCAGTGTGTTTGTCTGCAAATTAAGCAAATATTCTATCTTTCTTTTGTTCTTTATTAAATTGGTTTTCCAGTAGGTCCTAAAAAGGTGTGTTTGGAAGATAACAATATGTTTTCGCTTTGGACTTGTTAAAGCAAAGCATTCTTAATTATTAAAAGGCTGTGGATAGCGCCGCGCAATTTGTAACTTTAGGAAGGCTGTATTAAAGCTAGGCATTGAGTGTCCTCCAAATACGGCGGTGAAAAGAAAGAATTTACTTACACAAGCAAAAATGCCGATTTTCTATTTTATTTTAAGAGTGTCCCCTAGCGGCGAAAGTTGAAAGCTAACAATACTTTTAGTGATTTCTTCGTGGCCACTTTTATGGGGGGACTTTTTCTGAAAACCATTGTCGGTCACCAATATTAACCAGACACCCGGTAACCCACCTACTATTCATACAGATACACTGAGCCAAACCTCTCCCGCTCAAGCTGTTGGAGATAATTTGAAATACAGAAGACTGAAATTTCAGATAATTTCAGATACAGCCTGTCCCACTAATGTGTATTATGCTGGATTACCCACTTCGTATTTATTTTTCAAAAAAACAGTTATGGGAGAGAACCTTATTTATTTTTAATTATCTCTTGCTTAGAATTGTTTTTTGCTTATACAGTCTACTAAACTCTTTCTACATAGCACCTATTTTACTTCACATTTCAATCAGAGCATCTTGTATAAGTACAATTTTGGATTCCTTGGTCGATTTTGCTAAGAGGGTATATAAGTATACACGATTTTCCTATTGCATTCATTTTGTGCTACTGGCATTTCTTTTGACAGTACTGAAGTATATTACTTATTACTTATACATTATTATTATTGTAATTTCTATAGAATACATGTTCAAAATGCGCTGTAGGCACTGTTCATAACGGTCACGCAGATTTTCAAACATATTCGAGAACACAGGTTGCACAGGTTCCGTCACGAACTTCAAACTCGGTCCACCTTGTTTGCCATTTCAGTACGAGCGAAAATAATGCTCAACAATAATAGTATATTATACACAAGTTTATAATGAATGCTATTATTACCGAGGATGAAGTTTACAACACGAGCGAGTGAAACGAGCGAGTTTTGTAATCATCCGAGGTAATAATAGCATCATTATAACGAGTTGTATACTATACTTTGTCCACGACTATCAAAACAGATTCCCAGAAAGAATTTACCTTCATTTCCCTTCTCCAGTGTAAGAAAGATTCAACATACGCTCTCAGGTATAATTTTCTTGGTTTTTTGGGCAATGAATCTAATGAGGCAAGTTCTGCAGCTTCTTTTATTGCTGGTGCTGTTAAAGAAACCTCGTTTTCACTCTCACTAGGTACTCATTATATCTTCCTTTTTAGAATATGCATTTCAAATTAAAAGCAAACCACGCTGATTTGACGTTTCAATTTGAACTGACACATCGCGATCGCGGCCTACTAAATAAATGTAAAAAAGGGTCAAAGCGATGTTCCTATTGGTATAGTGAATAATATTCATTAATCACTGCAGTGATTAATGTATTTAATTATGATTGAAGAAACACAAGTATAAAGAGTATATTATAAGATAGTCGTGGAAAAACACTTTTTCGTCAGTCGTGAGACCCATTCTCAACTATAACATCACACAACAACGTTCTTTGCACTACTAAGAACACATAACGCTGCTAGACGCTAGAGTTAAACGTCAAAAAGCAGACATGCGCATAGCAGTGGCGCGCAATTCAGTATATTTTGGCACATGCGCATACCGTATTTCGAACCTTAAATATCTTGTAGCAGTGGCATTTTGATGTGAATAATAAAAAAATATTTAGGAGTAACTGAGTACCACAGCATTAAAATTTCGAAATATTGTACATGGTGCTATCAGTTACGTGGCCAAATTTGAAAAATTCGAAATGCTACAGTTTAGTTTTTCAAATGAGTTTATAGACTGTAAATGTACGGAATAAGACCACTTTGAATATCTCTATTAGCATATTTGTTTAGCAAAAATGCTTGGACAATGGATACAGGTTTTCTTCGTAAATATAGGTACTTCGTATACTTCCCCATGTCGCATATTTTTCGCCATACTTTTTAAATAACAACATGCTGCCTATTATGCGACAGCCAACTTTTTCATTTTTTACGGGCGACATATTGAACACAGTAAAACACAGAACAAAAATATTTGTAAAAGTAGACAATAATAATTATTGGTTACAATAATAATAATAAATTGTGTTACTCTTTCATCACCATTGTAAGTACATAGGTACTCTAAATTCACAATCACCTTTTTTCGACATTATACCTCTGGACCGAAAACCGATAAAATTCTTCGAAACTCTGGAAACATTCGATCTTGTATTGTCTATCTTATGGTGTTAAAAAATGAAAAAACTGACTGTTGAGTACATGGTTGAAAACACCGGCCCACTGGGTTTTATTAGATTTCTGGGCTAAATTGGGGTTTTTCAATTTCTAGGAAAATACCGTAAATTCAGTACTTAATTACTTATAATAAAGAGCAGGCTACCAATTATGTTTGTGGCTATAAAGTAAATATCAGGTACTTGTCATTGTCATTGTCATTCACGCTCGTTCCCAAGGAAAAGCAGATTTGTGTATAGCAGAATTGAACCTCTGTATTAACTGGTGACAGTATAACCATCGGTAAATGGCTAGAAGTTTGTTACATTGCTTTTTCTGAAACACGTATCTAATAGTATAATTAACTTTTCTATAATGAAATGAGTCCACCCCTTCTCCTTATGCTAACAGAAATTAAAGAAAACACAAATAAATAGATAAAACTTATGTTAAACTCGGTAAAAATGCCGCTGAAAGGGGATTCGAACCCGGTTCCCCGCAATCCTAAGCCGCACTCCAACCCACTGAGCTAATCGGCGAGCTATTCGCTCTCTTCCTACTCATCTATATATACCTATAATTGTAACAGTTCGGCCCATCCTGCTAGCCGTCCTCGGCTACTCCAGCAACTGGCCTAATTTCAGCGCACGCGACGCGAACCTGCTACGCACAACGTACCTCTTGTGCGCTCGGCCTGCCGCGCTCTCCTAGCACGAAGGTTGCCTATCCCACTTCTGAAACGTTAAACTCCGTAAAAATGCCGCTGCCCGGGAATCGAACCCGGGTCCCCGCAATCCTAACCCGCGCTCCAACCCACTGAGCTAATAGGCGACCTACTCGTCTGTATATACCTATGCTTGTAACACTAGATTTATAAAAAGTTTGTGTGTTCCCTTCGGGCACAAGCAAATTTTTATTTTTGAAAAAATTTAGTTTTTTGGGTTGGGGAAATTTACATCAACACTGGATAAATATGACACGCAATTAAGTCTGTACAGGTTATCCCACGACGACCTTACACGATCTGTATATAGTAAAGTATATATAGTAGAATTACACAAATTTGCACAAATAGGTAATCGAGGATGCTCAATTCGACAAAAATATTTCTGACTTTCTGAGGCTTTCGGTTATACCGGAAATAGACATCAACTTCCTTATTTTAAATGGAATGCCCACATTTTTGTTACGGATTTAGATTTTTGGCCTAATTTTAAGTTCACCTTATCCAAAACATCATATGTGAAAAGTGCACCCTCTTCGAGATATTAGACGTTAAAAATCGTCATTTTTCGAATTTCATCAGTTTTAACTTTGAAACGGTACGAGATAAACAAAAATGACTTACATGTCCCTATCACAGTTTTTAATTCTCTATCTAAAGGGTCTAGAAAATACTGCCTCCTGATTGGTCAAAAAATGACAAAAAGTTGCCAATCAGGAAGCAGTATTTTCCAGAACCATTAGATAGAGAATTAAAAACTAGGATAGCGACATGTAAATCATTTTTCTTTATCTCGTACCGTTTAGAAGTTATAATTGATGAAATTTGAAAAATGGCTATTTTCAACGTCTAATATCTCGAAGAGGATGCGCTTTACACATATGATGTTTTGCATGAGGTGACCTTAAAATTCGATCAAAAATCTAAATCTGTAATAAAAATGTGGGCATTCCATTTAAAATAAGGAAGTTGGTGTCTATTTCCAGTATAACCGGAAGTCGCAGAAAGTTAAAAATATTTTAGCCGAATTGAGCATCCTCGATTACCTGTTTGTGCAAATTTGTGTAATTTTACTATATACACTTTTCTATATACAGATCGTGTGAGGTCGTCGTGGGATACCCTGTATAGTAAAAAATACAGACCAGATCATTTAGATAAATATATTTCGAGATATTAGTAAAAGAAAAAATTGTTAATTTCGCACTTTTTGGGCACACCTGCTTAGTAAACAAAAATTGTGGTACCCCTTCCAATCAAACGACTTCGTAAGCCTTGTCCCTCAGAGATTCTTGTGGTGTGCACTCTTATCCCCTCTGCTCAAACTTTATAAACATAACTACTATAAGAAATCAAAAATGGAAACGTTCCTATACATACATATACGTAAATATTTTTTAGACAACCTAACGAATGAAAACTGTGGGAGCGTGCTGCCCAGCAAATTGGAATTGAACAACTTAATGCATGAACCATAAATGAAGGCGCACTAATAAACCGAGAAATAAATTAATGGAGTGCCTCCGTAGCCGGCGCCGGCCTTGCGTATAGTTGCCGGCGAGCTTCTATTTGGGAACGAAAAAGACTGATACAACGCATTTCAGACCCCTTAACTGCCCTCTCCCACCAGACACACGCATTTCTTGCAAAAAAGATAATGTAAAAACGCGAGAGCATACCAAACTACCAGTTCTATGTGATACCTACCTACCTACCGTCGCTGCTGGATGCGTTACAGCTAACAAGGTACTTAATAAACTGCCCTATTATAAATTCGTAAACTGACACGGCCTTCCGAAGTTATGTAAACCGACTCCGGCAACAATTATACACCTATAAAACTGTAGCCTGCGCCGGTTACGGAGGCACTACCATAAATTAAATTAAATCTGACCCAGTCCCAATTTAAGCAATAGGTATATCAGATGAGCTGGTATATTATCTTTTACGCGTGAAAATTATGTCATCAACATTAGTACGTAAACAGTGTAGTTTTATGAATGGTCATTACTTATTACGACAGCAAAATTTTTATTATCGGTTCCGTACAAATTACAAAGAACAAATACTTATAAACGAGACAAAAGTACTTGTAGGCAGATGGTCATATAAATCTTCGGTAGCGTTTCATTCAACTATAAATGTGATCGATTCACTCTGAAACATCTCGTACTTACATAAAGCAAAGGATACGAAAATTAAAGTCGTCCTAAAAATCAGAAAACAAAACATATTGTTTACGAACCAATGAAGCAGTGTTTCCGGTACATAAGGAAAGTAAGGCAGAAAGTCGTTTACGTTTTCCCGTAACTGAATAAATATACCGAAAACGGAGAAACTCAAACAGCGCAAAGTTCGTTTAATGGGTACCCAGCGATAAATCAGAGAAACGCAATAAAAAACGCACGCGCCTAAAAAGTTGGCATTTAGAGTGCAATTTGCGAACCCTCATTAGTCAACTATACATAAAACAAAGCAATGCAAAATCAACGGGAAAACGGACTTAGCAGTCCGTGAAGCACCCAAAATAAAAGGCAGCATATTTTCATGAAAGCATTTACATGCCAGTACCGTAATAGGAATTTGTCACCTTAAGACGAGATAAAATTACTAAAGTTTACGAACAACATTTAAAACCAACTCGCATATTAACTATTATTAAGACTAATTATTAAGATGGAACTGCTGCAAATAGCGATATGGATAAATTATTGAAGGTTAGATTTCAGTTGGATTATATAACACAGATTTTGTGACGCGAGCAGTAGTTCATCCGCTTGCAGTTTTGTTCCCAAGCTTAATTAATGGTTGCTCTCGTAGAGAACGAAAGACCCCCACAAACGTTTTAAGTTCATTCTCTTGTGGTACGAGATGACCTATTTTCTATTTAAGTTCCATTTCCCGTTTCATCGGCTGCCCTAATATTTGCCTATAAATACAAATCAAATTACAGTACTTTCTGTTAAATTTTGGATACCGAACATAAAGATCTAAATTATTAAATGTTTTCGGAAGACAAGAAATGAACAGATGAGTAGTTTGTGTGAATCATTTATTGACATTAATTTGCAATATTTAACATTAATTTGTTTGCAAAATTGCGCTAAAGTATTCATAAAATAATATAAGTAGGTACTTATCTAACTTGACGTATTGTATATTATCTGACATTTAAAACATTCATTTTTTAAATGCCACTACCACTGCCACTGGGTAAAACTGCAGTTAAGTTTAAGTAAAATCGATGCGGAATTGAAATGTACACTGTCGGACAAAAAAAAACCGGACACGTTTTTATTTTTATTTTGAGGCCCTACAAAATTTTTGTTACTTAACTTACGCA
This sequence comes from Xestobium rufovillosum, assembly GCA_963966045.1. Lineage (NCBI taxonomy): Eukaryota > Metazoa > Arthropoda > Insecta > Coleoptera > Ptinidae > Xestobium > Xestobium rufovillosum. Next base: position 18,833,104 of record OZ014504.1, read on the forward strand.
AATAATTAACGATTGCCCTACTAGTAAGGAAAAAGAAAGTTTTAGCTGAATATTGCACCTTTCGTAAGCCTAAACAGCAAAATCAGCATTTTGACTCTTCATGCATCTTTATTGAAACATCAAAATCTTTTACCTTATCGGGCTGCTCTCTATTTTCTATTGGCTTTTTGGTGAAATTTCATTTGTAAATGTCAGCTTTTAACATTTTCTATACAATGCACCCTGAAATTTGTTCACAAATTGTTGCTTTAAGCCACGATGGCCGAAGAGTGCGGTATATTACTCAAGTGCTGAATATACCCCCGTAACACAGTGCAAAATGTACTCTTGCGATTTCGTGAACCTCATGGATTTGCAAGGAAGGTCGGATCTGGTCGTCCACTTACTGCGAACCATCAAGATGTCCGTTTTCTCCATGTTGCTGCGCTGCCCGATCAAGCATTGCCATCACCTATTATTGCTGGACGGTTAGCCGAAGTTGGAGGAGTGGCAGTTTCAGCCAGAACAGTTCGGCTACGGGGCCCCTGTAGACCGTAGAATATCGCAGAGTATGACTTGCATTTGCGCGGCAATACGTAAATTGGGACGAACATCAATGGAGGAACGTGCTCTTCTCGGGCGAGTCAAGATTTAGTGTCAGGTCACCAGATGGACGTGAAAAGTTGTGGCGAAGACCAGGGGAGCGGTACAGTCAATGTTGTATATCTCCCAGGGTCAGTTTCAATGGTGGTAGCATTACGGTGTGGGCTCACACAGAACTGATTTTCATTTAGAATGGAACAATTACTGCACACCGATACATTGTTGAGTGCCTGGAACCCCACGTCACACCATATATGTCATTTATAGCGGACAATTTTGTGTTTATGAATGACAACGTCCACCCCAAAGACTTATAGAGGGGACTTAGCTATTTACATTTTCGATTGAAGCAGGTTGAATAATCACAGTCTAAGCGTTTTTGTGTGGAAAAGGCAAAACAAAACAGCCGACCAGTTGCGTAGTGAACAGGTGCCGCCGCGGAAACAGAATATCGCGGAACATTCGCTTGGTCCGTTGCTTGAATATAATGACAAATAACGATCCCCCAGACCCGCTGGCCTACGAAGACGTATGCTTCAAAACAAAATCAGCTGTTCCATAAGGACGCTAGGTCCATTCTAGACGTCTTTGGTCCACCCACACACAGCAAGAATTGTTACCGAGTACCGTGAAGAGGTTGGTATTGGACGTCTCCCATGGTCAGCCAATAGTCCGGACCTGAATCCCACTGAACATCTGTGGGATCAGCTTGGGAAAAGGATTAGATGTCGCCAACCCCTACCAGAAACATTAAATGGCGCTTCAAGAAGAATGTGAACAAATACCCCCAACAGTCTATTGATAGCCTCATTTAGGGCATGCCACAACGTTTAAGGGAAGTAATAAGAGTTCGTGGTGGTAACACCCATTATTAATTTGGTTCTACTAGTGTGTTTTTCCTTTTAATATTTTTTTTGTTTGTCTTTTCAAGTTCTTAAGTAACAGGTTGATCTCTAAAAAATACTTTTGTTAGGTTTTTGTTGACGAAGTATTTTGTTTCTTGTTTTTTATTTATTGTTAAGATGAAAAGAATATAGCTAAATATCATTTCAAACCGTCCGTTGTTTTTTATTCACTAAAATATTAATTCTGATAGTGTCCGGTTTTTTTTGTCCGGCAGTGTATTTAAGTTACTTCGTATTGATACTGCTTAATTCTATTATATTGCCTCATTTTACTTATTGCAGCACTATATTATATATGGCTAATAAAGGTGACTTAGAAATACTGCAAATTCTGCAAAATAGAGCTATGAGGGCTATACTCAAGTGTAACATGTATACGCCAGTTTGTGAAATGTTGAAAACTTTAAGTTGGTTAAGTGTAGATTTGTTTTTGTTGTATAACGTGCTTGTTCTTGTTCACAGGATCTCTACTGATTTAGTACCTAATTATTTGAGTGGTATTCTAACTAAGTTTGAGGATGTACATAAATATGAAACAAGGGGTAGGGAAAACTTTGTGGTCAAAATGGCCAGAAAATCGTCTACTCAGTCTTCCATCTTTTATAGGGGGGCGGTTGAATATAATAAGTTGAACATGGAATTAAGGAATTTAAATTTAACTTCTTTTAGAAGGCATCTCAAGTTGTTCTTGTTGAATTCTTAGGTAGGTGTGTGTTATTATGTATTATAAGTTGTGAAACTATACCTATGGTAATATTTTTTATTTTTTATTGTCTGTTTGTTGATGATTGATTCAGATTGGGTTCTTGTGTTATTTTCTATATTTGTTTGTATAGCTATGAGCTAAAATAAATATCTATCTATCATCTATTCAATGCGCAGGCCAAAAAGCAGAATACGCATGGTCTTTTTGGTCAGTATCAAGCAGTCGCTTTTTCGGAATTTATGTTTATATAGGTATGTGCTCTGTACAAAATTAAATAAAAATGTTAAGTTAATAGCTAACGTAGTTCCTCTCATATTATGTACTCCTAGTACATACGACATTGGCGACGAGAAGTGGAAAGTTCACTAGTGGGATGAAAGACTGAGTGCATGCCATAAAATTGAGGGAAAAAATAAAGACCATTACTGGTGGAAGAAAAAACTAACAGTTGGAAGTAGCGGGAAAATTAAAACACAAATACGATACGATGGCTTCAATTATGGTAGTACAACAGATCTTTGATGGTAAAGTTAATAATTGATACCTATACACGGTGTCCCAACGAAAACTTGTACCCCCGTAAAACTCGGCAAAATAAACGTTTTGACAAAAATCCAAAAACACGTCGACTTTTATATCAAAGGGGACCAATTTTTATGTAATAATCATTCTTGCAACTCTAGCCCTGTGCGGGAGGGGAGTAGCGACCCCCCCAAAATTTTAAATGGAACGGGGGGTCAAAAAATGATCCCTACTTTCGAAGGGTTTTTCGTTACTTACACAACCGTATTTGTTTTATTCAATTCGATCAATTTGTTACCGAGAAATTGCTTCTTGAAGTTTCCAAGTTAAAAAATTAATAAGGTACAAAAAGGTTTAAACTATCGAATGTATTAGAATGTAAAATCAAGTAAACTAATAAGAATAAAAAGTAAGAACAAAAGAACATCAGAACAAATGTCAAAATAAACTTATTCGCCACAGTATAAAATCGTGTTTATTTACTAAATCAAAATGGTTTATTCCAAAGAAGAATGCCGGCTAATAACTCCCGAGGTCTTGAGAAATGTAAGATCTGGATTTGAATCCAGAATGTATTATTGTATGACAATTGGTGGAGGTCATTTCGAGCAATACATTCGATAGTTTAAACCTTTTGTGCTTTTATTAATTTTTTAACTTGGAAACTTCAAAAAGCAATTTCTCGGTAACAAATTGATCGAATTGAATAAAGCAAATACGGTTATGTAAGTAATGAAAAACCCTTCCAATGTAGGGATCATTTGACATCTACCCCCCGCACAGGGCTAGAGTTGCAAGAATGATTATTGCATAAAAATTAGTCCCCTTTGATATAAAAATCTACGTGTTTTTGGATTTTTTTCAAAACGTTTATTTTGCCGAGTTTTACGGAGGTACAAGTTTTCGTTGGGACACCATGTATACATAAGAAGTGACTAGAACAGTTTTTTGTGGCAAATAAAATAATAGATGCGGAGATAAAACAGCAATTTTGTTAAACGAAATGGTTGGAGACATACAAATTGTTGGATGATTAATTTTACCAAAAATAGGTTGAAGAAAGAGGGTATTTAGAATTAATAAATGAATGGTTATTTTTTACATGAAAATATAACGATGGCAGAAAGGTACAATTTTTATTCAACAAGAAGATTTCAAGGTGAATCTTTTGCAGAGTAGGTGCGCAGCAAGGTTAAAGAGTTTAGCCAGCTGAATGTAAATTCGGCGAATGGTCGAAGGCCTACATCTTTTGAAATGTACAAATTATCAAATTACTATCCAAGATTTTGAACTCAGAATTTCATGTTTCAGGTTTCATTTATATTTCATTTAAGGGGATATTTAAAAGTTTTAACTGTCTCGCTCATGCACATTAATATCCCCTGAGAAGTAGGTGTGCGTAATTCCAAGATTCCTTAAACGACTGTTGAAATTTATACTCGAAATTTTGAACACTTGAGCCACCCTTTATGCAGAAATGTTCTACATTCTGTTACATTTGAGTTTCATTTAAGCACCTAATGAATAAATAAGAATTTCGAAAATAGCGCTGTGTATTTTATCTATTCAAAATATTTCTTCCTTGTATGTGCTGCCGCGGTTTAAACATTTTGTACCTGTAACTTTTTACTGAGATTTTTTGTTTTCCAAAAATGTGCCTAAAAATTCACAGTATCGTGAGCGATCTTAATCGTTTGCTTGTGTTGAATTTGATTTGCGGCATTTTGTTAATTGTTACTACAATATTGGTCAACATTTAAGGTATATCTCATACTTTTGAATTTTGCGGCATACGGTATACTCAATTAATTCTAACTCCTTCGGGGATATTGAAAGATACTTACTAATATTTACCAGATAAAAAATGCCACCAACAACTAGGCGTAAGATATTTAATAATTTATTTTGCACTATTATAATACACGTAAATTCGTATATAGCTTTTCTCCCTTGTGGCGACTAATTAATAAAACCTCCATTCGTTGACCACTTGTTCAATCAGAGGGGAAATCATTTTTGCAGTACCTTGCGAAGAGGCTATTATCATTGCCATCGCCGGGAAGCAAGGACATTAAGGTCGTACAATTATTCTTAATTTATTTTCGTCAAGAAATTGGAAATACATGTAACAATTCACCCGGTCATACTTGATTGTAAGTTGATTACCATATTTTTGTTATTTTTTGTTTTTATTTCTTTTTTGTACACGTTCGGTGTTCGAGCAGCGCGCTTTTTTAAAAACTTTGGATAAATACGTGGCGGTAGAGTCTGGCCAACCTCGTCCCCGGTGCGTCTCGTTTATCACAATTCTTGGTGCCCGCTTGAGCGTCGCTGTCCTAGAAAAGATATATAAATTGTTCATCATTTTCATTATTTCTTTTATATTCTTTATTACTTTCAAGAAAGCACTATATATTCATATATTAAATACTTATCTGCCATTCTTAGTTGTGTTTGTCTCATTGCCAACCAAAATATTTCGCAATTTTGGAATTTTTGTCGCTCATCATTTTTTTGTAAATTCCGTGGCGCCCTTAAGTTTGTGTTATTCACGAACCTCCCCGTCTCCACTGAGCGGAGCTGGCGATCGACAGTTTGTTACTTTAAAATCATATTTGTGTTGGTGTGAAAATATAGTGCAACAATTCTCAGTTTTTCATAATTTCAAGAAAAAGTGTAGTCTTCATTAAATGGAAATTGGCAATTTTCTTCCAATTTAAAATGACAAATGGGACAATTTTTCTGAAATTATAAAAAACTGAGGACGTAGCGTAATTCTGCAAAACGGGCAGCTTAAGTGTTCAAAATGTCATCTAAACATTCCCAAAGTTGTTTGGGGAATCTAAGAATTACGAACACATTTTTCTGAGAGCAATAAGAGTGTGTGAACGAGAAAGTTGCAGCTTTTAAATACCCCCTTATAGTTATAGAGCTAGCGTCATTTTTGATGACAAAAAAGTGTCAGGCTGGAACTTTGCCAATCACTAGTTCAGAGGGAGGCAGACACTTTTTCTATGTGACAAAATTTTCGCTTGCAGTCATTTCTATTTTTTGTTTTTAATAAAACATGTACCTGTTGGACAGGTCGTGTGGCAAATTTGTGTCAGGCTCATATCTTTTGCACGCATTACTTGACTATCGACGAACCTGAATTTAGAGCTGGCAGACATTGTTTCATGTCTTACGATGGAGGCAGATCCGTAGAACTAGAGAACTAATGGAAATGCGATTACTAATTAGTGTCAAGTTAATTTTTATTCTACATATTGTTGTCTCGCATTATGATAAGAAAATGCAACTGGCAGACATTTTCTGCAGTCAAGGGCAGAAGGCAGACGTACTGAATTGGGGGAGTTGGTGAGGGCTCGGTGACAAATTAGTGTCTACATTAAAATTTTTGTGCATATACTTTGATCACTCCTCTGTTTACTTGACAGACGGACACTAATTTGTCACCGAGCCCTCACCAACCCCCCAATTCAGTAGGTCTGCCTTCTGCCCTTGACTGCAGAAAATGTCTGCCAGTTGCATTTTCTTATCATAGTACGAGACAACAATGTGTAGAAGAAAAATTAACTTGACACTAATTAGTCATCGCAATTTTATTATTTCTCCAGTTCCACAGATCTGCCTCCATCCTAAGACATGAAACAATGTATTCCAGTTCTAAATTCAGGTTCGTCGATAGTCAAGTAATGCGTGCAAAAGATATGAGCCAGACACAAATTTGTCACACGACCTGTCCAATAGGTACATGTTTTATCAAAAATAAAAAAATAGAAATGACTGCAAGCGAAAATTTTGTCACATAGAAAAAGTGTCTCCCTCCTTTTGAACTAGTGATTGGCAAAGTTCCAGCCTGACACTTTTTTGTCATCAAAAATGACGCTAGCTCTCTAACTATTAATAAATACACTTGCTTTTAAAAAACTGGGAAATTTCAATATAGTGATCAGAATAAAATCATTTTGACTGATAAGTAAGAATACCGAAAAGACCTTGAGAAAACGAGGCAACAATCTTACTTTGATCGACAAAACGAACAGATATCCCCAGGTGAGAAGTTCAATAAAGCATTATTTTAGCTGTGACAATGACAGTGACATTGACGGATATGCAGCCATTTCACAGCTCTGTTCGAATTTCATCCCAACTCCTATTAGTATTGTACGCACAGGCGTCAACAGGATGCCTCTAATACATCAACTTTACACATCTACAAGCTTCGTGTATTATAGCTAACCGACTATGGACCTTATAGTTACTGTTTTCATGCCATTACATACATGAAAAATACCGGTATTGAAAGGAACATACATGTATATGTATTTACTACCTACCAGTTAATATTTCATACTCTCATGTTTAGGTATAAGCAATCAACTTCATTTCAATTTTACGATACAATAAATGAAGCGGTTATATAATTAAAAATAGAGCAAAAAATTAATAACTTTATATTTGCTTCCGGCAGCCCTTTATAAGTATGGAGCTTGGCATGCGGTCTATTTATGCATAGCTGCCATGTCAGCATTGCTAGGGTAGTCACTTGAGTTGCACCCATTATGTCAACCGCTATGGGCTTGTTCTGTAGTTCAATACCTGGTGGGATATCTGCTGCAGGAGTCGTTTGACAAGTTGCACATGGGGACTTACTAGCAAAGCTTGATTCAATTGCTACTTAAAATCAGAAAATATAAATATATATATATATGTTCCACTTGAAACAACAAAAGTTATTAAGTTATTAAGTTATTTTTATCCACAATACAGCATTCATTTAGGGCTAAACCAAATTTTCAAGGATATATCTTTCTAAATTTCCAAATAATATGAACCCACGTCTAATAAGGTCACTGGAGCTCTATGCGTGTCAATTTACAGATCTTGTTTTGAAAAATTTTACAAAAATTTGAAACAGTAGGATATCAAATTATATACGTGACTAATAGGTAGGGAAATTATAAAAGCAGGCAGATATTATTACGCTAAGAATTACAATAGGTGCGTCTGAAATATGTACGACTCCCAACGGCCCTCTTTTTAGGATAACCATTTTTCAGCAAAACGTAAATGATCGATTTTATTTAATCTACCCTAGCAAGGGAGGGCAGTAAAGCGTCGTTTTATTATTATTAAATAGTAGTTTATTGCTTTGTTTTCGAATTTCTCTATTCATTTATATAGAATATTTTAGCTGTGTAATCGGGCAATTTATGTTCATAGATTAAACAGCAAAGTATATCTAAACAGTTTGGAAAATTCCACATTTTACAGCAAACATCAGTTGCATAGCATTAATCCAATACCCACAGTTGCTTTTTGTAATAAACGCGCTTAAAAACATACAATTCTCGGAGTAGCTTCGTAAAATGCCGTCGCTATGACGTCTCTTTATTGCATATCCGCATGAGTCGAGCCCCGTTTTAATTCGATCTTTCCTATTCCAATAAATGCCATTGGCATTGTCTGCGGAATATTGCATCCGGAATTGGATGGCTGGCTGGTTCCGGCGCCGTTCTACTGCTGCACCTTTTGTCGCATTCCCTTTCAGTCTTCATAATACAGACCTACCAATATATCTTTCTTGCCTTTACTCTTCTAGTACGGACACGTTACTTAATAGCGGGGTCCTTCGTGGTTGAAGCAACACCTCGTTTATCAATCGTAGAAGATTTTGTTTGGAACTTATTACTTGCTTCTGTTAGTCGACAACAATATGGAGTTCTTTCTAAAATACATTTTTATTATGAAACAAAGTTGAGGTAGGGCATATGTATTTTTAAACACGTATTGCGACGTGTTTTTTCATAGGCAGCATAAAAATACAGGCACCATCGACCGACGCTCTGCCGGGAATATGGGATTATTCATTTTAATTATGTGTTTGTCGGTGTCGTTTGTATATCGTATTGATTGATAACGTACATATGTCAATTGCCTTGTCTATATTTCAGTCACCTTTTTGTATTTTCTTTCCAAAGATAATGTCTATAAAGAGCAAATGGCAGTTACAGAATTTGAGCAGGAGCGAAAAGAAGTAGATATCCGGAAGGGAGTGAGACAGGGATGTGCATTGTCACCTCTAATTTTCAACTTATATATCGAAGATGCGATTAATATTGTTAAGGGCAGAACAGCCTCAGATATTAATGTAGGTACAAGGTCAAACTATTAACATGCTCAGATTTGCGGATGATATAGCAGTGTTAGCATCTAGCAAAGAAGAATTAGGAATGGCTTTGAATAAAATGGAAGCAGGGCTACGGCATGAAAATCAATAAAAAGAAGACCAAAATTTTGGTATGTAGAGGGCGTTAAAATTGAACTAAAACCGAGACTAAAACTAAAATAAAATACAAATAGGAAATGAGGGGAGAAATGAGAAATGAGAAGACAGAGGAACTCACGGGTTTCTGCTATTTAGGAAATCAAATAGGTAACTCGAGATGGCAGGAGCACTAAAGATAAAAACAAAGAATAGCGCAAGGTTCAGTTGCGTTTAACAAAAAGAGACAACTGTTATGCTCGGGAACGATTTATGAAGAAACTCGGAAGAGACTCTTAAAGAAGTACGAAACTTAGACAATAGGAGAAGCGGATCGAAAAAAAAATAGAAGCGTTTGAAATGTGTACTACAGACGCATGATGAAGATACCATGGATAGATAAGGTTAGCACTAGGGAGGTATTAGAAAGAGTTGGGAAAAGCGAAAGGCGAGGCGAAAGGTATGGAAGACAATAACGAATAGGAGAGGTAGGATAGCAGGAAGGCACGAAGGAATAGTTCTTGACATACTAGAGTCAGAGATTGAAATAAAAAGAGGCAGGGGTAGGCCTAGATTAGACTACTGCTCTCAAATAGTTAGGAATGTAGGAAGTTCTACTTTTAGGGAAATGCGTAGGTTAGCTCAGGATAGAAAAGGATGGAAATACGAATTCAACTAGTCTTCTGACTGATAACCTTGTGATAAAGAGATAATGCCTCCCAAAAAGTCAAATAAACAATTTGTTTAAACGGCTACTTTTTCTATTTGAACATACAATTATAAATAAGGTATAACGTAAAAAATAAAGTACAATAAAGTATTCGAAAATGAACTGTTTCAAAAAACTAGTAATCTGATCATTTTCTGCAGGTATCCGGGTATACTCGGGTATATAAATCGGAGATCTGAACCCGTTTCTCAAACGAATATATGTATTCTCTAATGACAAGCACCAAATCTTGCAACACACATGTAGGTCAAGTAACTGAAAACTCTTTAATATACTCTTTGAAGGCATCTCCAACATTTCTTGGAAGTTTCATGAACAATTTACTGCACTTGTAGATAATGCTGAGATGAGCATCACATATTCATTGGCAAGGAACTGACACTACAATTCTTATTGTCACCAATTTACCGAGTTGTTTGTACACATACGAGGCAAGTCCTTCGAGCTACTCTGAAGGAAAGTGCTACATCAAATTTCAATATGTAACTTAGTTCTACCACAGAAACTTCTCAGGAACTCTCTCTGCGTTTGCTGGCGGCTTTTGAAAGAACACGGAAGAACTTCATCTTTTCCTAGGCCGTTCAAGAATTTCCTCATGATGTGGAGACTAACGTATATTTGAATATTGAATTTGTTTAAATAAGAAAGAAGGGAGGCTTAAATACGCTATATTCTGTTTGAAGTTTTTCGTCACAGTTCTGTCAACACAAATTATTATTGGCAGAGTCTCCACCTTTCAAACTTCCGTATGTTCATTACTTCTATAGCAAAGTTTGTTGGTTTTTCAGACTCAGTCTTGGAGACATTATGAGTCAGCGTACATCCTGTATCCATTATGAAAGCCTTCTTTGACCTTTTCAATCAGGACCATCCGGACGGTTGAAATCAACAGTTCTGCAGGTTATTATTGATCGATCCCAGTATAGAAAAAATCTGATGATTCAGGCTTGGGAAAACCTTTTAGCCGAAAGTTTTGAACTTGATCACACTCAGGTGATTTCCAGTTGGACAAGGATTTGACTAAGTTTCTGTCTGTTTATGCAATTGTTCGCAGCCAGGTTGCTACCACATTAAAATAGGATGGGTCCGACCAGATCTGGTTTCAAAATATTCTGGAACCATCATCATCCGTTTCGGCTGATGGATTGGGATTGCTACTTTGCACCAAAGGTTGGTTAGTCATTATTACTATTTTGGTTCAGTTCAGAACTAGACAGATGAACATGTGGACCACTGTCTGATAGTGCTTTCAGATGCGGAGACCCAAGTTATTGTGGTGCTCTCATACAACTCAAAAAATATAACCCACGAATTTTAGATTGTCTTATAATTAACTGTTCAGGTATTCTCTACTTCATTAATACTTAATTTTTAATTACAATTTGCGACTTTCCTTCTAAACTGTGTGGACTCATAATGCATGCAACAAATAAATGGCGTTAGTAATACCAGCGCACAGGAGGACAGCCCAGCTTTTTCTATCATTACTAGGTAACCAATATGCGGGGTTCTTATAATAATATGTAATAACAAGCTTAACGTTCCTTATTAAGAATCATTACGATATTTTCTGTACCTTAGGGTGTTCTAATAATTATTGGAAAAAATTGAAGTAAAATACCCGAGGGGGTAATCACTCATGTAGTATGCTGACCACCCACTGACGTAGTCTTTTTGTAGTATGATGTATTGCGTTGTAGTCATGCAGTACGATGAAGTATAATGTAGTATTTTGAAGCATAATGTAGTATTGTGAAGTATAGGTGTAGTATCGTGAAGTATCGGTGAAGTATCGTGATGTATTAGTGTAGTATCATGAAGTATCGGTGTAGTACTATGAAGTATCGATGTAGTATTAGTGTAGTAATAATGTAGTACGAAGAAATTCCGTGAAGTAATTGTGCAGTAATGTAGGAATAAAAAAGAATACAAGCTTATTTAGTATTCTCACAACTGCCACTGCAACGAATGTGTGCTTCAAACGTAAAACTGACCGGCCGGCGCCAGATTAAAACCTTCTGTGGTGTAAAGCCGACGCCGGCCGGCGCAGATAAAGCTTCGGTTTTCCTGCCGATTTTTTGCAATTTATTGCTTATGTTGTATTATTTAAGCCGCTCAGCCCTAGAATTGTTATAGATTTATGCATTATAATACAACAATACCACAAAATTATTTACTTACAAATAGTGGCAGGTTATTCTCATAATCAAATCAACCACTCTTTTTTTGCATTTTGCCGCAGCTCATTTTGTAATCGATACCAGTGTGTATTATTACTTGCTACGTGTCAGGCGATCGTGCAGGCCATTCAACGTATGTCCAAAAATGCAGACTAAGCGAGATACTACAGGTTGAAATTTCTTAAAAAAATTGTTTTTTTATATCTGGAAAGCTACCAGAGCTATTCATTTGAAATTTGAAGTATAATAATTTATTGAAGTTTTTTACTAACTAACTTATAAATTTCGAATTTCGTACTCTCACAATTGATATAACTTACGGGGTGGAGAGACTGGCTTACACAGATATGTTTCAAAATATTTGAATCTTTGTTTAATTTACAAGAAAAAATCCGTACAAAACATAGTTTCAGAGAGACTCTCGAAGTTTGTTACACTTGCTATTTAGAGTGTCTAAAAGATCTGTACAAAGCGATATCACATATTCCTGAGACCAAAAAAGAGCTATTTAACCAAACTTACCTCTATCCAAAAGTATTTCGTTAAGGCGTTATCGAACGTCAAATATTTTCAACAAAATTATGTTCTTTTTCATAAAAAATGATTGAATGTAACGACGGAGATTAAATTTGGAATGTGAATCCGTAGTGGAAAAGGGTGTTTCTTAATTTTTTTTTCTAGAGGGTCTAAAGTTGATCATCCGCATCCAAAGAAGCTCATATTTTTTAACGGTTTGGTCAATATCTTTAAAACTTTTTCCATTGACAGACACTTTTATTTGAAACATTTCTTGTCTCTTTTTTGATTTCGCTATCTGGCATACTTAAGCCAGAATTTTGAATTTTGGTTTGCTGCACTCCGTGCGCCGCAGCCATAAAGTACCTAACTAACGTTTAAAAAACGTTAATAAAACAATAATTATTTTTCTACGTCCGTAAAGAAATTTGTTTTATTAATTTACACGAAAAAGATTTATCCAAATGTTTCGTGTTTAATACATAGTTATCGAGCGCCAACATTCTTTAAAACCAATTTTTATTCTGATAAACTCAATCACTAGACAAAGCAAGCTCTGCCTTTTCAAATGTTATTAAAACATGGAAAAATAATTTTTGTTTTATTAATTTTTTTCAAATGCCAACAGCCTTTACATTCACTACTGCGGTGCACGGCGTGCAGCACACCAATTTTTTTCTGGTTAAACTATGGCAGATAGAGAAGTGGAAAAAAGAGTCACGAACCGTTTCAAATAAGAGTGTATGTCTGTGGAAAAAGTCTTAAAGATATTGACCAAACCGTTAACAAAATATGAACTTCTTTTTGCATGTGGATGAACTTTTGACCACTAGCAAAAAAATGATGCCAAAAACACCTTTTTCCAGTACGGATTCACATTTCAAATTTAATCTCCGACGCTAAATTTACTCTTTTGTTATTAAAAAAACCTACATTTTTTGATTTTTGACGTTCGATAGCGCCTTAAGGAAACATTTTTGGATAGAGGTAAGTTTGGTTAAATCGCTCTTTTTTGGTCTCAAGAATGTGTTATCATTTTGTACAGACCTTTAGAGATCACCCTGTATAGATACCAAGTTGCTCATTCATATCAAAAAGGGAATTTGCGTCTATTTTCGGACAAAAAGTCACATTTGGCAATAACTCAGTAACCTTGATTTCGCAAGTTTCCGAATTCTCGGTGTGTGAAAAATTAAATAGGTAAAAAATTAAAATTCAAACGACGTTTAAATGTCACACAAATTTATTAGCGACCTAGGGACTTCAAATTTTATATTTTTTATACCTAAAGCGTTATTTTGTTTGAATTCCTAAGATATTGAAAGATATGCATTCCAAAAAATTATACCTTGGTAAAAATGCCACCAGAATCATGGCGCAAGATCACACAATTTGTCTGATGACAGATGTCAGCGAGGGAAAAAAACTGAGAAAATGTGTTGGAGGCTACTATGAATTATTATTTGCATTAAGATTGATAACTCCTCATCATCATTATTGAAATCGACTCCCTCTCTTTTGTTGGAAGAAGAGCTTTTGCCACTTGTAGGTATAAATAAAAAAAATATTCCCAGATATTAAATATTAGATTAAGGGATTCATTTAGGTTGGCTTGGGACTTAACATCTGCTACTGTCAGATTAGCAATTACCATATTTTGAACAAATGCAAACTTTTTACGTTACGCTAATTTTGGGAACCAACCGTTTTTGTACTGAGTGGATGAAAACGACGCTACACGCCTTTGTTTTCTGTAAAAGTAAAGTTTCATCATTTATTTCAAGAACGTTTCATTGAAAAGATCTCCTAGTTCGCAGTGTAGATTGATGTAATATTTTGCAGTATATTTTAGTATTGATGTGGTATCGTGTAGTCAATATGTAGTACCGTGTGGTATTATGTAGTACCGTGTAGTATTATATAGTACCGTGTAGTATTATGTAGTATCCAGTAGTATTATGTAGTATCGTATAGTATATATGTAGTATTGTGCAGTATTATGTAGTATCGTGTAGTATTATGTAGTAATTGTGCAGTATGTACGAGGTGAGCGCCAAAATTTCCCGGCCTGACATAGATGCAGCTTTAGTATCACAATAAAACTTTGGCTTCTTTTAAATACATACCTTAGTAGGCTGCGGAAAAAAAATTGAGGTCTCGCGTCAAATAGTTTTTTATTGATAGCATTTTGAACTAGACGTGTCCAAGGAAATGTCACAAATAACGCAAATTGAGTACAGAGCGGTCATAAAGTTTTTGACAAAAGAAGGGTTAGCACCTAAAATTATTAAAGAAAGGCTGGATGGTGTGTACGGCCAAAGTTCCCCTTCGTATTCTGTAGTGAAAGAATGGGCAAAACGTTTTCGCATGGGGCAGGAATCCCTTGAAGATGATGCAAGAACTGGTCGGCCAGTTGAGGTGATAACGGAAGACATTGTTGCCATTGTGGAAGGGGTGGTATTGAGCGATCGACGCTTAAAGGTCAAGGATATCTCAGAAATGACTAAGCTTTCTGATACTATGTTCGTCGAATCCTGCATGATCATTTAGGTATGCATAAGGTCAGTGCAAGATGGGTTCCCAAAAACCATTCGGCTATTCAAAAACAACACCGTGTCGAGTGTGCGCGATCTTTTTTGGAACTGTGTGGGCCCGAACCAAAGCCTGTGATAAAAACCGTTGTAACAGGAGATGAAACTATGGTTCTGTATTACGATCCTCTGTCGAAAAGGGAATCAATGGAGTGGCGCCGTAAGGGTGAGGCACCCCCAAGAAAATTCAGAGTCTGCCAGTCAACAAAAAAGGTGATGGCCACGATTTTTTGGGATTGTGAAGGAATTCTTTTGATAGATTTTAAAGAAACTAATACCACCGTTAATGGAAAATATTACGCAGCATTATTACACTGCTTACGTGAAAAACGTCGCGGAAAACTGACCAGAGGCGTGCGTCTTTTGCACGATAATGCACCTGTCCATACTGCTGGTGTTGCACAAGCTGCCATTTTGGAGTGTGGGTTCCAACAGATAGATCATCCTCCCTATAGTCCAGACATGACCCCCAGCGACTACTATTTGTTTGGATATGTGAAAAAGGACCTTCGTGGGCGACGGTTTAACGACGAAGTTGAATTAAAAGAAGCTGTTTTAGCGCATTTTGCAGACAAACCAAAAGAATATTTTTTTAAAGGGATTGAATTGTTAATAAAGAGATGTAATACGTGTATTGAAGTTAAGGGGGACTATATTGAAAAATAATAAAAACATGTTACCCTATTTTGTCTTTTTCATATTCAGGCCGGGAAATTTTGGCGCTCACCTCGTAGTACGCTAACCACCCTTCCATGTAGTGATTACCCCCAAGAAAAAACCTTATAATTACAGTTAGAGCTGTTTTGTAAAACTTGCAGTCACTCAATCAATTGTTATAGTATTTACTCCTCCTTTCATCGTCAGGATGTTCCATAAATACTAAACAATTGTTTATCTTAATTAATATATTTAATAAGAGAATTCCAATAATACAAAAGTTGCCGCTAGATGACTAACTTGAAACTACCTAAAACTAAGAAGCAACCACGTATTTCCAAGCATGGCGACCGATCAGCTCTAAACATATCCATTATTCCACTTACATAATTATCCAATCAGATACATTCACTCGTCTACAAACACTCTTTTGTATCTTTCTATCCTGTAACTTTATGACACCTAAGCGTATCACCCCGTAATTCTCGTATTCACCCAGTATATGTCATTCCCAACCTGTTACTCCTAGAAATATACGGCGTCTGAACGGCGCCACACCAATTTATTCAAACTTACTTAGCCAAAACTTCCGACCTTAAATAAAATTAAAATACTCTAACAATCGGTCCTTCCTGACGTATTGACGCCCTCGTCATCCACACCATCATACACACTCACACTTTCTTAAATCTAACAAAAATGCCACACATATTCAACTCCCACAATACCTAATTACACAATCTATAGTCCCTAAAATATATTATCCTTATTTGTATAAAAATAGTCCTTAAACTCACAGCATGCACATGCACATTTCCTAAACCTATTCACTCCATCTCGTGAACTCACAAAGTCCCCATTCCTAATTAAAGAGCCCAAATCATTGTATTCACTTTTATCAAAACTATCCACCGCGCCTCGTAAAAGTAAAGATCCTGTATTTGGTAAAACATCGGTTCCAAATAACCCTTCCACTTCCACTACCTGCAGGGCGGTCGACGAACTCCCACATCTGTTTATTCTTGACAAACTTTCACAAATTGTCCCTTTCTAACCATTTATTTCGCCCGAATCTGTATCTTCTGAAACCGCACATTTTTTAAAACTTTCGCCCGAAACTACACATTCTTTTAATGTTTTATTCACGTTATTGTTATTATCAACCCTTTCATTTTGAACTTCGGCCGCAATTTCCACTTCCGCGTTATTCTCCGAATGTCTTATTGAATTAACTTGTTTGTCTTTTACATTCCGATCTTTTATTGCAATTTCACTTTCTTGACTTTCTTCCTGGTAGAGTTCACCTTTGCTTAACCCTTTTCCAACACAAGGATAAAAATTTCGACTTCTCACTTTTTTACTGTTATTTTCTTTCTCACTTAAGTCCTCCGTATTCTTTGCACATCTGTACTACACTCACGTTTTTAATTAATTTGCCCTGTCTTTTATTACCTGATACCGAATTTTTCGTAAAATTGTTTCTACGATTCGGACAACCACGCGCGAAATGTTCTCTGCTAGCACACTTAAAACATGTCGCCGCGTTCTGTTGCCTCTCGTCGTTATCTTCTTCACAAATCCGCATTTCCCTCTCAATCCGATAACTTTTAAAAACAGCTGTCAAAATTTGTTCTTCGTCCTGAAGCCGCACGGTCGTGAGTGTCCTAACTACTTATCTCCGTCGCATCCCTTTCAAAAACAACTTCTTCTCTTCAAAACTCAAGCTAAAGTTCCGACACAGTGTCATTTTATTGCAAAAATAATCTTCGGCAGAATCGTTTGCGTTCTGCTTCCTCGACAACGTGTGCGCAAACCGTTCCGAAAAATTTCTATTATCTCAAAATTTTTCTTCATCTATCGCCTCAAATTCTTGCCACGTTCCAGTTTCCCTACTTCGGAAATAGTACGAACCCAAAGCACTTTCTGCCACATGTTCTACCAATACACCCAGTAAAATTCTCTAGCCCCAAACCGAGCCCAGCAAAACTGTATTCGTTCCACTGTCTTGAGAGTACTGAGCCAGCGAGCAGCAACCTCAAAACTTTCCTTATCATCGAATATCTTCACTCTTCTGCCCAAAACTCCGTCGTTCCCACAAACTGAGCTGTCAAGTCTTTCCGCCTCCCATCGACAACACCCTGTTGCCACTCACATTTACGCTTGTCATCCCCGACGCCGAAAACAATATAACCTGTAACGAATTTTTCCCAACCAATTCGACACAGTCACAAACACCACGGCATAACTATCCTAAGTTAGTATGCCTACACAACTCTCGTACTTCAACACGACGCTTCAACTTCCAAAGATAATTAAAAATTTATCGACCGCGAATTTTTCAAAACTGCATATGGAATTCTATCCTGCTTCTGCTTATTGTTATAGTATAGTGTTTGCACCCAGCTGCGCCGTACTGATGAGCTCCAACAAGAGTAAAATCATGATATGCGGTTGCTGTATTCTTCTTTTGTAATATATTTCATAAGAGTATTCCAATAATACAAAAGTTACCCTCTTCTTTGCCTCTAGCTGACTAACTTAAAACTACCTAAAACTAAGAAACAGCCACCCATTTCCGACCGTCTTCTCCTGTCTCACTCGGACTCGTTGATTGTCCCTGAGAACCAGGTGTTGGTTTTTCAAAGACTCTACAGCCAACTTTCAGAATATATACCTGAAATTTTGCAAACTAAAGCTTTTTGTTGTGTATATAGAAATGCGCTATGATCCCAGTTTTTTTGTAATTTCAAAAAAAATTATCATTTTATTTACTTAAAAGCTAGCATTTTTCTCAAATTTTGTATGTGAAATAAGGCATCCTTTTCTAAAATTATAAAGAAAACTGAGATCATAGCGCATTTCTACACAACAAAAAGCTTTAGTGTGCAAAATTTCAGGTAGATACTCTGAAAGTTGGCTGTGGAGTCTTTGAAAAACGAACACCTGGTTCTCGGGGACAATCAACGAGTCCGAGCGAGACAGGAGAAAGTTCGACGAGCCTCCTTAAATCTGAATCTTGTTTGCAACTATGAATTTTACCATCATCAATCAATCTTACAGTTCAGTAATAATAAATACTGTTCTGCACATACATTCACGCCAGGACACTAAACTAAAACTCCTTCCACTAAAGTAAGCTGCAAAATTACACCGAATTTGCTTTAAGAATATACCTATTATAACTTTTCTCATATTCGAGGATCCAAGTGATGTGCTAAACTATGTGCGTCCCTAATTTACATTTAATAGCAGTTTTCTATTTGTTCTTCGGGGGGATTACGTCGTCCGAACTAGTTATCAAGTAAGCCGTCGGCCCTTCGCCAACATCATTAGCAAACTATTTGTCCACGTGTCGGTGGGATGAAACAGGTCATCAATTTCTCTGAGGGTGATGGTAAATAAACAAGAATGCATTCCAGTCACTTCCTTTCAAAAATAATAAATAAAATGTCACTGTAGCGGGAAAGGATTTATGGCGAAACATATTTTACCTCAGAACAAAAACCCAGACAAAAACTATCAGGTATATGAAGTCAAAACATCTAAAATCACCTAGATTGGCCAGAAATATTATAATTTCAAGTTTCAAGAAGCGGCGATACAGAATAAACCAACAGAGAATGTTTTAAATCAGAAGGGTTAATTCATGAGTATTCTGCGCCTTACACTCCTGAACAAAATAAGCATTCGACACGTCAAATGCAAATAATTGTTGAATGGGGAAATCCTGCAAATTTCAAAAATGCTTTTAGTCAATAGTTTACTGTTCAAAACAAATTCCTTAACTTTCGTTTTTTGTATACGAGATTTAATTTAGTCAAAATTAAATGGCAAACCTTGTATCTCTTTGAAATGCATAATTTAAATGAACGCTGGGACGTATTATTCCCAAAGTTGGCAAACACGCTGAATTCTGTCCCCAATTTATTCATTCAGGATCAGCGACCACTATTAATTGTTATTGGCACAGCGGTTGGAGGGGAAGGCGACCAGGTACTGTGGTGGGACAATCGAGGTAATTTCACGGAATGCTACGTCATACCCGCCACGAGAGGCGCGCCTTGGTATTCCCGATTTTATCAACTTCTCAAAGGCAGATTTTTTGCTTAGCCCAACACTATCATTTTTTATGCAGTTCGATTAATCTGGTGTATTACCAAAATCAGGTCTCTTAAGGTAATAATAGATTTAACGAGCCCAGTGGACTTCTTGGCCTCGGCTAAGGCAGCAGTCGAAGGAGGGGGGTGGGTCGTCGTACTACGAGATTTTAAAATCCTACGTATAACGAGAGTCAAATAGGGAAATAAAATGGGCGCCACCTAGCACTGTTGAAATGATGACTTACCTACGAAGGTCCCAGGTCCAATGAAGGCTACTGTAATGGGTATTAAGCTTTGGACAATCAAAGTCTCTCAATATAATAAAACAAACAATATTTATTTAATATTCAGTTGTCAAATTCAGGTCAAATGTTCAAGTCAATATAAAATAAAATACAAGCCTCAAGAACAAAGTCGAGGTGAACTATAAAAAAGAAAAATAGAACAATGAACTGCGCGAAATTTAGAAAATCAGTGAAAACTAAAATAATTTTGAAACGCAGTGTAGGTATGTGCTTTTGGTAGATCAACTGCGAGCTTCACAGAAATAAATACAAATTAAAATATGCAAACAATTTAGAAATTTACTTTTATTAGGTACTAATTATTTATTTAGAAATTTACTATAATATTATTTAATGAACGTACTACCGACGGTGCGGCTGTCTCGTAACGTAAAAATGTCAAAAACTACTCACAGTCCAGATGTCTTTACTTATCTCCGTCTTCTTCAATCCATGTGTCTAGTTACGTCGAATTTTGGTAGTGTCTTATTGGCTGTACAGCGAAGTAACTTCCATTTAAAATACTTCGGGTCCGACCAAATTCAAGGCACGATCTAAGCGCGTTTAGACCTCTAAACTAAAAAAAAACTTAAAATAAAAGATCTATAAGTCAAATAAATATCCAGGAAACCAAGAGAGCGGGACTTACCCCAATTCCAATTACTGGAGGTTTAAATAACTATTATGCATTATTACGCTACTGAGAAATAAACCCTTTTCTAAGGCATCGAAGAATCTTGGGAACAACTATTAAGATTTCCGATAATAGCTAATCTTTTGGCAAAATCCGGGCGAATTCCGGGGACATAAAACTAGTCCAAAACCAAGAGAGCTAGGCTCTCATATAGTACGGAATCTGAAGGTCGAAAATCGATCAAGGGGTGTCAACTCGAAGATATAGTTTTAAAAAAATAAGGGCAACATGGGAAATCGTTATGCGCATTCGTGTCTAGAAGGGCGCAAAAGTCCGGGATTGCAAAAAGCCAAAAAAAAATATTTTGTAATTTATTTTTGGGAATTCAAAAGTGTTTAATTTTTTTTTGAATCGTATTTGCGAGCGTGATATTTGACGTACAGTAATAATTTTAACATAAATAGAAAGCTTATTCTCTGCACTTTCCGCTGGTACCAAGCCCGTTTTTATATTATTGTTAATAAAACCCATATAAATTGTTTAATTAGAGAATGTACAAAAAGTGCATTGCAAACTTCAGCATCGAGGGAATTTCCTAACTATTATAGTCAGCTGCATACATGTATCGTATCGAATGTTCCGAAAAGAATGTGGAAAATTTTGGTGAAACAAGCATTTCAATAACGTTTTTGTAGCAAAAGTTATAAATATTTATTTACAGCGTACCGCTGCCCGCTGTCGCCGGGCAAACCCCGAGGCAGTTCAGTTCCTATCCCTATCATGCCTCGCATCATGCTCACGTCCGTCCCTTGTTAATCTGTGCGTTATCGCGTAAGTCTGTCTCTTTCTCATTAGCAGAATGTGTGACAAGAAATAAATTTTCGTCTTCGGTCAGCCTAAATGCTTTAATATTGTAACGTATAAAATAACCTACATATTATTACACGTATTATGATTAATAAACATAAACTGCAACCTTTTACATAGGTAACTAAAATATAAATTTGGAACTACATTTACATATTATCACGGATCTAGTACGACGGATGGCGACAGCAATTTTAAAATGATTTTAACGTGTGGAAGAGGTTGTAAATTTGGTAGTTTGTGCGATGGCAAACAGGAAAATTGACCTCTGCCCACCCCGCGTCGGATATTTTACAATTGGCATGTCTTCAAAAATTTAAAAGAAAGAATAAGTTAACCTAAATCTTTTCAACGCCTCTGCCTTATGATTCAACTTATTAACTAAATCATAGAAAACGACAAAATATCCGAGGTAGAGGTTCTGAGCAGTCCCTGAGCAGAGGCAAAGGTTTTGAAAGTGTTTGGAATATAGGCCTACTTAGATTCAAATGAGCTGAAATGACTAAGGCACGGTTTTTCAAAGAATCCAACACCGGATTAAGTCTGACACCAGCTTCGTTGCTATGATACCGGCTTTCTGATTGGTTGTAGCATAGCAACAAAGCCGGTGTCAGACTTAATCCGGTGTTAGATTCTTTGAAAAACCGGGCCTAAGTAGAGCTACTTTTCTAAACATATTTAAAACGTCTGCCTCTGATCTGAAGCTGTACACGATCTCTGCCTCAGATATTTTCTTGTTCATGATTTAATTTATAAATTGATGTAATCAAATGACAGGGGCACTGAAAAGATTTAGGTTAACTTTTTTCTTTTTCATTTTTGAAGACCTGCCATTTGTAACGCGTCCCACGCTGGGGGCTCGCACATGATGGATATTCCTGATTCCAACAGACAATTTACAATTTTATATGAATACGAAGGGCGCTGAAACCAGTTATAAAAATTGTCACTATCCGGAGTACTTATCACACATTCCTTCACAATAACAACCGATTATGCAATTTATATCTGCTACAATTACAATCTCTTGAACAATTACCCACCTTTACATTTGCCGAATACATTGTCATTTGTTTCTATTTGCGGCCTAATACTTATTGTTATTAACTTTGGTATGTAGGTATATGTTATCTTTGAAAATCCATCCGAAGTTTTCGGGGTTACGGATAACACGATTAAAAGTAGTTGAATTTTTCCAAACAATAAACTCGAGAATAAACTGGTAAGCGCCGGCTCTTAATACATGTTGATGAAAGGCATCTTCTGTTGGTAGTAAATTTCGAATGTCGGATTTGCCATTGTGAAACAAGTGAGCTCTCAGTTTATTTAAATTTTCAATTTTCTTGAAAATGAAGCTTACTATTTCGCATCCACTTAAAACATATGCAGTCAATAGTAAACCAGTATTTTGTGATAGTTCTCTAATAACAACATGAATTGGTATAGACAGATCAAATCTACGGATCCACAACTCTTTGATTTGAATTCATCATGATACGAGTAATAATATGTAGTTTATTTTATACGTAAAAATTAAAGCATTTAGGCTGACCGAAGACGAAAATTTATTTCTTGTCACACATTCTGCTAATGAGAAAGAGACAGACTTACGCGATAACGCACAGATTAACAAGGGACCGACGTGAGCATGATGCGAGGCATGATAGGGATAGGAACTGAACTGCGTCGGGGTTTGCCCGGCGATAGCGGGCAGCGGTACGCTGTAAATAAATATTTATAACTTTTGCTACAAAAACGCTATTGAAATGATTGTTTCACCAAAATTTTCTACATTCTTTTCGGAACATTCGATACGATACATGTATGCAGCTGACTATAATAGTTAGGAAATTCCCTCGATGCTGAAGTTTACAATGCACTTTTTGTACATTCTCTAATTAAACAATTTATATAGGTTTTATGAACAATAATATGAAAACGGGCTTGGTACCAGCGGAAAGTGCAGAGAATAAGCTTTCTATTTATGTAAAAATTATTACTGTACGTCAAATATTACGCTCGAAAATACGATTTAAAAAAAATTCAACACTTTCGAATTCGCAAAAAAAAAATACAAAATATTTTTTTTTTGCTTTTTGCAATCCCGGACTTTTGCGCCCTTCTAGGCACGAATGCCCATAACGATTTCCCATGTTGCCCTTATTTTTTTAAAACTATATCTTTGAGTTGACAGTTCACCATTTTAGAAGCGTCTTTTGGAGAGTCAGATTCCCGACTAATACGTGCGTATTGTAGCGTAGTCAAAATTATACTGGCAAGTTACAACTTGCAGAAAAATCTAGGAGCAATTTGAAAATACGACGCAATTGCCAAGAATAAGAATAGTACTAGAAGCGCCATCTAATGAGATCGATCGATAATTCTAGCGGAGATCTATATTATTTGCTATCCTTTTATAGGAAACTCCAGCGAGAAACCATGATATAGAGTAAACGCGCATGTTATTTTAAATAAAGAACTCTAAATCTAATTCTGACTGTAACAGGTGTTCCCCACTTGCTAGATTAATCTTGTATCACGCGAACGATTTTGAGAACGAACAATTGAGATAAATCATGCAAACTTTTTTCTCAACTTCGGAAGAAAAGGGACGCACCGTTTGAGAGGATCGGATTTCTCAGAGGCATGCTAATGAGCAGCAAATTTAAATCTAATCTCTTATTTTCAAATGAGCTTGTTTCCAATGGAGGTACTCGAATTTAAATCACCATGTATATGAAGCACCTACTTGGTTTTGAAGAAAACTGCCATTCTAAATTCTAATTATGTTTGAAAACTAAATAAAGGCATCTATGGTGTGAAGCAAGCTATTCGTTGTTGGAATAGAAAGTTTGTAAATATATTGGACAGATCGAGTTTCGGCAATTGAAAAATGGTTGGTGCGTGTTTATTGGAAATTTTAATTATTTCGCGATTTACTTGACTTTATAAGACGATGGCCTAGTATTATCACTGTCACAAATTGCAATTGATGATTTGTTAGCGAACGTTACAAATTTCTTTCAAATAATAGTACCTATTAAAATAGTCACTGCTAAACTGTTCGTTGAACTTATTATATTGAGTGATAGTGAAAAAAGAGAACTATCATAAATCAAGAGTGCCTTACACCTATTCTAGTCCAGCTGATACTACCTTCCATTATTTTGAATCCACCAACTTCTATTGAAGATTTTACAAAAAGCTGCTGGGTTGCTGGGTATTTAATCTTCTTGGTAACCTGATATGACATGTGCGGTAAATCAAGCAAGTACATTTTTGAGGAATTTTACGTCCGAACGTTAGTAAGCTACTGTTACGCGTATCGGGTGTTATTTGAAACAAACTTAAGGGTGGGATTTATCAGCTGTTAAATAGTAATTCTGGACAAACGTCCATAAATAGTAAAGAAGGTGTCGAGTTTATGACGGACTGTTTCAATAATTTGAGAGAGATTTATTTAAGGCGAACGAAAAATATTACTATAAAAGTAGTGTACTCACGACTTAAGACCCCGTGGTAAAGAAATTAAATTTGGAAACGGAACAATATAGCGTGAATAACGTTGAAAGAGTACCTATTTTAGTTTTAATTTTATAGGAGGAGTTGCAAAATAATTTCATATTTCAACCATCACAGTGAAATAAGTCAAATAGTTGAAAATTCCATACCTGATGAATTGCTTTAATTAATGATTTATCTCACGTCTTTTCTAAATTGTTTTTACTCTAAACTGACATTGCCACGAGTATAAGTATACGTTAGATATGCACAGTGTGTGCAAGTGCCCCGAAAGCGCTAAGGGTTTGAGCAGGGTTTCGCATAAAATTTGTAAGTCATGATTCCAGTTCCCTAGCCAATACATAAAACATCTTCAGCGATAGACGTTGAAATTTTTTCCGACTTTCCAACTTATAAGTCAATAAAAAAGTAGGTGCGCGTTTTAATTATTACATACATCAATAGTCACTTATGTGTAGGTTACTTATTTATTTCTACAGCATATACTGTTTAAAATTTCATCTTTTTACATTGTCAGGAACTGATAACTTAAGTCAAATATAAGGTTAATATTTTCTGATGACCACCGATTCGTATCAAGAAGCGTCCACAATAGATAATTCAAATTCATCACATTTAACGGTTCTGAAAACAGCCTTTCAGATCAAGTTTATTTCAACTGCCTTCCAATTTAATGTACGATAACTGCTTACGGAATTAGACCTTCTTGCCACGGTTGAACCAATATCTATGGAATATAATATCAGAACTATCAGTGGATGAATCAAAGAATTTGCAGCTCCATTAAAGCAGTATATATTATAAAATAATTTGACGTTGAATTTGACTTCGATTTAATTATGCAAGTATAGTTGAAGGTCAGTTGGAAGTTTTTAAGGTAAAAGTAATATTTGACTGGCAAGTGATAAATATAGGGATACAGTTACTTACATTTACATTAACAATTTATGTGTAGTGCGTGTATATCCCTACAACAAATAAATCGCTAAATATTTGCCAATATGCCACAGGTGTTCTTTAACGGTCGTGTGTCCCGTTAGGAAGCCTGTTACGATTCTAATTTGCATCCTGCTAAGGCAAAATAGTTCTGAGCATCTTTTCCTGCAAGGTCCCTTTATATACGACTTGCTGTGCCTGTGCCTGTGCCTTGGAATCATGTTCCAGTAATTGTGATGTTGAGCGCGAATCCATCCGTTTACTTGGTGTCTGACGGCACTCTTAATTATGCCTAGGGCAGGTTCCGGTCCAACGAAAGGTTCGTTGGAGCCCCGCTTTGCTAGTTTATCGGCTTTCTCGTTCCCTATCAGCCCACAGTGACCTCGAATCCAAAGCAGTCTCACTGCGTTCCGCATGGCTATAGGATATTAAGTTGTTCGAAGCATTCCCACACCAGTCTGGAAGACATCTTTGGGCTAATAAGAGCCTTCAAAGCTGCCTGGCTGTCTGATAAGATAAAGATCCGCTGATTTTTGTAGCCCCTCTTAATGTTTTCCCGCGCACATTGTAGTATCACGTAGACTTTTGCTTAAAAGACAGAGGCATATTTGCCCAGAGAGGAGCTGAGTTTCACTCTTGGTTTATCTCCATACAGTCCTGACCCAGCACCTGTGTCGGTCTTAGAACCGTCGGTGTACCAGATTAGACTGCCAAAAGGTATGCTGTTCAGAATTTGGTTCTCCACTCTAGGGTCATCAATTGTGACCTGAAAGAGTGGTTGTGTGGTGTTCTTGGGGACCATGTAATCCGTCCTCATGTGAAGCATGGGATCCTTCATGTCCTCAATAATGCTAGTGTACTCTGTACCCAGACGGACACGGTAAAAAGAATTGTGCAATCTGTATAGTGCCAGTCACGCCTCCCTCTGTATCACGAAGTGGAGAGGGGGAAGGTCCAGAAGAGTCTCTATGGCTGCAGTTGGCGAAGTCCGCATCGCCCATGTTATCACTAGGCAGGCAAGCCTCTGAATTTTGTTTAGCCTTAGCCGAGTAGTTACCTGTTTGACTTTGGGCCACCACTCTGGTGTACAGCCAGTGCACCATTCATGGCCTTAGACCCCATTTGTTACTGCAAGAATAGTTTCCGATTTTCTGACTATTATATCGATTTGTTGGTTCCAGGTAAGTGTTGAGTCCAGTATAACCCCAAGATACTTGACCTCCCTTGACAGTGCGATCTTCCTACCACGGAGATATAGAGGTTCAAGAGCCTCTATATTTCTCTTTCGCGTAAATGGAACTATTGTTGTTTTTCTGGACTAATGTTCAAGCCTTCCTTTTCAGCCCAGGCTGCTACAATACTCAGGGCCATTTACATACGTTCCCTAATCGTACTACGAAATCTTCCCTCGACTGTGATGACTAAATCATCTGCATATCCTAGGAGAGAATATCCTTCATCGCTGAGTTTCCTAAGCAGTCCGTCCATAACTAGGTTCCACACAAGAGGAGATATAACTCCACCCTGCGGACAACCACCTGCCACCCTGACTGCCAAGGTCTCATCAATCAGTGTAGTAAACACCACTCTATCCCTCAGCATGCAGTCTATCCACCTGCAGCACAAAGCCTCTAGTCCTGTTTGGCCTACGACTTTGGAGATACTATTGAATGATGTATTACCGAACGCTCCTTCTATGTCCAGAAAGGCGGCTAGGAGGATTTCTTTGTTCTCCAGCACTTGTATAAACATATAATATGACACTTGCACAAAAGAAATTTATTTTCCTATATTAAATGACAGACCGAACTAAACTAGGTTAGATAGTAACTTTTTAATGTTTCTGATATAGTTTTACATTAAATAAAGGTACCTCAATTATTCTAAAGGCAATTACTGAATATAAATTTAAAATAAAAATTAGTCTTTCAAGTAAAGTCATACTATAGATGAAGATACAGCAAAAAAACGTAATACAAATTTATTGCAAATCACAAGAAACCCACAAATATGAAGTTTCGCCGAAAAATGTTTTTTCATTAAAATTTCAAATTACATAATCAATTATTGGTAAATTTGTTTTATTTAATGTAGAATAAAATCATGGACATGTTTTTTGTAAAACTGACATTTCTTCGTTGTTTTTGCAATAACAATAACAAATGCAGTAACACCGTGCTACGGACTGATTCAAAACTCTTTTATTCAGTATATTTCGATCAACTGAGCAGATGCACGCCAAAAATAGTGTTTATTCAGTTGTAAATTCTCAAGTTCATATAATCTCATATCTACCACTTGCTATTCAAATTAACGATGTGTTCTCTTTTGTATGCTGCAAACCACTGTCTAAACAAATCTGAATTTTTAGTAAGTACATTTTGGAAATGCACACAACAGAATTTTCCGGGTTGATGTTTCTACACCAGTACATCTATATTAATACGTAGTAACTTCCTCTTCGTACAGGAGAGAAGCAAAAGTTTTCTAATAATATAGGTACCTAGTTTTATCCTTAATCAAGCCTGAAGCAACTGATATGCATTCCCAAACACAGTTTCACCTTTGAACCTATAGGTATGCAGCTTAATATACGCTCGATATAAGCTTTCACAAAAACAACTGGTTCTGTTTCATATTCGTACCGCGAGTTGTCACTTAAAATAAGGTAACCTTAATCCTAATGATCCTCTTGTTCCTTGGAGGATTGAGAGTAAAGCAATACCGAATTAAACGTATTGTGCCATGTCGCTTATAGTAACTTGCGTAATGAGTATGTAAAGAAAGATTTGGATCAATAAACATGTGTGTGCCCCTAAAACTTTGTTTATACGCTATAAAGCTTCCTGTTCACTCGCTATGTTATTGATTTCAGCACAATTCCTTTGATAGCTTTCCTTTTACAGAAATATTCAACCCTAGAAATACGAAGACTGAACGATAGAATGACAGTCAGATGTAAATAAAGCCGCTGCGCTATACGGAAAACAAGACCTAGTAAATGACGAATTGAGTAGAAAAGGAAGAATTGAGTAGAAGATTAGATTATTTATAGTACCTATGCAGGAGGCAAAACAACAACGAAGGACAGAAAAGAATCACTTCCATAATGTAATGCATAAAGATACAAACAGCAATACGGAAGGCAAGGAAGAAAGAACACTGAGAAAATAGTTGAGACCAGTCAACCAGAGTGCATGAGGAATGAGAGTATTATTATTATTATTTCTTACGGGGTAGGTTTCTCCCTAGCACTGAAGCTCAAGCTTATTGTGCCCCCATACGTGATTATCTCATAAGTTCGGCGCCATCAAAAAATTTTAGGACAAGACTTATGGGTGCATCTGCTATTACTTTTGGTTCTACAAACATAGCTCCAAAGCTTGTATGTCTAGCTGAGCCAAGAGCCGGACATTCGCATAGTATGTGATGAGGAGTTTTCTCCTCTTCTCCACACATCCTGCAATCAGGATTGTCCTTCACTCCAATAGTAGTAAGATGTCTCATAAGTGAACAGTGTCCCGTAAATAGTCCTACTGCCCATCTAATCTGGTTCTTACCCAGTCGTATTAACTCTTCAGCTCTCTTACTGGATGGTCCGCTAATGAACATCCGCGATTGCCTCAGTCCAGGAGTCCCCATCCAGTAAGAGGTATGTTTTTGTCTTAATAGGTCTTTTATCACCTCTTTGGCTATCTGATATGCCAAACGACACGTAGGTTCCGGCCCTATCAGCGGGACTTTGGCTCCATTCTTCGCTAAAAGGTTTGCTTTTTCGTTCCCTTCACTTCCTTGATGGCCTTGCACCCATAGGAGAATAACCTTGTTATGTACTGCTAGCCGAGCCAGCGAGTCCACACAGTCTTTAACTGTTCTGGATTGTATCTTTGTAGCTTCCAGAGCTTTCAGTGCCGCCTGGCTGTCAGTGAGAATCTGGATCTTCCTGTTTTGAAAGGACTGATGAGTTTTGCGATAAACGGTCGCGAATACTCTATTTCACCATCACGTTAGGATACGCTATACGTGGAAGATGCCGGGAGACCTAGGGAAATATCAAGTAGATTACATTCTCGTTAAGCAAAGATTTAGAAATCAAGTCAGGGACTGTAGAAGTTATCCAGGAGCATATAGATAGTGATCACAACATAGTGGTTATGAAGGCCAATCTTAAATTTAAGATTTTGAAAAAAACGAAGCGGAAGAAGGTATCTTGACCTAGAGAAACTAAAAGATGATGATACGCGCAAAAGTTCGTGAAAAAGACAAACGAAGTACTAAATGGCGCCGGTTAGATACATAGAGGCAGAATGGAATTGCATTAAAAATAGTTTAGATTCCGCAGCTAGAGATATTTTGGATCATAAAGGGAATGAAAGCAGAAAACCCTGAATAACAAAACATATTGTGAGTCTAATAGAGGAAAGGCGAAAATATAAAAACAGGTTAGATGAAAGAGGCAAACAAAGTATAAAGGGGTCAAGTGGGAAATTATTCGGAAATGTAGGAAAGCGAAAGAGCAATGGAATGATATTAAATGCAAGGAAGTGAAAGATAAGTTCGAAGTAGGAAAGACGGATGAAGCATATAAAATAATTCGGAGAAATTTCAGAGAAATTGGATCTAGTAGCAGAAACATTAGAAACGAGGCAGGAGTTATCCTAATCGGAAGCGGGGAGAAGGCAGATAGGTGGAAATAATATTTGGAAAACTTATATGCGGAACAAGATATAGGAGATATATTGGAAAGAGGCTCTTAAAAACGTATGTATGGTGTACGGCATTGTACGGGTGCGAAACTTGGAAGCATTTGAAATGTGGTGCTGTAGACGCATGATGAATTCTTCATGTCATAAATGCCAAAGAAAGAGGAGCTACAAAATTGTATACCTATAAGTGCCCAGGACACAGATGTTCTGGTTCTTAGTATGGGAAGCTATCAAAAACTTCCCACCGACTCTTACTTTATACCGAATTTCGAACAAGTTATATCTGTTGCAGATAAATCACATCATTTGGCTCATGGAAGCCCTCTGCATCTGCATCGCCAACATTTTATGCTTTATCTAGATCTGATACCACAGGCATCTTGTACGGAAAAGTTAAAACGTAACCATTTAGTGCTGCGACTTAAAACACGCTGGTAGCACTCAGTTTACTAAGAACACAAGACCAGAACAAAAATAAATAAGCTCAAGGAGTCGTATTGGTATAAGTTCTCTAAGAAATAAAAAAGAACTGAGAAAAACTACCGCCTATAAGAAGTGCTTTCATCCCTGCAATGAGAAGAGTTAACTACCAGATCGCATGATTTAGAATCGATGCTTTAATCCCAGCCCATTTATTATATCTCCCACCGGAGGAGCATGAAGGATTGGAAAATTGTTCCCTTTCCTTGCGAAATGCCGAATGCACCAGATTCGATTATGATGTTGATCAGATGCTCTTGTTTGAAAAATAGATGCAATCCAGCATGTAACTGTTCAGTTAACAACAAAAAATTATTTATTTTGTTTTGTGATATCTTCAAGTTTTTAATTAACCTCAATTTTGTAAGTTGAACTTATTTATTAACCATGTTTCATTATTACATTAAATTGTAGATTTCCTGACGAAGGAACGAATCTGTTCCGATGAGATCAGCGAAAATGATGTGAACCAAATTTTGTGACCTATAAAGAGATGATATTTATTATTATCAGTTTCTCCATTTTTCTCACTAAATTTGAAGTCTTTTTAGTAGAAAACAATATTTCATATATTCCCTTGTTGTTTAAAAAATTACGATAATTGAGGCCTCAAACTATAAAAAAGCAAATATCATACGATTGATTTTAACATTAATGTGCTAGTATATCTCTTGTAGTACTGTTGAACTTTGAAATCGGTCCACAAATAAATGAGATATTTGCGATTTCATGAATCCCATTGGCGGTCATTTTAAAGATGTCATTGGTTCTATACGTCACGCACCAACGATTGACACCATGGAAATTCTTCATCCAGAGGTTCTTTCAGATGGAAAAAAATGGTAGCCATTTCTTCACAAAAGCTGCAACAGAATGGCATATGCTCCCCTACTATAGAACAAAATTCATGTTAAGAAGTGATATTAGCCCCCTCTGACAACTTTTTTTCGAAACTATGCACAAGCAGAAATACTATCGAGAAAAACTATCGAGTGGCCTGTCGAAGACGAGCCACTGGAAACTACTTGGAGCATTTTGGGAATAGTCAGAAGCTCTATTGTCCGTCATTTTTGTCCAACAAATCAGATTAGATTATGTGTAACAACTAATGAATCGCAGAGGCAAACATACACGCTGCAGACATTGTAATATCAAGTGCACAACTAGATTGGCAAAATGTAACGTTGGATTACATGTAAAAGGTTTTTTTTTCCCACACTGTACCCTACTTCATATACTAATGTGTTACTGACGTCATACATAGAGGACAAACTGTAATTATAGCATCCAAAATAATAAAGCATTAAAAATGAAGGTCTACGAGTATATCTTGTGTTAAAATACAATATTCTAACCTGTGAATGTCCATTCTCTAGAAGTAAATATTTGAGACAGGTAAGTAATATGGATTAAACATGGTGTAAATTGAGGCAGTCTTACCTCTCTCTGTGATGAGAGTATTGTCATAACATCTATGATTGTAACCCACCCTCTTGTCCCGCATCGCTTCACCAACTCAGATGACTACAAATTACAGAGTTCCGTTTAATGGAAATTTACACAACGGGAAAATTTTGCAGCCAGCGCGGAGCTAGAAGTTAGGTCAGCAGTTAAAACAATGAATTTCTCCGCAAAAGCAATGTTAAACTCGCAGAAACGTACTAGTGACGGCAATTAGTTTAACTGGAGTGTCCAATATGTTAAAGGGCAAACGTGAGAAAACAGAATGCGTCTTCCAGTCTCTAAATTTCTTTGACGTTAACTGCTCAACAACAAGCAAAGAGCGTAGAAACTCTCACAGTGATATAGGGTGCACTAAAGTCGTAGCAGTTACTTATATTAAGTGCTAATAAATTTCTTCAGATTAACTATAACTGTGTTATATACCAACCGCAAGAGAAGATTCCAGTTAGCTGCGTCGAACGCGGAAAAAATGAAAAGCCCCGAGTTATTTTATAGCATCCGCCTATCATAAATCATGAATTTTGTCGATAATTCGCAAAAAGTTTTGATTCAGTGGTTATTTGTTCCCTCTTTGTCATCCATATTGTAACAAAAATCTGTGCCTTACATCAACTTGAAAGTAATGTCCGAACTGTTTTACCATGTGTTTCATATAAAACAATTGATCGAATTAATATGGATGATAAACCAGAATGTATGAGTATAATACTATAAGCATTTTTCCGACTCTTACAACAGTATACTGCTATATCGTGCAAAGTTCAGATAGGGAAAGGAACACAATTATTAGACAACAGAGAAATTAGTTTAAAATCTTCCCCATCACGTTATACTGACAGGTCGGTAGTTCATTTGTGGTAAATAAGTAGTTAGAAAATTACAATACTGGATTAAGCCCCTCGCCGAGGCGGTTGACCGCCTCGGCGGGAGGAAGCCGGGCGCCCGTCTTTCTGGCCGGGGCGATCGGGCACTGTATTACAGTTTTAATTATATTAATATAAAATATATTCAATAGATAGTGTTTTTATTTATTTTTTCTTCAAAACTTAGCACGTATGAAAATAAACAAACTGAAGAATGCCGAGCTTGCAAAGCACTGAACTTCAAAATTCCGAGAAAACATTATTCTGCAACTTCTGTGTACAGCATTTTCAGAATGTTTGCGAAAACCCCGGCGCAGGCGCCTGGGCCACATCCAAAGGCGTCTAGCACTAGTTGAACCTTACCACCAATTCTGATTGGATGCTGCCCACAACCACTCTCATTGGCTGTTGCCCCGCCCGCTTTCATAGCCAGAGCCCCGGCGCAAGCGCCTGAGCCACAACCAACGGCTCCAAAATGGCGGCTTGGGGGGCGCACTCTTCGGCAATGACCTTGAAAGACACTCGCTTCTTCTGAGAGAGGCTGCCGCGGAAATCGTTGCTGAAGAAGACTGTCATAGCCATTGCCGAAGACATGGATGACAATACTGGATTAAGCCCCGCGCCCGGCTTCCTCCCGCCGAAGTGATCGATCGCCTCGGCGGGCTGGCTCGAGCGCCCGATCGCCTCGGCCAGAAAGACGGGAGCCCGGCTTCCTCCCGCCCAGGCGGTCAACCGCCTCGGCGGGCTGGCTCGAGCGCCCGATCGCCTCGGCCAGAAAGACGGGCGCCCGGCTTCCTCCCGCCGAGGCGATCAACCGCCTCGGCGCGGGGCTTAATCCAGTATTGTCATTTTCTAACTACTTAAATATTTTTGAAGTGGATAAGGTACCAATTCCTGCTTTAGTCGTGCGTGTAGCACAATTCTTGTCAGTATTTCGTTTCAGAGATACGTCGTTGTTAGTGATGGTGGTCGCGATTACCATCACTACATCGATGTAGCTATAACTAGGTATACTTATTTAAATGTGGTCACATACACGGAAGATGAGACCAGCATTTCACTCTCGCAGTCGACGACGGCGACGTCGAGATCAATGTAACAACATTTGTTTTTTCATGTTCATTGTTCAATTCTCCATCCAACGTTGATATACAAGCCATCGACAGCACCAGGGACTTAAACCGAAATGAATTGAAATGAATTGATTCAAGTGCTAACCGAAATTTTGGTTTACGAAACTTGTTTGTGCATAAAATAAACAATAACACGTGCAGAATTAGTTCTTCTGATGATAACAACCTTTTTTATGCTGCATTCGTAGATTTAGCAATATGTGACTGTCCTTTTGGACAAAGAGTTCGCTTCTGTAAACACTTATGTGCTCGCTTAACTTATGTGCAATTCAAGAACGATATTCATTAGTCATCCATTCATCAACGTTATTATAACGATAGGGTCTTCTTTGCAAAACTAGCTTTAGGAAATCAAGCCTCTGTGGAATTTTACAAGGAAATGGACCTGAGTAATCAGAAGAATCTAGATGCGACTATAGATTTACATTCACAAATTATTATTGAGGAAGAGACAGATGGTTGGCCAAACGAAAAACAAGAAGTAATTTACAACGAGTGCCCTACCGATCCTTTACACGAGAGTGAAGTGGACAAACTATAAATTTTCAAAAGATTTTTGAAATTGCACGCTACACAAGTGGAAATGTATTTATCTCAAATGGTTAAATGCAAGTATAATCAAGGTGCAGCCTACATCGAAATCTAGGCGCAAAATTTGTCCTGGATTAACATCTGGCTCCACCAGATTTCAGTCTGGTAGGCCCTCAAACCTAGAGATGAAAGTTGGTACTAGACCCAAAAAGAAAAGAAATTTGGCTAGTAATATTAACAGAAACACATCAAATACTAAATCTCATGGTACAGGGCACTAATTCAAGTTTTCATGATTTCTTGGTTTCTAATTGAAATGATTTCTGCCTTTATTTCTGCATTGTTACTATTTGCATTACTAGATATCTACAATATCGTAAATAAACATGTAAGTTTAAAATATGTAAATGCATCTACAATATAGTATCAAGTATTTTATGTTGTACGATACATAAACTATACGCATCTATTAATTTGTTTTAAATCCAACCTAACAGGTAATTTGTAGATTATCCGATAGTTTACTAAATTGAAACATGAAAAATATTAGTTCCACCTTTGTTTGTATATTTACATTCACACTATACAGCGATTTAATGCATAAGTGTTCAGAGTAGTGCCCTGATGCAATATAGGTTGTTCAATGAAATGTAAGCGTTATATACAGACACTGTCTATAGGTCTATACCAATACGCTTCCGGGAACCCCCTTACTAACAGTATGTCTTGTACAGTAAAAGTAGAATAGATAAGTACCACCTACTAGTAATTTTAAATTAAATTTATAATAGCAAACGTTCTGCTTGACAAAACAACAGAATTACCTCGAGAATTACCAATAGAATCTTTGAGTAGGTACACCTTGGCGGGTGAAGTAATGAAAATAAGGACCGCCCTACAGTGAGAAGTGGACTGAGAAACCTCAGGATCCAGTACTCCCACTTCTTTGTCTACGCAGGTACCTGAATACTTCATCCGCTAAGCTGTATTTGCCAAGCTGTACATGATCTTTAATTTGCACATACCCTTCATAAAATATTTTTGGTCTATAAATGCAAGAGACCACACGGAAATTTGCGTTTAAAACATGTTTTTTCTGTGTGTGTTTAAAACACTTTTAATCAAAGAAAAACATGTTCTATTGTTAATTTGAAAAAAAAGTGTGTTTTCCACCTCTGAAATCACCACCCCACGCAGCCTCTATTAGCGTGCTGCTTGAAATAAGAAAAATTTTACAGCCAGGAAAGGGTTGAAAAATATTTACTATGACAAATTTTGAATAAGCATGATATGCACGAAAAATCAGTGTTAGAAGCCAAAACGTCTAGCAAATGATGAGGTGCCTAGCATCAGACGATAAAGATGCCCTATTGGCATTTTCCCACCTCGTAAGATATGAGCTGAGAGGTACTGGACCTCTCATCTCTCATTCGGCAAATAATTAGCTCTTGCTAATACCTGCAGAAAGTGTGTAAGTATATATACGTAAATAAGGCAAGTAATGTTGCATGGTTCGAGTGTGTAGGCCAACGCTCCGTACTGATGAGCCCCACAAGGGCGAAACCAGTGGTCTACCGTTTTTCCATGCACATTCGAAACATGCAATATTGAAAACCTCTTAAAATGTATTATGAGCTATTGCGATTGTAATAAGAGCGTGATTTATTAGATTAGAAGCGCTGCTTTTCGACTAAAACGGCGAGGTATAACAATCTCTTAATCGAGCAATGTGCGCTGTTTTCAAATGAATAAAAAAATGAATTTTCCGCAGTCATGGAAAAATGAGATTTTTAAATATTCTGGAAGGGAATGGAAAATTAAGATTATAAGTACATTTCTTGCATGAAATAGAAGCACATTTGAAGCCTCACGTTTCACTCACAATCAATTCACTTTCGTCCAAATCACGTCTTAAAAATGTAATTTAGAAATTGTCAAAAGCAGCAAATTAATATGGTATTGTGCTGATTTCCTCCATTCTGCTGAAGTATAAAATTTAAATTATTAATTATTCACAGAATTCAGTATTGTCAACAAAAAAAATAATTTCAGCATTAAATTTCATAATTCAATTGTACGATTTATTTATTACTCCTGAAAACAAATTAAAAAATCAGAATACCTTTCGCGATCAATTTAACAGCATACACATTTTACTCATACACAGAAATTTACAAAAGAAACACTAGTATACCAGCATAAAATACTGGTCAACGTCTGCATCCATGCTAGAAGTAGCTGTCTCATAATCCTGGTGGAAGGTATAAAAGGTGTAGAGGAGACTACCTCCTAAAAAAGGCATTAGATGAAAATTTCAAAGGAAACGATGGAATTACCCCAGGCGGGTTTGACTTTGCCTGATTCCCGTCCTGAGTCAGATAACTCATGCTGCCCCATGGATTCTGGGGGGGGGGGGGGGGGGCACTCGGCATTGGAAACGGATGTGGCAGTAGGCAACCAAGCGACTGGAAGGAACTAGTAGACCCATTCAGACGGAGCCAATTGCTTATTAGATCTTCAGGGCGGTCCCACTCAGCTCCGAGGCGAATGGAGGGTACTAAGAGAGGGAGAGAGACAACCGGTGAGATGCCATCTCCCAGGAAGCGCACCAACACTGAAAATTTTAATCTTCAGGAACTATTTGGAGAACACAAAATGACAGGGGAAGAATTGATGCGTCTGGAGAAAGCCATTCTTGGGATAAAAGAAAGTGTTAGGAAATTACAAAGAGCATTTGATGGATCCTACAGGATAAAAGACGAAATCAAGAATACAGCTACTAACCTAAACGAGAGTGTTCAGAACTGGTTAAAACAACAAATAGAGGGTAAACAAAGTGAGAGAACTCATTCCCAATTTCAGGACACGAACGAGTGGATGGTTTGACAAAAGCAGACACGAAAAATGACAGGACAATAGATATACTTCAGGAACTCAGCTACAGAGAATTTACTGAATTATCAAACAGAGACGGGTCTGAGGATGTCTATACAAGAACGACAATTTATTGATAAAGGTGATCCTCTAACCTATGATGACAGATATGACCAAGTATTTATGCTACAAGGAATAAACAAACCCTTAACAAATAGACTAATAGAGCAAAGGAAACAGATCAGGGATGTATTAAAGAATGGTAAATTGGACAGCTGATATATATGAAGAGCTAGAGTGAAATAATGAATATGGAGGATGAATCGATAGAAGAACGAGAACATTACATTACATTACATTAGGTAGGAATAGACGAATCCCAGTGGGAAACGAGTGAAGAATGCGGAGGAATAGAAGCAGAGCAGATGTATCACAGAATAGAAAAAAATGAAAGAGATAACAGATGGTGCAAGTAGAACGCAGCGCGTAGTTGCAGCAGTTGCGGGAATTGATGAGTACCATATAAGGAAAATGTTGGAATGTGTTTACCGAAGCAGCAAGACGGAACTCTTTATTCTTATCTCAAGGAAAAAGTACATGGTTATCAAGAAAGCAGAGCGATTAAAAAACAAAGGAGGTGGGAAAAACAAAGATTGTGCACAACAAAGAAAACAGACTATCCAAATTAAAGCAAAAACGGAAGGAGGCAGTACATTTGCGGCAAGAGTGTCCAAAATGAGGAAAGATATAGATTTCCAAAATATAGGAGTAAATATAGATAACATAAGAAAAACAAAGAAAGGAAATGTAAGAGTAACAGTCAGAGAAAGGAAAGGTGGGACAACAAACGCCTTCAACTAAGAACATCAATAATCGTAAAAGATATTGACGAGAGTGTAACCAGGGAAGAGGTGGAAGAAGCAATAAAAGCCGTAGTTAAACAAAACTAGAGGAAAGAGGCCTAAAAATACATACACTTATGCCTGCCAAAACAGCAAATACGCTCGTAAGCACACTCAGCTTACCAAAAATGGCAGCTCGGCAGTTATAGAATAAGGAAAAATTAAAATCGGGTGGACCAGGTGCAGAATCTATGAAATTATAAGACCAATAAAATGCTTTAAATGTCACGGACATGGACAAGGACATTCGTTCCAAGACTGCAGGAAATGACCGGGGTATGCCTGAAATGTTACAAAAGAGGGAACGAGATCAGAGATTGCAGCGAGCATCAAGCATCAAGCTACGAATGCAATAAAGCAGGACACCAGGCAGGAACCATGGCATGCTCGGTATATAGAATGCTTGTAAGGAAGCTTCTAGATGAGGAAATAACAAAATGGGCGGCAACTCCAAAGGTAAACCTGGGAAATGAAAATAGAACGAGCAAAGAACTCGCACACAAACAATGCTAAGAGTGCTTCAATGTAACGTGAATAGAAGTGGACCTGCGCAAGAACTCCTACGGATAACTGTGCTGGAACATAATATTAATTTGGCATTGGTATCGGAACCTAATATACCTAATATAATTACGAAAAATGGGCCGTGGTTAATAAATGAGGAATATAACGTGGCTGTGAAGGCTTTTGTGGTAGAAACACAAATAAATAAATGGGGAAAAGGACTAGGATACGTATGGGTTCAAAAAGGAGGAATAATCGTTTATAAAAATGTTACTTCCCGCCAAACATGGACTTCGTGGAGTGCAAAGCCAGGTTAAGCGAGCCAGGACACAGCCTGAAAAGACATCTCGGAAAGAAAGTTCTCGTGGGCGGAGAATTCAATTCCAAGTCTCCGATATGGGGATCTCCACATGAGGACAAATGAGGCTTCATCTTGACTGAATGAATGGCTGGGGAAGACCTACAGTTTTTAAATCAAGGTGACAAGCAGACGTTCGAGAGAAGCGAATCAAGCTCACATATAGATATTACGTTATGTAGTACAAATCTGGAGAAAAATGTGAAGGAATGAAGAGTAGTGGAGGATGAGAATTTGAGTGACCACCGTAACATTACTTATGAAATACTTTTGGGCGAACAGAACGTAAACAGAATATAGAAGTGGGAGAAGAATCTGACCACGGGTGGATGGAAAATAAGCAGATGCAAACTAAAGAAATTCGTAATAAATCTAGGAAGAAACACGAAAAAAGTCCCAAGAATCAAGGAGCTGCCACACCGGATGAATGTGTACACCAGTTGACTACAATTTGCGACGAAATTTTTGAAAAAAAGATAAGAGAAGACAACCTACTGGTGGATGGAGGAAGTTGCGTAATATAGAAGAAAGTGTTTAGAGAAAAAACGAAAAATGGTCAGGGGAAACACCAAAAGAAACTAAACAATACAGCACAACCAAAGACTGCACGACGAATATAACATGCAAAGGAACGAACTGAGAAAGGCAATAAAAATGCAAAGAGGAAAGCATGGAAACAAGTCTGTGAGGAAGTGGATGAGGATATATGGGTACAAGGGTATAAGATAGCCCTAAGAAAAGTCACTCTTCAACATAAAGTAGAACTAACGGAAAAGGAAAGACTCAAACAGGCAGAAAATCTATTCTCGAAAGATTCGATAATCGACTGGAGAGAAAGTACGAGAGAAGGATAGAGGGGAAACCGAAAGTTTAGCATTTACAGAGGAAGAACTATTGGAAGTTGTTGGAAAGATGAGAAGTGGAAAGGCTCCGGGTCCTGACGGAATACCAGTGGAAGTTTTTAAGGTACAAAGAAAGCCACACTATTACCTAAGCATATTTAACGAGCTATGGAGCAAAGGTGAGTTTCCTAAGATTTGAAAGATCGCTAGATTAGTCTTACTGGAAAAGGAACTATACATGGCCACAGCATACAGACTGCTGGATGTATTTCGAAAATTATGAACAATTTTTTTTTTTTTTTTAATGAAAATTCTTTATTTTGAAAAAGAAGTTACAGATCTTAAGAGACCAGTTGGTCCCATCCAGATCTTGTACATTAGGTAAGGTACATTGTATTGATATACCTAATTATATTCAAAAATAGCTTAAACCTAATTTCCTAAGTAACTTAAGACTTAAGAGCTAAAACAGTATTGCACTTAACTCGTAAACCATAAGTAAAATATGATATACTGTCTTCTTAGGTATCTACGTTAAGGTCAGGTTAGGTCTTTGGTTTTTCAGGTACTGATGCAAGTCTGTTTTAAATTTCTTTTTGTTCATTTGATCTTTAATGCAGTCTGGCAACTCATTGTAATAGTTAGTTGCCTTGTTTGTAACTGTATTCTGTGATTTCTTTGTCCTGTGTTGCTGTTTATGGTATTTTTTTGCTGATCTTGTGTTATGGTTGTGAATATCTTGATTTTTTATCAGTTTTACAGCAGTCTGCGAATGCTCAAGTTTAATTTTGTGAATAAGTTTACATGATTCGTAGCGTATAATTTCTCTTATGTTAAGCAGTCCCGTTTCTCGATATACCTGTACTGTTGGAGTTAAAACATTCATGTTAAATAATATTTTAATTACCCTATTTTGTGTTCTCTGTGGTCTTTGTATGTCTGTCTGGTTGGATCCACCCCATATACTTGATAAGTAAGTCAGCTGCGGATATACGTGGGCATAGTATATTATTTTCTTAATTTTGCTGCTTAATACATGTGCCGTTCTTCTTATTTGTCCCATTATTTGCTTAATTCGGGTACTAATGTGGTTTATGTGGTCCTTAAAGGTTATTTTATGGTCTATTATCAAACCCAGGTATTTAAACTCTTCCCTTTTTTCTATCTTCATTTTATTGATGTTTACTATTTCAGTGCAATTTTCTGGCCAGCTTCCTATATTTGTATAGCTACATTTATTTTCATTCAGTATCATCTTGTTACATCTGCACCATTTTTCTATTTTTTGTATGTCAGCCTTCATGCCTTCTATTGTACTTTGAGCGTCACCATCATAGAATATAATCGAGTCATCTGCATATAGTGTCATGTTTCCTTGTAGGCCTACATTTGTTATGTCATTCACGTAAATTAAGAATAAAACTGGTCCCAGTATGGACCCCTGTGGTACACCATGTTTGATTTTTTTTATTTCACTACAAACTCCATTGACCACTGTGTACTGTGTTCGATTTTCCATATAGTTTCTAAATAACTTTTGTACTGGTCCAGTAATACCGATCTTTTCAAGTTTTTTTAATAAAATTTCATGATTTATAATGTCAAAGGCTTTTTTAAAGTCTAGTATGAGCCCTCTTAGTTTTCTTTTTTTGTCTATTTGGTGGTATATATATTGTGTAAGGTTGACTACTGCCGTTTCTGTGTTCCGTCTTCCGTCTTCCAAAAATCGTACGAGTCTTACGTGCATTACCTTTTCATAAATCTTTGAAAACGCTGGCAATATAGAAATGGGTCTGTAGTTATTTATGTCCTGTTTATTACCTTCTTTATGTATGGGTACAACTTTGGCTACTTTTAACTCATCTGGGAATCTACATAATTTTATCTCTTTATTTATTATGTCTGCAATTGCTGGAGAAAGTATATGCTTCAATCGTTTTATTATGCCTATTTTTATTTCATCATGACCTGGTGATGCATTCGCTTTAAGGTTTTTGATGACAGTCTCGATTTCCTCAGTAGTGGTTAATTTTAAATACAGTGATCGGCCAGTTTCCCATTCTAGAGTGTTGCACGAAATGTTCGTACATGTCTGTACTTTTTGCAATATTTG
Organism: Xestobium rufovillosum; assembly: GCA_963966045.1. Classification (NCBI taxonomy): domain Eukaryota; kingdom Metazoa; phylum Arthropoda; class Insecta; order Coleoptera; family Ptinidae; genus Xestobium; species Xestobium rufovillosum. The sequence goes on from OZ014504.1 coordinate 18,875,874, forward strand.
TTCAGCTATCCCAGTGAAAAAGTTGTTAAATGAATTACTAATTTCTTTACGGTCCTCCACAGTTTGTTTCTTATCGTTTGTTATTTTAGTGCATTGTTCATGGCCTTTCTTTGCTATAATCATGCTTTCCTTAATTACATTCCAAAATTTCTTTGAAGAATTTCCTGCATTTATCAACCTTTCCTGAAAATACTGTTTCTTATTGTGTTTTATCAAATGTTTGATCTCTTTCGTTTTACTTTTTAATTTCTCCTTTAGGTATTCGTTGTTTGGATATTTACGGATATTTACAAGTAATCTCTGTCTGTAATTTTATTTTGTAGCTCTTTTGTAAACCAGCCTTCATTTATATTTTCAGCATAAGTTTTTTCAGTAGTTGTAGTTTCAGTTTTTAATCCAGTTTTAATAATTTCAGTTAATTGCAAGAACGTCGTCAGGTTTGTTTTTTCTTTTTGTATTCTTCCTTTTATATTGTCTTCTAAATTATTGTAATTAATTGTTGTTATTTTATATTTTTGCTTTGGTCTGCTCACTTTTGGTTTTGTATTTAATTTCACTAAAATAACTTTATGATCTGATAATATATTATCTTCCAGTTCATATTTTATTTGATCTGATGGAATATCTGTTATAATGTGGTCAATTATAGATTTGGTGTTTCCACCATTACCCGTTCTAGTTTCTTGTCCCTCTTTTATCGCATTGATTACGCTAAAACCATAGTTCTTTATTGTGCTAGTGTATTCATTCGTAATTCTGTCTTCTTTAAGGAGGTTTATATTTGCATCACCTATTATGATTGCATCTCTGCAAGTATACAGGCAATTTTCCAAAGTTTCCATAAATTGGACTTTACTATTAGATGGCTGTCTGTACATTACACCAACAGTTATTTTCAGTTGCTCTAAATATAATACTATAATTTCATTTCCATTTTCATTGACAGCATATTTTGTTTGAAAGTTTATCAAGTTATTTACATATATTGCTTCCCCTCCCCCTCTACTTTTTCGGCAGATATGTGTGCAATTGTATCCTTTGATTTGCATTCCTTTTATTTCATTATCGTAGAGCCAAGTCTCATTTATCAGTACTATGTCTGCACCTTCTTGCTTTATTAAGAGTTCAAGTTCGTCAATTTTATGCCTAAGACTACGTATATTAATGTATAAGATGGTAACTTTGCCAATATTTTTACTAATTACCATTAATCAAAAAAATAAATTCTACTTAACTATACTTTTCTATGTACTACTAAAACAACAAACTACTAGCAGTTCTAACTCTTAACTCACGCTCCTGTTTATTGCTCTGTTCAGCAGCTTGTTGACCTGCATTACCGAGTCCAGCTTTAAAACTTCTGAGTTTGCCTCTTCTCGCGCAAACACCTGACCTTCCTTGCACCATATGAAACGGTATCCATTTTTCTTTAGTTTCCTGGCTTGGCTGAAAATTTCTTGCACCTCCCTCGTTAGGTCTTCATTGAAGTAGATGATGTTATTCCTTCCATTTAAACCAATTTCATTAACAAATACTGATTCTTTCATTTTTCGTTTCTCAAGAGCATTCTCTTTTATTCTCTTACTTCTGAATTTAATCACTATTGGTGCATTTTCCTTTTTGTTGATTCGGTGCGCATCTATGATATCTCCTTCATTTATATTCATACCTACACACTTCAGCACTGTTTCAGTAACCTCTTCAATTTTTTCGTACGGTTGAAGGGGTATTCCAGCAACGATCAGATTTGCAGCTTTTTTGTCACTTTCAAGTTGGTTTATTCTTCTTTTCAGTTCTCCAATATCATTAGTCATGTTCGTGTTTATTTGAACTTGTTCGTGGAGTGCTTGTTTTAGTCTTTTATTTTCTTCCCTTTCTTCTTCAAATATGCTGTTAGTAAACTCTAATGCTCGTTTTAGTTCCTCGATCTCTTTTTTATAATCCTTTTCCATGCTTTTTAATTGGTGGTATATATCTTTCAAAGTTATGCTGTCATTTTCGCCTGTATTGACAGTGTTGGTAGCACTGTTAACTGTTTCACTTGCTTCAACTTCATTGCTGTTTTCACAGTAGTTGCAAATGTAGGTGTTTTGCTTCTCAGGCTTGCAGAACTCTTTGAATTTTTTATTACTTATACCGGCACATTTTATGTGGTACCATAGGCCACAAAAACCGTTACATTTGATGGAGTTTTGATTGTCTTTAACATTTTGTTTACAACCGCCGCACGGGGCGTCTGTACTCGGCGCCATCTTTAAATCTTTAAATTGATAGTCCGTCGATAAAGAGACGACATAGAAGCTAAGGGGAAGCTCTCAGAGCGGCAATTCGAATTTCGGAAAGGAAAGTCTCCGACTGATGCAAAGAGATATGTGCATAGAATAGCGGAGCGGATTCTGTGCTATGGTAACGTTGGATGTACAGAATGCCTTTAACTCAGTACCCTGGCTGGAAATTGTAAAGGAGGTGACCAGGCGGGGAGTGGAGCTTCACCTTATGCGAATGGTAAGAAGTTACCTTTCACAACGCGAATTGATGGTAAACGATGAGACGAGTATGAAAATAACATGTGGTGTCCCACCGAAATCTGTCTTGGGCCCTCTTTTATGGAATATCTTGTATGACTAAGTTTTAAATATACAAGTACCGAAGGGAATAACACTGGAGGCGTATGTAAATGACCTGACTGTCGTGGGGAGGCAGAAATGCAAAAGAAATGGAAACAAGAAAAAACCACGCTATACGGAATATGAACCAATGGATGCAAAGTGTGAGGATAAAATTAGTGCCAAAGAAAACAGAGGCAGTATTGCTGGTTGATGGAAGGAAATTAACCCACTTAAACATAGAAGTGCAAGACGCCCTACTTGAAACAAGCAGGACCTTAATATACTTGGGGATAATATTTGATAAAAACATGAGTATGACAGATCCTATAAGAGAAACGACCAAGAGAGCCGAAGTAACGGCGACGAGACTGGGAAAAATTATGACAAATTTAGGGGGTGCGAAAAGTTCCACGAGATGGGTACTGGCTTCAGTGGTAAACTCCATAGTATTGTATGGAGCACCAACTTGGCAGAAGGCCCTTAAGTTGCAAAAGTATAGGAAGATGATGGAGGGTGTCCAAAGAAAGTACCTATACATGATAAGGATCTGCAGTGCGTATAGGGCTGCGTCAACAAAAGCACTACAGGTGGTCTCTGGAAGCATACCTATAGAGCTCCTAGTTGAAGAGAGATGCAGAACATACGAGGGCACGGAAGAGCACGGAAGAGCAGCGGAAGAGCGGGACACAATCGGGCGATGGCAGGCGAGATGGGAAGCACTGCAGCATAAAGCGACATGAACCAAGAAACTCGTACCCTAAATAGGGGAGTGGTACGACAGAAAACACGGAGAAATCGACTACTACATGACTCAAGTCTTGACAGGCCATGGATGTTACCCTCCATATTTAGCAAGGATGAAGGTACAAGAGGAGGCTAGTTGTTGCTACTGTAGGGGCGAAAAAGATACACCGGAACATACAATATGTAAATGCGAGAGGTGGAAAAATGAGAGAAACGCAATGGGTGAGATCATGGGTGGAACGCCAAAACTGGAAAACTAGGTGGAAGAAATGTTAAGATCGGAGGAAAATGGAATGGCATCAGAGAAGAGCTTAAAACAGTAATCCAAACTAAGGAAAAGGAAGAAAGAGACAGAAAAAACAAAAGTAAGAAATAGTGACCAGACAGTTTTGTCGTGAAGTTCCGCGGCAAGGTGGTGCAAGGGGCGGAGGTTAGTGGGTAGATCGCCCTATCGCCCTTAGAAGGGTTATGATTCCCTCCGCAGAGCCCTATAAAAGGTTTCCCCTCCTCAAAACAAAAAAGTTAATACGCTGAGAGAAATGGAAAAACAAATTGGTTTTCGTGTTGTTCGATCTTGCGTAGAAAACTTATTTTGTCTTCCAGTATTAACCAGTATTAATCCTCCGATATAAACGAATATAACTAACAAGACGGTGGCTGGGTCTAAAATTGTAAATGATAGGGGTCAAGTTATAGAAACTGTTTTTCAAACATTTGACAAGTGCATCCCAAAAAATGGTAGTCGGGTGCCACCTTGGTATAAATAAGTAAATTACGGTAGTGGTCAATTATTGAGTGTTCATTCGAAAACACTTATATGACAATAAAAATTTTGCTTTTAAATGACGTTTCTACTAAAAGCTGAAAAATTAAGATGTATAAATAAAAATATTGAATCCACTGCATTTTGATTTGCGTCGATAAAAAAATATAAAACTTGGTGGTCTAAAAGGCTCCTACCCATTAGTTGGTGCTCGGCCGCCATCTTTGGTGACTCACATGTCAAATATTCTAAACACGGTATTATCTTAGCCACCATGAAAGTTCTAAGAGTTTGGTTGCTCTATGAGGAGCTGGAATGGGGTGACAGTGGAACAATATCAATGCAAGTATTACATAGATACTTAATGAACAAAAATTATGTTTCAGTTGAGATAGAAGGTGTCAAGGAGATGAGAGAAAGTAACCCAGAAGCAGACCACAATTATTAAGAAAACAAAGACTAAAAAGAATTGAAACAGAAGTTCCTGGGTTCCGCTCAACTATATCAATTTAATATTCCACATTTTGTCTACAACCTCGGTCTAAATCAGGTGACGTCAGTAAAATAATAAATTCTGTACTAGAGGAAAGTGTTCATCTTTCATTTCAACAACGTTGGGAGTTACAACTATTCCATTGTTGTATTCGTATGATGAAACCCAGTCATGCAAGAGAAATAGAGACATCCTTCATTGTAATACGTTTTATTGATCCGTTAATGTTGGCGGCAAGATTACCACCTGTTGAAAACCACCTAAATGATGATACTTTCATCCACCAGTCGTTGTGACATCAAGGCGTAAAAATTTTGCTAACTCTTTGACATCCACTGACGTTGTGACATCCAAAATCGGATGTCACAACGTTTTCTATGTTAAATCGCCTTGTAGGAGGGGCGGGGGGTCTAGAATAAATTCTAGGTGGATGTCAAAATGCAGTGATTTAAGTTGGACATGTATATTTTAGTTCCAACGTATATTGCATAGAGGGAGCGCAGGAGAGCTGGTGTAGTATATTGCAAAATTCTACGTTCTAGTTCGTGTGACATCCGTGTATTGGACGTAGACATTTTTGTTTCACTTGGCGCGCTTTCTGACATCCGAAACTTGACAACAGTGCGAGAGTGCCCCGTGTGTTGTTTTTTCGCGAAACTTTCGCGCCTTTGCTTGGGGGTAAATAATTAATTTCATTTTCTCTGGAATTTCAAAAAATATAATTTTCCACTGTATTTTTGAAAACCCTTTTTAATTTTGAAAACAAATTTACTTGGAAATCCCTTTTATTTTACACTTCTGGCAGTGTTAATTTTTAGGCTGCGACACTTTTCTTGAAATAAATATTTTATTTTTCATTTATTTATTTATTTATTTAGTAAATAAAATATCCAGCTTCTGTGTAAGTATATGTACGAGTAGTATTTCATCCCTACAGCACACTCGAATATCCCGAATGCTTCCAGTTTCTTTGAACTTCATCTCAATTTTACAAACCCTGGAAAGCGTAATTGTCAAAAAAAACTGTAAACTTCAGCTGAACGAGTTTAATTATACGAAAAATAATGTAAAACGTAAAATAATGTAAACATACGTTCACAGAAAATTTTATAGCCACGTGTGTTTTTGCATTCGGAAAGCTACTAGTTTTAAAAAAGAAAAAACCAAAAACAACTCTGCTTTTTCGGCATACAAACAAAATAAATTTTAAGACACAGTAAGGCATGTAATATCAAAACATATGAAAATTAAAAATATATTCTAACACTTCCATTAATTGAGTGTTTTAGATATGCCTATACAGGGTGTCTCAACTTAAGTTTACATTAGGAATTTCTCATGTTCCAGGGAACATGCTGTTTGGAAAATTTGCACGCATACCTTACAGAATATGGCGGATCTTAAGAAAATATGTTTGGTGTTCCAGCACTTCCGGTTATACCAGAATTATTCACAAACTTTCTTATTTTAAATGGAACACCCTGTATCTGATTGCATTTCGGTATTCCTTGTTGAACTTAAAAGCCACTTTGTTAACCATATATTGGGATCTAACTCCCACCGTTTCGGAGTTTTTTTGACGTTAAAAACGTCATTTTTCAAATTTGGTAAATTATAAGTTGGAAACTGTACGAGATATCGAAAAATGACGTATGTCCATATCCTAGTTTTTAATCTTCTATCTAATGGGGCTGAAAATACTGCCTCCTGATTGGTCATTTTCGTAATTTTTTGACCAATCATGTAGCAGCATTTTCCAGGCCCATTAGATAGATTAAAAACTATGATAGGGACGTATAAGTAATTTTTCAATATCTCGTACCGTTTCCAAGTTATAATTGATAAAATCTGAAAAATTATGTTCTTTAACGTCAAATAACGCCGAAACGGTGGGAGTTAGACCCAATTTACGGTTAACAAAGTGGCCTTTAAATTCAACAAGGAATATTAAAATGCAATCACAAACAGGGCGTTCCATTTAAAATAAGAAAGTTGGTGCGTACTTCCAGTATAACCGAAAGTGCTGGAACAACGAAAATATTTTTTTTAAATCCGCCATCTTTTGTAAGGTATGCATTCAAACTTTCAAAACAAAATGTTTGCTGGAACACATGAGATATTCCTAACGTAAGCTTAAGTAGAGACACCCTGTATACTTAACTTAGACATGTCCGCCTTCACTTCTCATTTATTTTTTTTTCGGTTTCCGACAATCCCGAGCAAAGTGACCACGACCTACACAGTTGTAACATATTACATTTACTATGTAGGTACCTTTCTTTTGTGTTGGGGCTACTGCCGGTTTTCTTAGAATTCGATGGCACTACTGCTATAGCCTTTTTTTGAGTCCATGGTTGATTAAATTTTTCCAAGTGGACATAATTGGACGATTTTGTCCAATTATGTCCGTCCGGATAAAATCAATAGTTATGGACAAATCGGACAAAATTGAACGAAATCAATAAACCGTGGCAAAAATTAAAAAAAAAATATTTTTTTAAATATTATTAATTAGTGATACTGGACCGTTCGAACAACTACTCCTCGGGCAAATACCCCGCCAGGCGTTGAATTATAGAACTAAATCCAGATTTTTTGTACTACGAGACGTTTCAGACTGCTACCCCATCTAAGATGGCTTTGAAACAATCCTAATTTGTCTCCATGTACGTACGTGCTTTTAAGCAGGCCTTTGTTCAAATATTGCATGTTTTGAATGTGTATGGAAAACCGCAGACCAACTGATGAGTCCCAGAAGGACGAAACCAGTTGGTCTGCGGTTTTTCATACACATTCAAAACATGCAATATTTGATTAAATATTATATTAAAAATAAAACAAATGAAAATGAAAACCCATTTTGGTGCTTGACTAGATAAGTTAGCAGACTAACTACTAATAAGTAAATAAGTAAAATTTAATACGAAGGCAGATTAAAATGAAATCTACCTAACCAGGAAAGAAAAGAGCTAGACAAAAACAAAATTTTATTTTTCGACATATAAACCTTTAACAGTTACACACTTCGTCCAACGCTTCTCCAATAACGCGATACCCTGCAAAAATAATTCTTTCGGTAACTCCTCGAAAAACTCGGAAACGACCTCTTTGGGTTCTTCATCTGAAGAAAATCGACGTCCTCGCAAATGTTTCTTCAGCTTAGGAAAGAGGTAATAGCCCGACGGAGCTAAGCCAGGGCTGTAAGGGGGGTGTCGTAACTCAACAAAACCGCGGGAGTTGTTGATTTCTTCCCGAACTCTGTGCGTCGTATGCACTCAGCAATTGTCGTGCAGCAATAAAGTTTTTTGGGCCTCTTTTGGCGTATCGCAACTTTTAAATTTTTAATTGTTTCTTTGTAGACATCTGCGTTAATTGTAGACTCCTTCTGCATATATTCAATCCACAGAATGCCCTCATTATCCCAAAAAATTGTCGCCATCAGCTTCCCTGCAGATGCTTGTGTCTTTGCCTTTTTGGGTGGTGGAGATCCTTTGTGCAACCATTGCACTGACTCTTGTTTTGTTGGAGGATCCCAGTGGAAGACCCACGTTTTATCGCTCGTTACAACTTTGGAGAAAAGGTCTTGGTAATGAGCTAACGCCGGCAAGTTTTCTTCGCAAATTTCTTGCCTGCACAACCTTAGTTAAGGAGTCAAGATTCTCGAAACCAGCGCGCTGACAATTTATCCATCCCCAAATCTTCTTGCAAAAGTCAACACAGATGACTCGCAGATTCCTATTGCATGGGCGATAATCGAGATTTTGATTCGTCGATCCTGTAGCACCATTTCTTCCACTTTCTTGATGTTGTCTTCGCTCCTTGCCTCCACAGGTCGTCCACTTTTAGGGTCATCTCGAATGGATTATCTGCCCCATTTGAACTGCTTTGACCAGAATTTTATGTGAAAATATGATGGACAATTTTCACCATATACAGCAGTCATACGTTCGTGTATGATTTTTGACGGATTGCCTTCTTTTGTCAAAAACTTTATCACGCTTCTATGCTCTAGTTTTAAATCACTTATTTCCCCGCGTTTGCAGCTTCACACACACCACAAAAATGAATTGATGTATACATAACATGACAAACACTCGTTAAACAGTTACAGCAACTTGACAGTAAACACTTGCCATGATAGCGCGTTTGTTTCATGGCTAGGTAGATTTCATTTTAATGTTCCCTCGTAAGTAAAAATGAAACTTGATTTTGTCCAATATTGTCTGATTTTGTCCAATTTTGTCTAATTTTGTCCAAAAATGTGATTGTTCAATTTTGTCCAATAATGTCCACGTCCTGGACGAAATCAAAAAAAGTGGACAAATTCACAACCCTGTTTCAGTCTTCTACAGATGATAAGTTGGCCTTCTCATCTTGAAGATGTGCTGTTGGATTTGTTATTGTCTGTTTGCCTTCATCAAATGGTAGCCAAGCTTGTCTAAAATTTCTGTATTTTGTAGGTAATCCACTAAGAATTTTGGGTCATCACAGCTGAGTCACTGACGATTCTCCAACTTCCTTTATTTGCCTGACCAAATTTTTCACCTTCGTTATATGCTGAGCTATTGTATCATTAGGATCCATGCTATACTGATGGAATCTCTCAACTATCTTTTCGTTTGTTTCAGATTTTTGTTCGTAAATAGAATTTAGTTGATCAAAAATATCTTTAGGCGATAAAGATTTCCCAATTAGCGTCATCCGAAATAATTCCATTGCTGGCGTTAACAGGAACATGACATACCCATCATATTTTACCCACTTTTCTATTTTTTCTGCGCTTCATCGTCTCCAACAGGAACTTCTGGTTTCCTTACTGTACCATCGGCTATACTATAGAAGCTTTTCGCTATTAATGTACTCTTCATCTGGAACTTATATTGATGGTAATTTCTACAATAATTTTTTTTACATTCATCACTTTCGATCACCCATTGTCACACAGACTTTTGACCTTAGGCTTTTTTTTACTTTTCTCTGATGAAACACATTCACCACAAATTTAACGTTCAGCATCCAGACTTCCGTAATCTGGGGATGTAATCTGTCAAATAATACGGTAAACTTCAGCTGAACGAGCGTAATTACACGAAAAAGAATGCAAAACGTAAAATAATGTAATTATAAGTTCACAGAAAATTTTATAGCCACGTGTGTTTTTGCATCCAGAAAACTACTAGTTTTAAAAAAGAACCAAACCAAAACAACTCTGTTTTATCAGTAGGTATACAAAACAAAATAAATTCTAAAGCCGTGTATAGACAGGCAACAAGGGGCAACATGTCATTGCGACTGTCGACTGTTTCTGTTTCGTGTCACAAAAGGAGGTAACTTAGTGCCCACATAAAAGAAACAAGTCGACTAAGGTTCCAAATAAAATGAAACATGAAGTTACTTAGTGTCCACACAACACAGTAATGTTTGTGATATGAGACGAAGAAGTCACGCATGTCATACAGGCACTGATGACAAACTGTCCATACCAAAGACACAGTCACAACTTGTCGATATCTGTTACCTATTTTCTTTTGAAGTTTACCGCCTCGAGAACGAAACACGCGACATTCTGAAACATTTGCTTTGGCGACTGAAACAACTAGGAACAAGTAGAAACAAGTGGCAACTTTGTTTCGGGAAACAGGTCGCCAATGACAAAAGTTGCTACTTGTTGCCTCTGTCTGTACCCGGCTTTTGGTTTGGACAGTTTGTCATCAGTGCCTGTATGACGTGCGTGACTTCTTCGTCCCATATCACAAACATTACTGTGTTGTGTGGACACTTAGTAACTTAGTGTCCACATAAAAGAAACAAGTCGACTAAGGTTCCAAATAAAATGAAACATGAAGAAACTTAGTGTCCACACAACACAGTAATGTTTGTGATATGGGACGAAGAAGGCACGCACGTCATATAGGCACTGATGACAAACTGTCCAAACCAAAAGCCGGGTACAGACAGAGGCAACAAGTAGCAACTTTTGTCATTGGCGACCTGCTTCCCGAAACAAAGTTGCCACTTGTTTCTACTTGTTCCTAGTTGTTTCTGTCGCCAAAGCAAATGTTTCGTTCTCGAGGCGGTAAACTTCAAAAGAAAATAGGTAACAGATATCGACAAGTTGCGACTGTGTCTTTGGTATGGACAGTTTGTCATCAGTGCCTGTATGACATGCGTGACTTCTTCGTCTCATATCACAAACATTACTGTGTTGTGTGGACACTAAGTTTCTTTATATTTCATTTTATTTGGAACCTTGATCGACTTGTTTCTTTTATGTGGACACTAAGTTACCTCCTTTTGTAACACAAAACAGAAACAGTTGACAAAGTCGAAATGACATGTTGCCCCTTGTTGCCTTTGTCTATACACGGCTAAAGACACAGTCGCAACTTGTCGACATCTGTTACCTATTTTCTTTTGAAGTTTACAGCCTCGAGAGCGAAACACGCGACATTCGGAAACATTTGCTATTGCGACAGTAACAACTAGGAACAAGTAGAAACAAGTGGCAACTTTATTTCGGGAAACAGGTCGCTAATGACAAAAGTTGCTACTTGTTGCCTCTGTCTGTACCCGGCTTTATGCTGCGCCACTGTCTTAAGCCGGGTACAGACAGAGGCAACAAGTAGCAACTTTTGTCATTGGCGACCTGTTTCCCGAAACAAATTGCCACTTGTTTCTACTTGTTCCTAGTTGTTTCTGTCGCCGAAGCAAATGTTTCCGAATGTCGCGTGTTTCGCTCTCGAGGCGGTAAACTTCAAAAGAAAATAGGTAACAGATGTCGACAAGTTGCGACTGTGTCTTTGATTTGGACAGTTTGTCATCAGTGCCTGTATCACATGCGTGACTTCTTCGTCCCATATCACAATCATTACTGTGTTGTGTGGACACTAAGTTTCTTCATGTTTCATTTTATTTGGAACCTAAAGCCGTGTATAGACAGAGGCAACAAGGGGCAACATGTCATTGCGACTTTGTAGACTGTTTCTGTTTCGTGTCACAAAAGGAGGTAACTTAGTGTCCACATAAAAGAAACAAGTCTACTAAGGTTCCAATTAAAATGAAACATGAAGAAACTTGGTGTCCACACAACACAGTAATGTTTGTGATGTGGAACGAAGAAGTCACGCATGTCATACAGGCACTGATGACAAACTGTCCAAACCAAAGACACAGTCGCAACTTGTCGACATCTGTTACCTATTTTCTTTTGAAGTTTACCGCTTCGAGAGCGAAACACGCGACATTCGGAAACATTTGCTTTGGCGACAGAAACAACTAGAAACAAGTAGAAACAAGTGGCAACTTCGTTTCGGGAAACAGGTCGCCAATGACAAAAGTTGCTACTTGTTGCCTCTGTCTGTACCCGGCTTTAGTCGACTTGTTTGTTTTATGTGGACACTAAGTTACCTTCTTTTGTGACACGAAACAGAAACAGTCGACAAAGTCGCAATGACATGTTGCCCCTTGTTGCCTCTGTCTATACACGGCTTTTGGTTTGGACAGTTTGTCATCATTGCCTGTATGACATGCGTGACTTCTTCGTCCCATATAACAAACATTACTGTGTTGTGTGGACACTAAGTTTCTTCATGTTTCATTTTATTTGGAACCTTAGTCGACTTTTTCTTTTATGCGAACACTAAGTTACCCCCTTTTATGACACGAAACAAAAACAGTCGACAAAGTCGCAATGGCATGTTGCCCCTTGTTGCCTCTGTCTATACACGGCTTAAGGCAAGTAATACCAAAACATATGAAAATGAAAGATACATTCTAAGAGTAATGGGTCGTTCTATAAAGAAAGGTGCAGTTGGTTCACCAGGAATTTAATTTTATGGTAGGTTTAGGCCTGAATTTAAATTTTCAATTAAAATAAAATAAACAAAAGCATCCTGTTCCCTGGCAGGCTGCTTCAGTGGAGAGCCACACAATCCGTCAATTTGGTAGGAATTTATTCTATACCTATTTTTGATGGTCACTCAAAATTGTTCAAGTTTTAGTTGTTCGGGTACAATTATAGCCCTCCTTTGAAAAAAACTTGCAATGTCCTTATTACTCCTAAGAGGAGGTTATACTTATCTTCCAATACTTAATAAATTATTTAGCCACGAATTCAGCCATTCCTTGGGCATATGCAGAGTTAACAAATTGCAACTCAATGGGCCTTTTTCCAATTTTTTAACTTTGAAACCGAAAAAAATTGTTTTAATGCACCCAGTTAACGCAATTCCAGTCACATTCACATTGCGCTACCTTTCGTTATTGCAAATTTATGAGAAAAGAACTCTGTAGGCAAAATATTTTCCGAAACGAGAAAATTTTTCAATAATTAAAATAAGTTAAGAATATTGAGAGAACTTAATTTTATTTTGGAAACCCTTGCCCTGCGTTAAATACATGGGTTGCATAGGGAAATCGCCCGCGGTATAATCTCCTCTTTAATAAATGATTTATGAAAATGGCAACTCTGTAAAGATGTCACAAGATACGCAAATATTTCACGGATGTCGCAGGACACGTGAAATAAATATGTATAATGGATATACAACGGATGTCAAAGAGATAGGACAAATATTTTTTTCATTATGTGTATGGTTGATTTTTTTTCTCGAAACGGCACCCCCTCTTGAATTCCAGAAAGTCTTATTCTTGTTTTCTTCGTATATGCTTTTTTAAGGCTGGATGCCGAAACGTCACCATTTTTACCGGATGTCACAAGATACGGCGGACCAGTATATATATACATATACAGGAGCGTTGATATATATATAAATTCTAATTTCTGCAAAAACAACCATTCTGGTGATAAAAAAATAAAAACACACACCCATGAGCACCCATGCAACACGCTCGCAAGCGAACACCCACGTGCACGCACGCAAACAAGCATGCTCACGTACACAGACGCAAGCGCGCTCACGTATGCACACACGCACGCGCACACACATCCACGCGAGCGCACACGCCACACACACACACACACACCCGCACCTGCAAACACGCGCACACACACCCACGCACTCAACATACAACACTTGCACACATGCAGGCAGAAGTAAACGCGCACGAGCATGCTCACACACACACACTCACCCACACCAACTCGCGCGCGCGCGCGCACACACACACTCGTGCAAATTAAACTGTTGGGTTACTTTTTAAAACATCCCTCTGGGTTTGTTTCTTTTTTGGTTTCTTGCGGCTTCCACTGCTGCTTTCCCCAACGCTCACGTCGGCGTCGGTAGTTTCTGCCATAATTAATTAATTTACACCACACAGACACAACACAGCAGCACACAGATTACAGCACGCAGATGCAGCATTGAAAAAGAAAAGTAACTACTTAACCTCTGCTTAATAGTAGTGTGTAGAAAAAATAATCGATAATATTATTCGATTAATGGAATCATTGAAAAAATCTCGAGTTGCGTTTCACTCGGGAAGCTATATTTCCATTATGAAAATCATGTGATTGTGCCCATCACTAATTCATAGGCAGTTGGTATGAAAACGAAAGCTAACTAACTTGACAGGCATTCTGCATCTTCTATTCGGGACCTAAGTGCCTCCGTCATACGTCAGATTTTCATTCCAAACAAAACAAAAGCACGTGCCATTTGACGTTTATCGATATTATTTACAACGTCTTAAACTAGTTTTTGCAATATAATTATAGACGTTTTGCAGTGAAAACAGTTTATTTTCAATTTGTGTGTTGGGCTTACGCGTAAAAACTTGAAAACAACTATAATTATATTTCAGAGGTTAGGTTAAAACGTCAGAAAGCACGTGGCTTTGTTTTGTTTGGAATGAAAATCTGACGTTTGTGACGCACCACTTATCTCCCGAATTCCAGAAAGTGTTTTAAATTTGCATCACAATTTCTACTTCATAATAGATGACTCTGAGAGTAACCAACTCTGATACTCCGGATTAAACTTCTTTTGCTTGAAAATTGGATTTATCTACATTTGCTTGAAACTAGACATTTTAAAGCATTATTTCTTATGGATTTAACTGGATTTGCTCGAATCTGAATTTACCAGTCGATAGAGCTCGCCCAAGTTACTTATAATCGACTATAAAAGCGAAAACTCAAAAAAGTGGATTTATCTGCTTTTGCATGTTTGCTCCTCTATTTGAAAATTAAAAATAACTTGACTTTTGAAGCATAAAAATGCCCCAGGTAGGCCATGAAACTAATTTTGCGCAATAATATTATTGTCGGGGGGTGTTAACAGTATTTTATTGTTGTTTTTATTACTCGTTTTCGAACCAAATTTAACCGACCTCGTAGGTCCAATAATAACAAAGTTAGCAGTGGTGTGCATTTAATTTTGGACACCCTGTATACTATACACTCACAAACTAATAATCACATCGAGTATGAGCAAAGCATGTGTGAAATGCGCAAAAACTTCAAACTTACAAGAAGTAATAATTTTCATAAACGTTGCCAATTATCAGCATCCTTGATTTAGAAGGGTATACGTTAGGTGCACTAACAAACGAACGCTGTTGAATGTTACCAGCAGGTAACACAGTGGATGCCCGGTAAAACTGCCCTATAAGTTCAAGAAAATAAGGCAGTGTTATGCTATAATATTTTTGTCTTACATTCTTCCTTAGTGACCTACGATGGTTAAATGAATGCTTAACAAGCCCAGTTCTTATCTTGATAACCAATTACGATAAAGACATTTGTAATGAATTTTCCTGTCAACTAAGTGGTTATTATATAAAGATGGCAGTCCATAAAAGTAGGGTCTCTGTATGGAAAGTTTTTCTGTACTATTCCTAATACAGTTATGCCATGTTTTCTCATACCAAAAATAAAACAATTCCAATAAACCACACCAAACACCTTCTTTATTCACCGGTCGGTACTACTACACGCATACATAGATAAATTCATACAATATAAATATACAGGGTCAACGCGGCGCGAACATCCCGCCCACCTTGAAGCATCTTCAAAAAATTAATTAAAATTCAAATATTCTACCACAATAATGAATAAAATTAAACTAAAGTTCAACAAGTAAGCTCAGACAATTGTACTAAAACTAAATTCGAACACAAAGCAAAGCCAAGTACACAGTATGAACATTTCAAATAAACCAACAAAATTTTAACATTCTTCCAACTAAACTAAAATAAATTGTACAATGCAGTAAAGGTAAGTACATAATTATTACATACATGAAAATATCAAACCAAATACCAGATTTTGACAAAAGAAATTAGTAATTTTTTATTCCTTAGGTAACGCACATAATTTTCTAACTGCACGTTTATACACGCCGCCACTACCGGTTTTAACACTTGCCACTCTCACCACTCCATCTTCTCCAGGGAACACTTCCACAATTCGCCCTAAAGGCCAGCTCAATGGAGGCTGGTTGTCGTCCATAAGAAGTACCATGTCCCCGACTGCAACTGGTGGAGCACCAATTCGCCACTTCGTCCTCGTCTGGAGCTGATGTAGGTATTCGACTCGCCATCTATGCCAAAAATGTTCTCTAACCCTTTGCAGGTGTTGCCAACGGGATAATTTCTTTTCAGGTACGTCGACCAATGATGGCTGTACAGGTTCAACTAATGGGTCTCCCAAGAGGAAATGCGCAGGAGTTAAAACTGACAAATCATTAGGATCTGACGATAGAGGAACTTGGGGTCTAGAGTTTACACATGATTCTATGAGGGTTAAAAGAGTATAAGCTTCTTCAAAGGTAAGTAATAAATTTTGTGTAACCTTTTGAAAATGACGTTTTACTGCTTTTACTGCGGACTCCCAAAGACCGCCAAAGTGGGGAGAACGGAGCGGTATGAAATTCCAAGCAACCTTGTGTTTCGTTAATTCTGTTGTAATGTAACTTCCATTAGCCTCCAAAAATTGATAAATATCTTTTAGTTCCTTATTAGCTCCTTGAAATGTAGTTCCATTGTCTGAATATATTTGACTACAGGCGCCTCTTCTTGCTATAAAACGTTTGAAAGCCGCTAGGAATGTTTCGGAGGTTAAGTCGCTAACCAATTCTATATGGATGGCCTTTGTTGCAAGGCAGATAAAAATTGCAATATATGCCTTGGTTATATGCACTCGGGCACGTCTTCTACTTTCTCGCAATTTAATGGGTCCAGCATAGTCCACCCCAGAGACTACGAAAGGTCTAATAGTTTCTAAAACTCTTGGCGCAGGTAAATTGCCCATTATATGTTCTGATATTCTGGGTTTCCAACGAAAACATTTTAAACATGTAGCAACTACCTTCCTAGCCACTCTTCTTCCTGATAACGGCCAATACCTCAATCTAACCATAGCTAACAATTGTTCTCCTTCCAGTATTAATTTGGTTATGTGATGTTTTGCAGGTAAGACGACCGGATGTTTGTGGTCACCAGAAATATTTGCTTGCTGCAATCTACCTCCGACTCTAATAAGATTTTCGTTATCCAAAAAAGGGTTTAAGCTTGAGAGTTTGCTATTCTTAGCTAGTAGTCGATTACTTCCCAAATCTCTCAAGTCCTGTGCAAATTCTTCTCTTTGAACCTGGAGCAATATTACATTACAAGCTGCTTCTAGTTCTTTCGTTACTATTGGACCAAATTTTCTTTCTCTAACATTTTTACAATTAAAAATGAATCTTTTACATAAAGCTATCACTCTCTGAAGTTTTCTAAATGACGAAAATCTTTCTAAAACTTCCCACTGATCTAATGTGGCTGTATTCGCTAATAAAGATACATTCACTTGTTCAATTCTCGTTAAAATCGGACAAGAGATGCCTATCTCGTTCCAATTATAATTCAGTTTCAGCCAGTTCGGTCCATACCACCAGATTTCTTGTTCTTCTATAAGTTCCGGTTGGCACCCTCTGGAGAGTATGTCTGCAGGATTGTCTTCGGAAGAGACATGTCTCCATTTTACGTCTATAGTTAGGTAGTTGTTGTATTTGCGAAACCCTATTTGCCACAAAGGTTTCTAAACGATTGGGTGGAGTATTTATCCAAAACAAGACTATATTAGAGTCTGTAAATAAATGAATTCTTCGAACCCTATTGGTCAAAGCGTTTCTAACTGTGCTAACTAATCGGGAAAGTACTAAGGCTCCACTAAGCTCTAGTCTAGGCAACGATAAAGTCTTTAGAAGCGCCACCTTAGATTTGGAGCAGAGCAATCTAGATATTTTGCTTCCATTAGAATTTTGGCATACGATGTAAACACATGCCCCATAGGCCTTTTCAGAGGCATCACAGAAACCGTGAATATCAAACGATTCTTCTACATTTCCTGGATTTACGTTTCTCATGATCCTCAAGTTGTTTACGGAAGCTATACTCTTGTAATAGTTAGTCCACAAAGTATAAATGGATTGTGGAACCGATTCGTCCCAATCTATCTTGATTTGCCATAATTCTTGCATAATTAGTTTCGCTGTAGTAATGATGGGTCCAATTAATCCAAGGGGATCAAATATTTGAGCTATCCTAGAAAGAATAGAACGTTTGGTAACCTTGTAATCAGAATCAAGGGTTACCTTATATTGCAATACATCTTCTTGGGCATTCCATAATAAGCCTAAAGTTTTTGATGCATCTGTTTTGTCCAAGACCAGCAACGAATCTTCTTTGTTAGGTTCCATCAATTTTTCCAAAATTTATCTTTTATTACTTCGCCATTTTCTTAAATGAAGCTGACCCAATGACAATAACAATGTGAGTTGATTTTGCAAATTCTTAGCTTCATTTTCAGTGTGCGTACCAGTGAGCACATCATCCATACAAAAGTCTCTTAAGAGAACCTTTTTAGCTAAAGGGTATTTGTCGCCATCTTGAAAAGCTAATTCCATCAGACATCGTGTAGCCAAGAACGGTGCTGACGATGTTCCATACGTCACAGTGTTGAGACTGTAAACCTTTACCGGTTCTAATGTGTCTGGTCTCCAAAGAACTCGTTGCAGTTGCCTGTCTCGTTCACACACCAGTATTTGACGGCACATCATCGCTATGTCCGCCGTAAGAACGTATTGATGTGTTCGAAATCTCAAAATTATGTTCAACAAATCATCTTGAATGTATGCTTCTACCATAAGCATATCATTTAGCGACCGTCCAGACGTGGTCTTTGTTGATGCGTCAAAGACTACTCTCAGTGTCCCAAGCGTTTACTGGAATGCTTAAAGCTTCTAGTGCACTTAAATGCATTTGAATACTATCCACAAATTTTCTCAAAGTCACATGATTTTCCTTGACGGAAGTCATTTCTACTACCGCCTGTATATGCGAATTTACAATAAGCCACTTATTTTCATATCTCTTGAGCAGCAATCCCCAGGCAATTTTATAATTCTCAGCTGAAGTTTTAATCGAGTGAATTACTTGTAGCGCTTCACCTTTTAACGAACCCCGTAGATATTGAAATTTTTGAATGTCACTTAGCCCACTATGTGATTCTATTGCCGAAATAAACGAGTCCTTAAACAATAACCATTCTTCGTAATTTCCACTAAAGCTAGGTAATGATAAAGTAGGTAATTTTACAGAATTCGACGATTGCAGCTGTTCTATACCAGATACTTGAGCTACTGTTGCCGTTTGTTCGTTGTTTTGCGCTATTATTTTGTTTGTTTGTTTGTTTAGCCATAACATCAAAAAATAAATTTTCAAACTCTATCCTTTCCCTAACATCTAATTCATCTTCTTTCTCTAAAAGTTCTATCTTCACCTGAATGTTTTCAAATTTCTCCCAAACTAACGCTACCTTTTTCGCTCTTATTTTTAATTTTTCTATGTTCTCATCCCCAAAGGTTGTCAAGAATTCATCCAATCTTACAACCTGATCCTTAATGTTCTTTCCATCTAATTTCAACCTCCTTAATTCAGCCATATTAATTAAAGATAGGTAATTGATAATGTTATATTTTATTTTAGGAAAGAAGAGAAAAGGATAAAATACAAGCGCAGTAAAACAGAGAGAGACCCACTAACCTGCTGTTGAACTGATATCCGATGACCGTGAAACCGGAGGAGCGCAAAAACTCTTGCCGTCTAAAAAATTTTGCTACTATTCTTGAAATACTACGTATTTTCACTAACTTATTAACCACTATTTTTCTACTAATTCCCCATCCGACATAAGAAGGACCATATGGAAAGTTTTTCTGTACTATTCCTCATACAGTTATGCCATGTTTTCTCATACCAAAAATAAAACAATTCCAATAAACCACACCAAACACCTTCTTTATTCACCGGTTGGTACTACTACACGCATACATAGATAAATTCATACAATATAAATATACAGGGTCAACGCGGCGCGGACACTGTATTATACCCCCACCGAAGGCAACCAAATCTTAAATTATTTAGAAATCTGTATAATCGCTTAGGCGAAAGAGGATCTTTCCGTCCAAAAGGTGAAAATAGCGGTCCGAAGATTATTTTGGCTGAGCAGGAAGATGAGGTTTTGGTTAGATTTCACGAAAATCCAGGCATAAGTACCTGTCGTTTAAGTGCGGCAACAGGCGTAAGTATCTCTTCGATTTGGAGAATTTTGCACAAAGAGAAGCTTCACCCATACCACATTACTCCAATACAAAATTGGTTACCAGAAGATCCTCCTGCTCGTCTACGTTTCGCTAATTCCTTACAAGAGCAGCATGTCGCGGATCCTAATTTTTTGAACAAAATCCTCTTCACAGATGAGGCAACGTTTACTCGACGTGGAGTTTTCACCTGGCGAAACAATCATTTGTGGGATTCTGAAAACCCCCATGCCGTTAAAGAAAGATACTTCCAACATGAATTGAAGATCAATGTTTGGTGCGGTGTAATTTCAGATTTCTTTACTGGGCCTTTTCAACTTCCACCCAACCTGAACGGTCCACTTTATTTAAATTTTCTTCAGAAAAATTTGTACGAACTGCTTGAAGAAGTACCACTTAATTTAACGGAAAATATGTGGTCCATGCATGACGGGGCGCCCGCACATTTTACCCGGCCGGTGCGGAAGTACTTAGACAACGTCTTTCCACATCGGTCGATTGGCCGTAGATGTGAATTTGCTTGGCCGCCTAGAAGCCCCGACTTAAATCCTCTGGATTTTTCGATGTGGTTTAGAATGAAAGATATGGTTTAAAAAGAAGCTGTTGATTCACCCGATGAGCTGTGGTGAAGAATATAAGCGGCTGCCAATGAAATCAACGGCAATCCAGGGGCATTGTTTAGAACTCGGGGGTCTCTCAGGAAACGCATTGAAAAATGTATCCAAGTGAATGGTGGACACTTCGAACAACTGCTTTAAAATTTAATGTTTCCTAATTTTCTTTTTCTTGTACCTAAGCGTTTGTAGTGAACTAAAATTTATTTTGTTAGCAGCACTTAATAAGCGTTTCATTTCTAAAATTTTAACACTATCTGCATTAAGTCGTTTTTTCTTGAAAATGGGCTGGAATATCAAAATGAGACAACAATAGATTTGTTATAAAAATGGTTGGTCTTTCAGATTTTGGAGCCTATTTGACGTTAGATGTACATGGTAAAAAGTTATGGGTCAATTTATCAAAGCAATACGTTATAAGTAGCGCACTCTATGGGCAACGTCAAAAATGTTATTGGAATCTTTTTTCCCGTAAGAGAAACCATAGGATTGCAAATTTTCAAGTCTACAACCTAAGAAATTTCGTAGTTATGGCAAAAAATGGAAATAAAATTGTAACTTTCAACACCCTCTATTTCCTAAACCACCAACGTTCGGATGAGGCATGTTCGGGTCAATGGTCATTATTTGACCTGTAGAATCTCCAGTTAACGGATTTCCCATTGTGAATGAAACACCCTGCATACATACATACAAACGTCTTTAAGAGTATCTTGCGACTTTCTACATTAACCGCTCCCGAACATAACAGTTATTTCTTTTTGTCAAGAGTCCAACAAACCCCTTTAAAATGAACTGAAAACCGACTTCGTAGTACTACGCTCATTTTTAAACGGTGAAAATTGAAGTGTTGAATTTTGAACAGTTTATAAACGAAATTTTATTTTTGGCTTCTATAGAAAGAAAATTTAAATATTTTATCTTAGAAAGTGCCAGTTCACTCATTAAATTGACAATATTTACGCGTGCATAACGCCAAGAGATTTACAGTTTTCGAAAAAATGTTTCTATAGAGGCATAAGATATACCTTCTTCTACCATAATCAGGCGTTCGTGTTGCTAAATTTACTAGGATGAAGGTTTAATCGTAGTATAGCGAAAGCACTACAAACGCAAAATATGCCTTGGTGTGTGCTGCGTTGTCACATTGACTAGGTTCCAAAAGCGCGAGCTTTGGATATGTGTTGTTCTTGTGTCCATAAATGTGATTAAAGAATCTGTGTTGCAACACAGCTGATAGTCCGCTCCGTCTTCTAACGGATACCTCACCGACCCGCTACCCCGAAGGTGTAACTTTTGACCTGCTTTGTCGAACTCTTAAACGCAACTCGACCCTGCGCTATTCTTTGTTTTATATCTCTAGTGCTCCTACAATCGCGAGTTATTCGACTTCCTAAGCAGAAATCCTAGTTTAATTAAACGCTCTCTTACCTCTTGACCTGCACACTTTATCAAATTTATTACTTTTCTAACAACTTGTTGAACTACGTAAAGAAAAAATAGTTGGCATTCTCTTATTTTGTCAAAGTCAAGGCACAGAGATTTCCAATCCGTTAGCGTCAGGTTAACCAATAACCAATATCAAGCCTTCGCAACCGACCGCTCTCTGACGTCAGATTGCCTCCATTATAAATATTCATTTGAAGGACGGCGTAAATTTAAAAACGTTTATTTAGATTTTAGATATTACTAACAAAATTTATTACATTCTAGTCTGCACTACAAACAACTTATTCATATAAAAATCTCTGTTAAAATTGACATACTAACGACCCTATTAGCAAATTAAAGGGCATTTATGAAATTCAGATTTAACTGACAGGATATAACAAATCATAATCTATATCAGAATTAGTTAACATCAAAATAATGTGAAATCTATGAGAAAGTACTTTATTTATTACATTATTCATCAATAATAAAACATTATTAAGCCTCCTGAGGCATTGTGCTTTAAGTAAGTGAGCATCTCCTGGCTATTCGCTTTGTTCCAAGAAAATTGAAATGGAATTTACTTCCGGAATGATTTATGGATGCAGGACGTCTGACATGGCGCGAATGAACTGGTGCCGAACGAATTATTAAGAGAAGGCTTGCATTAATTCTCGTAATAGTTACTGAAAAGAATCAGACTTTGATTAAGACCGTAATTAAAAAATTATACGTCATTTAGGAATGTAATTATTTGCCTTTTCCGGTCGCTCAAGTTTCCCTTGAAAGAAAATTGAATATTTAAGAAGTAATTTAGCAACTCCGGATCTTTTTGTTTCTTGTTCTTTAAGTAACACCCGAACAAGAGAAATTTTTAATTAAGTCGAAGTTTATTGCTTCTCAAAAAAGATTCCTTGTAAGTTTAGGAAAAGTAAAATCTGAGCGTAGATTGCTATGAATTTCAGCAGATATTAAATAAACTTATTGAATGATTTTAATTCAAAAATCGGGTTGAACGAATAAGAAGTTAGAGAATTAAATTAATATGAATATGTTAAAATGAGTATTGGATAAAATAGGTAATTGTGTACAATTATTACGGAAAACTGCACACATTTGCAGATATGAGGTAAATGTGAAAAATAATAAATTCGTTAAATTCATCGATTCGGTAAAACACCGCAAATAGTCCAGTCACTGTAGACGAATTTGTCTCCGAAACCGGCAAAAAACAAGCTAAACTTTTGGATTTTGATAGGACAGCAAGATAGTGGGAGAAGAAAATTGTAGAGGGTGAAATTCCACAAAAAGGTCCTTAACATTTTTTTGTAATTAATAATAGGTCACAGTTTTGGCGTGGAACGCATTAAAAAAGATGCAACAACGTTGAGTTTTTGAGGCAAACGAAAAATGGGTGAATATACTAGATAATCAATAACAACACCAGAAATTACAAGATACATAAAATAATAAGAAATTGAACAACCAATGCAAAAGCAACTCAAAAAAGGTTATTGGGAAATTTCTTCTGTGGAGGTGGAACAAAAGTTGTATGAGAACCAGAAAAGATGCGGAATATGGTGCGATATAAGAAAATGCCAATTAAAAAGAAAATACAGTTATTTGTTATTAAACCAGAAATATGGGTGGCACATTTTAATAGCCTATATGATGATGATCAGAAGAGTATCACACTGGAAGACAGGCTCACAAGTATTAGTAAACTGAAAAAAACATCCCCGGTATTGATAACATTACGAAAGCACATACTTAAAGCATATACCTAAAGTTCGGAACAAATTCATTATCTCGATAACTGGTTATTGGAAGTAAATAAAATTTGGCATTGGAGGATTACAAATTATGGCAGATTCATTTTTCATATTGGCCGTGTTGCCACTAGGCCTGCGACTTTTTTCGATATATCGATATTTATATCAATTATTAATTTAACGACTGAAGATATGAATATACTAATGAGTATTTATATCGATATATCGATATATCGAATAACGATACCGGAATGTCGATATATCGAAATATCGATATTTCGATATATCGATATTTTTATGTCGATATATCGATATATCGATATTTAGATATATCGATATTTCGATATATCGATATTTCGATATATCGATATATCGATATATCGATATGTCGATATTTCGATATATCGATATATCGATTTAGCGCGGTGTCGACGTTTTACAATGATTTTAATAACTTCTGTAAAACCTAAAACATAGTTGCAATGTGAAAGTGACTGAAATTACATTAATTTTATGCCGCATGTAGGATACAATTTCAATCCTTTAACTATTCCCTAACTTGAAGCATACTTGAAGAATAGCTAAATAATTCTTTAGATTAGAAGCGTTGTTTTGAAACTAAATTCAAGAGTTATAACCTCCAGTACCAGTATCAGTTCATTGTGTCTCTATGTACTATTAACAGCAAAAGTGGTCTTCCACTTTACGGTTCAATTCCGCTGAAAATGCCATAACCAATTACGTTCTGAGGTAAAAAAACCTTAGCAACTGTCCGCCAATTAAAGTTTTGAAGGCGGATCTAAACAATTTTATTTGAATGACAACAAATGTGTTAGCCTTGCACTAGTAAACAAAGGGCATTCATCAAAGTATCGAGATCGGATAACGAAAAATCACATCGTCTATGGGGAGCGGGGCTGACGAAAACATAACAAAGTCCGGCACAAACGATTCACATCGCAAACTGGAACTAACACCACTTTTGCTGATAATAGTACATACGAATAGCGAACAAGGTTTGCTTAGAATAAATAGATCAGATCAAACATTATTTTGCTGTAAATGTACAGGACAGCCACCTGGTATGGTACTCGAACTTGCCCGAACATTGTTGGAACTATCCAGTATCATTAGAATCTGATAAATAATTAATGAAGTAGGTAATTAGCTCTTACTGACATCTGACCGTAGGAAGTCGGTATATAAGTATGTTTCGTTCTTAATGTATAGAGCTGTACCGCACTGACGAGTCTTAAAAAGGACGAAACCAGTTGTCTTTGGTTACCCTGGTCATTCAGAACGAAACAATGTTTGGTCTTATTTTTGGTTATATGACTACAATAAAAAATCGTAACCATTTTTCAAACTAAGGGGCCTCCTTTCAAGTATTGCTGGCGGAGTGGGGAGGAACCAAATTCTAATCACGCCACTGAATTCAATATTGTTTGTGACCTGGAGTTTTCGCTTTGTCTTATTATCCTTCAACATGCAGCCAAGCCTTCAGGTGACAATAAATTACTCCCACCCTAAAATTTGTCTTATTTTGGAGAAGAATTAATGGACTACTTACATCAATATTGAGAGTGTGACAATTACAGGCAGGAGTAAGACGTTTCATAATGAGCACGGAATATTTCTTTCTGATTGATAGAGGCAGTGGCGGACATATTGGGTCTCCCTACTGGGTAGGGGTAAATACATATTCTAAAACAGAAATGAATAGCTTCTTCCATAATGCATGCGGTCGTGTGGGAACCTAGCAACTCTGCCTAATTTTTGATATTATTCGTCTTACGTTTAGTAACAAGCACCAACTTTTACGTTGGACAGTTTTCTAAGAAATCAATATAAGAGTTTTCCTCCTGTTGCACACTTTTTTGGACACGTACTGTATAAGTATCTATCAAAATATCGATATTTCGATATGCCGATATGTCGATATTTCGATATATCGATATATCAATATATCGATATTTCGATATATCGATATTTCGATATATCGATATTTCGATATATCGATATTTCGATATATCGATATTTCGATATATCGATATTTCGATATATCGATATTTCGATATATCGATATTTCGATATATCGATATTTAGTTGAACAGTAAAAGCTGTTGTGCTCGGGAACGGCTAATGCCGAACTTAATGTAGAAACTCGGAAGAGACCTTAAAGACGTATGTATAGAGTACGGCATTGCACGGGTGCGAAACTTGGACAATTTGAGAAACGGATCGAAAGAGAATAGAAGCGTTTGAAATGTGGTGCTACAGACTCATGATGCAGATACCGTGGATAGATAATAAGGTTAGAAATAGGGGGTATTAGAAAGAGTTGGGGAAAAGCGAAAGGCATGGGAGACAATAAAGAATTGGAGAGATAGGATCGTAGGACACCTTCTGAGACATAAAGGAATAGTTCGCGACATACTAGAGTTGGAGAAAGGAATAAGATTAGACTGCTGTTCCCAAATAGCTGGGGGTGTAGGATGTTTTACTTTTAGGGAAATGCGTAGGTTAGCTCAGAAAAGGAAAGGATGGAGGTACGCGTCCAACCAGTCTTCGGATTGAGAACTTTATGATGATGACTGCCTCTCGTGTACTAAGAAAGCAAGTTATACGTAGAGACACAAGGGTGCTTCAAGCCCAAAGATAAATTCGGGGTAGCATTCTGCGATGTCTTGTAGTAAACGCAAACATCTGGATTTACTTCTATAATTCGAGAATTCAACGACTCGCGGGAAGTAGTTGTTCGAGCGGTCCAGTAACACTCAAATTTCGTAGGTTTTCGAACTAGTTTTGAACAATATGAAAACACTGCGACTTTCACGGGAAATATGTTATTCAAATTTTATGAGTACATAGTCTAAATGTCAGTTGCCTTGTTGTCACTTACGACTTTTGCATAAGTAACCTTGTTTATTACATGCTTGCCTTTTGGCAATTGGCACTAGGCGAGATAAACTTTTCTAACAATTTGATCATTCTTATTGGTGAAAACTTTTTTGATTACATTCCAAAATCAATTTCCTTCTTCAATCCAAGAATTCAGCTTGTTTGTAATTTTTGCTTGGTATAAAGCTATGTTGATTGGACTATAAAGGTGAAAGACAGTTTAGAGTTCTTGTCATCGTATTTACGCAATATAAGGAAAACTTGATCGAATACTGAATTTTTAACTTCCAATTTTACTATAGAAATTTTGAATAGGCTGGAAAATATGTAGTTACTTAACGTTTTCGTGTCCATTATGTTTTCTTCAATATAAATCGTGCAAAAACGTTAACCTTTTATTAACGGATGTTTCCCATACATCAGTTAATGCTTTCGTAAAATAATAAGTACCTATTACGCGCTGCTTATACTTACATATTTTTGTTTTAAAACCTATACGGACATTTCATTTAAATTTCTACCAATTACCAAACGTAATTAACTACCATAGATGCTCATTTTGTCATTACCTAAAAATTCGAATTTCTAGAGAATTTATTGCTGCGATAATTTAATTCATATGTATAAAATCTCGTACGCCGCGACGTTTTTGTCAGAATTAGCCCTAACTATTACAGCGATATTTTTTTATTTACCTTTTGCTGCCATGGCGACGTCCCAAATGTGCATCATAAAATTATATTTCCTTATACATTATTTTTGCTTCATGGTCTCATTTACCACTTTAGTTACGGCAATGTTTTTGTTTTCTCGTCCTTAATGATTTACTGCCATACCTTGTCGACTTTTCTCCTTACCTCTCATTATTAGTTTTTTAAATTTAATGTTTTGTGCTTACTCTACTTTATTTTATTATTGGTTCATAAAATTTGTTTATTATTAGATATTATCAATATTACGCTATTACGCATAAGGTTCAATTCTCGGCTAATCCAACTGGAATTGTCACTGTCGTTCTCCCTCGAAAGGCATTGGCCAATCACCGAGGTACTATGTCCTAAGACTTTTATCTGAGTCAGGAAAAAATTAATACTGAATCAAGACCGACGAAACAGTGCCACTTGATTGGTTCTTAATGTAATTATTATTAAAAATATACCCTAAACGTCTTTTTGGATATTGGAGAATTATAAGTTGTCCAGACAAGCAGAAATAAACATTAAGTATATTATTTCTTTTCCCTAACACTCGAGAAGTAGCTCCCGCACTTCATCTTCCAGTTCTGGCTCCCCTCCGAGTGGAAAAAATTCAAACTTGACCTAGCTAAGACGAGGTATGCACTTACATACAAACATATCATCATTTCTGAACAAATAAAATATTTGGCGTCCACTTAAGTTTTCTGGAGCATCTCTGCCGTCTATTTCACGGCTTTATGAAATCTAGTAAGAATAATATTTGTAATTCTTTGTATTTATGTTGCTATGAGAAAGCGCCAATCCTGCTAATGCGCGTCATAACAAGCAGCTTTAAGAAATGAAAACAAAAATCCAACTTATGTGTTTAGTTGCCAGTGACAAATAATTCACGAGTATCATTTTATTTGCTATTTATTTGTGTCGAAATAAATCAGAAACTATGTAGAAAAATAATGGTAGATATTACTTTATTAAAATTTCCATAATGGCCTAGGTATTGTACTTATTATTCAGTTACCTACTCTTAAGCAGAACTGAAGTAATATAATATATGTATATTGGATTAAAGTACATAAATAACAACCAAATGGTCTCTATAATCAGTCATTTTACTGGTAACTCGACTTGTAATGAGATCACAAATTAAGTAAATGCATCCCAAAAATCAAAAGATAATAAAGAAACATACTGCCTCGTGCTATCCAAAACACAAAAGAAATACATAATAAATGCTTCCTTCTTCAAGAAATAAACATACTTCATACTCATGAAAGGATTTACAGGCAACGACGCCCGTCGGCCGTTGTAGGCTTGTATCGCTCTATCCATCACACTATTGTTAAATGCAATATATCACTTTGCTAGATCAATAGTGAGACAAGTTAAAAAGTATAGTTTTGAGATATTGACGTTTCAAAATTGTAAGTGCGACCAAAAGTTATTTTGATCGTTTTTCGTAATAAAATTTTCAGGTAAATTAACACATCGTAAAAACTGCGATTATTAATCTATTGTTTTCTTAAACTTTGTCTTACAGAAAAAACATGAAAACCAAGATGTCTTATTATTTCACTGAAACTGTAAGCGATTGCGAGCGATTGTAAGTTAACCTAATATGTTTTATGTTGTCTTAGTAATGTACCGGGTGGCCAGATAAGAATGCAAAGTGCTGTATCTCGGAAGCTATTCGTCATAGTCTTGCGGTAAAAAAAAATATTACTAAAGTGGCCAAGAGAAGACCGTGGAAAATATTTTCAGATTTCCAAGATGGTCGCCAAGGGGCGTAACCGCCATCTTAAACTTTTAAAGTGATTTTTCACTGAAATCCACCTAGTAAATGTACCAAAAAAATATGTGTTTTTTAAAGATAAGCTTTATTCGAGTAATTCTTCTTTAACACTTTTTGACGTATCTATTAAAATGAAGTGGTGGGGGGTGATTCAATGTTTTTTACATAAACAGCTGTAACTCCTAAACGACTGAACGGATTTTAACAAACTTGGTCTCCTTGGAAAAAGCATTTATTGCTCCATCAAACCCATCTTACCTGTGATATGTCTAATTCTTAGTGATGCCGCTAGAGCGCGTTTTTTGATATAATAACAGAAAATTGCAAAATTCTCTAAAAAATTAAATGCAATAATATGACTTTTTTCATAAAAATGTAGTGAAATTATACCTAAATAGGCTAGTGAAGACCATATCTCGATATCTTATTCCTAGCCAAAAATATCGAAAAAAGAAAATTTAGTTATCATTAAATTTTAGATAGCCACTATTACACCGGTATTTATTCTTATTTATTTGTCTTTTTTAAAGATTCAGTGATAAAATTTCATAATTTTATAATTTTTAAATAATAAAAGTATTCTTATTTCAAACAATTAAAAAAATTATGAAATTTTATCACTGAATCTTGAAAAAAGACAAATAAATAAGAATAGTAATAGCGTCTCTCTAAAATTTTATGATAACTAAGTTTTCTTTCTTCGATATTTTTGGCTAGGAATAAGATATCGAGATGTGGTCTTCACTAGCCTATTTAGGTATCATTTCACTACATTTTTATGAAAAAAGTAATATTATTGCATTTAATTCTTTAGAGAATTTTGCAATTTTCTGTTGTTATATCAAAAAACGCGCTCTAGCGGCATCACTAAGAATTAGACATATGGGTTTGATGGAGCAATAAATGCTTTTTCCAACGAGACCAAGTTTGTTAAAATCCGTTCAGTCGTTTAGGAGTTACAGCTGTTTATTTAAAAAAAACATTGAATCACCCCCCACCACTTTATTTTAATAGGTACGTCAAAATGTGTTAAACAAGAATTACTCGAATAAAGCTTATCTTGAAAAAACACATATATTTTGGTACATTTACTAGGTGGATTTCAGTGAAAAATCACTTTAAAAGTTTAAGATGGTGGTTACGCCCCCTGGCGACCATCTTGGAAATCTGAAAATATTTTCCACGGTCTTCTCTTCCTATCTTTCATATTCTTTAATGTCTTCCATACGTTTTCCTTTTTCCCAACTCTTTCTAATACCTCCCTCTCCTAATACACTGACGGACAAAAAAAGTGGCGCACCTAGATTTTGCAATAAGTTTGAAGTTCAATAACTTTTGAACGGGACAATCGATTTTAATAATTATTTTTTTTGCTGCAAAGCGCGACTTTTCTAGATAATTAGGATGTATTTTGCTTTCCACTAAAAATTTTTGTTTCTTCTATATTGCCTTTTTATACAAAGTTTGATTGACGCTATGGAGTGAAATTGTAAGTTTATTGAATTCTTACATTAGTCACGTGATACCCCATTATTTCCTTTTCAATAAATTTCCTTTTATTTCACCTTTTTAGTCCTTGTGCCACCAAAAATGCCACACTTTAGACGAAGTAGTGTAATTAACTTGTAATTAACACGGAGGCCATGGAATAACATAAGCCAAAGAACATCGTTTTATGAAATGCATTGAGGAAGTGTTTGAGACACAATTTCGTAAACAACTGTAATTAATAAAGAAAACAACAAATAACAACATGAAAAATAAACTGAAAATAAATTGAAAAACAAGCTGGCTAATAACGAGTATTTCCTTCTCTGGCTAGTCAAATTTGTGATGTTGATTTGAGGAATATTTTCCCATTCTTTTATAAGAGCGACCCTCAATTCATGAAGATTTTCTGGATTGCAGCCGCTAACACGTTGTCCCAATTATTCATCTCATAAATTTTCGATAGGATTCATATCCGGGCATCTTTTGGACCACGGCAAGCGATTAATTACAGTTGTTTACGAAATTGTTGCTCTTCTTTCTCAAACACTGCCTCAACACATTTCATAAAAAGATGGTGTTTTTTTGGATTTTGTAATTCCATGGCACCCTTGTTAATTATAAGCTAAATTACACTGCTTCATCTAAAGTGCTGCATTTTCGGTAACACAATGACTAAAAAGGTGAAATAAAAGAAAAACTATTGAAAAGGAAATTCGGTATCACGTGACTAATGTAAGAATGTAAGAATTCAATAAACAGTTTCACTCCATAGCGTCAATGAAACTTTGTCTAAAAAACATACTGTACTTCTAAAGGCACTATAGAAGAAGCAAAATTTTTTAGTGGAAAGCAAAATACATCATAATTATCTAGAAAAGTCGCGCTTTGCAGCAAAAAAGAATGATTAAAATCGATTGTCTCGTTCAAAAGTTATTGAAATTCGAACTTATAGCAAAATCTAGGTGCGCCACTTTTTTTGTCCGTCAATGTACTTGTTCCGCCCTTTTCTCCATCTTTCTTTGCACAATTCAAGTTAAAATTTTTCACTTGTGGGAAGTTAAACTAATAGTTCTCAAATTTTCGCACTTATACGAACGTCTAGCGTACTGGCAAGTTCGAACAACTACTCTTCGGGAAAATACCCCGTCAGGCATTGAACTATTATGATGTCTTGTACTATAAAATATCACAGTTATCTTTACTTCTTCGTTTTCAGGTCAAACTAAATATTTTGTGCTGCAAATGTATTCACTGGTTTCACCCTCACATGAAGTATTTGTTCATCATTCATTTATTGCACCCAAATTTTTATATGATTTCACATACACACCTACGTAATACAATATGACATATTGTGGTATTGTGGTATTGTGGTATTGTGGTATTGTGGTAAGTGCGGTTATTATATAAAAAAAAAACAAATTTGTGAAAAATTTCGCAATACAACGTAAAACTTGAGTTACTGCTTGAATAATAGTTATAACAATTAATAATGTATCGCCTTTTGTTTCTGAAAAGATCCTCGACTGGAATTAATACAGCTATTGTAACTTTATTTTTTGTCTACTGAAAAAACATTAATTTTCACTTACAACATGTGTGCGCTACACCTTCGATGTAGTGTAAACAACATTGCCATGAAGCAGCAAATGTAACTGAATGTGTAAAGTGCGACACGAATTTATTTACATGCAGCATTACACACCTCACATAAGAACATTATTGGATTTACTATTTCCCCATGCTTATTGGACATATTCAGCCTAACAAACATGATATAATGAAATAAACCAGATACACGTACTCAGAACATTTAATTACAGGATAACACAGTTTGCACAACGAGGAATCGTTTTGAATGGTCGTTTACACGTTACGACCATTCTGATTAACGGTTAAATTACTTTCCAAATTATTTGCTCGATCGACACTGGCCAATAACAGATACTGTAAATTTATAATAGCATAAATTCTATTCTAATCTGTATCACTAGTTTTAGGTGGAAGTAATTACTTTAAACACAAATGAAACAATCGTTGAAAACTTCATTTGTGTGAATCAGATAGTTACTAGGTTATTTAGATAAAGAGAATTTAGGTTAAATATAGGTGTAGACATCTGTTCCTGGCTACTTCTAGATGAGTATGCAATAGGCGATGTGCACATTTTAAATTTCGCGCAGCTTTGCTCCATCTGGTGGCAAAATATTCTGAGCCGGCAGGAAAACACCAGATAATAATTGCCTTGAAAATTAATGTGGTATTTTGTGAAAAACACCAATTATTGTGTGATAATGTTCGTGTACCGTTAAGAACAAGTAAAACTAATTTTCTCAAAATTTCCAAATATGAATGTGGCAATTTAATTTGGTTTCTTGCCTGTACCTACAATAATTTAAACATTTTGCGAAACGGTAACGAATATAAAGGTAAAAAACTAGTGGAATCCAGGCACGTAAAGAAAGTGATGGAACAAGGGAGCTGCATTTGTGCGAAAATAATAAGACAGACGTCCGTGAAGATAACGGTAATTGAGGTTATGTAATAGTTATTCACGAAACGAGTGCGAGAAGACATTTTTCGCGCATGAGCGCAATGTTTGAAGCACGAGCGACGAAGGAGCGAGTGCTTCATTTGCGCGAATGCAACGAAGACGTCTTCGCGCATCGAGGTTCGTACAATATTTTTTGAAACGAACATTATATTTTTTTAATTATTATCTAATACGTTTCCAATTAAAATTTCAAAAAATCAAGTGGTTACATTGACAGATTTCCATTTGACCATTGTAGAAAATGACATTTGGTTTAATTTATTAAATTGAGTTGTCAAAGTGTCAATCGAATTAATAGCGATTTATCTTTATTCTTTCACTATTTTCAACATCCAAATTGGAGAAATGGCGTTTTGTTAATCAAACTTTATTACTATCAAGTCAAATTATTTCTAGCAAGCCTGAAAGGGCCAGTGCTTTTTGCTAGATTTCGCGCACTAGTGCGCGAACACTATGTTTGAGTTTGTCTGTCGGGTTCGCGAAATGTCATTTTGAGAGCGGTGAGTTCAAAAACGTCATAAATTGTTTTTAATCACCATTTCATTTAGATCGACAGCAACAGGAACGTTATCACTGCATTAAGTGACTGTATTGCTGGTATAGCAGGACATTGCAAGCATATATCTGCAGCTTCAACACCCCAAAGTTTCCCGCTGCACTGTCTCTGATTTACCTAGTTTTTACGAAATAGTGTTAGTCTAGAAAATGAGTTTTAAGCTAAATGATCGATGAATAACTGTAAGTTATATCATTACAAAACTAATAAACTACTACAATATTGTAATGGAACTTGCAATCAATGTAATCAATTAAAGATGTTTTGCCATAGACGTGTATTGTCATTATTACACTAACGCACAATTTATCAAATTTTCACCACGTGCGTGAACATCCAATTGCACTGGATACCTTCATCACTAAATGTAATTTTGCCAGCGACATTTTGTAAATCTGTGTTCATAAGAATAGCTTTCGGAGTGCAATTGCAAATGTGATCAAACTAGGTAGGTACTCTTTGAAAACTGAAAATATCAAGAAAATAATTTGTGGTATTACTTCATGCTTTATGTAAAAGGTAAAACTTACATTTCATAAATTACTATTTTATACATCCATAATTATGTGACTGTATTGCTGGCAGGGTTGCCAACCCTCCGGATTTGACCCGGAGTCTCAGGGAAAAGATTACTTTCTCCGGGTTCCGGGTTTTCACGAAAAATCTCCGGGAAAAATAAATTTGCTAGGTACTCTGAAAAAAATTTGCAACGTCTCTATCAGTAACGCTAAAACGTGTGGTCGCTGGTTGGTGGTCGCGACCAGAGATGTCGCGACGGTTAGCGTTTTTTTTTTGTTAGTTACTTAAATGCAAGAGGCAGTGTACTAGTAGGTACAGTGTACATGTACAGGGTATCCCACGACGACCTTACACGATCTGTATATAGAAAAGTATATACAGGGTGGGCCAATAGTGTGTAGTCGGCCCATATCTCTGGTTCTATTCAAGGTAGCAAAATAAAACTTTACATGTATGTTGAGAACCCTACGAAGCATCCGATAAAATTATTTTGGTGTATACAGGGTGTTCATACTTTGAGCACCAAACCAAAATTATGTTTTTCTAAATGGAACGCCCCACATATGTTTACATATTTGAATTCCCAATAAAATTTTATGAAATATGGTCTTGTACACGATGGGGTTTAGAGTGAGCAATTTTAAGATATTACCATTTTAGTGCCAGTTTGGGCCCAACTTTGAGGAACTGCTGACATCTACTGGTCGAAGCTATTTAAGATTTCTTTATTGGACTAGGTTCACAGACTGCTCTATTTGTAAAATTCTTGAGTAATTTTGTCACAAAACTTAATATCATACAGGGTGGACAGCTTACGCAATATGCATTTTTTCTTAAAAATTTCAAATGGAACACCCCATATATTATTTCCAAATTTGATAGACAGTTTACTAAGCTTTTGATTGATGTAGATATTGTTAGGTCTGCGACTGACAGTTTCGGTAGAATTGAAATTTGAACTTTAAAATGTAGTAATTTTATCGGTATTTTGTTCGTTTCTCCCATATTTTAAGGCCCAAAACGCAAAATATGAATTCCATTTTGTTTTTGGAAGTTGATTTCACATTGAGACAAAAAATTTGATCGCCAGATTACTTCTCTATGGTCATATTCTTAAATAAATGGTAACTTATTAAACCTAGGTATAAATTCAAACAAGGAGTGCCATGGAAGAAAACCGTCCTTTCAAGAAGTAAACTTACAGTGAGATTTCTTGTGCCGGTGTAAACTCTATTCGCTAAATTTCCTGTAAAAACAAAGTGTAAGCATTTTTCTGAGTTTTGGGTGGCAAAATTGCAGAAATTCCCCAAAGATGGTACAAAATTACGGCAAAAATCTCAGTTCTTAAAGTTCAATCTTTATTTCTGTCTAAATTATCAGTCGCAGACCTGCCAATATCTACATCAGTGAAAAGCTTAATAAACTGGTTATTAAACCTGCAAATAATATACGGGGTGTTCCATTAGACATTTTTGAGAAAAGCTCCATTTTGCGCAAGTTGGCCACTCTGTACAAAGTAAACTATTTTGAAAAAAGTGTTAATGGATTTTACAAATAGAGTGTCCTCTGAACCTAGTCCAGTAAAAAAATCAGAGTTATCTTTGATCAGCAGACGTCAGTAGCACCACAAATTTGGGTTCACACTGGTACTAAAATAGCCATATCTTAACAACGCTTACTCTAAACCCCACCGTGTAGCATATCAACTTTCATGAAATTTTATGGGGAATCCAAATATGCAAACAAATGTGGGGCATTCCATTTGAAAAACCATAACTTTGGTTTGGTACGTAGCACGTGAACATCCTGTATACATCAATATAATTTTAACAGAAGCTTCGTGGGGTTCTCCACACACACGCAGAATTTCATGTTGATATCTTGAATAGAATCAGAGATACGGACCAACTACGCACTATTGGCCCACCCTGTATAGTAGAATTACACAAATTTGCACAAACAGGTAATCGAGGATGCTCAATTCGACTAAAATATTTTTGACTTTCTACGACTTCCGGTTATACCGGAAATAGACACCAACTTCCTTATTTTAAATGGAATGCCCACATTTTTATTACGGATTTAGATTTTTGGTCGAATTTTAAGGTCACCTTATGCAAAACATCATATGTGTAAAGTGCACCCTCTTGGAGATATTAGACTTTAAAAATCGTAATTTTTCAAATTTCATCAATTATAACTTGGAAACGGTACGAGATAAAGAAAAATTATTTACATGACCCTATCCTAGTTTTTAATTCTTTATCTAATGGGTCTGGAAAATACTGCTTCCTGATTGACAACTTTTTGTCATATTTTGACCAATCAGGAGGCAGTATTTTCCAGACCCTTTAGATAGAGAATTAACAACTGGGATAGGGACATGTAAGTCATTTTTCTTTATCTCGTTGGTAGCCATATAATCGGAAATGCCAGAAAGCCAAAAATATTTTACTTCAAAAGAACATCCTCGACAACCCCTAATTCCAAATTTTGGAAAAATGCTTATAAACCCATAAAATTTTGACCAACGGGTTAGCTGAATCTCCCTGTAGTAAGAGTGCAATATTTGGAAAAAACTGACTACAAAAGTAGTGACGTAACCTTGAGCCAGATCAGGTTATAATTCCAAATAAACAAACGCGTCACGTGCTCTTGACATCTGTCAGTGTCAACTACAAAACATCTTACCGTATAGCTTTTGCAGTATAACTATAGTAGTTTTGCCGTGGAAACAGTTTATTTTCAATTTGTGTGATGTGCTTGCGTGTAAAAACTGTAATTACATTCCCACAGTTACAGTAAGATGTTTTGCAGTTGACACTGACAACGAAACGAAAGATCTGCCGAAAACATCGCCGCTGTCCGTGACAGTGTGCAGGAGAACCCGAGGAAGTCAATTCCGCGCCGCGCACAAGCAGACATCAACTTGGCGAATTTTGCGTCGGGACTTGGGCCTGCACCCCTACAAAATCCAACTGACCCAAGAGCTGAAGGTAAACGACCATAGACAACGCCGTGAGTTTGCTCAATGGGCTCTAGAACAGTTGGAAGCGGACCCCAATTTCAGAAAAAAAATCATGTTCAGCGACGAGGCCCATTTTTGGATGAACGGATACGTCAACAAACAAAATTTCCTGATCTGGGACGATGCCAATCCACACGAGTTCCGCCAAGTGGTAATGCATCCGCAGAAAGTGTGTATTGTGGGCCGGCGGCATCATCGGTCCGTATTTCTTCGAAAACGACGATGGCATTGCCATCACCATCAACGGAGAGCGCTACCGATTGATGTTAACCAATTTGTTGTCGCCCAGATTGGATTATATAGATACAGACCACATGTGATTTCAACAGGACGGCGCCACGTGCCACACAGCTCAAGCCACAGTGGACATTCTGCACGAGCGATTTGAGGGCATGGTTATCTCACGCAGGGGCGACGTGAACTGGCCACCACTATCGTGCGATTTGACCCCATTAGACTTTTTCTTGTGGGGTTTCCTTAAGTTGCAGGTCTATGCCAATAGGCCGCAAACGACCGCTGATCTCAAAGTCAATATAACCAGTGCCATCGCTCAAATTCGGCCTGATCTATGCGCCAGAGTCATCGAAAATTGGACCTCTCGGATGCACGCAACTCAGCGAAGCCGCGGGGGCCATTTGAACGGGGTCATATTCCACAAATGTCATAGATAGGTCTTTGAAATAAAACAAAAAATACGTTGATATCTTATAAGCAACTTGACAATATTTACGATACGGCTCAGTTCCTGATGACAATGTCATCAGGAACTGAGCCGTATCGTAAATATACACCAGACTATTGCAATTTCTTGGCAGCCTTATTCTTATGTGCTATTATTCCTATTCCTCGACCAAGCGAACGCAGTAAGATTTCATCGAATCCCCTTTCACAAAAACAAGCAATTTTTATACTGTTTTCGTTATTAATCCTTTCAGCAAACTCTAGGAAACATTGAGATGCGTGAAAAGTTAAAAACAGCAAAAAAGTTTAACCCAAATCATGGGCCTAGGAAAAGAAAACGAATGAAAATAAAGTAGGTGTATAATACAAGATAAAACTCGAGAAAAATACTTGGACCTAAACCTTAGAAACGCGAAAACATTCAGTGCAGTTCACACCGCCATAGACAATTTCGGTACCTAACTCAACTGGTATGATTATCGATGGATTTGAGTGAGGCAAAGTCTGTGACAGGTTGTGTAAAGGGACAGGTCAGGACAAGTCAGGACAGGTCAGGACAGGTCAGGACAGGACAGGTCAGGTCAGATCCCTCCTTTTTTCATAAAAATTTTTCAGTTCATTTTTTAATATGGAAGATTGCAGAAAGAGAAAATAAACGTTTTGCATTATAAAATATCTTTTTATTTTTGTACCCCCTCCAGTATGAACACTTGCGCTAATTTGAACAAGCTTGGGATTTTTGTGTTCATGTTATCATGCCTCTCCTGTATTTTTAATATTTTTCAACGATAAGAAAGTGTAAAGCGTAAATTAAAATCGGTACTATACACGAGGGTATTCGCGGCATTGCATTTCATAGAAATCCCATGAGATCGAAATTATGTAAATGACCTGACCTGGCCTAACCGTATACCTTCGGTTACCCCCTTTCACTTTACCTGCTATTCTGGTATTTTCTTATTAATAATAGAATTGTGCTGCCTTGTACAGAGACGAACAGAAGTTAGTTTCGAACTCGTGGGATGTCGATCTGATGAGACAAATAGTATATTGTGTTACTAGTGCGGAAAAGTGTTACTTCCTCAAGAGTGCAAAGATCACACGAGTGAAAAATTAAATTCTTGCACGTGTTACACACTATACTTTTTCTACGACCACAGTTCTTCACTAAATTTGGTAACTTTGTGTTGAATTAATACAAACGTCAAAATGAGTTCACTCGCATTTCAAAGCATGATGTGTGCAATGTGCATACGCCAAGTACACAGCAAATTTTATACCCAACACGCATATTCTCACCCAAACCATAGTGCCATAGTGCCATTTACAATATAGACTTTCATGTGTAGCAGCCAATATTTCACAAAAATTACCATTACTGAAGGAGCCAACTACGGCAACATGTTTTTATATCAAATATTGGAAAGTCAACTCGCGAGATTTACCCTTTCGTTCTAGACTTCATAACCCAACGTGAACTAGTATTTCCTTTGGCTGGATGTAACGTTTGTTGGTCAAATAATTTTTTTGGAAAACCAGCAATTTTGGTTGATTTGCATTTTCTTAATTTCTCTCACATTTTTACGCTACGAAGAAGTTGCAAGAGGTAAATCACGGGCGTATCTATTACGTACACCAGTTAACACTGAACAACTCTAGCTTCGGCTAGAGAAAAGCATTCTTATTGAGAAGAAACACCTTCGTATTTCCAATTACTTTAAATCTGAAAGTTTCCACTATTTTATTAAAATTACCTACCCTTAAGAAATTAAAAAGTAGAGCTTGAAAACCTGTATTGCTATTTTAAGTCAATGATCTAGTGGAAAATGTTTTGCTAGCTGATAAATTGCACTTAATTTTTTCTGGTCGTAAAACCCTAAATAAGACAAAAACAAGAGACACCAAAATGACAAAGGATATTATTGTATTGTTGAAGTGTCTGCAGTTGCCTCCTTATCATGCATGGCTATTGTATTCCTCTCTCTGCTTTATATATGTACCTAACCATTACAAACGTGGGGAGGCTAAATCGTGTGTACACTGTCGCATATAAGCGCTTTAAACATCAATCTAGAGCTCTCTGGAGCCGCGTGTCTATCTGTTCGTTATACTCCAAACTCGGTAATTCAAATGATACGGTGATTCAAATGAGCCACCCACAACAAGCGTACCCTTCGGTGCGTAAATACTGTAGTGGAAAAAGGTGTTGAAATGTAAGCACAAAATGGTGATGAGATCGATGAAAATTCATGAATTTGTATGCCTAATGAAGATGTTTTGTTTCAGCATTAATGGACACCCAACACCAGAATTAAAACACTGCCTCAAGCGGAGAAATATAATACCTCTCTGAAATTAATATTTATTAGTATTTGTGACGAAACCAATCGAGTCTTACCGTTGAATACTGAAGTGATTCTTGAAATATGCTGGAGATATTTTATTAGGAATCCGTAAAACGTCAAGGGTAATTTTTTCCAGTAACTTTAAACAAAGAATCTTATACTTACCAACAAAAGTTCAATTGGAAAAAATTTGAGTAATGGTCTACTAATGCTGGATGAGTCAATAGTGAGGGATTCTTGCACCCGAGATTGCACGAAATATTAATAAGTATGTATTTTCAGATTGTGTGTGCATATTTTCAAAATATCCCTCGAACATTTACGCATAAACAATTTTCTAACGAAAAAATCCATTTCAAATAAAAATCGTCCTTTATTATTAAACCGGCTCTATAATTCAAAAAGAAGACCTTGCAGTCAACAGTGTACCGTGCAGTGCACCATGGCAGGGAGAATGAAAATATTGCCGGTGCAGTGATGTGTATAGAAATCCTGGCATTGATGCTTTTGTTGCATGTAAACTCGCAGTGAATATAAAACAGAAAAACAGTAAATTACTATCTTTCTTTTCTCTTACCCGGTTCATTCGGCAATCCTTCGGAAAACCTACCGAACTTACTTGAGGAAACTAATTTCAAAGTTTATTACTTAGATTGGGGGCAATCGAAAATATTTCTTTTTTTTCTTCCTCTTTAGTTAGATCCCTTACCAACATCTAATACATTCAGGGAAACTGAAGTAAACGTTGTACGTACAGATTATGTATATACCTACATACGGGGTGGAATATTGAACCTTTCTACATCAAATTATCATTTAAACGGTACAAAGTATACGTAAAATAATCAATTTCAGTAGAAGTGAGTGGGAGCAGCGGCATTAATTCCTTTGTACCTATTAAATAACTGGCACCCTCAAACCACAATCCCAATCCTTAAAAATTTTAATTATACCGTGCCGCATATCAAATGAAAGGTAATTGCAAGGGTAATTGTCTCTAGAATGCAATAAAAAGCGTGGCATAAAGATCGATCAAGCAGATGAAATTTAGCTAATATTCAAAAATGTGTTTGTTCTAAACAATTTAATACTTAGTAGGTATGTAGGTACTATTTCTACAAACAAAAATGTGTCAATTTTATTTGTTGGTTTTTGCCTGGTGGTATAACTTACAAATTACGTTACAGCTTACACGCACAAACAACTGTACAGATTCGAAATGTCTTTCGAAATATTGCAACTAATTGCCGATCGCGATTTGAGTGCGATTTGTTAAACCTGTACCTTCCAGTTTCTCCATAAAGAAAAATTACTTCACTTCGCGCGGTTCCATTAAAAGTTTAGGTCAAAAAATCTTCTCAAATAGGTTCCACACAAGAGTTCGATGAATTAAAAATGGTTCTCCCGTTCACTCGTTCCAATTCAGAAATACCCACCCCAGTACTTAGAGCTGTCGCGATTGTTGTCATGCAACGAATTTTTGAAAAACGGTTGAATTACATATTTTCAATTTATTCTTTGTAGTAATAAAATGTGGTCTGGAATTGCTGGAGATTTTAAGGAAACTGTTTTTAATAACCACGAGTGTAAATTCGACAGTCTTTGATCTTCTGTCAAATTTCCACGAGTGGTTAGTAATAAACAGCTTGAGTAATAGTCCGAGAGCCCGCTGCAAAATTATGCACCCATCTGTTAACGAAATGGAATGTGCGGCAAAGGCATGTAAAAACATCGTACTCAACGGAAAGGCACCCGTGCCGGTCACCATTTGGTGCAAAGAGGTAAAAACAAGGGCACTTCCGGTGCGGAAAATTGCCATTGTTTTTACCTTTTTGCACCAAATGGTGACCGGCACGGGTGCCGTTCCGTTGAGTACGATGTTTTTACATGCCTTTGCCGCACATTATTTCATGCATAATTTTGCAGCGGGCTCTCCTACTATAAAATTACCTGAAAATTCCAGACCACGAATTGTATTTGACAAGATTATTTTATGAATCGAAGCAATGTAGCTCAAAACAAATTAATTTTTAATTGATAGCTCTAGAGGGAAATGTGTAAGAAATACTTGACGTTTGGCAGGTACTAAAGTAATTAGATTATAAATTATAAATGCACCTACAAATTCGCAACTATGACAACTTATCAACAAGTAAAATTCTTGAAAAAATTACCGAAATTTATGTATAATACAAGTCACTGGACCAAAATTAAATGTTTCGATTGGCCAATTTGACGATGAAAAAAATAATCTCTCATTTCCATAAAGTTCGAGAACAAACAAACAAATAAACATAAACTGTCGTCGTGAGTTTCGTGAGTTTCGTTTTAGTTAATTCGCACTATGTGACGAGGTGTCCTACCCACCAAACGATATCTGCCTGTTGGTACATACTATTTCTTTAAGATTTGAATTAAAAGTATTAAAGGAAAGCAGTCGGTACTCTAGAGTGATGGGATAAAAATATTGTTAATTCTAACTGAGATTCTAACGAACTTAACATTGCTAAAAATTAGGTAATTGGAATAGGTCAAAATGTTTTATAAGGAATTATGGTACTACACGTTCATATTATTGACATGGGAAGCAATACTTCAGACGCCGAACCTTTGATCAAATTTAAAAACAGGTTGGCTGAAAATAGTAGTAATAATGCTGAAACCATGGTGCCGTAAAATTCGGCGGTGAGCAATACCCACCCAGATTTGAACAATGCGGGTGCTGCAAATGAAGATTTTCAGAATGTGTTATGTACACGCACAGACGCAGAATATTGCAATAAGTGATAATATGCCAAAATTTCAGCTTCGGATGACATTCCATTTTCACTATAGGTACGTTTCAGATCATGATCCTCCTTTTAGGGCTATGTTTGAGGCATATTAAGGTAAAAGTGAGGCATTTAGTGCTTGTCGTGGCTACTTAGAGTTACTGCATTTTCCTCATTTTCAAAATAATTAATCTTGCAAACTGCATATAAAAAACGAATGTATAGTAAAATTTCAAACCATAGCCAAGATGCAATCTTTAAATGAATATCAGTAAGTTAAGGTTGGGCGTTGTTTCTCCTTCGGTACAATTTGAAGTTGAAGGAGAGGAAAGGGAAGGTGATTCAGTTCCAAAAGCAGAAACTGATAAGCAAAAACTAAGACAAAGGCAGCCAAAAAGCTGAGTACCTATGTAATTCAGACGAGGCCAAAAACCAAAATTATTGTACCCCCACGAACTATGAAAAGCTATCAAACATTACATGACAAATACACCTGTTTGCAAACTGACAGTATGTTTGAAAATCGAAGTTTTAACTCTATCTCAAAAGAAAAATGTAGTTTTTGTGGTTCCATTAAAAACCCTGGATAGGAAATAATTCTCCAGTTTACTTCTCAACCTCGTTGACGTTCGGCAATACCCACAACAGCCCTTCAAGCCTATCGAATTATTCTGAATTTATTATCACCGGCTTGTGATTTTCATTGAAACAGCTGTTCGTTCTTGATGTGACAGATAATAATAAATAACTGTGAGTATGGTTCGGGTCATATATGACAGTCCAACTCATTTTAATTGCTACCTGAAGACCCGGTAATATTATATTTGTATATGTTACCGGTAAAACCCGAATTCCGTGAAAATCCGTTTTAACTAGTTAGAACTAGAAATAACAAAGGGCCTTTGTGAAAACCAGTTTTAACTAGTCAAAACGCGAACTGACGGGACGTATTTGTGAAAACCCGAATAAATAATAATTTTTAATGGACTTCGGGTTCTAACTGTGATTTTTAGTCAAAACTAGTTTTACAGAGTAGTTCGTTTGAGGGAACTAGTTTCAACTCATAGAATCAGTAGAAACCCGAAATTTGTATTCTTTTGCATACCATTAAAAAACTCAGTTGAATTTAGGTTTTATTAAATTCTAAAAACGCAAAATATATTCATAACCGTGTTTCCCGGGAATCCTGAAGCATCATGTTTAACATGGTAAATTTGAAAATTGCGATTTTAAGCATATTTCGAGTATCAGAACACATACAATGTGCAGCAAATAACGTTCTTGCACAATAATTTTCAAAGTTTAACAAAATATTTTCAAAAATGTATCGCGGGAGAATCATCTTAGTGTAAAGAGCGCGACAGCCATCTGTGCAATGGGTTAGTGAGTTCAATCGCAGAACGGCCGACATGGCATCTTGCATATGGAGGTTCGAATCCAACAGTGGTTATTTTTTTACTTGTATTGTTATTTTGAATGGATAGCGATTGATTTCTATCA
Source organism: Xestobium rufovillosum (assembly GCA_963966045.1). Classification (NCBI taxonomy): domain Eukaryota; kingdom Metazoa; phylum Arthropoda; class Insecta; order Coleoptera; family Ptinidae; genus Xestobium; species Xestobium rufovillosum. The sequence continues at coordinate 18,920,684 of OZ014504.1, forward strand.
GTAAAGATGCATAATTAAACGTTTTATAATTTTTAATTAAATTGGCAATGGATTTATTAGAAAATTATTCACGTTATTAAAGGCAGTAACATTGGAACAATACCTAGAAAATTAATTATTTACTTAAATGTATTAAAACTTTGTTCATTTTAATTTGTTGTGCTCTTTATACTGCTTGTATTTAAACTGAGATGATTCCCAGGCGATACATTTTTGGAAATATTTTTGATATTTGTTTAAACTTTGAAAATTATTATGCAAAAACTTTCTCTGGTGCACATTGCATGTGTTCTGATACTCGAAATATCTTTAAAACACTTTGGGGGCATTGGAATCGCATTTTCAAATTTTCCATATGTTAAATAGGATGCTTCAGAATTCCCAGGACACACGGTATAACATAAGTCATAATTCAAACGCGTGTTTTACACTGTATAATACCATTGCATTTTTACACTTGCACATGTTGCTTGCGCATCGCTTCTTCATGTACAACGCAAATACCTAACCTTTTACAGATCCAGTAGCTAAAGAAGCAGCACTTCTTAGTTTTGTCTTACGAAGAATGGAGTATTTCGGGTTTTTACTGATTCTATGAGTTGAAACTAGTTCCCTCAAGCGAACGACTGGGTAAAACTAGTTTTGACTAAAAATCACAGTTAGAACCCGAAGCCCCATAAAACATTATTATTTATTCGGGTTTTTACAAATACGTCCCGTCAGTTCGCGTTTCGACTAGTTAAAACTAGTTTTCACAAAGGCTCTCTGTTATTTCTAGTCTAACTAGTTAAAACGGGTTTTCACGGAATTCGGGTTTTACCGGTAACATATACACTAGATCGGGCACTAGATATTATACTTATACTTAATACATGTGTGTATATTGTATTGGTAGCATTTCTAGAGTTAAATAAAACTAAAATATATGCGATAAAACGTTTTCATATTATTTTAGTTCAATGTCATACAGTAGAGCACACAGTGGACATACACCTCTTTAAGTGACCATTTGTCTTTATTTTATTTGACAATTCCATCGCCACTTCAACCTCAATTCTACACAAACTTTTCATATCGGTATCTACTTACCTATTGTGTCTAAAGTCTTTTGTCCCCTTTTAAAAATAATTTGAGGCAGAAGTTTTCAATGCTACACCCTTCAACCCCACCCTGTACCTATTTAGTGATGCACATTCTACTTTCTACAAAATTCATTGTTTTGATAAAGAACGTGATATGGGAATTATTGTGGTAGATGTACGCAAAATTCGCCGGAAATGTGGCGAAGTTGAGTTGACTTACTAAAACTTTGCTTTAATTTTATACATTCCAATAGTTTCTACACAAAACATTATAAATTATACTTACAAACAGGCTTACAAGTTACAAAAATATTAAATATTACTCGGAACATGCTTTATCATTATCAATAACTAAAAAACTTTTTCAAAAAAACATTTGTTTGCTTACCTAAAACAGCTAGAAAGGTATGAATGAAGACTGGCGCACCCTTTGTGTAACAACGTTAAAAAAGTGTTCACACACTTTTGTAAACACTGTTCAAGTTCACAAAAGTTCTGAAAGTCAAATTTTAATCTACTCTTAGTACATAGTACAATGAGAAATTATTTTCACCACAACAAAAAAGTCTCAATAATTTTCATTTACGCATCAAAAGCAAAAATTAAGCTGCTTTTGAAAGATCGCGGCCGCAAACTCCGAGAATTGAAGCACAGCACTACTCCCACGAATTCGCGAATGCAACTGCCCTACCGATCGCGGATCGCCGAAGCCGGAGTTCAGGGATTCCTCAATTCCTGCAAAAACCGAGACAACTGCGATGTTTTCAAAGTTCGCTACGGCGCACGCTGGCGGACGCATGAGCTACAATTAATTTATTTTTCAAATTGGAAACTGTTGCCTTGGAGTGTTGTTTTACAGGACTTTTAGACACACAAGAATTTTAGGAGCACGGTAGACGTTTGCCTGTTTCGGAAGCGCCTGGTCTAGCCTGGTTAATTTCATCACCAGAAGGTGAAATTTTGGCTTCCCACTGCAACTGAATTGCTGGTTTATGTGAGGCATGCAGTCATGTAACAGGGAAACAAGAAGAAAAATCTGTCACTGATTATTTAGCATACAGGATAGGGCCTAAGTCAAAAAAAGCTTTTTACAACAAAATAAGTGATATTGATTTAACAATATCTTTACGAAAGTCAGCATCAAAAGCCGAAAATATTCCAGCGCTTTCCTCATCAGCTATTCCTGAAATGAGTTCAGACGAACTTGCAGAATTTTTAAAAAAATATGAAGACGAAGGATGCGTTTCAGCATTACGCCCTTTTTTTCTGAAAAACAAAAAGACTTGCCAAAACCACTTACGAATATAAGTACTTAATTCAAACTACAGTGGCATGTCCTTGGAAGAGTTACAGGTAGCAGCAGATGGCTGATGAATTTAAAATTTCAGTGGAACAAAGTTTTAAAATTGAAAAAGTTACAAAGCAGATCATCGGAATCGTTTTTGATGAGGGCCGGCAGGATTACAGTTTCTGTATTTAAATCAGTGTGCCGCGCAAAAGTTGAAAAACCCTCAATAACTGTTATAAACAATATTTCTTACGCTCATGTCTACTAAACCTCTTTTAAAGCTGGGAAATATGATTGTGAATATGATGATGACAAGCCTGTGCTAAGCTTTCTAAAATTTCACAAGCAAACGCATCAAAATAATTGCAACATGATAAAGTGTGGATTATCTATCAACCCAGAATTTCCACAATTTGCTTAAACACCTGATGGAATCCTTGTTTGTGATGAATGTGGAGAAACTTGCGTCGATGTGAAGTGCCCATTGTGTGCTGCGGACACATCAGTTGAAGAGCTAATTAAAATTTAAAAAAACCTACATTGTGTCTCGGGCAGTTCCAGAGAGAGTTAACCTAATGCTCGATCAAGATCATAGCTATTTTTATCAGATTCAAATGCAGATGGCAGTGACCCAGAAAGTTTTCTGTTATTTTGCTGTTTGGAGCCCGAGAGATTTTTTGTTGAGAAGACATCATTTGATCCAGCATTCTGGGAAATGGAAAGTGAAGTGGGGACAGTTTTCTATAAGAAAATATTTTTCAAGTAGAGCTCCAATCAAATTTAGTCTGGAACAGAAAGAAGCTAGCAGTCCGGATAATGTAGATATTAGTGAATTACTGAAGGTTAACAAACTGTATTAATAACAATTAATACAGTTAAGGCCTATCTCACAAGTAACATTTGAAAATTTTTATGATGCGCAAGAATGGTGTTACTGCAAGCAACCAGACGATGGAGACGAAATGGTTCGTTGTGCAAAAAGAAATTCTACTATGAAATTTTTTCACAATACCTGCGTTGGCTTGAAAAAGATTCCGAAGAAATGGATTTGTGAAAATTGCAGTAATAATTAGTTTGTTTTCAAGTTTGTTTCTTATTAAAAAGTAGTTAACAAAAATAATAAAAGATGTATTTTTAATTAAAACCTACAGATGGACATAAATTTACCAATGCGCCACATACAACTAAAATTTGGTCTAAGAGCTAAAACACTAACATCTCCTGTTTTTTCATTAACAATTTTATCGGCAGAATGCTCGACAGGATGGTATATTTCAGTCTTAAAACACCAATTGCAGGCTCAACATGGATTCTAAAATCATAAGTGTTTAATATTGATAAAAAGATTATTATTAAACGTTTATTACCTACCTTAGTTTGGCAGTATGTCGTGCATCCAAAATTTCAGTGAGGTCTAGCCGTTTCTTTCCTTTAAGAAATGCGGGTCTTATTACAATAGCCATATGTAGACCCACTAACTCTTCAATTAAGAAAACTCTATCTGCTAGAACCAAGTCCCCAGGGAGAAAGTTATTTAAAATTCCACAATCTTCAGTCAGCAGTTTATCTCTTATTCTTCCTCCGTAACTCTCTGATATAGATATAGACTTCTGCTGTGTGATACCTAATAATACCTTAATAGTATTAAAATGTTAATAAGTTGACGATGTTGATGCCTGAATCTCCAAATTGCGATATTTTTGACCTTTGATTTCAATATGAATTCTTAATAAGTTATCCCCACACGCCAAAAGAGAGTGACACAGTAATTAAACTCGACACGTGTTTTGCTGACAACGTCAGCATCTTCAGGAGTTGAAGATTAACCCAAATAAACCTGAAATTTTTTTCTTAGCCAGTGATTATATATGTGTGTACCTATAGCTATAATTAAGATTTTTGCTAGTGAAAGCGTTTTATTTTAGCTTATTTTTGACTAAAACTGTTTTTTCTGGTGTTCTTTAAAAGGAACGGTAGGACTTTGTATAAACATCTATATTATTCACAATACACTAAATTACAATGGAGTGTGGTAGTTATAAAAGCATTCCTTTGGATGTAATGCCACTTTACATTTTTCACATATAAAATAGGAATTCTTATGGCACATTCCACAGCGGGTTTGCTTATTCTGGTAAACGATCAAATGGTCCAACCTATCATATCGTGAATATTCATGTAAATTTCTGGATTGCCTAGATGGTCCTCTCTTTGTTGTTTTCTTGAAGGTTTCCAGTAAACCTCTTACAATGCACCTTCTGAAAGCCAGTTGATCAAGTTTGTCGCCATTTATTCGATTCAGCTGCCAAGCATTTTGTACGGCCATATCTATGCAATGTGCGAAAAGCGAAAAATACCATTTTTTCCCTCGTATAGATATCCGATTCAGGCTTATATTTCGATCAGATCTATCGACTCCCCCCATATTCTCGTTGTATATTTGGTAAACTTTCGGTTGATCAAGATACACATGTTTCTTTTCAACACGTGAATACCTTTTCACTTTATTTAGAGGGAGAACAGATAATACATTTGAAGCTATACAAGCAACACTATTGTCATTCCATTTACACACAACGATAGAGTCATCTCCTAATTTATAGATCATTGAACCTCTTGCACTTTTTTTTAGCACCTTTGAACTTTCCATATTACATTTAGGTAGCCTGTTTTCCCGCATAGTTCCTGTTCCCTTTACGTTTCTCTTTTACAACTCGACCAATAATGAAAATGACGTGAAAAAATTGTCAAAAAATAAATGATATGATTGTTCTTGGATAGCTTGCAAAACATCTGCGTACCGCAAAATCACACTTGCCCCTAATCCCAAGTGTTTGTATTTTCCATCGATGATTGTGGAAGATCCTTGGTATGGATCAAACCATACAATGTAACCCAATCTGGTTGTGCCCGCCCATAGTTTATATCCCCAACGTATGGGCTTGCCACGTATAAATTGTTTACAACTGTGACGGCCATAATAAGGGACCATTGCTTCATCAATGCTGTGGTTTTCTTCAACAGGCGAAAATTGTTGAAATCTTTCATTCAAAGCCACAAAAAATGGTCTCATTTTAGAGAATCTATCACTTTTGTCCAATTTGGTATTATCGCAGCAGTGGAGATTGGACATAATAAAATGGAATCGGTCACGCGAGATAGCATTACAAACAAGTTCATTATGTACATCTTCTGCATTCTCCCAATACATTTTGCGTCGAGAAACTGTATTGTATCCACTCAAAAGCAGAACTCCGATAAAACACAGCATCTCTTCCACTGTTACATTACCATTTCTGTTTCTTTGTGATGCATACATGTTAGTGTAGCTAACCAACATTTCCAAAACATTTTCGTCAAAAAAGTACCTGAATAAATTCACTGGAGATACATTGTTTACGGGCCCGCTTGTGTTTTGCCATCCGGGAAAGTTTTTCTGCGGCATATCTTCATCCGACCACTTCACATCCAATTTCTTTCGTTTTTGTGTTGGGGACACATTGCTTATTTTATTTATTTTGAATCTTGTAAGGGGTATATCATCTTCGCTATCCCAGTTTATGTCGTCATTGACCTCGATACTCACATTCACATCATTAGCAATCACTTCCTCCACACCTATGTCTACGTCCGCATCGTAGGAAAATTCAGCTAAAGCACGCAATTGACTACCTGGCAAGTTGTTCAATGTGACCTGATCCTCTTCTCCAGAATCTTCCTCTGTTTCCCAACCGTCACTTTCAGGTGGCAATATAATAACATTGTCTGGTGGCTCTGGTAACAAATCTGGATCTTCTGCATACTGTAACAGTTCGTCTAGGGTCAATGGCTTTTTTCTGTAACTATAAAAATATATAATTGTATTGCGGTTATTTTTTTGAATGACAGTAGTGCATAATCCTACTGTTCCTTTATAAGAACGGCTTTGTTTACATGATAAATACTAGAAACTGAATTAGGTAAGGGACAAAATAGTATGACATTATTCATTACTAAAGTATTTTCGACAGTTACATACACAATTGCTATAAAATAATAGAAATATGATCAATACTTACGCCCACATAATTCACCTGTCACAACAGAAAATGTCCGTTACAAGTCTATTTCACATGAGAACACTTTAAAACTTGCAATATTATGCACAGACTACAAAAACGACATCTTCAATGATAACTTTATGTGGCGCAGCACTCGCCATCTAGAGAGGATAGCTATAAGCTTCTACAGAACACATTTCTAGAGGTGTTCCTTATACGGAACGGTAGGTTCATTTGGGTTAATCTTCAACTGTCGAGTTTAATTACTGTGTCACTGTCTTTTGGCGTGTGGGGTTAACTTATTAAGAATTCATAGTGAATTTACGTCAGGAGAAGGAATAGAGGAGTATAGAAAGAGCATCAAAAGGGAAAGAAATCAGATGAGATGGTGAAGGAGATGGAACAGATAATAAAGGGAGCAGCAAGATGGAAAATGATCAAAAAGGGTGTAAGTGGAGGAAGAATAATGGTGGGACAGGGAGTGTGGGGATAGAAAGAGAGAAGTAAGAAAAGCAATGAGGAGATGCAGAAGAGGAAACATGAGTCTGGAAAAGTACAGGATAGAAAAAAAGGCGTGCAAGAACTTATGTGAAAGAAAAAAGGAAGAGGCACGAATCAAGCTATTGCAGGAAATAGAAAAGGTGAAGTCAGAAAAAGAAGTATGGAATATAATAAATAGAGAGAAGAAACAAGGAAGAGAGATAGATGAAAGAGTTACAATGGATTATTGGAAGAGGCATTTTATGAAGGTACTTGGAGGGACGGAGAGAAAATGATAATAATGACATGAATGAAGACACAAATGGAGAGTTACAAGTGGAGACGATCAAACTCGAGGAAGTCAGAGAAGTGGTAAACAGATTAAAAGGGGGGAAAGCTGCAGGGGTGGACGATCTACAAAACAAAGTATGGATACTTGGAGGTGAGGAGACACTGGAAATGATAAGGAAGATATGCAGTGGTATATGGGAAGGCAAAGGTTTTCCAGAAAAGTGGAGGGAGGGACTGATAGTGCCAATAAGCAAGAAAGGCGATGGGAGGGAAACTGCAGATTACAGAGGAGTGACACTGATGCCAACAGCATACAAAATATATGCCGCAGTATTGGCAAATAAGTTAGAAGTGGAATTAGAGGAATTAGGGAATTAGGGAGGACGGCTAGGCGAAGTATTTTGGGGGGAGAGAGGAGTCAGACAGGGGTGTCCCCTGATGTCAGATTTAGAAAAAGTAATGAGAAAGGGGCAGGCAGGAGGAGTGATAATAGGGAAAAAGAAATATTGGACACTAGCATATGCGGATGATGTAGTCCTCTTGGCAAAGGAAGAGAAAGAACTAAAGGAGATGCTGAGAAGAATGGAAAGATATTTGGAGAGGAAAGAGTTAGTAGTGAACACAGAGAAGACCAAAATTATGAGATTCAGGAAAGGTGGGGAGAAGTCGCATAGAGAAGTGCGAGTGGAAGGGGGAAGAGTTGGAGGAGGTGGGGGAGTTTAAATATCTAGGATTCATCTTACAAAAGAATGGGGGCCAAGAGAAGCACGTGAGAGAGAGAGAGAGAGAGAGTAAGAAAGGCAACAATATACTTGAGCCGCCGAACAGACGGAGTGATCACCCTGCAAGAACGTGCTCTAGCAGGGCCAATAGTTATTTATAACGACCGAATTGGAGTGATGCGACTTCGTTGAGTCTAAAGAAAGCACATCACTGCGGTTCGGTTGTCCTAAATTGATTGTGGTCCCGCCTAGAGCAGTTTCTTGCAGGGTGATCACTCCATCTGTTCGGCGGCCCAAGTATAGCAATGAAGCAGGTATGGGGAATAGGGAAGAGAAATTTTGGGGGCGACTGGAAAAGAAGAGTAAAGTTGTTTGACGCATTAGTGAGCAGCGTAGCCATGTATGGAGCGGAAATTTGGGGGTGGGAAGAGAGAGAGAAGATAAAGGGGATCCAGGAAAGTACATAAGGGGGACACTGGGCTTAGACTGGGTAACGTTAGGGTACATGGCAAGAGACGAAACAAACAGAGAAGAGCTAAGAACTAGGGCAGGAAAGAAAGCCATGAAATATGAGGAAAAGTTAAGAGGTGGGGGCGGCAATGAGTTAGCCAGGCAGTGTTGGGAAGAGGTACGAAAGGGAGGAAGAGAAACATCGAAATGGTAGGAGAGGAGAGAGAAATTTTATCAGGAGCGAGGATATGCAGCAGAAGAAGTGGAGAACTTGAAAACAGCAGGATGGAACATGGTGAGGGAGGTAGATGAGAGAGACAGACAAATACAAGTGCAGGATAAAGAAGAGAAGATAAGACAGTCAAGATATAACAGCAAATATAAAGAAATAAGGGCAGCGGGACTACCGAGATATCTACGAAGCAGGGGAAGGGAAGAGAAGATAATAAGGGTGGCAAGGTTTAGACTGGGAAATGAGATGAAAGGGGGGAGGTATTAGGAAAGCGAAGACAGAAGAATATGTGTAGGGTATGTGGGGCGGAGGAGGAGACATGTGAACATGTGTTGGAGAGGTGCTGGTGGAGAGAGAACACAGAACAAGTCGGGGTGGGGACGATACGGGAAGAAAGCGGAAGAGGGGAGAAGTGGATGGAATTGATACAGAGGGGAAGAAAGGAGAGGGAAGGTTAATTATACTTAAATGGGAATTAGATAGGTGGAAGTTAATTGTGAAAAGGAGTTTATTTATTTATTATTTTGTTTGTTCCATTCGTTCATATATTTGTTTATTTATTGTTTGTCGAGTTGTAATCCCAAATGTGAAACAATAAAACCAGTATCTTATCTTATCTTAGTGAATTTACGTCAAAGTTCTTGATCCATCTACTTTATGTATTTGATTTCAAATCAGTCAATAATCACTGTAACTTTATTTCCAAAATAAAACTTAAAACATTCTGGCATAGAATTCATTAATGCTTCTCTAGAAAGCCATATTATAAATGGTTTAAGACGATAATACATTATTTCTAACGTTTTATGAAAAATTCTTGAAATGGTAGATTCACTGACGTGAAAAATTCAGTCGTAACTTCATTTGTATTACAAGAAAATGTGAAAATTTTTCTTGTACAACTGAATTGGGGGAAACTTTTATTATAAGGTTCAATCAAAGTAAATATTAAAATTGCAGCCTTGAATGTATGTATTGCTGTGAAATATTTTGTCTTATCATCTTTAAAAGACCTTTCATTGAATTGTTGAATTGTTTCCTCATTACTTCACGAAGTTTATACAATTTGTCATGTAATAAAGTGTCAACAAACTCTTCAGTCTGGGTGGATTTATCAACCATAAATTAATGTAGAGGCTATATTTTCGGATATCAAATCTGCATCATAAGTGCTGACATTCTCAGTTGTGAGACCGTTGTACTGGTACCCTAATTTATAAATGTGATTTGCGTTAAATGTGTCTAAACATTAGAGCCGCAAACAATTCTTACGTAGCCCACATTTCAAGCCATTCGCATGCAATTATACGAACGAAAAATGAAACATGCGTCACAAAAAATATCTCAATTTATCTACCTAAAGCAAAATTAAAGACAATTTTGGAACATCCATTTTAGATATACTAGCTAAGGAGCTGCTGAATTTCATGAAGCTTTTGACTGAAAACTTTCATTAAACTTTTCATGAACTTTACCTCAAGCATTTCGTGACAACATGAGATTTTCCAAAAAAATATTTAATGAACTTTTTCAACCCTTATCTGAACTTACTACTATTTCAACTGTTATTGCCTTTAATTTTTTCGCTTGTAACTCCTGATGTACTTTCATTTTTTAAGCCACCGTCCAGTAAGTCACTTCCTGTAATGAATTTTTGGGAGATTGCTTCCCATCTTCCGAAGAAATTTTGTTTCTAGTTTTGAAAAATATAAATAAACAGAATTCCAAGAGAACCATTTCAATAATTTTTTATCTGATAATTTTAGATATATGCTATTAGAAGTAATCTTTTACTAACATTGAAAACGTTTAACGAATTAGAAGTGTGACTGTAATACGGGGTTTCCAGTAGCGATTTCTGTGACGCTTCGAAATATCCGTTTGCGAATTTGTGCAAGTTCTGCGTATGCCAGGCCAAAGTTTTTGGTGTCATTTTCAAGATTTCGTCAAGTGCGAACTTTGGGGAGAGGGACAGAAAATGAAGACTCGAGGGGGCGCAAATACTGGGGTTAAAACGACTTTTTGGACACGGAAGCGTTCATTTCTGTTACATCGCATAAGTTCTTTGTGAAACGTCCAAATTTGATTTTTAGCTGGTTGAAAAAAGGATAAACCGGTGCACATCCTATGGGTTGGTCTTTGGAGTCTGCGGTGCACGGGGACTATATTATTTATAAGGGTGTAAAGCTGAGGTACGTTTTTATCAAATGTATGCCGATGATTAAAAATTGAAAGTGTGTTAAACTTCTATATTGCAACATTTTACCACACAAACAAACATTCCAAACTTAATAAAAGCTTGTAAACTGTGAAGACCATTTCGAGGAATCAGGTCATTGCCACACATTACAAGAAGCAAAACTGGAATGAAACAACGAGAACTTCGTGTAACTTAACTGATTGCACGTCGCCGCGTGGCACATGCTGGCAGACCGCCATTGGCGACGTGCAATCAGTTAAGTTACACGAAGTTCTCGTTGTTTCATTCCAGTTTTGCTTCTTGTAATGTGTGTCGTTGTTCCGATTTCCCGAAAATTTCAGCATTTTTCACTGTTTACAAATTGCTACGTTGATTGATACTGAGTATACTTAAAACTTAGCCAAGTTCTTCAATGCCATAACGAATGAAATGTTAGTAGATGTTAATAGATCCTTTCACCAACGAGTTCAATTGTGCATTCGTGAAAATGGTCGCAATATTGAACACTAGTTTCGTTAGTTTGAAGTACTATAAAGTACTATAAAGTTATAAATTTAATATTTCTGTTTTTCTTAATTAATACGTTTCGTAGTAAAGTCAGGAGTGCAACTAATTAATCATCAGAAATATAAGGATGTGCTTCTACCTCTTCTGACCACCGTTTCAGAAAACCAATTGCAGGAAATTTTGAATTTGCAGGAAAACACAAGCGCCACTGAAATGCTTGATTTGGTATCTTTATTTGTGGAAAATATATATTATTTCTCACGATTATTCGCAATTTAATTCAAGCTGATTCTATAACTTCGCCTAAATAAATATTGCCTTTGAAACAAAAGCCATGATGTATTTGTAACAAATAAACACTTATGTTTGGCTGTGTCTAATGTCATTTTAGACTTTTAGAGGAAGAGCTGAACATTGTGAGAAAGGTATATTTATATTATCTACTTAACCAGCCGGCCCAGCGCATCAAGTAGTGAGCGCTACCCGACGCTAGATGGCGCGGGCCAAGCTCTCGCTGATATCTGTTAAGCCACTCCATACAAAAGGACCCTGGATTTCAGCCAGCCAAAACCAAGAAGAAATAAAATATACGTTTTTTATATCATTTCAGATATTATTGTTGTTGTACTTTTGTTAATTATTAATAAAAGTTTGAACAACATAACAACAATCTTACAATGTGTATTTGATTTCTGTCGAATAAATAATGGCAGACCTGCCACCTGCAAGGTATGCAATGAAATAAAAACAAGTCAGTTCATTTAAGGAAGTAAATATATCCGTTACTTGGAGATTTTATTTCATAATTTATTTGAGAGAAAGAAATAATAGAGTTTGTTAAAATACATTATTTATTTGCGGCAAATAATTAATTTGGTAGCTACAAATATATAATTTACTTGTCACAAATAAGTAATATATTTTTCCGTCGACAGTGTATTTATGAATATGATTAACAAACGCAAAACAGTTCGTTGATGACCCCTATTAATGAATGATTTCTATTAATAAACGATTTTAGTACCCTAGGCAACCAAACATAGGTTCATATACAATGAAATATCCAAATCAAGTTGTCATGTCATCAAGATCTGTCACTGTCAAGTTTATAGTTTCTGAAATCGTAATTCGTACAAAATTTAATAAATGGATGTTGACGAAGATTTTACGTTAAAAGTCGACGGAAAAATTTTGTAACGAACTCTTATATTAAATCATCATAAGGTTCTCAGTCCGAAGACTGGTTGGACGCGTACCTCCATTCTTTTCTATCCTGAGCTAACCTACGCATTTCCCTAAAAGTAGAACATCCTACATCCCTAACTATTTGAGAGCAGTAGTCTAATCTAGGCCTACCCCTACCTCTTTTTATTCCTATCTCTGACTCTAGTATGTCACGAACTATTCCTTCGTGTCTTAGAAGGTGTCCTACCATCCTATCTCTCCTACTCTTTATTGTTTTCCATACCTTTCGCTTTTCCCCAACTCTTTCTAATACTTCCCTATTGCTAACCTTATCTATCCACGGTATCTTCATCATGCGTCTGTAGCACCAAATTTCAAACGCTTCTACTCTTTTTCTATCCGCTTCTCCTATTGTCCAAGTTTCGCACCCGTATAATGCCGTACTCCATACATATGACGTTAAGAGTCTCTTCCTAGTCTCTATATTAACCGTTCTCGAGCATAACAGTTGTTTCTTTTTGTTAAACGCAACTCGGCCCTGCGCCATTCTTTGTTTTATATCTTTAGTGCTCCTACCGTCTTGAGTTATTTTACTTCCTAAGTAGCAGAAATCCGCGACCTCCTCTATCTTCTCATTTCCAATTTGTATTTCCATTTTAGTTCTATCTTCACATCCCCCACATACCAAAATTTTAGTTTTCTTTTTATTGATTTTCATGCCGAAGCCCTGTGTCAAAACTGCTTCCATTCCATTCAAAGCCGCTCCTAATTCTTCTTTGCTAGATGCTAACACTGCTATATCATCCGCAAATCTGAGCATGTTAATAGTTTGGCCCTGTACATTGATCCCTGAGGCTGTTCTTTCCTTAACAATATTAATCGCATCTTCGATATATAAGTTGAAAACTAGAGGTGACAATGCACATCCCTGTCTCACTCCCTTCCGGATATCTACTTCCCTTTGTTCCTGCTCACATTCTATAACTGCCTTTTGCTCTTTGTAGAGATTATGTATTATTCTTCTGTCCCTGTATTTCATCCCTACCTTTCTCAGCACTTCGAACATCTTCCCCCATTTTACGTTGTCGAAGGCTTTTTCTAAATCTACAAATCCTATATAGACGCTCTTTCTCTTTTCTATCGTTTTTTCTATAATTACTCGTAAAGCTAGAATGGCCTCGCGCGTTCCTCTATTTCGTCTAAATCCGAACTGATCTTCTCCTAATATTTCTTCCGCCTTTTTCTCCATCTTTCTTTGCACAATTCTAGTTAAAATTTTTGACGCATGGGAAGTTAAACTGATAGTTCTAAAATTTTCGCATCTATCCGCGCCTTTTCTTTTTGGCAAAGCTACTATGATGTTCCGTTTGTAATCTTCTGGAATCTCGCCTGTCAGGTATATGCGACTAACTAGTTTAAATAAACGATCTATTACCTCTTGACCTGCGCACTTTAAGATTTCTGCCTGCAAGCCATCTATACCTGGTGCTTTATTATTCCTTAAACTTTTTAGTGCTATCTCAAACTCTTCTCTCATTATAGGACTCCCTAGGTTATCCCCCTCTACACTGCTTTCGCTTTCTAATATATCTTGCACTTCCTGTCCCGCATATAAGTTTCCTAAATATTCTTTCCACCTATCTGCCTTCTCCCCACTTCCGATTAGGATATCTCCTGCCTCATTCCTAATGTTTTTGGTACTAGATCCAATTTCTCTAAAATTTCTCCTAATTATTTTATATGCTTCATCAGTCTTTCCTACTTCGAATTTATCTTCCACTTCTTTGCATTTATTATCGATCCATTGCTCTTTCGCTTTCCTACATTCCCGAATAATTTCCCACTTGATCGCCTTATATCTTTGTTTCCCTGTTTCATCTAACCTATTTTTATATTTTCGCCTTTCCTCTATTAGACTCACAATATGTTTTGTTATCCAGGGTTTCTTACTTTCATTCTGTTTATGACCCAAAATATCCCTAGCTGAGGAAACTAAACTATTTTTAATGCAATTCCATTCTGCCTCTATGTCCCTAACAATATTTCCACCCGTGCCCTTTAGTGCTTCGTTTGTCTTTTTCTCGAACTTATTGCGCATATCATCATCTTTTAGTTTCTCTGGGTCAAGATACCTTCTTCCGCTTTTTTTTTTTTTTTTTTTTTATATTAAAAAGGGATTAATAATCTCGACAATTAACTCACTCGCTGCGCTCGTGAGTGAAAATGTCTCGATTATTAATCGCCTTTATTAATACACTTGTTCGTTAAATAACTATTAACAAACTCTGTGGTTTATTTCTGTCAAATAAATTATGAAATCAATTCAAATAAAATCTCGAAGTAGATGATTTAGTTAACGGAACTGACATATTCATTTCGCTGTATACAGGTCTACCATTTATTTCCCAGAAATAAAATTCACATTGATAGAAATAAACCTTTCTCTCAGTGCGGAAGTGTAGAAAATAATTTATTAATGTCAGAGTATACAGACACGCTGTATACCCAAAAATTCTCATGTATTATGTAGAAATTCCCGAAAAACAAATTTATTTGTAGGCATCAGTGGTTGTTTCGATAATTAAACCAGGGGTCAAATATTCAGTTTTATATAAAATTTATAATTTTAGGCGTTTACCTCAAAAATACACAAGTTTAGGTACCTATAAGAAAGTGTATGCTGAGTTGAAAGATAATTTTAAACGTAATGCGATGATGCCATAAAAGAAACAGCATTCCATTTAGAAAGAAAACAAATTTTTGAACACTCTGTATATCACTTTTGTCATAGAACTGACCACTTCGAGTTGAGTATATAACCAGATTTGAATTTTCTCCATCGCAGCGTTTACCCATCTTAGGGTTCAGAATTTTCAAAATTACTCTGCATCTGTCAAAATTCAGAAATAATTCAGTATAATTCAAAAACTATCAATTTTAGACATGTCCTAAAATTAAGGAGAACAATAACAATGCACATTACTTGGAATAAAATGAGCTTGGATTGGATATTTTCGCGTTAAAATTTGGTACTTTTACTTCTGTCAGGTGGAGGTGAGATCAGGCCATAAGGCTTATTTTATTTTTTATCAAGAAGAGGGCGTAAAAATAGGACTAAAACGAAAATACAAATTGGAAACGAGAAGATAGAGGAAGTCTCAGATTTCTGCTATTTAGGAAGTTAAACAACTCGCGATGGTAGCAGCTCTAGAGATATAAAACAAATAATAGCGCAAGGCCAAATTGCATTTAATAACAACTATTATGCTCGGGAATGATAAATATAGAAACTCGGAAGGGGCTCTTAAAAACGTATGTATGGACTACGGCATTGTACGGGTGCGAAACTTGGACGATAGGAGAAGCGGATAGGAAAAAATTAGAAGCATTTGAAATGTGGTGTTATAGCACCCGCATGATGAAGATACCGTGGATAGATAAGGTTAGCAACAGAGAGGTATTAGAAAGAGTTGGAGAAAAGCAAAATTTATGGAAGACAGTTATAAGCAATAGGCACGAAGGCTTAGTTCGCGTCGTACTAGAGTCAGAGATAGGCCCAAATTAGGCTACTGCTTTCAGATAGTTAGGGATGTAGGATGTTCAACTTTTACGGAAATGCGTAGGTATTGATTTCTCGTGCAGTTATATTGACAATAAGAAAATTTTCTGTCTAATTATTGTATTAAAATTTCTGAGGTTGATGTTGATTTGGACTTTGGTTTCGCATATTTTGTGGCTAATTCTGAACTTCGAACACGCTCGGTAAACGTCTCAAAATTTTTTCATGTTACTTATTGTTAGCTCAGGATAGGAAAGGATGGAGGTACGCGTCCAACCAGTCTTCGGACCGAAAACTTTATGATGATGTAGAGTGTTCCATTTAAAACATCTAAGCGAGAGTGTGCCCAGCGAAAATGGAATAACCTGTATAATAAAGGCCAATCATTTTAAAACCGAGATTCTTAATTGAGAAGTGATTTGTTTAAAACTATTTTCCCTAAAATGCATAATAAAGGCAGAAGAGAAGAATTCGAGATATAGCTATAATGTTGATGATATAAGGTAACTATTGGTGTGAGCTGGTTTTCTTTAGATCCAATGGCCAAGACTTCTATCAAAATCTACGACTCTACGACGAGCAACTATCCATCATCTTCAGCTTTCATCAGTTTCTCGAACGTAATTTCTACTACACGATGCGTGGGAAATCCTGCCGAAATCATCAAACTGTTCAGTATTAATTACAACAGCTTGTACTTTCAGAGTACTTGTAAGCCTGTAATCAGTCGCCTGAGATCGTCACACTCAACGATAATCACTCATCGAAACCATCCACAGCTGGCTGAGCATTTCCCGGTCATAAATAATCTCTCTACCAGTGCAGCGAAAGTTCAAAAATTGTAGAGGTGCCCCTTGCAATAAAATAAGAGAAGTCCACATCCACCCAGTCAACGAGAAGAATCTACCTGGAAGTTAAGGTACCTACCTAACCATTAAAACAAAAACCAGGAAACTCTGCAACGTTGTTTACTGATTTTGACCCTCCCATAGAAATTGCCAACTACATTTTCCACTTAAATATACCAAAGTGAATCATTCGAAGAATGCGACACTCAATGTTATACCAACAAAAAGAATTCGAAGACGCCGCGATTGTTTTTCAGCTGCAGAGTTTCTTTGTGAAAACAAAGATCGGTTTCGTTCACGATAAGTTGTATAAAGTAATCAACCAACTTTGCGAACTATTCGGAATACTTCGGAAAAGCAATTTTCTAAATTAAATTAGAGTAATAGTGCTGCAGCGGCCTTTAATTTGATAGTCTTTTGTTCCGCTCTGGGATGACTCATTTCGGTTTAATTACGAAAATATTCCCTTCGGTTTGCTGTACTTCTGTTTGTTTTTTGTATAACTATTTAGACAGTCTATTAAACGTATAAGTAGGTTAAGATAAGAGCGTCCACAGCACAGTTCATGTCTTCCTGGGCACGAAACATCGCTTAAGGGAACAGCAAAATTTGTTATAAAATTTAATGAATACACTCGCTTTGAGTTTGAAACGAGGAACTTTAGTGTTTCACAAAAAGGAAGCAGTACATTTTTCTGAAAATAATAGCATAAAGCAGAATAGTCATAGTCATATAAATTATGTTTTCTCTAAAAACCTAGATAGACTAAAAATTAAGCGAAGCTAAGTACAACTTTCCAATGCAACCAAGGATTACAATAGTGGTAAATTGTTCAAAAACCTTTTTAAAAATACCGAACGTACAGGGTGAGTCAATTTTAATGTAAAGTACTTCAGGGATATTTAGAACGCATCAAAATAATGCGTGTTTGCCATATCATCAATTAACTAAAAATCCACCGTTTTTGGAAGTTTTCCTTTTCAAAATAATTTATTATAATAAGAAGTGGCGTACAAAATAATTTAGAATGCTCTACGAATTTCATTAGCAATAATCTTTTATTGCAGTAATAGGCCCAGCCTGGGAATTATTTGTAATCAGATTTTCAAATAATTCAAGGCGAGTCCCAGGAAAATGTGGTAAGAGCAAGTTTTTTTGAAAATTCCACCAAGGATTTGAACATTTTCACTGTTTTTCAGAAAATTTTCAACGGCGTGCGAAATATTTTTAAAAAGGTGTGAACAACCCGAGTTTTTTTTTATTCTACTGAACATTATAAAGCCATTTTGTTAGAGGTTCCCGATTCCTAAAATTAATATTTTTTGAGATATTAATTTTTTTTATGGGAATTTTGACAGAAAAGATAGATAACATAAAATTAATATCTCAATAAAAAGTAATTATAGGACGCTGTATTCTTGATGCTGGCAAGACAAGGTATTGGAGCTATGCTACTACGGTTCACACAAAGAAATTATAAGAATTCCTTACAGGAAAGTTTCTATTTCAAGCCATGTGTCGACCGCACAAAAATGGCAAAAAGTATGTTTTCTTAAATTTTGGGGAAAATTGAAGAGCGCACTGTTCTAGTATGCGCTAATTTTTGCGTTTATTGCTGACAAAAAAACATAGTCAGCACTTATGACACATAACACACTCTTGTGTATCATCTTTCCTACATTTTGAATATTATAGTTCAGCAGAAATATTGGCAAATTATACTTAAACTTTAATATTTATTTATCACATGCCTATTAGAAAGTTATTAACAGAACATGTAGAACATTTAACAAAATGTATTCTGAATAACCATCAATGAGCCTACAAAAATGTTATTCGACATTTTAATATTATAGTGTGTAATAATAATTTTAGGTACCTACTTTAGAAATTAGAAAAAAATATGGGATAAAATATTTATTAAATTGCCCAAACTGTTGTATTTAAAAATACTCCTGTTTACTGAGTGTCTAGTAGCACTCCGAATTTCATTTGGATCCAAATGTTCAAATGCTCTAGTAACCCTAGCCAATAGTTCCTTTGTTGTTGTTAAACTTCAACTGAAACTGAACTAAAGCAGTTTTTCAGCGCGTGCCCTGATCAAGTGACTACGCTTTTTCCTCCACATGAACACGATGCACGAGCACATGCCCCCGGAATGCACCAAACTTAAATTTTCAACAGCCCCAAATATAAAAATCCATAGGTGACAAGCCGGGAGATCTAGCAGGCCAACTCCATGGACCCAAATGCCTTATACACCTGTCTTCAAACATATGACAGAGTTGGTCAGTAACTGCCCGAATTCAATTGCCAGGAGCTTCATCTAGTTGACAACAACGCGAGGGACGTTGGTTCAACAGAATCTATTGTCCTTCAGTAAGCAAAACACATTAAAACTAAAAGTATTTTGAAAATTTCTCTGTCTCATAGCACGGGGATTTTCGTTGCTCCAAAAATGTGAATTTCTCCGGTTGAAAATACCTTCCTTGGAAAATTTTGGTTCGTGAGTCCAAACAATCTTTTCTAAAAATTGAGGATCATGTACAAGTACAGATTAACATCATTTGGCAAAATTCTATTCTTCGAGCTGAATCTCCAGGATACAGTTCTTGGACAGTCATGAATTTAAGATTTTGAAGTTTATGTTTCTTCAAAGTTTTTTGGATAGAACTGTAGGAAATACGAAAATCAGCTACCGCCGAACGAATAGAAGAATTGAGACATTGGCGGAAATAGGCCAAAACAAAACGTTAATCTCATTACCTTCATTTGATATGATACGTCTGGGTAATATTCTCTCTGCGTGCCGGCTGCCATATCTAACAAAATTACTGTGCACTCTTCTAAATTTTTCTGGGTTGATGGTAATTCATTTACAATAGCAAATGTTACTTTAGCTTACCGCTGATAAAAAAAATTTACCTACAAGATCTCAGAAAATAATTTACAGGGTAAAACAACTGAAATATGCAATTTCGGAGATCTCGCAGCTTGATGGGAAAACCCTCGGGAAAACCCTTTAAATTTCTGTTATATTTTGGGAAAACCTCTTGTGAGTAAATAACCCATTTAACTTTCTTGGTGGAAAACCTTCAAGTGACATCAGCGTCTAAAATCTCACACCCTTTATGCCACTTCCTGCTAACTCTCTATCTCGGTTATACAACAAAACACAAATACATCGCAACGTTTGGTTAAGCAACCAAATTTACACTTAGTCTATTTCAATCCTCTTCAATGAATACAGAGAATTACATATACTCTGCCCTATTTTTTTCTGCCGGTTTCCAAAAGTTCGATTTCTTTAAATGGAATATTTGGTTTACTCGTTTGATTTTAATTCAAATATACAGGGTGTCCCGGTGAGGGTGGGAAATCTCTCGGGTCCGTATAGATTACACGAAAATAACACCCCAAGTTCATATAAAGTTTTCTCCTACGACCTTCCCCTGCCGAGATATTCTCCCTTAAATTGGAGAAATAAAAATACTTTTTTTATATAAAATTTTTATTTTTAATTGCATTTCGATAATTTTCTTGGTGACGTACGTAGTTATTAAATGGCGATAAAATAATGCGACCCGTTTTTCGATAGTGCATCAGGGTAGCAAGGGGTGAACTACCCCTTACCTTCTTAACTTCATATTTTTTAAGGGGCTGGATATTTTTAATTTTTAACCGCATTTTTTGTTTCTCCGGACATTTTGCTAATAAAAAGTTACCCTTGTTAGGTTTCGATAAAATAAAGCGTTTTCGAGAAAATAAAACTCAACGAGCAAGAGGTTGTGTTTCTACGATTTTCGTTTTTATTTTTTCTGACATTATTTTCAAAGATTTCAAAAAATCGAAAGTTCTTTTCAATAAATTATTTCCTAGGAATTTTTTAAGTATGATTTGACCCTACATTAGCTATTCATTAAAAATTGTCCAGGTCCGTATTAAGAAAAAATAAAAATTGAGGATGTAGACAACAGACGAAACGTAGTACAAAAATAATCTAAACAGTTTGCGAAAGGTAGTAAAAATTTACATTAAAAAATTGCTTTCGGTTTTTCAAATGCCAAAAAAATTAAAACGAAAATCATAGAAACGCGATACCTCTTGCTCGTCGAGTTTTATTTTCTCGAAAACGCTTCATCTTATCGAAACCTAACAAGAGTAACTTTTTATTAGCAAAATTTCCGGGAAAAAAAATTCGGTTAAAAATTAAAGATATCCAGCCCCTGAATAAATATAAAGTTAAGAAGGTAAGGGGTAATTCACCCCTTGCTCCCCTGATGCACTATCAAAAAACGGGTCGAATTATTTTATCGACATTCAATCGCTACGTACGTCACCAAGAAAATGATCGAAGTACAACTAAAAATAAAAATTTTATGTAAAAAATAGGATTTATCCAATTTAGGGGAGAATATCTCGGCAGGGGAAGGTCGTAGGAGAAAACTTTATATGAACTTGGGGTGTTATTTTCGTGTAATCTATATGCACCCGAGAGATTTCCCACCTTCACCGGGACATCCTGTATATAATTATTATGTACTAGCGGGCCCGGCAGACGTTGTCCTGCCTAAAATTACTTTTCGTATTGAACTTTTGATTCATTAACCAAATCGTTTATTCAATGTGAAACATTTTTCTGATTACGTTTATGTTCAACCAAATATATGTCGTTCCTATCGTCAGTTATGATCGCGAGTGCATACAAAAAACTCTGATTTTGACCGTTTGTCCGAATTTCCCGACTTACGCCTATCCATATCATACAAAAATCCAACAGAAAAAAGCACTTTCAGTTTTTTCCGAATTTTCCAATTTTCCGGACAACTTTTCCGATTTTTCGTTCCCTAAAAACCTTATTTTTGAAAAGAATTAGCCAAATCGATCCAACCGTTAAGCACTTTCAGTTTTTCCCGAATTTTCACATTTTCCAGTGGATTCTCCAAAAATTTTCTTTCATACAAACCTTGTTCTGACAATGACGATCACAACAAAAAAATCAGCCAAATCGGTCCAGCTGTTAAACACTTTTAGTTTTACCCGAATTTTCAAATTTTCCAGTGAATTTTCCAAAATTACGATTTTTACAGTTTGTTCGAATTTCCCGACTTACGCATATCCATATCATACAAAAATCCCATAGAAAAAAGCAGTTTCAGTTTTTCCCGAATTTTCCAATTTTCCGGGCAACTTTTCCAATTTTTCCTTCCCTAATGCCACGTTCGGCCTCCGTTTTGTCGACGTTCCAAATTATTTTGTGCATAAGCTCCAACTGAGCGCGTCGAACTCGACTGTATCCGTTGTTCCGGAGTCATAATGGATCGCGCTTGAGGCTTAAGAAATTCTTATTCGACTTGGCTCCAAACGCTGTCTACGCTCTTCGTCAGTCTCATTGACTCGACGATCATGTAGTTGGCTTGCATTGCGCAAACGCCGACCGATATTTTGACGCCTCACTGGTGGCATTTTTTCCAAAGAAACACCAAATACATGACCACCACCGATAACACACTGACAATTCAATTTTTAGAACTGTCAAACTGAACGTCACATTTTTGTTTGTCAAACAGATTTTCATATAAACATACCATCCAAATTTTCGACTTTCCCGGTGGATTTTCCAAAATTTTCTTTCATACAAACCTTGTCCTGACAATTACGAACACAACAAAAAAGAAATCAGCCAAATCGGTCGAGCCGTTCTTAAAAGTGATGATTTTACATACATGTGGCAATAGGCCTTTTCATTTCGTTCTGTGTTCGTTAGTGCGCATGTGCTGACAATCAGCTGTTCTTAGATTTTCGGACGAGTGTCACTGTCAGCTGTCAGGCGTTATAAACTTCGTGTGGAATATTCGTAAGTAAATAGTAGAATACCAAATAAGGAGGGTGTTTGAAAGACGGAAAATTATTACAAATGTTAGTTCCAAGTGATATCCCTCGTAAAATTGTGAGGCTGAATCCCGAAGGCGTGCCTGGCTCCTGGCTCTTGCTTGAAATACGGGAATGTTAACCAAGATACTTCAATCATGTAGGTTTTTAATATAGCTCTGAAAATTAATCAATTTTTAAAAAAAAAACGGAGAAAAAGGATCTAATATAGGTACAGGTGCGTATTTTTCTGAAATGTATGTATGTAACTACAAGTAATTCTTATTTTAAAAACCTAACAAATAATGACATAAAATCTGGAAACTTCAATACACTTTTCCATTTCGAATCTTGCCTCTTACACATTTTTATCCAAGCAACATCATTTATATAGGTGGAACTAATCCTCACTTCCTCACATGGTCACCAACCTAGTTATTAACTTCGATTTTTCCCAGTATTAGGCAGGATTTAGGATATGGATAAAATCGTAATCCCAAGCGATAACTTGGCCTTCCCGCACTGCTATCACCTTGGCAGTCATCAAAAGCACAATGCTTGGATGCTCCATAGTGTTTTAGTTCCGAACTATTACTAATTTTGCACGTTTGCAGTAAAATTTTACCAAATAATTAATAAACACTTTCAAACAAGCAATACCACCTACCCCTCTAGGGGATATTGATACAAGACTTTGACATTCGTCCGAAATTGTCATGGCGCGTTCGCGCATGCGCCTCAGCATTTTTTTACAATGAAAAGTCCTATTGATTTTTATTTATATAGATTTGCTGTCAAGGTCATAGATATAGATATACATTGTATTTGGTCTAGGAAATGACGTTTCTCAGTTTGCTTAGTGGCAAAACTTGAAGAATGTTTTTAGTAAATTTATTGTGGTCACATGATTTTCTTTCTGAAAGCTGTAGGATAGGAAATAGTTTGCAGACTTGTCGACAAAATACAGAAAAAAAGTAATTGAGGTGAAAGTAGTCTCCAGCAAAAATGTTTGAATTCCTTTGTAATTGGTGTTAATCAGGCAGTCCAAGAACCCTTTCTGGAAAAATACAGTCTGGTGGAACATAGAGATCGTTTGGTCCAATCAACATTATGGTTCCACATGCGATAAATGAGAAATAAACAAGGAACGCCATACAAGCGACCAAATCAGAAAAGTTCTAACCAATGAATAGGAATGGTTTTGTTTTTATGATTTATGAGTTGGGACCATTTACCAGATACGGCGGGACACAACTTCCAAGAATTGCAATGGGAGGCAATTCTTTTGATTTGTGGAATTCATTCTTATATATTTTAAATATAAATAAAAACATCGTTTTTCGTGGTTTGTAATCATGTTAAGTGGAGGCAACTGCCAAGAACTTCCCTTAAAACAGTAGGTATAATTTTCAAATTAGGTACTTATTTAGATGTTTACTAGAGGTAAACACTTAATTGAAAATGCAGTTTTTCGAATTTAGTTGACGAGACCCTTTTTTTCAACATTTGTAACCAAGAATTAAAACATTCGGCTGAACTGAACTTAAGCAGGTTATTTTTGTAAGTCAATAGTTTTGAGCTTAACCACTCAGTTGCTTCGTGCTTACGGAACTGAACAGTCCTATTCCAACATTTATTTTTCCCGGATAAATATACACACAAAATTGTTTCTTATACGAGTAACTATTATCAGCAAGATTCTAACATGTGAATGTTACAGAAATTGCATGGATGTCCCTTTCTGTGGGCATTATGGCAAACATTTCACACATTATAATAAAACCCAGCCGAGAGTCGCTTTCGAAGGAACGGCAGGGCGTCAGAATACCGACACTGAAGCGGCAGTTTCTCTCTCGTGTCAGAAGAGCATGTTGCATCTCCTCGAAAAGGACGTGTGTAGGATAAAAACACCCTATCTCTCCAAAATAAATGATAGTGGCTGATTCCGGGCGGGAATTCAATGCCATAAAATGAAATGAGACCAATATTCGCCAGCAGGAGTTTCTAGTTTTAATATCGTCTTTATCGGTCCGTCCTTTTTGTTTCCAGATCAATTCTACATTGGAAAATTCAAGTGCTGCTGCCAAATAAAAAGGCCTACATTAGGATAAAATTGACAACAAACAAATTTTTATTACTAATTTGCCAGTTAGTTAGCTGGATAGAGAAATATTAACACAATAATACTTAAAGCAAAAAGTGGTCGCAGGTAGGTCTATGAAATGGGAAGTTGTGTTCGTTATGCTTCTTGGACGATGTTGATTTCTATTCCTGTTAGAAACAGAAAATGTATATTTTTTCTCTGAATAATGTGTTCGTCGATTGTGGATATAGATTTGGGTGTGAGAAAAGGTGTATACGTGGGTTAGTCTGAAGAAAATGTGCCCTGATAATATTTCAACATTTAACAATTATGATATGGATATTTTCGAAATCTATGACATTTTCTGGGTTTATCGGTTTCGAATAGTTTTGTCAAAACAAAAAAACTGGTGCGTACATAAGTATTATGTACGCGCAAGGTGCCTCTGTCAAAATAGAGGACGCGCGACCCAGTGCGTACCAGGACTGGTTGCGTCATCCAAATTGACGATGGCTGACTCATTGCGTTTGGGTTTCCCCAGGGGCAAGTAGTTGCGTCAATTAAAGCGTACTTGTTGAGATCTATGTCGGTGAGCGGTCTTCTAGGTAGCCTCAGTAGCGTTTCTTTGCCGGATTCAAGTACAGGCCCAAACCTTTGCGTTATGGTTTCAGGTAGAGCCCGCTTCCTGGTTTTCCAATGCCAATGACTTCCACGGTCTGGTTGTGTCATTGATGTTCGGACAGTTATTTTCGGGCCTGTGCAGCATCGTTGACAGCCTTAGCTGCACCTGCAGCTCCGCCCGCTAGCGCACCCAGAGTCGATAGGCCCGCGAAAATTTGTATTAGGAGCAATATTCAAACGGAATTCAGTGCCGGGCTAATGCGCGGCAACGGTGTTTTTTGCGATAGGTTGCTTCCTTGGCCGCTGTCAATGCTCTTTTCACCGCTATAACCGTATCTTTGGTATTTTTCACCGAAGCTCGCGTTTCCCCCATCACTTTGACGAGCCATGATGCGATCTTGACCTTCATCTTCTCAGCACCAACACCCATGCCGATCTTGACCTTAGCTTTAATGAGGTTTGTTATAGCCCAGGCGGCTGCGCTTCACCCAGCGTTGGTTCCTTTGCCACACAGTCGTCGGGCAGCTTCATGTCGTTTCGCGAGGTCCTTCGATTGCGAGTAGGCAATGTCGTGTGTTCTGCAACCTTCGTCCGTGGGATTTATGCCCAATCACCTCTGGCCAAGCGCTCCTTGAGTTTTGTGTCAGGATTCCAGAAACTGTTACCAGTCAGGTGCAGTTCAATATGTTCAGAGCCTACTTCTTGAAAATACTACCAGTTCAGTGGTTGAATTCAAAAAATATTTTCTCTTCTCCGTTAATTAAGTAAATGTTAAGTTTTGATACATCGTTGAAAAGAGAACAATTTAAAATGAGAAAGTCGGGATCACTTTTCAGTTAAACCAAAAAGAATTTTTTCGTTGCGTTATGCCAAAAAATTGCAATTTAACAGCATATCAGCTTCACCAAATTTCACTTTGTCCAGAAGAACAAAGAAAAAAATTTAATTACACTGAGAAAAATGTTCCAAATAGAATGTCTATTTAGCTTTAACTGATTTGTTACAAATAGAAATATACATCTTGATAATAATCCAAAGTTTTGTGACAAATAAAGCTAAAGTTTTGGGTTGTTCTATTTGTGATAAATAAGTTGATATTTAGTCGTTACAATTTATATATTTGCCACCAATATTTGCATTATCCCGCCTGTTTTATTTGTCCCTAATAATGTTTCTATTAAGCACAATTAAGGTAAACATTTAGGAGTAATGTTTAAATATCTGTAGTAAGTAAGAAACTATGGAATCGGAAATAATCGAAAAAAATCGTGCATATGAAACCCCGGCCGAGAGGTTGCTGTGAATGTTTTTAGCGTTAGTTCGGAACTAGCATTTTTGTGTGGTGGAGTTACAGTTTTATACAGTTGACTTGTTCATATTACATAGCTAATTTTCTGAGTTACGGGGTGTTAAATTTGAAAATAAAATACCTAATGGTGTTCTTTAATTACTAAATAACTGCTCACAATAAACTCCGCTGAAAAACTGAAGTAATGCGGGATTGAAATTTTCCGAATTATGTTAAAAGTCGCGAGAGTATTTAATTTTATCCAAAAGAGGCCTTCTTGTCGGAACTCAGTAGATAAAGATTTGACTGTCGCCGTCGATCAACAATTATTTCGTTTTCTCTTGGAAGCAGTGCGTTCTATTAAGTTCTAACTACAGGGTCTTTCTCAGATAAAATGGAATACTCTCAAGATTTATAATAAAATTTCAATCCTGCCTCCTCCCAGTCTCCGCAACTGTATATAATAAACAATAATTTTCTGTTCAAATAATTTGCTCTAAGATAACAAGTAATCATGAATTTGTTGGGAGCAGTTATTTAATGTAATTAAAGAAAAATACAAGTATTATTTTACTTTTAAATTCAACACTCTGAATCCCAGAAATGACCTATGTTTATATAACATTTTATTCATAAAATGATGCCCTCTAATGATTGTTGATGTCCTGCTAATAAAAACTCGGAAAAACTGTACTTATATAAAAGGGTTAAATATGAAAAACCCAAATAAAAACATATTTGTGACTATAAAGTCACGTTTTAGCCACATATAAAAATAATATTAGTGCCTAATGTTTTTTCTCATTTGGGAGGAAAACTAACAATTATGTCATTAATAAAAAAGTATTACCAGTAAATGTTTTCTCTATTTAGGATAAAAAGTTAATGAACTGTCACAAATACTGTTACCTATTCAACACAAATACGAATACATTGGTGACAAATATTGCAAAATTTAGTGACAAATCAGAAAATGTGTTGCAATAAATAAGAACTTCTATTATTCACAATAATGTGTAATTATTTACGGCTATAAAACATCTACTTGTCCCCTATTTAAATAAGAATTCTATTTACTGCAAATGTTATTTTATTTAGGAGTAATAAATTTTTTTCTCAGTGTAATCGGGTCACTGTGTCACACTGTATAAACCCGAGAATATAATTCATAAGTCACTTGACACGATTTGCACAGATAGAAATTAAAAATTTGCTTGGTTACATTAGCTATCACAGCGATAGTAAATAATAAAAAAACTATCACCTTATTGTGGTCCGTTGTTAGGAATAGGGGAAAAGTATTAAATAAATTTTATTTGTCAAATCTGACAGTTGATATGGGTCATATTTCAAATGTAAATTAAGTTTCATTCTTTAAATGTTTCTTATTCATTATATTCTCTTGCCAAATATAACTCGTGCTATAATTAACTATCGAGGATATCACTCGTGAAACCGGAACCGGACATTCAACTAGTCCTTCGGACTCGTTGAATCTTCAGTTCGGTTTCAGCTCGTAGATATCATCGATGATAATCATAGCACTTGTTATATTACCTACGATTATTTTTTTCATCGTCAAATTGACCAATAGGAACATTTTATTTGGGTCTAGAAGCGTGTATTATTTCGGTTAATACACGCCTATTCTAAGAGCCAATGAGATTTCTTCAATTTCTTAAAATCGACCAATCCACTGTCATTGTAAACGATAAAACCCTACCTAGCTTTCCCAATAACTGATAAATATGCGCCTTGCTTTTAATCAACTATGCTGTGAATGATAGTTTTGAAATTTCTACCTTGGCAACTGTCACTGTCATATTATTTTCGAGTTTTCTTGCAACGTTGTTTTAAATTGTCCGTATAATGTAGTTGTGTATTAACCTCCCTAAAATACATTCGAGATCATTTTTTATAAGATAAATACATTTCAAATTGTATTCAAATTTTATTGCCATTCGGTAGAAAGTCTCGAATCAAGTTAAGTAGAAAAAATCGCTCCGGCAAGCTCTCGCGATTTTTTCACTACCTTGATTCTCGATTATTTGCCATGACAATAAAACTTTCATACAATTAAACATGTATTTATCGATAAAAAAATGATCTCTTATATAATTTACCTACAGGTAAATACATAATTACATAATTTGACAGAAGATCACTCGCGCAAGCGCTCGTGATCTTTTAACTGTCAAATTTACACTCGTGGCTACCAAGCAACGCAACAGCTTTCGTAAAATTTCCGACAATTCCAGACCACTTATTGTATTACTACAGATAATACTATTCTTTCAGTTAAGTGCTATTAATTCCATCACTTACAAGTTTGTCAAGTACCTCGTCTTCATATTAAAATCCTTCGTAGGGACGAGCCTTTTATTTGGTAAAAAACTTTACAAATTATGGATCGAGTCCCAAGACATTCTCATAGGTTTCCTACAGGCCGAATGACCGCGACTTCCATCAAGATGACGACAGCGCAAAGTAAACTCCTTAAACTCCTAGACAAAGAATTTCTGGACATCCAACTTATTTCTGTTATCAAAGGAAAAATATTTTGTTTATAGTTTTTCTTTCACGAGATGTAAAACACTGACTATTATCTGTTAAAGTCAAAGTAAAAATGGCAAACCAAAAAAGGAACTACATACCTAAACATTTATTTTAATAAGAAAAAATAAGAAACAGAAAAGTGTAAAAGATAACCAAATTAATTGGCTGGGTTTTAGACCAACGTTGCCATACAATTTGAGTGACTAGAAGAGCTCTAATGACTTCTGCCATACGGCGTAGTAAACTTTCAACGCAGTTAGCGACCTCTCATTGTGAAAAGTTCTTCCATTATCCACGAAGAGCTACTCTGAGATCTAGAATGTTTACTGGTGTCAGCTGTAGTTGTGTAGTGTGGTAAACAATAAAGAGCTTTATTGCTTCCTTGTCCAATATCTATGTTCACGTGCAAACCGCAGTCGCTCAACACGATGAGCTGGAAGTAAAAGTGGACCAGCAACAGGTCTTCTTGATGTCAATCCGAATTCCTGCCATCTTCGACGAACAGTTCGAGCTGAAATTGTAATACCATGAACATCTTTCACTTGGCGATATTGTTGACGGTCTTTTCGCAGGTTTGCGATGCGTCATCTTCCTAATCCTGGTCTCCACTTGTTACTCCCTAGTTTGGTGATATCGGTGAATTACGTCTTGGCTGGTATTTTGGGAAACATTTAAGACAGTGGTGTTATACAGTATACTAAACCCATAGCTTCTGCTCGGGCCACATTTTCTCCTCGCATTTTGTCAAACAATAAATATCAGTACTGACAGTTCAAATGCGCTTCCAACAAAAGCAGTTCAACTGACGACAACTGAATAAACAGCGCACCAAGATTTCTTGAGAAAATTTTGCATAGTGTTGTCTTGCCTTCAGTTTTTACAACTTTACTTTGTAGATGTTTCACATCTTATAAAACATTAAAGAAATCCATTGACAACGGAAATTACCTTGGGTGCCCGGAATTTCTTGTCCACAAGGGTATCTAACAAGCGTAACTTCCCATTAACTTCAATCTCCATGGTGACACGAATATTGGTGGAGCAAAAGTTGAACGCAGGTCAACAAAATTATTTCTCGTAGACTGAAGTTCTAGTTCGTACATTAAATGTATACATCAGGAAGCTAAGGGAAACGATCTAAATCATCAAACTCCCTTTCAATGTCAATTAATACAACGGTTTCTATCTTCAAAACACATGGAAGTATAAAACCATCGCCCGAAACCGTCACACTCCATGGTAATCCTAATCACTTATTGAAACCAATCACGGTTGACCTACTATTCTCTGTAGGTATGTAAATAAAACTAGTCTTATTATTTCAGTGCCAGCCCAGCATTCCTGGAGATGTTCCTTGTAATAGTGGAGGATAGTTGGCATCTAGTCAACCGACGACGAGGTCTTCGCCTGTAAGCCAAGGTGACGATTCATTATGGCGAATATTTTCTCATGCAAACGAGGATGATATCTTTAAATTTCCCTTGAGTGAAGAAGCCTTCTCAGTGTTTTATGGCATTTTGTAATTTAGTACTAACATTTATATCTGCTTAAATTGATTTCGTTTCCAGAGCAGCGGTGCACGTTAATAAAATTCGAACACAAATAAATTTTTCACAAACGAAGCGGAGTTTCAGTGGAAAAAATGTATATGCAAATTGCAAAATAATATCGCATTATAAATGTATTGTGTGCCATTTGCATATAGATATGTTTTGGGCTTACGATCGGTAGACTGCTCCCGCAACAAACTTATATTGTGTATCGTGTTTATACCTCGCAATTTTCGATGTTCATATATTATTAAAATCTAATATAGCCCCGGATATCTAGCGCTGAATTTTTATAATGCGACAACTTCATTTTAGTCGTTTCATTTTTAAAGTGAAAATTATTTCCTCGTTTGTGATTTACAATCCCATCAGGAATAGCATCAGCCAGTTAAATAGCATAATTAGACCAGTCACATTAGGGGTTTCGCCTCGGAATGAGAGATAATAAGCTGTAAACTTGTATAAACCTTTATTTTGGCATGTTAAAAGTTGCCTCAAAAGTCACATAAAATCTCGTGTCCGCGTCTTAATATATTCAAAATGAAAGTTCACAAAAATCGGTTTTTCGCAAATATCTCGCTTCCTATGGTTTCAATGATATTTTCATCTATTATTATAATTTTAGAGCATAAAATTCTCTACAAATTTTGTTCCAAACATTTCTTTATACGCTTAACCGTTTTTGAGACAGAGCGCAGAGAGCACGCAGCGCTCAGCCATACATGGCATAATGCAAGGTCAACCGTGAGTCCTGGTAAATAATACGTCGTATAAAGTTAATTAGTCACTAAAAAATCCATAATTATGAATAATTTGCATTATATATTAATTAATACCTTATATTTAATAATATTTTTCATTTATCAAATATATTCGTTTAATAATACTTACCTACTAGGTGTAATTAAAAAATTGTTAAGTGAAATACTTAAGATATTTTAATTATATTCTAATATATCTTAATTATATTTTAAGTAGAAAAGAAATAGAGTAAATATATTTTAATTATATCTTTATTTAGTAATTATGTATCATACATTTACGACAATTGAAGTTCAAATGTGGGGAGGATTTACGTGAACTTTAATAATTAGAAGGACATGAGTCTCAATTTTCTTCTTCTTCTTTATCATCGTCTTCCGGTCGCTCGAAAATTTTCAATTCATTATCAAATTATCATCATCTTCGTTGTCAAGGATATTTGTCTCTAAACAGGATTTCGGGGTCAAATGCACTTTCTTCATCGAGATCGCTTTGATACGATGAAGCATTGAGGCAAGCTTGCCCATTACACTGGCCACAAGCTAAAGAACATTGCAACCCCGTTTTTCTGCATCCGCAGCGTGAACTACAACCATTCTTGCAGTTGCAAAATATTGTGTTCAGTAGTTCATCTGGAGCTGGTGGTAATTTTGTCGTTATCGGTGTGTACTTTCTTTCATTTAACATTCCCGAATTTATTTATATTTTTTATTTAAACATTTTTTCAATCATTCCAACCGTTTCAAAATGGCTGCTAACTTACGAAAAAAATTGAAGGTTGCAAACAATTAAGAACAAAAACAAACCTAGCCTTATGATTGTACAAGAGTACAAGAGTATTACAAAGTGTAATTTTGCCAAAATTAGTATCATCCCCACACCGCTAAAATTAAGGATCATTCAGGGGAGGTTTTCTCTAAAAATTCAAATAGCAGTAGGGGTTGATTTCCATTTCATCCGAAAGACCCTTTCAAACCTGTTAACTTTTGTCTGAAAGTTATCAATCTAAAACAAGTCACTCTTGAGGGATTGCTTAATTTCAAAAAAACTGCTTAAATAGCCCAAAACGATAAAAAAAGAGTTGGGTGATGTCATTGAGTTGCCATTTTATGTTTGAATTGGCAGCGTTTCTAACCAAGCAAACTAAAGGGTCACAGAAGAAATTCAAATAAATTGCTGTCCATTGTTCTCCAAACACTTCTGTAGTCTGTTTTTAAAAGAAACGTGAACACAACGAAGTTCTTCAGAAATGCTCCTGCATGCTTCCACTATCCGCCGCATCATATCCTGCCTATCAGTTGGACGATCTTTATACACTTCCCCTTTTCACTTTTCAAATAAATAAAAGTCCATACAAGTGACATCCGGTGACCTGGCTGGCCAGGCTACCGAACCACCTCTCCCAATCCATTTCCTCGGGCATATTTGATTATTCAGTATTTCCCTGGCATGCCTAGAGAAGTGAGCAGGGCACCCATCATGTTGAAACCACATCAACTGCCTAGTTTCTAAAGAGACATCTTCCAACAAAACCGGTAAAGTGTCTATCAGAAATCTTCGATAATTATTGTGTCCGGTTAAAACAACGTCAAAAAAGTAGGGACCTGAAAAAGAAATAATGGCATGCACCTTTTTCTTAAAATGGTAGGCGCAATTAAATATCTATGATTTTATTTCCGAGTATGCCGCACCAAGTGTTGAGACTCCAGACATTTTGATTGTCCACCTCCCTTGTCCAGCGAGGATTCTTACCAGATCAATAATGCATGTTGTGCAGGTTCACGTCACCGTTGCTTTTGAACGTGAATTCGTCGGTCCATAAAATTTTATGCGCGAAATTGGTGAATTTCGTTCAGCGCCCACCTACAGAACCTCATTCTGTTGGTAAATGGTAATGTAGCGCCTGGTGCAGAGACAAATAGTATGGGTGTAAGCGGTTTTCGTGCAGCACCCTCCAAATGCTTGCAGTTGACATGTCTGCATCTCTGGCAATATTTCTTAGGCTCGTTGTAGGATTCACCACAACTGCCGCCGACACATCCACCGCTCTTCTATTTCTTACAGGTATTGCAATAGCATTTCCTTTTTTATGTTGACAGTGAACCTTGCCTACGAGGTAAATAAGGAAAAGACGCAAGAGCATTCCTTGCAGATAATTGGCTAGGTAATATCGCCAACGTGAAATATTGTGGAATCCATTATTACAATAACACCAAAAAAGAAGACGTTTGACGGGAAATCGCCAAAACGTTAAAACATGGAGATAAAGAATGTGAAAAGGAAAATAAATCGTTTGAGAGGAACTTCTGGGAGGGAAAAGACTCGAATGAAGAAGAAAACTGGGGCAGGCAAAAGGAATTAAAGTTATTTTATTATAAAGAAACATAGCAGTCTCCAGTAGTTAAGACACACTTTGTTACATCTTCGGGCGAGATGGCTTTACTGAGCAAGTGTCGTTTTTCGTATTTTTCACGAATATAATTTAATATGATATAAAAATTTTTGGATGACATTCTTGTAAAGTTTTTGAAGTGACCTCTTTCTTCATCATACAATAAATCATCAAAAATTCGATTAGCAGAATACCTAATATTATGTATACAGTGCGTTAGAAAAAGCTGGAATAAATTAAATGTTTTTAAATGTGTAAATTGTTGAGCAATATCCTCGAACATGTCAATTTTTTCTTGCCCATATTTTGTTGCATAAATAACGTAGATGGGGCTGTTAGAATTCCGGATATGACGTCATCCATGATTTTTCAAATAGTAACAATATATTGTACAGGTAGAATCTTTAGGCAAGCTCTTTCTGGTTGTGGAAACATAGCATACCTCACATTAATTTTGCAAATAAAGATTTTAAAAAATTGATATAATATCTAATGATGAAAAATGTTAATACCTTAAAAACAATCATTTGAGTTGCATTTTTCGTTATTTACTTCACTTCTGTTAATATTTCTTACATTTTCTATTTCAAATTGTTACTTTCAAATGAAGCAGCATTTTTTGTGTAACCACAGAATTTTCTTCATTAAGTGTTTATTAATTTTTTAATTTTTTTTACAAAATAAATGAAAAGTATCCTATATTTCAGGAATCAGAGAAAGCTCATCTACAAGATTCTACCGGAAAAATGTATTGTTGCTATTTAAAAAATTATCTATGACGTTATATCCGAAATTTGAATAGCACCATCTAAAAAATTTGTACATCAAAATGTGCACAAGAAAAAATTAAAATCGAGGCACTATACGGATTGATCACCAATGCCTTTTCGTCTTTTTCATTTTCTATTATAATCCCGCAATTACAACGAGACTTGCAAGTTGCAACCTGTTCATTCATAACTGCCAATAGGTTTTCCATCAGAATGTTCCGAACTGATTACTGACAATCCCCAAACGACAAACAGTGTGCATGTGCCTAATATGATTAGTTTTGAACTTGCCCTTTTTATATTGATGGAACAACTGATTCTGATTTGTGACTGACGTTACGTTAACTTAAGCGCTAGTGCATCATTTGCAATTTGTAGGTTAGGATGAATTAAGTGTAATAAACACTAGGTATCAGACAATCGCTCATTAATTATATTTGCGACTTTTCGGCAAACTCTAAGATGTTCCATAGAAACTTTATCATTGTATTGGGAATAGTTTGTTCGAAATAATTTGTATTCTTTGGTGGCTGTCGTTGACCAATTATTGTAATTCTAATTCACGGCCATCACTACTCTCACTTGCCGAAAATAACGCACATCATCTTAGGTCCTTCATTTTAAAATGTGTTTATTTGATACCACTACACAACGCCTCAAAAAAGTATTTGGTAATTGGTATAATCAAAGATCTATATACTATAGTGTGTAGTAGGTATATGCAAAGACTATATATATATATATACAGAAACACCTTTGATTAATTATATATATATATATATATATATGTTTAATGCACATTCTGAAATGCGCATGCGTTTGACGAAGAGTTTCTGCAAAGTCCGAGAATAATTCTGATCGTCCCAAAACTAGTTCAAAGGTAGATGTTCCACGATATTGTTTCCGGGGTGGCAAACGTTTAGTACACAACTGGTCGGCTACTTTGTTTTGCCTTTTCCACACACGCTTTGACTGTGAGTAATCCTCCTGCTTCAGTCGTAAATGTAAATAGCTAAGGCCCCTCTACAAGTCTTTGGGTACTACTCATATCATAGTCAGTTTATCCAGGATTTAGTACACGAACTTGATGGAACGCCAGAACTAGTGGTGCGCATGCTCCTGACGTCCGCGGACCATCAGGGACTGCTGGTGGAACAAACCTAATGATTGCGTTGACTGGCTCGTATGAGACCGAACAATCTGCCTCCTGCGTCTATAGTGCGAGCATTAGTGGAAAGGACGCACGAGCATTTCGTGCGGGCTTGGCTTGTTTCATACTTGTGCGGCCTAGTCTGTACCTACCTTAAGGTACCATGTTCTGCATGAACCTTTATGTCGAAGAGTAATTTTTGAAACTTTCAAACAAGCAAGTTACAAACCCTCATAACAATTAATCGGTCTAATAACGATATATCCTCCTGAATGACGCTAGTCAGAATTGAAAGGATTTTTATTAAATCACTGGAAATAATAATTGTAAGCTTTGTCATCAAATGTATTCCGCAACATTACAAGAAATCATTCAAGGTACTTTCCCATAAACACTAAAAGCGGAGTTCTTGCCACACTTACATGTTCACTATTTTCCAAATCTCCTTTGATTGAAGGAATGGACTGAACCACAAACCTCACCATGGTTTAGCACGGTACCCCACGGTACGATACATGAGAATCAGGTAGGAAAATACCCATATAGATAGATATAGATTGTTGGGAATAGAAGTTGTGTCTTTTTAGTAAGCTTGGTGTTCTCGACTTTTTAATTTGAATATGAAACAAACAATTAAACTCTCATTAAAACGTGCATAATATTAGTTGTTCCATATGCAATAGTGTACTTGGAAAAAAAATTATATGCCGTAAGTTAATACACCAGGCTCAAATGACTCAGGTTACATCAATAACTTCTTTTACTGCCCATATTACATTTATTTATTTGGCGCCAGTTTGTGTCGGGCAAAACGCTTCCGGCCAGCGCTAGCAAGTGTTGCTGTGCAGCACGTCCGTGGAAACCAAACTGCAAGCAACAACTGTATTCAGCAAAGTTTGAGTTGTTTGTGTCTGATAGCATTATATTGGCGATAGTGTAACGAAATCCACACAGTGGATGGATCAAGAACTTTGACGTAAATTCACTATGAATTCTTCTACTCCTGAAGATGCTGACGTTGTCAGCGAAACACGTGTCGAGTTTAATTACTGTGTCGCTGTCTTTTGGCGTGTGGGGTTAACTTTATTAAGAATTCATAGTGAGTGTAACGAAATGTCTGCAAATACTTATTACAGATGGTTTATTGTGCCAAAGTGCGAAAGTACTATCACAAAAATTCCAAATAAAACTTTTATTCAAGTTCCAAACGACCCGGAACTTTGGTTTGACGCGGAGAGAGGAGACTACACGCTACACGCTAACTCCCATCAATTTTTACATTTTATGGATTATAACTTAAAAACGGTACAAGATATTGAAAAATAACTTACATGTACCTATCCTAGTTTTTAATCCTTTATCTAGCAGAATTGGAAACTATTACTGACTTAACCTGACCTGATTGGTATTTTTTTTGTAATTTTTGTTCAGTCAGGAGGCATTATTTTCCGGCCCCATTTGACAGAGGATTAAAAACTAGGATAGGGACATGTAAGCCATTTTTCAATATCTCATACCGCTTTAAAGTTTTAATTGATGAAATTTCAAAAATTACGATTTTTGACGAGAAATAAGCCTTAAATTCAAAAAGGTACAGCAATCGTCAAACGTGATGTACTTTAAATTGCAGTGCAAAAAGTGACAATCGAGAAACTTTTTCATTATGAGAGATAGGCATTACTATATGCGGTTGTTTTGTAGCTTATAAACTATATTTTTTATTCCAACGAAATTTTAAAATTAGTAGTACTTTCAAAGAAAATCGGTATCCAAAACGGAGCGCGCGGCCGCTAGAAAACACTCCACTGCGTTGCCCGGCTCGGAATAGGTACATAATAGTATATTATTATATGAGCGATTATGACAATCATTATTCACGAAGATGATGTTTGAGCCCACGAGCCGAAGGCGAGTGGCTCAAATCATCTGAGTGAATAATGGTCATAATCGCGAATATAATACTAAACTTTTTCTACACCTATTAAACAAATAAATTAGACTCAAATTTGATAACTTTAATGGAACACTATCATAATACATTAATTTTTATTTTTCAATAAATGGACTACTTACTAGGAATATATATTGAAATTTGTGCAGTTAGTAATATATAAATTTGGAGTTGTCCCTTCCATTGGTTAATACTGGCAGTTTTAGTGGTTGAATTGTTAGTTTGTACAAATTAATGGGTACCAACTCGACCGAAGTGCATACATTGGAAAACGCAAACAAGTAATATGGCGAGATACACTTGGCTGTCACCCGAGCGATTGTCAGCTCCAGCAAGAGGTGATCCCGGTCGATATAAAATATCATTGGATAAGGGA
Organism: Xestobium rufovillosum; assembly: GCA_963966045.1. Lineage (NCBI taxonomy): Eukaryota > Metazoa > Arthropoda > Insecta > Coleoptera > Ptinidae > Xestobium > Xestobium rufovillosum. Next base: position 18,958,938 of record OZ014504.1, read on the forward strand.
AACAGTGATTATTGAATCTATATTTGTGATTGGCCAAAATGCCGTGAATTATGATTTCATAATTCACTACAGTGAATTATGGGTACGATATTTCACGAAGAAAATCCGAATAATTGTCATATAATTAAATAGGTGTAGAAAAAGAATTTTGTCCACGACTATCTTACAACCATACTCTTTATACTTGTGTTTCTTCAATCATAATTAGATACATTAATCACTGCAGTGAATAATGAATATTATTCACTAAACCAATAGGAACATCGCTTGGACCCTTTCTTACATTTATTTAGTAGGCCGTGATCGCGATGTGGTCAGTTCAAATTGAAACGTCAAATCAGCATGGTTTGCTTTTAATTTGAAATGCATATTCTAAAAAAGAAGATATAATGAGTAGTGAGAGTGAAAACGAGATTTCTTTAACAGCACCAGCAATAAAAGAAGCTGCAGAACTTGCCTCATTAGATTCATTGCCCAAAAAACCAAGAAAATTATACCTGAGAGCATATGTATGAAACTTTCTTACACTGGAGAAGGGAAATGAAGGTAAATTCTTTCTGGGAATCTGTTTTGATAGTAGTGGACAAAGTATAGTATACAACTCGTTATAATGATGCTATTATTACCTCGGATGATTACAAAACTCGCTCGCTTCGCTCGCTCGTGTTGTAAACTTCATCCTCGGTAATAATAGCATTCATTATAAACTCGTGTATAATATACTATTTACTAGCGGCAGCGCGCTTCGTTTTGGATAACGATTTTCTTTGAAACTACTACAAATTTTAAAATTTTTTCGAGCGTGTGTTCGCAGTAAGACTTCTGCTTCAAGACCGGTCTCTCTCAAAAGCATCTTTTATGAAAATGTTACTGTAAGAATCACCTCCCCGTGTGCATAAAGTTTTATGATGTACCTACTCGTCTAGTAAGGATTTGCTTAGAATGGAAAAATACAGTGTCAACCTAAATATTATTCGTTAAACAGAAGAACCGAGACCCGAATACAAACCAGACTAAAATCATATTTGTTAGCTGGTGTTAATGGGAAAGATACTATTTTATATATTCGCTGAATTCAACAAAATTTCTTGGAATATTCTTTGAAACGTATAATTCCACTGTTGTGTTCATAATCAGAGTTGAATACGGATACACATAGATGGATGGACAGTGTGTTCCCAGATGGACCTAACTATACTTGTAGACTTTCTTATTTCGCATTTAAAGAGAAAACGTCATAAGTACTTCATAAAAGTTTTGTTTTTTTCTGAAAAGCCCTTATAGTCATTGTCAGAATTTAGAAATAACGTACACGGTGGTTAAAAAATAAAGAAACGTGCATTTGTGCCAAGAGCAAAATATCAGTTATTTATTAAGAGGAAATTAAAAATGCCACAGGAAAAAGATTTCTAAAGTCAATGAAAGTTCAGGTAAGAAATTTTAACGTTGTATCTCAATATCGAGTCAATATGATTCCGGTACTTACTCTTTACGAAGTGTTTAACTGCCATTAAATTCACAAAAATTATTGAAATATCATAAAAAAATGGCACAAATAATTATGAAAATTACGGATTAACAGAACTTCAAAATAATTATTAGAAATTTTTACTCTAGAGCAACAAATTAATTTACTAAAAGGTTGTGGTATAGGTGAGACACATTGTATAGCTTTGCAAATTGAACTTTCCAGTAGAAAATATCCAGTACCTATTGAATTTGCACAATTTCTTTAATCACAACGAACGCAAAAATATCAACTCTGAGATACAATGTTCAAATTTCATATCTGAACTTTTATTGAACTTAGGAACAACTTTTTCTTGCAGCATTCTTAATATCCCCTTAAATAATTGATACTTTACTCTTGACACAAACTTACGCTTACTTGTTTCTTAAACATCCTATACGTTATTTTTTAATAGACCTTTTCATTTCATTTCGTTTGATTCCGTTACTGCGCATGTGCAGAAGTACAGTGACAATCAGCTGTTCTTAGTTTTTCGGACTAATTTCACTGTCAGTTTTTGAAGTTCGTGTAGGATATTCGCAAGTAAATAGTAGAGTACCAAGTAAGGACGGTGTTAGAGAGACGGAAAATTAAAAATGTTAGTTCCCAGTGACGTCCCTCATAAAATTATGAGTCTGAATCCCGAAGGCATGCCTGGCCTGTTTGAAATACGGGATTGTTAGCCAACATAATTTCAATCACGCAGGTTTTTACTATAGTTACTCTATAGTGATAGTTAAGACATATATTATGCGCGCACGAGTTCCGAGATCTCCCACCATGTTCAGGCTATTCCCGCGATGTGCCGTGATTCTTCACAACGCAGTCGTGTGCATTTTATTGCAAATTTATTTGTTTAGAGCAGTATAAATACAATTTAAAAAGTAAGTAATAATATCTTGGCAATTAGTAGATTGCATTTACATTGAACATTTTTTTCCGTCTGTTTACCTGACGTATAACATAGAAAATTGCGTGGTTATTGTATACCTCTTCGATAAGTATACTAGACGATAAGTATACTAGATGTTAGTAAGTGTCGACGGCATTTTTTTCAAAACATGCCCAGAGTGGCTTAATTTGTGAATATACAAAAAACAATGGTAGGAAAAACTTGTTCCAAATGAGAAACATTATTATAATTAGACATTAGAGTAATAGTTTCACTTGTGATATCTACTGACCATAAGGATTTTTCGAACTAAAACAAGCTGATATCTAAATTAACTCACAATATTAAGAAAACTTAAACATGTCAAAACTATTGTTATACTTATGCAATATGACGCACTTCGCATACACGATTGTGCCGATATCAAGCGGTCGCCCCGGCTGGCACGGCAATACGTTTTTCAACTTACTCTAAAATCGTTATGGATTTACCATTTTATATACTTTCTTTTTCATATCATTATTTGATGTGTTTATTTCATTTGTGTCACATCTTTTACTACATATTTTCAAAAATAAAAATCATTTTCGATGCTTGAAAAAAAACACGCAGCATGACCCTTACTTTTTGTTACTAAAGTTACACGCATTTCCTTATATGATTAAAAAAAATGATAGAACGTCAAAGGAAGCAATTAATTAGTAGTCATTTGAGAAAAAAATTACTGCAATTGGTAATATAACAACGAAGATATCAGGAGTTAAAGTAATACTACTTTTTCGCCGATTCGTACCACAACTGTGTATTAGCCTGAATATGGCCGCTCTCGCTATATGTTCTAACTATCTCTATCGAGTAACTATAGTTTTTACTTATACGTAGCGGTGAAAATCAATCATTTTTTTAATAGAAAACTCAGAAAAATGATCTAATAGACAGGTGCGTATTTTTCTGCAATGCATGTATGTAACTACAAATAATTATTATTTTAAAGACCTAACAAATAATGACGTAAAACCTGGAAACATCCAACACGCTTTTCCATTCCGAATCTTGCCTCTTACACATTTTTATCCACGCAATTTATATAGCATAGGTGGAACAAGTCCTAACTTGGTCACCGACCCAGTGATTAACTTCGATTTACCCCAGTGTTAGGCAGGGTTTGAGAAATGGATAAAATCGTTATCCCCAGCGATAGCTTGCGAAGCCATCATAATTAATATATATTAATATATTAATAATATTATATATTACGTAATATATTACGGTGGCTTCGTAGCTTGGCCTGCCCACTCTGCTAGCGCCGTTGCAGTTACCAAAAGCACAAAGTTTGGATGCTCCATACTAATTTTGTACGTTTGCAATAAAATTGTACTGTATTAGACCAAAGAATTTAAAATAAACATTTTCAAACAATACAAAACTTTGACAACTGTCCGAAACTGTCATGGCGCGATGGCGCATGCGCCTCAGCATGTTTTTTTTATAATGAAAAGCCCTATTCTGACAATTGCTAATTAATATTGAGAAAAAGGAAAACTTTATGAAGCATGACTGTTTCTCAAAAAATACGAAATAAAAAAATTTTCAAGTATAGATAGGTCCATCCGGGGGTATGGATGCTTTGTACCTAAAAATGTATTCGGATACTTTAATCTAATACCGGATTCAGATACTTTTCATCCAACCCAATAAATTACTAGAACTTTTTTGTACTCTTTTGAACTCGCTTTTGAACTTTTATTCTTCATGTGATAATGCAAGCACTTACTTTTCCCAGAAAGTTCCAGAAAGTCATTACAAATGGGCTTTTATTTCTTAAAAAATTTTATCTCGTACACGAATATTGCACATACTCACTTACTAGATAAGGTATATTTTCTTGGCTGAGTTTGCCTTGGTAATAACTGTTGGAGTTTGCAAAAATCATATCAATGTTTTATATAGGTCAGACGTATTTGTTTATCTGAATGCTGATGCACGTGTTCTTAAAATATTAATTAGTCTATGTCTATTTCTTGAACAGGCAAGTGGTTAATAAAATTACACTGCGTAAATTGTTGTGATTAATTTCACACCCTGCCTCCCATATCCTTATAGGTTATGGGCCCAGAGAACAACCCCTAATTAACAGTTTAAGTGATAAGTCAGTACGCGTTGACGATTAAATAAACATAAAGTGACTTGTTTAAATAAAATATAAAAATGGCTAGTGAAAAGGACACAAACCATAATATTAAGGCTTTTAACGGAGATAACTATTTAGTGTGGAAGTACCGATTGTGTGCATTAATTGAACAGATAGGTGCGTCAGTTGTACTTAACGAAGACCCACCGGAAGATGTTACGGAGCAATGGCAGAAATGGGAAAGATTTGCAAAAGACAAAATAATTGAACATCTTGATGATTCTATGTTGGGTGAAGTACCAGAAGGTGCGACAGCTCGACAGATTATTAAACATTTCTACTCCGTTTATGCATGTAAGAATCTTGCTACTCAATTAAATGTGCAGGATAAGCTTTTTAATTATAAACTGAAACATGACATGTCTTTGAAGAAACATTTCGTAGAATTAGATGAAATGATATGAGATTTAATTGCATGTGGAAATAGCGTGAACGAAATTACCAAAGTGTGGTATTTATTAAACACATTGCCTCGTTCTTATGATGGAGTGATTACTGCTATAAAAACAATGTCCGATGATCGTCTCACTTTAGCTTTTGTTAAGAAGTTACTGATGGAACACGAACAAAAATTAAAGAAGGAAAGTGCTGATACAAGCACCAAAGCACTGCATTTCCAACCGAGTTCAAGTTATAAATTCTCAAACAAACGGAAGCCAATAAATAAAGGCAATTATTCGCGCAAACCATATGCAAAGCCAGGATATAAGACTGCTCAAAAGTGTTTTTTCTGTGGACGCAGGAATCATCTAAAGAAGGACTGTTATTATTATAAACAACATCTCAAACGCCAAGAATGGCACGAAGCAAAACCAAAGAGGCAGGAACAATCCCGTAGATCCAAAGGCTCTCCTGAACTGATGACTGCCTCAGTGTCTTCTCAAGAACAGAAGGACGGATTCGCTTTCATGATACATACTGACTGCAGGACGGAACAGGGCGAAGGACCATTGCAATTTGTGTTGAATTCTGGAGCTACAGAACATCTGATTAACGACCTGAGGTTTTACAAGAAGTACGAACAACTGCAGAAACCGATTAAAATTGCTGTTGCGAAAAAGGAAGCTTGCATTTGGGCAACACATGTGGGCAACAAGTCGTGACAAATTTGGGTCATGTGGGAGTTCTCTGCAACGTCCTTTATGCTGCGGATGTTCCATTAAATCTGTTATCAGTCAGAAAGATGCAAGAGGCAGGATATTCCGTGATATTTAGTCACAATGGTAAAGTAATTGCCGAAAAGGGCCAGAAGACTATAATGACAGGTAAGCGCATACATGAATTGCATGTCGTAAATTTCTATGTTCAAAATGTGTTGTCAGTACAACCAAATAGTCAGGCGGCAATAAGTCATCAGGATAATAAAAATAAATTATGGCATGAACGGTTAGGACACATTAGTAACAATAAATTTACTCAAATAAAAGTGAAAGAACTAGCCGAAGACAGTAATTGTTTAAATAATGTTAATCCCCTTGATTCCTTATGTGAATCGTGTATAAATGGAAAACAAACACGACTTCCATTTGCTAAAGTTAAAAATAAAAGTCACATTCAAAGACCACTATATATTGTGCATTCGGATGTATGTGGTCCGATAACTCCATGCACACTTGATCAGAAACATTATTTTGTTACTTTTATTGACACATACACTCACTATACAGTAACGTACTTGATGAGGAATAAATCAGAGGTAATTACGTATTTAAAAGATTATGTAAACAAAAGTGAGGCTCATTTTAATTTGAAAATGGTCCACTTGAATTGTGATAATGGCGGGGAATATATATCTGCCGACATGAAAGAATTTTGTAGGGACAAGGGGATCACATATCATTTAACGGTGCCGTACACTCCGCAACAAAATTCTGTTGCGGAACGTATGAACAGAACTTTGACCGAAAAGGCACGTGCAATGGTGCATAGTGCAGGGTTGAAAAAAAGCTTTTGGGGTGAAGCAATATTAACTGCTACATATTTGCTAAATTCAGGGTGGTCCAGTTTATATCATCAGGATTTCATCAGCCGAAAGTTTATCAAAAAATAAAGGTGGTTTGTCTAATAAGATGTGGTCTAATTTTGCTTCCTTTTTGATGTATAGGGTGGTAAAGAAACTAAATTCAATATTTTATATTTCTAACCGTTCTTACATTCTAAATTCTTATTTAGTTGATATTTCAGATAAGCTTAATGTTGTTTGAAACTAAATTCAATATTTTATATTTCTAACCGTTCTTACATTCTAAATTCTTATTTAGTTGATATTTCAGCTAAGCTTAATGTTGTTTTTCCTTTAAGTAAATAAATTCAGTAATTGGTCACATGATACTTTTTAATGTCTTTTTTTATTTTTAGTTGAGTTATCAAAAAATTGTAAGATAGAAAAGGGTTTCCAAATTGAATGAGAAATCGTATCTGTATTTGGTGTTCTAAAAAAACCAGTGGCGTACGTTTTATTAAATAAAGTATTTTTGAGGAAACCCGTATGCACGCCTCTGTGTTCTAAATAAAATAATTACAACCACTATTTAATAGAGAATACAAAAGAAATGATTTATGCAAAATTTCAGAAGGCTACCTTTTTTATTATTGATTATATATATATATTTATATCAGATTATTACGAGATAATTTATTTTCTTTAACGCCCTGTACATCAAAAAGGAAGTAAAATTCAACCATGTTTTATTAGACAAACTACCTTTATTTTTTGATAAACTTTCGGCTGGCGAAATCCTGATGATATAAACTGGACCACCCTGTATAATCCCATCAAAAGCGACAAAATTAGATAAGACACCGTATGAATTGTGGCACAATAAAAAACCGAAGCTACAATATTTAAGGGTATTCGGTAGCACAGCATATGTACATAATAAAACAAGAAAGCATAAATTTGATTATAAATCAATTAAAGGAATTCTTGTGGGGTATGTACCAAATGGGTACAAAATATGCATTACAAAAACGCGAAAATTTATTGTTGCTCGCGATGTAATCTTTGATGAGGTAAATTTTAAAACATCAAGAAAGGAACTTGATGACACGATCGAAGTTGACACATATGTAGACGAAAATACGGATGACTCAGTACAAACAAGTATTGAGGAGGTCTCAGTAATAGGGGGTGCTGGTGACAAATCCGTAAATGAACTCCATCCGGGTAAAACAGATACAGAAATTAATAAATACAATCAAACCCTGCATAGACAAGGTGTCACTGATGAATGTATTCCAACTAAAATGAGTACTCTAGAGTCTGGTGGGCAAGGTCAAACTTCTCCAGAAAGAGACGTCACTGAACCAGATGCGAAAAATCTATGTCATCCTTCTTCCTCTCAGGTGCGGAACAGTAAGGAAATACAGGGTGTGAGAAGGAGCGAACGGCTCAAAACAAAATCGTCAATGTTATATAACGATCGTGATTTGGAACTAAGTAATTATAGTGTTTTACATATCCAAACAGCGGATGAAGTAATTCCTACCTGCTATCAAGATGTAGCTAAAAGTCAAAATAGACTTAAGTGGGAAAACGCGATTAAAGAGGAGCTTAACTCTTTATATCAAAATAAAACCTGGACGTTGATACCAAAGCCAAAGAATGTAAATACAATTGATAGTAAATGGGTGTTTACAATAAAGCATGATGCATGATGCAAATGGCAATTTGACAAAATATAAAGCACGGTTGGTAGCTCGCGGTTTCAATCAATTATATAAGTTAAGCCGCGTATTCACCAAAAAAAGCGAGCAAGAGCAAACATTCTTTTATGCTCGCAGATTTTTGCTCGTGTTCCCTTGAAATGCTCATCTTTGGTCCATACCGGAGAGAATTTGTTCGTGTTCGCAGTTGATCCATCGTTTACAGCGAGCACACAAGTGTAGCTAATTGTGATGGGATATGGCTGATCGAACTAATTTACTTCGTGCAAGTGCTGCTTTTATAGTGCTCCAAAGTTTGTTAAAAGATAAGAAAAAAAGGAGAAATAAACGTTGATGGCAAACAAGCGTGTTTAAAAACAGGCAATTATACAGTGGAAGCCATTTATTGAGAGACTTGGCAGTAGAAGAAGACTACGGAATGTTTACAAATTTTTGCAGAATGTCTACAGAAGATTTCAAAAATTTGCTGCAACTTGTTGAACTGAAAATAATGAAAAGTGACACAAACTACAGGAAAGCAATTCCTGCGGTACAGAGACTTGCTGTAACCCTACGATTTCTAGCAACCGGAGATTCATACACGTCACTCGTGTATACATTTAAAATATCCAAACAGATTATATCCAAGATAATACCGGAAGTTTGTGAGGCCATTATTGAGGTTTTGCAAGATTATGTGAAAGTAAGTAGAATTACATTTTAAAAGTAACATATATTTTCAAAATTAACACAAAGAACTTAAGAATTACATTGCTTTTCTTTATAATTGGTGAAAAAGGCGACAAGACCATTCTGAAAATTTTCGTTATCGTCAATTTCAGATAAATCAGACATTCCAAAAGGTGAATTCGTACCTGTACCAGTAGTTTTCTGATTAATAACGGGTAGCTCTTTCATTATGTTTGAAAGATCTCTAGTAGGCGAAGAGGCAGCAGTAGAAGGGGTGTTGCTGGGATAGTATTCCTCATCACTGTTTGGTGAAAAAGCAGGACTCCTCCGAGGGTTTTGATTGTTGTCTCGTAAATACATCCCCATATCCGCATTAAAAATTATATTGTTTATATGGTGTTGAACAATTGCGCGGGTATGGTTATCATATTTTCGCAATTTAAAACATATATGCTCCCCATAAACCGAACATTCATCTTTAGTATCGCCGGCTTTAAGTGCATTAAAAACTGAGAAAGCTTCAGCTACTCTAGGATCTTCAGCAGTTTTTTGTTTCTTATAAATTCTTTTGGGGGATACAAATTCTTTGCGCTTACGAGGGGTATTCTCGACTGCAATGTTCGGAGGTACTTCTTCAATATTAGTGTCGCTTTCTTCCAAATCACAGCTTACTCCGTCGCTGGTGATTTCCTGGTCCACGTTGAGTTCATCTCTCTGAAAGAAAATAAGAAAAGAAAGATATGATATAAAATAACGCAACAGTAATGTTATCTATAAATAAAAACAGGATTTTATTTCTAGTTGCCTAAAGAAGAAGAGGAATGGTTGGATATTGCAAAACAATTTGAAGAAGTATGGAATTTTTCCAATTGTGTCGGCTCAATAGATGGCAAACATGTAGTCATACAAGCTCCCATGAACAGCGGAAGTGAATCCTTCAATTATAAATCAACTTTTAGTATAGTTTTGATGGCTGCTGTTGATGCAGATTACTGTTTTACTTTTGTTGATGTTGGATGTCAGGGCAGAATATCAGACGGGGGAGTAATTAGGAATACATCATTCTTTAAAAAGCTAAAAGAAGGCAAATTTCATTTACCTCCAAACAATATTTTACCGGGCACGAACAAATTATTACCGTACGTTTTCGTTGCTGATGATGCGTTTCCATTGCAGGAACATATTCTAAAGCCGTATCCAGGTATTCAACAGAAAGGGTCTATACAACGAATATTCAATTACAGCTTGTCGAGAGCAAGAAGGGTGGTCGAAAATGTGTTTGGTATTATGTCATCAGTATTCAGAGTATTGAGAAAACCAATTCTACTGGAACCACCCAAAGTAGAAAAAGTTGTTTTGGTTTGCGTATACTTGCATGATTATTTGAGAAAGAATGCATCCTCTCGTAAAATCTACACACGACACGGGAGTTTAGATTACGAAGTAGATGGAGAAGTTAGGGAAGGCAGTTGGAGGCAAGACACAGAAGAAATGTCATCACTTTTAGCAATTCGAAAAGTTCCACGGAAATCCGCAGCAGTTCATAAAGATAACAGAAAACAATTTGCTGAATATTTTGCAACTGTTGGACGAGTACCGTGGCAAGATTTATATGCGTAGCACGTATAGGGATAATGAAATGAGCCTGAAACCTACTTAACAATTTATTATATTTCACGCAAAAATGGATACCTTTATACAAAGTGATTGAAAAAACCGGGGGCAAAGAGAAAACTTCTTTATTATGCATTTTTAGTATAAAAATGTACTTATTCTTTACAAAAATCCTGCTTTATTTGAAAGTAGCGATAGCGTAGTAATTTGTCTTGTCACATGTACCAGGAGTGTTTAAAAACAGATTGATTACTTTATGATTTAGGTAAAGTGCCTTTATTTGTGGTTGTATTCTTTGAAATAACTCATACTTCATTTGCAAGTACCGAGAATCATAAGCGTAGTAATTTATCTTGCCACATGCACCAAGAGCGTTAAAAAATTACTGCGCTATCGGTACTTTCAAATGAAGCAGGAATTTTTTTCCTACACTGCACAAAAAAGATGTTTTCCCTTTATCTCTGGTTTTTTCGACCATCGTGTATATGATAATAATTAAAGATTAAATATTTATGTGGTACCGAAACACGATTTGCAAATATGTACTTTGAAATTCCAGAAAAATAACTCCAAAAAGGGTGTGCATTACATAGGTTTCATACTATATAGAAATAGGCATATTGTAATTCGCCTTTCTTGTATTTAAACAATACATAATTGAAAACTTCATGCAAAATATATTGTTTACTCTCTTACCTCTCCTTCTGTATCCTGTGTTTGCCTCGGCTTGTTTTTATCTTTCAAGAAGAGTAAACTTTCGAACGCAAACCATTTTGTGTTGTAAACTTCTTCTGTGCCCATACCTGAAGTACTTTTGAGTTTCTGTCGTTCTCTTCTAAATGAAGCAAGCAGTGATTGAATCTTCTTTTTAATTTCCGAGCTTTCAGTCTCCAACATATCGGCTAACTCTCTCCAAGCATCCTCCTTCTTATTCTTATTTTTGTAGTATGGATCAACTGAGTTCCATAAAACAGGCCGGTCTCTATAGGCATCTATCAGTTGTAAAACTTTTACATTTGACCATTCCATTATGAAAATATATCAGCACAACTGTAAATAATAAACATAACGTACATGAATACTAGTTTTAAAGTAAATTAATAAATAACCATACCTTGTATAATTGTGAATAACATGTACCTGTCCACCATATAAACTCAAAATGTATTTAGCATTTAAAAATTAAAAAACTGAAGTGCACTTCAAGCTTCGCGCGAACATTTCAACAATACCATAGGCGTCTACACTAAACGAGCACGTGCAAGTCATTTCTTTTGATGTACCGACACTTACCGGATCTTTTTTGAACACGAGCGAGCGATTGTTTGCTCGCTCGTTGGCTGGTACTCACCCGACGATTATTTAGTGAGAATGCTCGCTCGCTCTTGCTCGTTCTTGCTCGCTTTTTTGGTGAATACGCGGCTTTAGATTACGATGAGACATTCGCGCCAGTAGCACGAATTAGTACTTCGAGGTGTCTCTTAGCTTTTGCTAATCAATATAACCTGTTAATACATCAAATGGAAGTCAAAACAGCGTTCCTAAATGGCGATTTAAAAGAAGATATATTTATGAAAGTACCTGACGGGCTTAACATAACAAATGATAAGTTAGTGTGCAAACTAAATAAATCATTGTACGGTTTGAAACAATCAGCGCGATGCTGGTACGAATGTTTTGATTATGTTTTAAAACAGCATGGTTTTGTAATTTCTGCTGTTGATCACTGTTTGTACTTCCGAGATCGTGGTAATGTGAAGGAAAATATCTATGTTATTTTATACGTGGATGACGTTATAATCATAACACAAAACATAAGTACAATGAACGTTTTTAAAAAGTTTTTAATGTGTAAATTTCAAATGGTCGATTTAAATGAAATAAAGTTTTTTCTCGGAATTAGGATACAGAGAACGACAGGCAAGATTGTTTTAGATCAAAGTGCATATTTGCAATCAGTTTTAAAGAAATTCCATATGAGTGAGTGTAATGAAATAAGCACACCATTACCAACAAAAATAAACTATGAAGCTTTAGAATCAGCTGATGATTGCGGAGCACCTTGTCGTAATTTAATTGGTTGCTTGATGTATGCGATGTTAAGCACACGTCCAGATTTATGTATCGCACTCAATATGTTAAGTAAATATCAAAACAAATCGAACACGGAATTGTGGAAAACCTTGAAGCGTGTTCTGCGATATGTAAAAGGTACAATTGAATTAAAATTAGTTTACCAACGATGTGACTTTGTAGAGCCATTAATTGGCTATGTTGATGCGGACTGGGCAAATAATGAAACTGACCGGCGAAGCACATCAGGGTATGTGTTTAAAATGTTTGATAGATGTATGGTAACCTGGAATACAAAACGGCAGAGCTCAGTTGCCGCTTCATCAACTGAAGCAGATTATATGGCTCTGTTTGAGGCAGTAAAAGAAGCGTTGTGGTTAAAATCATTGCTACAAAGTATAAATATGCAAATTGTACATCCGATAACTTTGTTTGAAGATAATCAAAGTTGCATAGCTATAGCCACTAATCCTACAGGTCATAAACGCTCTAAACATATAGATATTCGGTATCGCTTTACTCGGGAACAAATCGAAAATAGAGTAATCTGCCTGAAATATCTTTCCACAGCTAACCAGGAAGCCGATCTGTTTACCAAGTCGCTGCCAGCTCCTCGGTATCAAGAATTGCGGAGAAAATTGGGCCTGCTGAATGAATAATGATATCGATCTGCAAAATTTTTTTTTATGTTTGTTATTTGTTTTTTCCCCCCTTTTGTTTATGTTTACTAAAGTTATATGGTTTGTCTAGGTTTTTGAATTGGGGTTTTCCCTAGACCTTTGCAGCAAATGCTGAACCATGTTAAAATCCCCGTAAAACGCAGTTAGTGATAAGTCCTGTTTTAATATAAGTTGGTATATTTTTGAAGGGGTGTGTTGGAGTTTGCAAAAATCATATCAATGTTTTATATAGGTCAGACGTATTTGTTTATCTTTTTGCTGAGTAAGAGCAACAAATGCTGCCGTGCAGGAATGCTGATGCACGTGTTCTTAAAATATTAATTAGTCTATGTCTATTTCTTGAACAGGCAAGTGGTTAATAAAATTACACTGCGTAAATTGTTGTGATTAATTTCACACCCTGCCTCCCATATCCTTATAATAACCAAAATTTGAAAATTTTCATCAGTCAATGCATTTTTACGTGCGTCGTAAAAGAAAATAACCGTTCTATTGGCCCAAACGAAGGTGAACATGTATATGAAATTTTTAGGATTTTTTTTCAAAATTGAATAATCATTGAGCATCTTTTGTCCTCTAGGTACCCCAATATTTCCAGCTCAATTTTTGATGTCCTGGTCACCACATTTTCTGTTACGTTGCTACTGTCCCCTCCTTTCTCCTCATTGAAATCAAAAAGATCGTCTAAGTTTTTCTCTTGGCTGTCATCTCAAGAAGCTCTTTCGCAGCATGATGTATTATAGCTTTTTAATCTCATCTTTGGGCTGTTACAAGTATGGATTTTTTATTAAACTAAACCATCTCAATTTGAACCGCGGGAGAAGAACGGCCTTCTAACATTTCAAGATCAGAATAAATAGTTTTTAAACTATTCAGGCACGTATTAACTAGCATATTTGAATTTAACTTGTAACGAAAGTTTTTCATATTTTCATATTTTGACTAGAAAAAGTAAATTTGGTGGCAAATACTCATAACAGGTATTATTCTCAACCCGTAATAGATCTAAAGTATCTGATAGCGGCTTCAAGACCAACCAAAACTCTTCTAGATCGAAAAGTCCTGTTCTTGAAATTGTCCAGTCCCAGCTTCTCAAGCAAAACTGAAGGCTTTTGTTCTTCCTTAATAATTTGAATTCGTAATAATTTGAATTCGTCACTAGTTTGTACAGATACAGTTGTACCATTGCATTCATATACAATGGTTGTACAGTGCGTCGCCATGTTGTCAACAGGCGCAGACTCAACTTTCTGTGTCCGAATACTTGGTAATTGTATTCGAATATAGATACAACACTTATTTCCGGTCGGATACGTATAACGAATACAAAATTGTAAAAGTATTCGAATACAGCCTGTTGATACCGACAATGTATTCGAATACAGTATCCGAATACAAAAATACTCGGATAACTTCCACTTCTGTTCATAACAGCATGACTTCTCCGCGGCAAAGTGTCCGGGACGTTTTGGCTGTCTAGAAGGGAATTTTCGACGAGGGGGCTTATTGAGTGATTAATTATTTTCTTTTTGAGAAATGGGAGCACATGCAAATTTGAGTCTTTTTGAACAAAACAGAAACAAAGTAAAAATTTATTGTCAACCGAGGAAACTAGATCCAATATCTTATTCCAATGTCGCCGATACGCTTAATGTTTAGTCCAAAGACGTCTAGAATGGACCTAGCGTCCTTATGGAACAGCTGATTTTGTTTTGAAGCCTACACGTTCGTAGGCAAGCGGGTCGAGGGGATCGTTGTTTGTTATTATATTCAAGCAACGGACCAAGCGAATGTTCCGCGATATTATGTTTCCGCGGCGGCACCTTTTCACTACACAACTGGTCGACTGTTTTGTTTTGCCTTTTCCACACACAAACGCTCAGACTGTGAACATTCACCCTGCTTCAATCGAAAATGTAAATAGCTAAGTCCCCTCTATACGTCTTTGGTTTAGTCTGAGATGTGAATGGTACAAAGTTATTTTTAAAGCTAAGGGATGAAAAAGGACAAGAGGCAGATTGAACATCACAATTGTGGCAGTATTGTCGACTGCTTTTGGATTAATCATTTCGTAGTAGCGATTTAAAAGGCTTTATACATTTAACTGGCACAATTTTTTGATTAGTCGTAGAGAAGTTAACCCTAAACATGCAACAATAACTGCTTATTGTTTATTCCAACTACTTATTTATAATAAAAACTTAAAAGTTTAGATTCTCTCCAACATCGGAATTTTGGAACCAAAATTGAAACAGGCGCTAGCAACTCAAGCATAGGAAATGTTTACAGAACTTTGAAATTTTGGAAAAATCTTGTTTTGTTGTTTTTTCCTCCCTGTCGCATTTGGAAAGCATGCTATTTGAAGCTTATAGCCTTCGTGATTCCAGTTAATACCAAAAAATCATAAAAGTCGATCCAATGATTTCTAAAGCGCATCTATATATGCCATCATATCGTCATCGTGCCTATAAAAAGATGTCCCGAACGAGAATTTTATCCTTGTTGACCAGATCTTCAACTTGTAGCAATAGGTACTTCCAACATTTGATATTAAGTTGACCATCCGTCTGTGTCTGTGTTAATTTGAAAAAGCCTGATTTGATAGACTATTTCTCCGAAACCGTCCAAGAATACGTAACCGCCGATACTTGCCTAAGGCAGGCGCAAGGCCAGAAACCTCATACAACAACGAATGATATGCTAATAATTCGTGTTGCTTTTCAAGTGTTGCTATTGCCTGTTTTAGTTGTTCGTTGCCCTGCTATCTAATTGGCAAATGCTGAATCTTCATCAGCAATTAAGTTAATTGATTTTAGTCCGAGTTTCAGTCTGTGTTATTATAATCCTCATTGTTAAGAAATGTGATAAATCGTATTTTAGAATCTCTATTTTATTTCAATAGATTGTTTTTGCGACAGTTGAGTTCACTGGAATACAGGTAAACAAACCTGCCAAAGGTTGAACGTCAGACGGCATCGTATAGGAAAACGTGGCGAAAGTTACATAGGGACGAGCGTATAGGGTTTTTAGAACTTGAGAAGCAGTCGCATTTTTAAGATCGTGTTAAAGTTACCAATAAAATATAATAAATACATTTTGCATCTCGAGAGAGAATACTAAACACTTTGTATTTATGATTAATGCAAATGGTAATCAATCTGATTTTGTATCAAGATAATTTAATAACACTTTGAAAGATATGAATAAATCTTGATGTCTTAACTTTATTTGTGATTCTTTCTTATCAGAGTAATGGGGGCCTGTAATGACATAGGTAACACAAGGTAGGTAATACACGATTACGTGGCCACTTCGTCAGTATGGGGCGCCGTTTGTAAAGTTCGCACACATTAAAAAAACCGTGTAAAATGCATCATTTAAACTGAAAACAGGGAAGTTTACCTAGGTTTTATTCTACATTTATAAATCGCAAAGTTATTTAATTAAACATTTTGCCATTTATTATATTGCAAGACATTTAATAAATCACAAGACATTTAATAAATGACAAGTTATTTAACAAATCGCACGGTTTTTTATTTAAATGCACTGTGATATATTAAATTACCTGTCATTTAATAAATAGCAAGTTATTTATAAATATCGACTTTTTTGTACAAATAACTGGAGATATATTAAATAACTTGCTATTTATTAAATGACAGGTAATTTAATATATCACAGTGCATTTAAATAAAAAACCGTGCGATTTATTAAATAACTTGTCATTTATTAAATGTCTTGCGATTTAATTAAATGTCCTGCTATTTATTTTTAACGCTGGTGTCAAGCGAGTTGGAATGAAGTACGATAGTAGTTCTGTTGAATCCGAACATATAACCTCACAAAAGCAATCTTCAGCTTGACAACTGTCAACAAAATGAACTGAATATGCATTAAAACTCCCAAAATTTGTAATAATGGCTCGAAAATAACTTAATATAACCCCCCCAAACAAACGTCAGAAGGTATGTTTAATATACTTTTGGAATTAACTTTTGAGAAAAAGAAAATGTAAGTTTTTGGCGAGAATTGTCCATCTCAAACCATCAATCGAATTCGCCCCTGCTGCATGAATAATCAGCTACAAGTGATGGCTGAAAAATGAAAACATCTATAAAAATAACTTTAATTGATTCCACGGTTGGCACTAGGTGAAACATAACTAATATAAGAATAAAAACACTCGGTTTTGTTGTTTCACTTTATATTGAAGTAAATTCTAACATATGTTTTCACCTTTCGGTGATTATCAAAGAATAAGATTTACATACACTGATACTAAACTAAAAGTAGAAAGTTTAGGTATAGTAGTTGTGTGGTGTAATACTTACCTGAGATGTAGATTTTGGACCTTCTACTATAAATATTAGTGCCCGGTCGCAGTGAATTTTTATGAAAAAGTGCTGAAATAAACTACCCTTAATTTTGGGCTTGGAGGGTGGATGATCCTGGCAGTAGCTGTAGGATATTATATTGATGTGAGATATAGAGTTTGGGCCATCTGCTGCAAATATTAATGGTTGGTCAGTAAAGTTTTTATGAGAACATGCAAAAATAAACTATCCTTAATTTTGGGGTTGGAGGGCAGATGATCCTGGCAGTAGTTGTAGGATATTATGCTTATGTGAGGTATAGAGTCTGGACCTTCTTCTGCAAATATTAATGGTTGGTCAGTAACTTTTTGTGGAAAAATGCAAGAATAAACCCCCCTTAATTTTAGGGTTGGGGGGTGAATTTTCTTGGTAGTAATTAAAGCACGTTAAGCGACGAATAAGTGGGAATGGGATATGCATTTTTGAACTTGTGCTATAGGGGCAAGTGTGTGGTCAGTGAGTTTGTATGTTGGTCAGTAAAACTTTGGTTATTAAAAATAAGAACGGAAAAATGATTAGAAATAAAAGATAAAATAAGTTATAGGCAGTTTATGTTTCATTAGTAGAGCCGCAACACGCTGTGTACTATGTGAATACAATAAATAGTATGAAAATAGATCATTATCATGGGGGTCGCCAACGGGGGCTTTTGGTACATAATGACCATATGGTAGGTACTATATTACTATAATGAAAACCAATCAATTATATGCTAAGAAAATTTTGCCTTGCCCCCCCCCCCCCCCCTGGAAATTTTGGAGGCGACGCTGATGATCATTATTCAATATATACTCAAACTTTCTGACGAGTGCAAGATTGAAGATGATCTTCCAGACTGTAATGTAACACTGTGATCTAAAGATCTAATACAATAAATAATTTTGTTCATAAAAAAGTTTTTTACTTACTCAAACATACGAAGCATAAACGCACTGGAAAACGTTGTTGGTTGATTACAAAATTATGGTGTTTAATTATACAAGGCAAATATATTGTACTTAGTTACAAATGTGTTGCATTCTAAAAAGTTAGGCCCTTGTCTGGTTGCACAGGAAACTGGAGAAACCCTTTCTTGTCACTGTGACTGCGTTGCTGGACATGACAAAGCTATTTCCGATGTGGCTACACTGTTTTACAATATTCCTGTCAGATTTGTTGATTCAGTGAGGTTAAATTGCATGGTAAATTTCTTTTCGTGGATCACTATGTTTAAAACAATAATTAAGTATTGTTTAATTTGTGCCAATTTTTGAATACCACTGCTCAACAAAATATTAAATTACATTTGAAATAAAACATAAGCCGATGCTCTTAATGCTACATTTATTATATTCTCTTAACAGTATTTTATACAAACATTATTTTCTGTTAGGAATTATTAATGAACGTTAAATACTGTGTAATTTTGTTGAAAAATTTAGTTTGAAAGAAAAAACCTAAAAGTATGAACGTAAAATTCAAACTTACATGCTTCATGCTATTTTGTACAAATCTATTCGATAAAAGCTACGTTTCACCAGATACAACTAACACACAAAAATGATAAGCTTCACTCTTCTTTTAGGCATTCACATCTTCGGTATTCGGTTGTCGTTTAGAAATAGACTGTGAAATAATCTTGTTTGTCCAAACTTACTAGTTCACCTGTTACATATTATACAAAATACTTGCTACATAATATTCTCAGATTGTGATCAATTTGATTCTTAATAAATAATTTCTCTTAAGGACAGCTATCCACCTATTTCTTCTGAGTGTTCACACATGCTTTCGAATAAAGTTCATTTTGTCCCTCTAACTTCGGTTTCTGCAGCTTACCACTAAACACCAGACGGGCATATCACTTAATTGTTAATAAATGAGGGAAAAAACGCGTAAAAACTTAAATTATAACCAGTCACACAAATCTGTTATTTACAAATACGTCCTTATTAAACAAATGTAACACTTCACTTTAGTTTACCATCTTAAATGTATTCATCCATTAATTCAAAAATACCTTCTTATTAATTAATTTTAAGTTTAAATAAGACAAAATTTATTAAATTCACATTTACTACCATGCAATATAATATATGCCTTTGTGACAGACCAGGCTGATGACCTACAAGGAATGACATTTCTGATTTCGTGCAGATATTGACTTCTAGAAGTCAATGGTGCTGATGCCTAATTCAGTCGGAAGCTCGGAACAGAACATACGACCGAACTTGAACGATTAGAACTACTATCGTACTTCATTCCAACTCGCTTGACACCAGCGTTAAAAATAAATAGCAGGACATTTAATTAAATCGCAAGACATTTAATAAATGACAAGTTATTTAACAAATCGCACGGTTTTTTATTTAAATGCACTGTGATATATTAAATTACCTGTCATTTAATAAATAGCAAGTTATTTAATATATCTCCAGTTATTTGTACCAAAAAGTCGATATTTATAAATAACTTGCTATTTATTAAATGACAGGTAATTTAATATATCACAGTGCATTTAAATAAAAAACCGTGCGATTTGTTAAATAACTTGTCATTTATTAAATGTCTTCTGATTTATTAAATGTCTTGCAATATAATAAATGGCAAAATGTTTAATTAAATAACTTTGCGATTTATAAATGTAGAATAAAACCTAGGTAAACTTCCCTGTTTTCAGTTTAAATGATGCATTTTACACGGTTTTTTTAATGTGTGCGAACTTTACAAACGGCGCCCCATACGTCAGGGTAAATTTTAATTAGGGTAATTAATCAGCGCTGAGATAGACAGATGAGAAGAAACGTACATATAAGGGTGGGTAAGGTCCGTTACAATATAGATTTTAAAATGGCAATACCCAACTTTTCTCCTTTATATTTATATATTTATAATTCAATGTGGAATTCAAGAAAACAACTAAAATATGGGGTGTATGCAATGCAATGCCGAACAACTCTGTAGAGATGATGTTTAACATTTGTGTAAAACTTTATTGCCTGCTTTTTTAGATCCGGTGTTTCTCTCCATTGCGAAAGGATCATTTAATTCCCATATCATATCACAAGTTGGTTTTGCTACCTAGGATGTAATTTGTAATTCCTGAGCTGTACTGCATTCCTGTTAAATATGCATTATGTAAATCCATTCGAGTTGGTACTATAGCAGTTACTAAATGGACTTGCTAAGGGAGTTAGTTACCTGGCTGATTACCTTTTAACCTATAAAGGCAGTCTCGTATTGAGTATGCATCACTAAATTCATTAATTCATCCGCTCAGTCTGGGCTCCTTATTTTCATTATCTGTGCTTTCATGGAAATGATGCAGTACTAACCGCACCTGATAGAAATAACGTACGAAAATCGAAAAATAATAAATAATTTTGATTAATCGATTGTTTGATTAATCAATTGGCACACCCGTGAGGAGGAAGAAAGGAAATCTACAAAAAGTTAGTTTATTTTCCGCTGAGGTGGCAATCTAAGGCGTTCAATAAATATGTACATACTTTGTGAAGGCAAATTAATAAAATAAATTGCATATTTTTCATGGTCGTAGAAAAAACAGTTCTACAAAGGGAGTTTTATAAAAACAGGAAAGATTTTCAATTTGAGTCTTGTGAAGTGCCCTGACAATTTAGTAATTTCAAACTTAGATTCTGTTTTTTATTATTTTGTTGTTGACAAGCTTAAAAATATATTGTATATTGGATTTTGCATGTGATTACTTTATAATTATTTTTATGTTAGTTCAATATCGAATTTGCATTATCCTTGTGTCTTGTAGGATAAGATATTTACAAAAATAAGTTGTTTTTTTAAGAATTGTTTTTCTTTGCGGATTTCCTGTTTCTCATGATGTATAGGTACCTACGTAAGGACGAGTCTGTATCCCTAGTGCATATTTGCTTTAGTTTGAAAATTTAAATAAACAGGTTTAGTTGAAATTTCTTTGATCAGGTAAGTATTTCCTTTTAAGGATGAACTTTATTGCCCAGAAGGGGTACCTACTCTGGTGGGTATTATCCTATGCTGCTTCGGTTATTGTCATAACTGGAAGAAATGGATATTTCAAAAATATGTTTTGTCTGTACCTAGATTATTCCTAGAAAGCAATAAGCTTTTGGGTCAATTAGGTAGCATCATGTGGTATTTTGGTTACTGGTACCATAGTGTCGTTAGAATTCAGACGAGCCAAAATGATTGGCGAGAGCTACATCAATTATTCTGTGCCTGATTTGTTGGATGTTACAAAATGCAGTTTTTATTGGGGAAAGATGGAAAAACTTGCCGCGGAAAAGCTCTTGCTTGACATGCCAGATAATACCTTTCTGGCCAGGTATTCGGTACGAGAAGGATGCTTTTTTGTTTCCTACAGAGAATGCGCGAAATCTTTACATGTTGGTATTCGGCGAGCAATTTATATGTTTGGTTTTAACGCATTGAACCAGAACTCTTGTCCTTGTGACATTTTCGACTGGCTGGAACATGCTGATGTAAGTTTAATTTCTCCAATACAGTTGTTTTACAATCATTATTAATACGTTGAGTTTGACTGTCTATTTTAAAGCTTCACTTATATTGAATTTCACATAGGCTTCAATTTGTGGCGGAAGTGAAAAAACATTTACATTGCCAGTTTGTTATGTCAAATTTGTGTATTAACAAATAGAATTGAAATATGTACCTATATTGAAAGGAAATTTAAACGCATCCAATTCTTGCACCATGTACCAATAATTCAAGAAAATTTGGAAACATTTTCTTGGGCGTTTATGTCGGCGTTGCGTGAAATACGATATGGGCATGGTAATTTCAGAGCGAATTAGCGTACTTATTTGCTTGACCTTGTAATACTTCAAGTTCGAATTTGGAAAATTTGAAGTTGAATTTTGAATGTAAATGGTTAGATATAAAGGTGTATGCCAAATAATGGAATTTGGAATTCAATTTGTGATGAAAGTTAACGTAATTGCTACTTAACACTTAGGTAACACTTAAAACTTTGAAGTTAGAAATTTGAGCAAGGAACTGAAATAATCATTTCTGGGTTATGAGTTGAGTTTTTTTTTTTGTAGAAATAAAGAGTGGTTCCCGCAGCTAGTAGGTACGTTATGTGTCCACAGCAAATTTGCAATGAAAAATATGAACTATTACTTGAGTTTTTTATGATCAATGCTATCATTTACAAAAATTTAGAAAGAATAATTCAAAGAATTGTAGGGCCATCTTATAATAGTCCAAGAGCGGCAATATTAACGGGTATATGATCGTTCCTACAGACCTTTTCCACTTAAAACGAAAGCTTACACTCACCTCAAAACCGAATGAATAGGTTGCCTAGATTTCCACGGCCGTAAAGTTGTTTTATAAAAAAAAAATCGTAATTTGTTTAACAAAAAAAATGCTAAGCTCTACAAAAAAGAAGTGCACTGCCGTGTAGAGGATGGTCATCATGAGAAATTGGTATAGGGTTGCCACCCTACTCGTGGACGCAAACCCTCGGTGGCCGCGTGTAAATAACCCTCATTTTTTCAAAATGAAATATTACCGTTCCTGTAATTGAAAATTTGTGGAAATATTCTTCAATACGTTACCTGAAAGAATATATACGGTTGCCTTGACTTTGATGGCCGGAAATGGTGGCAACCATCCAACCATCTTCAAATGTCGAGCGCAGGCGACACCTCAGACTTGGCGCGCGGGCCACTTATAGCGAGATTCGAACGATTTACGATGATTATTTTCCTTTGGAAAATATTAAAAATTAATATAATGACTGGTCGCATCTCGTCAAGAAGTTATGTAATTGTTTAAACAAATAATAAGAAAAAATACGACAGAGCTTTTTAGCGTATTTTCTATATTTTTACGTGAAGGTTAGTCGAATATGAATTTCAAGATTCATGAATAAATAAGCGTACCTGTTCGCCTCAGATAAAAGATACAAATTCTTCGACAAGTTCTTTTTTTCAAAATTGTTACATTTTTATAACAAGCAGAGTGGTATCCAACACAATCGAACGATTCGGGTGCCAAAATCAAATCACCGTATTTGTGGTTCTTGTGTTTCCGGAACGCAGTTTTGTTCCGGCAATTTTCAAGATGCTCGTCATTAAAGTCGAGCACTTTCCCATCTGTTTCCCCACAAACGAAACACGGCTTATTCATGTTGTATTTTTTCTGATTCAAATTATACCGGGGGAATATAAAAAAATGATTTTTTGAACTAAAGTGCGTTACACCGTTCTGATTATAATTTTTTCTGCGAAACGTGGCCACAAATGTCACATTACAATTTTCAGAAGTGTCGAATTCTTAAGAAACACCGTAAAACAAAACAAGCGTTCGCCGGTACCTATATCCGCCGCCTATGATTATGATACAAAATTGCTGCGTTCGTGACGTGTGGCTCGCGCGCGCTAGACTTTGATGATGATGGTTGCCACCATTTTCGGCCATCAAAATCGAGGCAACCATATATATTTTTTGAGGTAACGTATTGAAGAATATTTAATTTTGAAAAAATGGGGGTTATTTACACGCGGCCACCGAGGGTCCACGAGTAAGGTGGAAACCCTATACCAATTTCTCATGATGACCATCCTCTACACGGCAGTGCACTTCTTTTTTGTAGAACTTATCATTTTTTTTTGTTAAAAAAAATTACGATTTTTTTTTATAAAACAACTTTACGGCCATGGAAATCGAGGCAACCTATCCATTCGGTTTTGAGGTGACTGTAAGCTTTCGTTTTATGTGGAAAAGGTCTGTAGGAACGATCATATACCCGTTAATATTGCCGGCTCTTTTACTATAAGTATTTTGGATAGAAAGTTAGATATTAACATGCTGCCTCATCTCGAAAATTGACTTAGACATGTATTTCCTTGTATACGAAGACTAGAAGCACGTCAGACAAAACTTTTCTGATCAAAAATTAAATTTTTTTAGACATGAACAAAAATTGACTTTTCATTGAAAACTGTGATTAAAAGCTGTTTGTTATGTGATTTGACGGCAAAACGAGCAGTTTCATAAAAAATTGCAGTAAACATTTTTTCAGGTTTTTTAAAGAAATAGAAAACCGTGGGCATACAGTGTTCCAGAACGTTTTACACAGGTTATAGCTCTAAAACTACAACAGATAACGAAATGGAACAAAAACCGCTTTGTAGTGTTGTTGAAGGAGTACATAACCCGAAGAACTCCTGGAGCTGCCGTCTCCGACATCCCGCCCCTAGTTATTTTTGAAATTTAAAATTGACCCATCAATGGTGGAGAAAACGGATTTTTATTTATGTTTAAGTCGGCCATGGAATTATTAACATTTATCGGAACTGATAAACAAATGACTAGCGGCTGCCGTCAAAGTTAATTTGTCGAAGTTAATTTGTGGTAACTGAAAAGTAGTTTCATGTTGTGAAATGCCTGCTTTATTTACGCCATATGAGTATGTGGACAAGCGGCTTGTAGAAGAAATTATTATTGTGCAGGTTAGAAATGTGTGTTGCTGCAGAAGGAATCCAGTTTGGACATTTGGTCAACTGATTACCACATTATTAGTATTATTATTTTAACTTATGTTTAAACTTCTTATTTAATAGTTTTAATAATTTCATGGTCAACTTAAAAATAAATTAACAGACTGTTTTCTCCACCATTGATGGACCAATTTTTAATTTCAAATAAATCTTGGATGGAGAACTTGATTCTTCGTCATATTCCTTCAGGGGATATACAGGGTGCTATTTGATGGCGGTGCCGGGGGTGGTTACGTAATTCGAATTAAGTGCTCCATCATCAACACATACATACCTACATACTTAAAAAAATATAAATATTACCAATATCATTATTCTAGTATCAATCGAGAAGTCGCAAAGAAAAAAGTTGTTTAGATTGACAGGGTTAATTCAAATATGAAATTCTGTGTCTCGGAGTTATATTAATAAGTCTGATAAAAGGAATCGTAAGTTCTAGCACTCACGGTTGTGCCTGAAGTTGATCTTTAGTTGCTTCTTTTAAATGCAACCTCCCACTCTTTATTGCGAATTTCAATTCTATGTATTCTACGTATTTTATTTAGTTGGCCTTGTTTACAAATTGTTGCCAGTTTTGCAAACAGTAAATGAGCAATAACTTTCTAACGCGCCATAACACGCCATGTTTTATGTTTTCTTCCATTTTCGAATTCTGCATTAAGTTTTAAAGATATGTATATAAAACATACATTTTTTAATAAGCACCTCTACAGTGTTTACCCGTTAGTGTAGCATGACTATTATTATTAATTAACACATATATAGTCGAAAATATAATTAATTAATCACAGAATGCGAAGAAAACTATGGAATGCTACACTTACTTTTTAATATATAAGTCACTGTCGGGCGCGCCTTAACTTCCACAATGTTTGTCGGGTAACCATACGGACTGAGGAAGTGGAGTGTAATGGACAAAAGTTATGAGAACAGGATGGAACCATTTGGTTCACAAATGTGTCCAACACTGCATATAGCACTGCGATTGGCATTGCTGTCAAATGCCCAGGGCGTAAATCTGGGCAGCCTTACGACTGTATTCCAGGCAGATACTGCAATTTCCCTTTTTTCTCTAGTACGATTTTTTTATTATTTTTGTTTGTTGTTATAGGATTGCTGTTGTTGGCTGTGTTCCAGGCCAAAGTTTATTCACCCCCTGAACAAAATCTTCCCGTTGTCACTGCTGCATTTAAGCAGAGTGACCATTCTTGACCACGTGCTATATGAAGATGTGAACGAACTGAAGTTGCCAGAGATATTGAAACATTACCTCAAGGAGTATAAATACAAAGAGGAAGAAGAAATTAGGGAGCACGAGAAGGAAATAATCAGGGTGTACACATTTGAGAACGACCTAGGATTTTTGGCCATGCATAACATGCTGCAGTGATACTTGACCCTCGATTTTTTATTGTTCATCCACTTATCGGCACTTATCGTGTCCCAAGATCTTTAATTTTCAAAATTTCTGCCCATCCACAAAGATCTTTAAGAATATAGTAACTCAAGAATAATTATGTAGTTTAGAAAAAAACATCATTATAGAATCTAAAAATGTAATAATATATGGGTTGTTCCATTGATAAAGAATTGAATATAGGTAAGGTAAAGTAGTGAAAATACCAGTCGGAGATACCATACAGTACTTAATGTCGCAAAGCTTCTACATAGATCACAATGCCTTTATTAGGTACATATATGTTTGATATAGATTGAATACTTAAACAAAGGAGTAATAAATTAAGTTGTAGCGGCAATTTTTACTTAACATCTTGCAGAACGAAGAATGTTACCAGTAACCAGACTGTGAAATGGTTATAAGTTTCGTATTATTCTTTTCGTAATGTTCTACTATGTTGTTTCTTGAAACAAAGCAGTTAATCTGAGCAAAACTGCAAACGAGGGAGAAAACCAGATTCACAAAAGGGCATTTTTAAACATGGGGCAGATACCAATTTCATTGTAGCGAATTAAAGAAACTGAGAACGCTAATTATGTGAAAGTTGTTTCGCAAAATATCATTATAAAACAAATTTAAGGGGAATCAACAGTACCTGCTCCTATTGTGTCATTTAATTAAATTTTGGGCAGGAAGAAGTTCTATGAAAAACTGATGTATTTAATGTATAATTTATTTATGTTAATAAAAATTAGATTATAGAATTAATGTTTTGTTCTTGTTTCCTACATTTTTGCCATCTAGAATATTGAATGCAAAGTGTACTTAAATCGAAATGCTCTACTTTTTGTTTTACATTTTTGTTGTTCTGTTTATTGTTGTTTGCACTTTTAATGTTCCACATAT
This sequence comes from Xestobium rufovillosum, assembly GCA_963966045.1. NCBI lineage: Eukaryota > Metazoa > Arthropoda > Insecta > Coleoptera > Ptinidae > Xestobium > Xestobium rufovillosum. Next base: position 18,986,437 of record OZ014504.1, read on the forward strand.
TAAAAATAACTTTTTAATTTATCAATTTATTTGTGCCTATTTTTCTTAACCAATTCGACATAAAAGAAAATTTAGTGTTTAGTACTTTTGGCTATATGGAAGTGCACGTATTCTACCAGTAACTTTGAACGTAGAATTCAATGAAATTGCAAAAAAACAGACTGCTATTTAAAAGTAACATTTTCGGAATCATTAGAAGAAAACATTTTTTGAACACGCACTGTGCTAATTTCTAAATGTTGCAATCCAGAATAATTGTAGATAGGGTAAAATACCCAGTGATTGGCACTTTAAGGTACATATTTGGTTTCTTCTACTGTAAAAATTCAACAAATGGGGTTATTGAAAGAAATACCTTAACACAAGTTAGTTTAATGTCTGAAGTTCACACCCCAATGCATATTACTATAGATTTGTTCACTTTAGATGAATAATTTGTAATAAAAAGGGAAAATATCAAATAGCCTAGTGATTGGCACTTCTGTCTAAATATTGGCACACCAAATATTCTAATTATTGGCATATCAATGGGGAAAACCCGCAAATTTTGAAAATGATCGTATTGAATAGTTTACTACCCAAAACAAATTCCGCAACTTTCAATTTTTACATTTGAGTCTTATTTTCGTCATAATTAAATACGAAACATGCGTCACGCTCGAGACACACTATTTGAATGACGCTGGTGACGTATTTGACCACTGGGCCCGACAGATTAGGTAGGGATTTTCGCATGCGCAAACCGATCCGTTTGCACCCTGAGCGCTCGTTTATTTCTCGACTCCTCCCACTTTTTCCAGGGAGGCGCGTAAACACCGCGGCGCAACGGATAGGTCTCCTACGCCACAGAAAGCGCGCGTTTTAGCCATCCCGGTCATGCTGCTTTCTAAGTTGCAAACTTTTCGTTCAGCACGGCACATAATCAAAATTTTTACGTGGTACGCGATACATATTCTATTTATGCTTCATATTACAGTACTAAAAGTTATAAATTCGATTAAGCGGGTCTTCCCCATTGCCAGTAGCTGGCATACTTTTTTCCAATTATTGGCACTGGGGGGCGTTAGTGACTTATTAAGGATCTCAATAAATGTGAAAATTAAATTTAATGTAATTAATGTAATTAATGTATGTACCTAACCTACATATTGAAGTCAACAAAAACAAAACACATTCTGCAAATCTAGAATTTCCACACGTAGGAAAAACAAAACTCAAAATTAACAAAAATTAGATTACTTAAGAAAATATGAATGAAAGAATGAATGAATGAATGAAATGGTTTATTTTACTTAAGACTACCTACATAGGTATCTACATCTACATTTTAAAAAATAATAACATTTTTCATAAGCATAACTTAATTACTAATAGTAAAATAAACATGGAAAAATATGGCTCACTGAAGCAGAGCTAGTGTGTGAGCTTTTGCTTCAATGGGTATTTGTTGGAACATTTGTTGGAACATTTTTTGGAACATTTGTAGGTATTTCGATTATATTATTTCAAGATGGGTAGGTACAACATCATTTTCTTAATTTAATTAATTTAATTTCTGAAATCCCGTATAATGTAGCTATTTCTCCTGGACATTTCTTTTATTTCGCAAAAATATCGCTGATCCAGCTTTATTCAATCCCGAGATACTTATTTAACTTTCGAAACACCTCTTCATCTGTCAAAATCTTCAAGAAACTGCTCTTAATGCGAAAAATATTCACTGATACATTTTTGCGTAACACCCCACTTTATTTTCTTAAATTAAACTCTGTTGGGTGCATTTTTGAATTCCCTGGATGATTTCCGTATCGTATCAGGATGTTGTTAAACATCCTGATGCTGAAACCGTCCGGAGAATTAAAAAATGCATCCAACGGAGGTGAGTTCCATTTAAGAAAATAAAATGCAGTGTTACATAGAAGAACTGGGACAGCCTGTATCAGTGAATATAATTTTATATTATAGACCATTAAAAAAACTTTATAAAGATTTTTTAGTATGAAGCTTAATAAAGATACGAGGAAGAAGACCCCTAATATGTTGACCCTCTGTATAATGTATGAATTTCATTTTTCTCGCATTTTTCTAATAATGATGCCGAAATTTTGAATTATATAGACTGTTTATGAAAGCTATTTACTTAGTGCCAATCTTTAGCGTATTTGAATTCTACTAGTTTGACCCAGTCATTGGCACCCCTGCCTATCACTGGAAGCATGATTGGCACCTATGCCAATATTACTATAAATTGTTAATTGAATGTGCTAATCGTTGGCATACCAAAAAAGTATTTAAAAATCGTTATTGAGGTTAGTTTTATGTTGAAATTATTATTAGAATGTATATTAACTATAGGGAGTGTCTACAGAATCGAATATTCGGACGAATAATATTTATTATAGAACCGAATACTAGTTATACCTTATACTTAGGTTTAAGTACTTCGTTAGTCAAAACGGCATCCAGCGGGGACGGTAGGTAGGGAGGTATCGCATAGAACAGGTAATTTGATATGCGCAGCCCAGGTAGGATCGGATCCCGAAGTGATTAGTTTTTTGAGGTTAGGTTTTTACATTATCTTTTTTGCAAAAAATGCGTGTGTCTGGTGGGAGAGGGCAACTAAGGGCTTTGTTTAAAATGCGTGTGTCAACTGTGCGGTCTGTTTTAAAAAGTTTCCGTCAGTACAAAGTGGTCTGTTCGGTTCTATAATAAATATTATTCGTCCGAATATTCGGTTCCGTAGACATTCCCTTAACTATATATTATGTTTATTTGCTATTAAGTAGAGAAATTAAACGTAAATACAAGCATTAGAAATTGTTGCCCTGCTATAAAAATCATAAGAAGTTACCTCGAGTATGCACGTGAATTTTGACACAGCAATTTCATAACCTAATCAAACAAGTAGGTAACTACACTTGATTCTAGAGATACCAATTCTACTTTGGCTTTCAGGCTTCCGCATAAATATAGTATAGTGCAGACTAATGTCCTAATATTAATAAATAAATATTCCAAGAGAACGTATTTTTGAAACAAAGCCCTTTCTTGCCCTCTCGCACCAGACACACGCATTTTTTGGAAAAAAGATGATGTAAAAACAAGCAAAATATATCAAACCGCTGCGGGGTCACAACTCGTCTAGCCGTAGAAGAACAAAATGGCAGTTCTGTACGATATCCGAACACCCACCGAGACCGTTGGCGTCACTAGCCGATAACGATATTCTTAAACGTCATTTTACCGACATAAGTAACGCGCACGCGCACGCGGATGGGGAAGCGTGAAAGCCAAAGTAGAATTGGTATCTCTAGATACAACTGGTAACTACTTGGCGGAAAAGAAATTTGCTGCAAAAGTGTTGCCATATTTTTTCAAAAGAACTTCGCGTTCCATAAATTGTACAAAGTTGTAGTAAAATACTAATATATTTTAAGGTGCCAATCATTGGTTGAGTGCCAGCAATAGGGTGTTCTACCCTAGATGTGTAAAAAACAAGATTGGGCGCCAGAAATTAAAGTGGCGCATTACTATAAATTTTGTCTGAATGTTAAATTACGGCTTAGCAACGCTTCTTAAATCCTAACCAGTACCGTAGACTGAATATTCAGTCTACGCCAGTACCCATGTTCTGCTTGTAGGTTTACTGATTTCTTACAGAGTCTAAGAGGTATTTCTGTCTTAAATGTAGGTACAATTTCAAAATTATGCAGAATGTGTGCAATCACTATTTTCGATTCCAATAATGCGAAATCTTGAACCTGCAAAGAAAATTTATATTAAGAATTCGCATATTGACAATTTCTTGAAATAAACTTTAGATGAGACAGATTTTTATTTAAATTTTGTGGATATGCTTAAGAATTTTATTAGGAGCAGAAAAAGGCTTTAAACGAAAAATACGCTTATCCGAAATTTTCTGGAAACATTCCACGAAACATCTCAATGCCAGTGAAAAAATAACTTCAAGTGATTTTCTGGTGTCGGAGTTGAGCTTTTGTCGGCGCTAATAATATCTTCAATAGTTTTGGAGATATGACGCTTCAAGTTTACAGGACGTTTACGGTTGCAGAATAACCAAAGCCTTGAAAACAAATTAATTTTCGTAATGTGGCGATATCAGTTGTTTGATGTAAATAACATCCGTTTTGAAACCATAAACTATTTTCAACATAAAGTCGTGTACTGCGGTTCATGTTGAAATTACAGCAAAATGAACAAAATTTTCAAATTTTGGTATAATTTCTTAGGCGTAGTTTTAGTTATTTTATTTAAAGAAAGGCAATAGGAAAACTGACTGAACAGAATAATTGGAGCTTAATTTTGAAGTTCCCAACTTCACTGTACACATTTTTCTGTTTATGCCCAGACTTTGAAGTACATAATTATAAAAAAATAACAGCACATCGTTTCTCAATTTTGTTTAAAAACTCAGCGGCCCTTCTTTAAATTGATTTCAAATTTTTGCTTCTTATGTAAAATACGATTGTCAATATACATGTGGCTCTAGAAATCTTATGCGAAGTTTCGTTTCTTTGAAACTATCTTCAACTTATTTTTTTCATTTCAGCGATATTGTTTTGTATTAGTCATAAATATGGGCGCAATTATTGCAATTATAACACTTTTTTCTTTCAAATCGAACCAATCTTCTCTCTAACTTTGGAAATAAAGTCAGATGCGCCGGTTGCATTTCAGGATACGAATCCGCCAAATTTGTTGCTGCAGACATACAGAATGTCTGTGATTTCTAACATACACTATGCCAGCAGGCCAATTCTTTCTTCATTTGCAAATAGGTACCTACATTAATTTTAAAATTGTTTTCCAATTTATGCCAGTTTTGTTTTCATAAATTGATAATTTTGTGAAATAATGGCATATAATAAATACACTATATTATACAGTGTGGAAGAAATGTATAGAATAAATTCATTATTTCCGAAACGGTGAAGTTTCATGAAAATTCCTCGGACACGCCGATTTTTAATTTAAAAAAGACACATTTGCATGAGTAGTAATGGCCATACTTCGACCAGACAGTTCTCCCTCCCACCGACCCGGTGGCTTTTGGTTTTGTCTAGAATCTGGGGAAATCTAGGGACTTTGGGGGAAATCTACCGATTTTTCGTTAGTTGGCAGTACTGACACCGTGTTTCTTATGGGAGAACGGCAACTTCATGTTGGTCGGTAAGTACGTAACCTGTAATCCCTCCGGATCCCTCCGGCTCCAGTCTATTCCTCCGGCTTGCGTCGGCGGCCCCCATTTTACACAACCGGCGCCATTGTAGTCGAACGATTGCATCATCGGTCTTGTTGTACCTTGGTAATTCAGAGGCCATCTTGTCTCCTCGTTAATTATTATGAACGCCGTTAACGCCTGCGTTGTTATGACAGGCGCGGATGGGGCCCAGCGACGTTTGCATTCGCAAATTGACAGGGCCAAACATGGCGTTTACATAAACATGATCATATGGTTGTCCGTCAAACACCGGGGGCCCACATAACCTCAAAAACAAGCACGAGGGCCCCAAATTGGGGCCTTCCAGCTTGTCCCAAGGGCGTTTGTCCCCCAAATGAGAAGCACTAAGGGGCCCCAATCGCATCCACGAGCTGAGCGTTAGCCCCTCAAATAAAGGGCCCCACATAACCTCAAAATTAATGTTCGCACACACGCACGCACGTCCATCTCGGACCACCGTTGTCTTAATACTGAATGTTTCTTCTTCTGCTTCTTCGGTTATTAAAAAAAGGTCCAGGCCAAACCTGGCGTCTACATAAAAATAATCTAGGTCAAAGAGACCGAACGAAGCGGTCGAAGAGAGCGAACGAAGCGGTCAAAGAGACCGGTCAACCGGTTTTTTGAACAGGTCCAAGCGGTCTCTTCAAGCGATCGCTTGAAAAGCGCATGAGCGGTCTCTTTGACAAAAAGTGGGTTTGTTGCTGTGAACAATATGTCAATTGCCATGGGTTTAAAATATTTTTACTATAATTCATTAACTAGCGTTAAGTACCCTATTATGCATACCTACACATAATATCGGGGGGTAATATGTTTCATAGATAGTTGTTATTAGTAACCTATGATTTATTGAAGGGTTGTGGATAAAATAAAACTTTACCTTATTGTTTGGGTACTTGTTATAATTATCATAATAAGAGTATGTGCCGTGCATTATCAATATTCAAAAATTTTATTTGGAAAATGTATAAATTATATTATATTGCATGATATTGCGGCGCCAAACACAATAATGGAGATATCCTCAGCTCTAAATTCTCCATTGAATATTCCCCAAGCATGATTTTTTATTTACTTTACAATACAGTATACTTGTCATAACTGCCGCTGGCACCACTCGATCATTTTTTATTAGGCACGCAATTAATTGGTTTTTGATACCAGACAAAAAGCATCTGCGGTATGGTCATCAATAATTTACCAGGAAGGCGTTTTTAAAAGTGGAAAGGGATGCACGCTCTGTTTGTTCTCATGTTTAGGATACCGCTTTGTCATCTGGTTTACTTTAGAATCGCGAAAGTTTTATCTTGTAATTCGTTCAAGTTATTGACGCCTGTAATCAATCAAAAAAGTAGATAGATAACAAACAATGTAGGAAATCTTTATTATAAGCATTTGATTAATAGGGGGTACCGAAAATTATTAGTTATATCCCTTGTGCACAAAAAGACGCACATCATTTAAGTGATGTCTGTTTTATGCATACAGTGTCTTGCTCGTCTTCGACCTTTTCAACCCCAGTCTGTTGGAGTGATGAATGGGTGCATTCCTGTTTGCAAATCAGCAAATGCAAGCGCCATTGAAACATTTACGGCGTATTTTTTGTGAATAAATTCTTGTCAGCTCCAAACTGATGTTTCTGTTAATTCAATTCATTTATTACTTTCCTGCAATTTTGCAATTGATTTGAAATAGACTGGAAACAATGAAAAAGTTAGAAATAACTTGTTACATCAGTGGCACATCATGCATTTAGCACCAACCGTAAGGTTTCTGTCCCACAAGTAAAATACCATGTGTCAGCAACATATTTAAAAAGTATTGGAGGAGAGTAGTACTTACGTGATCCGTTCCGAATCAGCTAGTTCCAATTACCTAGGCATACGGTGAAAACATGACCATGCGATTCATGAGTATCCCTGCGAGGGCATTTGAAACGCAATATTTGAATATCGTTGTGACGTACGATTCTAAAACGAGTTCCGAAAATATCATCTGAAAAGCGCGAACACGCAAATTGATTAATTACGCCCACATCTTACTCAGCACCCGTCATTTTTTCGAATCAGTATAACACAAGAATGGTACGTCACATAAGCGCATTTTGATAGTCCGGATTTTATTGCGTTTTAAACTGCCACGGCTGTCAATATGGTTCTGTTAACCGGTCAATCGAACCTGATCAGACCGCGGTTTAAATTGTGGTGTAACAAGTCAACCGGTCTGCTTGAGCCGTTTTAGTGAGCTCTACCCGGTCGAGTTGTTTCAAGCCATGTAAACCGTCTCTGGTCAGTTCAAACCGATGCAGTAAGGACCGATCATGGCCGGATCGGTTAGGTCTAGTCTAGTCCATATAACCACAAAACTTAATCCGGTCAGGTCTCGGCTGATTTTAAAGTGTGAAAAGCTACTTCGGTGTTCAATTTAATGGGTCAATTACGCAAGCGGCGTATTCTATTAGCACTGTAGTTCGTAGTGGACGTACGTAATCGTAAACGTAAAATCATTGCCGTGTATTAGTTGCGTGACATAAAATAAAAACTGGTGCGTGGAGTCCCTACGAGCAGATGAAATGAAACTTCACACTACGATGATATTCAAAAGCGGAGGTTATTTTAACTGATTTTTTACAGTAATATTTTTTTATAAGTTAAAATAGTTAAACTAGTTCTTGTACTTACTAAAGCAACCGTCTCCAAAGTCCACCAAGAAGTTTCACTTCAAAAATGGGGATTAAAGGTGTTAGTGACTTGAGAATTCGTGGTAGCGTAACGTCTTTGTTAGAGATTTGAGAATTCGTGGTAGCGTAAGGTCTTGTATGACTCGCATTCCCCCACCATAATAAGGTTAAGCCTCGTACACATTAGGCGAACGCATGCGAACGAACGGAAGCGAACGTATGCGTTCGACTAGTGTGTACTAACGAGCCCACGGGAAACACCGCATGCGTTTGCTTTCGATAAGGTACATCAAAGGATTTTCGCTAGCGTGCGGTCAGCAATGTGTACGTAGAGCACATACGGCTATGAAAATATGAAAACAAAACAATGCAATGGCGCAGTGCAGCTTCTCTAAATGACGTATCCCTTTTTGCAATTTTAGGGCCGATTTTATTTAACAAGAAATCGAAGTCAGTAGATTTTATTCTGCATAAGTTTTCAAAAAGACCATATGCTTTCTCAACTTTTAGATCGCGCATTAAATGGGTACCACTGTAACGCACTCTACTTTTGAATAGTGATGTCATCCACCACCGTCGTTTACTTCGTTTTTGGCAACTTCTATTATATTATCAAAAGACATTGTTTACTCTTATAAAAATAATGCGATTGGCAGTACATTTAGGCAATGACGCACAAAAATACCAGCGAAAATAAACGCACGCATTCGTGCGTTATTACCTATATTTTCTAGTGTGGACAGTGAAGAACAACACATGCGCTTGCTGTAGAATACGTGCGTTTTTGTTCGTTAGCATGCGTTCGCCTAATGTGTACGCGGCTTTAAACGTTTAACGCAACCGTCTCCGAAGTCGACTACGAAGTTTCACTTCAAAAAGCAACCATGTAACGTATGGAGTGGAAATATTTCAAAAAGGATTTGGGCAGGATGAGAGCGATATAACAAATTTGCAAACAATTTTGTTCTTTATATTTATTTCTTTGCAGTAAAAGTACAAAAAATGTTTTCCTCCAAACCCGTCTACTACTAACTTATTGGCCGAAGCGGTCTAAACTTTGAACTAAGTCGGTCTAAACCGTTGCGGAATAAACCGATCTTGATTAAGCCGATTAAAACTACAATTTTAAACCGGATAAATGGTCCTCGGTCTAAAATCTTACGGTTCGAAACAGACCATATAAGTCAATTATTGCCAGCCCTATGTGCACATGTTTGGTTTGCTATAGCACATTTTTAAAATTTTAATGCAGTATGAGATGCCTATTACCTGATCTGATTGGTTAAAAATGACCAGGAAGCTAATGTTTCCAAGGGAAGATAGAGATATGCACGCTCGTATCTTCCTCAAAACTGTACAAACCTCAGTTAAAGGTTTGTAAAGGCCATGATTTAAAGTAACCCTCTCCTTAAGGCTTAAGGGTAACCCTACAGAGTACACTACTATATTACCAACAGTTTCTTTCATACTCTTTCATACTCTGTATGCCACCCTGTAATGGATCTTCTAAAAAGGACGTGGTCGGTAAACTTTGGACTTAATTCAGTGTTTGATGTCGATATTTATCGCACTGTTAACGAACCCATTATGCATTCTTTCAGATAACCGCAAATATTTTATTTTCTCCTTGAACCACACACGACTTCCATGTTCCACTAAATAAAATAAAAGAATGCTTAAAACAATTCTCACCAAAATGTACACGTTTTTAAAGGTTTAATGATGGAGTTAGAGTAAAATTTATATTAACAAAAATGTTTGGTCTTGAAACTGGCAACTTTTAATAATAATCAAATGGCTTTATTCAGCACACAATTATACAATAAATAATACTAGACAAGGAGACATAAATAAGATAATTATAGTGTTAACAAAACGACGAAGTTCAGCCCTAGTGGCTGTTCTACCACTTAACCGTTCGGGTTCATGACAAAATAACTAAATAAGCTGCCAGAACAAATGGTAAGAGCGGCGGTAGGTGAAAATCATAAGGATGAAAAGAGAGTATAGAATAGAAAAATGAGAAATAAAAAGAGGAATAAGTATGAGAAGACCAAGAACACAGACATTGCGTAAGTACTTTATTAAACCTCATCTACCGGAGAAGCAATTTACGTTTTAACATTTTCCGAAATTTTTCGAATAACGGGGTAAGCCATTATAAATTTTACTTATATTATACGTAAAGGAACGTTCAAATATTGCTGTATTAGGTGCAGGTGGTGTACTTAGAGACTTTCTCCTGATATTTATGTTATGGAAATCTGTTCTGAATCGTATTTTATTGTATAAATATGGTGAGCATCCAGATAAAATTATTCTATGGTAAAAAATGTATACATGAAGATATCGTATATCAGTCATATTTAACCAATCTCTTTAATTTTATGTGAAACATGTTCATACTTACGAATGTTATAAATGAGTCTTGCACGACAGCACCAAGACATCTCATAACAGTCTTACGAGTATTTTTATTTAAGATTTCCTTATTCGAGTAAATTCCTTCCTTATTTCTTATTTAAACTTTTTATTCATATCTCTAATGGTTTAGCCACAATTTTTGTTTTAACAATTAAAATGTCTTTAACGAAAGAACGTTTAATTTAAATAACACCAAAATCAATAGGCCTGGTATCCTCGTCGACATATTAAAAAAATCATTAAAATCGGTTAATTTTTACCGGAGTTATCGTGAGCCACAAGATCCGGACGGACACACACGCACAGGCCAAACCAAAAACATCTTTCCTTGACGTTCTGAGATTAGTATAATACGAATCTGACCTTATCTCGAACATGAGTTTTTGTCTGTAATACAATACATACTTCCATTTCCTTATTAAGGAACAAGGAAGTAAAATTATTTACTTTCCTACCTATCATCTAAATATTATACTGAATAACTGCTAAGTTCGCTAGTAGGTATTTCTAGATTGTATGCGGTGTGAGTTAATCATACACAGTGTCAGTGTGGGAAACTTTAAAGCCCATTTCTATAGCCACTCTTATTCGGTAGATGGTTCGAGAACTATTTATGGTTACGTTGCTTCTAATGAGACTTTACTTTATGGTAGAACGGTGAAAGTAACCTCCGGAAAATGCAGTAAAAAATAAAATTTGACGTATATACCTACAAGATTTTCTTAAGGACGTCCCTACCTATACGTACATAAGTGCAGTGAAGGTAAAACGTATTTTGTTCCACTCTTTTGGGGCATGCTGTATAATTTTTAACCGACTTCAAAAAAAGAGGAGGTACCGTCAAACGGGGTGTAGCGGATCAAAATTTTAAGTTTTTCCTAAATATCATAGTGTTCTTTAGTGACAAAAATCTGGAAAAATATATGTTATAGCCTCATTATTCAACTATAAGATGGATATTTTTGGAATAATTTAGCTCAAGTTTAGCAGATTTTTTTGTTAAAGGTTGATCCGCTTCACCCCGTTAATGGGGGTGAAGTGGATCAGTCATTTATTTCACCTAATATCCACTTTAGACGGCTAATGGGTGAAGCGGATCAAAAAAAAATTATTTTTTTCCCTTGGCTGTACAGGATAGTACACAACGCGCGCGTCGGTCAATAGTCGCTAAACCGCTGGACTTATGGAAAAATATTTTTAATAAAACTTGTAACGTTTCATTTTTGCTGTAACTGAAAATTATTTTTAATTATACAGGTTGTTCCATTTCTTCTGCGCAGTACCTAACTCTATTTTTTTTAATGGAACACCCTGTATTTGATAGCATTTTGGAATTATTTGTTGAATTTAAGTGCCACTTTGTTAACCATACATTGGGTCTAAGTCTCACAGTTTGAAAGTCATTTGATGTTAGAAATCGTCATTTTTCAAGTTTCGCCATTTATAACTTGTAAAAGGTTCGAGATAAAGAAAAATGACTTACGTGTCCCTATCTTAGTTTTTAATTCTCTATCTAATGGGGCTGGAAAATACTGCTTCCTGATTGGCAAATTTTTGTCATTTTTTGACCAATCAGGAGGCAGTATTTTCCAGCCGCATTAGATAGAAGATTAAAAACTAAGATAGGGACACGTAAGCCAGTTTTCTTTATCTCGAACCTTTTACACGTTATAAATGGCGAAACTTGAAAAATGACGATTTCTAACATCAAATAACTCCGAAATTGTGGGACTTAGACCCAATGTATGGTTAACAAAGTGACACTTAAATTCAACAAAGAATTCCAAAATGCTATGTAATATAGGGTGTTCCATTTAAAAAAGCCAAGTTAGGTGCCGTGCGGAAGAAATGGGACAACCTGTATACTTGAAAATAATTTTCAGTTGCAGCAAAGATGAAACGTTACAAGTTTTATTTAAATTTTTTTTCCATAAGTCCAGCGGTTTAGCGACTATTGACCGACGCGCGCATAGTGGACTACCCTGTAGATGTTAAAATCACCAATAAAAGGCTAAAATATTAACGTTTCTTTATATTTGATAATTTTGTTGACAAAAACAAAATACAGATACATATTTTTAAACTCTATAAGCAAACAAAAAACAGGAACATCAAACAAAAACATATTCTTAAACTCTATAAGGAAAAAATAGGAACATTCTGTGTAAAATGCAATTTTACATCGTTAAGAATAAATAATAAACTTCACATTTATTCAAGAACATTGTGAGGAATGTTGCGAAAAATATACTTTCCTCTTCTGGATAATTTTCCCTCAACTTTCCTTCTTGACCACGGAAATGTCCGGGATATCTGGGTACACGAAAACCAGTTCTTTTCTGCTGGATTTCTTCCTTAGAAAATTCACTGTGTATTCACTATCCAGCTCATTTTCAATACATAACCTCAAATTGCATAATTTGGAAACTTATTACATAATCAATATTGGTTAAAAAATTCGCGATCCGCTTCGCCCCCCGAAATGTACTTTCTTCATAAAAAATTATCCCCCAGCAAACGAAAACAACTAACAACAACATTTTAGTGCAGGCATGTTGCTGAGAGACTATCTTGTATACATATGGTTACCACTCCACTGTACCTTCTTCCACTTTTTGTGTGCACTACCTAGTTGGTTTTTTGATTTTGTCACATACCGGTATTTTATGCTTAACATACAATAATTTTCTACGAGAAACTTACCTAACCTAGCACACTGCTCACGATGCACAAGGCCTACTGGATGTGTCTGATAGTAGTTCCTACCATGGCGTAAATGGTGAGTGCATAGGCAGACGCTATTCGGTCTGGAGCGCGCAATGACGTTGCTTGGGAGCGCCAAACCCTCGAATATATACGGTCCGCTATGCACGGCAAAGCGTATCTATGCCTTTCTCGTTTATATTAGGATGATTTTGTACACCTACCAAGAAAAAATTAAACATATTTGTTGCAATAATTAATTTATTATAGAGTGACACGAAATAAAATAAAATTAGTTAAAGATGTTTGAAAGAAATAAATCAAAACTAAATAAATGATGAATTTGGAAGACTTATGGTTCGTGCAATATTGTAAAACGTGGTTAATTATTCAAATATGAAGCATAACGTTGATTTTCGAGTAAACTTAAACTTGTATTTATTAATTACAAAACCAATTCGGTAATAATATCAGAAGACTACCTTACTGTATTCGAGAAAAATATTTTCTAAACTTGAGAACAAAGTTAACGCGAGGGGTGTTTCCTAAAAGCAACACTAACTTTGTTAGGAAAGGAGAAAAAGTATTTGAATATGCATACTAGGAAGGTCGAATGATATTGCAGTAGATTATATTTATAATTTCCCTCATCTAATAAGCAATAGAAACATATATTATGCAAGATAACTTTATTAAATCTAGCATCCTGATTGATCGATATCGGTGCAAAAAAATTAATACAAAATGACTAATTAACTCACATACATTATACAGGGTGGCCCACTGAAAACAGTAAGTGAGATTTTATAATATTTGGCATAATTTTTAAACAAAAAGCTCAGACACGTCGATTTTGGTTGTAAGGGGGACATCTGAATTCGATGTTTTCATTCATGTAACTTCAGCCCCAAAGCTGGAGGGGACAGCACCCTTAAATTGTTAAATGGAAGGTGGTATCAAGATACACACCGTTTGAGAGGCCTTTCATCTTTCAATTCTGTTTATAAGTTTTTCATTTTTTTAAAACGGACCACTGACTTCTGAGAAAATGTGCTTCAAATGGTATAAAATCGCACTTACTGGTGTTAAAAGGTGCCTTAATTAATGTTATTTTTAAAGTGCATTTTCTTGGAGGTTAGTGATCCAATTTTAAAAAATGAAAAACTAACAACCTAACCTAAGGGTTAGTTTGGAGTGAGTAGAGATATTATTATATTATAAAGAAAATTTAAAGGCCTTTCATACGGTGTGCATCTTGACACTACCTCCTATTTAAAAATTTAAGGGTGCTTTCCCCTTCCGCTTTGGGGTTGAAGTTACATGAATGAAAACATCGAAGTCAGATGTCCCCCTTACAACCAAAATCGACGTGCCCCAGCTTTTTTCGTGAAAATGATGCTAAATGCCATAAAATCGCACTTACTGTTTTCAGTGGGCCACCCTATACAACGATAATTCACATGACAACTGTTATTTCAATCGGTGAATTACTTTAACAGAATCGATTATTTGTGAAAGGAGCTAACTAAATATTTAATATATTTAATAGGTGACAAGAAAACATTGCATTTTCAGAAAGCGAGCTTCTTCGGAGGAATTTTAGTACATTAACAGAGATACCTATCTGTAAACATTTCTGATTACTTTAGTTCAACTTATTAGGTTATGTATCATCATCATAAGGTTCTCAGTCCGAAGACTGGTTGGACGCGTACCTCCATTCTTTTCTATCCTGAGCTAACCTACGCATTTCCCTAAAAGTAGAACATCCTACATCCCTAACTATTTGAGAGCAGTAGTCTAATCTAGGCCTACCCCTACCTCTTTTTATTCCTATCTCTGACTCTAGTATGTCACGAACTATTCCTTCGTGTCTTAGAAGGTGTCCTACCATCCTATCTCTCCTACTCTTTATTGTTTTCCATATCTTTCGCTTTTCCCCAACTCTTTCTAATACTTCCCTATTGCTAACCTTATCTATCCACGGTATCTTCATCATGCGTCTGTAGCACCACATTTCAAACGCTTCTACTCTTTTTCTATCCGCTTCTCCTATTGTCCAAGTTTCGCACCCGTATGTATATTTAAGGTATTTTTGTCCAGTCTAAAATTTGTTAAAATGCTTAGTCCCTTTCAACAACAACCGATTTTAGCTCTTGCTTAGTGATTTTGTTTTACAAAATACTTAATGCATGCGTTAAAAAATACGGCGCGAATCACAATCACAACAAAGTTAATTTTAGTTTGCTATTTTTCGCATTTTTTTCACAATTTTACTCTTATCAGTTTCTGATAAACCCTGAAATCGTAAACTTAATTGTTTGATTCTCAAATTACGTGCGCGTCCGAACTAGACAGTGCAGTACTTTGTCTGCACGTTTACATAGTAGTTGAGCTAGCTAGTTGCTAGCGAAGAATTCTGCGGAAATCTAAAAAGTTAACGTCATTTGTATTTCAGTTATTGTTGTAACAACCCACGATAGCACAATTAGGCATTATAAACTTGTCAAAGATACTGGCAAGTTAGTAAAGTCTGTAAAGTCTTCGGGCGATAACGCCGCTGCCGTAAAGATAAATGCCCGGCTCCCAGGTTCGCGCTCCCAATTGACGTCACGTTCCCCCACTTACGTGCGCACTAGATTCTATCGGCACGGCCTGATTCCTACGGTTATATTAGTTTCCGGACCAGCTGATTGGGCGTTACGCGCAAATTTTTAAAAAATCGTTCCGTTGATCCACTTCACCCCATGCGATCCGCTACTCCCCGTTTGACGGTACTCAATTCGACTGTATTTCTTTATGTGTGTTACCTCAGAACTTTTTTCTAGGTGAACCGATTTTAATGATTATTTTTTTATTTGAAAGCTGGTGTTTCTCTTGTGGTCCCATATAAATTTGATCAAGATCTGACCAGTAGTTTTTGAGTTATCCTTAATAATGCGTATTTAATTGACTTCGACTACATTGATGATGTTCTCATTGCATATTGAAGTCGGTTTTCTATTTTGTAGGACAAAAAAATTATTAAAAGGAAATTTTGCCCTGCGTTTTAGTTTCCCAACATAATTACACAATAATTATAAGCCGTTGAAAGCTATTTTAATACAAAATGTAACTCTTTAAGTAGTAGATACTACAGAAGTACATAAGAGCAAATTGGAATCTTACTTGGCTAATATTTACATTCAACAGATAACTAATATTCTACTTTACATTGCTTTCAGCGCATATCAAACAACTATAATCTTCTACGGATGGCAATTTCGTTAACGCAAAACAACTGTAAATAAGACAAGGCTAATAGTTATTTCTCTTCTGTTAAGGACTAAAATTTGAATAAGTTCTTCTTTGTTTCTAGAAATTGCTTCCTGCATTGACTGTTGTCATTTAATAAACCTGCTGTATTTACTAATTTTTGTATTCGACGCAAACTATGTAGAAGAGCAACACTATATTTGCTTCCCGTGCGAAGTACAGTGTCTTACAAATGAGCAGTAGGTGAGCTACTGCGAGAAGACTACCCAGAGAAAACATATAATTTTATTTTAGACAATTACGCAGTTATACAATTTTGCAGATATCTACTCATATTGTTAGATGTTTTTCAATATTGCATATTTCGAATGTGTATGGAAAACCGCAGACAACCGGTTTCGTCCCATTGGGACTCATCAGTATGGTGCTTTGCCCTACACACTCGAACCATGCAATATTGATTGCTGAATATATATACCTACACGCTTGGTCTCTTTCAAGGTCATTGCTAAAAAAGTGGCCATGCCTTCAGCCGATGTAACGACTTCTTCAGCAGCCTCTGGACTTTCACGGTCATTGGTGAAGAAGTAGTCGGGGACGAAGCAGCAGAAGAAGTAGATTAGTACCTAGTGTTTTTCAAGGTCATTGCCGAACAAGTGACCAGAGTACGCAGGTGGCCGCACCCAAGATGGCCGTCATGCTACGTTACCTAGCAGTCAAGATAGCGCCCAACTTCAGCGTTTAGCTATACGCCGGCGCTAGCTGTAGCTTCAGCTTTTGTGCGTGTGGGAAGGTTAAATAAAACACTCTTCTGTATTTCGGTGGAATATAATTGGTGCTTATGTTGAGAAAAACCGTATTTTCTACGCATATCGAAGCACTTCTTCTCATCACACCACTCTTCTAACTGATTCAGTTGCCGGGGTATAACTCAACGATGCGGCCATGTTGTGAACCCCAAGACTCTGTATTAAGACCTCTGCTTTACATTTTATATACTTTCAACTTTCGCAAGTCAGTAACACATTGTTATTACGCCGGATTTAGCAGGGAGTTTGTTGTAAAAAACCCTCTCGAGATGAATATGTGCGTTTCTTCATTCTTCTTTAATTCATTGTTTAATTCTTTTTATTAGTAGCGTGTTGCCTTCCTTAGTTTTTTGTTTATTTAGTCTAATTTTGCCCTTTCGACATTATAGGGCTTTTTGGAGTAGGTACCTAAGTTTCTTGGAGTAGGTAAGTTTTCTTGGTCATTTTTCTGAATAGCCCGTCCATCTGTAAAATTTTACCAGGTCGTTCCGAGTCGCAAGTGACCAGGCGACCTAGCTGACCGGTTGTCATCATTTTTAAGGTCAGATGGTTTTTGTCCCCAGTCCGTTTGGAACGCAGCATCCAACGGCTGGCTTGAAAGTTGTATTTGACACTGCTTAAAGTGACCACAATTTTGTGTTCGTTTTCTTCATGTTTGTGCGTCGCCCGTCCGTTCGAGCATCGTCTCCGAGCGGCTAGTTTTCAAGTAGTTGCCTTATCATGGCTTGTTGAGGTCACCTGTTTCTTCATTGGACACTTAATTTTGTCACTTCCCTTCATTATTACATTAGATTTAATTGGTTATTTTGGACACATAGTTAATGGGCAACTGAACGACTTTTTTTTTAATTGAAATATTGAAAATTTGGGTGAAAATATTGACCCCTATTTTTGCGTTTTTCTCTGTGCTTCATTTTAAGGCAGAAAAAAATAATGAATAATTTTACCATGAATAATTATTGACATCACGCGTACATCCGATATTGTCATACTTATGTAACTTGAAATCATTTTTTCTACTTTTCTAATAAATAGCGAATTACTTAAATTGTATACATGAAAATGAAACATTTGCAAAACACAATGACTGTACCACCTAAAACTTTCGAGAAAACGGAACTAAAGAACTAAAAACTCTTTCGAACTTAGCTCTGAATTATATGACAACACAGCGGTTTTGACGAGAAATGGGTTATTCGTATTTTATCATATTCCATCAGCTGTCCTGATGTCACTCATGGCGTTTGCATAACCTTTGCTTGCTGTTTTGACATCTGAATCTGACGTGAAACTAGAAATTGACAAACGAAAATGACAAATATGTTGTAGCTAAAATGTCTCGCGTTTTAATTGGTTTTGATCAATGTACGTCATTAAGTTTAAATGGCGCACCTAAAGAAAAACTCGTTTGAAAAAGTTGAGCCTTACAAGCATTTTAAACATTTTTTTTTATTTTTAACTTTTATCAACACATAATGTGAAGTTGGTGTTTACTACAATATTGAAAGAAAAATCCCACAAATTCAATTAGTGTCCAGTTGCTCATTAGTGTTGCTTATTTTTCACTTAGTAATAATTTTGTGCATTTCTCCATTAATTAGTTTCATTGTTTATTTAGTATAATAGTTTGTTGTTAATAGTTACTCAGTAAATTTTTTTATTATACCTATGTTAAATTATTATTTGAATATGTGTTTATTTCTCTCTTTTTATATTTGTTGTATTGCGTACCAGCGGCTTTTAGGAGTTGTAGTCGCTGCGTGTTGGCTACAGAGTATCAGCCAACAACAAGGTACTTGGCACCCTTTTCCTGTTTTTAGCTCACTCTATCCTCGGCTTCGAGTTTAGCTGCGGTAGGATCCTCTTTTGCGACGTTCGTCGTTTAGGTTACTTCCCTAAAGAAAATTGAAAAAAGAAGAAATCATGTTTATTAGGTATTTTTATCCGAAAATTTTACTATAAAAAAGTTGTTCAGAATTGCACAAAAATCTTGCTTCCAAAGTTTGATCAAATTTAACCTATCAAAATTTCTCCCATTAAAAATTCGTATATTTTGAACAGGTAGTAATAAACCGAGTAATAAACATTCGCTAAAGATTACGCCACCTTACAAATCCGCATAATACCTACTATAGCCACGATGCAATATGAAAGCTAAAAATTTCAGTACCATATGCGACACTGGAGCTATTTCTAAAAATTCATTTTAGAATAAAGTTACCATTCCAGAATACGAATATCCATAAAAGCCATATTCAAGTAGTCACTTTTTCCGCACGCTTTCCCATATTATGTTAAAATTTTCTAAATATTCGAGAAACGTTCAACTTGTTCAACTCTCAAACTTCCTAAGTCTGCACCGTTTAGCGTATCGAGTCTGATGCATATTTCTGTACAATCTAAACCAAAGTTTGTCGGAGCAAATTCAGAATAGGTTTACTTAATGTTCTGTTGAATAGAATATTATCAAGAGACAAGAGCTGCAGAAAGTTTAAATGGTCATTTGCAATATTACCTATTTACAATTATTATTGAGCTGCGATAATAAAAAGTTTTAAATTATCCTTGCCGTAAAAACTCAGAATGTGGTTGAGTTATAATCTAGTAAAGTTTGAATATTGGTAACCCAAATTAATATACTGATTACTTGTCGCCCAGAAATGGCAAAAATATTAAATTTCCATCACTTTGGCAATCTTCAGGTATCGTAAACAGAACAGACTACAAGGAAGTTAACAATAACAACAGAATGCTGAATGGTAATATTTAGGTGTGGCTGTGGCTCAGCGGCTGGATCGAAGCCACCATAAATTGTCCGTGTCCGTGTTTCGATTTCCCAAAGACAAAGCCACATTAGAATTGTGGTTGCGTCGCAATCATCGCAAAGACTTCCAGCGAACGAAATTTTTACTACCTAGTATTTGCAAAACATTTTGAAAATCTCTTATTTGGAGAGATTCTATATAGCATGCGACGAAGAGAGCATTTTATAAAACGCGGTTAAGTCAAATACAGAAATAGGTGAACAATTAGGGTTGATATTAAAAAAATTACGTATTCACCGAATATGTTAATTTGGTCATTAATCCAACAAAACCAATTTTTTTATTTAAGGACTTTTTGTCTTCAATATACTAGTTGTTTAATAAAACGAGGCAATATAATTAGTAAAGTCTACGTTCACTAACTTTGACAATACTATTGCACATAAATAAGACCAAAGAATTGGTGACCTGCTTCTACTCTTTTACCAAAGCTGTTCACCCTTAGCAGTGCCGTTTCGTCTTAAATTTTAACTATTAATATATTAATATAATTGTATTCCCGTGACGTATTGACACTAATATAATAACGAAACTACAATACATTACATAAAAATTAAGCCGAGAAACTCTAGCCGCAGTATAAGCTCAACATACAGAAATCTATATAATAACCAAGTGTGACGTCACCAGAGCAGGGTACAGGCTTTCTATATTACGGTGGCTTCGGCTGGATCTAATTATAATGTTTATACAGTCTGTCCAGTAAAGAATGGGCCATACTTTGAGTCTAGCTTCCTTGGGTCAAAAGAAACCGATCTGAACCAATTTTGGTTCCTTAAATAAATAAATAAATATGTAGTCACTGGTACTAATTAAATGAAATAAAAATTGTTGACGTCTCATTTTTTCTGTTGTTTCTGGCACCTATCATGACTATAATGTGCTTAAAGCGAAGGCCAGATTGCAACCAGCGTCGCCGGTATACCTACTCGTAAGTAGCATTAACTTCAAATGCATATTTTTCTCTAAAACAGTGCCTTTTAGCGATTCGAAACAATTTTATCTTTTTTACAGTTAATCTCGTGTTCTTTCCTTAAAACTAGCAATTGTTTTAAAATTTATGCCCACGAACAAAATTCGACAAAAAAGAAGACGTGCGTAAAAGTTGGTGTCTAAAATAACTTAAAACGTGCGCCAGAAATCATCAAAAAAATTAAATAAAAAGTTGTTCTTCGAAGGCGCATAACTTTTTAAGAAAGCAAAATTATACTAAGTTAAATTGCTTTAGATCGATTTCTTTTGACCCAAGGAAGCTAGATTTAAAGTAGGTATGGCCCATTCTTTACTGGAGATCCTGTATACAAAAGGTACTCAGTGTGCAGTGTTGTATGCCTACCTACCTGCTGAGAAAACCTCTGGATTTTTCAACTCTAATAATATTCAGAATTATATTGATGAGTTATTTAAATTTCTTATAACAGCTGAAGTAGTGATTTTGTTGACATGATAAACCCATTTGTTCCTTAAATTTATGGGGCATATGAATTTGTTTAATCGGATGATTATTATATACACGGTGTCCCAACGAAAACTTGTAACCCCGTAAAACTCGGCATAATAAACGTTTTGACAAAAATCCAAAAAGACGTCGATTTTTATATCAAATGGGACCAATTTTTATGCAACAATCATTCTTGCAACTCTAGCCCTGTACGGGGGGGTAGCGACCCCTCCCCCAATTTTGAATGGGCCGGGGGGTCAAATGATCCTTACTTTGGAAGGGTTTTTCATTACTTACACAACCGTATTTGTTTTATTCAATTCGATCAAATTTTTACCGAGAAATTGCTTCTTGAAATTTCCAAGTTAAAAAATTAATAAAGCACAAAATGGTTTAAACTATCGAATGCATTAGAATGGAAAAGTAACAAAATCAAGTAAACTAATAAGAATAAAAAGTAAGAACAAAAGAGCATCAGAACAACTATCAAAATAAACTTATTCGCCACGTATAAAATCGTGTTTATTTACTAAATCAAAATGGTTTATTCCAAAGAAGAATGCCGGCTAATAACTCCTGAGGTCTTGAGAAATGTAAGATCTGGATTTGAATCCAGAATGTATTATTGTATGACAATTGGTGGAGGTCATTTCGAGCAATACATTCGATAGTTTAAACCTTTTTATTAATTTTTTAACTTGGAAACTTCAAGAAGCAATTTCTCGGTAACAAATTGATCGAATTGAATAAAACAAATACGGTTGTGTAAGTAATGAAAAACCCTTCCAAAGTAGGGATCATTTGATCCCCCGTCCTATTTAAAAATTTTGGGGGCTCGCTACCCCCGCACAGGGCTAGAGTTGCAAGAATGATTATTGCATAATTGGTCCCTTTTGATATAAAAATCGACGTGTTTTTGGATTGTTGCCAAAACGTTTATTTTGCCAAGTTTTACGGGGGTACAAGTTTTCGTTGGGACACCGTGTATTATTTAGATGCCCTTTTATTTAGTAAAATAAAGTGCACGAACGGCACAATCTAGACACAGCAAATAAACAGCATACCTAATATGAAATAAGTTGTGTCTAGAGCGATATCGAAGAGGTCAGTCAAGTTGGCCCCCCCCATGAATTATTTCGAAAAATGTTTATGATGGCTCGATTGCGCCGGTGTTGCGCCACCTTGCGCCGCTTATTTCGTAGCTTGCGCCCTTATGGGTCAGAAACTGTAGCCTATTTTCCTTGGGAGGGGCCAACTATACGATAGCCCCTCCCATTTACAATTCTTCCAAAATTATTATAGGGGTACATTCTAAAGGGCTTGCGCCACCTTGCGCTACTAGAATTTTTGCTTGCGCCATAGTGGTATTGCATATACGCCACGTGACAGAAACTGCGCTGGCCCCCCAAATGAATTATTTTGAAAAATGCTTGTGATGGCTCGATTGCGCCGGGGTTGCGCCACCTTGCGCCGCTTATTTCATAGCTTGCGCCCTTATGGGTCAGAAACTGTAGCCCATTTTCCGGGGGGAGGTAAACTATATGGTAGACCCTCCCCATTTACAATTCTTCCAAAATTATTATACGTATACATTCTAAATGGCTTGCGCCACCTTGCGCCACTAGAATTTTTGCTTGCGCCCTAGTGGTATTGTATATACGCCACGTGACAGAAACTGCGCTGGCCCCCCATGAATTATTTTGAAAAATGCTTATGATGGCTCGATTGCGCCGGGGTTGCGCCACCTTGCGCCGCTTATTTCATAGCTTGCGCCCTTATGGGTCAGAAACTGTAGCCCATTTTCCGCGGGGAGGAGGTCAACTATATGGTAGCCCCTCACCATTTACAATTCTTCCAAAATTATTATACGGATACATTCTAAATGGCTTGCGCTACCTTGCGCCACTAGAATTTTTGCTTGCGCCCTAGTGGTATTGTATATACGCCACGTGACAGAAACTGCGCTGGCCCCCCATGAATTATTTTGAAAAATGCTTATGATGGCTCGATTGCGCCGGGTTTGCGCCACCTTGCGCCGCTTATTTCATAGCTTGCGCCCTTATGGGTCGGAAACTGTAGCCCATTTTCCGTGGGGAGGTCAACTATATGGTAGCCCCTCACCATTTACAATTCTTCCAAAATTATTATACGGATACATTCTAAATGGCTTGCGCCACCTTGCGCCAATAGAATTTTTGCTTGCGCCCTAGTGGTATTGCATATATGCCACGTGACAGAAACGGCGCTGCCCCCGCCCATTATTCGAATTTGAAATTTTTTGTACACCTTTATTATACATTCCAGAGAAAAATTTTGTATGAGAGACACAAATGATTTTTCATTTTTCATTATTCCATATTACTTTTTACTTATACAGGCTGTCTCATTTTTCTACATAACACTGAACTTTGTTTTTTTAGTGAAGCACTTGTATTTGATTGCATTTTTTGATTCCTTACTTGTTTGCTAGAGGTCGTATTAGATATTTTTTCCTTAAAGTACAATATTATTGATGCTACCTACCTGCATTTATAAAAGACTTTGGCGGATGTAGGAGAATTTCAAAAAAATAATGTATTCGGATTGGTCCTGTGGCAGTGATATTTTATTAGGAAAAAGGAATATCCAGCCGAACATAATATACAGGTATGAGCAACTGCGTGATGAAATTAGAAATTTCAAACCTCATAATTTTATTCTTTTAAGTGGAATCATACATTTTTATGTACCTACGTCACACATACTATTATTAGGTACGTATAAGTTTTGTATACCTGTAATGTTAATAGTACCTGCCAGCAGTATTATTCCTTGCATCTGAATAGTAATAGTATACAGGGTGTCAGTCTACTATAAATTTATTTTTGTCATATATTTTCGAGTCTACTACTATCCTTTTTTTCATAAAGTTCTTCTATGAGTTATTACGCAATGTTATTAGAATCTAAGTTCTGATCTGCTCCCTGTTAAAGGTCTGTGACCAGTCAGCAAATTTATTTACCATTCTTGAGCTACACAATTGAAATTTTCGAATAATGTATAAACTACCTGTGCTAAAACACCTGATAAGCTCTTCGCGTTAGAAAAGGATGGAGATCCGTAAGTAGTACGGGTTGCATACACAACAGATATGCCTCAGAAAGTTTTCACGGGGTAAACGTCAATGGGCCTATCCAGTAGGGATATACATCATTGCAAGCAACAGGCTTGGCGCAGTACCGAGAAGCGCGGGCACTTTCAAGACGCGTGGGGGGTTTTTGTTCGAATCCAAGTGGAGCCTTTTTCTTTTAAAGATTCTTGTAATTTACAGAATTTTGCGTGCATTCCTTGTGTTGTGTCTGGTGGTCCTTCACTAAAGGTATTTGTTTAAAGAAAAGCCGCGATTACTAATGAAAACATGGGAATAATAGCATGCTAAAACATTGCATTAGCAAAATCTAGTTGGGATATACATAAACCCAAACTGGTTATGTATAGTTGCCGGTTCTTCTATATAATTGCAAGAATTATTGGTAAATGTGATAAATAAGTGCAAATGATTAACTTTTACCAGTGATTTTATAAAATTCCCAAAGTACAACGGGCAATTTATTAAATATCTTTGAATTAATTACATTTGCCGGTAATTATGAATAGGTTCCAAGGCGCGGTAGTAATAATACTAAATTATTTTCTTTTCTTCTACTTTCCGTTCAAATTATCAAGTTATGGACCTGTAGTAGTAATACTAGAGTGGGTTTCGAGGCACTTGCGTGCGTGGCATTTGCGTACAAGGCACATTTTATGACATTTGCGTACATAAGGAAATATTAGTCCAGCCGGCAAAGCTCGAAGCAAGTGGGATGTGGGACTTGCGTACTATATAACAATCTGTCAGGTTAAGGTCAAGCGAAGCGAGCGGAGTGTTGTAAGTCTCGGTCGTTAGCGCTTATAACATAATTATCTTCAAAGATCATTCAACAAACATTTTACAAAACAAATCAACGGGGGGATCAAGTTAACTTACCTCAATATTTAGCATAGTGTTCGAAATAAATATTTAAATTAGGAATCCAAATTTTATGTTGTACGCAAGTGCCACTTGCTTCGAGGTGCCCGCTTTGCCGACTGGACTCATATTTCCTTATGTACGCAAATGCCATAAAATGTGCCTTGTACGCAAATGCCATACGCACGCAAGAGCTTCGACACCCACTCTAGTACTACTACAGCTCCATAACTTGATAATTTGAACAGAAAGTAGAAGAAAAGAAAACAATTTATTATTATTACCACCGCGTCTTGGAACCTATTCATAATTACCTGAAAATGTAATTAATTCAAGGATATTTAATAAATTGCCCGTTGTACTTTGGGAATTTTATAAAATCATCGGTAAAAGTGAATAATTTGCACTTATTAATGACATTTACCTATAATTCTTGCAATTATGTATAGAAGAACCGGCAACTATTCATAACCAGTTTGCGTTTATGTATATCCCAACTAGGTCTTGCCAATGAAATGTTCTAGCGTGTTTTTATTAGTAATTGCGGCTTTTTTTAAACAAATACCTTTCGTGACGAGCCACCAGACACAACACATGGAATGCATGCAAAAATTCTCTAAATTAAAACAAGCTTTAAAAAAAGGCTCCGCTTGGATTCGAACAAAAACTCCCCACGCGTCTTGAAAGTGCCCTCGCTTCTCGATACTGCGCCAAGCATGTTGCTTGTATGGCATGAAGTTTAACAGTCTGTTAAAGCCTACGAGCAAATAATAACAGGAGAGAACCTATTTATGGTAGGGGTAGGCAAACCGGGCGACGGAAGTCGGCCATTTAATAAACTTATTAAGAGGGATACGTACGTTGAAAACAGCGCCGATATCAAGCTCTATGTTAGGAACCGTAGAGCTCTTACTAATAAATATTTTGCAGAAATTTCTTCTTTGTCAGAAAGAAGAAGATTTGTTCTACAATTCCGTCAAACCAAATTAAGAACAAATATGTAAATAATCACAGAAACGAGACGTGAAATTTGCCTTTTGGTGTATTTTCAGCAGCTAGAAACTTGGTTCAAAAAGCAAATACTGGAAAACTAATTAGAGCACACTATAATATGAACATTAAATTGCTTGCGTTTCAAATTTGAATGCATTTAAACTGAAAATAAATAAGCTACATTAAATTTACTTCGACAATAAACCCATTTCTAAAAACGGGAGCGCCTCCTTCCACTAGCAGATTCTAACCGCCCCTCAGCAGTCGGTGACAGCCGAGTACGTTCGGGCCGTATCTGGCTGGCAGATCTGTTTCTCTTCGTGTTTCTCCTACGCTGGCTGGTGTAGTGGGGGAGACCGAATGTTTATTTTCTTGAGCAACGTACGTATCCCTCTTAAACTTCATTTGTGGCTGTCAGTTCACGGTCCGTGTTGTTAAAGTTGCAACCCCTCTGCCGCCGACATCCACCGTTCCCCCACTCAAATAAACCTCTTTCTCTGGTATTTCCGTCGCGTGCCTTTAAAGCATTATGTTCTCTCCTGTTATTATTTGCTCGTAGGTTAAAGCGCGTGAAAGTGGAAGTGGCCTACTTGGCAAAACCTAGTTGGGATATAAATAAACGCAACCAGTTTGTTACATTTACTATAATTTGCGCTTATTTATCACATTTACCTATAATTCTTGCAATTATATAGAAGAACCGGCAACCATACATTTCCAGTTTATTACATTACTGTAATATATTTAATATTATTATTATTATTATTATTATCTAAATGAATTTCAAACAAGTAACGGTTGAATCCATCAATAATTGAAAAGATATCAATACTTCTTACACTTTACGGCTGAGTCACTGAAACTTTCAAAATTTCGCGGGAAACGCCCAAACGGAGACAGTGCTGGCAACCATTGAACCCTTGTTTTCGACAAGTCATGTCAAAAAGCCGACAGATTTAGGCAATTTTTTAAAACGCAGTTCAAAAATATTCAAAATACCATTACTCTTCAGATGCAAGGAATAATACTGCTGGCAGGAACCATTAACATTACAGGTATACAAAGCTTATACATACGTTCCTAATAATGGTATGTGTGACGTACATAAAAATGTATGATTCCATTTAAAAGAATTAAATTATGAGGTTTGAAATTTCTAATTTCATCACGCAGTTGGTTATACCCTGTATATTATATTCGGCTGGATATTCCTTTTTCCTAATAAAATATCACTGCCACAGGATCAATCCGAATACATTAATTTTTTGAAATTCTCCTACATCCGTCAAAGTCTTTTATAAATGCAGGTAGGTAGCACCAATAATATTGTACTTCAAGGAAAAAATATCTAATACGACCTCTAGCAAACAAGTAAGGAATCAAAAAATGCAATCAAATACAAGTGCTTCACTAAAAAAACAAAGTTCAGTGTTATGTAGAAAAATGGGACAGCCTGTATAAGTAGAAAGTAATATGGAATAATGAAAAATGAAAAATCATTTGTGTCTCTCATACAAAATTTTTCTCTGGAATGTATAATAAAGGTGTACAAAAAATTTCAAATTCGAATAATGGGCGGGGGCAGCGCCGTTTCTGTCACGTGGCATATATGCAATACCACTAGGGCGCAAGCAAAAATTCTAGTGGCGCAAGGTGGCGCAAGCCATTTAGAATGTATCCGTATAATAATTTTGGAAGAATTGTAAATGGTGAGGGGCTACCATATAGTTGACCTCCCCACGGAAAATGGGCTACAGTTTCTGACCCATAAGGGCGCAAGCTATGAAATAAGCGGCGCAAGGTGGCGCAACCCCGGCGCAATCGAGCCATCACAAGCATTTTTCAAAATAATTCATGGGGGGCCAGCGCAGTTTCTGTCACGTGGCGTATATACAATACCACTAGGGCGCAAGCAAAAATTCTAGTGGCGCAAGGTGGCGCAAGCCATTTAGAATGTATACGTATAATAATTTTGGAAGAATTGTAAATGGGGAGGGTCCACCATATAGTTGACCTCCCCACGGAAAATGGGCTACAGTTTCTGACCCATAAGGGCGCAAGCTATGAAATAAGCGGCGCAAGGTGGCGCAACCCCGGCGCAATCGAGCCATCACAAGCATTTTTCAAAATAATTCATTTGGGGGGCCAGCGCAGTTTCTGTCACGTGGCGTATATGCAGTACCACTATGGCGCAAGCAAAAATTCTAGTAGCGCAAGGTGGCGCAAGTCCTTTAGAATGTACCCCTATAATAATTTTGGACGAATTGTAAATGGGAGGGGCTATCGTATAGTTGGCCCCTCCCAAGGAAAATAGGCTACAGTTTCTGACCCATAAGGGCGCAAGCTACGAAATAAGCGGCGCAAGGTGGCGCAACACCGGCGCAATCGAGCCATCATAAACATTTTTCGAAATAATTCATGGGGGGGGGCAACTTGACTGACCTATATCGAAGGATGGAGCTAAACATAGCCTCTCTGCGTTTAAGAGAGAGAGAGAGAGAGAGAGAGACTCTGGAATATACGCAAAATTAATGTACACCCTGCCATACACAACTTTAGAATTAAATGTGGTCAAATGCGATGCATATGATCTGACAGTGACGCACAAGGCTTATTGGTTTAGCACATTTCCCTTTTCATTTTTAGCTAAAAAGACTATTATTCAACTGTCGGGACTACTTTTACGCTATCCCCCTATCCCCGATTTCTGTTGGAGCTTGTATGTTCTAGCTGAGAATTATTTAAGCGGAAAGTATGTCTACCTTAAGCACGTCGGCGCGTCAAATATACTGGTGAAAATAAATTTAGATTACCTCTTTCCGTTCTCCAGATATACCGTTTTTTTCCAAAAATGCGACTTCCTCCTCCTCTCCCGCCTTCTTTCGCTTCCTCCTGGGGCAATTTTTTCTCTTTAAACGGTTTTAAATGTGACTCGATGTGACGGATCTGAACAGTAACGCACAAGACTTGGTTTAGCCAATTTCGACATTTTATTTTTTGCTAAAATGATGGTTTTCTTGAACTGCTGATGTGTAAATCAAGACTAAGACAAGTGTCTTGTTCTTAGTTTTGGTCTTTCGCACTCGGTCTTGACCTCGCATCGATATCGCTGGTATGATTTTCGGTTTTGGTTTTGCACAGTCGGGTCAAGATCTTACGTGAAAAATCTTGACTGATGACTGATGATCATTTACATGTATTTAGTAGATTCAATAAGTAACAGAAGCAAGTGGCTTTAGTTAATTTCACAGTGCTCCGTATGTAGTAAGTAAAAACAATTCAAAACTATTAATACCTACCTAAATTTAGTCTTCACTATTTCGTTCGTTTGTGGTAGGCCTACAGCTATTTTTAATATTTTGCAGTACGGGAAGTTTATAGTAGGCACTTAAATCTATAAATATAAAATCAAGGACTCTAGAAAATATGAACGAAACATTCAGGGGGTGATTCTACTAATAAAATGCTGGTACAAGTTCAGGCATACTTTTCCCGAAACTCTCAATATTAGTGAAATTACATACCTAACCTTAAAATTTATCTTTTTAGTATTAACATAATATGTACTAATTAGTGAGCGGCAATGGTAAATTATTGCTGTATTTTCTACCATGCCAGACCTTATTAATCTTAATGTATAAAACACCAGTAACAAGAATATGGCTATAGCAAAGTTGCATCCGAGTCGCGTGCAGATGGCGCTCTTTTAAAATTAACGGATAAATTAAAATTTGCTACTGATTTAGGTACTTTCTACTAACAGTTCTTTATTTTACTGACTCTTTGCATCAGGGCCGTACCCAGAATTTTTTTTCGGGGGGGAGTTACCCATCCTCTCCTATCCTGAGCTAACCTTCGCAAAAGTAGAACATCCTACATCCCAGGGCCGTACCTAGAATTCTTTTTCGGGGGTGGGGGGTGGCGGGTCAGTATCTGAAAATAAAAATATAGTAGTAGACCCCGACTACCATTCATCGTACCCTTTTCGTCTTTAATGATAACTGTAATTATAATGATAAAAGTAACCTAAGATCATTTTTCATTTGTCGATATGGTAATGTAATAAATAAGTTTACGAACGACGAACGAAAATAATAATAAGGGAAATGTTTTGTTGCAAGTATTAAGTATTAATGGAGAGCGCAGGAGAACTTTCCGCGACCATTCACGTCATCTTCCAGATTATTGGAAAAATAATGCACCCGCCAATTTTCGAAATTTTTGAATTGCCGAAAAATTTTCGAATTTTCTGTAACCAGCTGCTGTTATGGCGTTCTCGTTTTAGTATTTCGGGGGGGGGGGGGGTTAGAGGGGTCACGGTCGTGCTTTGCATCATGAAAAATGCCAAAACATCACTGTCAGATACATTACAAGTCTGGCGTAGGAGAAAATACAGCAATAATTGTGCATTGCGTCTCCCTATAACACTATATTGTGACAGCAACAGTTTGAGAGTGAAGAATTTTTTAGTATTGAAAATACTTCTGGGCTCGTGTATATGGGACTCATCTTACGAAAAATGTATCGACACGCGACAGATTCTGTTGGCGGCGCGCGCAGTCGAGGCCGCTAATAAATTGGGTGGAGAGCGCTAGCCAGATGTAAACAAAGTCCAAACTGTACAAAACGGATGCGTTAATATTTTGTTACGTATTGCGTCAGTTTGACTATGTGCCTTGTGCTTGTCACAAATCATTTCTTTTATTTTATTGTATCATCAATAATATACCAACTTGAAACGGCACAGATCACTTTTGTTGGACATCTTAGAAACCGAGCAGTTGTGTCGGTATTTTCAATACGCCTATGATACTTGCGTAAGATGCGAGGTCTGTGAATTTTTTTCTAATTTGAGACTAATTTGACTGGAACTTTTTCATTTGCAACTTTTTCTAAAACTTCATAATAAGTAGTTATTTACGATACAAGTATCGTAACAGTTCACATTACAATACAAGATGGCACAATTTTCAAATGAGGCCGAAGGCCGAGTTTCATAACCCATTGTGTATCGTAATATAAAGTTACGATAAGAGTATCGCAGGTACAACGTTTTATCTACTATCAGCGTTACCACGACTGTCATATTGTCTTAAGGAATAATAAGTAAATCAGAAATAATAAAGATACACAAAAAAGTAGCAGGTTAGGCAATATTGAAAAAGTTTTAACATACAAACTCCTGTTAGTATGAACACGAAAGTACGTAGATATACAAGGATGCTCTTGTGTCATGTACACGACACTCAATTTTACATAAAATTTCCTTTATTTTGAGTATTATCTTGCACGTACTAAATTTGCCTTTTCCTGTCTAACATCATGAAGTTCCCAGTCGGAAGACTGGTTGGACGCGTACCTCCATCCTTTCCTATTTTGTCCTAACCTACGCATTTCCCTAAAAGTAGAACATCCTACATCCCAACTATCTGAGATCAGTAGTCTCATCTGGGCCTACCCCTACCTCTTTTTATTCCCATCTCCGACTCTAGTAAGTCGGGAACTATTCCTTCGCGTCTCAGAAGGAGTCCTACCATCTTACCATCCTATCGCTCCTGTTCTTTATTGTCTTCCATACATTTAGCTTTTTCCCACCTCTTTCTAATACCTCCCTATTACTAACCTTATCTATGCACGGTATCTTCATCATGCATCTGTAGCACCACATTTCAAACGCGTCTAATCTTTTCCTATCCGCTTCTCCTATTGTTCAAGTTTCGCAACCGTACAATGCCGTACTCCATACATACGTCTTTAAGAGTTTCTTTCGAGTTTCTGCATTAACCATTCCCGAACATAACAGTTGTTTCTTTTTGGTAAACGCAACTGGGCCCTGCGCTATTCTTTGTTTTATATCTCTAGTGTTCCTACCATCGCGAGTTATTTGACTATTTATTCATTATTATTTTTATTCATTAAACGTCAAAATTTCAAAGCTGCCTACCAACATTGAATATACCCGTGCAATTTTTATTTATAGAGCAAAGCTACGAGCCAACGCCAGCTGGTGTACGCACGGGTGTACGCAAATGTCAACTTCCACCCATACTTAGTTGTATGCAACGTGTCGCGTTCTTGGGGGATCACGGGAAAAATTTATATAAAATCGTGAAAGAAATAAAATTTTCATTTTAATAAGAATTGACAATTTCAAGAGTTCCGTTTCCGTTCAGAAAACAGATGTGATTTTATTAAGTCACCTTTTACGTTCTCGAATTGACAAATAGCTTAGTGGAAATCATTAAGTTTATTTTAAACAGGCTTGAGATTTATATTACAAACTTGGCGTTTTATTAAATTTCACCAGTCAACCTCTTCGGATATCCTTTTATAACTTCCGCAAAGCTTCTAACGTGGCGTCGGTATAAGTGGTTAATTGCTTAGTGCAAAGGCTCATCATTTTTATCAAATTACAATTTATTTCGTTTATAAAGGCCTCTCAACTTCCAATCTGCTTTAGTGCAGTTCTAAATTTCCTCAACAAAAGTCTTCTCAGTCTGCATAAAACGAGAATGTCTTCTAGTCTCCAAAATTGAATTCCGCGTGCTTAAACACGTTTCCATTCTCGACACAGGGAAGTGGGTTTTGCACATTTCGTCCTCGAGTAGCCACTGAAACTAAAAGGCTTTCAAGCCTGAAGGTAGGTAGATGGCAAAGGTGGAATCTTGCATTCACGACACGTACACACCTCCAGCATGCAATGTGGGATACAGTAGCATATCATCTTGACTTGAGCATCTCCAGAGAAAGCTTTTCATTGTCACCTTAGGTAATGCCCTACTCCTGTTTAATGAAGACTACGACCCACAGCTTTTTAAACGCCGAACAAAATTTTGCAGCTCTTAGAAATATACTAAAATTATATTTCAACTATCATTTTAAATTACATATCATACAGGTGTCCAAAAAATAGCGGATAAACTTGTCAGTACGTTGTCAGAAATGGTCACATCAGTATGGTAAACATTGAAACATATATATAAAATATTAAAGAATAAATAGTGTAACATAGAATCAAAATATATCAGAGAAGTTTTTAGAAAAGAAACTACGACATTGGAGGTTACTGTTTTTAAGTTATCGGGTGAATTTTGTAGCGTTATTGACAATACCGCAGCCGGCTATTGTATAGGTAATGCAGTGCAAAACAAACATATTCTTTCCGATATATTTTGTCTCGTTTTCCGCATGCACGAAAACTGCAAGTACAATTTAAAATTAACGAATTGTACTTTGTGGACGGAAATAGTTACAGTTTAATTAAAGAAAACAGGGTGCGTTGTCGCCACGCGCGATAGAAGTGAAACTTCAACGTTATTAGAGGAATGAAAAACAGATGATTGGAGTGTATGCATTTATGAGTTTCAAACAAAGTGGATAAGAGAAGTGCCTCCACTCCGTGTGGATACTGAGCTACGCAAATGTAATGTTTCTAGGCGACTGGAGTGGGGGAACTGGGCCGAGCGTCCGCGCGATTATACCGATGTCGAATGTATTGTGTAGGATGCATTGATTTCATTACATTACCAAAAAATGGATTTATAGTGAAAAAGATACTCGTTTGACGGTGGTCAACATAGACAGGTTAACCACTTATGTAAAATTATAGGAATTCCTGGGTTTCAACAAAAAGCGGTCAAATTATACGTCAATATTCACATAGGATTCACTGTATTTCAATTATTTAAAGTCAGGCCGTAAAGTAAATTCAGCAGCTGTTAAAAAGTCATATTTATTTTGAATATAATCTTGACAATTTCTTATTTTCTCGGTTCTGTTTTTTGAGGCCTGCATTTTGCTGCTTAGAATAAAATTGCATTCTTAACAATATGTAATTATGACGCAATGACGCCAACACATACTGATTCGTGAGATTTACATTCATATTTTAAAGTACCTACTAAAGTTACTTAAGAAATCATATAGTTAGGTCGTAAGCATCTCTGGTATCAATATGCTTGAAAAAAAAACGTTCTAGTTTTCTTAATAAACAATATGTAAGAACTGGGATGCACAAGTTAGTGTTCCCCTTGTTAGAGTGACTTCGTCTGAAATATTTTCGGGGTCCAACTGGTTGTTTTCAAGCTAAGATAAGCATGTAATACAATTGGTAATGGATGACAGATTTTACAAATAATCCAGCCAGGTAAAATAAATAACAGAATCAATTATTACTTCCTCTTGAGTAATTATAGCACCAATTTTGTTTTGCAGTACCCGCTTTAATTAAATTTTGTTTCTATTTATTTCCTTCGAATCAAAAAGTTTTTCAAAAACGGAGCCCTATCGAGCAATTGCCCGAGGCCATTTAGCTGCTAATTTTGCTTGTTTTGAAATGGAGAAAAATGCTGTTTTTCCGTACGAAATTATATTTTGGGATACAGCATTTACGCCCCTTTATTCACTTTAACCAGACTACTTCCTGAACGCTAAAACAATGTATTATTGCATATATGGCCAAGCGGTACGCCCGAACGAATGGCCCAGTTTGCTGCACACGGCACCAATGCCAGTATTACAGTTGCGTAGCCCGCTCTTCTGCTGCAACAGTTATCAAGTGGAGACACTTCTCTTATTCACTTTGGTTTCAAATATATCTTTATTCATCAACTTCCATGTCCTAACTCAAATCTAAAACTGAAATGATAGGTCTATGTGCAGTTTGACTTTCTTTGAAAACAAAAAAAAACAAAAAAACAAAAAAAAAAAAAAAAAAATGTCAAATATTTTATATCTTTTTACACGTTTTTCATAAATCTTGATAAAACCCCCGAACTTTTACGAAACGTCGATATTATTATATAGTTATACAGTCATTTATTTACTACAAGCCAGAAATTCACAAAATTTAAAAAATTAAAATTTGTACTGGCACAACTTAAGCAAGACTATTTTAACCGTTTATTCTAATTTTCCTAATATTGAAGAGCAGATGTCCTTGGACGTATTCCTGGGGAGTTTACAACGACGTTACTTTTCCTGTTTTATCGGGCGCCAGTTGCAGGTTGACGTTCTGGATTCGGGCCCCTAAATATACACCTGTATCCCTCGGTCTCACTTACTGGTACACGCTGTATATTTATAAGGATCTGAACGATTTCTGCGTTGTATTTACGGTCTGGTTGGTGGAAGATTTACTCGTTGATAACCCTTAAGATTTCAGTCGCAGAAGGGTGGGTTCACTTACTATTGCTAAACGAAGATAAAATAATACGGCATGAACAAAATATAAATTGATTCTATTTCTTTAGCTATGTATAATAAATTTGAAAAGGTAAAACGGAATATATCTGCAAAAATATTTACAGTGAAATAAACAGAAATAAAAACCGGTTCTCGCG
Source organism: Xestobium rufovillosum (assembly GCA_963966045.1). NCBI lineage: Eukaryota > Metazoa > Arthropoda > Insecta > Coleoptera > Ptinidae > Xestobium > Xestobium rufovillosum. Next base: position 19,022,138 of record OZ014504.1, read on the forward strand.
GAGAATCCTGATAGTACGGTAGGCCCGTCGTGTGATCAAAACTGAATTATTTCGACGGTCTCGGAGCCTACGTGGTAGCACCGAGGTGCACGGACTCCTGGACGGGCTTCGGTGGGAGATTCTCGTCGCAGCACCTGTGTGCAATCTCTTTGGGGGAACGCCGCTATTTTATAAGCTTATAAGTAATCAGTTCTCCCTCGGGATGTCACCAGAGGCCGCCGGTTACCCGGGTGCGATCGATTTCCGCCGGTGTGTCGCCAGACAAAAGTCACACGGGGTTGCCAGAACGATCTTACCTTCACCAGCAGACGCCCCTAACTCGCAAGCTTGAACACATTACTATTTACTGGTTACGAACAAGATAGGCTAGCCAGGTAATGTTTAATTGCTGATATCTCAGCGATAACAACAATTAAACGTGACGTCACATTGGTAACGGGCGCAACTACCATTCGCGATTCCTTCCATCTCGCTTGACTGCTGTCTCGCACGGCGCGCGTTTGCTTCTCCCACCTGTGTCCACTAACACACGGCGTGACGTCAAAACGTCCGAAGTAAACACTAATCAATTCTTGATTACTCGAAGTGTTTACTTTGGCACCGTTCCAAATTCTAAGTAAGATTATTCGTACTCATCCAGGCCTTGCGTCGTTGTACTATTTGTATAATTTTGGGGGTCGCTATTTATTCGAGGAGCTCCTGTAAGGTTTGATGGTTATTGGATTATTTGATTGTTAAAAAGAAAACTCTGACACATTAGCATTTCATAACAAAATTTATTATTATTAATAGTTTATTCGGCCTATAGCATCGATAGCCTACATAAGGGTGAAAAACAAGTAATACTTGAATAAACGTTATAATATACAGGGTGATTCAGACCGGGCGTGCCAAATTAAAATGAGTGCTAGAGGAACTTCAAATAAGACGAAAAGTTTATATGAACATATGTTCTAAAGCGACTACTAACAAAGATACAGGGTGTAAAAGTTTTAATATTTTTTTAAATATCGTAATGTAATAATTGATGTGTTTTCTCGTTCTTCTTGTTAGTTTTGTTAGTGTTATTCTTAATAAACTATTTTTTTCAATTTTCACTTTCCTTGCATATCGGTGAAGCCATTATTGCATTATGGAAAATTTCAGTGCATGTGCGCGATTTCACAAAAAGGTATTTCATTCAAAAACTAAGCATTTTACGAAAAATTTTGAAGATACCAATTTCTTCCCAAATTGAACTTAGATTTCAAATACATTAGTATCACCTGTATTTTTCAGTGGCGTAACATTGGATTGGAGAAATAAATAAACTGCCTACCCCGTAGCAACGCTCGTGATGGGGCTAGCAGAGCAATTTTTTTTGGAAAATTAGAACTTGGCAAATGAATAAAACGACACCTTAAATTTCAACTCAATAACTTTCCTAGTTACTAAGATAATAAAAAAATATTTAAAAATTATTAAAACTTTTACTCCCTGTATCTTTGTTAGTAGTCACTTTAGAACATATGTTCATATAAATTTTTCGTCTTATTTGGAGTTCCTCTAGCACCCATTTTAATTTGGCCCGCCCGTTCTGAATCACCCTGTATACAATTTCTCTAATTTTTCTGACCAGTAAATATGCATTTGAAGTCATCCGCATCACAGCAACCTCGATATGTTACAATAGGAATTTTTGGATTGGCCACAGCCTGTTGAGTTGTAGCCTCACTATACAACGCCCGTTGAGTAATGAACTCTATCACGAGTTAAGAAACGAATAAGTACCTAATGGACGCATACGTAATTTGACAAAATCAGACAAATAAATAGTTTTAATCGGAACAATTTAATTAATTTGTTGTACCAACAAATTATTTTAAGCAAATTCCTTTCCTTGGATTGATATTTAACTATTTGCGTATGTTGTTGACGTTGGCAGCCAGTAAGCAGGTAACCTGCTATTTCGTGATTCTACCCTTGGTCACTAAGTAACCATTTTTCAATCACAGAATTCTACTTCCACCACCAACGTTTTGGTATATACTAAACTGTAGGATTCAAAGAACTGTCTCGTTTGACTATTGTCTCTGAAGACACCCTATATATTTGGTAGGCCTTGTATAAATAATTTGACAAACATAAACTCTTAGACTTAGTTGCTCAAGTGCAGATCAAATATTTGACTCCATGTTAACATTCATCTATAGTAGGTGCTTTATACATCGCCATCACTCGAGACAGACATATCCACTCATTTGCCTTCCTTATTGATTATATCATAAAAATTAATCCTGGTTTACGCCAAGGATTGGTTAAATAATTAATTTGATTTTCAACAACAGGACTTAAGGTAATTTGTTATTCCATTACTAGCGCTGTATTGGAAAAATCCTTGCCCGGTCGAAACATTAAAAATGCAAATGAGACTGCGGCACTTCAGATAAGGATGAGATAGTTTGTAGAGACTATTAGCATTTAATTTAAAAGGACATCCCAACGAAATTGCTAAAACTCTTCCAATCTAACTGTTCTACTTCCCGAAGTACATCAATTTTTATGTATCGAAAAGAAAGTCAACCCAAAGTTTTAAATGTATCTTTGTTCAGTGTTCTGCACCAACAGAATTATTTTTACGAAGCAAATTCCACAGAAAATTTGGCATAAATTACCAGAAAAAAACGTGCAGTAAAACTGTGTTATACAGAGTGCCCCCGTTCTAGACAATACGACTGTAAAATAAATCTTCTTAGATCGAGATCATTATTATTATAGAATGAGTGGCGGAGTCAGATACCTACTAACAAAACTATTGTAATATGTTTGTACCATGAGCGGTACTGGACCGTTCGAACAACTACGCCTCGATTAAATACCTCGCCAGGCATTGAACAAGAAATCTTAGTACGTAATATTTGATAGATTAACGCTTGGTTTGTTCCAAACCCCTTAGACTTCGAAACCAAAAAGTCTATCATGTTTGAGCCCCGTTAGACTACTGTCGTCTTTATACAACATTTTCGAAAAGATCATTTTCATTCAGCTCTGTGAATATATCTTGACTTGTATCATTCTTACTGTCACACAGTGTGGATTTAAAAATTCGCGTTGGTACTAGTACACGAAATTGTTGGCCATCAATCCATTGTGACTACCGGCACCAGCGTGTTTCTAGAACATACGAAGGCGCGTTCTCAGGAAGCGTGCATGGTACAGAATAGTATTCTGGTAAAAACTCCAACGATCTCCATCCTAACCAACAAATTCCAGAAGAGGGATAAATTGATTATCGGACGATTTACCTCCCACTGATCGAAACATGGCATCAAAATAAATTTCTGCGATAATCAAAGTTATTGCTAATTAAAATATAAAATGGATTGAAAATTGTAAAATGCAGAATATATAGTTAGGGAGCCGCAATAGTAAATTATTACTGTATTTTCTACCATGCCAGACGGTTTGATTCTTAATGTATGGAACACGAGGAAAAAGAGTATGGATAAGAAAGTTGCATCCCAGTCGCTCCGCAGAGGGCGTTCGCTTAAAGTCGTTAAATTAAGAGTTGCTTTTGACATATTTTCTACCAACTGATTTTTCTTTTGTTGACTTTTCGCATCATAAGGAGTGTCAAAATATCACTGCCAGACGCATTAGATAGTCGCAAGTGGGTACCAGACGGTCCCAAACATGTACAAAAGGGTTGGTCACGTGACATATTTTCTACCAACTGATTTTTCTTTTACTAACTTTTTGTTTCATAAGGAATGCCAAAATATCACTGCCAGACGTATTAGATAGTCGCGAGTGGGTGCCAGACGACCTCAAACATGTAAAAGTGAGAGGGTCACGTGACGTATTTTCTACCGTCTGGCATTTGGTTAGTTGCTAAACTCGGATGTATTTTGTGCAAAAAAGTAATTACCAGACGAATAGCTAATGAGAAAATGCTTGCCAGACGGTGTAAAAGGCGTTGATTAACAAATAAGTTCGTATAAAAATTTTTGGTACAGTAATTTATTTGGTTGAAACGATTATTCTGTTATTTTAGTGTGAATTACTTAAAGCAAATAGGTACCTATCAAATAGATATTTAATTCGAATTTGTAGCAAGAGTGTAAACTCCTAGCAATTGCCGCCCGCCAAGTGAGAACGGGCTCTGGGAGAGAAGAGACAGTTCTAAAGGTAAGTATGTTTATGTTGGACGTTGGAGTGACAATAATGACAAAATGAGAATATAATAAAACAACATGTTGCCTAGATTCGTTTTGCCTGTAATTTTTATCGTCGCTCCAATATAATAGGACCCTAACAATAATTTGGCACACAGAAAAGACGCGTGTGCTGCACTGTTGTGGTACGATTATGTTGGAACGACGTTTAGTGACAAAAGTGAAGAAAATAGCGAAACAACAAATTGTTTCATACAAGCGTACTCGTCCGCTGCGTTGCATTGGTCCGAATTTTAGCTATTCAATATACAATACGGGATGTCCCAGACTCGCGTAGGTCTTGGATGCTGTCCGTATTTGAAGATATATACAGAAAATGTTTCTATAAAAGTTTCTCCATTTGAAATTTTTCATACCGTAAAGCTATTTCCAGTTATACAGAGTGTTCCATTTTTTCTGTACTGCATCCAACTTTGATCTTTTAAATGGAATACATACCTGTATTAGGAGTGCATTTTTGAACTCCTTGGAGGATTTTAATACAAGGTTATATAAGCATTTTTCGTTTAAATTGCAAAATTTTTGAGTTATAGGCATTTTTTTACAAATTTTGGCAGACAATAGAGGAAGTATGAAAATTAAATATGTATCCTGGAACAGAAAAAAGCTGTTGAAGTCATATTTTTGTGGAATGAAAGCAAGGTCCAGGAGTAACTTCTGTAATAATAAAACGCTCATAATAGTATACAAGGTATTAGCAACTGCATCACCTAATTAGAAAACTGGAAAACTTCATAACTTAAATTAATGTAAATAAAGAATTGGCACAAATAAATATGTGTAATTCATTTTTTTAAACGGAATGATATATTTTTTATGTTGCAGTTTTTTACATAAAATTACTTTTCCATTAAGTACAACCTCCGTACACCTTTAAGGATAAAATTTTCACTCCTTTTATGTTATATCAGCGTGACCTTACATTTTGTCACATCGTAGTGCCTATTATGGATGTCTAATATCTACAAAGATGGAAATTTTGGAAAACAGTGAACCAAAAAAATGTACGGTTCATTTGGGAAGAACAATTTGTGTGGATTTTAGAAGGATGGAATAATAAAACTGTTAAGGGCGCAGGTGTAAAGGTCTCTTAAATTGGTTCATCCATTGATCGAGTAACTCTTCTGGCAACTGCATTTTTTATTGTAACTTTGTAATGGAAAGATTGTACACTGTACAGACTACCAGACGGTAAAAAGTATGTCAATCTAACCTGACATCTTGACAAGTTTCTATAGGTAATACCACATCTAAAAACTAACAGAACCGTCCGGCAATGGCATTTTAGTTTTCCTTGCGATGCAAAAAGTTAGTGAAAGAAAAATTATTTGGTAGAAAATATGTCACGTGACTCTCACTTTTGCATGTTTGAGGTCGTCTGGCGCCCACTCGCGACTATCTAATGCGTCTAGCAGTGATATTTTGGCATTCCTTATGAAACAAAAAGTTAGTAAAAGAAAAATTAGTTGGTAGAAAATATGTCACGTGACCCACCCTTTTCTACATGTTTGGTACCGTCTGGTACCCACTTGCGACTATCTAATGCGTCTGGCAGTGATATTTTGACAGTCCTTATGATGCAAAAAGTCAATAAAAGAAAAATCAGTTGGTAGAAAATATGACTAGCAACTCTGAATTTAACGACTTTAAGCGAACGCCCTCTGCAGGGTGACTGAGATGCAACTTATATCCATACTCTTTTTCTTCGTGTTCCATAGATTAAGAATCAAACCGTCTGGCATGGTAGAAAATACAGTACCTACTAATTTACTATTGCGGCTCCCTACACTTTGTATCATGGATCTTTACGTGTGTATAAAATTAGTTAAGACATACGCGCCTACTGCTAGCCCGTACCATTCCTTAATATAAATGCAGCGAATTATGTCATTTGGTTGTAAGACATACGTCTCATAATACAATATTGAGCGGAACACAAATGCGACTATATGAAGTGATGTCGAAGCGCCATTCAGCGTTAGTTCATAGGCGTGTGGTGTAGGTACCTACTGTCAAGTAAATGTCATAATGTGGAATTAATTTTATACACTTTTTATAATGTTTTACCGTGTTTCTGATGCTTTAAAGATTAGCTTGCGTACAGTTTCCAGCATCAAAGTACGTTCAGAAAGAAATGAGCCTTTGCTTAGTTCAAGAAAATCCCGGCCACGGAAAAAGTAAAAAACCGGAGATTTATACGAATGCCAAATAATAGAAATTCGTAATATTATATATAACATGTAAGCACAAGGTAAGTTTATTTTTTAAATAGGTACTATGAACTCACTAAAATCTAGAATTGCATCACAAAATATATCTTAAAAATCTAAGTTTCTTCTGCTGGTGCCATACCTACTAATTAATACATCATGTAACTGTTAAAAATCACCATATTGATATCTGTACCTGAGCAAAATAAAAACACACGCCACTGCTTGACAATACACTCGACCTTGAAATGATTTGTGTCATATGTAAGCAGTTGTGACGCACGGGCAAAGATCCATCATACAAACTGTAACTAATAACATTCATAATAAAATTTGTGAGTTTTTATGCATGTACTGTCGTTCCTATGCGAAATGAAAAATTCTCTGTAGTAATACAATAAGTGGTCTGGAATTGTCGGAAATTTTACGAAAGCTGTTGCGTTGCTTGGTAGCCACGAGTGTAAATTTGAGAGGTAAAAGATCACGAGCGCTTGCGCGAGTGATCTTCTGTCAAATTTACACGAGTAAAAGCAACAGCTTGAGTAAAATTACCTACAAATTCCAGACCACGAATTGTATTTGACAAGATTATTTTTTGAATCGAAGCACGGTAGTTCAAAACGAAATTTTATTTCAATTAATACACTTACAAAGAAGTGTGTTGGGAATATTTGACGTTTGGCAGGTACTAAAGTAACTAGACTATACATTATAAATGTTCCTACAAATTCGAAACTATGGCAACTTGCCAACAAGCAAAATTATCGAAAAATTACCGTACGTAATATCACAAGAGAGTGAGAATAACTTGAAAATAATTCGACAGATTTTCGAAAACTTGTCGCCAGGCAATAGACACGAGAGCCCGTAGGGCTCGAGTGGCTGTCACAATTTGCGATTAAAACATATGACATATGTCAAAACCAGAAAACAAGTCGTTTTGTCAACAAAAACAAAATACTAAAAAAAATTCCCGCTGGGACAAGTTAGGTAAAAAATTCTCACTATAATAATGATTTAATTGGTCAGAATTAAACGCGTGATCAAAAATACTGTTCATTTATTGGAAAATAGAAACGTCAAAAAATAACCGAAATAATACACGCTTCTAGACCCAAATGAAATGTTCCTATTGGTCAATTTGACGATGAAAAAATAATCAGTAGTAGTATCACAAGAGAGCGAGAATAACTTGAAAATATTTCGACAGATTTTCCAAAACTTGTCGCCAGGCAATAGACAGGAGAGCCCGTAGGCTATTACCGAATGGCGACAAGTTGAGCAGAATGTGGAGAATTATTTGCCAAGTTATTCTTACTCTCGTGTGGTATCCGAAAGGTTATTTTTTGACGTTCAAATAAGAAACGACTTTTCAATATTATTCTTTCAGTGTCACAATTTGCGATTAAATAGTTATTTACGTAACCCAGTTATGAAAAGACTAATTTTATTTGACGAATATAATATTTGCCAAAACGAGCGAACGAAGTGAGCGAGTTTTGAAAATTATATGAGTACATACAAATAAATTCAACTTCATTGCTTTACCTTGGCGTTGCTATGGATACTATAAATATCTATTGTCAGTGATGAGTTTTTTTTTATTTCAAATTACGCCAAAAATGGATGATTCTGATGTAGATATGGCTTCTGATATAGAAGAATTAGCGAATTTGGCAATAGATTCAATAATACCCTGTAATAAATTCTTACTTTTGTTTTTGCTTTTAAATATTCAGTTACGTAAAAGTTCATTACATAACTAGTTACGTAATGAACTGTCAGTTATGAAAAATATGACGTTTCGTAATGCCAAAATGCATTTAAAATGTGACATTTCATAGCGGGGTTAGATAAACATATATGACATGTGTCAAAACCAGAAAACAAGTCGTTTATCAACAAAAACAAAATACTAAAAAAAATATCGCTGGGAGAAGTAAAGTAAATTATCCTCACTATAATAATGATTTAATTGGACAGAGTTAAACGCGTGATCAAGAATACTGTTCATTTTATTGGAAAATATAAACGCCAAAAAATAATCGTAGGTATCGATACCCGGTGAACCTGGAGGAATAAGTTCCGGTACCATGGCAATCAACAATAACTACCCACACATTTGAAGCGTAGCTATATAAAGCATTGATGTGCCTAAGAATATCAAACAGAACTTACCGACTGAAATTTTTGTGTTATTTGACATTTTTGGCAAATTTAGGGAAATATCACCTACCTATTTTCAAATTTAATGAAGATGCAGTAGTGACTGTGGTTCACTGCAATGAAAGCGGTATCCACAAGTTGTTACTATACAGCTTTAAAACAAATTTGGAAAAAATCCAGAGCTTTCAGTGAGGCAGTCAGAAGGTTTGTCAATAGCTAGAGCTCAAGCCTTAAACAGAACCGAAGTAACTCATTTCTTTGAACTTCTGGAAAAAGTGTTGTTTAAAAACAATTTAATAAATCGTCCACCAAACATCTTTAACATAGATGAAATGGGTGTACAAAGTACAAATGAACCTGAAAAATAAGCCTGAAAAAGTAAGCCTGAAAAAATAAGCCTGAAAAAGTAGTTGCCCAGAAGGACTCGAAGAATTCTCACGTCTTAACATCTAGCGAGAAAGGGGAAAACATAACTACCATTGTGTGTTGCAGTGCTGAAGGGATATACAGGGTAGTCCACTACGCGCGCGTCGGTCAATAGTCGCTAAACCGTTGGACTTATGGGAATTTTTTTTAAATAAAACTTGTAAGGTTCCATCTTTGCTGCAACTGAAAATTATTTTCAATTATACAGGTTGTCCCATTTCTTCTGCGCAGTGCCTAACTCAGTTTTTTTAAATGGAACACCCTGTATTTGATCGCATTTTGGAGTTCCTTGTTGAATTTAAGTGCCGATTTTCTTTAGTCAGCATAAAATTTCGCAACTTTGCTGAATGTATACCTACCTAAGCTCTATCTGTTAAGGTAACAGAGATCCCCATGTTGCACACCGAATTTCAGACAGCCTGTATAGGTGTATACACGAATAGTCACTACAATCTTTTTTCACTAATTCCGCAAAATTATACCTACAAATAAAATTCCATAGTTCTGAAGTAAGAGACACGCATTTTCTCTGCAGTGTAATATATTTTCAATACTTTGGCTTTCAGCTGCATGAAGGTATCTCTGAAAATAATGGCGTTAATAACAAAAGCATTCAGGAGCTTATAAAGTTTGAGAGTTAAAATAAGAATGAATAACACAGGGAATATTCATCATTTCTCGAAATGAATATCTCGCAAAACTGCACATAAAATTACGGAACAGTATGCTAAAAGCTATGCAAATAAGACCAAAAGTATGTTACGCTGTAAAGAATTACTTGTTAAAAGTAATTTAATATGAAGATAAAACACGTCTTTACGAGTAGGCATATGAGAAAAACTTTTTACAGAAGCTATGCTAAGAGATGGCCTTGAATTGAATAATTACGCCGTCGTGCATTTGATTGCATGCATCAACTTCAGTAATGTATCATGGGTTGCCTAATGTATGCCTCGTTAGACACTCAGCAAAATGCGTACAAGGAGTTGGGTTCCTAAACATTGATTACGTAATTAAGAGGTTTTCTCAAACAAAATAAAATGTCTTTTCCTCGCAAGAGGCTTTACTAGAACAAAATGAACTCGAACGATTTTCTTTTCAATTTGCGAGATCTCCAAAATTGCATATGATGGTTCATCATAAAGTTTTCAGACTGAAAAGTGGTTGGACGCGCACCCCCATCCTTTCTTATCTTGAGCGAACTTAGGCTTCCCACCCAAAAGTACAACATCTTACATCTCCCGCTATTTGCGAGTAGTAGTCTAAGCTTCACCAAGGACTCTTTCTTTTTATTTTTGCGCCCTTTGTATGTTGCGAACTAATCCTCTTGTCTCAGAAGATGCCCTGTCATCCTAATTCTCGTATTTTTCACTGCCTTCCGTGCTTTTTACTGAATCACCATTGCTGTACTAGTATTCAGGCAATTTTGGGCGTTATATCTTTATTGGACTACCAAATGGAAGAATACGCAAAAGTGGTAAACGTTTTCAGAGGTAGGTCTGCTTATTAACAATACCGAATCTTGTTCGAAAACTAGAACTGTTCAAGTGCTTGTAAATTTAACTTTTACCTACAGTACCTATTTTCGTTTAGAAATAGGGGTATTTCCATATTTTCTAACACGGATTCAATAGTATGTTTATTCTAGAACAATTCTTCAGAAACTTTTATTTGAAGAATTCAATAAGCAAAATTGACAACAAATAACTTAAAAAAATGAATTTCTATTCATTGTTATATTTTACAACATTAACATAATTAAATAGGTATTTTTGCTCCTCGATTTGTTATTTTATTCGAACCATGAAAAATACAGGTATCATAACTACTGCCTACTGTTAGACTATTACTTTCTTATATAAATTAAAGTTCGAACTGGCCTGCAAATTTCTCATAGACGGTTATTGCTCTGATTAACAAACATTGTGCAAAAAATTTACAGAAGTTGCAATAAATTTAGCAACTTTCGTTCATCATAAGGTTCTCAGTCCGAAGACTGGTTGGACGCGTACCTCCATTCTTTTCTATCCTGAGCTAACCTACGCATTTCCCTAAAAGTAGAACATCCTACATCCCTAACTATTTGAGAGCAGTAGTCCAATCTAGGCCTACCCCTACCTCTTTTTATTCCTATCTCTGACTCTAGTATGTCACGAACTATTCCTTCGTGTCTTAGAAGGTGTCCTACCATCCTATCTCTCCTACTCTTTATTGTTTTCCATACCTTCCGCTTTTCCCCAACTCTTTCTAATACTTCCCTATTGCTAACCTTATCTATCCACGGTATCTTCATCATGCGTCTGTAGCACCACATTTCAAACGCTTCTACTCTTTTTCTATCCGCTTCTCCTATTGTCCAAGTTTCGCACCCGTATAATGCCGTACTCCATACATACGACGTTAAGAGTCTCTTCCTAGTCTCTATATTAACCGTTCTCGAGCATAACAGTTGTTTCTTTTTGTTAAACGCAACTCGGCCCTGCGCCATTCCTTGTTTTATATCTTTAGTGCTCCTACCGTCTTGAGTTATTTTACTTCCTAAGTAGCAGAAATCCGCGACCTCCTCTATCTTCTCATTTCCAATTTGTATTTCCATTTTAGTTCTATTTTCACATCCCCTACATACCAAAATTTTAGTTTTCTTTTTATTGATTTTCATGCCGAAGCCCTGTGTCAAAACTGCTTCCATTTCATTCAAAGCCGCTCCTAATTCTTCTTTGCTAGATGCTAACACTGCTATATCATCCGCAAATCTGAGCATGTTAATAGTTTGGCCCTGTACATTGATCCCTGAGGCTGTTCTTTCCTTAACAATATTAATCGCATCTTCGATATACAGGGTGGCCCGAAATTAGCGTGCAATATTTTACCAGCGTGTTCTGTGGTCAAAAATAAGACAAAAAGCTCTTATAAGCGTATACCGAAATATGCTTCGCAAAGGAGCTATAGCTTTCTAAAAGAGAAGGCCTGAAGACGTTTCCTTCTAAATATCTTCGAAACAAGTCCAGTTAAAATTATGAAATTTTATGAAATGTGTAAGTACCAAATGCTGAATCTTTTGCTGTAAACATAATTTCTAAAATTGAACAGGGGCGTCCCAAATCTGGGGGTGGTGGAGGTAAGATATACCCCAACTTTTTTTACAACACGTCGTTTTCAATTTTTCCATAAAAATTTGAAACTTCAGAGTTTTTTGCAAAAAAAATGTGCTCCTGTCTCGTTATGATAGGAGGCACCGTTATCGAGCATAATCGATTTAAAAATTTCGCTGCATGCCCAAAAAATTCCTACAAGAAGTGGAAAACTTCGTTTGTATACTTAAACGAGACAGGAGCACATTTTTTTTGCAAAAAACTCTGAAGTTGCAAATTTTTACGGAAAAAATTCCGGAAAAATTGAAAACGACATGTTATAGAAAAAGTTGGGGTAAATTTTACCTCCACCGCCCCCAGATTTGAGACGCCCCTGTTAAATTTTAAAAATTATGTTTACAACAAAAGATTCAGCATTTGGTACTTACACATTCCATAAAATTTCATAATTTTAACTGGACTTGTTTCGAAGATATTTAGAAGGAAACATCTTCAGGCCTTCTCTTTTAGAAAGCTATAGCTCCTTTGCGAAGCATATTTCGGTATTCGCTTACAAGAGCTTTTTGTCTTATTTTTGACCACAGAACACGCTGGTAAAATATTGCACGCTAATTTCGGGACACCCTGTATAAGTTGAAAACTAGAGGTGACAATGCACATCCCTGAAGCAGTCCCCGCCCGGAGATCCGAATGTGGGACTATTTTACCTCCGGAATATTTTACTCCAGAAGGTGCCATCATCATAAATTAAAGTACGCTGTACTAGGGATAAAATAATGTGGTGGTTTCCCGTTGCCTTCCACATCGCAGTAGTGTGTGTCACAGTGCCATACCGACCCTCACGATCTCTGCCACAACTTTCGTTGTAGCATTGAAAATGAACTTGGTTAAAATAATTCAATAATACCCAGTATAAATCAACACAACAATTTTTAAACATTGAGAATGATGAAATTTTCACGAAATCGAAACAAAGGCAGACGTCCGCACACTCTAACAAACAAAACTGGAATGAAACAGGGTGGGGGACTTCGTGAAACGTAAGTGACTGTGTAACAATGCACCGTAAAAATGCCTAAAAGCTCTAATGAACTTAGAGTGGCATTTCATCATTGTTCTACGAGACCGCGGCCGGCAAATCAAAAGTGAAAGTATTGTTGAATAAATCCGTCCGTCCGTCCGTCCGTCTACGCATGCACAGATGAAAGGGATGAGCAAGTCCCAGATGCGACCGACGTCACGCAAGAAGAAGGGAATTCCGAAGAGATTCTGCACGCTGCACTAACGTGACGTAGTGAATACCGACGCCCACCTTTCCGAAATAATCAGAATGCTAGATGAATCTCTGCACACGACCCCCAGCACTGACGTAGGAAATCTCGAAATAAACCACCGGCCAAGCTCCCCTCCAAGCTTATAAAAGTAGCTGCAGCAGAAGGCAGAAGCCAGTACTTGGTCGTCCGGCCGTCAGCTGGGACCAGTGCTCCCAGCATCCGGATGATGCTGGCCGCCGCATCCGAAATACTAGTACCTGATAAACCGTTCTGACGACGCCGTGTGATCCACTGAAAGTAACCGACCCGTAAATATCTGAGTAAGACAATTTTGAATAGTTGCCTGGTGCTTAATGGTTGTTATCAATAAGATATCAACAATTAAACATCATCCAGTCATGGCCTGGCTTATCCGAGACCAGTGAGTAGTTGTGTGTCCAAACTCGGGAATTAGGGGTGTCTGCTGGTGAAGGTAGGATCGTTTTGGCAACCTCGTGTGGCACTTGTGCCTGTAACTTGAGGCGACATACCGGCGGAAAACGATCGTGCCCGGGTAATCGGCGGCCGCTGGTGACATGCCGAGGGCGGACTCATAATTATTTGCTGGCAGCGTATAGACTAGGGGTATTTCCCCAGAGATATAGTAGCCTGGTGCTGCGAAGAGAATCTCGCACCAAGGCCCGCCGAGTCTGTACCTTTTGGTGCTCCCACGTAGACTCCGAGGCGGTAGAAATAATTCAGTATTGGATCGTACGTTGGGCGGACCGCATTATCAGAGTACACCGCGAAAACCGGCTTTTTATTTCTGTTTCTTTCACTGTAAATATATCTCGTATTTTTGTACATATTCCGTAGTATAATTTCACCGCAATTTTATTCAATGTAAATAGGTAAAAAGAATAGAGTCAAGTTATATTTTCTTTATGTCTTTTATTCAATCATCGTTTAGCATTAATTAATGAACCCAACCCTTCTGCGACTAAGAGCGTAAGGGTGAACAACGAATAGATCGTCCTCCGACAAGACTGTACAGGCAACGCAGAGCACGTTCATAAGCGAACGTGCAGATCCTCCTGAATATACAATGCGGCCCAATAAGTGAGACCGAGGGACACAGGTGTATATTTAGGGGCCCGAACCGAGACCGTTGCATAAGTGACGTTCCAGCCGAGGAGACAAAGTAATCGTTGCAACTGCACGTCGTCAATGGCCGTCTGCCAACAAATGTCAGGCGGCGATGACATTCCCACAAAATATTATTCATTGTTAACAAGCTTTTATTAAGTTTGGCATGTTTGTCTGCCTGTTAGGGCAAAATGTTGCAATAAGTAGCTGTTTGACACAACTCTCCATTTTTATGCAAAAATTAAAATTTGCTTAAAACGTACATCAACTTTCCACTCATATAATATCGCCTACGTACACCGCAGACCCCAAAATCCAACACATACGATGTGCACTGGTTCATTCTCTTTTCTTTTAAACTACCCCAAAATGGATGGATGCACGGAAGAGCAGGCTCTGCGGTTACTGTGCTTTTCGCAGAAGCCTGAATGCTTGCCTTTTGACACCACTTTTTTCGACTCTATTAATGGAGTGTTTTTTATTTTTTGTAATTTGTACTGGTGCATGTTAATAAATTTATTATTATTATATCGAACACGTAAAATTTGCTAAAAACGGAACTCAACTTTACACCCCTATAATCTCTCGCCATGCATGGCAGACCCCAAGAAGAAGTAGATGTTGTCTGGTTCTTCCTCTTTCCAACTAACCCGAAAATTAAATTTGAATGTTTCAGAAAGTATGCGATGTAACAGCACCGAACGCTTCCGCTTTAACCCCCGCATTTTCGGGCCCTCGAATCTTTCATTTTCTACCCTTCCCCCAAATTTCGCATTTGACGAGATCTTGAAAATGACACCAAAAACATCGTCCTAACGTAGTGCGCACAACAAAAAACCGCAGCAAACACCGCGAAATTTCCCAGCGTCACAGAAATCACTGCTGGGACCTCCGTATGTTGTCACACTTCCAATTCGTTAAACATTTTCAATGTTAAATCTGCGCCATAATTGCACTAACCAAGTGCACTGCGCTTCATATGAAAGTGTGGGTACTTCTAGTCCAGCTACCCGAAAGCAATATAAATAAAGTGTCAGTTCACTGCCATTCGTGAATTAAATCGCCGAAGTAGGTACTTAAATCGGAATAAAGAAAAGAATGCGAAGAGTTGTATTTTGAGTTACAAGAAGCCCATTTTAATTAAAGCTCAGCAGTTTCAAAGATGTATTTCTCCTTGATCTGCAGATAATTGGAAAAATTCTCATGTTTCTATCTTAATTTATTACCTAGATCATGTGAAAAAACTGTTTTTGAACTCGCCGCTCTCAAAATGACATTTCGCGAACCCGACAGACAAACTCAAACATAGTGTTCGCGCACTAGTGCGCGAAATCTAGCAAAAAGCACTGGCCCTTTCAGGTTTTCTAGAAATAATTTGACTTGATAGTAATAAAGTTTGGTTAACAAAACGCCATTTCTCCAATTTGGATGTTGAAAATAGTGAAAGAATAAAGATAAATCGCTATTAATTCGATTGACACTTTGACAACTCAATTCAATAAATTAAACCAAATGTCATTTTCTACAATTGTCAAATGGAAATCTGTCAATGTAACCACTAGATTTTTTGAAATTTTAAATTGGAAACGTATTAGATAATAAATTGTATAATTATTTGTGCCATTTTTTTAATAATTTTAGTAATATTTGTGAATTTATGGCAAATGAAACACTATGTAAAAAATATTATCGACGTTTCGCCTCTGGTTGGAGGCTTTATCAAGATTATATATTTAAAAGTTTACAAAATGTATAAAAGTGACAAAATTTTTTCTTAATAAAAATGTAAATAACAGTAACTAAGAACTTATATTAAAAATAGAAATTATACGTAGCACACATGATTTTGTGAAAAATATGAAGGAGGAAAGAAATGTACATAAATTAGAATCAAGTGGTAGAGAACAGATTTACGTTATTATGTCACTGTAAATTTGACTTAAATTTTGAATGTCAGATCTGTTATTCAAGGAATTTTTATCTTTTTGGATGTGTATCATTTCTAAAACCAGTCTAGCTTTTAAGTTTTTTTCTTGTTCTAAAATAGTAGTATTGTGAAAATCGAAATTGTGTTTAGTATATTTTATGTGTTTACTGATAGCTGAATTACTATTTTGATAAGTATGTTGTTTTAACCTAGTTTCAAGGTGATTTTTGGTTTGCCCAATGTATGTTTTATTACAGTTATTACAATTAATTTTGTATACAATATGAGTTTTCATTAATTTTGGAATTGGAGTTTTTAAACGAGAATATAAAAATTGTAAGTTGTTATGGTTTTTATGAGCAATTACAAAATTATGTTTTAATAATAATTTATTGATGTTATGTGATATGTGTTTTATATATGGTAAAGAAATGTTATTTTTAGGTTCTTTTTGGTTTTGATTGTCGTTATTGTTATTATAATAATGATGTAGTCTATTTTTTATAATTTTGTCAATAAAATTTCTTGGGTAGTTATTTTTTATTAAACAATTTATGGTTTTGTTTAATGCATATTGTCTGAATTGTGGACTGGAGAGTTTGATTGCTCTGTCAGTCAAGCAAATAACGATACTTTTTTTGTGACAAGTGGGTTGTTTGGAATTAAAATGAATATAACGGCCAGACCAAGTGGGTTTTGTGTACCATTCTGTTTCTATTGAAATATTAATTTTGTATAGTGTTAAGTCTAAGAAGTTAATTTGGTTATTTTTTGAAATTTCTATAGTAAATTGTAATTTGGGATGATAATTATTGAATTGATGAAGAATTTCATTTTCTTTGTCGGGAAGAATAGCAGTAAGACAATCATCTACATAACGTACAAAAAAAGGTAGATTAAATGATAATTTAGGAATAACAGTGGTTTCTAAATCTTCTAAAACTAATTGGGCAATAGTGCTTGAAATTGGAAAACCCATAGCACAGCCATCAGTTTGTTTATAAATTGTATCTTTAAATTTGAAATATGTAGTGGTTAAGGTAAGTTCAATTGCTGTAATAAAATTGTTTAAAGTAAGTGACGTGAAAGGTTCAATTTTATTCCAGTTTTTTTTGATTATTGTAATTGCTAGATTTATTGGAATGTTGGTATAGAGAGATACAGCATCAAGTGAAATAAATATATAATTTTCAGGGAAATAAAAATTTTTGCTTTTTTCTTTAAATGACCAAGAATCTTTGATGTAAAATTCATTTTGACCTGTGATGTTAGATAAAATATTAGATAAATATTTTGATAATTTATAAAAAGGACTTTGTATACATGATACTATTGGTCTAAGTGGGATATTAATTTTGTGTAATTTTGGGAGGCCATATATACGTGGGGGTAGGGAATTTTGTATTTTAAGTTTAGTGCTAAGTGTATAAGAGATATTATTTTCATTTAATAATTTAGATATAAAATTATTATTTTTAGTTTGTAAACTAATAGTGGGATCTTTAGGAAGAGGCATATAAATTAATTTGTCGTTTAATAGATTAAACATTTTATTTTCGTAATCAGTGGAATTCATTATTACTGTTTTGCTACTTCTATCGGGTTTTAGGATGATAATTTGTGGGTAGTTTTTAAGGAAAGTTTTTGTAATTTTAATGTTAGTCAATAGTTCTTTTTCATTTTTGTTAATTTTTGTATAAGAATTGTTAAATTTTTTAATAATTTGGCAAATTTTATTTCTAATATAATTTTTTTCTTCAGATGGAAGTAAAGTTATACCACTTTCAATAGTGGCAATGATATTATTAATTGGAATTTCAGTATTACGGGTATTTATAGTAAAATTTGGGCCTAATTGTAAAATTTTTTGTACATTAGTTGGAATGTCAGTGGTAGAAATGTTATGTATCCATTCTTTATTAATAGAGAGATTGCAATCATTATTATTAGTATGTTTATTAGTAAGTTTTATTAATTTCCGTTGTTGTTTATTTTTTATGTTAAGAAATTTATAGTAAAATTTTTGGTTTTGTGATTGTTTAAAAAAGTTGTTATATGTTTGTGGTAATATTCTATTAATTTGAATTTCGAGGTATTGAAGGGTTTTAGTAATTTTTTGTATATATGGCCTCCCAAAATTACACAAAATTAATATCCCACTTAGACCAATAGTATCATGTATACAAAGTCCTTTTTATAAATTATCAAAATATTTATCTAATATTTTATCTAACATCACAGGTCAAAATGAATTTTACATCAAAGATTCTTGGTCATTTAAAGAAAAAAGCAAAAATTTTTATTTCCCTGAAAATTATATATTTATTTCACTTGATGCTGTATCTCTCTATACCAACATTCCAATAAATCTAGCAATTACAATAATCAAAAAAAACTGGAATAAAATTGAACCTTTCACGTCACTTACTTTAAACAATTTTATTACAGCAATTGAACTTACCTTAACCACTACATATTTCAAATTTAAAGATAAAATTTATAAACAAACTGATGGCTGTGCTATGGGTTCTCCAATTTCAAGCACTATTGCCCAATTAGTTTTAGAAGATTTAGAAACCCCTGTTATTCCTAAATTATCATTTAATCTACCTTTTTTTGTGCGTTATGTAGATGATTGTCTTACTGCTATTCCTCCCGACAAAGAAAATGAAATTCTTCATCAATTCAATAATTATCATCCCAAATTACAATTTACTATAGAAATTTCAAAAAATAACCAAATTAACTTCTTAGACTTAACACTATACAAAATTAATAATTCAATAGAAACAGAATGGTACACAAAACCCACTTGGTCTGGCCGTTATATTCATTTTAATTCCAAACAACCCACTTGTCACAAAAAAAGTATCGTTATTTGCTTGACTGACAGAGCAATCAAACTCTCCAGTCCACAATTCAGACAATATGCATTAAACAAAACCATAAATTGTTTAATAAAAAATAACTACCCAAGAAATTTTATTGACAAAATTATAAAAAATAGACTACATCATTATTATAATAACAATAACGACAATCAAAACCAAAAAGAACCTAAAAATTACATTTCTTTACCATATATAAAACACATATCACATAACATCAATAAATTATTATTAAAACATAATTTTGTAATTGCTCATAAAAAGCATAACAACTTACAATTTTTATATTCTCGTTTAAAAACTCCAATTCCAAAATTAATGGAAACTCATATTGTATACAAAATTAATTGTAATAACTGTAATAAAACATACATTGGGCAAACCAAAAATCACCTTGAAACTAGGTTAAAACAACATACTTACCAAAATAGTAATTCAGCTATCAGTAAACACATAAAAGATACTAAACACAATTTCGATTTTCACAATACTACTATTTTAGAATAAGAAAAAACTTAAAAGCTAGACTGGTTTTAGAAATGATACACATCCAAAAAGATAAAAATTCCTTGAATGACAGATCTGACATTCAAAATTTAAGTCAAATTTACAGTGACATAATAACGTAAATCTGTTCTCTACCACTTGATTCTAATTTATATACATTTCTTTCCTCCTTCATATTTTTTACAAAATCATGTGTGCTACGTATAATTTCTATTTTTAATATAAGTTCTTAGTTACTGTTATTTACATTTTTATTAAGAAAAAATTTTGTCACTTTTATACATTTTGTAAACTTTTAAATATATAATCTTGATAAAGCCTCCAACCAGAGGCGAAAGGTCGATAATATTTTTACATAGTGTTTCATTTGCCATAAATTCACAAATATTACTAAAAGTATTAGATAATAATTAATAGTATATTATTATTCAACGAGCGCTAATGTAGGTAATAACTCACGCAGATGAAATTTGCAGCACGAGCCGCAGGCGAGTGCTGTAATTCATCGAGTGAGTTATTACCACTACCGCGAGTTGAATACTATACTTTATCTACGACTATACCAATAAATATTTATTTACAAATCTTATTAGTTACAAGAATATGGAAATTAAATAATTACTCATTTTTTTATGAATGAAATTAATTGTAGAGTTTGAACAACCAGCAAACTGAATATGTGGGACTGAATTATGCAATTTTATTGCTCCTTTTTGTGTTTGTTGCATATAATATATTATGTCGTAGAACTACTAACTGGTTGGGGTACGTTAATGATTCTCAAAAAAATAAGACAGACCTACTGGGAATAAAATTTATACTTCTATCGTACCCAAACAAGTTAGTAAGTACTTTCTATTGTATCATTAGCTACTTGCCTTAATTCAGGCGGTGTACCTACATAATAATTCATCTTCATTATTCCAATTCATCTTTTTTAGCACAATTATTACTTAACTGTATTTGAAAACGTCAAACTTTTTAGAAATGTCAAGTCATCTGGGTCAAAATCATGGAGGTGGAAAATTTAGTTGCCCTTAGTAATAAAAAATTAAACTTTATTATTAAATTGATTTTCACTGTGAGGAATTGGGTTACGTCATCGTTAATTTAGTTTATGACCGGACAGAGCACGAAATGACATATTTTGGAATTTATCGCCAAAACTAATGAATGATGCACGAGAAAAGGTCATTTCGGGAACGTTTTTAAAACATAAAAAAATAATACTAGATATATTCAAAATGTAGCTTAATTCATTTGATATAGTTAAAATTTGTAAGAGTTTGTATAAATTACCGAGAAAATCACAAATTTAATTAAAATGTAATATTTAAGGTGCATTTTGTTTGCTTATTACACAAACACGTCAATTTCGTATGGAAAATATAATTTTATTGTTATAATTAGAAGTTTTAATTTACGTATTTCATTTATTTGGCATTTGTTTTTAGTGAAACATTAATTCTACAATAAATAAAACTATGAAATATGTAACGTTTTGTTTTTAACTATACAAATATTAGCGTTCCCGAAAATGATTTAGATGTTTCCGAAATGATGGTGGTGTTCCCGAAATGACGGCAGTGTCAATTGTGTACGTTTATAATAAAATGATACAATTTTACTAATCAAATTAAACTTTATTTCTCGAAACAGTTATTAACAATCATTATTTTTAAGGTTTTCTATTAAAATCAGCTTACTTTCTAGGAGATCAACTGTTGCAATAAGTAGGTAGGTACTTTATAAATTGCCATTTAAAAATCACGACTATTTTTAGACCTTAAAATTTTAACATTTTTTAAAAACAAGTAAATTATAAAAAACTACGTATGTAACTTGAAAAATTAAATTACTTTTCATATATTTCGACATCATCAGTAAAACAATAGTATTGGCGACTTCCTTTCATTTTCAACTTGGGCTCAGGTAGAATTTTTATTATTTGTTCATAAGAAACATATGAAACGTCTTTATAATCAACCGCAAACGTTTTAGCATCAGTACCCGTGGATTTTAAAAAAGTAACCTTCACTTCACCATCTTCTTCAACTATTGTATCAGCCAGGGCAGCATAAGTGTATTTATTTTTATTTACAGTTGGTACTTCTATGAGTAAAAAGGTTCCAGGGTGTATTAAATTTGGATGTACGTTTTCTTTGTCATGATTGTGGGGTATACTAGTAGTTAGAAAATGAGAGCCTCAGATACGAACCCGTTCGGAGCACATAGCGCCATCGAGTTCTCGAGGTGCCATCGACTTCTTCGGCAGTGACCTTGAAAGAGACCAGAGGCTGCTGAAGGAGTCGTTGAGGCATCCGAAGAAGTGTCTTCAGCAGCGGCATCTGCAGCAGCAGCCTCTGGTGTCTTTCAAGGTCATTGCCGAAGAAGTGGGCATGTCTTCAGCAGCGTCTGGTGTCTTTCAAGGTCATTGCCGAAGAAGTGGTCTTCAGCAGCGGCCAGGCGCATGCGCCGGGGCTATTCCTCAGATCAGTCCATCGAGTTCTCCATCCACTTCAAGTGGGCGTGTCTGCAGCAGCCTCTGGTCATTGCTGAAGAAGGGCCTCTGGTGTCTTGCCATTGCGCACCCAAGCCGCCATTTTGGGGCCTTTGGTTGTGGCTCAGGCGCCTGCGCCGGGGCTCCGCCTTCAGCAGCTTCTGGTCATTGCTGAAGAAGTAGTCTTCAGCGGCCCCCCTGGTGTCTCTCATTCTGTTGGGCCTTTGGATGTGGCTCAGGCGCCTGCGCCGGGGCTGTCGCGTACAAAGCACGTGTTGCTCACTGTTCAGGCCAGTCCATCCTGGCCCCATCCACTTCTTCGGCAATGACCAGAGGCTGCTGAAGGAGTCATGTCTTCAGCAACGGTGTCTTTGGGGCCTTTGGCCGTGGCTCAGGCGCATGCGCCGGGGTTTTCGCAAACGTTCTGAAAATGACGCCGACCGGGATTCGAACCCGGGTCCCCACGCACCGGAGCCCTCGCTCCAACCAACTGAGCTAATCGGCGGCCCACAAGCCCGTCTTTCAAATCATCCGTATATACTTATGATTGTAAACAGAAGTTACAGAATTAATATTTATTTTCTCGGAAATTTACAATTGTTTATACTAAATAAATATTGATATTAAAGTTTAAGAAAAAAGCACGTTCGCCGCCGATAAGAGATGTTATAATTGTTTTTATTATGGGAAATAACCTTTCATCTTGCCGATAGGATATGTTTGTTTAGGTTTGATCCCACGCTCTGCATGCGCATTTAATACGTTGTAGACACTACAAGGTGACCCGTTTGTTTGTTTGTATTATTACAATAAAATAACATTCTAGAATATTCTTCTGATTGTTTATTTGAAATTACTTGTTATCTTAATGCGTTTCGGACACGTGTGGGAAAAAAACATTCTAGAACATTCTCCAGTTTGTTTATTTGAAATTACTTGTTATCTTAATGCGTTTCGGACACGTGTGGGAACCATCTGATTGATATATGCAAACATCTTAGTTCTCGGTAGTAGAACATTCTACATCGCTAATTATTTGAGAACAGTAGTCTAAATTTAGGCTAACCCCTACGTAAAAACTATGTCATGTGGGGTGTCAAATTAAAGGACTCGACTAGAGGTATCGGAATATTGGGGTGGATTTTAGGGGTGGTTTTTGGGGGTGGTTTTTGGGGGTGGTTTTTGGGGGTGATTTTTAGGGGGTGGTTTTGGGGGTGGTTTTAGGGGTAGTTTTTAGGGGTGGTTTTTAGGGGTGGTTTTGGAGGGTGATTTTTGGGGGTGGTTTTTAGGGGTGGCCACTCACTGACCGCGCCCCCGGCCACGCTCCTTGCCCCGCCCACCTAGATCATGTAGGGTATCAAATTAATCAGCTCGATGAGACAAAAAGGAATCTATAGTTATTCTCCTACTTCCGAATTCTTATCAGTAGTTGTCTGTCTGTATGTCTGTCGGTCCGTCTGTCTGTCTGTCTGTCTGTCTGTCTGTCTGTCTCTCTGTCTGTCTGTCTGTCTGTCTGTTTGCGAATACAGCTGTCTGTGTCAACAGACAGCTGTATTCGCAAACACCATGGCTGATGACACGCTGTTGACACAGGCAGCTGTATTCGCAAACACCATGGCTGATGACACGAGCAAGAATAAGACTGCGCATGCGCACGGTTGTATGGAGAGTATTTAAGCAAGAAAATTAACGGTGCTGTCAGTTAGTACTTGTGCTTCAACAAGGGAACCGCATTTGAATAATGACACACATAAACGTAGACACGTTTCGTGTTCTGGACGGTGCTGTTTTGGATGAGTCAGCACGCCGTGTCGAGGTGCACGTACATCACCCGTTCGTGACAACAACAACATTCAACGCCAATGACGAAATTCGCATACCAATCCACCAACAAGACGTTTACGTACTGCCGCATCTAAGCAGCATCTACATAGAGGGCAGGTTCATCAAGGGTGCAGGAGGCGGAAATGCGGCTTTAACAAATAACGCCCTCAGTTTCCTCTTTGACGACGTCCGCTATGAAATAAACGGGGTGGAGGTGGATCGAACAAAAAACGTGGGCATCACGAGCACACTGAAGGGTGTAGTTTCTCTGAATGTGGGTGAGGTAGGTGCCCCGGAGAATGCCGGCTGGACGAATACGGGAGACTCACCGAGCCACCTTATCGACGCGAACGGGAACTTTAACGTGTGCATCCCGGGAAGAATCCTGCTGGGATTCTTGGAAGATTACCCCAAAATTCTGTTAAATGTGTGTCACGAGCTCATTTTGACTCGATCGAAAAACGATAGGAACGCTTTCGTGGGTAACGAGGACACCAGAATTGAGTTGAGCAAGGTTCATTGGAGGGTGCCGTACTTCTATCCATCGGATGCTGAATACCTAAAACTTCTCAATATTGTCGAGGAAGAGAGAACGTTGCAGATATGTTTTCGCAGCTGGGAGCTGTACGAGTATCCGGTGTTGCCGCAAGCTACGAAACAAACGTGGGCCGTCAAGACTGCAACACGGTTGGAGAAACCCCGCTACGTTATTGTCGCCTTTCAGACGAATCGCAAAGCGAATTTGGACACGGATTCAAGCAAATTTGACCACTGCAATCTGACAAACGTCAAACTGTACCTGAATTCTGAGTGCTTCCCCTACGAGAATTTAAACTTGGATTTCTCCACGGGGAAATACGCCCTGCTATACGAAATGTACCAGAACTTCCAGAGTTCATACTATGGAAAAGTTGGCGAGCCGTTATACGGCAAGGAACAGTTCAAGGATCTAGCGCCCATCGTGGTGATTGACGCACCAAAGCAGTCGGAAAGCATCAAGCCTGGACCCATAGATATGCGTCTAAAATTTGAGTCGAGCGAGAATTTTCCGCCCAACACAACCGCATACTGTCTCATCCTGCATGACCGCATCGTTGAGTATACACCGGGTAATGAATCGGTCAGAACAGTGGTATGAGAAGCTGCAGGGCTTCGATTTGCCCAGAAAATACACGCATGCCTACTCTGTATACAGATTATAGTTTTAATTATATTGATGTAAAAATATATTCGACGTTTTTATTTTTGCGACAACCCCGGCGCAGGCGCCTGGGCCACATCCAAAGGCCCAACAGCACCTAACAACAATTCTGATTGGATGCTGCCCACAACCACTCTCATTGGCTGTTGCCCCGCCCACTCTCATAGCCAGAGCCCGGCGCATGCGCCTGAGCCACGGCCAAAGGCCCCAAAGACACCGTTGCTGAAGACATGACTCCTTCAGCAGCCTCTGGTCATTGCCGAAGAAGTGGATGGGGCCAGGATGGACTGGCCTGAACAGTGAGCAACACGTGCTTTGTACGCGACAGCCCCGGCGCAGGCGCCTGAGCCACATCCAAAGGCCCAACAGAATGAGAGACACCAGGGGGGCCGCTGAAGACCACTTCTTCAGCAATGACCAGAAGCTGCTGAAGGCGGAGCCCCGGCGCAGGCGCCTGAGCCACAACCAAAGGCCCCAAAATGGCGGCTTGGGTGCGCAATGGCAAGACACCAGAGGCCCTTCTTCAGCAATGACCAGAGGCTGCTGCAGACACGCCCACTTGAAGTGGATGGAGAACTCGATGGACTGATCTGAGGAATAGCCCCGGCGCATGCGCCTGGCCGCTGCTGAAGACCACTTCTTCGGCAATGACCTTGAAAGACACCAGACGCTGCTGAAGACATGCCCACTTCTTCGGCAATGACCTTGAAAGACACCAGAGGCTGCTGCTGCAGATGCCGCTGCTGAAGACACTTCTTCGGATGCCTCAACGACTCCTTCAGCAGCCTCTGGTCTCTTTCAAGGTCACTGCCGAAGAAGTCGATGGCACCTCGAGAACTCGATGGCGCTATGTGCTCCGAACGGGTTCGTATCTGAGGCTCTCATTTTCTAACTACTTATACTAGTACCAGCTCCATTTTCAAAATCTCGCAGACGTGTCGATAATGTTTGTAAATCTTCGTCATCAGAACTGCTTGATCCGTACACTGCCTGGTAAATACTTAGTCTAGAAGTAGCACTTGATTTCAGTAGTTCATTTGGTACTTCTTCAGTGCCTCCCGAACATGCCACCAACATTGTCTCAAGTTCATTCTGATCTGGTTCTAAAGACTTCAAGCATACCTTTCTCCGGAATACTTCGTTTTGAAATAATTTCACTACACAGCCAGTTGCTTTTTCCCACGTGATTTTGGTAATGCCAATTATACCAGGTATCGCATCAACATTCTCCGAAATCAACATGTCCATTGCTTCAATATCACAACTGGAAATCTGAAGAACCTCAACAGTTGAATTTGAGAATAGGTTAACAAAATCTTCAGCAGTTCTTATGTCTTTGCCCATCCTAACTTGTTTGTCAGCCGTGCGTTTGAGCACTCCACCTATTCCGTCCATCGGTCCTTTGCCGTGACCTGGCTCGCTAAAAATCCAGGTAGCTGTCGATATTTGGGTTTCATTGATCAATGTTTTAAGCCATAAGTGGATATTCTTTCGATTTCGATATTGACTAGTAGGTCCGTCAGAAAATATGTGCAATGTGTCAACACACGGTCTGTTAATTAATATTTTCTGTAAAACAGGTTTTACATGAGCCCAAACGGCATGAGCTTGATGTGCAAGGTTATCACTTACAGTGGCAAACGAGTGTGTTTGGGTGGTATCATTATTGTCCTCTTTTGTGTAATAGACTCCGGTATGAATCGATCATTGTCCTTTAGAAGCCCCGAAATGCATTGACTGAATTTCATGCGCATATTTAGTAACGTAATTTTCCGAAAAATCAATCTGCATCATAATTTCGTTCTTTTTTAAGTTACCTTTTATTTCTTTCTTTTCCTTGTTGTTAGCATAAATGCCGTATAAATGTTTTTTCATATCTGGAATAGATGCAGCTAATGCAATTTTAAGATTCTTAACTGTACTTGTGACCAATATCTTCTTTGTGATTCTTATTACTTTGCTTTCTCCTTTTACGATTCTATTTTCGTTTTGAGATTGCCACTGCCAGTAACTTATTGTGTCTTCAGTGTCTCCAGGAATTAAATCAATGTTTTTGCACAGCAGACACAAGCCAAACATGCAGTTGTACGATGTTACATCACAGCTGTGCTGTATTATTAATTCTGGAGTAGTTTTAGCAGTCAGTTGTTTTAACTTGTTGAGTTTATTAACCATAAACCCAAAATTTTCATGTCTCACGCAAAGGCATGTATCACGATCTCTCCAAGAAGGTGCTACTACCCAGAATGGCTTCTGTCTCAAAAATGTTGCATAGGATATTTTAATTCCGGTTTGTTTGACAAATTTAGAATGCAAATCAGTAACATTATCTAGAAGAATACGTTTTTGTTTCTTTACTTTGCCTTTGATAACGTAGTCCTTCTTTCCCGGACACATGCGACTGACTTCATCACTTTCATAATATTCAGTGATTTTTTGGCGAACACTACGAGAAACAACAATTATTGGTGTTTTACGATCGGACTTCAAAATATCTTTGGTATTCTTGTTCTTTGGTAAAAACTTTTTCGCCATATGTTGCAAACGATACTTTTTAAGAACATCACCACTCACGCATTTCTGAAACGCTTCTCGTTCTTTGGAGTTTTTTGGTAAAATTTGAGCAGTCTGCTCCAATTGTGTTGAGATTACTTCACTAAACAGTAATTTTTTTCGGACTTCAGGCGGGACATCACAGTTTTTTAATAGCTCATTGGTTTTAGTGTTGGGTGTCAAATCTTTACCATTATCGTTGGTTGCACATGAAGTTCGTTGTGGAAATTTATTACTTCTTTCTAATTTCTTTCTCAATCTGTCGACCTTATGCTGCAATCTCTTTATTTGAATTTTTTTTCCTCTATAGTTCTGTAAGCTTTAGCTCTATCTTTTCTTACTATCTTTCTACCAGCTTTTTTGTGTGATACCGAACGGGGACTAGGGATGTTTTCATTTTCTGAATCGGGAGGGGTATTATTAAGTATGTTTGACAATGACTTTTTCTTTTGTCTGTATGTTTTTGAATTCTTTTTCCACAGTTTTCTTTGCTTCCTTTTCTCTCTTTCTGTCATGTCCGTTATAGATTTTATTTTATTTTTAGCCTTTTTTTTGTGGTAATATTCTCTGTCCTTTGCTCTCTTTATTTCTTTTTGTTCTATAGTCATATTATCTAAAAACTTGCGTTTCCTTGCTTTAGCTTTCTCTTTTTGTCTGATATAAGCAGCACTATTTTCTTTGATTTTCTTTTTTAAAGTTTTCTTTTTATTTGCTTTATCATTAGACTCCATCTTCCGATTAAGTTCTGAAAATTTAAAATAAAGCTTTTGTGTAGAATTCTGATTTAGGCCTTGTTCACGTACAACTCTGTGGAAGCGCGTGTCAAAAGTTCAAACAGAAACAGCTTTATTCGTTGCCCGCTGATTACACCGCATGTGCGTTTCTATGTGAACACTTGGCTCATTATGTTTGATCGTGACCGCGCCCGCCACGGCGACCGCCTGTCAACGTGAACAGGCACAGATAATACTAAAATTCTACTAACAGTCATTTCGAGAACACATACATCATTTCGGGAACGCCCGTCATAGTCCGAGAACGTTCCAGAAATGACCGTTCCCGAAATGACTTTACCGCCATTATTGTCTTTCATTTT
Source organism: Xestobium rufovillosum (assembly GCA_963966045.1). Lineage (NCBI taxonomy): Eukaryota > Metazoa > Arthropoda > Insecta > Coleoptera > Ptinidae > Xestobium > Xestobium rufovillosum. The sequence goes on from OZ014504.1 coordinate 19,051,141, forward strand.
CTGTATTACAATGTTAAACTAAATATTTTTGAGGTTATGTTACAGTTGTCGCGACTACTTATCTTAATATTAAGAAAAATATATGATTTTAACCTAAAGACCTTCTACAACAGCGTTCTCGTAATGACGCTGAATTGATGTACACTATACAAATATGAAATTAAAACTTACTTACCACTTTAATATAATTATTTATCCAGACAAACAAGTGAACGACATTCACCTATCAAAACACACTTCCGAAAGACCGCTAGCAGCGCCACCTGACATGTTCAGTGAAAAACATTTTGACGTTTTATGGTTGCGTTCACGAAATGACAAATTCTTCCTCGGACAACTTTTTAATTAAATAGAAATACTTACCGAGTTTTTCAATTTATTCTAAACCATGCAATAATTATAAAAGCCAACTGTATCTAAGTAATGTTACGAATGTAGTTACTCAAATTCAATCCATTTTAATGTGTTTCTTGGTCAATTGAATTTCCCTTAATGGATTATGGAAGCGTTCCCGAAATGATTTTTCGAGTATTTTAGATGGAATAAAATTAAAATACGAACGCATTTTACTAAAGTAATTATATGTGTCGTTGACTATCGATTATAATAATCGGTAAACGAGACAAGTTTGTAAATTTACTGCAGTTTTAGTTAAGAAAACTCTTTCCAACTGAAATTCTCCACCTCCATGATTTTGACCCATCTGCCTCCCCTCAACAATAATGGACTGTTCCATTTCGCCGAATCGGGAACGAAGGTGTAATAACTCACTTGTGAGTTATTATAAATCACGCTATTTGTTTATGGATAGTATTAATTGCTCAGAAACAGTTGATTAATTAATATATAATTTAATAGGAGTAGATAAAAAAATATAATGTTAGTTTCAAAAAATATTGTACGAACCTCGATGCGCGAGGACGTCTTCGGCGCATTCGCTCATGCGCGAAAAATGTCTTCTCGCACTCGTTTCGTAAATAACTATTTCGCTTAAGGAGTCAATTTCCATTTTTTTGCTTGTACTGTTCAAATGACATCCATTCTCAAAATTTATAAGCTAGCGATACGTTTTATTATAATTTCATTAATGGAGTGAAAATAAACCACGGATTTACTAGTGGCTGGCTCAAGTGCTAATAAAATTACTGGTGTTACCTTTGTTTCTACCACATTTGTTTGTACACCGTGTTTATGCACTGATGAAAAAAGAAAATACCTAATACAAGATCTAATGCAGTTCTTGCATATGAAAATATGAATGTATACGAAAAGTTGAATATTGCAGAGCTCGATATGTGAACTCGTTTATTCCTAAGAAATAAAAAGCAGTAATCGCAGTAAAATAGACTAGGAATCGATCACATTAGACTGACCGGCAATCATATGCTCGAACAGTTAAACCCGCCCATTTGTAACGAGTAACAAATTCCCATTACACTCAGTGGGGAAAGGGGAAGCTAAAGAGGATGTATTACCTATGTACTCCAAAGAGGAAATGCAAATAAGCCATAAAGTTAAGGTTATAATTTTAACATTCAAGGTAAGTAATATAAAATAATTATCCCACCTATGTACTTGTGAGAAATTTAGAAATGTGTACTGATCCATGCGGTTCTGAAGAGAAATATTTTATATGAGCACCAAAATAATTACTGAGCACAATTTTTTTTAAACAATTTGGATACTTTGCCTCCGAAGTAATATTTGTGAAGCAAAACGCACCAAAATACCGCTAAAGGAAACTAATACTTATTGAGTACTAAAAATGTTATAAAATAAAAATCACCAAAAATAGTATGCGAGTACCTAAACTAATTTTATATTAAGTAGGTATATACTTACAAATATACACAGTATTATATTTTTCTTTCGTTTAAGTAGTTATTCGTCAGCGGTTTCCGTGGGCAAGTAGGTATAGCATAGAGTTATTAGTTCGATATCCGTAGGCGAGGATGGGGGGATCGACTCCCGCAAAGATTGTTACGTTTTAACATTATCTTTTTTATAAATAACTAGTGTGTCAGGTCTCCGTGAGTTAAATGGTCTGTATGAAAATTGCGTTCTGTCAGGTTTGCGTCAATAAAGTAGGCCGTTTCGTTTGATAAATTTCTTTGTTACAAATTTCAACAAAATATTTAACGCCATAGCCCGGTCTTTAACGTTATTTCCTTGTTTAACGTTATTAACCATAACCTACAGGTGTCCAAAAAATATAGAATAAACTCAAGGTACGTTGTAACAATTTGTGTCTGGATGACAAAAAATATTTTAAAAAATCTGTGCCTCCGTGACTCGTTTACTTCGATTTTAAAAGCAAGAAATCTTGCAACATATCATATGATTTAAAGAAAATACCAAATATCACATTGCCTAAAATTTATTTAATCTTGGTTACCATCTTAGTTTCCTATGACAGATTGCTTGTCACGTAAATCTGTCAAGAATGTAGGTAATGTCATCATAATTCCAAATTATTTCGTCAAATGAAGACCACAATTACCACGTTTATAGTTCCCAAGAACCGATCCCCAGAGACCGATTTAACTTGTTACGTTTTAATTTGGCATTAAAACAACAATTGTGTTTTCACTTTTAATTTTAGTTATAGCATTTACAAAAGTTTTATTATCTAGAGTCAAGTTAAAAGTAATATCTTGATTAGTGGGTACTATCTTTGTCTCCTTTCATTTAGCCCTTGTTTACCCCCTTTTCTTCATGCAGTTGCCTTTTCATCCTGTCAGATGGAACTCGGACTTTGCTTCTCTTCTGTTTCTGAAATTTTCATAATAACTTTCCTAGTGTAATCGCAGCTCTATTGTTATGACTTACCTTGAGTTTCGTGGGTTCTTCCTTGTCTTCTTGCATTCTATTTTTATGTCTATTTGATTCCGATTTTTGAGTTCCGGGTTTGTTTACTTTGCGCTAGAGGTAGGACCCTGTTTATTTCCCATTTTCTTGCCAGTTTCGGTTGGTTTGATTCTCTGTTAGTTGGCTTTTGTTCCTGCTTTTCGATTTTGTTTCAGCCTAATGTTAGATTGGATATTTTCTCGTTATTATTTATTTATATTTCAATACTTACAGTTTCCTTTTTTATCTCGACACTTTGTTCTGTTACTGCTATATTTTGGCTTCCCAGTTCACTTATCTCTCTTCTTTTTACTAGTTTTCCTTCGTTTTCACTCTCACTTTGATGCACTTTGTTATAATTTTGTTTTACATTTATTTTTCTCTGCTGCTTGTCAAACTTATGGGCCAGATGATCCGGTGTCTTAAATTTTTACCAACTGTCGCAGGTAAAGGTCGAATAGGTCACGAGTTTCATGTTTGCAGTAGCGCACTCTAATGATTTATTTCCTAGCCCATTTGTTTTGCTTCTTTATGCCCTTTATTGTAGATTATTTGAGTTTCAGATGTTTGTTTAAGGTTTCGAAAGGTATTATCTTTTCCCATTCTTCTTTCCTTTTCTAGTTTTCCAGTCTTTCTTGCCTTTTTTTCAACTCGCCTTCTTATTCCTACCCGCGACGCCTTTGGCTAGCAATTTATTTTAGGGGATTTTGGAATGATTGTAGTATCAATGCGTTCTTCGCGTGCGCGTTTTTTTTGAAACTTAGTCGTTTCCGCTTTAAATTTTCACTGGACTTCCGTCTGGCACTTTGAAGTGAACGTGTTTTGCTTGGGAGAGTTTTGCAAGTTAATTTTGCTATCCAAACGTGGGATTTTCCTCCAAGTGATTCGTAAGGACGTCGATTTCTTTGTGTTTTGGATTTTATAATTTTCGTCGTCGATTCCTGTATTGGGATTTGGATTCACGATTTAAAGTGTACGTTTAGGAAGTATTCTAAAAAACCCTCACGAGATAAGCGAGATTTTCTTCTTCAATTTGTTCAATTTTGCTCTTATTACTGTTATTTTTTTCTCTGTTTTCGTCTTCCTAATTTTTCTAATATGCAATCGTTGCATTTTAGGGTTTTTTTTGGGGATTGTATTTGGAACCCCATCAACGCACGGTCATCCGTAACTGCCGTTGCCGTAGCGTGGAGGCCGCTAGTTTTAGCTCCTTACACCGCCTGGATCAGCTGCCCTCCATATTATTATCCACTTAAAAGGTCAGATCTTGTGGTTAATTACGTTTGTCGCCTGTCCGAGTGGAACCTTGTCCATCGGCTGGTTTTGTGTAGTGCCCGGTCACGGCTTATCGTAACCACCATTTAAGTAGTTTTACTTTTCAACGCTTTTTTGTGTCGCCAGTTTAGCTGGTTGTCTGTTGCGCTTGACCACGGCTTAGTGTGGTCACCATTTTGTTTTTGTATAATTTCTTGTTTTTTTCTAATATTCAGTACTTCATACTTTAATTTCAATTTAGGGCGTAGTTTTATAATTTTGTTTTTGGTTACCTTCAGTAACCCTTGATTTTGTTAATTTTGTTATTGGTTTTCAGCAAGTTTGTCGGGTTTATTTTTGTAATTAGTTCAGCCGCCATTCGCGTTGCGCCAAGTTCTTATTGTGTAGGTAGAGTGCGTATTATTGACCCGTCGGTGCGCTGCGCGTCTGAAGCTTCAACCGTGTAGCGGATTTATCGCGTCAACTGCGCCTATTTGTTTATTTCCTTGAGCGGAGCGTTAGTACCGGTTGACTAACTCGGGTTCAATTTCTTTATTATTTTTTTTTAAATATAATTTTCATAACTTTGTTTTTAACAGCATTTTGTTATCTTGCAATTGTTTACTTTCATTCCTTATTTTTTTACATTATATAGTTATTTCACTACGTTCTTTTTTGTTATTATTATTTTCCCTCCCCACTGCTATTTTCCAGTTATTTTTAGGAGCTGTGGTCACTGGAATTTTGCGTTTGGCTATAGAGGATCAGCCAACAACTCCTTGGCGCCCGTTATCACTGTTTTTGCCCACTCCCATCTCCGGCTAGGGTTTAGTCGCGGCGGGACCCTCATTTGCGACGTTACGTCATCGGTGACGTCACATTTTGGCACCCAACGTGGGGCCTTTGTTTTTTTTGCGCGTTACCTTGTTTTGGTCAGTATTTTTATTGACATTTTTGTGACCGCATATTTTTTTTGACCTATATTTTTGATTTTGATTTTTTTTTCTCTGAGCCATTTTTTTAAGCAGTTGCTTACTAGTGTAAGTTATTGTGTTTTTTTCACTATAGGTTTTTTTTTGAGAGAGAGCCATTGTACCTCAATTTAATATTGAACTTTTGCTATTGTTTGATGACCTTTTATTATTGTGAATTTCACGCTTTGAATTTAGATATCTACGAAAAATTTTGATAGTGCTGTGTTAGTGATTTGTAGGAATAATAGTGTCAAATATTTTGTGGTATCTATTTGTCGATTTCTTGTGTTTTGTAAATTTGAACAAGATGATGCGCAGTATGAATATCAATAGGTTATCGCAAGACGAACTTGTTTATGAGCTGACGATCCGCGGGATAGCCACTGGAACTTGCGAAGAGATGAGAAAACTTTTGTCTAGAGCCAGGAAAATGGAGAGAATGCAGGATAGCCTATCCTACCCGCCACATCCATATACCTTTGATGAAGATGAGAAGGCAATTTTGGCCAAACATGAAGAGTTGAGAAAGGATCTTGAAGTGGATCTTCGGTGCGAATGGCCAGTAAAGTAGCGCATTTATTTGGGCGCCTAGATCGCGTGGTTGCTGTGGATGAAGAGCAAGTTAAACGCAAGGCGACTTTGTCGGCGAAAATCATTTGCTTACTGTCTGATATAGAGGAAAAAGTTGAATTATTTCCTGAACGTCCAGCAGCAGAAGACCCTGATATCAGTCTTGCGCGCCAGACACTTTACGGGGTATCACAGCCGGGTCCCTCTCAAATGCCTAGGAGTTCTAGCCTTATAGCTCCACCTTTAGCAGTACACGCCAATGCCATACCAGTTTCTAAATGCTGACTCAACTTTACTGGTGATCATCGAACCATGTCGGTTGGTGCTTTTCTGGAACGAGTAGACGAGTTGAGAATTGCTAGGCACGTCTCGAAGGAACATTTATATGACTCAGCCATTGACTTGTTCACAGGAAGGGCCTTATTATGGTACAGGGATGCTAGAAAACGTTGCCATACTTGGGACCAGCTGACTGCAAATCTCAGGGAGGAATTTCAACCATTCGATTACGAAGAAAAATTTTTCGACGAGGTGAAGAAGCGCACACAGGGTCCAGACGAAAGTATTGGCATCTACCTCTCCGTTATGTCTACGATGTTTGGTCGTTTACAGAAGCCTCCATCTGAAGAAGACCAGCTGAAGATTTTGCTGAGAAATCTGTCACCGTTCTATCAGACCCAATTAGCTCTCGTTGACGTTGCTTCGATAGAGCATTTAAAGAATTTGTGTCGGAAATTGGAAGCCCGCCGTGAGTCGGTGCAAGCGTTTGCCTTGCCTCCTCGAAAAAATCTGCTGGAGCCGGATCTGGCATATGTGGCAATACCATCTGAAGTAAACGTAGCTACCACTTCGGCGAATGCGAGTCCAAATCCGCGTGCCAGAAAACCTATCGTGTGTTTCAACTGTGACCGCCCAGGACATAGAGCTATAGGTTGCTCGGAACGAAAGAAACTGCGGTGTTTTAGGTGCAAAGCAGAAGGCTATACTGTTAGAAACTGTCCAAATTGTAACCAGTCGGGAAACGAAGAAAGTCGCTCTTGAATAGTCGAGGTAAGGGTGATGAAGACGACGACTCGACTGGAAAGTTGCAGTGCATTTTAAATTTCATTATTGACCATGCGCAAAACGAAGAACGTCCTTATTTGCAGGTGGACATTTTAGGAATAAAACTGTTAGGCTTACTCGATTCAGGAGCTTCGCGCACGATCATCGGTGGAAAAGGTTGGGACATAGTTAAGAGACTAGGAGTATGTTTAAATAACAGCAAGACCGTAGAGTGTACAGTAGCTAATGGTCAAGTGTGTGAAAGTGCTGGTTCTTGTGAAATTCCGATCAGTGTTAAGGGTAAGATGCGGTTAATCACGGCTTTAGTAGTGCCCGAGTTGCCCCATGTTCTTATCTTAGGGGTAGATTTCTGGAAGAGGATAGGGATAGTGCCTGATTTGCGGCATAACGAATGGCATTTCACAGACCAGCACGAAGATCTAGCTGCCGTAGAGCTACGGAGAGACGCTTCCATCTTGGCACCTCAGGAAGCAGATACACTTAGGGAAGTTATAGATCGTAACTTTACTTTGATGGGTTCGGAGATTGGATGTACCGACTTGGTAGAACATGTAATAGTCACCAAGTCACCACCTATTAAACAGAGGTATTATCCTGTGTCTCCGGTAATGCAATCTCACATTAACAGGGAACTGAGATGTTAAAAGACGGAATTGTGGAGAGATCTAACAGTGGTTGGTCTTCGCCTATTCTCCTTGTGAAGAAAAAGGAAGGTGGTTACCGCTTCTGCGTGGATTATCGGAAGTTGAATTCAGTCACTGAGAGAGATGGATATCCATTGCCGTACGTAACTCATACGTTAGACAAACTGAAGGAGGCGAACTACATGTCTACCTTGGACATAAAATCCGCGTATTGGCAGGTACCAGTGGCGAAGAGCTCGAGGCCTTGTACGGCTTTCACCGTTCCTGGAAGGGGTCTCTTCCAATTTCGTCGGATGCCCTTTGGGCTTCATAATGCCCCGGCAACTTGGCAGCGGCTGATAGACACAGTTCTTGGACCCGAATTGGAACCAAACGTTTTTGTGTATTTGGATGATGTAGTGATTGTGACACAAACGTTTGAGAAGCACGTAGAGGTTCTTGAGGAGGTGTTTCGCCGGTTACTGGAAGCCAAGTTGACGGTTAGCAAGGAGAAGTGCAAGTTTTGTCTGCCGGAGATGGAGTTCCTTGGGTATGTGGTTGATCGAAGTGGTCTGCGCATGAACCCCGAAAAAGTGAAGGCTATGCTTCAGATTCCTCCTCCTAGGAATGTGAAGGAAGTGAGACGGATTAATGGTACGTTTTCGTGGTACCGACGATTTGTGCCTGATTTTGCCAATATCGCCTCACCTATTACTGGTCTGCTGAAGAAATCTAGGAAGTTTGTCTGGTCTGGGGAATGCCAGAGTTCCTTCGAGAAGATCAAGGAGCACCTCATATCCGCCCCCGTACTAAGTTGTCCAAATTACGATTTACCATTCGAAGTTCAGACAGACGCCTCTGCATATGGTATTGGAGCTGTTCTATCTCAGCCACACCCCGATGGCGATAAGGTTGTCGCGTATTTGAGTAAATCATTAACACGCCAGGAAAGAAACTATTCCACAACGGAGAGAGAATGTCTCGCAGTCCTTTGGGCGGTGGAGAAGTTGAGGCCGTACATTGAGGGTATTCCCTTCACGGTTATTACTGACCACTATTCATTGGTATGGCTTCAGAACTTGAAGGACCCAACAGGACGTTTAGCGAGATGGGCTGTTCGGTTACAGCAATATGATTTCCAGATAAAACATCGGAAGGGCAAAGAGCATCTCGTGCCGGATGCGTTGTCGAGGTCCGTTCCAATCATCGATGCGGTGGACGTTCGTGGTACAGTTAAGGATCGGTGGTACGTCAAAATGTGCGCTGAGGTGGAAAAGAAACCAATCAAATTTGCCAAATGGAGATTATCGGAGGGGCAGTTGTACAAGTATGTGGAGCCTGCTTATAGGGAACTCTGTAACGAGGCGGATTGTTGGAAAATAGTGCTTCCTAAGGAGTCTAGAGTTGCTGCTTTGTATGACGCACACGACTCACCTCTCAGTGTGCATATGGGTGTTTATAAAACTTACGGTCGCCTGTCGGAGAAATACTATTGGCCAAAAATGCGATCGGACATTGCGAAATATGTAAAGATGTGTCAGACCTGTGCTGCTCACAAGCCCGAGCAAAAGAGACCTGCAGGATTAATGGCTGAACATCCAAAACCTACACGCCCGTACGAGATCATTTCATCGGACCTCATCGGACCTCTACCGCGCACTTACCACGGAAATCGTTATATTCTCGTTATCCAGGATTACTTCAGTAAGTTTTCTTCGGTTTTCCCACTTAGAACGGCCAGCGCTGAAGCACTCGTGAAGAAGTTGGAAGAGGAGATCTTTTTGCTGTTTGGAGTACCGAAACTTCTTATATGTGACAACGGTGCTCAGTATAAGTCACGCCAGATCAAGAAGTTATTGGGGACCTATCGCACAAAAATGAAGAACACAGCATTTTACCACCCTCAGTCTGATCCCGTTGAACGATATAACAGAACGTTGAAAACCATGATTTCTATGTACGTATCCGAAAATCATAGGACCTGGGACGTCGACTTAGCTAGACTAGCATGCGCTACGAGAACAGCGATACACGACGCGACAAAGTTGTCGCCCTACTTTGTGAATTTTGGTCGTCGAATGATACTAAGTGGCGAGGATCATGACGTGGAGTTACCGCTGGATGATAAGCTGGAGTCTAGGGAGAGTTTACCGAGGGAGGAGGCGATGAGGAATATGTTTAAAGATGTTCGAGCACGCTTGGAGGTTGCTTCAAAGAAAGCTGCGAAATCGTATAACCTAAGAAGAAGACATGTGGAGTACTTGCCTAACCAACCTGTTTGGAAAAAAAATTATGTTTTATCGGATGCAGCAAACTATTACACGAGTAAATTGGCTCCGAAATATATAGGACCGTTTTACATCAAAAAACGAGTTTCTCCCTGGATGTACGAGCTTTGTGACGAGGACGGCCGCACAAAGGGTGTATGGTCGGCAAAGGACCTGAAGCCCACTCAAGTGGAGTAATGTTTACTGAGTAAACATTCTTGAAGTTAGGGGGGGATTGTTACGTTTTAATTTGGCATTAAAACAACAATTGTGTTTTCACCTTTAATTTTAGTTATAGCATTTACAAAAGTTTTATTATCTAGAGTCAAGTTAAAAGTATTATCTTGATTAGTGGGTACTATCTTTGTCTCCTTTCATTTAGCCCTTGTTTACCCCCTTTTCTTCATGCAGTTGCCTTTTCATCCTGTCAGATGGAACTCGGACTTTGCTTCTCTTCTGTTTCTGAAATTTTCATAATAACTTTCCTAGTGTAATCGCAGCTCTATTGTTATGACTTACCTTGAGTTTCGTGGGTTCTTCCTTGTCTTCTTGCATTCTATTTTTATGTCTATTTGATTCCGATTTTTGAGTTCCGGGTTTGTTTACTTTGCGCTAGAGGTAGGACCCTGTTTATTCCCCATTTTCTTGCCAGTTTCGGTTGGTTTGATTCTCTGTTAGTTGGCTTTTGTTCCTCCTTTTCGATTTTGTTTCAGCCTAATGTTAGATTGGATATTTTCTCGTTATTATTTATTTATATTTCAATACTTACAGTTTCCTCTTTTATCTCGACACTTTGTTCTGTTACTGCTATATTTTGGCTTCCCAGTTCACTTATCTCTCTTCTTTTTACTAGTTTTCCTTCGTTTTCACTCTCACTTTGATGCACTTTGTTATAATTTTGTTTTACATTTATTTTTCTCTGCTGCTTGTCAAACTTATGGGCCAGATGATCCGGTGTCTTAAATTTTTACCAACTGTCGCAGGTAAAGGTCGAATAGGTCACGAGTTTCATGTTTGCAGTAGCGCACTCTAATGATTTATTTCCTAGCCCATTTGTTTTGCTTCTTTATGCCCTTTATTGTAGATTATTTGAGTTTCAGATGTTTGTTTAAGGTTTCGAAAGGTATTATCTTTTCCCATTCTTCTTTCCTTTTCTAGTTTCCCAGTCTTTCTTGCCTTTTTTTCAACTCGCCTTCTTATTCCTACCCGCGACGCCTTTGGCTAGCAATTTATTTTAGGGGATTTTGGAATGATTGTAGTATCAATGCGTTCTTCGCGTGCGCGTTTTTTTTGAAACTTAGTCGTTTCCGCTTTAAATTTTCACTGGACTTCCGTCTGGCACTTTGAAGTGAACGTGTTTTGCTTGGGAGAGCTTTGCAAGTTAATTTTGCTATCCAAACGTGGGATTTTCCTCCAAGTGATTCGTAAGGACGTCGATTTCTTTGTGTTTTGGATTTTATAGTTTTCTTCGTCGATTCCTGTATTGGGATTTGGATTCACGATTTAAGGTGTACGTTTAGGAAGTATTCTAAAAAACCTTCACGAGGTAAGCGAGATTTTCGTCTTCAATTTGTTTAATTTTGCTCTTATTACTGTTATTTTTTTCTCTGTTTTCGTCTTCCTAATTTTTCTAATATGCAATCGTTGCATTTTAGGGTTTTTTTTGGGGATTGTATTTGGAACCCCATCAACGCACGGTCATCCGTAACTGCCGTTGCCGTAGCGTGGAGGCCGCTAGTTTTAGCTCCTTACACCGCCTGGATCAGCTGCCCTCCATATTATTATCCACTTAAAAGGTCAGATCTTGTGGTTAATTACTTTTGTCGCCTGTCCGAGTGGAACCTTGTCCATCGGCTGGTTTTGTGTAGTGCCCGGTCACGGCTTATCGTAACCACCATTTAAGTAGTTTTACTTTTCAACGCTTTTTTGTGTCGCCAGTTTAGCTGGTTGTCTGTTGCGCTTGACCACGGCTTAGTGTGGTCACCATTTTGTTTTTGTATAATTTCTTGTTTTTTTCTAATATTCAGTACTTCATACTTTAATTTCAATTTAGGGCGTAGTTTTATAATTTTGTTTTTGGTTACCTTCAGTAACCCTTGATTTTGTTAATTTTGTTATTGGTTTTCAGCAAGTTTGTCGGGTTTATTTTTGTAATTAGTTCAGCCGACATTCGCGTTGCGCCAAGTTCTTATTGTGTAGGTAGAGTGCGTATTATTGACCCGTCGGTGCGCTGCGCGTCTGAAGCTTCAACCGTGTAGCGGTTTTATCGCGTCAACTGCGCCTATTTGTTTATTTCCTTGAGCGGAGCGTTAGTACCGGTTGACTAACTCGGGTTCAATTTCTTTATTAATTTTTTTTTAAATATAATTTTCATAACTTTGTTTTTAACAGCATTTTGTTATCTTGCAATTGTTTACTTTCATTCCTTATTTTTTTTACATTATATAGTTATTTCACTACGTTCTTTTTTGTTATTATTATTTTCCCTCCCTACTGCTATTTTCCAGTTATTTTTAGGAGCTGTGGTCACTGGAATTTTGCGTTTGGCTATAGAGGATCAGCCAACAACTCCTTGGCGCCCGTTATCACTGTTTTTGCCCACTCCCATCTCCGGCTAGGGTTTAGTCGCGGCGGGATCCTCATTTGCGACGTTACGTCATCGGTGACGTCACAAACTGAACCGGTTTCTGTGGACCAGTTCCTAGTACCTGTTTATATGACAGCTGATTACCCCCCACCAATCTAGTATAGATGACAGCTGACTGCCATTTGACAAATTGTCGGCAGTAAAAAATTTAGTAGAAACGTGAAGAATGTGTGTAGCATTCTTATCCTGTACATGGTCGAAAGACCTTTGCTACCAGTTGTATGACCGTACGGAAAGCAAACGTTTATTGAGGTTAAGTAAACAAAACAAAACCGATTTAAACATATCTAAGTGTTTGCATCACATTTTTGATTCGTACTAAGCATAAACCGACCTCCCTGGCCCACATTAGCGAGCGATCCAATTAGATCGGTTCCTTGTAGTAGGTACTCGTTTATACAGGGCGTTACAAAAAAAGTAGGTCAATCCGTTAACCACAGATTATCTGGCCGAAAATAATGGGACTTTCCTTAAGTCATTTTTAATTTAGGCTTCTTTCTTTCAAGATACAGGGTGTTAAAGTTAAAATTTAAAAAAGGATTTTTATTAATAACTCCTTTGTTTTTTACGATATTCGGTTGAAATTTTGTACAACATTTTTTCATTATGCCGGCACAATTTTTGTGTAATTCGGATCAAAAAAATCGATGCGCGAACGGAGGAAAGAGGGGGTTGTAAACCCATTGACCCCCAACTTTTCCCTGCGCACGCCTGTGGTTCAAAGATTGTGTTATTTATACTTTTTTATACCGAGAGTTCAATTCTTTTATTTTTCTCCCTTGCAAAATTTTGATTTAGTTCTTGGTTTACGAGATGTTGCAACTCATTTGACTTCGTGCTGTTGATCCACTCGCTATTTAAATCTCCCAATTTTTCTTAGGTGACGAACTAAGCTCAAGAAAAATGTCTTTGGATGGATATGTTACTGCATAACGTCGAAGCTTCGACAGTGTATTTATGAATATGATTAAACGCAAAACAGTTCGTTAATAACCCCTATTGATGAATGATTTCTATTAATAAACGATTTTAGTACCCTAGGCAACCAAACATAGGTACATAATATATGAAATATCCAAATCAAGTTGTCATGTTATCAAGATCTGTCACTTTCAAGTTTATAGTTTCTGAAATTGTAATTCGTCCAAAATTTAATAAATGGATGTTGACGAAGATTTTACATTAAAAGTCGCCGGAAAATTTTTGTAACGAAGTCTTATATTAAAAAGCGATTAATAATCTCGACAATTAACTAACTCGCTGCGTTCGTGAGTGAAAATGTTTCGATTATTAATCACCTTCATTAATACACTTATTCGTTAAATAACTATTAATTTTCAATTCTAACATTTGAAACAAATTCGTTTTGGCCACCTACTATTATTGCAATAATTCAGTAATGAATGCATTGTTGTCATGTATTGCAGCAATTCCCCAGTGCCCCCAAAAATGCAAAATTGATGTTTTGTAATTTCCCAGGTAGGCACACTCAAGTAAGTGAAGCTAAATGTTTCCTTGTGTTTTGAAATGATAACAGCAATGTGTCACAAGGGTTTAAGATTAGATATTAGTTAGCACTAGCTGGTACCCGACGCGTTGCTGATTCAGAAGAAATAATTGTTAGTGTCTACCTGCAGTAAAATATTTCGGAACTATGATGGCATTATAGTTATAGGATATGGCCCAGTACTCTCATTTCTCTACTACATTATCTTTTTGCAAAAAATGCGTGTGTCTGGTGCGAAAGGGCAACTAAGGGCTTTATTTAAAAGGCGCGTGTCAACTCTGGGGGCTGTTTTAAAAAAGTTTCCGTCAGCAAAGTGGGATTATCGAGGGGATTATCCACTAACATACTAACATGGTTCCGAAATATTTTACTGCAGGTAGACAGACACTCGTATAATTGTGGCAAAATCGTTTGAAATTTGATAAACTGCGAATGACGTTTGCTGTCAATTGTCACTTTATAAATTATAGCGACCCGCCCCGGCTTCACATAAACGTATAAAAAAAATCTGTTGATCCGATCGCTACCAAACTTCACCGGAACACCCGCTGGGCTAATCTGAAGATTGCCTGAAAATTTCATCAACATCGATCCAGCCGTTTCGGAGTCTATAACGGACATAGTTAGGTAGGTAGAAACATTTTTTGTGTTTTATATATATATATAGACTAGCTGGTACCCGGCGCGTTGCTGCCTCAGAAGAAATAATTGTGGTAAAATCGTTTGAAATTTGATAAACTGCGAATGACATATATGCCGTTTGACGTTTGCTCTCAATTGTCACTTTATAAATTATAGCGACCCGACCCGGCTTCAAATAAACGTATACAAAAATTCTGTTGATCCGATCGCTACGAAACTTCACAGGAACACCCGCTGGGCTAATCTGAAGATTGTCTGAAAATTTCATTAACATCGGTCCAGCCGTTTCGGAGTCTATAACGGACATAGGTAGAAACATTCTTTGTGTTTTATAGATATAGATAGATAATGGATGTAACAGGAGTTGAGTAGGCAGATTTTGGACCTTTTCTGTTGAAAACTACGACACTGATTTTTTTAGCATTTGTCCCATACCGAGGTGACCATTTCTGACAGCGTACTGACGAATTTATCCGCTATTTTTTGGACATCCTGTACACTACCAAATCTTGTTTTGGCAGCATAACTCGTATATTTTAGCGCTCAAATGTTGATGCTCTAGTAAGATTTTTGGTGCCAAAACCAAATATTTCGTGCTGAAAATGATAAACAGGCTACAATACAAAACATTACATTTTTGAAATAAGACATGAATATTTAGTGCTCAAATGTTATTGCTCAAATATAAGCAATATTACTTTGGTGTTCGGTTAAATACACACCGTTCTGAAGTTCTCAGTCACAGTCAATTTGATTAAACAAACTGTTTTGTTTCATGCATTTTAGTATACTTGATATTTTTTATTAGTGTGCCTCTTTAACTATGAGGAATTCCTCCCTCTCTCTCTCTCTCTCTCTCTCTCTAATCAATTAAAACTTATCTTCTAGGATCCGAACGGAGTCTTTGTTCAAAACTGACAAAACCATCAAACGAAATTAAATAAATTCAGGAAGAACAACTGCATCCACAGTAGGCTTGGTATAATGACGGTAAAAGGAACTAAAACAGGTGAAATGGTATACAGTTTGAGCAATGGAACTTTAGTCGCGTATGTTCTTAGAAGCCGACACAAACGTAATAATATTTTGTTTCCGTCCTGATACTTAAATCAGGATACCGGAAATGAATGTCCCGCGCATCATGCTCGACTCGTTGGGATACCAATAACCAGAGTGCGTAGGGCGCAGCTGTCACTTGCTCTTACAGTCAGTGAAGTCGCCACTTTCAAGATTGTTATTTTTGCAGAGTTAGTAGAAGCTTTATTGATCGCTAACATCTAATGATCACTTGTATACTGAATTTGTGTATAATTGCGAAATTTTAGTCATTTAAGTATTAAAAATTGAAGTTTTTTTGAATAAATGCTAAATTTCGATTGTTGTTATTTATTTATGTTTCGTTTGATTCTTTTCTCATACATCGCACGCCACTGCAACTGCAGACAAAACATTGGGCAAAGCTGTTCTTTCTAGAAGAGCTATTGCAACCCACTTCATAGAAGCTACGTTCATTCATATAACTGCGGCTGCTTTAGTGTCGCATAAAGCGCAAGTTACTAAAACCACATCCTATCCTTTCAGAAAATGTGGGGTCTATTCTAAGGAATTTCAGACATTATATTACTTGTTTAATTCTATGTACATACATTGCAACGTGAAATAGTTGAAATACTTTGCAGTAGTTACTTTTGTAGGTCTCTAATTATTGCAGCAATTTACGATAATTTCTGTCAAACTTAAATTTGGCATTAGAGTTTACCAACAATTTGCAAATTTACTTTCAGACATTAACTCTGTTATAATTCAAACATTACTAGTGGCGTCGCCGTCGGTCTGGTAGATTGCTCACTTGTTTTATTTCTAAATGAAGTGCTTATGGAGCGTATTCTTGCTCGGGATAATAAAAATCTTCAATAAATGAAAAAAACGAGACAAAGTTTTATAGAACATGATTTTCTTTAAGAAATTTAAAATTAGAAGCGTTGAAAAACAATGTTGTCGAGTAAAATATTCATTCCCGCGTAATAGTTCTTACACATTCCCTCCTGATATACCTCCTAAACACAAAAAAGTTTGCATTTCTGCAGCTAAACCAAATTTCACTGTTCTTCTTTCAGTCACCGACCAGCAGCCGCTATTGAATAGTATTGTATAGTATTGTATAGTATTGTATAGTATTGCATATTATTGCATAGTATTGTATTGTACTGTAGTATTGTCTAGTATTGTATACTAGTATCCGCTATTGTATAGTAACATCTTGTTGTGTATAGTAACACTAATCGACATCGCGTTGAAAGTCTTGTACAACAATGTATACGAGGGGAGGTCCAATAATGGAATGGAGGGGATGAAGGGCAAAAAAACTAATACTTTCATTTTTCCTTTCCAATATATTCCCTCTCAAACCTAATACATTTATCAGATCTTTCAATAAGTTTTCTTATGCCCTTGAGAAAAAAGTTTTTTTCTTTGGCTTCAAAATACTCCGAAATTGCAGTTCTTACTTCTTCAACGTCCAGAAATTTCTTCCCTCGAAGTCCTTTTTTCAAATTTGGGAATAAATAATAATCTGACGGGGGCAGGTCTGGACTATAGGTAGGGTGGTTCAATGTTTGGAAGCCGCAGCTGTGAAGAGTAGACAACGCAACATTGCTCTTGTGCACTGGCGCGTTGTAGTGCAAAACCAACATCCCTTAGGTCCACTTTCCTCTTCTTTTTCCTTCACAGCGTCTTTCAGTCGTTCCAGCAGGTCAGCGTAATATCTTCCAGTTATTGTGGTACCCTAATCTTTATAATCAATCAACAGGATACCCTCTGAATCCCAAAACACATTTGCCATGATCTTCCCAGCTGATTGCGACACCTTGAACTTTTTGGGTGGTGCTGTGCCCTTTTTGTGCCACTGCATAGATTCCTGCTTTGACTCAGGCTCATAATAATGAAAATAGTATATTATACATCAAGGTTGAGAAGTGTCCTATTATTGCCCGAGCACCAATTTTATATCACGAGGCGCGTAACCGCCGAGGGATATAAGGTGCGAGTGCAACAATAGTACTTCTCTACCGTGGTGTATACTTATACTATTTTTTTCACTACTAGCACCTTAATTCAATCATTTACCTAATAAGCAAAATTTCGAAATTTGACATATTTAAAAAAATTTGCAGCTTTCGCAAAAATGCAATCGGGGAAGACATTGAAAATGACGAAGCAGACTGTAACCCTTGGGCGATTGGGATATTTCGGCATATGCGATAGCTTGTTAAATAATTATTCATAAAACACCTGCATTCTTGTTGTGGCATTCTCTCACACTTGCGACGCTAGACGGTCGCACTCTGATCTCTGAATGAAGCATATTCAGACTAAGCGGTTTCGCCGTCTAGCGCTCTCACGCGCGACGTATGTGGCAAATGCAACAGAATATTTTCGGTGAATATGATCCCCATTCTAGGATATTAAAAACATTTTCAATGTTAATATGTCAACTCCAGTGACAGTGACTTTTGCATTAGTATTAGGAAGTGCCCCCGTAGCCGGCGCTGGCCTTGCGTATAGTTGCCGGCCTTGCGTATAGTTGCCGGCCGGTGCGCTTCTATTTGGGAACGAAAAAGACTGATACAACGCATTTTAAACAAATCCCTTAGCTGCCCTCTCGCAGCAGACACGCGCATTTTTTTGCAAAAAAGACAATGTAAAAACGCGAGAGAAACTAACCTATATGGGAGCCGATCCCACCCGGTCCGAGAACATCAAACTACCAGTTATATGCGATACCTACCTACCTACCTACCGTCGCTGCTGGATGCGTTACAACTAACAAGGTACTTAAACTGCCTTATTATTAATCCGTAGACTGGCACTGCCGTCCGAAGTTTTGGAAACCGGCTCCGGCAACAATACAACTATAAAACTGTAGCCGGTGCCGGTTACAGAGGCACTACCTTTATATTAATGATTCATAATTCAATATTATTGGCCTTGGTCAATAATAATTCTATATTATTGACCTACGTCAATAATGAACCAATCATAAACCATTATAAGTAAAAGGTGCAGACAAACAATTTCTCGGCATAAATATCGGTTAATAATGACATGTTTTAAGGCCAGTAGTGAAAAAAATCTGATATTTCGTTTACAAACAAAAGCGAAAACTTCAATCCTTTGCAATTGGGCACGTACACATTGCCTACTTAATTATTTATTAATTAACAATGAAGTACTTAGTTCTAGTGGTTCTTATGTTACTGAATATCCGAAACACATTGTTAAGCAGATATCATCAGCTTACGCACATACACGCAACTAAAATCTTATAACGTTTTTGCTTACTAAACCTATCTAATTCAAAGCTGCTTATAACATAAAGCTTATAAGCAATTCAAATGTTAGTGAAAGGGCGTAAAGTTGAGCAATGTGACAATAATTTATAATGACTTGTATTCCCTGCACGCCGAGTGATATAACGTAAAATGTTCGTAGTAAACTTACGTTAATTAATTTCAAATTTCAGTGAACCTTTCATGTAAATCCCAGACTTAAAATGTAAAAGACGATAAATGTTGGAAATCCGAACAGTAAAATATACTTATTAAAGAGGTTATCGCATCATCCTGGCACGGGTCCATTTGACACAAGGGTGAATTATAAAAGACTCAGCCCGATTTCGTGCTGTAGCAGAGTGTTAAATTCAACTGCTCGTTTATTCCTTTAGCTCCGGGAATAGACGTATGGATTGGTAAGAGCTTCGAGAGAGAAATGTCCGGATATACGACAAATTTTCCAGGTTATTTTTCTCAATAGACGGTTCGATTGAGTTGGTGCCATTTCGGCTTTACGATAGGAGCATAAAAAGCAGTGACAGTTCACTTTAGAGAAACGTACTGAAAGATCTTGTGCAAGTATACCATGCTCTAATACATACCGTCACATTGTATAAGCAACTTTATAACTGGGACTGATCCTTACAAGATTACAAGTTTACAGAATTACGACGATTCACGTACTTAACTACCGTTTTCTAACATGGTGTTTTAAAATAGGTAAATTATATAAGTATGAGATGAAGCATTTTTATCGGACGCACATTTTTCTAGATGAGATATTAGTTTTTAAACGTAAAAAGAACATTTGCAATGAAGGGAGATTGATGTAATATGGGTATTAACTAAACTGTCTCGCTCGTACACTTTGATTGTCACTGCCAACTAGGTGTTAGTTTTTCAAGGATTACACATCCAGTTTTCGGAATTTTTACCTGAAATTTTGCACACTTAAGCTCCTTATCATACAGAAATGCACTGTGGTCTCAGTTTATTTGTAATTTCAGACAAAATGCCGTAGATCGGGAATATACGTTACAGCCACTCTCGGCGATCCCTTTACCATGGCCATTAATTTATACGTAGGCAGTTGTATAATCGCTCTGAAACTCAACCGGGTGGGATGTTCAATCGCTCACTGCATCGATTCAATGTAGATGTGCTATTCGCACCGCAACAAAATTCATTCAACTTGTGCGAGTTCTTAGTGTACCACAGTAAATCACACCACGCAACGCAGGACAGGTAGTCGGGTACTCTCAATAATTCAGAAAGTTAATCGGAAAATGTCTGGTATGAGAATGCTTCCAATCTCCCGTTGACACGGGGTTTTATTATTCCTTCCGTCATCCTTCGTGAACGGCCGTTCGTAGACTCGACTCCTCCCATCTGTCAGCGCATGTTCTCTGTACCCTCTCTCAGCTTTCCTTTGGTTCATTGACGCGTGACGTATTTCCATATTCTTCGTTTTTCTAAGATGCCGGGATTTTTTATTTGATTCATTCGAACAAAATAATTAACGCCTAATCTAAGATTGTTGGATCCATATGTGTTTAATTATGCTTTGTTACAACTCTTTCAAATGTAGTGGAAACCATGGAAACAGTTTAATTTTAAATCTTATGTACGAAAGTCAAAATAGGCCAATAGATCATTTTAGAATGTCGTCACACAATTGACAGCTGGAGGGTAAACATTTGTTTGTTTAAAGCTTATTGGGGGGAAGAAGAGGAGGAATAACAAAGCAGATATTTGTGTTACCATTTGGCACCAAAAAAGGGGCGCTTTACGCCGAGAATTGAACGAAAATTCTTAAAATGATATGACTAGTTGCACTATTGCAAACGTTGCTTTCGTTATTTTGAGTTAAATTACATGAACTCTAAACAGTAACCCGGTTTCACCACTTTTTTGGCACCAAATCTGCTCAAATTTTGGTAACACTCACGTGCATCGCGTTGTGTATCCATACTCTGCCCTCCAACAGAAAATGGCGGCCTGTCAAAATCAGGCCTTTCCAAAACAGTCTATTCACGGTGACTAATAATAATTTTGAAATAGAAGCTGTCAAAATCGAATCTATCGAACTTTTCAAAATAATCTGGTCTTCATAGTATTTCTTTCGGACTACTTATTACTTTCTCATCACTACAACTACATATATGCGTTAATTTCAAAGCCGTTCATATTTTTCGTGTATTCGAACAAGTATGGTGTTGTCATTTATTCTAGGAATCATGTACACGTACACGTTACTGGTTAACCCGAATCCCAAGTAAGTATAGGTTAAAGTCAGGCCCGGTTTTTCAAATGAAAGTTAGCAAACCGTAACTACGAAGTTAACTCTTGGTTTTGTTTTTCATATAAATTATAATTTCTTGTTAGGAAACCGGAACTACTCCGTCAAATAATGTAGCAGGGAACCATGGAAACAGCTGAATTTTTAACCTTATATGTGAAAGTCAAAGTAAGCCAATTCGCAGCGAATAATAATTTTTGAAGTTTGTTGTTTGTTTAGTTTGAAATACAATAAGAGTGTTCTATGAAGTAGAAGCTGTATTTGGTGCTATAAGGTCTATGCCGTGTTGTTTTCCGTCCTTTCATTACCTCCTCATCATTACGTTGCAAAGTTATTTATGGGAAGTTGCCTAATGCGTGGTTCGTTCTTAGTCGGCTGCGATCGGAAATTGACGTCACCGCCATGCCAGACAGAAATTTCCTGGCGTACATTAGCGGGTAAGCGGAGCGCATGGAACGGTGGAATAAAATAATAATCGTTAAAGGTATAAAATAACAATTAAAATAATTAAAACTAAATTTCCGTGAACATCTGTTTCTGTAGGTATGTACATTTTCTTCGCCATGATGAGCGATGAATCAATAAATGCACAAAAATCAGTACTTACGTACCTACCAGCTACCATATTATTATATACACTGCCATATTAGTTTCGGGAATGATATTAGGCAAGTAGGTACGTATTTATAGTGTAGGTAGTGGGTATGAAGGTAGGTATGTATTAGGTAGGTAGGTATACATACCTACTTACGTTTTGCTTTCAAAAACACATCGGCGAGTAGAAAACGTTTATAAGTACGTATTTTTA
Source organism: Xestobium rufovillosum (assembly GCA_963966045.1). NCBI lineage: Eukaryota > Metazoa > Arthropoda > Insecta > Coleoptera > Ptinidae > Xestobium > Xestobium rufovillosum. The sequence goes on from OZ014504.1 coordinate 19,072,975, forward strand.
TTCAAATAACTAGAAAATGTTATCTATATCTATACTGCCTACTTATGTGCATACTTTTTCAACTTATTTTTACTTTGTTTGGAATTAGTCGGAGTATGGGTGTACGTATTTATTTCTGAAAATAAAATACTGGATGTGGGTTTTAGTTTTTAGTAAACTGTTAAAAATGAACGGCATCGAGGGCGATTTCGTTTTCAATCTAGGTTTAAATTCATTAGGTTAAATAGCTAATTCAAAAATCTAAATTACTCTTCAATATTAGAATACGATCATTTTTGCTTTAAATTTTACAAATTACCTAGGTATCCACCCATATAGGTAGTTCACTTTAAGTAATAAACTTAGGTATACCAGAAATAGTCAGGCCCACGCCCAGAAGAAACTATAGAATCCGTGGACTAAAATTCCAATTTAAACCTAAATGATGAAATGATCCGCCATTTTTACAATTACCTACATACGTAATTGACAAGTGTGGGAAATTTAGTGCAGGAATTTGAGGTAGGTAAGTGCCTATCTTTAGGACCTTTACTTACACCTTTTTGCTTTAAATATAGGAACAAGATAAATCTACCTTCACTTTTTCATTAACTGCAGAACTAGGTACCAAACTTAATAACAATACAGGTTATATATAAATTTATGCTATCAAAGGCATGCATAAAGCGCGAGTATCGGGAAACACATGCAGACGTTTCTACACGTATGTGTACGGAGCGCGGCCGAGGTCCTGCGCTGACGTCACATGCTTCCCCCACTCGTACTTCACGCGGTGCTACAGCGCTTTACGGGCATTAGGCAACTTCCCATATAATAACTTTGATTATGTTGTACGTTAATTACGAAGTCGTTCACATTTTTTTATTTACAGACGAAATTATTATGGTGTTATCAGTGTCATTTATTCTCGGTTACGATGCGCAAGTTACTGGTTAACCCAAACCCCAAATATAGGTTAAATTTAACTAACAGTTTTGATGTAACCCTGATTTGAAAAACATCTAATTGGATAAGTAACTGAAGGTTTAGTCCTAATAACTGAAATTGAAAAACCGGACCTTAGGAGGCTTGATTTAGTATAGAACATGGTTCGCCATCCCGAGAACCGAATTTTCGTTGCCTTCTGGGTAGGTATGTGGACAAACTTGTCGAGAACCGCTGGTCGACAGTAAAGTGACAGTTCATGGCATTAGCTGATTGAAACCGAAGGAAATGGCAAAATAATTGTTCGTAGATATTCTACTCTTTAGTTATGGCTCGAACGAATTAAAACACGGTTCGTTCTGTAATTAAACTTTCATCCTCGTTAATAATAGCCACCATAACTGGGCTCGCCGAATAGTACCTATACTATTAGATAAACCAAAATTACAATTGCAACATTATTTTATGCCAGTGTTCCATAATTATCTGTTGTGTAATAAGACGATGTCGTCAGCAAAAGTGCCATTCGATAAACTTCATATTAGATTTTAACATTGCTGGGCTCTGTCAAATAATGGTCAAAGCAGCAATTAATAAAAAACGGAATTATTTATAGCCCGTCAAGCAAAAAATGATGCATGTGGATCGCGTGGTAGAATACCTATTGCTTTCAATCAGTTGGGTCATGTTTTTGTGTAATTGAATTCTCATATGCCGCAAGAAAATTTCGGCAACAAAGGGGTGAATGAGAGAACGTAAACGGAAAAAAGGCCTGGCTCAAAACTCCCTCGCAGCAGCTGTTGCTATTATAATCATTTGTTTGCAAATACTGTTGAAACTCACATATTTAGGTATATATAATGTAGGGCCAGCAAGTCCTTATATAAATCCTTCTTTACAGGATACAGTCATTATTAATTATTAAGGGCAGATTTACATACAAAAGCTGTTGTGCTCCGAGGGTTAATCCCCGCTTCTTGCGTTGAGTTCCTATTTTATGTCTGAAAAACACGTGTGTCTGCAACTTTATTGTTCTATTGCGCATTTTCACCAAAATATTCATGAATTTTATGTACCTACTATGCACAACGCGTTTCACAACTTGGAAGAAATATCTTGCCCGCTTCTATGAAATGCATTTCATTAGTGGCAAACAATGCAAAATTAGCAAGAAAATTTAACCGTAGTGTCATTATGAAATACAATGCTTAGAACAGCGCAAACTAAGACAACTTATAAGGAAGGAAATCATCAACAAATAATTATTTTCGCTTCAACCAATCATGTCATATGCCACTTGAGACTTGACACTGTTTGCGCCAATAGAAATTACAGATTTCCTTAGTTACTCAGCGATGATAAAAACAAAAAAGCATATCATCTTATTTTGGTCGGTTGTTTAGGACCGTGCAGCATAGTATTCGCAAATCCAGCTAACTAAAACTTGGTGCCTGGTGCGAATTTATTAACGTTCAAAACATTATTTTCGTTCCGCAAATATTACTAACATAATATAGATGTTATTCTAAATTTATAATTATTTGTACGTAGATTAGGCAGTCAAGCTAAAAGAATTAAAAATTTCTCCATTATTAAATTGATTAACTAACAAAATTTCAATTTGCACAAAAAAATTGAAGTAAGTACTTGCGCTTATCACACATTTTTTCATCTTTTTGGGGTATTGAGACCACTTTTTGTTTTAAAATTTAAATATAAAGGCGGCGACTGACTTGAGTTGAACTTTGTAATGTAATGTTCGCCACGAGCATTACATTACAATACTTGTTTATTTAGCTCCGTGAATGCTCATTTTGAATGCTCGGCTCAACTGTGCTCCACTTCTCAGTTTTAAAAGAGATGTCGGACCTAGAATTTGCGAGTGCTGCATTTATTGTAATGGGATATTGTTATTATATGCTAAAGAAGAAAAAACAAAAAGGTAATGGCAGATAAATCTATTTAGAGAAAGAAGTAATAATGGTGGAGTGACATTAATGAATATCTTAAAGAACCAAGAAATTAGTGGACAATACAAAAATTTCGTTCGAATGTCTTCCACGGACTTTGAATAAGTACCTGCTTAACTTGATTGCGCCTAAAATTAAGAAAAGACACACTACTTTCAGAAAAGCTATATCAGTAACAAAAAGATTGGCCGTTGCATTGCATTTTTACGCTTCTGATGGCGATTCATACACCAGCTCATTAGCCAGTTGCTGCCAGGCATCATGTTTTTTTAATTTGTAAAGTGTTGAGGATCCTGAGGATCCCATAAGATCGGTTTGCTGCGATATTGCTCAATGAAAAATATAATCTTCTCTTGAGACCACTCCATTTACATTTAACAAATAACTTATCAAATTTATAAATAACTTGTAAACCACAGAAAGAAGGCACTATGACGACTACTAGATCACTAGATGGGAAGAGAAGACTGCGCTCAGAATGAACAAGTCGCGTCATGTACTGACTTGTAATGTAACAATCAAAGGGATTTGCGAAAAAACCGACAGTCAAGTGGAGCACGATTGCTTGACTTGAGCGGCTCAATTCGGCGCTCGCTGTCCGGCACTGACTAGCGAATGCTCTTGTTACATTACGTTACATTACAACGTTCTGTTACAAGTCAGTCGCCGCCTTTAGGTATAGTTTAAAACAAACATTACAAATTTATGAAAATACAAATACGTTCTGTTAGCTATTAATAATGAAAACTAATACCTGAACCACTATTTTATTACAGTCTAATTATTACAACCAGAAACTTCTCTAAACACCTTAAGGAGTACCGTACTTTACAAAAGCAAAAGAAAGAATGTCTCTCTGTTCACCACTTGCCGCCTTCCACATATGCTCCCCGATATCGGCGTCCCAATGCTAGTCTAAACACCCATTATTCATCCAGACCAGATGTAAACTGTAGCGCTATTAAATCGTAGGCCGCCACGTTGAACCCAAGTCCCAAGGTAATTATTTCTAACATTCGGCCTTTCCTGACAAAATGAGTGTCCTCACTCAGAGGACCATTGTACTGCAAGAACATTCTCGTGGACAACTGAAACATATAGAACGTCTAAGACAAGTTGCGAACACAAAGTCGAGAAAGAACAAAATGTATGGGCAGGGAAATATGTAGTTGAACAAGAAGCAAACAGCATCCGCTATCTGAGCACCAATACTGGACCAAGTCACCAGGTCACCAGGTGTTCCTCAGCACTCGAAAACCTAATCTAAAAACCTAAACAAATTATACTTGGCCAAGCATAAAATAAAATTAATAATATGGTATATATCATAAAGAAAGGCGTAAAATAAATGTAAAAAAATGGATACTTATGTCTAACACTTAACCCAAATTAGCCTAACCCGCCACGTGGCAACGAGGACAGTTGAACGGTTACCGGCACCATCAACCCGCATCGTGACTACCTATTATTTTACCTACACCCAGTCACAATGAAGGCAGGCTACCCCGCACAACAGCCTCAACCAGGAGAAGAGTACTCACAACTCCACCCTGCAACGCTGCGACCCATCATTCCTAATGTATCCAGGGTCCCACGTTATCAACAGCCGCCATTCCGTGGTTTCCCTCACGTAACCGACTGCTCCAAGGTGTATCTTCCACCTCGTACCTAACGCATCCCAGGACTTTGGTGACGCGAAAAGGACCCCGCCATTTTGGCAACAACTTCTGACTGCTGCCGGTACTAGCTGAAGAAGTTATTCGGATCAGAACCAGATCCCTGGCCACGCACTGTGTAGCTGTTTTCCTTCGTGAGCCAACTCGCCTTTTCTGTTCTTCCTGGTAAGCTTTCGTGTGCTCTACCCATACGTGCCCGTATTTGAGTAACATCTACAGTATCATCAGTATCGTTACGACTCTGCAACAAAACTCTATAAGTTATCAGCGCTTGGCTAGGTGTAACTGATTTGTCTCCCATGTAATCCTACTTAAATGTCAGGTATGTTTTCATCCCGCCTATCGTCATCAACATCGGCACCCATGGGGCGAGAGAATCAAGAACTGTGCGTTTATATACCGCTCCGCTTGACTATTACCACGGGGCATGCCTACTGGTGAAAATGAATTCTACTGCCGATTTTATTGCAAGTGGTTGATTTTTTTTTTACTGGTAGAGGATTTATCTATATCACAAATAATTGTACGCGGTGCGCTGAATAATTTGATAGCGTCCCGCAGAACACTTTGATAGCGTCCCGCAGAACTGTAATTGTTAATCGTGATTTCGTACTCTTAACCGGATATATAACAATAAATATAGGTAAAATGCAACAATAACAACCAAAACTTGTGTATTTCCTGCTTTTGTTTTCAGGAACGGTTCGAGATGGTCTAAATGTATTGTGTGGGATGGTCTGGCCCTTTTATGGATAGGATGTAAGAAGACAGGCGTTTTGTCAGAAATTGATTTGCAGTAAATGCAATTGAGGCAATTCTTAGTATATTTTTTTTTTGCAGAACAGGCGCATGCCCTTAAACCAATATTGGCTTGCAATTAGTTCGTAAGTTTTATCTAACGCAAAATGCCCAGAATCGTCGTGACACATACGTAAGATCTGAAATCTAGCTGATTTTGGGACGACCCACCTACGCCCATGATTAGTTATTTTGTATACTTTGCCGCCTCGTAAGTCATAATTTTGGAAAATTTATTTGTTTCCGGAAAAATTTCCAGATTCTAAAATGGATTTAGTGTCTTGTATCTTTTTGTCATACTGTTGGGCGGCTAATAACCAATCATCATCTGCTATCACAACTAGACAAACACTGAAGTTAGAAGCTGGCGGGTTGCGACTTAGCGCGTCGACGTGCTGCATAAATTGGCCTTTTCTATGAATTATTTCATAGTTATAATCGTTGAGGGCCAACACCCATCTACCTATACGGGCATTTACTTCAGCTTGTGTGAACGTACTTTTGACTGCGGCGCAGTCTGTAATAATGGTACCTAAATTCCCTACGTAATAAGTATTGGCGAAATCGTTTTACCGCAGCAATTATTGCCAGTGCTTCTAACTCATACGAATGAAATTTTTGTTCGTCATTCGTTGTTTGTCTACTGAAGTAAGCAACTACCTTCTCCTTTTTGTCATGGATCTGAACTAGAATACCAGCTACACCCCAGCGACTCGCGTCTGTATACAATTTCGTTTCCAGGTTTGGATTGAATAGGGTTAAAATTGGATCGGTTGTCAAACTGTCTTTTAGGAGTTTAAAAGCATGTTCCTGTTCAGTTTACCATCTCCAAGCAATGTTCTTTTGTAATAAAGAAGAAAGTGGCTTGGATTTTTGAGCGTAGTTTTTGATAAATTTACGGAAATACCCTGTTAATCCCAGGTATTGTCGGACTTGGTGAATGTTTGTGGGACGAGGGAAATTAGTAACTGCGTCAATTTTGTGCACAGAGGGCTGTATCATTGAATCGGAAATAACGTGCCCTAAATATTATATTTTTAATTGCAAGAACTTGCATTTATCGAGATTAAGCGTCAAACCATTTTTCTTAAATATTTCTAAAACAGTATTCAACATCCTTTGAAAAACGGCAGGTGCGTTTGTAAGACCAAATGGCACTCTGGTAAACTCGTATTGGCCGTCTTGTGTAACAAAAGCAGTTAATGGTATGGATTCAGGTGCCATTGGAATTTGATAATATCCCGAGTAAAGATCCAGACTTGTAAAATATTTAAACCCTGAGAGGCGCCTCAGTTGTTCCTCAATTAAAGGTAAAGGGTACTTATCACGAACTGTAATTTTGTTAATTGGGCGATAGTCCACGTACGATCTGGGTTGTCCGTTTTTCTTACGAACTAATAAAACATTACTCGCGTAAGGGTAGTTAGATTCTCTGATAATTCCGTTTTTTTAAAAGATCGTCTATTATCTCGCGTATCTGAGATCGTTCGATGTCTGCAAACGGACGAGGTCGGCGTGCAATAGGTACTTTATTAGTTAATTCAATTTTCATTTCAGTTGACGTGATAACACCCAGTTCCGCTACACTTCTAGCAATACACATAGGGTATTTCTGTAATAATTTAATAAGGCATGTTACAGTTTCAGAATCATTTATTCCAATATTTATTTGAGGGTCGTGTCTAATTGTGTTTATTTTAAGTAGGTCTGCCGATGCGGAGAAAAGTAAAGTGTTGCCCTGTTTGATATACGATACGTCGTAAAGTTCGGTAAAATTTTGTCCTACAAGCACGTCTACGCCCATTATAGGGTTCTCGACAACATATAGTTATATTCGCGCTCCGCCCTCTATGATCAAATAGATGTAGTATGTCGCCTGTGTAAGGTTACAGCACACATTTTTTAAAGCTCAAAGTTTTTGTACCAACCACCCCAACCCCAAGCCCGCTTGCGCATACTTAAGTCATTCTGTTTTCTGTGTGTTAAGTGATCAGCACGTTTTATGTGATCTTACAAAATTTGTTCTGACAATGGAAGAGGATAACCGGTCAACAGCTTCTTCCTCTGACTCATCCGAGTTAGACACTCGCCAACTTTTGAAGCGTCTTAGACGATTAGAAAAGGAACAACGCCGGGCTCGGAAGCATTCTCGCCGACATCATCATGACCGCCATAGCAGACGACATATTAGCAGATCGCAGAGTCGATCGCGAAGTCGGTCTCGTCACAGGGACCATTCTGTTAATGTTAATCGTGACTCTGTTGTTACTGCCGACGTTGAGGAGGAGGCGCACGACGGGGTAGAGCCCTTGCGAGACAGAGTCTCCCCAGAGCGTTCCTTAAGTAGAGGTTAGTTCATTTAAGTAGTAGTTGCCTTATACTAGATATCTGACAACTTATTACGATTACGTTACTAGATAATGTAATTGCATTCACTCATGATGACCAGCCAATACTTGTGGTTTTGTAATTGTCTTGTACTAGATATGAGGCATTACAATATTACATGCTCAAGCTAGACGCTACCACGAGTAGCTAGCGACCTTCGTTATCTAGGCCTCTTGCGTACAAGAATGCACAATACTGTGATAGGGTGGAACACTGCAGTCACTAGATGGCAGCATATCGTGTTTCTCTGGTTGCATAACCGACAGTATATAGGTGGATACAACTATTCACTAATTATTACAGCTTGCTGCAAACATATTGTTCTCTTGTGATGCACGCCATTATATTATACTATTCTTCTGCAGGTTTTTCGGAGTCAGAACTACTCCCTCCCGAGGATTCGGCATTGCCATCAGATATTTTATCACTACTGGGTGAAACTAAGAAAGAGACAAAATTAGGAGATCCCGTTCATACCGATGTAGCAGTACGCTGGGAAAAAATTCTCCGCCATGGTTTGGAAGCCGACGTTAAAAGTCGACTCGTGTCAAATTACGCACCGATTGCAAACTGTCCGGCTGCTTTGCCTCCGAAATTGAATCCAGAAGTAAAAGGTGCAATAACTGAAGCGGCTTTACGACGGGACGAACGTCTTCTAGAAAAGCAAAAGCAGCTTTCTGCTTGTTTGTCGGCCATGGGAAAAATTTTGATGTTTTTCTTAGGAAAACCAGAGCAAACGGAAGAAAGCCGTAAATTAGTAGAAATTGTTGGGGACGCCGCACGTTTGATGGCAGACTTACAGTTTGAGGAATCCCAATCGCGGCGAATTTTAGTTGGAGCAGGTTTGAACGCCAAATTCAAAAGTACCATTGACGATGCTCCAACAGATGAGTGGTTATTTGGGGGCGACTTGAGCGAAAGGATAAAAACGGCCAAATCCTTAGAACGATCCTCCTCGGACCTGAAGAAAGCATCCGCTCCAAGACTTCAGCTGAAATCGTTAAACTCCAATCGTCCGTCCAACATAAAACGCCTCCAGAGACCCAACCCGAAGTTGGACGGACGAACTTTCCCGCAGCAGAGGGGCGGTTATCACCAAACGCCTCGACAACGATATCAAAGGCGATCAGAGAAACCACAGACCAGCTCATGGAAGCAGCCACCACTTCAACGGAGGCGACAATAAGTACACATCAACCAACTGTAAGTAAATACGGTGGTAGATTAACGCAGTTTTATCGCCGCTGGAAGGAAATTACATCCGACCCGAATATTCTGTCATGGATCAGAGGGTATCGAATTCCATTCAGTACAACAGTACGGCAATTGTCACTTCCTTCAAATCCAAAATGGTCTGCCGCAGACAGGAAGGATGTGTCTCATGCTGTTTCACATTTACTTAATATTGGGGCAATTCAAAGATGCATGCCGTGTACTGGACAGTACATTTCCCCGATTTTTCTAGTCCCAAAATCTGATGGCAAAAAACGATTCATTTTGAATCTTAAAAAATTAAACGCATTCATAAATACGGAACACTTTAAGATGGAGGATAGAAATACAGCAATCAAATTACTAAGGCCAGGTGGTTTTATGGGTTCGATCGACCTTACAGATGCATATTTTTTGGTTTCTATTCATTCTTCGCATAGAAAATTTTTGCGATTTGAGTTTGAAAATATTTTATATGAGTTTGTGTGCTTACCAAATGGTCTTTGTACTGCGCCCTTTCTTTTCAATAAAATTTTGAAACCAGTTTTTCAGTTTTTCAGTTGCTTATTTAGATGATTTTCTGTTATTTGGTGATACAAAGGCTAAATGTTCTCAGAATATCTCTGCTACAATTCATGTATTACAAAATCTGGGGTTTGTTATAAATTTTCAAAAAAGTGAACTGCAAGCGAACCAACGTTGTAAATTCTTGGGTTTCTATTTGAATTCAATAAATATGTGCCTCGAGTTGCCTGATGACAAAGCGGAAAAAATTAAAACCCTTATTGCCTTATTTCAACAACTTACGTTTTGTAAAATTCGAAAGTTTGCTCATTTATTAGGTCTCTTAACATCAGCTTGCCCAGCTGTTCCTTATGCATGGCTGTATACGAAAAATATGGAAAGAGCCAAGTTTTTAGCTCTTCGTGATAATCATTATAATTATGATGCATACATGGCATTACCGGCAGATGTTTTAGCCGATTTGTCTTGGTGGAAAAATCGTGTACTCAATGCGAAAAAGTCAATAAAACCCAAACAATATAGTTTAGAAATATTCACAGACGCGTCAAATACGGGGTGGGGGGCAGTTTGCAAAGACCAAAGAATACACGGCTTTTGGAGTAACGTAGAACAAACATGGCATATTAATCAATTGGAGTTGCTAGCTGCCTTTTTAGGACTTAAGAGTTTTGCCAAAAATGTACGTGATTGTTCTGTCCTATTAAGAATAGATAATACAACTGCTGTCGCGTATATTAATCGTATGGGAGGGGTAAGATTCAAAAATTTTAATATCTTAACTCGGCAAATTTGGCAATGGTGCGAGTACCGAAATATATTTATATTCGCGTCATATATCGAATCAAAAGCAAATTTTGAGGCTGATATTGAATCTCGGCGGTTAAAACTGGAGACAGAGTGGCAATTGTCTCAACATGCTTTTCGAGCGATAGTTAAAAGCTTCGGCAGCCCGGAGATGGACTTGTTTGCGAGCAGAATTACTACAAAATGTAAAAAATATGTGTCGTGGACACGGGATCCAGATGCGCTAGCAGTAGATGCTTTTACTTTGTCATGGCATGGAATCCGTTTTTACGCATTTCCCCCATTTATTATTATTTTGCGCGTTTTACAAAAAATTATAACCGACAAAGCTGAGGGTATCGTGGTTGTACCGCTTTGGCCAACGCAGGCTTGGTTTCCCTTGTTCACGTCATTATTAATGCGAGAACCTGTTGTATTTTCACCGGATTCTAATTTATTATTTTCTGCAAATAGATTCCGCCATCCACTTTGGAGGAGCCTTTCCCTGGTGGCAGGACTCTTATCGCACAAGCCTTCGCCCGCCAGGGACTTTCCAGCTCTTCAGTTGAAATAATTGTGTCATCCATCTCCCAGTCTACGATGAAACAGTATAGTTCTTGTCTTAAACGCTGGTGGCTCTACTGCCAAAAGTTAAACTTAGACGTGTATGAATACAATATTTTAGTGTTATTACAATTTTTTACTGAGGAATTCAAAAAGGGGGCGACGTATGCTACTCTTAACACTCTGCGTTCTGCGCTGGCTTTTCTAATATCCCCAAATCTTGCTCTAGACCCCAAGATAAAACGCTTTTTCAAAGGTGTTCTGATGTTAAGGCCTAGCGCTCCTAAGTACGATTATACGTGGGATCCCAGTATTGTTCTCAATTATTTGGAGCGCCTCAATAACGAAAGTATAGATACTTGTACTTTATCAAGAAAACTGGCCACACTCTTAGCACTTGCCACTGCCCATAGGGTTCAGACATTATCACTTATTGACCTTAGACACATATATATATTACCTGATGGGACTGGGGCACAAATAAAAATTCCAGATCGGATTAAGACCTCGCGTAAGAATGCTATGCAACCACTTTTATCATTGCCCTTTTTGCCAGACAGACCTCAAATATGTGTAGCAACCACGTTGCAGTGCTATCTCTCCAGGACGAAAGAATTCAGACCTGTAAATTCCCACAGATTATTTCTTACATTGAAGAAACCGTATTCAGAAGCCAGTTCGCAAACCTTGAGCAAGTGGATTAAGCATGTGTTGGCTCAGAGTGGTATTGACACGACCGAATTTTCCGCACATTCCACTCGGCATGCGAGTACTTCATCAGCCTGTCGGAATGGAGTAACCCTTGATACCATACGACGAACAGCAGGGTGGTCAGAAAACTCAAATACATTTTCCAGATTTTACAATAGACCACTTCGTTCGCAAAACTCATTTTTTCACTCCTTAGTTTAAGAAAAAATGTTACATTCTTTATAAAATAGAAGATAGTTTTGTTTAATATACTTTTATTATAGATATGGTACACATGTACAGTTATATATTCAAATATAATACTCCTTTTTTCTTGTTGAGGTTTATATTTGGTGGTACTTTAACAACGGTAATTTTGTAAATGTGGTATCAGTAATTTACATTTGTCGCAACTGCTTTAAATATCTACATCTATTTGATCATAGAGGGCGGAGCGCGAATATAATTATAAGATTAAACGAACTTACCTTAAGTGAAGTTCAATCTTAATTATATGACGCGCTCCGCCCGAGATGATCAGTCCCACCCAGCCCGTTTTCTCAACCCGGATCATCTGGTTGCGACGAAATAGCTTTAAAAGGAATGACTTAAGTATGCGCAAGCGGGCTTGGGGTTGGGGTGGTTGGTACAAAAACTTTGAGCTTTAAAAAATGTGTGCTGTAACCTTACACAGGCGACATACTACATCTATTTGATCATCTCGGGCGGAGCGCGTCATATAATTAAGATTGAACTTCACTTAAGGTAAGTTCGTTTAATCTCATAATTCTATGTGTTTGTTTATGCGATCTAAAATGATTTCCGCCCGTACGAAATACTCCGGAGCAAAGGCGCCGCTTATGGTAGTTAAAACCAGTCATTGGTTAAAACGACACTCTTATTTACTGGAATTGTTTGAAATGATAAATTGTTCACCGCATCTTGGGTTATTAGCGAACATTCGCTGCCAAAGTCAATGAAACATTTTATTTGTTGCACATTTAAATGGATGTCCCGAAAAAAATTTTGTATTATTGGGTTCGCCAGTGGATTCGCTAATAAGATTAACATTGTGGTATTCAAGGGCCAATTGTTTGTTTCTGAATGGGTAATGTTTACGATAATAACCATTTTTTTTACATTTAAGACACTGTGGTTCTTTGGTTGCATGTATCATTGTTTTGGAGGATTCGGCTTGTTTTGTTGTTTTTGTTTGGGTTGCGCGTTCGTCCAGAGATTTAGAATGATACGCTAAAACACTAACGTCCTTAATACCGGCAGTTTCTACAGTAAATGTGATCTGCTCGTCGTTCATGCCACCCATAATCAAATTTACCTTATCCTCTTCAGACACCGGTAGTTTCAGTTTATGAATTAAGAATATTTTTTTCAAAAATGTATTCGTATAAACTTTGATGTGGTTTAGTTAGTTTGGAAATTTTCACACAGCATATTTTTCCACTCGGGCCAAGTGAAAATTCGAGTGGGTAAACCCCGATACCAGACTGCCCCTGGTCCCCGTAATTAGTTATTGAGAAACGACTTACGGTTTTATCGTCCCAATGGTAAAGAAAGGCAAATTCATCAACCGCGTCTAGCCAGTCTCTCACATTACTGATCCTAGGATCAAACTCTTGGACGACATTTGACGAAAAAGATGTACTTACCCCAGGTTGGCTGTTCTTTACCTCATTTACCAGTATGTCCATACCTCCTAACAGGACACTACCCAACTGTGTCATTGATTCTGAGACAACGCTTCTGGCTACATCCTCAGAGGTACATCTTCTCAACCTAGATCGCCTTTTTGAATGCCCGCCAGACCTCCGCGCCTTTTTCCCAACTACGGGTGAACCATTCCGCCAATTCCGATGCTTCGAGTTGTACCTAGAATTTCCAGCATTCTCTGCGGAAGTGGATGACCCGGGAGATGAACCTTCACTACTTGAACTCTGGCTATGATGTTTCCTCTTATGGCTTTTCCGCCGAGATTCCCGACTACTACGTCCAGATTTAGGCATTTTTGTTTTTCACTTAAACACCAAAATACACTTGCACAGGTTCACGGCACAAGTGGGTTGCTATCCCACTTCTGATGTTAGCTATTAATAATGAAAACTAATACCTGAACCACTATTTTATTACAGTCTAATTATTACAACCAGAAACTTCTCTAAACACCTTAAGGAGTACCGTACTTTACAAATGCAAAAGAAAGAATGTCTCTCTGTTCACCACTTGCCGTCTTCCACATATGCTCCCCGATATCGGCGTCCCAATGCTAGTCTAAACACCCATTATTCATCCAGACCAGATGTAAACTGTAGCGCTATTAAATCATAGGCCGCCACGTTGAACCCAAGTCCCAAGGTAGGTAATTATTTCTAACAGTTCTATTCCTATAGATTCTATATATACAAAGTTACACTTTAATATCACTAAAAATTTCATACATTTTCTAACCAATCGGGTGGTTTTATTTCGAGTCATCACCTTAGCAACGGAAAAAATTTCCGAAAATTTTTTACTGTCGGGTACCCTGGGTGAAATTACACTGGCAATTTCCCTCAAATTGAGGTACTTCAGAAAAATCACTGGGAAGGCAAAGATGGATAGAGAAAGAAACGAACTGATAAAACAAATAAACCAACAAGAGTCAATTACAGAAAGATTGAGAGGAAGCAATTGAACTGGTACGGTCACATAATGCGAATGGATCGGGGGAAATTGGTAGGGAAAATAATGGAGACGGGTAGAATCGGAAAGAGAAGAAGTGGACGACCCAAGAAAGCTGGTTACAAAAAATAGAGGAATTGGACAGACAAAGAGAGAAGGCGAAGGAGGAGATGAAACTATTGGCGATGGGCCCGAAGGGATGGATAAATTGGGTTAATGTACAATAATCCGACACCATATGAGTATAAGGATTTTAGAAGAAGAAGAAGAAGTAGAAGAAGAAGAAGGAGGAGGAGGAGGAGGAGGAAGAAGAAGAAGAATTGCCCTCAAAATATATCAGCCAATTAAAACACAGAATTTTACAGATTGGAGCCAATCACAACAGAATTAGACCGAATATTTCACTCATGTATAAAAAATCTCATAAGAGACAGTGGAGTTATCAAAAATTACAGCGGATTTTTTTGTTGTCCGGCAAAGAAAATAATTCCTGTTTATACTCCCACTTAATACACTAACTAGTCGTTTGGTTGCTAGATTACTTGTAAAGTACAAACAAATGGTTTTAATCGTAAAGTCGTCAAAATCATAAACAACTCAAGTTTTAATTTTACGTTTTGTGCAAAACTTGTCAAAATGAATCGTTTTGGAGAACAAAAAGTGGCGGAAATGTACTGAGAAACGAACCCAAAAATACGGTTAAAAGCAAGAATTGTGTTTGAAGACAGTTTATGTCGTTTTGATCTGAAAAAGCTCACATTCGATCGAGAGACTCCAATATCTGAACTTGCATATACAGGGTGTCTCATTATATTTTGACGCATTGTAACACCTTATATCTACGGAACCGCTTGAGATATTAGTGTGCGGTTTTCATCAATGAGTTATGTATGACTTCAAGTTTTTTTTGACTACTTTGAAAATATTTTGCTACTTCCAGTTCATAAGGACCAGAAAAATTGCAATTGCACTAATATAAAAAGTGACCAGAAAAGGTCACTTTTTATATTAGTGCAATTGCAATTTTTTAAACAGGACACCCTCTATATAATTAAATGTTCAATAAGTCGCATCTTTAAGCTATCCAACGGTAAGCTAGATTTGATCATCGGTAAGGGGATAGTTGAGATTTTGAATTTTAAAAAATTTATTGCAGTCAAACAAATCTTTGTAGAAGCAAAAAATGTGTTATAGATAGTTGTTAATTTATTGTTTTCAGTTTTTGAAATTTTGAAATTACATACGTATAACTTTATAAAACCGTTTAATTTATTGCAAATAATCTAAATGTAAGCAGACGTTTCACAGGATCGTTTATTGCAACAAATCACAGCACACTTGAAATTTTCTGTTTCTACAAGGATTTTGTTCGATTCTGCAGTTTTGTTAGCCCAAAATCTCAGCTATCCCCTTACCGATGATCAAATCTAGCATACCGTTGGATAGCTAAACAATGCAACTTTTTGAACATTTAATTATATACAGGTGCCTTATTAAAAAAAATGCAGTAATATGTAAAGTGACCTTTTCTGGTCCTTATGAACTGGAAGTAGTAAAATATTTTCAAAGTAGTCAAAAAAAACATAACTCATTGGTGCAAACCGTACACTAATATCTCAAGCGGTGTGGTAGATATAAGGTGTTAAAATGCGTCAAAATAAAATGAGACACCATGTATTTTGAAAAGCTTGGCCTTTAATATGAGAAAGGAAAACGATGAAGAATATAAAGAACACACAATAAGAGTCCTTTGGAATGTTACTACAAAGTTACCTACTAATGGAAAAGTATTTTAACGAGTATGGAATTAAAATAAATCCATTCCAACAAATTGAATTTAAGGCTACGCGAGATTTAAAAATGTTAAAAGAAAAGCTTTGCAAGGCATGGAAGATAAACGTAAAGAATCTGCAACTTTTTTACTTACAACGAACTAACAAACTTGTCAACTCTTGTGATGGGCAAACTCCAGAAGGTCTACAGAAAAAAAGTTTTTTCTACTGTCTTATGAACTTGCTTGGAGAGTCGGTGAAGGCACAAGAGCAGACATTTCAATAAATAAATAATTTGATTTTGATTAGGATTATTGTATTTATTGTTAAGTTTGTTATAAACTGTTTTAATAAATAAATAATTTGTGTTCAATATTACTATTTTTGTGTTTTCAGTATTTTTATTCGAGAAATATTCTCTCTGAATACCACAGGTGCTTTAAAATTAACCAGATAATTTTTCACTCATGCGCGTTTTCTTTGCAAAAAAACACGCAATCGTAAAAATTATCGGCAATTTTAAAGCTCTTGTGGTATTACCAACGAAAATTCCCTTGCAAATGTCAAAAATTACAACAATAATTTGCCTCTATAATCGTCAACAACTGTTCAGGTTACATTTATTAATTACATACCTATAAGGGTACCTATTTTCGAGAAAACAGATAATTCTTCATTCAAGCTTGTTGCTTAAAAACTGCTTTCGTTCATTTTGATCGTCAATATTATTGACAATATCGTGATTCGACAATATTGTTGATGGTGTGCGGAGTGCATTAATAAATAATTGATGATCGGTATTGACGAAAATCCAGATTTTCTGATATTCGTGCATCAGTATCGGGAGAGGAAGGGATAGGGATAATACCTAATATTGAACGTTTGCGGGTATCGATTTTGTAGCAATTACCTATCGTGTGACTGTTGATGTTGTTTTTGGTTAAGTGGCCGACTTGAGTGCGTTTAAAACGGAATATGACAGTGATTCAGTGACATTTACCGGTTTCAAATTGACGTCGCTAAGGACGATACGACGCGATTTGAATTGTGGAATAGCGCCGATTGGATCGTCTACTCTAGTTGTCCGTACTCTTGTGCTATTACTACTGATAATATATAATAGACCTTTTCATTTCGTTAGTGAGCATGTACAACAGCACACCGACAATCAGCTGTTTTTAGTTTTTCGGACGAATGTCACCGCCAGGCCTTGAACTTCGTGTAGAATATTCGTAAGTAAATAGTAGAATACCAAATAAGGAGGGTGTTTGAAAGACGGAAAATTACAAAAAATGTTAGTTCCCAGTGATATCCCTCATAAAATTGTGAGGCTGAATCCGGAAGGCGGGCCTGCTTGAAATACGGGAATGTTAACCAACATACTTCAGTCACGCAGGTTTTCAATATGTAGCAGTGTAAATAAATAAATTTTTAAAAGAAGACGGGGAAAAGGGACCTAATAGACAGGTGCGTATTTTTCTGCAATGTATCTAGGTAACTACAAATAATTCTTATTTTAAAGTCCTAATAAATAATGACAAACCTGGAAATGTTCAATACACTTTTTCATTTCAAATCTTGCCTCTTACGTATTTTCATCCACGTAACACAATTTATATAGGTCCTCCCTCACATGGTCACCGACCCATTTATTAACTTCGATTTCCCCCAGTGTCAGTGTTAAGCAGGGTTTGGGAAATGGATAAAATCGTAATTCCAAGCGATAACTTGGCCTACTCAGTCTGCTATCACCGTTGCAGTCACCAAAACACAAGTTTGGATGCTCCATACTTTTAGTTTCGAACTACTACTCATTTGGCCACGTTTGCAGTAAAATATGGGTGTAAAGACCGAAGAATCTGTATAAACGCATGCAAACAAATCGTCGTGGTCCGAAGCTGTCATAGCGCGACAGCGCATGCGCCTCAGCAATTTTTTATAATGAAAAGGTCTATTCATATCTATAAAATCTCGTAAGTCACTTTGACAGCGGATAAAATGCTATTTATCTTTGGCTATCATAACAACGAAGCAAATTTCGTAATCTTGCAGGTAAAATGTTTAAAAATCAAGCCTCCCACATGTGTATTATTTTATTCATTAAATTATTTTGTCCACGACTATCTTACAACATACTCTTTATACTTGTGTTTCTTCAATCAAAATTAGATACATTATTCACTGCAGTGATTAATGAATATTATTCACTAAACCAATAGGAACATCGCTTTGACCCTTTTTTACATTTATTTAGTAGGCCGTAGTCATGGGTAACTCGTAAAATTTTCGCGATCTGACTCTTCAGTTCAGCTCACAGATAGCGAGCCGCAGAACTGAACCGGTTCAAATGAGTCACATGGCTCGCAAAGAAACAAACGATACTCGATACAGCTATCGCGACTCGGGAGCCAAGACGCACCCGAAAGCTGCATGCAATGCAAAGCATAATTATCCGTTCTATATTTTCGATTCGTACTTTACAGGCTGATTTAGTTTTTTTTACCACTCATTATGTATGTTATAATTAAGGTTATAATGAAAAAAAAAATATTGTTTTTCACCACCACGCTTTATTTTATTTTTATTTTGTATTTCTGTTCCTGTACTTCTTATTTTATTACCTACATAAATTCTACATTGTAAGATAAAAATGTAGCTGTAACCTACAAATACAAAACACGAAAACACTGCAAATGCCCAATGAATACAACTTTCCCATCTTTGAATCAACGCTCCGTCAGAGTATGCAGCACCGCAGCAGCAGCGGAGCCGAGATAAATAAATGAGTAGACAGAAGCACTGAGCGACTGAGCCACAGGACCCGCGGAACCGCGGAACCGCGAGCTGCGGCATCGAGCCATTTCATCCAGCATGACACACGCGTCGACTTCCAAACCCCTTATCAACGAACTACGCGCGCTGCGCGCTGTTGTTGCGAACCGCGAACCGCGAGCCAAATGCGCCGCGATGCGGATCTCTTCAGCTCAAGCAGCGAAGCAGATCTTTGAGCCGGTTCGATAAAGAGTTACCCATGACTAGTAGGCCGCGATCGCGATGTGTTAGTTCAAATTGAAACGTCAAATCAGCATGGTTTGCTTTTAATTTGAAATGCATATTCTAAAAAAGAAGATATAATAAGTAGTGAGAGTGAAAACGAGATTTCTTTAACAGCACCAGCAATAAAAGAAGCTGCAGAACTTGCCTCATTAGATTCATTGCCCAAAAAACCAAGAAAATTATACCTGAGAGCATATGTATGAATCTTTCTTACAGTGGAGAAGGGAAATGAAGGTAAATTCTTTCTGGGAATCTGTTTTGATAGTCGTGGACAAAGTATAGTATACAACTCGTGTATAATATACTATTGCAGAATTAGACTCCAGATTTTTATTTAATCAGGCAAAATTAAAACTCTCCCGGCTAATTACCGGTGAGCATTGTTTTATGCGTTCTTTAGTTATGTGCAATGGAACATGAAGGTCATACATGATTCTCCATGTCGAGTTTTCATTTGTATTTCACATCCAGTAGACCAGTAGACGTTCATAAAGGCCCCAAACGAGCCAGAAAACATCGATATTTACAAAGTGTTTATTATTGTAAAAATACTTATTAAATAAATTAAGGGTGCACGATTCATCCTACGGAGCATGATATAAGAATTAATAGATTATGTTAAAGCTTAAAGTAGATACTATGTTTGGTAAGTGTAGGTATATAGGTTTTATTATGTTTGTTTATTTCTATCTACTCTGTGGTGCTCCAACATAAGTGATTACACTCTGTACGCAACTCTGCGCTGTTCTGGAACCTAAGAAAGACGCACCTTCAATAAACTGAAAACATACTTCGATTATAAAGAAGAAAACAAACCAAACATTATGTAATTCTTATATTTGTTTCCACGATTTGAGAGAACGGCCGCTTGCTGCATTTTCCAAAATTTAAAAATTCATTTACGTAATAAATTGTGTTATTGAAGAAATTCTTTCATTATAGAGGTCGTTGAGTCTTCTCCCTAAAATTTTATAGCAGGGCATTGAAACAGGCCTGAGTTAATTTCGCTGAAAAATGATCGTTAGAAAAAACAGGTGGAGTCATCAATTTGATTTAAGGGCGAACATCTACTCGAACAACTACTTAGTGAAGAGGATAAACTAAATGTTCCCCAACTTAATGCAAAATCCTCATTCTCTGCCGAAAAATGTGTGGGATCTTATAAGATGAATTACAGACTTGCTTATTTTAAATGAAAATGCACCGCACATCAATTAACTGAGTCTCCCGCTTCAACATCCCTTTTATTATTTTTTCCCTCCGTACTCTAACAAAGGTATTTTTACCAAGCCCAGTTCCTGCTTTAACATTGAAACGTAATTTAATACTCAAAGGTGTCTTCATTTCAGTTTCTCATCATTTTTAGATTTCCTAATTTCACTAAATTAGACACTCGCTAGTCTACGACAATTTTGAATCATTTTATTTAATTAAAACTTTTTGAATCGGTGTTAAAATAGAGCACAAATAATAAAAACACGTTTTCTGAAAAGACATAAAATTTAAACATTTTTCACCCATTATTCATTATTTTTTATTCTTTGTAAAGAAATATTCTCGTGTTCTATGTATAATGTATATGCCATACTGACAATGTCATACTGAATAATTTCGTTATTCCTTGAAATAACTAGTTATTTCATGAATTACCGGGCGCCATTCATCATAAAATGCGAATAAAATGCAATATTTTAATAATAGATACCTACCTACTTTAACACTTTTTATGAAATAACTACATAGTTAAACTGTAAAATAACTGGTTATTAGCTATATAAAATAACGTATTTCATGCTTTAACCGTAACTCATCGAAGTTCACTCGGCCAGATCTTTTTTGAGATCTGGCCGAGTGAATAGTGAATTTCAATATTTTCGGAGTGTGAGTTAGATATATTTTTGGTACTACTGAGGATGACAACTTGGTTGTCGAAATACGTATATAGGGTGTTAAAAAATACTGTCAAAAATTTCTGCAGCATCTAGGTAGTACTCATCAAAATAAATTAAAAAGTTTGTATAAACATTTGGCCTAAAACGTAGCCCTAGGTAGTTGCAACCCCTTAAAACGGTTCAGATGATTTTTTTTTAATTGATTGAGCAACGGGAAAAGATAAACAGACAAAATTTTTGGCATTTACTTAGTTTTTCAAGCCAAATAAGATGCGCTGGTTCATTCTGGGTTTTTAAAATAATTGGCGTCCTTTGTAGGGGAAGACTTTTTCCATTTTAAGAAATATGTTTATATACGCTTTTTAAATTATTTTGATGGGTACTACTCGCTGCAAAAATTTTCGACAGTATTTCCTTAACACCCTGTATAGTTTTTCAAATTTTGTGTGGTTAGGGGTCTAACTGATTTTTGAATGAATTATTTAACCACAGTCTCTAACATCTCAATCCTTGGGTGGGCCAATAGTGCGTAGTCGGTCCGGATCTCTGGTTCTATTCAAGATATCAACATTAAATTTTACGTGTGTGTGGAGAACCCCACGAAGCTTCTGTTAAAATTATTTTGATGCTTCGCACCAAACCTAAGTTATGTTTTTTTTAAATGGAATGCCCCACATTTGTTTACATATTTGGATTCCCCATAAAATTTCATGAAAGTTGATATGGTACACGGTGGGGTTTAGAGTAAGCGATGTTAAGATATGGCCATTTTAGTACCAGTGTGAACCCAAATTTGTGGTGCTACTGACGTCTGCTGGTCAAAGCTAACTATGATTTTAGTATTGAAAATACTTCTGGGCGCGTGTATATGGGACTCATCTTACGAAAAATGTATCGACACGCGACAGATTCTGTCGGCGGCGCGCGCAGTCCAGGCCGCTAATAATAATATATTGGATGGAGAGCGCTAGTCAGATGTGCACTAAGGTACGGCAAGCGCGAGTACCGTTTAAGAG
The DNA here is from genome assembly GCA_963966045.1 of Xestobium rufovillosum. Taxonomy (NCBI): domain Eukaryota; kingdom Metazoa; phylum Arthropoda; class Insecta; order Coleoptera; family Ptinidae; genus Xestobium; species Xestobium rufovillosum. The sequence goes on from OZ014504.1 coordinate 19,094,918, forward strand.
GGATATCGCGTTGCAATACAGTACAAACAGTACAAACAGTACAAAATGGATGCGTTAATATTTTGTTACGTACTGCGTCAGTTTGACTATGTGCCTTGTGCGTGTCACAAATCATTTCTTGTATTGTATTGTATCAATAATATACCAAATTGAAACGGCACAGATCACTTTTGTTGGACATCTTAGAAACCGAGCAGTTGTGTCGGTATTTTCAATACGCCTATGATACTTGCGTAAGATGCGAGGTCTGTGAATTTTTTAATTGGACTAGGTTCAGAGGATACTCTATTCATTAACACTTTTTTCAATATAGTTCATATTGTACAGAGTGGCCAACATGGGCAAAATGGAGCTTTCTCAAAAATGTTAAATGAAACATCCTGTATATTATTTGCAGGTTTGATAGCCATTTTATTAAGCTTTTGACTGATGTAGAAATTGGCAGGCCTGCGACTGATAATTTAGGCAAAAATAAAGATTAAACCTTAAGAATTGAAATGTTTGCTGTAATTTTGTACCAGTAGTAGAGAGTGGGGCGGTTGGCCGAGACAGACACGGGTCATTTCCCCATATACGCAATGCATTTCGGCAGCGCTTCAGCGGTGGAGGATGTGAAGGATGTGGAGGACCTCCGCATTTAATTCCAGTTTTGTTATACGTACCTTGCAATATTCATCCACGGTTATAATTAGCAGAAATTGGTTTATACGTATAATCACCTAATTGTTATTTATAATAAATCAGTTGCATAAATAATTTGAAATGAATAAAATCGTCATTAAAGTGAATGCAAAAAGAAGTGGCGGAGTTTACAAAAGTATTGATAGGGGATTGGTTGTATGGAATGAGCTAATTATTGTATTGAAGCCCCTTCGTTTACAAGCCTACACGTCTGGAAACGTTCCTTTCTTTTGTTTTTTAATATTCAAATGTCCTCACAATAATAAAAATTTACATAATAATATAATGACATGGCAATAAGCAGCCGTCCGTGTCCCTTTAGTGCATAAAAATGCCAGATATATTCACAATGTTTACCACCAAAAGCACTGCACGTCGTAATAAACTTATAAATTAATTATTATTCTTTTAAAGTCATTGTGCTGTAAAATTATTAATCATGCTTTCGATATGAATCACAGTTTTATCCTTAACCTAGCATTACAATCAATAAAATAGTGAATAGATTTAATACCATATTGCCCTTTCATCTTCCGGCTTTAAGCACCATTTCAATAGGCCTAAACAACCCCATATGATATTTTTAACAATATACATTCTTAAACGTACGGTTGTGCACTTTTACCCAGTAACACCTGAAAATACTATTAATATTCTGACAATTTCTCTACCTGGTTTACACAAACAAAAGTTACGGGGGTCATAATATTATTCATGAACTATTTAAGATCACCTCTTAGAAAATAGACGGCTACCTGTTCAAGGGTGTGTTTTTTATATTTCAGACATTTAACCTCTGCCAAAAAGATGGAATTATACGTGTATAACGTTCTAGAAATACCATGTGCCTATTTTTACATAAAATGATTTTACTCATTATTTGTCTGGATAAACAATAAATTGTCCATATTTCCCCTTTTCTCCCGATTTCTTGTTCCTCTTGTTACTGTTATGACAATATTATTTACAAATTTTAAATTATATTAGTAGTTTAGATTTACTCCCCCAACTGGTTTCTACATATATCGCAGGAGACAATGAAAGGTAGAGGTAAAAAACTGAACAATGGGGGTGCACCTGCATCTATACAATAACAAAATTAGAGAGATACAATACCAATGTGACGTGTCTATGAAAGTAGACAAAGACAAGTCTCGACTTGTTCAAAACTAAAATCAAATGTCACTTGTGGGGATTAAATAAGGCAGACAGTTGTCCGTCCCTAGGAAGCGGGCATGGATAAAAGATGTAAATATTATACGTATCGGCCACGGTTATATCTGGATTTGCCGCTCAGTGGATCGCGCTCTTCGGCTATATCTCTAATTGGATTATGATTTCTGTAGCTGAATTGCATTATGGGAAATATTCGTGTATAAAAAGCAGCAATTAAGACGCGACGTCTCAGTTCTGTGAACTACGTCTAAAAGAAGACATCGAAAATGAATAATTATCAGTGCTATTCTTGTAATAAGTTCTTTCAAGACTGGATAATTTAAAGCGACATAAATTGCGTTGTACTAATCATAAAAATAGTGACAAAACCTCTAGTTTCTGTTGCCCTCAGTGTAGTAAAATGTTTTCGAGATCAGATGCCGTATTTCGACACATTAAATCAGTGCATAAAGAGAAGGAAACGTCGACGTTAACTACAGCAGACCAGACACCTAATACTAACGTAGATTCAACTGAAAAGACAGCCTTTACCATCATCGAGGAATATAAAACTAATAACAAAAAGTATAAACTTTCTCGAAAAAATGTTGCATTTAAAATTAATGAGCCCCGCCGAGACCAAGATCAACTGATGTGGATAAAACATGGCGTCGAAGGTATTGTTAAGAGAATTGTAGAAAACGTACAATCAGGAGACAGGGTGGGCTTTGCGTTCACGACGGATGATCATCAAAAGGAAAGTCATCTACCGTTTAGAAAAGCATCAAACTTAACCTTCGATCAAATTTGGGGTATGATATCACAAATATATCAAAGTAACTCAGAGGGGTTGAATACAAGCAAGTTCCGGATAACCATGACGCAAATCAGATCACCTACCGGGCAAGGGCATAATTGCAGATCAGGTTACTACGGCAACTTTGAAGAGGAATGTAACAAAAGGCGCGGAATTATCATGGTAAGCATACATTGGCGTATTTAGCCATTCCATCATCCACAATACCAATGTGACGTGTCTATGAAAGTAGACAAAGACAAGTCTCGACTTGTTCAAAACTAAAATCAAATGTCACTTGTGGGGATTAAATAAGGCAGACAGTTGTCCGTCCCTAGGAAGCGGGCATGGATAAAAGATGTAAATATTATACGTATCGGCCACGGTTATATCTGGATTTGCCGCTCAGTGGATCGCGCTCTTCGGCTATATCTCTAATTGGATTATGATTTCTGTAGCTGAATTGCATTATGGGAAATATTCGTGTATAAAAAGCAGCAATTAAGACGCGACGTCTCAGTTCTGTGAACTACGTCTAAAAGAAGACATCGAAAATGAATAATTATCAGTGCTATTCTGATAATAAGTTTTTTTCAAGACTGGATAATTTAAAGCGACATAAATTGCGTTGTACTAATCATAAAAATAGTGACAAAACCTCTAGTTTCTGTTGCCCTCAGTGTAGTAAAATGTTTTCGAGATCAGATGCCGTATTTCGACACATTAAATCAGTGCATAAAGAGAAGGAAACGTCGACGTTAACTACAGCAGACCAGACACCTAATACTAACGTAGATTCAACTGAAAAGACAGCCTTTACCATCATCGAGGAATATGAAACTAATAACAAAAAGTATAAACTTTCTCGAAAAAATGTTGCATTTAAAATTAATGAGCCCCGCCGAGACCAAGATCAACTGATGTGGATAAAACATGGCGTCGAAGGTATTGTTAAGAGAATTGTAGAAAACGTACAATCAGGAGACAGGGTGGGCTTTGCGTTCACGACGGATGATCATCAAAAGGAAAGTCACCTACCGTTTAGAAAAGCATCAAACTTAACCTTCGATCAAATTTGGGGTATGATATCACAAATATATCAAAGTAACTCAGAGGGGTTGAATACAAGCAAGTTCCGGATAACCATGACGCAAATCAGATCACCTACCGGGCAAGGGCATAATTGCAGATCAGGTTACTACGGCAACTTTGAAGAGGAATGTAACAAAAGGCGCGGAATTATCATGGTAAGCATACATTGGCATATTTAGCCATTCCATCATCCACTGTGGAGGCGTTTAGCGATTAAAATTAATCTCATTCTACTTTTTGTTTTAGGTCAAAAATATGGATAACTTGTGCCTTCCTAGAAGTATAGTCGTAGCATTGGCTAGAATTGAGAAAAACCCGAACTACAAGAACATTCGCGACGACATCGGGAAGGCCCAACTTATGAAGGCAACAGAATTACTGAATGCTGCGGGAGTCCAGATTCCAAAGGAAGCGGGTGCTGGCGTTGAAGAAATTCGCTTATTTCAAGAATTCTTAAACGAATACAAAATCACCGTTTACGAATATGGTACTCGTGAGAAAATATTTGAAGGCCCCGATGCAGACAAAAGAATAAATCTGCTACACAAACAAAATCACTTTAATGTAATTTCATCTTTAACAGCAGCATTTGGTTCGAGCTACTTCTGTCAAGATTGTAATGTTACCTTCAACATGAAAGACAGACATCGATGTACAGATAGTTGCCCTTGCTGTCGGCACAAACCTGTGTGCGCCAAAGAACGAGAAGAGATTCCGTGTTCTAAGTGCAACAGAAGCTTTAGAAATAGCGGCTGTTACGATAACCATCTGAAAAGTAAATTATGCGATAAAATACGTAAATGTTCCAAATGTTTTAAATCAATCGCAAAGAATCGTCAACACCAATGCGGTGAAATATTCTGCAAAATTTGCAAATCATTCCAACAAGAAAACCATCTGTGTTATATTCAGCCTGATAACCGTAGAGCACCCGCAGATGAAAAAACACTATTTATTTTCTATGACCTCGAAACGCGGCAAGAATCCCAGTACAATGAAAAATCTACTGTTCACGTACCAAATCTTTGTGTATTCCAGCAGCGGTGTATACGCTGCCTATCTTTAGATGATAGCCAACTTTCTTGTATCAAATGCGGCATTAGAAGGCATATACTTAAAACTAGCCCCGTTGAATATTTCGTTCAGTTCATTCTCAATCAGAAGAAGATTTTCAAGAAAATTATAGTCATTGCGCATAATGGCCAGGGATTCGATCACCAATTCATCTTAAAATACATCCTAGAAAATACCAAGTATATTCCAACACTGATCATGCGAGGTACAAAATTAATTTTAATGGAGGTAAATAATATAAAGTTTATCGATTCTCTCAATTATTTTCCCATGGCTCTCTCAGAATTACCCAAAGCATTCGACTTACCCCCTACCTTCAAAAAGGGGTACTTTCCACACCTTTTCAATACGCTGAAAAATGAGAATTACACGGGGTTTCTGCCTGGTATAAATTATTACGATCCTGACGCTTTAAAGCCACAAGCCAGAGAACAGTTTTTTGGATGGTACGAGGAACACAAGAATACTGAATTTAATATGCAACGAGAATTGATCGACTATTGTATTAGTGACGTCCAAATTTTAACTGAGGCGTGTCTGAAATTTCGCAAAATTATGTTGGAAGAATGTGGCATTTGTCCATTCACAGAAGCGTGCACAATTGCATCGGCGTGCAATTTGATATTCAGAAGAAATTTCTTGCAACCCAATACTATTAGTATTATACCACGCAACGGTTATCGAGGCACCGACCAACAGTCAGAAATTGCCCTTAAATGGTTACTATGGGAGTCGCATCAGAGAGGAATAAGCATCAAACATGCAGCGAACAGTAAAGAGACTGTACTTAATGGGACAAGAGTTGATGGATATTCTGAAGAAACAGGTCAGGTTTTCGAGTTTCACGGGTGCTATTATCATGGCCACGATATCTGTCAAACATCGTTACGTGATCAGCCTCTGCATAACGACTCCAAAGATACCTTAAATGCCCGATTGGAAAGAACGCAGAAGAAAACCCAAATGCTGCGTAAGGCCGGCTATCAGGTTTTAGAAATGTGGGAATGTCAGTTTCGCAGAGAAATGAGGAAAAACGCCGAAATTGAAGAATACACTTCAGCTCACCCCTTAATGAACCTCGTTCCTCTTAATCCACGAGATAGCTTCTACGGCGGAAGAACAGGAAATACTGTATTAAAGTACGAGGTAAAGCCAGGAGAACGGATTAAATACCTGGATGTATGTTCTCTCTACCCTTGGGTATGCAAATATGGTAAATACCCGGTTAAACATCCTCAGATTCACGTGGGGCACGAGGACTGTTCAAAATTGAACCTAACCGCAACAAATATAAATGGTCTTATAAAATGTAAAATATTACCGCCGAATGACTTATACCATCCGGTTCTGCCCACAAAAGTAAACAACAAGTTAATATTCACTCTCTGTAGAACATGCAGTGAACAACTGTATCAAGGTGAGTGTATGCACAACGACGAGAAAAGGTGTTTAAATGGGACATGGGTCTTGGACGAGGTATTAAAAGCCACCGAGGTAGGATACAAAATTCAAGAGATTTACGAAATTTGGAACTACGAAGTTGAACAATACAGTAAATCCAATAAAATCGGTGGGTTATTTACCAAATTTATTAATAAATTCTTGAAAAGCAAACAACAGGCATCAGGATGGCCGGCTAGCTGTCTCAGTAAGGAGCAACGTGAAAAGTACATACAAGACTACTTGAACCAGGAAGGCATACAGTTAGAATATGGTGAAATTGCTAAAAATGCTGGTCTACGATCTTTAGCTAAATTAATACTTAACAGCTTCTGGGGTAAATTTGGCCAGAGAGAAAACCAGAGCAAGACATCTGTTATAAGATCACCAGCAGAGTTTTACGACTTGCTAGCCAATCCGGCAATTGAAGTTGACAATGCTTTAGAAATAAACGAGGACACCTTAATTGTGAACTGGTCACATATAATGGAAGCCGCGGGTATGCTATCAACGGTTAACGTTTGCACTGCTGCCTACACCACAGCACAAGCCAGATTGAAACTCTATAGCTATTTAGAAAAACTGGGAGACAGAGTTCTCTATTATGATACGGACAGTGTGATCTACGTTGCCCAAGAAGGGCAATATGAACCGCCAACAGGAAATTTTTTGGGTGATTTGACGGACGAACTGGAAAGCTATGGTCCTGGGTCGTATATTTCGACTTTTGTCTCCGCGGGGGCTAAGTGTTACTCGTTTAAAGTGTGGTCTACAAATAAAAATGAATTCGTCAACGTAAGCAAAGTCAAAGGTATTACGTTATCTTATCAAAACAGCGAGAAAATTAATTTCGATACAATGTTACAAATGGTTGAAACACATGAACCAATCCTTGTGTCTCAACAAAATATAAGAAGAACCAAGGAGCATGACGTATTGACCACAAAAGAAACTAAAATCTTCAGGATAACGTCCGAGAAGAGAAAGTTTTGCGAATATTTTACGTCAGTCCCCTACGGATACATCAAAAAACAAAAAACTTGAATGCTCACTCCACAAATAATTCCTTCACCACTACTGTCCAGTTACACACATTCCAGTTTTGTACAAGATCGTTCTTCGCGCAGTGTGTGATATTATAATCTCTTCGGGTTTAAAAGTTCTGTCATATACCTGTCGTGTAGTAGCCTTAATATTCTACGAACGAATGAAGAAATTTAACATATCCACCATGCAAACATATATGGTGTCCTTTTATTCGTGTCGGTTCATCTTTTGGATTCAAAAATACTAACACGCACCAAGTATATGTATACGACCCTAATATTAATATTATGCAATTTTATCTCGAATACTTTATTATAATTATAATGATAAATTTTAGTTTTCATAATGATAATCTGAGGAAACGAATAAAAAATGTAATCATTTATGAAAAGATGTAGAACAAAAGGGGATGTAATGTTAGAAAATTTACTAATAAACATGTAAATATTTTCAATAAAATGTATTAGCAATAGTTGAGCGTTTTGTTTATTACTCCATAAGCAAGTAACCTTTTTTGCCAATTAAACGTGACCTTTGTAAATTTGATATGTATATTTTACCTCTATCGCGACGATGAGGATAATGCTATCGCACGAGGCAGGTATAATTAAAAGAAAAAACTGTCAACTCTCCAGGAAATAACATCACGGTGGCACAAACTGCGTGTCTGGAATGCCCCAAATTGCAGCAGTTTAACAGATAATTATATGTAATATTATAGGGTCCAATCAGGGCTTTTTGTGCCTAATAATAACAAAATTTAAAGAAAAACAAAAAAAAAGTCTAAAATGGTGGTACCATATTCAAAATAAAAGGAAAAAAGGGAAGAAAAAGAACCGCAAGTGGGAGGGTCACTACTGGAGCAGAACTAGGGGTTGACCCATTATGAGAATAAATAAGTACGTAGTGAATCATTGGGGGAGCTACGAATCAATGTGGTTTTTAAATATCATCTGAAAGGAAATTTTCGAAATTTACGCGAAACTCGGAGACTTTGAAAAACATGTAAATGCACGTACCAGGCACCCCCACAGCAGAGTGGCCAATGGCAGACCCTATTTAATTGAAATGCCACCCGGCGCCGGGGCTCTTTTGAAAAATCGACATTAACGATCATCGATTCATAGTTTAAATAGCCCCGTTTCAATATAGGCTTCTATAAAAATAATGTGTAATAGAGTAAGATTGGTGTTGAGATTAACAGAATATTTTCCTAAAGCCTCTCACTCTCACCGAAGCATCTGCAGAGTAAGGAAGGCGTCGAATTCAATATGTAATTAACCTATCAAAATCTTTATACGATTGTAGGTGCATACACACACATATGTATATGAGAAGCTTTTACCGTGGCATAATTATTTAGAAGACGCACGATAGATACTTATCCGAAATAAATTGATTAAAATGAAGGCATCTGCGTCATAAGACTTGAAGCACATTATCCAGCGACCATCTACAAGTACATTAGAAGAAACTTCATGTACAGCCTCAAATGTATCAGAAAATTCGGTGTTAGAGCAGGCCTTCGCTGCCATTAATAGTTTTTAACGCCTGCACAACAGGCACGGCGCGTATGTATTATGTAAAGTATTTATTTCCTTTAAAAGCTACTTAATTACGTCCCGCATGACATATTATGCTAGGGTGATTTTAATGTACCCCTGGCGGGGCTGGCCAAAGTCGTTAATTGAAAGTTTTGGTGAAATTATCAACCATCTAATAATTAATTCTAAGAATCAAATTCCGTCATTACTGAATGCAAATAAATTATAACTCGAAAAAAAGCTGCGAGGACGGAGCGTGCTATTAAAACGTTAAAGAACTCAATATGTATAGGTAGAATTTCCAGTAAGTGAGGCGCATAAATTGAGGCAGGTACCTGTACGTTCTAGTCTTCTAGCAGACATAATAAATAACACAAAGAGCTAAGCTTCAATTGAAAACCTACAATAAAATCAAAATCCCCACCCTATGAAGTATCTAAATACGTTTTTTGACATGGTGTGAGTAAATAAGCATAAAAGTGTCCCTTGAGAGGCACGTGCCGCTAAATAGACGACTGAATAGTTGTCGATTAGAGTAGTTAAGTTAATATTAGAGGTGTTTTTCATAAAGGAATTATGACTCAGACATTTTTTCATACAATACTGACTGATTTTTTCATCCTGTCTATAATAATAAATATCCGGCATATATTAATACCTCATCTCTTCGCCTAATAAAGCTTTTACAGATTTAATTCGTTTTTTGTTTCTTCCTCTTCTCCCTCTTTTTTTCATCAACATCAATGTGAATTTTTAGTATTTTCTGCAATTATTGTTAAAGGGGATAAAATTGCATTTACTCACTTCACCGCAGGATTTTCGCAATACATGAATAAGAAAAAAGTAATGCATGTTTTTCACAAGGTCATTATGTATTTATTTCTGTGGTACCTATGTATGTGTATATTGAATCTATTTTAGATGTGAACAGTGCAAATTTTTTCCTTTTTTAGAGAGAAAAAATTAGGCATTCTAATGCTTTAAGTAGTGTTTCAACCCTTTTTACCCTTTATTGGATCAGAATTAACCATAATATAATAAGAAGCCATCGTATACGTAGCTTCGTGAATCTAAAATTATTATATGTATTTTAAATTTTAGTGAAATTCAGGTATTAATAAAACCACTATATACAACAATCGACGTTTAGGCCGCGTTTGGGGCCTTTGTCAAGTTTTATATGTAAAGTATGAAGTAAAAAGTTGACATAAATCTTTACCGTAGGGGCTTAACGGGGCCGAAACGTCGATTGTTTTATATGCTTAGTGGTTTTATTAATGCTAGAATTTTACCAAATTTAAAATACATATAATAATTTTAGATTCACGAAGCTACGTATACGATGGCTTCTTATTATATTATGGTTAATTCTGATCCAATAAAGGGTAAAAAGGGTTGAAACACTACTTAAAGCATTAGAATGCCTAATTTTTTCTCTCTAAAAAAGGAAAAAATTTGCACTGTTCACATCTAAAATAGATTCAATATACACATACATAGGTACCACAGAAATAAATACATAATGACCTTGTGAAAAACATGCATTACTTTTTTCTTATTCATGTATTGCGAAAATCCTGCGGTGAAGTGAGTAAATGCAATTTTATCCCCTTTAACAATAATTGCAGAAAATACTAAAAATTCACATTGATGTTGATGAAAAAAAAGAGGGAGAAGAGAAAGAAACAAAAAACGAATTAAATCTGTAAAAGCTTTATTAGGCGAAGAGATGAGGTATTAATATATGCCGGATATTTATTATTATAGACAGGATGAAAAAATCAGTCAGTATTGTATGAAAAAATGTCTGAGTCATAATTCCTTTATGAAAAACACCTCTAATATTAACTTAACTACTCTAATCGACAACTATTCAGTCGTCTATTTAGCGGCACGTGCCTCTCAAGGGACACTTTTATGCTTATTTACTCACACCATGTCAAAAAACGTATTTAGATACTTCATAGGGTGGGGATTTTGATTTTATTGTAGGTTTTCAATTGAAGCTTAGCTCTTTGTGTTATTTATTATGTCTGCTAGAAGACTAGAACGTACAGGTACCTGCCTCAATTTATGCGCCTCACTTACTGGAAATTCTACCTATACATATTGAGTTCTTTAACGTTTTAATAGCACGCTCCGTCCTCGCAGCTTTTTTTCGAGTTATAATTTATTTGCATTCAGTAATGACGGAATTTGATTCTTAGAATTAATTATTAGATGGTTGATAATTTCACCAAAACTTTCAATTAACGACTTTGGCCAGCCCCGCCAGGGGTACATTAAAATCACCCTAGCATAATATGTCATGCGGGACGTAATTAAGTAGCTTTTAAAGGAAATAAATACTTTACATAATACATACGCGCCGTGCCTGTTGTGCAGGCGTTAAAAACTATTAATGGCAGCGAAGGCCTGCTCTAACACCGAATTTTCTGATACATTTGAGGCTGTACATGAAGTTTCTTCTAATGTACTTGTAGATGGTCGCTGGATAATGTGCTTCAAGTCTTTTATGACGCAGATGCCTTCATTTTAATCAATTTATTTCGGATAAGTATCTATCGTGCGTCTTCTAAATAATTATGCCACGGTAAAAGCTTCTCATATACATATGTGTGTGTATGCACCTACAATCGTATAAAGATTTTGATAGGTTAATTACATATTGAATTCGACGCCTTCCTTACTCTGCAGATGCTTCGGTGAGAGTGAGAGGCTTTAGGAAAATATTCTGTTAATCTCAACACCAATCTTACTCTATTACACATTATTTTTATAGAAGCCTATATTGAAACGGGGCTATTTAAACTATGAATCGATGATCGTTAATGTCGATTTTTCAAAAGAGCCCCGGCGCCGGGTGGCATTTCAATTAAATAGGGTCTGCCATTGGCCACTCTGCTGTGGGGGTGCCTGGTACGTGCATTTACATGTTTTTCAAAGTCTCCGAGTTTCGCGTAAATTTCGAAAATTTCCTTTCAGATGATATTTAAAAACCACATTGATTCGTAGCTCCCCCAATGATTCACTACGTACTTATTTATTCTCATAATGGGTCAACCCCTAGTTCTGCTCCAGTAGTGACCCTCCCACTTGCGGTTCTTTTTCTTCCCTTTTTTCCTTTTATTTTGAATATGGTACCACCATTTTAGACTTTTTTTTTGTTTTTCTTTAAATTTTGTTATTATTAGGCACAAAAAGCCCTGATTGGCCCCTATAATATTACATATAATTATCTGTTAAACCGCTGCAATTTGGGGCATTCCAGACACGCAGTTTGTGCCACCGTGATGTTATTTCCTGGAGAGTTGACAGTTTTTTCTTTTAATTATACCTGCCTCGTGCGATAGCATTATCCTCATCGTCGCGATAGAGGTAAAATATACATATCAAATTTACAAAGGTCACGTTTAATTGGCAAAAAAGGTTACTTGCTTATGGAGTAATAAACAAAACGCTCAACTATTGCTAATACATTTTATTGAAAATATTTACATGTTTATTAGTAAATTTTCTAACATTACATCCCCTTTTGTTCTACATCTTTTCATAAATGATTACATTTTTTATTCGTTTCCTCAGATTATCATTATGAAAACTAAAATTTATCATTATAATTATAATAAAGTATTCGAGATAAAATTGCATAATATTAATATTAGGGTCGTATACATATACTTGGTGCGTGTTAGTATTTTTGAATCCAAAAGATGAACCGACACGAATAAAAGGACACCATATATGTTTGCATGGTGGATATGTTAAATCTCTTCATTCGTTCGTAGAATATTAAGGCTACTACACGACAGGTATATGACAGAACTTTTAAACCCGAAGAGATTATAATATCACACACTGCGCGAAGAACGATCTTGTACAAAACTGGAATGTGTGTAACTGGACAGTAGTGGTGAAGGAATTATTTGTGGAGTGAGCATTCAAGTTTTTTGTTTTTTGATGTATCCGTAGGGGACTGACGTAAAATATTCGCAAAACTTTCTCTTCTCGGACGTTATCCTGAAGATTTTAGTTTCTTTTGTGGTCAATACGTCATGCTCCTTGGTTCTTCTTATATTTTGTTGAGACACAAGGATTGGTTCATGTGTTTCTACCATTTGTAACATTGTATCGAAATTAATTTTCTCGCTGTTTTGATAAGATAACGTAATACCTTTGACTTTGCTTACGTTGACGAATTCATTTTTATTTGTAGACCACACTTTAAACGAGTAACACTTAGCCCCCGCGGAGACAAAAGTCGAAATATACGACCCAGGACCATAGCTTTCCAGTTCGTCCGTCAAATCACCCAAAAAATTTCCTGTTGGCGGTTCATATTGCCCTTCTTGGGCAACGTAGATCACACTGTCCGTATCATAATAGAGAACTCTGTCTCCCAGTTTTTCTAAATAGCTATAGAGTTTCAATCTGGCTTGTGCTGTGGTGTAGGCAGCAGTGCAAACGTTAACCGTTGATAGCATACCCGCGGCTTCCATTATATGTGACCAGTTCACAATTAAGGTGTCCTCGTTTATTTCTAAAGCATTGTCAACTTCAATTGCCGGATTGGCTAGCAAGTCGTAAAACTCTGCTGGTGATCTTATAACAGATGTCTTGCTCTGGTTTTCTCTCTGGCCAAATTTACCCCAGAAGCTGTTAAGTATTAATTTAGCTAAAGATCGTAGACCAGCATTTTTAGCAATTTCACCATATTCTAACTGTATGCCTTCCTGGTTCAAGTAGTCTTGTATGTACTTTTCACGTTGCTCCTTACTGAGACAGCTAGCCGGCCATCCTGATGCCTGTTGTTTGCTTTTCAAGAATTTATTAATAAATTTGGTAAATAACCCACCGATTTTATTGGATTTACTGTATTGTTCAACTTCGTAGTTCCAAATTTCGTAAATCTCTTGAATTTTGTATCCTACCTCGGTGGCTTTTAATACCTCGTCCAAGACCCATGTCCCATTTAAACACCTTTTCTCGTCGTTGTGCATACACTCACCTTGATACAGTTGTTCACTGCATGTTCTACAGAGAGTGAATATTAACTTGTTGTTTACTTTTGTGGGCAGAACCGGATGGTATAAGTCATTCGGCGGTAATATTTTACATTTTATAAGACCATTTATATTTGTTGCGGTTAGGTTCAATTTTGAACAGTCCTCGTGCCCCACGTGAATCTGAGGATGTTTAACCGGGTATTTACCATATTTGCATACCCAAGGGTAGAGAGAACATACATCCAGGTATTTAATCCGTTCTCCTGGCTTTACCTCGTACTTTAATACAGTATTTCCTGTTCTTCCGCCGTAGAAGCTATCTCGTGGATTAAGAGGAACGAGGTTCATTAAGGGGTGAGCTGAAGCGTATTCTTCAATTTCGGCGTTTTTCCTCATTTCTCTGCGAAACTGACATTCCCACATTTCTAAAACCTGATAGCCGGCCTTACGCAGCATTTGGGTTTTCTTCTGCGTTCTTTCCAATCGGGCATTTAAGGTATCTTTGGAGTCGTTATGCAGAGGCTGGTCACGTAACGATGTTTGACAGATATCGTGGCCATGATAATAGCACCCGTGAAACTCGAAAACCTGACCTGTTTCTTCAGAATATCCATCAACTCTTGTCCCATTAAGTACAGTCTCTTTACTGTTCGCTGCATGTTTGATGCTTATTCCTCTCTGATGCGACTCCCATAGTAACCATTTAAGGGCAATTTCTGACTGTTGGTCGGTGCCTCGATAACCGTTGCGTGGTATAATACTAATAGTATTGGGTTGCAAGAAATTTCTTCTGAATATCAAATTGCACGCCGATGCAATTGTGCACGCTTCTGTGAATGGACAAATGCCACATTCTTCCAACATAATTTTGCGAAATTTCAGACACGCCTCAGTTAAAATTTGGACGTCACTAATACAATAGTCGATCAATTCTCGTTGCATATTAAATTCAGTATTCTTGTGTTCCTCGTACCATCCAAAAAACTGTTCTCTGGCTTGTGGCTTTAAAGCGTCAGGATCGTAATAATTTATACCAGGCAGAAACCCCGTGTAATTCTCATTTTTCAGCGTATTGAAAAGGTGTGGAAAGTACCCCTTTTTGAAGGTAGGGGGTAAGTCGAATGCTTTGGGTAATTCTGAGAGAGCCATGGGAAAATAATTGAGAGAATCGATAAACTTTATATTATTTACCTCCATTAAAATTAATTTTGTACCTCGCATGATCAGTGTTGGAATATACTTGGTATTTTCTAGGATGTATTTTAAGATGAATTGGTGATCGAATCCCTGGCCATTATGCGCAATGACTATAATTTTCTTGAAAATCTTCTTCTGATTGAGAATGAACTGAACGAAATATTCAACGGGGCTAGTTTTAAGTATATGCCTTCTAATGCCGCATTTGATACAAGAAAGTTGGCTATCATCTAAAGATAGGCAGCGTATACACCGCTGCTGGAATACACAAAGATTTGGTACGTGAACAGTAGATTTTTCATTGTACTGGGATTCTTGCCGCGTTTCGAGGTCATAGAAAATAAATAGTGTTTTTTCATCTGCGGGTGCTCTATGGTTATCAGGCTGAATATAACACAGATGGTTTTCTTGTTGGAATGATTTGCAAATTTTGCAGAATATTTCACCGCATTGGTGTTGACGATTCTTTGCGATTGATTTAAAACATTTGGAACATTTACGTATTTTATCGCATAATTTACTTTTCAGATGGTTATCGTAACAGCCGCTATTTCTAAAGCTTCTGTTGCACTTAGAACACGGAATCTCTTCTCGTTCTTTGGCGCACACAGGTTTGTGCCGACAGCAAGGGCAACTATCTGTACATCGATGTCTGTCTTTCATGTTGAAGGTAACATTACAATCTTGACAGAAGTAGCTCGAACCAAATGCTGCTGTTAAAGATGAAATTACATTAAAGTGATTTTGTTTGTGTAGCAGATTTATTCTTTTGTCTGCATCGGGGCCTTCAAATATTTTCTCACGAGTACCATATTCGTAAACGGTGATTTTGTATTCGTTTAAGAATTCTTGAAATAAGCGAATTTCTTCAACGCCAGCATCCGCTTCCTTTGGAATCTGGACTCCCGCAGCATTCAGTAATTCTGTTGCCTTCATAAGTTGGGCCTTCCCGATGTCGTCGCGAATGTTCTTGTAGTTCGGGTTTTTCTCAATTCCAGCCAATGCTACGACTATACTTCTAGGAAGGCACAAGTTATCCATATTTTTGACCTAAAACAAAAAGTAGAATGAGATTAATTTTAATCGCTAAACGCCTCCACAGTGGATGATGGAATGGCTAAATACGCCAATGTATGCTTACCATGATAATTCCGCGCCTTTTGTTACATTCCTCTTCAAAGTTGCCGTAGTAACCTGATCTGCAATTATGCCCTTGCCCGGTAGGTGATCTGATTTGCGTCATGGTTATCCGGAACTTGCTTGTATTCAACCCCTCTGAGTTACTTTGATAAATTTTTGATATCATACCCCAAATTTGATCGAAGGTTAAGTTTGATGCTTTTCTAAACGGTAGGTGACTTTCCTTTTGATGATCATCCGTCGTGAACGCAAAGCCCACCCTGTCTCCTGATTGTACGTTTTCTACAATTCTCTTAACAATACCTTCGACGCCATGTTTTATCCACATCAGTTGATCTTGGTCTCGGCGGGGCTCATTAATTTTAAATGCAACATTTTTTCGAGAAAGTTTATACTTTTTGTTATTAGTTTCATATTCCTCGATGATGGTAAAGGCTGTCTTTTCAGTTGAATCTACGTTAGTATTAGGTGTCTGGTCTGCTGTAGTTAACGTCGACGTTTCCTTCTCTTTATGCACTGATTTAATGTGTCGAAATACGGCATCTGATCTCGAAAACATTTTACTACACTGAGGGCAACAGAAACTAGAGGTTTTGTCACTATTTTTATGATTAATACAACGCAATTTATGTCGCTTTAAATTATCCAGTCTTGAAAAAAACTTATTATCAGAATAGCACTGATAATTATTCATTTTCGATGTCTTCTTTTAGACGTAGTTCACAGAACTGAGACGTCGCGTCTTAATTGCTGCTTTTTATACACGAATATTTCCCATAATGCAATTCAGCTACAGAAATCATAATCCAATTAGAGATATAGCCGAAGAGCGCGATCCACTGAGCGGCAAATCCAGATATAACCGTGGCCGATACGTATAATATTTACATCTTTTATCCATGCCCGCTTCCTAGGGACGGACAACTGTCTGCCTTATTTAATCCCCACAAGTGACATTTGATTTTAGTTTTGAACAAGTCGAGACTTGTCTTTGTCTACTTTCATAGACACGTCACATTGGTATTGTGGATGATGGAATGGCTAAATACGCCAATGTATGCTTACCATGATAATTCCGCGCCTTTTGTTACATTCCTCTTCAAAGTTGCCGTAGTAACCTGATCTGCAATTATGCCCTTGCCCGGTAGGTGATCTGATTTGCGTCATGGTTATCCGGAACTTGCTTGTATTCAACCCCTCTGAGTTACTTTGATATATTTGTGATATCATACCCCAAATTTGATCGAAGGTTAAGTTTGATGCTTTTCTAAACGGTAGGTGACTTTCCTTTTGATGATCATCCGTCGTGAACGCAAAGCCCACCCTGTCTCCTGATTGTACGTTTTCTACAATTCTCTTAACAATACCTTCGACGCCATGTTTTATCCACATCAGTTGATCTTGGTCTCGGCGGGGCTCATTAATTTTAAATGCAACATTTTTTCGAGAAAGTTTATACTTTTTGTTATTAGTTTTATATTCCTCGATGATGGTAAAGGCTGTCTTTTCAGTTGAATCTACGTTAGTATTAGGTGTCTGGTCTGCTGTAGTTAACGTCGACGTTTCCTTCTCTTTATGCACTGATTTAATGTGTCGAAATACGGCATCTGATCTCGAAAACATTTTACTACACTGAGGGCAACAGAAACTAGAGGTTTTGTCACTATTTTTATGATTAGTACAACGCAATTTATGTCGCTTTAAATTATCCAGTCTTGAAAAAACTTATTACAAGAATAGCACTGATAATTATTCATTTTCGATGTCTTCTTTTAGACGTAGTTCACAGAACTGAGACGTCGCGTCTTAATTGCTGCTTTTTATACACGAATATTTCCCATAATGCAATTCAGCTACAGAAATCATAATCCAATTAGAGATATAGCCGAAGAGCGCGATCCACTGAGCGGCAAATCCAGATATAACCGTGGCCGATACGTATAATATTTACATCTTTTATCCATGCCCGCTTCCTAGGGACGGACAACTGTCTGCCTTATTTAATCCCCACAAGTGACATTTGATTTTAGTTTTGAACAAGTCGAGACTTGTCTTTGTCTACTTTCATAGACACGTCACATTGGTATTGTATCTCTCTAATTTTGTTATTGTATAGATGCAGGTGCACCCCCATTGTTCAGTTTTTTACCTCTACCTTTCATTGTCTCCTGCGATATATGTAGAAACCAGTTGGGGGAGTAAATCTAAACTACTAATATAATTTAAAATTTGTAAATAATATTGTCATAACAGTAACAAGAGGAACAAGAAATCGGGAGAAAAGGGGAAATATGGACAATTTATTGTTTATCCAGACAAATAATGAGTAAAATCATTTTATGTAAAAATAGGCACATGGTATTTCTAGAACGTTATACACGTATAATTCCATCTTTTTGGCAGAGGTTAAATGTCTGAAATATAAAAAACACACCCTTGAACAGGTAGCCGTCTATTTTCTAAGAGGTGATCTTAAATAGTTCATGAATAATATTATGACCCCCGTAACTTTTGTTTGTGTAAACCAGGTAGAGAAATTGTCAGAATATTAATAGTATTTTCAGGTGTTACTGGGTAAAAGTGCACAACCGTACGTTTAAGAATGTATATTGTTAAAAATATCATATGGGGTTGTTTAGGCCTATTGAAATGGTGCTTAAAGCCGGAAGATGAAAGGGCAATATGGTATTAAATCTATTCACTATTTTATTGATTGTAATGCTAGGTTAAGGATAAAACTGTGATTCATATCGAAAGCATGATTAATAATTTTACAGCACAATGACTTTAAAAGAATAATAATTAATTTATAAGTTTATTACGACGTGCAGTGCTTTTGGTGGTAAACATTGTGAATATATCTGTCATTTTTATGCACTAAAGGGACACGGACGGCTGCTTATTGCCATGTCATTATATTATTATGTAAATTTTTATTATTGTGAGGACATTTGAATATTAAAAAACAAAAGAAAGGAACGTTTCCAGACGTGTAGGCTTGTAAACGAAGGGGCTTCAATACAATAATTAGCTCATTCCATACAACCAATCCCCTATCAATACTTTTGTAAACTCCGCCACTTCTTTTTGCATTCACTTTAATGACGATTTTATTCATTTCAAATTATTTATGCAACTGATTTATTATAAATAACAATTAGGTGATTATACGTATACACCAATTTCTGCTAATTATAACCGTGGATGAATATTGCAAGGTAAGTATAACAAAACTGGAATTAAATGCGGAGGTCCTCCACATCCTTCACATCCTCCACCGCTGAAGCGCTGCCGAAATGCATTGCGTATATGGGGAAATGACCCGTGTCTGTCTCGGCCAACCGCCCCACTCTCTACTACCAGTTTTGGGGAATTTCCCCTATTTTGCCACCCAAAATTCAGAAAAATGCTTACACTTTGTACTTACAGAAAATTTAGGGAACAGAGTTTACACCGGCGCAAAAAATCTCATTACAAGATTACGGTTTTCTTCGAAGGCACTCCTTGTTTCAATTTATACCTACGTTTATTAAGTTAAGTACGGAAAATTATTACAAATGTTAGTTCCAAGTGATATCCCTCGTAAAATTGTGAGGCTGAATCCCGAAGGCGTGCCTGGCTCCTGGCTCTTGCTTGAAATACGGGAATGTTAACCAAGATACTTCAATCATGTAGGTTTTTAATAAAGCTCTGAAAATTAATCAATTTTTTAAAAGAAAACGGAGAAAAAGGATCTAATATAGGTTGCAGGTGCGTATTTTTCTGAAATGTATGTATGTAACTACAAGTAATTCTTATTTTAAAAACCTAACAAATAATGACATAAAACCTGGAAACTTTCAATACACTTTTCCATTTCGAATCTTGCCTCTTACACATTTTTATCCAAGCAACATCATTTATATAGGCGGAACTAATCCTCACTTCCTCAAATGGTCACCAACCTAGTTATTAACTTCGATTTTTCCCAGTATTAGGCAGGGTTTAGGATATGGATAAAATCGTAATCCCAAGCGATAACTTGGCCTTCCCGCACTGCTATCACCTTGGCAGTCACCAAAAGCACAATGCTTGGATGCTCCATAGTGTTTTAGTTCCGAACTATTACTAATTTTGCACGTTTGCAGTAAAATTTTACCAAAGAATTAATAAACACTTTCAAACAAGCAATACCGCCTACCCCTCTAGGGGATATTGATACAAGACTTTGACATTCGTCCGAAATTGTCATGACGCGTTCGCGCATGCGCCTCAGCATTTTTTTATAATGAAAAGTCCTACTAATTCACATACAAAGAAATGTGTTGGGAATAATTGACGTTTGCCAGGAACTAAAGTGACTAGATTATCTATTCTATATATAGTGCTTCTCGAAAGTAACGGATAAATTCTATAAAATCGTTGAGAAAAATATTTCAAACAAATGCTCGGACACGTCGATTTTTATTTTTAATTTATCATTTACAAATGTAATTTTCAACCCCCCACTCTTCAATCCCTAATCGCTAACAACCCCAACTTTAAAAATTCAAATAGCAAAGTACCCCTTCTGATACCTCACTTGATGGCATTTTTTATGCCGAATACAATAAAAAAAAGTTTTTCAAAATCGGATGATGAATAACGGAGATATTTACCAAAATAATTTTTGAAAAATAACAAAACAGTGTAAAATTAAATTAAACCATCATCATAAGGTTCTCAGTCCGAAGACTGGTTGGACGCATACCTCCATTCTTTTCTATCCTGAGCTAACTTACGCATTTCCCTAAAAGTAGAACATCCTACATCCCTAACTATTTGAGAGCAGTAGTCTAATCTAGGCCTACCCCTACCTCTTTTTATTCCTATCTCTGACTCTAGTATGTCGCGAACTATTCCTTCGTGTCTTAGAAGGTGTCCTACCATCCTATCTCTCCTACTCTTTATTGTTTTCCATACCTTTCGCCTTTCCCCAACTCTTTCTAATACTTCCCTATTGCTAACCTTATCTATCCACGGTATCTTCATCATGCGTCTGTAACACCACAGTTCAAACGCTTCTACTCTTTTTCTATCCGCTTCTCCTATTGTCCAAGTTTCGCACCCGTATAATGCCGTACTCCATACATACGACTTTAAGAGTCTCTTCCTAGTCTCTATATTAACCGTTCTCGAACATAACAGTTGTTTCTTTTTGTTAAACGCAACTCGTCCCTGCGCCATTCTTTGTTTTAAATCTTTAGTGCTCCTACCGTCTTGGGTTATTTTACTTCCTAAGTAGCAGAAATCCGCGACCTCCTCTATCTTCTCATTTCCTATTTGTATTTCAATTTTAGTTCTATTTTCACTCCATCTACATACCAAAATTTTAGTTTTCTTTTTATTGATTTTCATGCCGTAGCCCTGTGTCAAAACTGCTTCCATTTCATTCAAAGCCGCTCCTAATTCTTCTTTGCTAGATGCTAACACTGCTATATCATCCGCAAATCTGAGCATGTTAATAGTTTGGCCCTGTACATTGATCCCTGAGTCTGTTATTTCCTTAACAATATCCTAATCTAGAGACAAACGCTTGTTGAATATTGTGTAACATTTACAGTTGTTTTTACCATTCATTGCTAGAGCCGTATCAACGCCTGCTCGAATAATGGCACTTCCAATTGAATACATTTTGGTAAATATCTCCGTTATTTATCATCCGATTTTGAAAAATTTTTATTTATTGTATTCAGCATAAAAAATGCTATCAAATGGGGTATTTGAATTTAATTTTTAAAGTTGGGGTTGTTAGCGATTAGGGGTTGAAGAGTGGGGGGTTGAAAATTACATTTGTAAATGATAATTTAAAAATAAAAATCGACGTGTCCGAGCATTTGTTTGAAATATTTTTCTCAACGATTTTATAGAATTTATCCGTTACTTTCGAGAAGCACTGTATACTATAAAACACAAAAAATGTTTCTACCTACCTAACTATGTCCGTTATAGACTCCGAAACGGCTGGACCGATGTTGATGAAATTTTCAGGAAATCTTCATATTAGCCCAGCGAGTGTTCCTGTGAAGTTTGGTAGCGATCGGATCAACAGATTTTTTATACGTTTATGTGAAGCCGGGGCGGGTCGCTATAATTTATAAAGTGACAATTGACAGCAAACGTCATTCGCAGTTTATCAAATTTCGAACGATTTTACCACAATTATTTCTTCTGACACAGCAACGCGCCGGGTACCAGCTAGTATATTATAAATGGCAACTTATCAACAAGCAAAATTATCGAAAACATTGCCGCTCTCGAATGTTCTTTGAAAATTATCCCTCGTCTTCGACTCTGGATAATTTTCATAACATTCGAGACCTCGAAAAAATTTTCGGAAATAATTCAAGCACGTGGGGGATTCGATAAGAAAATTTCACACCTAAATAAAGTAAAAAACTAATGGCATTAGTCTCACATTTTTGTCTTGTCATTTAAAACACAATTATGGAACTAAAATTGTAAGGAAGCCTGCATATGTCAATGAAAAGTGCTGTCAGTTGACGTGCAATCGTCTATTATAGAGCATTTTTAGCAGTAAAGAATACCCTAAATAATTTAGGGGTTAGTTTGTGGTTTTTACCATGTCTCGTTTTGGAAAAGATAACTAAGAAAGTATCAGAGAAGGAGTTCAGCATTAAACATGAAACTTCAATTTTTAAATTCCGCGTCATTATTTGACAGAAAAATTTCCGCTTATTAATTTCCCTCAGGGCACCGTGGAGGACAAAAATTTCCGGAAATTTTTGCGTTGCCGTGGTAACGAAACCAAAAACAAACTTCTGATTCGCTAAAAAAGCGATGTGTGAAATTTCCGAATGTAATCTCCCTAGTACTTGAATTATTTCCGAAAATTTTTTCGAGGTCTCGAATGTTATGAAAATTATCCCGAGTCGAAGACGAAGGATAATTTTCTAAGAACATTCGAGACCGAGAAAAAAATTTCGGTTATTAATTCAAGCACGTGGGGGATTCGGTAAGGAAATTTCACACCTAAATAAAGTAAAAAACTAATGGCATTAGTCTGACATTTTTGTCTTGTCATTTAAAACACAATTATGGAACAAAAATTGTAAAGAAGCCTGCATATGTCAATGAAAAGTGCTGTCAGTTGACGTGCGATCGTCTATTATAGAGCATTTTTAGCAGTAAAGAATACCCTAAATAATTTAGGGGTTAGTTTGTGGTTTTTACCATGTCTCGTTTTGGAAAAGATAACCAAGAAAGTATCAGAGAAGAAGTTCAGCATTAAAAATGAAACTTCAGTTTTTAAATCCCCCGTCATTATTTGACAGAAAAATTTCCGCTTATTAATTTCGCTCAGGGCACCGTGGAGGACGAAAATTTCCGGAAATTTTTTGCGTTGCTGTGGTAACGAAACCAAAAACAAACTTCTGATTGGCTAAAAAGGCGATGTGTGAAATTTCCGAAATAATTCGCGACTCCAATGTAAACTATCCCCACCCTAACAGCTGATTGATTGAGGGTCGTAATTTACACCCGATAATTTAATGCATTTTGCATACTAAAAAATAATTAATGCTCGATATAAAATAATGAATGCTCGATAAAATATAAAAATGCCGAATAAACTAATACAATATGCTTTGTATTTTAAAGAAATTCACCCGATAAAGTATCCCATTTGCACTATAAGTTCTGGTCGCTACTTTAATCAAATAAGCGCTCTAAAAAATGTAAATGCTCGATAAGTCGGGTTCACTATTAAATCAAATTTTGCTTGATATAATTGAATTATCCCGATGGGGTACTAAATAAACGCTCGGGGGGGGAGACTTAAACGCTCCGCTCGCTTCGCTCACTCCGCTTGCCCAAAGACCGGAAATAGTGGGCCGTGGAACCACTTTTTTGACTGTATTCAGTGAGGGGCAAGTATAAAACAAAGCAGTTCGTTTTGTATACCTTGATATACCGAACATTCATTATAATAATTGAGAGTTTATAATTTTTTATCGAATATTTATTATTATGGGAGGCATTTGAATTTTGTGTCAAACTTTCATTACATTTATCGAGCGTCTATCATATTTATCGAGTATTTATTATATTAGCGAGCATGTGAATTATATACCGAGCATTCATTATAATAATCGAGTATCTGTTATTTATATCGAATTTCTATTTCTTAATCATGCATTTGTATAAATTAACGGGAAAGTGTACTCTGCAGTATGATTATAATATCGAGCACCTAATTATTTGTTCCCATTGATTGAGAGCACTTGTCAGCTGATGATTATATAGGGAAGTTTTCGCAAGTGGCAAGTTTCTTTGAAAATTGTGGTTTTAAATGACAAAATTATTGTTAATGTCTATTTTGAAATTCGTTAAATGTTTACTCGTAGAACGTAATTCAGGCACAAATAAATAAAACTGGTCGCATTGTACCCATTACCGACGCAAACAATTATTGCAGGTTAGGTTGGTGTTTCACATTAAATTTGGATTTGGCATAAAACATCCAATCTTTTTTTGCAAAAAGGGAAAAACATGTATTTAAGAATCGCCGAAGTGTGTAGGTTTTTAGATGCAACTGCTGTAACAAGAAATTTTGTGGAAGGTAGGAAAATAGCCCTGATAGTTTTGTACATGTTGTTTGAGGTTAATTTATGCTATTTTATTTTTTGACAAACGTGAAAAGTTGAAAATTTACATAACAGTGCCTTACAGAAGCAATATTACAACTCACAAGCACTAGAAAATAATAATTGCTGTCTTTAAAGTGTCGTGAACAAACACGCATAAATTTCGATGATGGCTTTCCCATTTTTAATTTCATTTCCCAGGCCTTTCTCACGTCAACTTTTTCTTCCATCCCCAATTTATTTGTAAGAGTCACAAGTGTACCTTGCGCAGGAAATGTATGAAACGAATAAACGATACTTAACTCCGGACATTTTGATCCACGAGAGTTGCAATTGTATACACAACACATTCATGTTGGAGGTTGGACTTGTTACTCATTTTGACAGAAGAAGTGTGTGCCATTACAGATTTTTATGACGACGGCGCGGCGGTCTTAAATACACAAATTACCGATAAAACTGTAAAAATATAACTGAAATGTAGTTTCTTGAAAATCGCAACCACACACGTAAACAACAGCTACCACGCGGACAACCTCTCTTGCTCTCATACCAAGTTTCTCAATTTTGCCACCAGGGGGCGTTCCACTGCGTTCGCGAATACACGCTTATATCCAAATGAAATGTTCCCATTGGTCAATTTGACGATGAAAAAAATAATAACAACATAACAATTTAGTTGCTGATATTATTGCTGTCCTAAGTATAAAAATTGTCGTGTTCACTGGCCCAATTTATTTAACTTATTTGAAATAACAGTACGGTTTTTCCTGACGTTAATATTTATAAATCAAAAATGTGGTACCTATTGCTAGTGTCACTATACAAATGATTGTATAAGTACATAAGTAGTTTTGTTAATAGATACAATGCTACAAAATTGTTGGAAATATATGTATAAGTGCATTGTGTCAGCAACAAGATCACACATTTGACTAAAATATATTGTTATCGACAGTTATAATAATGTAATTTTGTTACGATGATCACACAATAATATGGCTTTTGTTAACAATAACAATTTTATATTGTAAATAGCCCGTCCACCTTGTAATACAACAACAATTTTCTGTTGGTGCAACATGCAGGTCTGTTCTATTAGGCGTTTTTCTGTGATGCCGCCATTTACTATTCGCGGCCTTTTTGCGTGTGACTAACTGTTTTTTTCCTCTGTTCTCGGTCATGAAAATGGCAGCGCGGCAGGGGATGCAATAGTTACAGATTGCTTGCATAAATGGGGACTTGATTACTTTCTAGATATATTTCGGGGTAAATACAATTTAATTACAAATCCGGCAAAATAAAAAGTTCTCGAATAATTACATGCGAAAATCTGCACAATCTTTATTTTATTTATTTATACAGGGTGTTAACTATAACTCTGGCCAAACTTTACAGGCTTATTCTGCTAATCAGAGTAATGCTAAAAGTTTGTATACAGGTGTGTCCGAAAATGTTTCCTAAAAAAGTTATACGTGTTAGAAGTTATTAACGCTGTTTATTTAAGTCTTGGCGTAAGTTGAATTTCCCAGTAGAGTCGCTGAGTTGCACGAGTATTGCCATTTGCTCTTCCGTACATACAATGGATATCAGCTAATTCAGGATTGGTATTTGAATGACACTTAAGTCTAAAACACATTGAACATGCTTTCAAACAATGCTGTTGTGACATTTATCAAGAAATTTGATGTAATTGTCAGGTTCATAGGTTATTATAGTGTTGAATTCAATTTACGTCAAGACTTAAGTAAACGTTGTTAATACCTTCGAAGACTTTTAACTTTTGTACCTAGGAAACATTTTGGGACACCCTTGTAAACAAACTTTTATCATTATTCTGATTAGTAGAATAAGCTTGTAAAGTTTGGCTATACAGTTAACACCATGAATAAACAGACTCGTTTCTATACCAACATTTCACTAGCATTCTCGATCCCCATTTTAACTTTCTTCGTAGCTCGTACGGTTTACGATATCCCAATGGTGAGTATCGAATCTGAATAACCCTGTATTATGACAAATATAGAATCCCTTTCTTTAATGCATTTTCGGGAAATTGCTTCCCAGTTTCAGAAGAAATTGTTTCTATAGGTAGTCTTAAAAAATAGATACAATTCCTTACGAAGATGGGATGCAATTTCCAGAAAATGTGTTAAAGAAAGTGAATTTGTATGTTATACAGAGTGATTCACGGAGACGGTCGGTTAGACATTTCTCAGAAACGGCAGCGAATTAAAATCTGAAAATTTGCACACAACAGTTCTCGGCTTAGACCATTCTAATTAAAATATTTTCAACGCCAGACAACTTCCGAGTATACCGGAAACAAGTACCTACTCTCTTATTTTAAATGGAATGCCCACATTTTTATTACGGATTTAAATTTTTGGTCGAATTTTAAGTTCACCTTATGCAAAACATCATATCTGTAAAGTGCACCCTCGAGTGCACCCTCTTCGAGATATTGGACTTTAAAAATAGTCGTTTTTCAAATTTCATCACTTACCTATTGCTTGGAAACGGTACGAGATAAAGAAAAATGACTTACATGTCCCTATCCCAGTTTTTCATTCTCTATCTAAAGGGTCTGGAAAATACTGCCTCCTGATTGGTCAAAAAATGACAGAATGTTGCCAATCTGGAAGCAGTATTTTCCAGGCCCATTATATAGAGAATTAAAAACTAGGGTAGGGACATGTCAATCATTTTTCTTTATCTCCTACCATTTCAGCTATAATTGATGAAATTTGAAAAATTACGATTTTTAACGTCTAATATTTCGAAGAGGGTGCACTTTACACATATGATGTTTTGCATAAGGTAACCTTAAAATTTGACCAAAAATCTAAATCTGTAATAAAAATGTGGGCATTCCATTTAAAAAGAGAGAGTAGGTACTCGTTTCCGGTATAACCGGAAGTTGTCGGGCGTTGAAAATGTTTTAATTAGAATGGTCTAAGCCGATAACTGTTGTGGGCAAATTTTCAGATTTTAATTCGCTGCCGTTTCTGAGAAACGTCTAACCAGGGTAATAGAAGACAGGTATCCGCACGGAGCGCTAGCTCGTGGAACCTTTTCGTTGCCACTCAGATTAGAAAGAGACAGAGCATAGAGGGGGCCGCCCGCAAAAGATTTAGTTAGTCCGCTTGTGATTTAAAACTCATAAAATTTGATAATAGGTAACTGGACTGAGTTTATACCGAGGTTTATACATTTAATCGAGATAAATAAAAAGTAGCTTACCGGATAGAAGAAATACTTTCATATAGTGGTAGTTTATCATTTCTATTTGAAGGCATATCTATACATGTATTCGATTTCATAATGAGTAGACGTTCATGTTATAATGGATATGGGAAGGATAAATAAAATAACGCAAATTGAACTTGGTGAAAGAATTATTACTTTTTGGAATAAGTACCTACATATTTAGAACAAAAAATAAGCACATTATATTAGATCTTAAGTACTTTGTACCTACTTATTAATAATAATAATAATAATAATAATAATAAATCGACTTTATTCCCATTATACGTTGACATAAAAAAATATAAGTATTCAATATTAGGGCGAAGTTTAGCCTTAGGCTATTCTGCCACTCAACCCCAAATATAATCAAACATACACTAAACAACAGATCAAAACCGGCACACCACAGCATCCGCAAGCACGCACTCAAGGACAAAGTTCAATCAAAAATTATATTAATACCTTAACAAAAGCAAATTGAGAGTCACTGGGCTGCATACAAACCCTACAAATAAAATAAACTACATACATAAGTAATATCAATTAATTTTGAGTCAACTGAAGTTCGAGGAAATGTTTTTTACTGGACGATTTAAATCTATTGACACTCAAATAATAATTAGGAGAAATTTTAGAGAAATTGGATCTAGTACCAAAAGCATTAGGAATGAGGCAGGAGATATCCTAATCGAAAGCGGGGAGAAGGCAGATAGGTGTAAAGAATATTTAGGAAACTTATATGCGGGACAGGAAGTGCAAGATATATTAGAAAGCGAAAGCAGTGTAGAGGGGGATAACCTAGGGAATCCTATAATGAGAGAAGAGTTTGAGCTAGCACTAAAAAGTTTAAGGAATAATAAAGCGCCAGGTATAGATGGCTTGCAGGCAGAAATCTTAAAGTGCGCAGGTCAAGAGGTAATAGATCGTTTATTTAAATTAGTTAGTCGTATATACCTGACAGGCGAGATTCCAGAGGATTACAAACGGAACATCATGGTAGCTTTGCCAAGAAGGAAAGGCGCGGATAGGTGCGAAAATTTCAGAACCATCAGTTTAACTTCCCATGCGTCAAAAATTTTAACTAGAATTGTGCAAAGAAGGATGGAGAAAAAGGCGGAGGAAATATTAGGAGAAGATCAGTTCGGATTTAGACGAAATAGAGGAACGCGCGAGGCCATCCTAGCTTTACGAGTAATTATAGAAAAAACGATAGAAAAGAGAAAGAGCGTCTATATAGGATTTGTAGATTTAGAAAAGGCCTTCGACAACGTAAAATGGGGGAAGATGTTCGAAGTGCTGAGAAAGGTAGGGATGAAATATAGGGACAGAAGAATAATACATAATCTCTACGAAGAGCAAAAGGCAGTTATAGAATGTGAGCAGGAACGAACGGAAGTAGATATCCGGAAGAGAGGAAGACAGGGATGTGCATTGTCACCTCTAGTTTTCAACTTACATATATATCGAAGATGCTATTAATATTGTTAAGGACAGAACAGCCGCAGGGATTAACGTACAGGGTCAAACTATTAACATGCTCAGATTTGCGGATGATATAGCAGTGTTAGCATCTAGCAAAGAAGAATTAGGAGCGGCTTTGAATGAAATGGAAGCAGTTTTGACACAGAGCTATGGTATGAAATTCAATAAAAAGAAAACTAAAATTTTGGTATGTAGGGGATGTGAAAATAGAACTAAAGTTGACATATAAATAGGAAATGAGAAGATAGAGGAGGTCACGGATTTCTGCTATTTAGGAAGTAAAATAACTCAAGACGGTAGGAGCACTAAAGATATAAAACAAAGAATAGCGCAAGGCCGAGTTGCGTTTAACAGAAAGAAACAACTGTTATGTTCGAGAACGGTTAATATTGAGACTAGGAAGAGACTCTTAAAGTCGTATGTATGGAGAACGGCATTATACGGGTGCGAAACATGGACAATAGGGGAAGCGGATCGAAAAAGAGTAGAAGCGTTTGAAATGTAGTGCTACAGGCGCATGATGAAGATACCGTGGATAGATAAGGTTAGCAATAGGGAAGTGTTAGAAAGAGTTGGGGAAAAGCGAAAGGTATGGAAGACAATAAAGAGTAGGAGAGATAGGATGGTAGGACACCTTCTAAGACAAGAAGGAATAGTTCGCGACATACTAGAGGCAGAGATAGGAATAAAAAGAGGTAGGGGTAGGCCTAGATTAGACTACTGCTCTCAAATAGTTAGGGATGTAGGATGTTCTACTTTTAGGGAAATGCGTAGGTTAGCTCAGGATAGAAAAGAGTGGAGGTACGCATCCAACCAGTCTTCAGACTGAGAACCTTATGATGATGATGACACTCAAAGATTTCAATTCCAAAGGCAAGTCACCGAAAACGTGGACAGCATTGTTCACAAAACACTTGCGAAAAAAAGATGTACGATGTCTGGGCATATGAAGTAAATGTGTGTGTCTTATATTAACATTATGTAACGTACTTCTTAAGGCCAACAAGTTCGCCAAATAGGCAGGACTACCACCACTTATAATTGAATGTACAAACACAGCCAGATGGTGCCTCCTCCTGTTAAACATACTAAGCCATTCCAATCTTTTAAACTCTTCCGATATGTGGTCATACTTTCGTAGATTGAAAATTAGACGACAACATGAATTCTGAACCCGCTGAACTCGCTGTGAATCAACATAGTCCAAGCACGGTCCATAGACAAAGTCACAATAATTGAAATGGGACAACACTAAAGACTCAGTTAAAGTTTTTTTTAAGTTGGCATTCAATATATCTTTGTTAACGTATAACAGCTTAAGGGACATATAGGCTCTCTGAATTAAAATATCAATATGCCCTGAAAACTTCAAGCCGCTATCGATAGTGATAGCAACTATCGACAACAGGAAGAGGTACAGCTTCAATATGAACAAGAAATAAAGGCGTAAGATATAACAATTTATTTTTGCTTCCAAATAAAATTACATGTGACTTAGCTGAATTTAGTTTTAAATTATGAGCTTTCGATAATTGCTGTAGTCTATCTAGATCCGAGTTAATGTTAAATAATGCCTGTCTATAATCATCTAAATGAAATTTATATAATAATTGTGTATCATCGGCATAAGCATGTAAGTGGCAATTATCATTAGCAATAGAATTTAGCAAATCTGCCGTGTAAATAATAAATAAAAGAGGACCCAAGACTGAACCCTGTGGTACCCCAGAAGGCAGAAGCGTGGAAGTAGATAATATATTATTAACTTTTACTCGTTGAGAACGATTTCGCAGGTAAGACTGAAGGAGAACCGAAGCTGACTGCTCAAAACCATAAAACTTAAGTTTGGACACCATAACCTCATGGCTGATGGTGTCAAAGGCTTTTGAATAATCAAGTAAAACAAGAGCAGACACCAATCCAGCATCAGTAGCACTAAGTACAGAATTTAAAACATCTGAAACAGCTGACACCGTGCTATGAGATTTCCTAAATCCAGATTGTCGGAGAGGAAGCAGATTGTGATCAGAGACATAAACAAACATCTGCCTAAAAATAATTTTCTCAAATATCTTAGACAAGGTTGATAGTAAACTTATAGGATGAAGATCAGATAGATTACGTGGATTAGAAATTTTAGGAAGGGGGACAACCACAGCCTGCTTCCATGCATTAGGAAAATAACTTGCAATGAAACAAGAATTCAAAATATGGGTAATATATTTGTCAATGAACGGGCTGCAGTACATTAACATATTGACGGTTATATCATCCATTCCACAAGAAGATGATTTTAAACTGAATATAATATCATGAACCTCCTCCACACTAGTCAGAACAAAAGAGAATTTATTATCAGAATTGAATAGATTTCCATCGTAAAAGTCAATTGTATCCCGGCAATCATCTAAATTTGGCTGCACCACGCTACCGAAAAAACTATTTATGGCTTTCGGATCAGCCAAGGATAATGGAACATTACGGTTTTTACTAGTTTTTACGTTCAGATTTTTTAAATTATTCCACAATCTACGACTGTTCCCCTCCACGCGAAGCATATTATTGAGATATGAGATATTATAACACACAATAAATAAGATAAACAGTTACACTAATATGATTTCAATTACAATGCATCTAAATTAAATCAAATTGTAATCTTCGAATACACATAGAAAAGGCGACGCATAATATAAATTATGTCTTACCAACTTGGCGTAATTGTCTAGTTCCTCAAAGTTAACCAAACGGTGAAAAAGGAGTAGGATAGTCTATTGCATTTCCCCATATGGTTACCTTTTTCGGCAACTGGACACTACGCCAAGTGGAGCGATATACAGGGTAATTCATAACGAGTGTAAAAGATTTCGAGGGCTGATAGAGGAGGTCAAAATAATAAGAAAAAAATCGATGAACGTATGTCCTAAAATTATTTCAAGTTATTTCAACAAGTTTCTCGAAAAAAAACTGATTATTTTCAATATTTCCGAAACTAAGAAAGCTATTAAATCACGTCTTTGCTAGTTAAGAATCTATCTTTCCTGGGAATTTTCTTTCCCCCATTGTTCCAGTTTGTCTTTTGGTATAAAAAGCAACGAAATTTTATTAGCAATGGAGGCATAACCGCTATGACAGTTCGGTACGACACAGCACTTTCCCATTTTCACGTAACAGTAATAACACAACACCTGTCTTAAATAGTTACATAGGTAGGTACCTAAATCAGAACATTATCACATTATTTGCTAAAAAGTAAAAACAACTCAGTAACTGCGAACAAGTGTCAGCCGCAATTTGACATTGTTAGTTTAACTAATCTGTTTTATAGCATTATTGATACAATTTTGCCAAAAACTGACAACATTAAGTACCTATATTCAATAATACAATAACGACATATAATAAATCATATTACATATATGTATGTAGTGATTGCAGAATTGCAAATAATTAAAATACAAGAGCTTAACACAGTAAACCCACATGCACTTCTCCTTGAATCACCCTGTATATGTGCTATTGGCACAAAGTATAGTACCTACTGTAAAACTCAGTCATGTACATAGACTACCAAAAAGTAAATGGTGATTGTTTTAACAACTTAATTTATTCCTTAATTTTTAATCACAATGCAACAAATAAATATAATAAGTAATGAAAGTAGTTCATTATATTCATAGTTACTTATATAAATAGGTACTCTCAATTCTTGTTAATGGGGTATCTAAAGGATGCAACTTTCTCGCTCACACACACTGATTTCCATGAGAATAATGTGTTCATAATTCTTTGATTTAGTAAATAACTTTGGGAGTTTTGACATTAAATTTTGAACAGCTAAGCTACGTTCTCAGTTTTTTTTGTAATTTCAAAAAACAAGTCTCATTTTTCATTTTCAATTGGAAGAAGATGATCGATTTCCAGTTAATCAAAACTACATTTTTCCTTGAAATTGCTAAAAAACTGAAAAATTAGAACATTTCTGCCTAAAGAGTAGCTTAAGTGTTCAAATTTTCGTGTAAGAATTCCAAAAGTTGTTCAAGGAATCTAAGAATTACGAACACCTATTTCTCAGGGGCAATTGGAGACAGTTGGAACTTTTAAATATCCCCTTAATAGGCAGTTTTTCAATTAATTCAATATATTATGGCCCACAACTTCTGTGCATTCCTGTGTTCGTAGGATTTAATGTAATTCTGCAATATAGGTGGCCAGTTCTGTTTGGCAAAGGGATTAGGATTATGAAAACCAAGGCTATTAATTCGGAATTTGACGAGGAGTTATAGCGGGTTGTTGAATTTCGAATCCCTTTATTATTTTCTGCAATCTGAAATAACCACTACGGTGAATATTTAGCGAGCACACACCTACATTTGAAATTAATCATACCTTAGCACAAATGAATAATTGGCCAGTAAATCACGCCCTGATTGGAAATGCAAATGAAAGCCCAAACTAAACTATCTCTGCAGAGTTTCGGTTTCGCTGTTGAACGTTGCTTGTTACTCGATTACCAAAAGTTATTCTCTGTACGGAGGGAAAGCTTTTTGGGACATGCTCAACCGACCAACAAAGGACTTGCGCTTGTGATTAGACAACTACTGAATGGAACTTCGTGCAAACATACTGCACCAGCTAAATCTAGTTACAGACTTTCTTGTGTTAAAAACTATTGACGCAAAACTGTGTGTGCCGGAAATGACGTCCTTGTACAAAGAGAACCCCAAAATTTGAATTAACTTTTAGAATTCGGCATGTTTATACTTAAAATGAAATTCACAATAATGTTACTGACGTTAGCAACCTAAAGGTACTCAATTATTATCTAATTGTCAATATCATCTTCCACGAGACCATTGGAAGTAAGTACATTCATTATTAATGAAATAAAGCGCATTGCACATTTCTTATAATATAAACTATGTTCATATTGAATGGAGAAATAAATACATAATAAAGTAAACCATAACAATCTCAAAGTAATTTAGATTGGAATACAGAGGTCTAAATTAAATGTGCACGCATTCACAAATAATTTGACTCAATAGTAAAGTACTCTTATTTTTGAAAATAATTAAAAATGTTGCTTAGGAAAGTTATTTAGTATAAATATTTATGGATAATTATGAAATAACAGCCACTACGATCAAATTCATTTTTCGGACTTATCACAAATTATCACAGATCTCACAAAAATAAATTTGACCATAGGTGGGTGTTATTTCATAATCATCAATAACTTTTATTCTGAATAACTTTCCTAAGTAACATTTCTCATTATTTTCAAAAATAAGGGTAGGTACTTTACTCTGTAGTCAAATTATTAATTTTTGATCTTCTCTGTATATTGATCGATATTTTTGGAATGTTGGGAGTGCATTTTGGTTTTTGGGAAATTCAGAGGTTTTTATGAAAAAATAATTTTCATAAGTGGATAACGAAAAAGTTTCCCATATGTAGAGAACTTTATAGGACACATTGTATATAGCGTAATAACTACGGCTATGAGGGAATGATATCTGTCAAGTGCTGGCTCCATGTCCTTATTTATACATCCTCCTGATCAGTCATGCGCGATGAACGGTTAGCTGCACCATCCCCCAGCGTAGAATCAGGGCATCATCCACGCCTTGGTTAGACGAGCTAAGCAGATCAGCGAACCAGAGCATCTGAGGGAGGAGCTGAACCATCTATGCCTGACGTTAAGGAAGAACGGCTATACTAGGACCAATATGGAGAAATCCATCAGGAGAAAGCCAGTGATAACAGGAACCAGATATATTCGAGGCATCTGCCTGTCTTCCTTATATCAGGGGATGCACGGACAATATTGGACGCCTTCTGAAGAAGCATGACGAGTACGCACCATATTCAGTGCACCAAATAAGATAGCAAGGGAATTTCCATGGCGACTTGGTGAATCGAATCTCAGTCTAAATCAGTATCTTCTCTCTTAGCGTTAGTGAGGGCGAGCAATTCGTACATTCGTAGCGTAAAACGTTATTATTGGTTACTGGAAATAAGTGTTCTTTCGTCTACGTAACTACGACTTAAAAAAAGTAAGTTTCTACATTATTTCCTAATTTTAACAATAGTTTACGTTGAAATGTTTTGATATTGATGTTTTGATATTAGATACGAACAAAAATTTCGTACAGACTGGTTGAAGGATGCGGCAATGAAAGATTGGCTAGTTGTTGTTGAAAGCACAAGTGGCCAACAAGCTAAATGTAAAACGTAACTGTATAATTATGAATCGATATGCGTCGCTAAAACAACATTCCAAATCAAAAAGCACATTAAAAATTATAAAATTGTTTTTAGAGGAGAGCAGAAGAAGCTTCATTTTCTGCCTGAAACAATAATTCAATCAAAAAAGGCTGAATTTAGTATTTCAGTATTTCGGATAAGTGCGAAAATATTTAAACTATCAGTTTAACTTCCCAAGCGTCAAAAATTTTAACTAGAATTGGTCAAAAAAGATAGAGAAATGAGCGGATGAAATATTAGGAGATCATTCGGATTTAGGCGAAATAGAAGAACGCGCAAAGCCATTCTAGTTTAACGAGTAATTGTAGAAGTAACAATAGAAAAGGAAAAATAGTATATTATACACGAGTTTATAATGAATGCTTGCGAGTTTTGTAATCATCCGCATCGTTATAACGAGTTGTATACTATACTTTGTCCACGACTATCAAAACAGATTCCCAGAAAGAATTTACCTTCATTTCCCTTCTCCAATGTAAGAAAGATTCATACATACACTCTCAAGTATAATTTTCTTGGTTTTTTGGGCAATGAATCTAATGAGGCAAGTTCTGCAGCTTCTTTTATTGCTGGTGCTGTTAAAGAAACCTCGTCTTCACTCTCACTACTCATTATATCTTCTTTTTTAGAATATGCATTTCAAATTAAAAGCAAACCATGCTGATTTGACGTTTCAATTTGAACTGACACATCGCGATAGCGGCCTACTAAATAAATTAGTACGCCGGATAGTGACATCAATTTTCAACTGATTTTAGCGTGTGGCAGAGGTTGTAAATTTGGTAGTTTGTGTGATGGCAAACAGGAAAATTGTCCTCTGCCCACCCCGCGTCGGACATTTTACAATTGGCATGTATTCAAAAATTTAAAAGAAAGAATAAGTTAACCTAAATCTTTTCAGCGTCTCTGCCTTATGATTCAACTTATTAATTACAAAATAAAAAACGAGAAAATACCCGATGTAGAGATTCTGCGCAGTCCCTGAGCAAAGGCAGAGGTTCTGAAAGTGTTTGGAAAGTAGGTAGTCGGGGAGCAGCTTGCTTAAATTCAAAGTGGCGTCCGAAGTCGAGGACACACTTGTTTTGAAGACTGTTTTCTATGTAAAATCACCCGCTGAATCCGAATCCGGAGGACGCCCGTTCATTTGGGACGGCCTTGACCCTGAAAAATGCACTTTTACGTAAAATTTCGAAAAATTGAAAACTCGGAACATTTCAGTTTACATCGTCATATCTTCGTTCTGGAGACAGGAAGCTAATTTTTTTTTTTTTGAAATGTTCTCCAGGCATTTTTGTTTGCAAACCTCTATACACAATTAACTTTCGAAAAAGAACTACACCAGAAATTTGTAATTTTGTACACCGCGTCATTTTTGTGCACCTTAATTTTCACCACGCGAGAAAGTTTTTTATTGTAAAAGATAGATACCTATACAATCGAAATAATATGTCGTGAAAAGTATGCAGAAGTTTTTAGTCAAAAAATCATCTCGATATCTGCAGTACTGACCGAGTTACAGCGATTAACAAATTATTGCTTTTTGCGCTGCGGCATACAGGCTGTCTGAAATTCGGTGTGCAACATGGGGATCTCTATTATCTTAACAGCTAGACCCTAGGTTTAAATTCGGCAAAGTTGCGAAATATTATGCTGACTAATGTCCTCAAAAGCAAATCGAGATATTCTGAATCGTTCTCGTGAAAACTGAAAAAAACTGAAATATTGTGTTTTCGTCTTTTGGCTATAACTTTTTTGTTTGACCTTGTATCTTCATTCTGTAAAAACTTTTACGTTGGCACTTTTTATTCCCTATTTGATAGCATTGTCACTCATTGGCTACGTCGATTCATTTTTGTTTTTTAAAAGCAAACTTCAATTTTTCTTACGGGCGCCATGTCTGAGTGACAGGTGAGCTAATCCGCGTTATTTTCCTGAATACAACGATGTGCTTCATGTTGACTTTTTTTCATATTTTTACAATTTTTATAATTTTTTGCCGATTTTTATGTCTGCGTTCTAAGTTATCTAAGACAAAATAAGAAATAATGTGTGTTACCATGGAAACAAAGTAACCTAATAGCAATTTATTATTGAAATCTAATTGCTCATTCTGTCTCAACGAATAATAGAGTTCAATCATATATCTCGTTTTTCTTTGTTAGGGAGTATTTAATACATATTCAAAAACGCAAAACAAGAAGCAATAACAGCAGGAACCTATTATTTCTGATTTTGTCTTAGATAAATAGAACGCAGAAATAAAAATCGGCAAAAATGTATAAAAACTGTAAAAATATGAAAAAAGTCAATATGAAACACATTGTTGTATTCAGGAAAATAACGCGGATTAGCTCACCTGTCACTCACATATGACGCCCATAAGAAAAAATGAAGTTGGCGTTTAAAAATCGACGTAGCCAATTGGCGACAATGCTATCAAATAGAGAATAAAAAGTGCCAATGTAAAAGTTTTTACAGAATGAAGATACAAGGTCAAACAAAAAAGTTATAGCCAAAAAACGAAAACGCAATTTTTCAATTTTTTTCAGTTTTCACGAGAACGATTCAGAATATCTCGATTTTCTTTCGAGGACATTAGTCAGCATAACATTTTGCAACTTTGCCGAATTTAAACCTAGGGTCTAGCTGTTAAGATAACAGAGATCCCCATGTTGAACTACGAATTTCAAACAGCCTGTATAGTGTTCTATCTCTACTCTACGCATCTACTTACTCCGTGTATCTGCGCCTGCGGGCTGCTAATCTCCGTCATATGCGGGAAACTCGTGCAAATACCAATTACTTTTCTTTGGCAAAGTGATAAAACAGTTTCCGATGTAATGAAGTTTATGTTTAAGTTTAATTGTTTACAAATAACATATCATAACTGTAAAACTGCTCTTAATTTTTCAAATTCTGCGACAAACATACCTACACTATTTGTATCTGTTTTTGTACCTGCCGCCAGGGCCGTTTCTAGTGAGCGGGGAATGCTTGTCAAACACACGGGCGACCAATTTTTGAGGCGGCGCGGCGGGCTGTATAGTATACACCCGCCGAAAAAACGAAATCGGATTACCGAATGCCTCTTTTAAAAGTTAAAGATGGCATTCACTATAAGGCGGCATGCGCGGAGGACAGGAGAACTTCATATTATGCAGTTACTTCTTACTTACATTGTATTTTTTATGCATTTCGATGTAGATCTTATATCAAATTTATGTTACGCCCATGTATGGAGTTCAAATTTTTATGTATTCCTATTTTGAGAACAAATATAAAAACTTTTAAAAAAATGAATCTTTTTCTTCGAATGAGGAACGGTATAGGGGTGTAGATCTCGGTGTAGCTACAGTGTTCGTTAGCTTAGGTTAGGTTGAGGGCAGCAATCCGGCAATACGTAACTTGACACGCGGGCAGCTCAAAGACTTCTAGTCTTTGAGGCAGCCAAGGAGTCAGAAGCGGCCTGCCTGCCGCCTTGAACAATGCGTTATATCCATTTTCAGTTACAGCTTGAACTGTTTCTGCTGAATCATTCATCTGACAAATTATGCACAAATTGTAATTGATTTCCATTTTCACTAATAGTAAACTTAACCTCAATCTTCAATCAAAATCGCACAAACAGTGATTCCAAAACAATTCCACATATACATACTACTCGTACCGACTCGTACATAGTTATTGTTATTTGTAAACAATTAAACGTAAACTTGATTATATCGGAAACTGTTTTATCACTTTGTCAAAGAAAAGTAATAGGTATTTGCACGAGTTTCCCGCATATGACGGAGATTAGCCGCCCGCAGGCGCAGATGCGCAGAGTAGAGATAGAACACTATGCCGCAGCGCAAAAAGCAATATTTTGTTAATTTCTGTAACTCGGTCAGTATTGCAGATATCGAGATGATTTTTTCACTAAAAACTTCTGTATACTTTTCACGACATATTGTTTCGATTGAATAGGTATCTATCTTTTACAATAAAAAATTTTCTCGCGTGGTGAAAATTAAGGTACACAAAAATGACGCGGTGTACAAAAATACAAATTTCTGACGTAGTTATTTTTCAAAAGTTAATTGTATATAGAGGTTTGCAATCAAAAATGCCTGGAGAACATTTCAAAAAAAAATTTAGCTTCCTAGCTGTCTCCAGAACGAACATATGACGATGTAAACTGAAATGTTCAGAGTTTTCAATTTTTCGAAATTTTACGTAAAACTGCATTTTTCAGGGCCAAGGCTGTCCCAAATGAACGGGCGCCCTCCGGATTCGGCTTCAGCGGGTGATTTTACATAGAAAACAGTCTTCAAAACAAGTGTGTCCTCGACTTCGGACTAACTCTTTAAATAAGCGCTTTTTGAGATGGCTGCTCCCCGACTAAGGCCTACTTAGATTAAAACGAGCTGAAATGACTAAGCAGAGCTTCTTTTCTAAACATATTTAAAACGTCTTCCTCTGATCTGAAGCTGATCAGGACCTCGGCCTCGGGTAATTGATTGTTCTTTATGATTTAATTAATTCATGTAATCTAAAGACTGAAAAGATTTAGGTTACCTTTTTTCTTTCACATTTTTGAAGACCTGCCAATTGTAAAATGTCCCAAGCTGGGTTCTCGCACATGGATATTCCTAATTTCCTACAGACAATTTACAATTTTATATGAATACGAAGTGCGCTGAAATGAGTTATAAAAAATGTCGCTATCCGGCGTACTAAATGTAAAAAAGGGTCAAAGCGATGTTCCTATTGGTGTAGTGAATAATATTTATTAATCACTGCAGTGATTAATGTATCTAATTATGATTGAAGAAACACAAGTATAAAGAGTATATTATAAGATAGTCGTGGACAAAGTGCCTTTATAGGATCTGTAGATTTAGAAAAAGCCTTCCACAACAAAAAATGGGGGAAGATGAGCGAAGTGTTCCGAAAAGTAGGAATGAAATATATTGACAGGAGAATAATACATAATCTGTACAGAGAGTAAACTGCAGTTATAGAAATGGGAACGAAGAGAAGTACATATCCGGAAGGAAGTGAGACAAGGATGTGTGTTGTTACCTCTAGTTTTCAACTTTTATATCAAAGATGCGATTAATATTGTTAAGGACAGAACGGCCTCAGGGATTAATATACAGGGCCAAACTATGTATTAACATACTCAGATTTGCGGATGATAAAGCAGTGTTAATATCCAGCAAAGGAGGGTTACGAATGGCTCTGAATGAAATGGAAACAGTTCTGGCATGAAAATCAATAATTTTGGGTATGTAGAGGACATGAAAATAGAACTAAAACTAAAATACAAATAGGGAATGAGAAGATAGAGGAAGTCGCGGATTTCTGCTATTTAGGAAGTCGAGTAACTCGAGATGGTAGGAGCACTAAAGATATAAAGCAACGAATAGCGCAGGGTCGAGTTGCGTTTAACAAAAAGAAACAATTTATTGTTATGCTTAGAATCGGTTAATGTGGAACTCAGAAAAGACTCTTAATGACGTATGTATGGAGTAAGACGTTATACGGGTGTGAAACTTAGACAATAAGAGAAGCGGATTGAAAAATAATAGAAGCGATTGAAATATGGTGTTACAGACGCATGATGAAAATACCGTGGATATTATAAGGTTAGAAATAGGGAGGTATTAGAAAGAGTTGGTGAAAAGCGAAATGTATGGAAGACAATACAGTATAGAAGAAATGGTATGGTATAGGACATCTTCTGAAACACGAAGAAATAGTTCGCATTATTTGGAAAATTTTAGAATAATCTGTCACAGCAAAAATTGTTTTGGTGGAAATTAAGTTTTGTATCTAGACAGCCATGACTGAAAAAGGTTAATTTGAGATCGGAACAAAATACAATCTCATTAAATTAGACAAACTACTTGCCTACTTACTTTTTGTAACTGAGTGAGTGGACATCGTTTTATAATATATATTAGTTTTCATTTGTACCACCCGCCGTGGCCGTGAGTCGCCATAATTCCGTTTAAAAAAATAAAGTTATTCCTGAAAATTACTTCTGAGATTTTAAGATATGAATGTAACGAAAAAATTAGTTGATCATAATTTTGTTTTAATATTGATTTCACACCCCAAATTAAGGTTTTCTTTTCAGGCATGACTATCTAGCTACCAGTTTCAATTTGCTTAATTTTATAATATATTTCTTATCGCATCTAAAATGGCTCAGTACACATAAATCATAAAAATATACAGGGTATCTCATTTAAAAATCTATATTTGTTTTCATTTCCAGTGAATCCGGAGGTGTCTGAAAAATTATACCTTATGCTGGTTAATGTTCTTAAATTTCAAATTATCTTAAAAAACAAAAACGTTATAGAGGTGAGCCTGTATATCACCGGTATACATATAGTTTCACTGGACTGCAGACTAGAGCTATGGGCACAGTTTAATAAAATCAGAAAAATAAGAAATATTCGGCGAGTGCCCTTTCTATTTTTTGGTTCCGAGCCTTAGTTAATTAATTAATATTAATTAATATTAATTGATAATTAATATCAATTATCTGGGTTGAGCAACGGTTTAAGTCTAATCCTTGCAGATTAATCAAATACTAGTTTTGTAGGTGTAAATATATTAAATCACATTTCACCTTAGGCTACTAATAGATATCCTACATTCTCCAGTAGATTTTATGCAGAAGTTGAACTCCCCGATCACCGCAGGGGTATATAAATATACATAAATTTCCAAGTGCATCCCTAAGGCTTAGCCAATTCACTAATCGAAACATGTTGGTATCCTAAAAATAGGAGATATGTTTTAGAACATCTTAAAACCGCAGCAGCGGAAGTAGCGTCTTTGTGCTGGTTGGTGTGCAAAATGGAAGAACTGCTAACAGAGTTGCAGGTTGTTTTCGGCTAGAGTGCACACTGAAATGAATTGATGTAAAAGAATTATCCGTTTCTTTTCGAATGTAAGAAAGAAATAAATTGCAACTGATAACAACACAGGATAAAAGTGGGCGAATATATGTATAGGGTGTTCGCACGAATCACATGGGCAAGTTTATATCGGAAATGGGGAAATTACGAAAAAAATTGTTTAAACAAAAATTGTTAGGTTCGATCTGCTCTGTAAATGGAAAATATTGCATATAACTTGTCCCAGTTATGAGTGGAAGACCAAAGTTACAGTTTCTTAAATGGAACATCCCATATTTTACTTGTTTCTCGAATTCCATACTGAATTATAAATACAAATTGTAAGGAAGACCATGCTCGAAAATATTGACGTTTTTGAGCCACATACTTCAGTTTTTTTTTAATTATTACATATGAAGACTTTTAGAGAGAATTTGTATGCAGGTGTAAACTTGGCACCAAATTTATGGATTTACCCGCACTAAATCCGACATGTAATCTGGGCACCATGTACCCTTCCAGTAATAAAGTAATAAAATTCTTAACAAATTCTTAACTTACAACAACTTTCGTGGACAGTGACAACGAAAAATGTTTATTAGTTGTGAACAGTACACATTTTTTACACAAAAATGTGTCAGGTTAAGATTAAGAGTCCGACAAAGCAGGTCAAAAATTACACCTGCGGGGTTGCGGGTCGGTGAGGTATCCGTTAGAAGGCGGAGAGAACTATCAGCTGTGTTGCAACACAGTCGTGCTAAACACATTTATGGACACAAGAACAACACACGTTTAAAGCCCGCGCTTTTGGTACCTAGTAAATGTGACAACGCCGCTCTGAGTTTACGCTAACTCGCTACATACCAAAGCATATTTTGCGTTTGTAGTACTTTCGCTATACTACGATTAAACCTTCATCCTAGTAAATTTAGCAACACGAACGCTTGATTATGGTAGAAGAAGGTATATTTTATGCCTGTATAGAAACAATTTTTCGAAAACTGTAAATCTCTTGGCGCTGTGCACGCGTGAAGATGGCCAATTTCATGAGTGAACTGACACTTTCTAAGATAAAATTTTTAATTTTTCTTTCTATAGAAGCCTAAAATAAAGTTTCGTTTATAATCTGTCCAAAATTCAACACTTCAATTTTCACCGCTTAGAAATGAGCGTGGTACTACGAAGTCAGTTTTCAGGTTCATTTTAAAGGGGTTTGTCGGACTCTTAAGTGGAGCGAAGAGAAGCGAGCGGACCGTTGCAAGTATTAGCAATATTTTGTAGTGCATAAGACATTGGTTTCATTTATATTTATTCTCGGGAAAATAAAAAGTAGGCATTTCAAAACATATGCAAAAGTATGAAGATCGTTGAATTAATTAAATACTCTGCATACTAAACAATTAATTAACAATTTATTATAGTATATTCAAGATTTAAAAGATCTCATCATCAGTTGGCTGCAGTCTGTTGAATTGTGTTGATCGTTTTGCTGTCGTTCAAGTAAAACGTAAGTAATTATAGG
This sequence comes from Xestobium rufovillosum, assembly GCA_963966045.1. NCBI lineage: Eukaryota > Metazoa > Arthropoda > Insecta > Coleoptera > Ptinidae > Xestobium > Xestobium rufovillosum. The sequence goes on from OZ014504.1 coordinate 19,139,136, forward strand.
TTTTTATTGAAATATTGGTCAAAAACTTTTTATTGATTATGCAATATGTAATGTACGTAAAAAAATGCTCATTTTAAACATTTATTTTGTCATTTTGCAGTTATTTGCAGTGTGCTGATTGCTTCTTAACCTACAAATTCGCCTTCAGTGCATTGCGTCGTTAGTAGCTAGGTGGTCCATCTAACCCTTAAACAAGGGAGAGATGGACCGATATTTTGAGGTGAAATGAACCATTGAAATAGGGTATATTCTAGGATGCCAACCAAATACAAAAGGAAGAGTCCCTCTTCGAAGGGTAACTGGAGTCAGCAGCAATTACTAGACGCAATAGAAGCTATAGAAAACAAAGAATTTGGTGTTAATGAAGCGGCTAGACGTTTCGGCGTACCCAAAGCTAGGTTACTAAGAAGAGAAAAGTTAGGAAATTTGAAGAAAACGTCATCACTGGGACCATCATCAACATTCGGGTATGAAACTGAGCGCATATCAAGAAAATTCAGAAATGTTGTTTTTCCCATAGAAGAAATGCTGCTAGGTTTATGACATTTACTCTTGCAGAAAGACTTAGACTAAAACATCTTTTCAACAGAAACAAACAAACGGCAGGTTTTGATTGGCTGCCTCTTTTTTTACACCGTCACCCTGATTTGACAGTCAGAACATCTGAGGCCGTTTCAAGACCAATAGTTGGGAACTATTTTGATTTGTTAGAAGAAGTGTTGACAGAAAAAGGCTTACTTGGAGAACCTGGTAACATGTTTAATGTTGACAAGACAGGTTTTCAGCTAAATAACAGATCTGGTCAAGTGAAAGGACTGAAAAGGACTCCAAAAATGTACCTGCTCTAACTTCCAGAGAGAAAGGAGAAACAATTAGCGTTATTGCTTGCTGCAATGGGGAGGGTGCATTCTTACCTCCTTTTTGTATTTTTAAAAGAAATAATAAGAAAGATGAGTTCTCCGATGGTATGCCTCCGGGATCAGTGGTTCATATGTCGCAGAAATCGGCCTACTTGAACACCCAGATATATTTTTATATTGCTAAAAGAACACTTCTTGCCTAGAAAGCCTCTGCTGGCTCCGTTCTGCTTATTGTAGACGGACATACGTCTCACTCCAACTTATGTGAGATGTTGGAATTTGCAGATGAACATAACATGACGTTACTTTGCTTACCTGCTCCTACGACCCATTACTTACAACCGTTGGACAGGTGCTTTTTTAAATCTTTAAAAAGCTTCTATTATGGAGCGTGCAACAATTTCATAAAAACAAATCCGACGAGAAAAATTCATCGACTGCAGTGTGGATCATTGTTAAACACAGCTTGAACAAAATCTGCTCTGCGAATAACGGTGTATCCGGTTTCCCAGCAACAGGATTATTTCCTCTAAATCGAGAGGCAATACCTGATTACGCATTCTTTCATCAGCACCTGAGACAGAAGAGCAAAATAACCAAGATCAAGACAATGTAAGTTTGAGAATTCATGTTTCCTGAAGTTAAGTTAACCCAATTTGATACATTTTGTAGGAGGGGGTTCGACGATTCAATAGAAATCCAAGACCCAAAACCATCCAGTTCTCAAGAGGATCCCGAAGAGCCGCCAGGGAAAATGTTAAATATCATAAGTAAAGTTCCCCAGAAAACAGCAGTTTCCGCTGTCAAAAAATTGGCAGGCTTCCATTTTGACATCCAGGGAGCACATCGAAAAACGGAAAGTTCAACAATCAAAAACTGAAAAGGTGTCAAAAAAGAAAATTCAAACAAGAAAGAAGGCAAAATATGAACTCGAAAAGTGAAGAAAAAAGTGAATTTGTACCTGTCGAGGGCCTTTGTATTGGGATGAAAATGAATGCGCAGGTTGCGGCGAAACCTATGAAAATACGAAAAGAAAAGACGACTGGTTGAAATGCATTGACTGTCAACGATGGCTTCCTGAAAAATGCACGAGTTATTTAAATCGGTTTGCCTTATGCGAAAAAATGACCCTAATTATTAATCTTTGTGAGTAATTTCCGTTTTTCCTTTTTTCCCGTATTCAAAATCTATTTCCTAAGGTTCCCTATTACCTCACTATCACTAAAAGAAAAAAGTGGTTAATCTCTCCCGGAATTACCCTATTACCGTTATGTTTTGAAGTCTTTCCATAGTTTACGCATTTTCGGGATAATTTAAATAAATATTTATTCCCAAAAAATTATTGTTTTTATTACTGGGTATAGTAATTTTTCAACATTAATAATCAGTTCATTACATAAAATGGTTGACTGGTATCGAAATCTCAACTTGAACCTCGATTTAAGCGGAAAACTCCTAGTGGATCGCAGTATATTCCAAATAGACGCTTCGTGCTGACGTCTCATCGAAAGGTGGTGCTTTAATACTTGCTGGTGGATTCTCTATTGCTTTTTAGTGCAGCACCAGCTAATGGTGTTACGTCTGATCTATTTTCACGCATATCTATGAGTTCCGCCATCACTTCGTTGATTTTCTATATTTTACTTTTACTTCACCAGGCACTTCAGCAAATTCAGTTCTCGAATCCTCATTCATAGTGTTACGTCTGGTCTATTTTCACGCATATCTTTCAGTTCCGCCATCTCTTCAACGATGTTCTATATTTTACTTTAACTTCACTAGTCACTTCCGCACTTTGGTGGTTAGAACATCCATCCGTAAAGGGCAGAACCTGGGTTCGAGTTCCAGCTTATCGTCACATTTTTCGTGCAGTTTCTAATCAAAAACTCAGCTACCACATTTTAGATTAAGATCCTCTAATAGCCATCTCTTGCAATTTGTTATAAACTGACACTGCTCGGTCAAATATGGAAAATTAGTGAGACTAACTTTATTTGTATTTCATGCAAAATTACCCAAAGGACTTGTACCTTGACGCAGTTCTAGTAATACTGGGACGGGTGGGATGGCTTGCGCGCTTCAATGATCTAAAGAGCCGAACCATAGGTTTAACCATATTGGAGGGGTTTTTATTTGAGAAGCCAGACTAAATCAAGTCCCTGAAAGGGGGCAGCAGCTCTTTCAGTAATCATAGTGGCAGAGATCGTGAGGGTCGGTATGGCACTGTGATACACACTACTGCGATGTGGAAGGCAACGGGAAACCACCACATTATTCTATCCCTGGTACAGCGTACTTCGAATTTATGATGATGGCACCTCCTGGAGTAAAATATTCCGGAGGTAAAATAGTCCCACATTCGGATCTCCGGGCGGGGACTGCTTCGGGGGGAGTCATCAGAAATGATAAGTGTAACATCACACGAGTCGGAGCGTGGAATGTTAGAAGCATGAAACAAGTAGGAAAGTTAGAGAATTTGAAAATTGAGATGGATAGGTTAGCATTAGACGTAGTAGGTATTAGTGAAGTGCGATGGCCAGAAGCCGGAGACTTCTGGAGCGGAGATTTTAGAGTAATACACACAGGATCTGTAGGAGGAAATTCGGGAGTAGGAATTGCTATGCGGATAAAAATAATGCAGAGTGTAGAAAATTTCTTACAGCAAAGTGACAGGGTAGTTATGGTTAGGTTAGATTCGAAACCTGTAAAAACAGTAATAATACAGGTATATATGCCCACTTCTAACTACAGTGATGAGGTCGTAGAGGCAGTTTATAGTGATATTGAACATGTGCTAGATTTTGTGAGAGGACACGAAAATTTAATAATTATAGGAGATTTCAATGCAGTCGTAGGCACAGTGCGAGAGGGCGGAATAGTTGGTCCCTTTGGATTAGGCAATAGGAACGATAGGGGAGTGAGACTGATAGAGTTCTGCGATAAACATAACTTAACGGTCGCGAACACTCTATTTCACCATCATGTTAGGAGACGCTACACGTGGAAGATGCCAGGAGACCTAGGGAGATATCAAATAGATTACATTCTTGTTAGGCAAAGATTTAGAAATCAAGTTAGGGATTGTAGAAGTTATCCAGGAGCAGATATAGATAGTGATCACAATATAGTCGTTATGAAGGCCAATCTTAAATTTAAGATTTTGAAAAAACGAAGCGGAAGAAGGTATCTTGACCCAGAGAAACTAAAAGATGATGATACGCGCGATAAGTTCGAGAAAAAGACAAACGAGGTACTAAAGGGCGCGGGCGAAAATATTGTTAGGGACATAGAGGAAGAATGGAATTGCATTAAAAATAGTTTAGTTTCCTCAGCTAGGGATATTTTGGGTCATAAACAGAATGAAAGTAGGAAACCCTGGATAACAAAACATATTGTGAGTCTAATAGAGGAAAGGCGCAAATATGAAAATAGGTTAGATGAAATAGGGAAACAAAGATATAAGGCGATCAAGTGGGAAATTATTCGGAAATGTAGGAAAGCGAAAGAGCAATGGATCGACGATAAGTGCAAAGAAGTGGAAAATAAGTTCGAAATAGGAAAGACTGATGAAGCATATAAAATAATTAGGAGAAATTTTAGAGAAATTGGATCTAGTACCAAAAGCATTAGGAATGAGGCAGGAGATATCCTAATCGAAAGCGGGGAGAAGGCAGATAGGTGGAAAGAATATTTAGGAAACTTATATGCGGGACAGGAAGTGCAAGATATATTAGAAAGAGAAAGCAGTGTAGAAGGGGATAACCTAGGGAGTCCTATAATGAGAGAAGAGTTTGAGCTAGCACTAAAAAGTTTAAGGAATAATAAAGCACCAGGTATAGATGGCTTGCAGGCAGAAATCTTAAAGTGCGCAGGTCAAGAGGTAATAGATCGTTTATTTAAATTAGTTAGTCACATATACCTGACAGGCGAGATTCCAGAAGATTACAAACGGAACATCATAGTAGCTTTGCCAAAGAAGAAAGGCGCGGATAGATGCGAAAATTTTAGAACTATCAGTTTAACTTCCCATGCGTCAAAAATTTTAACTAGAATTGTGCAAAGAAGGATGGAGAAAAAGGCGGAAGAAATATTAGGAGAAGATCAGTTCGGATTTAGACGAAATAGAGGAACGCGCGAGGCCATTCTAGCTTTACGAGTAATTATAGAAAAAACGATAGAAAAGAGAAAGAGCGTATATATAGGATTTGTAGATTTAGAAAAAGCCTTCGACAACGTAAAATGGGGGAAGATGTTCGAAGTGCTGAGAAAGGTAGGGATGAAATACAGGGACAGAAGAATAATACATAATCTCTACAAAGAGCAAAAGGCAGTTATAGAATGTGAGCAGGAACGAAGGGAAGTAGATATCCGGAAGGGAGTGAGACAGGGATGTGCATTGTCACCTCTAGTTTTCAACTTATATATCGAAGATGCGATTAATATTGTTAAGGAAAGAACAGCCTCAGGGATCAATGTACAGGGCCAAACTATTAACATGCTCAGATTTGCGGATGATATAGCAGTGTTAGCATCTAGCAAAGAAGAATTAGGAGCGGCTTTGAATGAAATGGAAGCAGTTTTGATACAGGGCTACGGCATGAAAATAAATAAAAAGAAAACTAAAATTTTGGTATGTAGATGGAGTGAAAATAGAACTAAAATTGAAATACAAATAGGAAATGAGAAGATAGAGGAGGTCGCGGATTTCTGCTACTTAGGAAGTAAAATAACCCAAGACGGTAGGAGCACTAAAGATATAAAACAAAGAATGGCGCAGGGCCGAGTTGCGTTTAACAAAAAGAAACAACTGTTATGTTCGAGAACGGTTAATATAGAGACTAGGAAGAGACTCTTAAAGTCGTATGTATGGAGTACGGCATTATACGGGTGCGAAACTTGGACAATAGGAGAAGCGGATAGAAAAAGAGTAGAAGCGTTTGAACTGTGGTGTTACAGACGCATGATGAAGATACCGTGGATAGATAAGGTTAGCAATAGGGAAGTATTAGAAAGAGTTGGGGAAAGGCGAAAGGTATGGAAAACAATAAAGAGTAGGAGAGATAGGATGGTAGGACACCTTCTAAGACACGAAGGAATAGTTCGCGACATACTAGAGTCAGAGATAGGAATAAAAAGAGGTAGGGGTAGGCCTAGATTAGACTACTGCTCTCAAATAGTAGGGATGTAGGATGTTCTACTTTTAGGGAAATGCGTAGGTTAGCTCAGGATAGAAAAGAATGGAGGTACGCGTCCAACCAGTCTTCGGACTGAGAACCTTATGATGATAGTTGAAAAAATTATTCATCTAGAGGCGAAATCAAAAAGCAAATCTAAGCGAGAAAATTGAAAAGGAATATTTTTATAAAAATAATCGGTAACGGAGTATCAGATTCAAAATTCAAAACCTAGCTAGTCACGCTAGTAATAGTTCTCAAAGATAAGACTTTTTTATCCCTTTGGCTAAACACTTTGCAGCATATACGTATACGATTTGAAAGCTTACGTGAAGTCGCAATATACATAGTAACTTCTGGTAAATAAATCACAAAGAGAATGTTTTGCTGCATTCAGCTTGAATACAAGGGTCTATGCGTTATCGTACAATGCTAGTCAGCTTTGATGATCACATTCGAACTCAATTTTGAATTCTGATAGTCGTTCCATATCATCTGCTCGGGATGGGTATTTTTTCTTTGTTCATTCCGTAGCGTTGCTTTATTTGACAACGGAATGTGTTTCTATGTGTTTCCATCCCAATTTCATTATATCGTACCAAAGTGCACGCTTCAAATTCTTCCTAGATTACGATCCTTGGAACATCAAACGTATCTTCGAGGTATTTTCTCCAATTCCACAAAACTAAATATTTCTGAATTCATTTTTTAATTCAGTTTGTGATGATTATTAAACAACTGGATAACGAATAGAATATCTCTGACAAGAAAATTGCTCTCGACCTAGAATTTCCGGAATTCAAATAAACATTAAATTCGTTTCAATGAAAATACATAATTTCAAATACATAACTGATAACACCTAACAATGAACTCGGGTAAAGTTAGAATGCACTATAATTTGAACAAATGAATTCGCCCGATTAGTTGTCGACAACTTGCCTTATAGAGAAACAAAATGAACTATAGAGGCGCTGTAATCGCGGCTGTAATGGCGGCGAAGAGAAGTATGTTATGTAAACAACTTACTTTTCTTGTCATAATTTACTTACTACAATCTTCTTTCCAAAATGGATTTCGTGTTAAGAATTGGGTATTTGTTCAATTATTTGGAGGTAAGCTCTACTTCTCGTTGCATAATAGACGAGCAAGCAGTTTTAAATGCCAATGATATAATTTTATGCGGCATTAGAGGTTAGAAACTGAAATAGTGTTCTGTGTGTTATTTATGCTTTGTGTTTAAAAACGAGTGTTCTGCGGTATTATTTCACATGAACTAGACGTTTCTTTTTTTCTGGAGGGTTCAGATGTGCATAAAAGAATCAAAGAATGCAGTTGCAAAGCTGGAAAATCTTCACGGTGTGAGCATGTTGCTGCGTTACTCTTCTTGTTTACCAGGTTGTATTATGTATTATACTTACTATAAATGAGCTACATATGAAGTGTATGCAATTTAATAAAAAAGCAAATGAAATTTTATTCATTTCTGTGTTTCTGGTGTTTGTGTAAGTACTTGTTCTAGGTCTGATGGTATTATTTATTGACTTTGAAATATCTATTATGCCCTACTGACATTCAGTGCTACTGGAAAAAGGAAAAAGGCAATGCATCTAAAAACTATGTACCATTTCCATTTAATTTTAACTTTCAAGCCTTACATTTATCCACATTTTTTGTTAAACCCAATGAATTGATTTGAATAATTTTTGCACTTTTTTTTCTTAAAAATGTGTGAAAGGTTAGCTGGGATTCTCTTTCTTTCTTACTTTGACAATTAACCATAGAGCAGGTAGTGTTACAAACGCTCCTTTTCGCTGCAATTTCCATTTTATTTATGCAAAATAATTACCAAACTATTTAGATAAATACTGTCAAAAGATCTATTATCAAGGCTACCATACTTTTCGTAGTAGTACAAATTACGCCCAGCACGTGGCGTGTTGCTACATTTTCTTTCCCTATAACCTACAGTGTGCATCGTAATACCTAATCCTACTATAGTCAAATCCACACACAGAATGCAGTAGGTATGGTATGCATGGGGAAATGAAATCTTAATATTAGGTTGCCCAGTTATCCAAACTACGGTGTCTCTTAAATTAAATTTAAATTTAAATTGCGTTTATTTTTTTCTGCCAAACATTATTTTGATCTCAATCAAAATTCCCTTCTGTAAACTTAATTCGTCTTATATAATTAGAATAACTAATATAAAATATTACTGACCGCTGGTGCTGTGAACACCAGTTATATGTGATGTGCTGATTGTTCGAGTGAACCCGGCAAACTTCTAGCGATAATCTGCTTCTCCAATACTCGTGTGTATCCGTGGTTGCTATGGCAGCCGTCTGCCGCATGTTTATTCTGTTATTCTAGCATATATTTATGTAAAAACTGAACTTGGTTTGCGTAGAATTAACGGGATACGCATTAGCACGTGATGCGCACTGAACGGTTGAAGAAAAGGGCGGAAGAAATATAAGAAATATAAGAAATCAAAGAATCCATCTCATTTTTCATATTATAAAGAATTGAGGAATTTTACAACTAATGCGGTGAGGAATGAGAAAAAGGTATATTTAAATAATAGGTTTAAGGTATGCGGTTCTAGGAATATGTGGAGAGAATTATCTAAATTAAATGTTTACGGGGTAGCTAAACGAAAAACTGAGATTCCTGAGCACATCCTTGATCCGGACAAAATAAATGATTATTTTATTAACTGCACAAAAGATTTGCCTAGTGGAAATGCTGAGGAGACAAAAAGATTCTATGAAAATAATTTAAAAACAAATTTTAATGATAAATTAATATTTTCATTAATCAGTTCTGATACAGTGCTTCAAATTATAAATTCTATTGGTAGTAATGCAGTAGGTATTGATGAAATTTCGATTAAAATGATAAAACTCTGTTGTCCCTATATTTTGAATTATATAGTGCACTTGGTGAATGTATGTATATTAGACAATTGTGTTCCCGATGTCTGGAAGTTTCCTTCTGTAATCCCCATACCTAAGAATAATACCCCAAATAATTACAAAGACCTTAGGCCTATTAGTGTTTTGCCAGTTATGTCCAAGATATTGGAGCGGGTTATTGCTTTCCAGTTAAATGAGCATATACAACGATATGATATTCTTCCCCCATTTCAGTCTGGCTTTAGACCTAATCGTAGTTGTGCGACTGCGCTTGTTCATGTTGTTGACGACATTTTAATAGCGTCGGATAGGGGTCTCTTGACTGCACTAATTTTGCTCGACTACTCAAAGGCATTCGACTGTATAAATCATAACATTTTAAATTCAATATTCTCGTATGTGGGTCTGGGCAACGATGCAATGTCCTTGCTTCAGAATTACTTGTGCAATAGGAAGCAAGTGGTGAAAGTGAAAGACAAAATTTCCTATATTGGTACTTTGGATCGTGGGGTGCCCCAGGGCTCCATCCTCGGTCCGCTCTTGTTCTCCCTTTACGTTTCTAACTTGCATAGTTGTATTAGGTTTTCTTCAGTTCACTGTTATGCCGACGACACCCAGATTTACTATTCTTTTTTGTCTAGTGATGTCCTACAGGCAGAATACAATATATGCGCTGACCTGGAGGCCTTACGCAGGGCTTCACTGGACCATGATTTGATTCTGAACCCTCAGAAGTCGGTCTTGATGTTGTTTGGAAGATCTGCAGTACGTGAGAAGATCAAAGATCAACTTAATGTCGAAATAAATAATGTTAGATTGACTTGTGTGGGTGAAGCGAAGAATCTGGGATTAGTGATTGACAACGAATTAAGATTTAAGAAACATATCAGTAACTGCATAAAAAAATCATTTAGTACTCTGAAGCAAATATATTCAAATAAGAACATTCTTAATAAAACCACAATCCGGCTGCTTTGTGACTCGCTAGTATTATCACATTTTGCGTATTGTGATGTGGTTTATGGATCGTGTATAGACTCTGAGACAGCGCGTAAAATACAACGGGTGCAGAATGCGTGTACGCGATTAATCTGTGGAGTACGTAGGAGGGACCATATTTCGCACAAAATAAAACAAATAAATTGGCTCACCATGATCAACCGGCGTTTGCTTCACACATACGTTTTTTACCATAAAATAATTCAGTCCAAATCGCCACAGTATCTGTACAATAAAATTACATACAGGACGGACGTGCATAATTTAAACATTAGAAGAAAATCTCTAATTACGCCTCCTACTCACAGAACTGCATTATTTGAAAGGTCATTTTCATACAACATAAGTAAACTGTATAATTCTATACCGCGGCATTACAAGCAACTCAACCTTAAGAAAATGAAATTTAACATGAAGCGATCTTTGTTGGCTGCACAATGATATCATCCATTTGCCTTTTCATTTCTTTCTTCCCTTCTCTTTAATTTTAACTTTCTTTGTCCTTAACTCTCCTCTCTTTTCTCTCCTTTTATGATCGAATAATAAATATAAACACACATTTTTTTTTCTCTCTGGGTTAAGTGTAAGAGCAGCTTGTGTTGGTTGTATGACCAGCACAAAGCTGAACTTCGCCCTTGCTGCTGTAACTTATGATATGATTAAAATTATGCAATAAGTGTATTTATATCTGTATAGCAGCAATAAAGGCCCTTATTATTATTATTATTATTATTAAATATTAGGAAAATATCAGTTCAGATTTAGAAGAAATAGGGGAACGCGCGAGATCATTCTAACTTTACGAGTAATAATAGAAAAAACAATGGAAAAAGGAAAGAGCTCCTATATAGGCTTTGTAGATTTGGAAAAGGCCTTCGACAATGCAAAATGGAAGGTGATAAGTGCTCAAAAATGTAGGGATGAAGTATAAGGATAGAAAAATAATTCATAATCTATACAAAGAGCAAGCGGCAGCTATAGAATTTGAGCAGGAACATAGGGAAGTAGATATTTTATAGGGAGTGAGGCAGGGATGTGCGTTATCGCCTCTAGTTTTCAATTTATAATATATCGAAGATGCGATTAATATTGATAAAGACAGAATAGCTGCTGGAATTAATATATGCAGGGCCAAACGATTAATATGCTCAGATTCGCGGATGATATGGCAGTATTAGCATCCAGCAAAGAAGAATTAGGAAGAACTCTGAACGGCATGGAAGCGGTTTTGGCGGAGGTGTATGGTGTGAAGAGCAACAAAAAGAAAACCAAAATTTTGGTGTAAGGGGCGTGAAAATAGGACTAAAACGAAAATACAAATTGGAAGCGAGAAGATAGAGGAAATCTCAGTTTTCTGATATTTAGGAAGTCAAATACATAACTCGCGATGGTAGAAGCTCTAAAGATATAAAACAAAGACTAGCACAGTGCCGAATTCCATTTAATAACTATTATGCTCGGGAATGATAAATGCAGAAACTCGGTAGAGGCTCTTAAAAACGTATGTATGGAGTACGGCATTGAACGGGTGCGCAACTTGGACTATAGGAGAAGCGGATAGGAAAAAATTAGAAGCATTTGAAATGTGGTGAGACGCATGATGAAGATACCGTGGATAGGTAAGGTTAGCAACAGAGAGGTATTTTAAAGAGTTTGAAGAAAGCGAAATTTATGGAAGACAGTAAGGAATAGGAGAGATAGGATGGTAGGACACATTCTGAGGCATGAAGGCTTAGTTCGCGACATACTAGATTCAGATATATAGGAATAAAAAGCGGTAGGGGTAGGACCAGATTAGACTACTGCTCTCAAATAGTTAGGGATGTAGGATGTTCTACTTTTAGGAAAATGCGTAGGTTAGCTCAGGATAGGAAAGGATAGAGTTACGCGTTCAACCAATCTTCGGACTGAAAACTTTATGATTTTCAACATGATTTTTTTAACACCATGTAAAGGTCGCGAGACGTGAAATGCTATTTTTGTTGGTGGTTGCAAGGTGGGAGGAGGGGTTCGTAGCTGCTTCACCCATCCCTCAAGTCACGAGCCGTCACTGTTACAATTGTATCATTCATTATAACTTTTAAAGCTGCAGTACTTTAAAATGAAAAGATCATAAATGTAGTTAATATTTTCTGATTTTACTATTTGGAAGAAATTCATGATGAATTGAAAAATTACTACGCGTACTACCAATATAACGATTTATTATTATAACTTGACCGGTTTCAGAATTCACAATGATTCCACCATCAGAAATGTATAAATAAAATTATTGTAAACAAATTATTATGACAGTTGACAAGGAAACTAAAATTGACAGAACAATACAAATAATAATGATATCCATGAAATAAGACAACTAGATAACTGAATTTCAGTATTTACCTACGGGGTATAAGAAAAACACAAAGGAAAATCGAATACCTCGTAGCTTGAAGGGAAAAAACATTGAATTTAAAGAAAACCATAATAGGAAAAAAACAATAAATTCAATTGAAAAAACCTTGAAGTGAAATATCAGAACTAAATAAACAAAATATCCATGGAATCTTGACAACTGCCAACTGCTAATCTTGTAATGAACTGTGTGGTCAAGTCTATATGTTCTGTCTTGAAAACTGCCAACTGCTATTATTAATTGTAATAAACTAAAAAAGAGAAATAAGTCAATAAATGTCATAATGGCAAAAAAGGAAATAAGTCAAGGATTAAGATGTTAGAGACTGTGGCTGAATAATTAATTCAAGAATCAATCATAATAATAACAATGATAATAGTAATATTGATGATGATGATGATGAAAACGATGATAATGTTAAAATTAAAAATAAAACAAAAAGGAAGAAAGTAGAATTAATTAACAATATCAAATATAAAAATATTCCAACAGGGTCTTTTTTGGTTTCTTTTGATGTTACAAACATGTTCCCTAATATTCCTCCTAATGAATGCTTAAAATTAATTGAAAATATTTTAGATAAAACTCATACTAATATTGTTATAAAAAATGATATTATTACTGCTTTCCAACTTTGTATTGAACAAAATTATCTCCAGTTCAATAATAAATATTATACTCAAAACTTCGGTCTTGCTATGGGTTCACCAATTAGTCCTTTATTAGCAGATATTTTCATGTCAGATATTGAAGATAAAATTATGAATTCAGAATTAGGCAAACAACATATTCTATTTTGGTATAGATATGTAGATGATATTATTGCTTGTTTTAAAGGAACAACAAGACAATTAGACAATTTTCCAAATTTTTTGAACAGTATTCATCCAAAAATTAAATTTACTAAAGAAATAGAAACTGAACACAAAATTAATTTCTTAGATTTAACTTTAATAAATGAATGTAATACAATAAATTTCGATATTTTTAGGAAACCAACATATACAGATATTACTCTTTCATCAAATTCATTTCACCCCTTTTGTCAAAAAATTTCTGCTTATAATTCTATGATACACAGGGCCTTTACAGTACCGCTATCTTTGGATAAATTGAATAAAGAACTAAACATAATTAGAACAATTGCAATAAATAACGGATTTAAGATTGAAATCATCAATAGAATCATTAACAATAAAAAATTTAAAATTGCTTGTAACAACATAATATCCTAAATTATCTAATGATAAAGTTACCAAATTTAGCACAATTGCTTATTTTGGAAATATTTCTGAAAAGATTGCCAGTATGTATTTTAAAAAAAAACAACATACAAGTCACATTTAAACCATCAAATATATTATCACATATTTTATTTAACAGAAAAGACAAGTCACATAAACTTGACCACACAGGTGTTTATCAACTAAATTGCTTAGTCTGTAACAGCATATACAGGGTAGTCCACTACGCGCGCGTCGGTCAATAGTCGTTAAACCGTTGGACTTATGGGAAATTTTTTTAAATAAAACTTGTAAGGTTCCATCTTTGCTGCAACTGAAAATTATTTTCAATTATACAGGTTGTCCCATTTCTTCTGCGCAGTGCCTAACTCAGTTTTTTTAAATGGAACACACTGTATTTGATCGCATTTTGGAGTTCTTTGTTGAATTTAAGTGCCACTTTGTTAACCGTACATTGGGTCTAAGTCCCACAGTTTCAAAGTTATTTGATGTTAGAAGTAGTTAGAAAATGAGAGCCTCAGATACGAACCCGTTCGGAGCACATAGCGCCATCGAGTTCTCGAGGTGCCATCGACTTCTTCGGCAGTGACCTTGAAAGAGACCAGAGGCTGCTGAAGGAGTCGTTGAGGCATCCGAAGAAGTGGCTTCAGCAGCGGCATCTGCAGCAGCAGCCTCTGGTGTCTTTGAAGGTCATTGCCGAAGAAGTGGGCATGTCTTCAGCAGCGTCTGGTGTCTTTCAAGGTCATTGCTGAAGAAGTGGTGTTCAGCAGCGTCCAGGCGCATGCGCCGGGGCTATTCCTCAGGTCAGTCCACCCAGTTCTTCGGCAATGACCAGAGGCTGCTGAAGAAGGGCCTCTGGTGTCTTCGGGGCCTTTGGTTGTGGCTCAGGCGCCTGCGCCGGGGCTTAAAAAGTGCGCGTGTTGCTCATTGTTGCGCAATGGAAGAATGTTCTGGAAATGCTGATGCAATAGTACGCAGATGTTGCAGAATTAATGTTTTTTCTCGGAAATTCCAACGTTTGTAATTGTTTACACTAAATAAATATTGTTATCAAAGTTTGAGAAAGAAACAATAGATTCGAAGTCGATAAGAGATGTTATGATTTATTGTTTTTATTATGATGAAATATTAATAGCTAAGAACGTTCTAGAAAAACCTTTCAACTTTGCCGACAGGAAATGTATATTTGTTTGGTTTGACTCCCACATTCTGCATGCTAATAAGTACATGTGCACTTAATATGTCGCAAACTCTACAAGATGATCGAGATTATTTTATACCCTGTTGTTTGTATTATTATAATAAAATCATTCTAGAACATAAAAAGTTTGAAGGCCACCGCCAGAAACATAAACACTCGATTGATTGTTGTTTTTGATAACTTCTGCATGTTACCAAAATTTTGCAAGCTCGGCAAAAGCTGGGAGATAAATAGAACGAATATAATTGCGAGAATTATTATTTAGTAATCACTTCAATAGTTCAGTTGGTTTCCCACGGAATAGGTGCGGTAAAAGTTAGTTTCCCAATATGGATGTTGTAATTGGCCAAGATGATGTTGGAGATATTTTATTGTACCATTTTATCCTCCAAAATTTACCGGAAAATTTAAAAGTAAGTCCATTTGCAGTAATCATTTCTTTTATTGTTCAAGCATTCATAATAATTTCATTATATGTAGTTAAAAAGCTCACGTATCTGTTTCATAATTGTAAACTATTTTATATCTTTAGAACCAACCCAAAATGATTATGTGCGGAAATGTATCGCACATGGCAACGGAAACCGAAAATGTTTTATTTTCTGGACTATTCATGGAGAAAGAAACCAAGATAATTTTGTTGGAATCGTGCAGTGAACTTGTGGTCATTTGGGTCAATATTGTAAATCGTAAGTAAAGTATTTAGATTTTTTAATATGCAGTGATAGTAGATAAAAAGTGTGGATTTTGGACTTCCCAATTTTAGTAGTGGAAAATTGCCGATTTTGTGATTCACAATTTTAGTAGTGGAAAATTAATTGTTTTTATAATGAATGAAGTTATTTCTTTGTTTGTCCGCCCGTTTGTTTGTTTGTTTGTTTGTTTGTTTGTTTGTTTGTCTGTCCGTTTGTTTGTCCGTTTGTTTGTTTGTTTGTTTGTTTGTTTGTTTATAATGAATGAAGTTATTTCTTTGTTTGTCCCTCCGTTTGTCCCTCCGTTTGTTTGTCCGTTTGTTTGTTTGTTTGTTTGTTTGTTTGTTTGTTTGTTTGTTTGTTTGTTTGTTTGTTTGTTTGTTTGTTTGTTTGTTTGTTTGTTTGTTTGTTTGTTTGTTTGTTTGTTTGTTTGTTTGTTTGTTTGTTTGTTTGTTTGTTTGTTTGTTTGTTTGTTTGTTTGTTTGTTTACTAGTATAATTTCGTAACTATGATTTTTCTCTTGTTGCAGCCAACGATGTATAAGCAGCGTCACGAGTTTGATTACACTATTTTATTATTTTAATGAATAAAATGTATTTTAATATAATATTATCAAATCATATTATGAACAGTATTATATTATTTTAATTGACAAAATGTATTTTAATATAATAAATTATATTATATAATTTACCGTATTCCATGGGAACCAACTGAACTATTGAATTGATTACTAAATAATACTCACCATTATGTTAGAATATTTGTTTGTGTGCTTTTCCAATAAATGTATGCTAGAAGCGTGATTTTTTTTGGACATCAATAATTAGTATGATGGACAACTTCCCTCCGTGCCAGAAAAACAAAGATAAATTAATTTATGTAAGTATTGCTTTAATCCATAAAAACATTACAAATAAAATTGTGCATTTAAGGAAGCGTAACGAATTTCACCTTGGACGTTTTAAATCCTTGTCCGGTTACTAATTCGCCTGCGAAAATTAAACCTCTGGGCTCTTTCAATACTTCACAAATATCAGATTCTGTTAAAATCCCGAATCTGGATGGTAGAAAGCATCGACAGTCTTGAAGTTCCACTAAGATGCGATCTCCATGACGTGTTTTCACTCTCCTCATTTTACGAATAGGATAGGGCACATCAATTGTCAGTGCTTTAATATCAACTGTTGGTATGCCGTCCTCACAGAGACTTAATTCGCTTAATGTTTCCATAATGCAATGCGAAAATAAGTAAATGCCACAATCACTACTTAATTTTTACACACTATTGCGACACTGATGCTGTCTTTTGACCATTTGAATTGTAGCCACGTACACCTCAGCTACTTATATAGGCAAAAAATAAGAAATATGTGAACAAATATGTTGTAATATTGCTATGGACCTATTCTGGGAAGTCATGTTTACTTAAGTTCTGCCGAATTAAGCATAATGTTATCAGTTCGAATAATTAATGATTATCGAGCAAGATCAAAGACCGAGTACAACGTAACCAGAAGATACTTTTCCAATCCGGAAAATTTAGAGTTGATTTGTAGGAAGGGAGTGTTCCCATATGATTACGTGAACTCGTGGGAACGTCTGGAAGAAACCGAACTCCCACCGAAGAATGCTTTTTACAGTAAACTCAACGACAGCGACATTACGGAAGAGGACTATGCACATGTGCAGAAGGTTTGGCGGACATTTGGTTGTCAGACTCTAGCAGACTACTCCGACATCTACCTCAAACTGGACACATTAATTCTGACAGATGTAGTGAATAAATTTCGTTCCGTGTGTTTGGAAACGTATTCGTTGGATCCATTTCACTGTTTCACTTTAGCGGGATACACGTTTCAAGCAATGCTCAAGATGACAAAGGTCAAACTCGAACTGCTGACAGACGTGGAAATGATAAATTTTTTCGAACGTTCACTGAGAGGAGGAGTGGTTGTGGCAAACAAGAAATTTTCTAGAGCAAATAACAAATATATATGAAAAATTTTGATCCGTCGAAACCGTCTAAATTTCTCTTCTACATAGATGCAAACAATCTGTACGGACACAGTTTGTCACAACCGCTGCCGTACGGAGGGTTTGCGTGGTTAGAGGACAGTGAGATTGCAGTGATCGAGCAACAGCTATTGGAGAAAAAATACACCTTATTCGAAGGGGATCAAGAGTATGGGTATGCGCTAGAGGTGGATCTGGAGTATCCGGAAACAATATATGACCATCACGCGGACTTCCCCTTCTGCTCAGAACATCGCACATCAGACCTATCCAACCAATCGAAACTGATGCTAACCCTTCACGATAAATCTCGATTCGTTATCCATTATAGAAATCTACAGCAATGTTTAAATCACGGTTTACTGTTAAAAAAGGTCCACAGAGTTTTGCGATTTAAGCAGTCTAAATGGCTCAAACCGTACATAGATCTGAACACGAAATTACGAACAGAGTCCAAGGATGAATTTGAAAAGGATCAGTACAAATTCATGAATAATGCAGTGTATGGGAAAACAATTGAAAATATTAGGAAACGGCGCGACATCAAATTGGTGACGCGTTGGGATGGTAATTGTGGCGCGTCGTCTCTGATAGCAAAACCCAATTTTAAGAACTGCGTGATATTTTCGGAGAACTTGGTGGCCATTGAATTACAAAAGACAGAAATAGTCTTCAATAAGCCAATCTATGTGGGATTTTGCGTGTTGGAGTTGGCAAAAGAACTGATGTACAAATTTCACTACGACTATGTAAAAGAACACAAAAATTTAAATGCCTCGCTTTGTTACACGGATACGGACAGTTTTATTTACGAGTGCTGCACTGACGACTTGTACGAAATAATTAGAGCCGATGCGAAGGATCATTTTGACACTTCCGGCTATCCCCCAGGGAATCCCTACAATATTCCGCCGGTAAACAAAAAAGTCATTGGCAAGTTCAAGCATGAATTGGATTGTAAAATTATTACAGAGTTGGTAGCACTAAAACCGAAAATGTACTCTATTCTGTGCGAGGATGACGCTATTGAAATTAAAAAATCCAAGGGAATCGGCCGTTCAGCAGTCAAGGAGTTGACGCATAACGACTATAAACGAGTATTATTTGGCAATTTGAAACTTCAGGCCACCTTTAATTCGATTCGATCGAAAAATCACGAGCTCTATTCGTACGAGATTAGCAAGAAAAGTTTGTGTGCCGAAGATGACAAACGCCACACGCTCGATGATGGTGTAAATACACTACCTCTCGGGCACTATAGTATTATGGACCAGAATAGTTTGTAAATAAACGCATGTATTTGATAAATTATCTATATTTTCAGTCTGCTGGGCACGACGGGATGACCCCAGAAATGTTCAAGAATCTGGGAATTCAGGGCAATGAGATGCTAACAAGAATTTTCAACATAGCATATGAAACTGGCGAGGTTCCTGATGACTGGAAGATTGGAATAATAGTACCTATATTCAAGAAAGGGGACATACAAAAATGTGAAAATTACCGGGGTATCACACTGCTAAGTATCGCATCCAAATTATATGAAAATATATTAGAAAAAAGACTAAGGAGCGTAGTGGAAAATCAACTAGCCGAACAGCAAAGCGGGTTTAGAAAAGGAAGGAGCATACAGGACCATATTTTCACTATAAAACAGATGATTGAAAAATCCAGAATCAAAAACAAAGAAATGTATTTAGCATTTCTAGATTTGGAAAAGGCCTTCGATAGAGTCCCACAGAGAGAGATATGGCAAATTCTGAGAAATAAGGGAGTCGAGACTCCACTACAAAGTGCAATCCGAAGCCTATACACAAATAATAGAAGCTACGTTAGGAAAGATAACATGCAATCTGGTATGTTCGAAATAAATGATGGATTAAGACAAGGAGGAGTTATGAGTCCAACATTGTTTATTTTGTTCATGGACGAAATAATAAAAACTACCGAGGGGAAGACTCATAAAGTCTATATAGGATACAATAAACTGAAACCTATCAAGATCTCAGTATGCGCATTTGCCGATGACCTAATGATTTGTGCCGCTACCGAGGACGAACTGAAAGAAAACTTGGAAATATGGGAACGAGAACTTACAGAGAGGAATATGAAGATAAACACAAGTAAAACAAAAGTGATGGTAATGGGAAATAAAGAAAAAACTGTTAATATATTTATAAACCATGAAAAGATAGAACAGGTTGAAAGTTTCAAGTACTTGGGAGTACTAATAAATAGAGATGATAACATGGAACCCGAGGTGAACGACAGAATAAGTAGTGCTGCAAAACTATATCACAGCCTAAGCAAACCGTTTATAAGTAAAAAGGAAGTAAGCACAAAAACTAAGATGACTGTATATAAGACGATTTTTAGACCGGTGCTGACATTTGGCAGCGAAAGTTGGGTATTAACTAATGCGCTGAAGAGTAAAATACAGGCTGTAGATATGAAATACCTAAGGAGAGTCAGAGGAGTGACAAGAAGAGACAGAATTAGAAATGAAACAATAAGAGAAGAGCTAGGAGTTGACCCGATTCTACATATCATAGGAGGACAACAATTGAAGTGGTTTGGTCACCTTAACAGAATGAATGATAACCGACCAGTGAAGCTTATATGGGAAGCAAGAGGACAGGGTGCCAAGCCGAGAGGAAGACCCAGGAAGATCTGGAATGACGAAGTGGCAGCAACTTTAGAGCAGAGAGGAGTAACATGGGTAACAGCAAAGAAGATGTCAAAGAATAAAAAGGAGTGGACCAAGTTTGTGTACAAAAGTGAAAAGTGATCATTAAATTTTGTGGAGCTTTGCATGTTCAGAGTATTAATTTTGTTTTGCGAGTTAAATGTTGAAATTGCTTTTGTTGTTGAAATTTTACTGTGTTAGAGTCATTACAGTTAAGTTTAAATTAGGATGGAATTGTAAGTTTATTTATTTTTGTAAATAACTGCCTCACACCTTAGGGTAAAAGAGGTTTTTTTGATTATATATATATATATATATCTATATTTTCAATAAAAATGTTCTATGTAAACAACTCCTGTTTCATTTATTACAAGTCACCCTTATCTATCCACGAATTGTGTGAGTCATCAAATCCGAGCCACTTCACAAACATGCGATCGCCCCTCCTTCGCAATACCTTCTCCACCAGGTATGTGTTGGGGTAATTGGTCTTCAGCAGCTCTTGTTCGTAGAAACATCCCCGAATCGGTTGCCCTTGGTAATCTTCAAGATGGTACGTGGTTGGGTTCGTATGCTTCACCTTGACGATGGTGAACACCTCGGTGGTGTAGTTTGGAGTGTACCCCTTGCTGAAGACGTGCTTATACTTTGAAATGCGCACCTTGTCCCACAGCTTAAACTTTGTCTGCACCCTGACCGCTGCCGCAGCTCCAAAGTTCAGTTTCGTATCCTTTGTGACATCAGCGGGGCGCATTCCCGTCACAGAATGCACTGTTTTGTTGTACTCGCCGACCAGTTGAGGCAGAATGTGGAGCCAACTGTGGTTGCCCTGTAAAGTGAACAGTCTCCACATCTTCTCCTTGATGGTTCTGTTCCAGCGTTCCACGCAACTCGCCTTCTTCTCCGTGAACGTGGAGTAATGATTGATGCCGTGCTCAGTCATCAGAGCCTTGAAGCGTGCGTTAAAGAACTCCTTGCCGTCGTCGGTCTGCAAATTCTTCGGTGATTGTTGTCGTTGCAGCAGAGGGGCGAACGCTTGCACCACATCCGATGCCGTCTTCGTCTTTAGTGGCACCGCCCACCCGTACTTGGAGTACGTGTCCAACACCATGAGAATGTACTTGTAGTTGCGATTCACCTTCGCGTACGGGATCATCTCCACCAGATCCGCTTGCCAGAGGTCGTCGAAACCGCGGATTATCACCTTGCGCCTCGGGAAGTTTCGTCGTGCGGGTTTGTGTAACTCGTCAATCAGCCCCTTCTTCTCATTCATTCCCCCACCAAATATTTGTCGTTTTGCAATTGCGCCAAACCTAATTCTAGCGCGTGCAGTCTATCACTGTGTTCGCGAAACAGCAACGCTACACTATCTCTGACCTTTTCCAGGTCTTGCTCGACTATTTCTAGTTTCCGGCCGAGAGGGGCCACCGCTCCTGTACGCACCGCGTGATCAATTGACAGTCCCAGTGCTGCAAATAAACTGTCCACGTAAGCTTTATTGGTAGCGTCGGGGTCTTCGATTGCGTTAGCAACATTGGTCAGACGCTTGTTGTCTATGTTATAGTCCCCGGACTGGGTCAGCAGGAAACCAACTCCAGGCGGTCCGCGCAGAACAAACGCCTGCGAAGATGCTTTCTTGGATCGTCCAACCAGCTGTCGTCCGAACTTGTCCACGGACATGATTGAGGCTCGCGCTGCTGCTGCTGCTCCCCTTCTTATACTATAACCCCCTCCTCCATAAGCTCTTCCACAATAGACGCAATCTCGTTGTCGTGTGAGGTGTTGCCGGCCGCTCTGGAGGCATGCAGCAAGTACAAACGTTGAACCAGTTCATTTATGTCATTCCAATACACGTACTCGCTGTTTTTATCGGTGACGCGCATCAACAGTCCACCACCACCACCCTCCTTTGTAAATCGTTTGATGATGCTCTTGTACTTGGTGCTGTTGGTGCCCCGAGTACGAGCTTGATCCATGTATCCCACCTTGTGAGCATTCGTGGTCAGTATTATGTTCTTGTACGCGTTCAAATCACGCTTGGTGTAATTGTGCGGGTCTTTGTAGAAGAGCAGCTCGTAGAGACCGCTGGTGCCCGGATACCGTTTGTCCTGCACGTAGACATCGTCGTCGACAAACTGAATGGCAGAGTTTCCAATCATGAACGAGTCGTCGACATCGCCGGCTTGTCTTCTGACTCCGTACACGGTGTCCAAATCTCTGCGATTCTCATTGCGCAGCAGTCTCTCGATGTGTGAACTGACCTTGGGACCGGGCGTCGTAGGTGTAGGCGGCGGAGTTTTGTCATCGAAAGATGGCGTTGCTGCCGCTTCACCGTCCAGATCGATGAGGTCGTTGGCGAAACTAGGGGGCTGCGTCAGGGCGGGCGCTAGCGTTGAGGGTTCCTTGAGAGAGTCCAGTTTGCGGGTCATTTCTTGCAGCGGTTCGGTGAGTGGTTGGAAGCGTCGTCTCAGGCGCTCCTCGGCACTCGTTTGGATCGACTTGAGCGAGCGGTACTTGCGTCGAATGGCGTCAGCTGATTTGATAATCTCTTTGCTAAGCATCCGATCCTTTTTTCTCTTCCTATTCTTGCTTGTGTCAGCAGCCATGATGTTTGCGAATACAGCTGTCTGTGTCAACAGCTTCCCTTTTATATGATCAGGTACTGATCGAAGCCCCTCCTGTACCGCCCTTGATTCATATCGCTGTCCTTGTCTATCACCAGGAATCCGTACTTGGATGTCCAACATGCGGCGCAAGCTGAACGAAACACCGACCAGTCCATGTCGGTGTTCACGTGATCGTTGCACACGTGACGTAGGTTCAAGTCGTCCTGCTTGAAGAGAACAAGAAAGTTGACGTTGTCGCGTATCAGGTGTTTGGGGATGTGCGTGTACGTCTGACAGAGGTAGAAGCAGTCTGTGAACTTGTGTCTTCCCATGGCGAAATAGTCGCGCATAACGTTCTGCTTGTCGCAGGCCACGTCGTCAAAGATGAACACGGAATTGGGCAGGGCGTTCTCGGGTTGCACGATGTCCGCGCAATCTCCGTAGGCAAAGTAGCCGACACCCGGCACCGCCCGCAGAATCTCCCCCAGCAGTTGGTACTTTGGTTGGTACAGGGACTTGGAGTAGACGTAGACGTTCTCGAAACGCAACCCGTTCGGTGCGCACAGCAGCGACAAAATCAAATTCGTTTTGCCACAGTTCGAGGGACCGCAGATGATGGATCTCACGGTGTCGGGGAAGAGGAGTCCGTGTTTGAGTCTCTTGTTGGCGGGTGGCTCGAAGCCTGCGCCGCATACATTCATGACCGGTAAACTCTCCGATTGTTTCACGAACTTCATCGTCGTCGAACTAGTATATATAGACGCGTCGAAACCTTTTATACTCCAGTCAGTATGTCTCCGACAGTCAAACCACTTCGACGACGACGACAACCACGCAAGGGGAAAGGACTCTTAAACGATTTGATTGGAAAACTGCCGGTGGAATTGCACCTGCCCGGTTACAACTTCTGTGGTCCAGGTACAAAACTTAAGGAGCGATTGGCAAGAGGTGATCGGGGCATAAATCCCACGGACGAAGCGTGCAGATCCCACGACATTGCCTACTCGCAATCGAAGGAGCTCGCGAAACGACACGAAGCTGACCGAAGACTGGCGGACAGTGCGTGGCACAGGGTTTTGGCAAAGGACGCATCTCTGGGTGAACGTGCAGCCGCTTGGGCCATAACTAACGCAATGAAAGCTAAAGTCAAGTTGGGTATGGGTGTCGGCACCAAGAAGAAGAAGACGGTCAAAGATCGTATTTCGCTCGGCAGAGTGACGAGAGAGGCGCGAGCTGCAGTGAAGAACACCAAGGATACGGTTATGGCGGTGAACAGAGCCCTGGCAGCGGCTAAGCAAGTAATTCGACGCAAAGAGAGGAAGCCGTTGCCGCGCGTCATCCCGGTGCCGAAGACTGGTGGAATATTACCCCTGATACCACTTTTTGCGGGTCTATCGGCTCTCGGTGCGCTAGCTGGAGGGGCGGCAGGTGTAGCTAAGGCAGTGAACGATGCTTCAGAGGCCCGAAAAGAGCTAGGCGAACATCAACGCCACAATCAGACCATGGAGGCCATTGCTATGGGTAAACCGGGAAGCGGACTCTACCTGAAACCATACCGCAAAGGCTTGGGTCTGTACTTGGCGCCGGCAAAAAACCGCTACTGAGGCTACCGAGAAGACCACTCACCGACATCGATCTAAACAAGTACGCTTCAATCGATCTGAAAATTCCCCACTTCCGGGGAGTGTTCATGCGCAACGGCTTGCCCGCGGGGAAACCCAAACGCAACGAGTCAGCTATCGTCAATTTGGATGACGCAAGCGGTCCTGGCACCCACTGGGTAGCGTACATAAAGCGAGGGTCGCGCGTCCTCTACTTTGACAGTTTTGGCAACCTGCGACCGCCCGCAGAACTCGTTAAATACCTCGGTAGCCGCACCACCACCATACAGTACAATCACGACTGGGAGCAGAGCTTCAACTCACCCATCTGTGGACACCTGTGCTTAAAGTTTTTGTACAACAACGGCGGATCATGACCACCACCAAGTCTCTGACGGTGTCGTTGACGGGAAATAGTTCGGTCTTGAGCAGCAATTTTTTCCCACCTATCGAATTGGAGGACGGCAACTACGTGCTGGGGCTTGTACTGTTCCAAACCTTCAACTCGGTGCCGAACGTGGACGAATCAAACAATAAGTTCTATTATGGTAGCGGTGACGCGGAACTCGTCATACCCACTGGTTCATATGAGATCGAAGACCTGAACGAGTACCTGCGCAACAATTTACCCTCGGGTGATACCAGCTTTATTCTGCGCGCCAACAACAGCACCCTGAAGTGCGAAATTAAATTCGGGAAACAGATAAACTTTGACAGAGACAACTGTTTGGCTTCTCTGCTTGGATTCAATAGACGCATACTTGCACCGAATAGATGGCACGAGTCTGACTTGCCCGTCAGCATACTGAAAGTGGACGTGATACGCGTAGAGTGCAACATCACCACCGGATCGTACGTAAATGGTAACTTAGTCCACACCGCACACGAATTTTTCCCCCTCGTGCCGCCCGGTTACAAGATTGTTGAGGTGCCCAGCAACGTAATATACCTGCCCATCACTCTCAACAGTATAGACAACGTGACGGTGCGCATTGTCGATCAAAACGGCACACTGGTGAATTTTCGCGGTGAAGAGATAATTGTCCGGTTGCACATAAAGAGACTATAAATAGCGAGGGAGGACACTCGCGTGGGTGCATTAAAGCGAGCATTATGGGCATAGCCTTTCGAAACAGGTATATAAGCGGGTACGTTGTTGGAACGGGCATCACTTGTGATTCAAAGCAGCAGCAGCAACAGCAGACAAGCAACAGTCCAGCTGTACACCACGCGAACAAAGCTCATCGACAAATCCGTCAGCTTAGCACTGATAGCAAAGCAATATTGACGTCCCTGGGATATCGACTGAAACAAAGGAGGAAGAGGACTTGAGTACCAAGAAGAGTTTGTTGTGGGCTTGGTTGAAGGGTATATTTACTTCTCACTGTCTTACGTCATCGGTCTGTCACGTGAACTTTATTGAAGATGACAAACATAAACGTGGATACTTTTCGTGTTCTGGGCGCTGCTGTTTTGGACGAGTCAGCACGGCGCGTAGAGGTGCACGTGCATCAACCGTACGTGTCAACGACATTCAACGCCAACGATGAAATACGCATACCAGTCCAGCAACAGGACGCCTACATACTACCGCATCTCAGTTGCATCTACATGGAAGGTAGATTCGTGACGGGTGAGGGTGAGGGCGCCGCTGCCGCTCTCACAAACAACGCATTCACTTTCCTGCTGGACGACGTCCGCTACGAAATCAACGGAGTGGAGGTGGATCGAACGAAGAACGTGGGCATCACGAGCACATTAAAGGGTATAGCTTCTCTGAATGAGGGTGAGGCGCGTGCGCTGGAGAATGCCGGCTGGACGACGACAGGTGATGCGCCGACCCATGTACTTGACGCGAACGGAAACTTTAACGTGTGCATCCCGGGAAGAATCCTACTCGGATTCCTAGAAGACTACCACAAGGTGCTGTTGAATGTGCGTCACGAGCTCATTCTGAATCGCTCGAAGAGCGATAGGAACGCCTTCGTGGGTAACGCAGCAAACACCAGGATCGATTTGAGCAAGGTGCATTGGAGGGTACCGTATGTCTACCCCTCCGATCTGGAACGTCTAAATCTCCTCAAGATCATCGAAGACGAGAGAACGCTTCAACTGTGCTTTCGCAGCTGGGAACTTTACGAGTATCCGCTGTTGCCGCAAGCGACGAAACAGACGTGGGCAATCAAGACCTCAACACACTTGGAGAAACCGCGCTACGTCATTGTGGCCTTCCAAACGAATCGCAAGGGCAATGCGATCACGGACTCGAGCCAGTTTGACCACTGCAATCTGACAAACATCAAACTACATCTGAACTCTGAGTCGTTCCCCTACGAGAATCTCAATTTGGATTTCGCCACCGGGAAATACGCCTTACTGTATGAGATGTACGAGAACTTTCAGTGCTCGTACTATGGAAAAGTTGGCGAGCCGCTATACGGCAGGGAGCAGTTCAAGATTCGCGCCCCACTCGCAGTCATTGACGCATCAAAACAGTCGGAAAGCATCAAGTCCGGTCCTGTGGACATTCGTCTGGAATTTGAGTCGAGCGAAAATTTCCCCGCCAACACAACCGCCTACTGTCTCATCCTGCATGACCGCATCGTCGAGTATACCCCCTCCACCGGCTCTGTCAAACGCCTGGTATAAAAGTCGCACAAGCACATCGTGCGCGCCAGTCTCGCGTTGGGTTTGTTCGCATGTCAACCATGGAGTACGTCGCAGACGTTCAGGGTTTCATGACTGCAGTCGGTGAATTCATATTCAAAGAAGTTTCACTCATTGCGTTGAATCATCGAGGCGGCGGCGGCAGCAACTACCACTGGGTATTCAAGCCACCATTCGACCTGAATCAGTTGAGGGAGTGTGACAGACGTCAAGCTCATTGGTTGACACGTTTCTACCACGGCTTGAGCTGGAATTGCGGCACGGAGAACTACGACGACATCCGATCGAAGTTAAAGTCATCGGTGGCCGATTGTGATAGGATCTACGTGAAGGGTAAAGATAAAGTGTCTTGGTTGAAAAACGTGCTTCCCGACAACGTTGAGTGTTTCGACTTGGATTCGCTCAACTGCTGCCCCTCGCTAAAGAAACTTCGAGAAGAAAATTCCCGTGTTATTGAACCTTGCATTCAGCATTACGCAAACAGCAGCGCCATCTGTTCCGAAGTTAACGCTCAACTGCTGCGGAACTGGATCCTGAAATACCTGGAACCGCCAGAATTGCAAGAACATCAACCAGAAGAGCAAACTTTAACTCTGCGAAAACGTGTGGGGAAAGCCATTGGCAAGTTCTTTAACAATGGTGAGCATTTACTGCTAATGGATCCCACACACATAGCCGAACTGCCCAAGGAATTCCTAGAATATTACGTACATCCGTCAGACTTACGCAGATGTGTCGAACTGGGTATGTTAACCGAAGAGCAGAAGAAAAATATAAGTTCTCATGCATACACTTACTGCTACCATCACTGGGGATTCGAGTCGACAACATATGATTGCGACACTATTGATGGTCCTCCACCACTACAGAAAGACTGCCAGTTTTGTAAAACAGGAAAAGATTAAACCTTTTAATATATTCTCATTATTTGTTTATAGGTTAAATATGTTTAGCGTATAAATTCAACAGTTTTTTATTTTCCTTCAAAACTTAGAACGTATTCTGGCAAACACGTAGAAGGGGGAAAAACATTAATTCTGCAACATCTGCATACTATTGCATCAGCATTTCCAGAACATTCTTCCATTGCGCAACAATGAGCAACACGTGCTTTGCACGCGTCAGAGCCCCGGCGCAGGCGCCTGAGCCACAGCCAAAGCCCACAAAATGGCGGCTTGGGTGTGCACTCTTCGGCAATGGCCTTGAAAGACACCAGAGGCTGCTGAAGACATGCACACTTCTTCGGCAATGACCAGAGGCTGCTGCAGACACGCCCACTTGAAGTGGATGGAGAACTCGATGGACTGATCTGAGGAATAGCCCCGGCGCATGCGCCTGGCCGCTGCTGAAGACCACTTCTTCGGCAATGACCTTGAAAGACACCAGACGCTGCTGAAGACATGCCCACTTCTTCGGCAATGACCTTGAAAGACACCAGAGGCTGCTGAAGACATGCACACTTCTTCAGCAATGACCTTGAAAGACACCAGAGGCTGCTGCAGATGCCGCTGCTGAAGACACTTCTTCGGATGACGCAACGACTCCTTCAGCAGCCTCTGGTGTCTTTCAAGGTCACTGCCGAAGAACTCGATGGCACCTGGAGAACTCGATGGCCTGGCCTGAGGCTGTCATTTTCTAACTACTCGCCTGTAATAATCATTGTTTATATCTCTTTACTGTTTAATTTTAGAAATTACGACTGAGAAAGTCAAAGGAATATTATACTTTAAATCATCAAGAGTAATAAAGTGTAGTGATTATATGTGCAATAGAAAAGACTTATTAGTAAGTATGCACAATTAATTAATTTGATTTCAAGACAGTTATGTAGAGTAAAAAGTTGCACCTGTAGGTGCACTAAAAACAAAGACGGAGTGAGAAAAGAGTGGAACGAGTTATCCATGAAAAGATAAGAGTCAATTAAAAGACGTGGTGTATATTGAATAATAATTACAGCCAGCTACTGCCCTACCCTAATCGGTTGTGTGAAGATAAGACGTGCGTGTATTGCCATGGGCTTGAGCAAGAAAAGGATAGAACATTCAGTTCCTACTGGAATATGTTCGTAAATTAAAAGAGTCCGGGGTAATTTGTGAAATTACTTCTCGGAATTATACCGGTTTTAAGTTTGCTTATACTTCACGATGTAGGATTGTTCCTTTCGGCGGCCTTATTAGGGATGTGCACGATGAAAAGGATATCCTAGAGAAAGACAGGTTACAACAGTTAAGTGGCCATTGTTCCGATCGGACAAATAAAAATAAGCAAAGCGTTTCTAAGAATTTAATTAATTAGCTTTATCGCACTTTCAAATAAATTAGGGGACGCGCAATTTCAAGAATACTTCTTATACCTAGGTTATATCTGTTGGTAAGAGTGTCGACTGTGGACGCAAATTCAAATGTAAAGGTACATCAAATACTTATCGTATTGAATACACATATTAATTAAATGTAGGTATTGTTCTAGGTAATCGGAGGGCACCTTAATTTTAAATATTGAGAGTAAATTAGCGCGCCTAACTTTTTGCTCCACCCTAAAGTTTTACGCACAACTACCATTCAGAATATCCACTAATAGTAGTCATTTGATAGTTTTACCTGGAAAGTTTTCCGGGAGTTTTGAAAATGGGTAATGTTATAGATTTCGATGTGCTCTTTCCGAATTTCAATTTTGCCACCTCGTATCTTTGCCGCTCTCGCCGCCATATTCGAAAAATGGCGCCTAAAAGCAGTTTTTTGACAATATTTCCTTTCCGACTCATTTCATGATAAAAACATTTATATACAAAATGAAACTAGAGAAAATTTTCTACAATTAATGTAATAACCTTCAACACGCGTTTTGGCCAAAAACTCATTTCCACACCACCTTGAGGTAGAGTAAGCGGCGCGTTTTTTTTTAACGTGGTATCCCCAGTAGGCCTAATCCACATGCAATTCACTATTCCAAAATTTAGCGCATTCTCCTTGGCTTCGCTGTTCTTGATGGACCAGGTGTTGCGAGTTCATTGTCTTTAGTACCGATCAAAACGTCACAGACCGAAATTTCTTCCACATCATCCGCGATTAGATTATCAGTTACATCGCAATCCTCTTCGTTCTCGATTTCATCATACGTTTGCTCTAAAATAGTCTCAGTTTATTGCTCTTCATCGCTATCTTGTGATGGAACTTGCGAGTTATCACAGGTACCACTACAATTCGTGCATATAACGGAGCACTTTAACCCAGCCTTTCTGCATCCACAGGCTTTCTGACATCTCTTTTTGCATTTGCAAGAAATAAGTTTTAACAAGTTTTCCGGAGCGGGAGGCTCGAGTGTGGTGACAGGAATGAGCCCGTTCTTGTTTCTTTTCCATCCGCATTGCTCTGCATTTGGTTCATTCCCATACCACTGCCGAACGTGGTGATAGGATCGGAACGAATGTTGTCGTGCTGCTGCTTCTGTTGGTGGTAGCGACGCAATATTAAATTTACTTTTATATGCTGATGTTGTGAAGCATGCATATCTATAGTTGTTTAAAGACATACTTTTCTTACTTTTCACATTACTGTAACTATATAATTCAAGAAGGAAGCGTTCTCCAGCTTTAGCAATGATCTCTGGATCAGCATTTGGATTTTTGAATACCTGGCAGTGGCGTGCAGCGCCAATCGAAACAGGGTAGGCAAAAAATTCAAGTCAGAAATTAGGAAATACTTACCCTACCCATAACAACATGTTTAAATGTTCTACTGCTTAACAGCCACTTAAAATTAAATTAGATTTAATTTTTATTAAATTAAATTTAATTAAAATTAATTAATTAACATTAAAACTACTTTCTTCCCGAAACTGATTAGAAAAACAAATTTCTATGCGAGTTTGGCCAAAGCTGTGCAAAGCAAGAGCAGAATTTAAATGACTTGCTGACTGATCATGTTTTTTGCAGCATTTGAAAAATTATTTAAATCCGTGTAACCGGTACTGCTCCATACATTTTTGTCATCTGAGAATAGTAGAGAACAGTACATTTTATTTTCATGCATGCAACCAGAAAGCCACTTATAATAGTATCATAAAACTTACTGTTGAAGTACCTGGATGTGTTTTTTCTGTTGCACAAGTTTTAAACTTGGGGTAGGTCGCCCCGTTTCAATCGCTGTTTATCTTTATACGCTTTAGTACTGAACGGCATTGTTTTTAACTTTTGGATGCAATTTGCACCTGCACCCGCGCTGCACTCACATTTGCATGTAGCCAACGACACACTCATTTTTTGTTATAATTTTTAAACGATCAATATTAGTAATATATTAATATTATTTAAAAACAAGGGTATAAAAATATCGAACCAGAAATATCCACCGTCAACGCAACTGGCGACAGTCGATCACACTAGAGATAAGTGTCACGTGGCATGCGTCTTTCTTTTTATCATAATCGCCTCTTACTTCTGCACGCAGGAGTTTATTATGCTTTTGAGCAAAAAGCATTGCCTATGCATTTCCATAAGACTGCATATGAATCAGCTGGGTCTGCCTTCGCACCTTTCTTGCGGGATGCCTACATGGATAACTTTATAATTTATTTAAACGGGGAAGCGGCAATTCCCCAGTACCTATCATACTTTTAGACAACATATTATTAGAGAAAGTATCTAATTAAAGTTAAATTGGGCGGTTTATGACAAAAATAAAATATTGGGGAGAATAAAATCTTTTTCTTTGCCGTACAGTATTTTTAGGGTAGGCAATGCCTTTCTGCCTACATTGTATGCACGCCACTGATACCTGGATAACCTCGTTTAAATCTGGATTTTTTCGGAGTACAATAATAAATTTCATTTTTCCTTCATTAAATAATGCTAAAGTTGTATCACAGTTTATCCTTGTTGTCCTTTCTTTTAATACTTGACTTACGAAAAGTCTCCAATCCTTTTTCCTTCACTTCAATCACTTTCTTGCAATGAATTAGCACAAATTAATGAAACATTAGTTCACTTCATTAGAAGCCATGGCTCTATAAATGCAAACGATACTGTTAAACAACAGACGTGTACTGATGACTCAGACTAAATATTTCTATTGGCCATCTGCACGAAATGTCAATTTCTCCATGACAACCGTTCGGTCGGCACACATTCTCTACTTTGCATAGCTGCCAATGTTAATGGGGATGGAAAAAACAAGAACGGGCTAATTCCTGTCACCACACTCGAGCCCCCAGCTCCGGAAAACTTGTTAAAACTTATTTCTTGCAAATGCAAAAAGAGATGTCAGAAAGCCTGTGGATGCAGAAAGGCTGGGTAAAGTGCTCCGTTATACGCACGAATTGTAGTGGTACCTGTGATAACTCGCAAGTTCCATCACAAGATAGCTATGAAGAGGAAGAAACGGAGACTATATTTTAAAGCAAACGTATGATGAAATCGAGAACGAAGAGGATTGCGATGAAACTGATAATCCCATCGCGGATGATGTGGAAGAAATTTCGGTCTGAGACGTTTCGATCGGTACTAAAGACAATGAACTCGCAACACCTGGTCCATCAAGAACAGCGAAGCGAAGGAGAATGCGCTAAATTTTGGAATAGTGAATTGCATGTGGATTAGGCCTACTGGGGATACCACGATAAAAAAACGCGCTGCTTACTCTACCTCAAGGTGGTGTGGAAATGAGTTTTTGGCCAAAACGTGTGTTGAACTACACTTTGCGGCGCTCGTACGCCAAAACTATCGATTTTACGAAAAAACGTTATTACATAAATTGTAGGAAATTTTCTCTAGTTTCATTTTGTATATAGATGTTTTTATCGTGGAATGAGTCGGAAAAGAGATATTGTCAAAAAACTGCTTTTAGGCGCAATTTTTCCAATATGGCGGCGCGAGCGGCAAAGATACGAGGGGCAAAGTTGAAATTCGGAAAGAGCACATCGAAATCTATAAAATTACCCATTTTCAAAACTCCCGGTAAACTTTCCAGGTAACCTCTTTTTTGGAACCAAATGACTACTAATAATCACAAACTTTTATTTTTTTGGTGACTGATTTTTTGGTGGGACAATCTGAAAATTTGCAACAAATCAATGCTGCATTTGTTGCCAAGCATTTACAGTGGCGCAATTAAACACAAATTCAGTATACAAGTGATCATTAGATTTTAGCGATCAATATAGCTTCTACTAACTTCACAAAAATAATAATCTTGAAACTGGTGACACCACTGACAGTAAGAGCAAGTGACAGCTGCGTCCTACGCACTCTGGTTATTGGTATCCCGACGAATCGAGCATGCTGCGCGGTGCATCCTAGATTGATTCA
Organism: Xestobium rufovillosum; assembly: GCA_963966045.1. Taxonomy (NCBI): domain Eukaryota; kingdom Metazoa; phylum Arthropoda; class Insecta; order Coleoptera; family Ptinidae; genus Xestobium; species Xestobium rufovillosum. The sequence continues at coordinate 19,172,505 of OZ014504.1, forward strand.
TTTGCGAAAGACGTATATGCATCGAATTTCCGGTATCCTGATTTGCGTATTAGGACGGAAATAAAATACTGCATTCATGTCGGCTTCTAAGAACATACACGACTAAAGATCCGTTGCTCAAACTGTATTTTTATGAATCAAACAGGAACATTAAGATTTAGCACTGTCTGTATTCAAAGTGCAATCTACGTAAATATGTTATTTCGAAACACTGATAATTTTATTGTTAGATCATGTGTTATATTCTATCAACGAATTCAATTCTTGTTTCTTGATAAATCAGTTCACAGATCCCAGACTGCACCTTTAAATGCAGTTCCACGAAAACCGCAACTAAATCTGTTAGGTATATTTTCAAAGAAGAAGCCCAAATAATTAAGCAACGTAAATTATTTAGGATGGCTTGGTAGGAATCTGAAGGAAAAAGTTAAGATTTATGTTCAGGGTTAAAAATAAGAGTTCGGCATTTCTCTATTAGAGGTCACTGTCATTCGAGCATTTTACTTACATTCTTTCGTTTTCCTACAGGCCGAGGTCAAAATGAATTTATCTATTATTTTTATATACGAATTATTTTGAAACAAAATTAATTTGTAGATATATGTATGTCAGAATGCATATTTACGTGAGAATATAATTCATAAGTCACTTGACGCGATTTGCACCAATAGAAATTAAAAATTTGCTTGGTTACATAGCTATCACAGCGATAGTAAAAAACAAAAAATCTATCACCTTATTTTGGTCCGTTGTTAGGAACAGGATATTATTCAGACCATCAGAAAGTATTAAATAAATTTTATTTGTCAAATCTGACAGTTGATAAATATGTGTCATATTTCAAATGTAAATTAAGTTTCATTCTTTAAATTTTTATTATTCATTATATTCTCTTGCCAAATATAACTCATGCTATGATTAATTATCGAGGATATCACTCGTGAAACCGAAACAGGACATTCAACTCGTCCTTCGGACTCGTTGAATCTCCAGTTCAGTTTCAGCTCGTAGATATCATGGATGATAATCATAGCACTTGTTATATTACCTACGAGAATATAATTCATAAGTCACTTGACGCGATTTGCACCAATAGAAATTAAAAATTTGCTTGGTTACATAGCTATCACAGCGATAGTAAAAAACAAAAATTCTATCACCTTATTTTGGTCCGTTGTTAGGAATAGGATATTATTCAGACCATCAGAAAGTATTAAATAAATTTTATTTGTCAAATCTGACAGTTAATATATGTCATATTTCAAATGTAAATTATGTTTCATTCTTTAAATAATGTTTATTATTCATTATATTCTCTTGCCAAATATAACTCGTGCAATGATTAACTATCGAGTATATCACTCGTAAAACCGAAACAGGACATTCAACTCGTCCTTCGGACTCGTTGAATCTCCAGTTCGGTTTCAGCTCGTAGATATCATCGATGATAATCATAGCACTTGTTATATTACCTACGAGAATATTTCAATAGTTGACGTTAGGTAGGTATTGCATTTTATAACACATATGTCACATATGTCACACCTGCCCGGTTACAACTTCTGTGGTCCAGGTACAAAACTTAAGGAGCGATTGGCAAGAGGCGATCGGGGCATAAATCCCACGGACGAAGCGTGCAGATCCCACGACATTGCCTACTCGCAATCGAAGGAGCTCGGAAACGACACGAAGCTGACCGCAGACTGGCGGACAGTGTCTGGCACAGGGTTTTGGCAAAGGACGCTTCTCTGGGTGAACGTGCAGCCGCTTGGGCCATAACTAACGCAATGAAAGCTAAAGTCAAGTTGGGTATGGGTGTCGGCACCAAGAAGAAGAAGAAGACGGTCAAAGATCGTATTTCGCTCGGCAGAGTGACGAGAGAGGCGCGAGCTGCAGTGAAGAACACCAAGGATACGGTTATGGCGGTGAACAGAGCCCTGGCAGCGGCTAAGCAAGTAATTCGACGCAAAGAGAGGAAGCCGTTGCCGCGCGTCATCCCGGTGCCGAAGACTGGTGGAATATTACCCCTGATACAATTTTTTGCGGGTCTATCGGCTCTCGGTGCGCTAGCTGGAGGGGCGGCAGGTGTAGCTAAGGCAGTGAACGATGCTTCACAGGCCCGAAAAGAGCTAGGCGAACATCAACGCCACAATCAGACCATGGAGGCCATTGCTATGGGTAAACCGGGAAGCGGACTCTACCTGAAACCATACCGCAAAGGCTTGGGTCTGTACTTGGCGCCGGCAAAAAACCGCTACTGAGGCTACCGAGAAGACCACTCACCGACATCGATCTAAACAAGTACGCTTCAATCGATCTGAAAATTCCCCACTTCCGGTGAGTGTTCATGCGCAACGGCTTGCCCGCGGGGAAACCCAAACGCAACGAGTCAGCTATCGTCAATTTGGATGACGCAAGCGGTCCTGGCACCCACTGGGTAGCGTACATAAAGCGAGGATCGCGCGTCCTCTACTTTGACAGTTTTGGCAACCTGCGACCGCCCGCAGAACTCGTTAAATACCTCGGTAGCCGCACCACCACCATACAGTACAATCACGACTGGGAGCAGAGCTTCAACTCACCCATCTGTGGACACCTGTGCTTAAAGTTTTTGTACAACAACAGCGGATCATGACCACCACCAAGTCTCTGACGGTGTCGTTGACGGAAAACAGTTCGGTCTTGAGCAGCAATTTTTTCCCACCTATCGAATTGGAGGACGGCAACTACGTGCTGGGGCTTGTACTGTTCCAAACCTTCAACTCGGTGCCGAACGTGGACGAATCAAACAATAAGTTCTATTATGGTAGCGGTGACGCGGAACTCGTCATACCCACTGGTTCATATGAGATCGAAGACCTGAACGAGTACCTGCGCAACAATTTACCCTCGGGTGATACCAGCTTTATTCTGCGCGCCAACAACAGCACCCTGAAGTGCGAAATTAAATTCGGGAAACAGATAAACTTTGACAGACACAACTGTTTGGCTTCTCTGCTTGGATTCAATAGACGCATACTTGCACCGAATAGATGGCACGAGTCGGACTTGCCCGTCAGCATACTGAAAGTGGACGTGATACGCGTAGAGTGCAACATCACCACCGGATCGTACGTAAATGGTAACTTAGTCCACACCGTACACGAATTTTTCCCCCTCGTGCCGCCCGGTTACAAGATTGTTGAGGTGCCCACCAACATAATATACCTGCCCATCGCTCTCAACAGTATAGACAACGTGACGGTGCGCATTGTCGATCAAAACGGCACACTGGTGAATTTTCGCGGTGAAGAGATAATTGTCCGGTTGCACATAAAGAGACTATAAATAGCGAGGGAGGACACACGCGTGGGCGCATTAAAGCGAGCATTATGGGCATAGCCTTTCGAAACAGGTATATAAGCGGGTACGTTGTTGGAACGGGCATCACTTGTGATTCAGAGCAGCAGCAGCAGACAAGCAACAGTCCAGCTGTACACCACGCGAACAAAGCTCATCGACAAATCCGCCAGCTTAGCGCTGATAGCAAAGCAATATTGACGTCCCTGGGATATCGACTGAAACAAAGGAGGAAGAGGACTTGAGTACCAAGAAGAGGGTGAGGCGCGTGCGCTGGAGAATGCCGGCTGGACGACGACCGGTGATGCGCCGACCCATGTACTTGACGCGAACGGAAACTTTAACGTGTGCATCCCGGGAAGAACCCTACTCGGATTCCTAGAAGACTGCCACAAGGTGCTGTTGAATGTGCGTCACGAGCTCATTCTGAATCGCTCGAAGAACGATAGGAACGCCTTCGTGGGTAACGCAGCAAACACCAGGATCGAGTTGAGCAAAGTGCATTGGAGTGTACCGTATGTCTACCCCTCCGATCTGGAACGTCTAAATCTCCTCAAGATCGTCGAAGACGAGAGAACACTTCAACTGTGCTTTCGCAGCTGGGAACTTTACGAGTATCCGCTGTTGCCGCAAGCGACGAAACAGACGTGGGCAATCAAGACCGCAACGCACTTGGAGAAACCGCGCTACGTCATTGTGGCCTTCCAGACGAATCGCAAGGGCAATGCGATCACGGACTCGAGCCAGTTTGACCACTGCAATCTGACAAACATCAAACTACATCTGAACTCTGAGTCGTTCCCCTACGAGAATCTCAATTTGGATTTCGCCACCGGGAAATACGCCTTACAGTATGAGATGTACGAGAACTTTCAGTGCTCGTACTATGGAAAAGTTGGCGAGCCGCTATACGGCAGGGGACAGTTCAAGAATCGAGCCCCACTCGCAGTCATTGACGCATCAAAACAGTCGGAAAGCATCAAGTCCGGTCCTGTGGACATTCGTCTGGAATTTGAGTCGAGCGAAAATTTCCCCGCCAACACAACCGCCTACTGTCTCATCCTGCATGACCGCATCGTCGAGTATACCCCCTCCACCGGCTCTGTCAAACGCCTGGTATAAAAGTCGCACAAGCACACCGAGCGCTCCAGTCTCGCGTTGGGTTTGTTCGCATGTCAACCATGGAGTACGTCGCGGACGTTCAGGGTTTCATGACTGCAGTCGGTGAATTCATATTCAAAGAAGTTTCACTCATTGCGTTGAATCATCAAGGCGGCGGCGGCGGCGGCGGCAGCAACTACCACTGGGTATTCAAGCCACCATTCGACCTGAACCGGTTGAGGGAGTGTGACAGACGTCAAGCTCATTGGTTGACACGTTTCTACCACGGCTTGAGCTGGAATTGTGGCACGGAGAACTACGACGATATCCGATCGAAGTTAAAGTCATCGGTGGCCGATTGTGATAGGATCTACGTGAAGGGTAAAGATAAAGTGTCTTGGTTGAAAAACGTGCTTCCCGGCAACGTCGAGTGTTTCGACTTGGATTCGCTCAACTGCTGCCCCTCGCTAAAGAAACTTCGAGAAGAAAATTCCCGTGTTATCGAACCTTGCATTCAGCATTACGCAAACAGCAGCGCCATCTGTTCCGAAGTTAACGCTCAACTGCTGCGGAACTGGATCCTGAAATACCTGGAACCGCCAGAATTGTAAGAACATCAACCACAAGACCAAACTTTAACTCTGCGAAAACGTGTGGGGAAGGCCATTGGCAAGTTCTTTAACAATGGTGAGCATTTACTGCTAATGGATCCCACACACATAGCCGAACTGCCCAAGGAATTCCTAGAATATTACGTACATCCGTCAGACTTACGCAGATGTGTCGAACTGGGTATGTTAACCGAAGAGCAGAAGAAAAATATAAGTTCTCATGCATACACTTACTGCTACCATCACTGGGGATTCGAGTCAACAACATATGATTGCGACACTATTGATGGTCCTCCTCCACTACAGAAAGATTGCCAGTTTTGTAAAACAGGAAAAGATTAAACCTGTTAATATATTCACATTATTTGTTTATAGGTTAAATATGTTTAGCGTTATAGTAAATGCATGCTTACTATTTATGCAAATTGTAGTTATTGTTTTAATTATATTGGCGTAAAAATATAAATTCAACAGTTTTTTATTTTCCTTCAAAACTTAGAACGTATTCTGGTAAACACGTAGAAGGAGAAAAAACATTAATTCTGCAACATCTGCGTACTATTGCATCAGCATTTCCAGAACATTCTTCCATTGCGCAACAATGAGCAACACGCGCACTTTTTAAGCCCCGGCGCAGGCGCCTGAGCCACAACCAAAGGCCCCGAAGACACCAGAGGCCCTTCTTCAGCAGCCTCTGGTCATTGCCGAAGAACTGGGTGGACTGACCTGAGGAATAGCCCCGGCGCATGCGCCTGGACGCTGCTGAACACCACTTCTTCAGCAATGACCTTGAAAGACACCAGACGCTGCTGAAGACATGCCCACTTCTTCGGCAATGACCAGAGGCTGCTGCTGCAGATGCCGCTGCTGAAGACACTTCTTCGGATGCCTCAACGACTCCTTCAGCAGCCTCTGGTCTCTTTCAAGGTCACTGCCGAAGAAGTCGATGGCACCTCGAGAACTCGATGGCGCTATGTGCTCCGAACGGGTTCGTATCTGAGGCTCTCATTTTCTAACTACTGTTAGAAATCGTCATTTTTCAAGTTTCGCCATTTATAACTTTTAAAAGGTTCGAAATAAAGAAAAATGACTTACGTGTCCCTATCTTAGTTTTTAATCCTCTATCTCATGGGGCTGGAAAATGGTGCTTCCTGATTGGTCAAAAAATGGCAAAAAGTGACCTATCAGGAAGCAGTATTGTCGAACCCCATTAGATAGAGGATTAAAAACTAAGATAGGGACATGTAAGTCATTTTTCTTTATCTCGAACCCAATGTACGGTTAACAAAGTGGCACTTAAATTCAACAATGAACTCCAAAATGCGATCGAATACAGGGTGTTCCATTTAAAAAAACAAAGTTAGGCACTGCGCAGAAGAAATGGGACAACGTGTATAATTGAAAATAATTTTCAGTTGCAGCAAAGATGGAACCTTACAAGTTTTATTTAAAAAAATTTCCCATAAGTTCAACGGTTTAGCGACTATTGACCGAGGCGCGCGTAGTGGACTACCCAGGATATATCGGACAAACTGGCAGATCCTATACGTATAATGAACATTTAAGATCATTTCGTTTAAAAAATGATAATTCAAGTTTTACTAATCATTTCTTTGATAACAATCATCAATTCCCTCCTCCGGAGAATACTAAATTATTGTTTAATTTTGTAAAGAGTTATCAATTAGATATATTAGAGTCTATAGAAATTTATAAACATAAAAATGATAAAAATTGTAACTTACTTAATGACCAAGTCGATTTAATACAATCTAGTTTATTTAAACTTTTGTAAATGATTCTCTTGTGTCTATGGGACAGGTTCTATTATTGCCCATCATCATAAGGTTCTCAGTCCGAAGACTGGTTGGACGCGTACCTCCATTCTTTTCTATCCTGAGCTAACCTACGCATTTCCCTAAAAGTAGAACATCCTACATCCCTAACTATTTGAGAGCAGTAGTCTAATCTAGGCCTACCCCTACCTCTTTTTATTCCTATCTCTGACTCTAGTATGTCACGAACTATTCCTTCGTGTCTTAGAAGGTGTCCTACCATCCTATCTCTCCTACTCTTTATTGTTTTCCATACCTTTCGCTTTTCTCCAACTCTTTCTAATACTTCCCTATTGCTAACCTTATCTATCCACGGTATCTTCATCATGCGTCTGTAGCACCACAATTCAAACGCTTCTACTCTTTTTCTATCCGCTTCTCCTATTGTCCAAGTTTCGCACCCGTATAATGCCGTACTCCATACATACGACGTTAAGAGTCTCTTCCTAGTCTCTATATTAACCGTTCTCGAGCATAACAGTTGTTTCTTTTTGTTAAACGCAACTCGGCCCTGCGCCATTCTTTGTTTTATATCTTTAGTGCTCCTACCGTCTTGAGTTATTTTACTTCCTAAGTAGCAGAAATCCGCGACCTCCTCTATCTTCTCATTTCCAATTTGTATTTCCATTTTAGTTCTATTTTCACATACCAAAATTTTAGTTTTCTTTTTATTGATTTTCATGCCGAAGCCCTGTGTCAAAACTGCTTCCATTTCATTCAAAGCCGCTCCTAATTCTTCTTTGCTAGATGCTAACACTGCTATATCATCCGCAAATCTGAGCATGTTAATAGTTTGGCCCTGTACATTGATCCCTGAGGCTGTTCTTTCCTTAACAATATTAATCGCATCTTCGATATATAAGTTGAAAACTAGAGGTGACAATGCACATCCCTGTCTCACTCCCTTCCGGATATCTACTTCCCTTTGTTCCTGCTCACATTCTATAACTGCCTTTTGCTCTTTGTAGAGATTATGTATTATTCTTATGTCCCTGTATTTCATCCCTACCTTTCTCAGCACTTCGAACATCTTCCCCCATTTTACGTTGTCGAAGGCTTTTTCTAAATCTACAAATCCTATATAGACGCTCTTTCTCTTTTCTATCGTTTTTTCTATAATTACTCGTAAAGCTAGAATGGCCTCGCGCGTTCCTCTATTTCGTCTAAATCCGAACTGATCTTCTCCTAATATTTCTTCCGCCTTTTTCTCCATCCTTCTTTGCACAATTCTAGTTAAAATTTTTGACGCATGGGAAGTTAAACTGATAGTTCTAAAATTTTCGCATCTATCCGCGCCTTTTCTTTTTGGCAAAGCTACTATGATGTTCCGTTTGTAATCTTCTGGAATCTCGCCTGTCAGGTATATGCGACTAACTAATTTAAATAAACAATCTATTACCTCTTGACCTGCGCACTTTAAGATTTCTGCCTGCAAGCCATCTATACCTGGTGCTTTATTATTCCTTAAACTTTTTAGTGCTATCTCAAACTCTTCTCTCATTATAGGACTCCCTAGGTTATCCCCCTCTACACTGCTTTCGCTTTCTAATATATCTTGCACTTCCTGTCCCGCATATAAGTTTCCTAAATATTCTTTCCACCTATCTGCCTTCTCCCCACTTCCGATTAGGATATCTCCTGCCTCATTTCTAATGTTTTTGGTACTAGATCCAATTTCTCTAAAATTTCTCCTGATTATTTTATATGCTTCATCAGTCTTTCCTACTTCGAACTTATCTTCCACTTCTTTGCATTTATTATCGATCCATTGCTCTTTCGCTTTCCTACATTTCCGAATAATTTCCCACTTGATCGCCTTATATCTTTGTTTCCCTATTTCATCTAACCTATTTTTATATTTTCGCCTTTCCTCTATTAGACTCACAATATGTTTTGTTATCCAGGGTTTCCTACTTTCATTCTGTTTATGACCCAAAATATCCCTAGCTGAGGAAACTAAACTATTTTTAATGCAATTCCATTCTGCCTCTATGTCCCTAACAATATTTCCACCCGTGCCCTTTAGTGCTTCGTTTGTCTTTTTCTCGAACTTATTGCGCATATCATCATCTTTTAGTTTCTCTGGGTCAAGATACCTTCTTCCGCTTCTTTTTTTCAAAATCTTAAATTTAAGATTGGCTTTCATAACGACTATGTTGTGATCACTATCTATATCTGCTCCTGGATAACTTCTACAATCCCTAACTTGATTTCTAAATCTTTGCCTAACGAGAATGTAATCTATTTGATATCTCCCTAAGTCTCCTGGCATCTTCCACGTATAGCATCTCCTAACATGATGGTGAAATAGAGTGTTCGCGACCGTTAAGTTATGTTTATCGCAGAACTCTATCAGTCTAACTCCCCTATCGTTCCTATTGCCTAATCCAAAGGGGCCAACTATTCCGCCCTCTCGCCCTGTGCCTACGACTGCATTGAAATCTCCTGTAATTATTAAATTTTCGTGCCCTCTCACAAAATCTAGCACATATTCAATATCACTATAAACTGCCTCTACGGCCTCATCACTGTAGTTAGAAGTGGGCATATATACCTGTATTATTTCTGTTTTTACAGGTTTCGAATCTAACCTAACCATAACTAGAGTCTGTAAAGTTAGAGACTGGGCCCGGACAAGATGGTGGCTGCGCGAAAATGTAGCGGGAAATATGATTTTGACAGAAACAGTGCCGTACCGGCGTATATGTGAAATTTATTATTATTTTAACAATGAATTAATAAAAGTTACATTCAAAACAGGAAAATTAGCATTTTAAGGCATGAAAAAATCGCGAAACACATTAAGAAGAACTTAAGAAAAGGGGATTTCGTCATAAGTACAGATAAATTATAAATGTGACGTTTGTTGTGAGGTTATGTCAATTACGAAATCGGCATGTTTATGTGCAAATAATCTCAATTCCATAATTGTTATAGTTGAAAACAGGTTTTTGAACAAGTTGTTTACTTATGTGACAAAAGAAAATTAGAATAAATCATAAAGGAAGCCGAATAATCCAATTTACTATTTTTCAGCACTGAAGAGTTAAAGAATTGCAAAATAAACTTATTATTCTGTAATTAAAAATTTAGAGAGTTCTATTAACTACCAAAAATAAATAAGTGGAATTCACATATATTAAGAACTAAACGCCTTGTTGACCTTTCAAAAAATAAGAATCCTTGGTGCTTGAGGTATGTCATGTCGCACAAGGTCTAATGATAGAACGTCCAGGCATTTGTCCTGCGGGAAGGAGCTTCGGGCGGGACAGCTGGACAGAGCCGCTAGTCCTACCAGCAGGACATTATTTTTAAATGGGATTGTCCTGCCGGCAGTACGTGCGCAGCTTTCGGCAGTACGGACCCAAATTTCATAGGCGCCGTAACAATTTTGCTATTTATTAAATAAAACATCTGCTGAGAAACATTTTTATTTATTCTCGTACAAAATAACTTGGAAAACATTAAAAAATAACACTGCGCCTGCGATGCTGATTGTTTCCTAAATCTGCGTAAAATAGGAAATTTTAATCTAATTTATTACCTATAGTATAATTAAACACTTGCCATTCTTTTGTAATAACTCAGCACTAATTTTCGTTTTTGTATTGTTCAAGTCTCGCAGAACTGTCACAAGACCCAGAGACCCAGAGATTTTAGTTACTCTTCCGTTGCATACGGCGCTCAAATAATTGTCTCCAAACGCGGACATACACCATTTAAAATCTGGTTTTTTATCAAAATTCTTTGCTTTTGAAAAACCCGCGGCATAATTAGCGTGCAAGCCACTGTACGTGCGAGATTTTTTTCAAGAGTTGTCTCCTTCTCCGTAGCTTGCCTCCTACTGGTCTGAACGAGATGAAACTTACACTTTAGATAGGCAAAATTTTACGACAAATCCGATGGTGGTGGTTACGTTCTCATATGGGGACGCAAATGTACTGAAAACAATAGGGTCGAAAATACGTGCTGCTGGAAGGACGCTTGGACACTCTATCAACTAAGGGTTAATCACTTGGTAGTGGTTGTACTCCTAAATCCTCGTCTTCGTCGTCTTCATCATCATCATCATCATCATCATCATCATCATCATCATCATCATCATCATCATCACCACCATCATCTTCAGTTGTGACTTGATATTCATCTTCACTCTCATCATCAGATGATCCTGTGTTCACAGTGAACTTCAACGAATCCAATGCATCGTCCATCAGATGCTCTTTCTCAAAGAAAGTTTTTTCCACTTTTTGCACATGGCCACATACATCTTTCCACTCTTCTGAGCTAATAATGGAAAATTTTCCACGTGCTAATTCCTCCACATCACCTAATTTAAAAGTAACGTTTCTGCTAGCTACCCAGTTCTTTACAGTGGCCCATATCTTCTCTATGGGGTTCAATTCCGGGTGATAAGGAGGAAGCCGTAACACTCGGTGACCATGGGCTTCAAGAAGCTCATCCAATTTGTATTTCTTTGGGAATCGATACAAATTTTGTTTGATAAGACCATAAAGCTCAGGTTTTGTATTTGAGCCATCAAAATGTATTTGACGTTTCGGCTTTTCGGCTCGCAGATGTCAGGTTTTTTTCCACCAGGACATTGTGATATGATGCATTATCAATCACAAGTACACAATTAGGCGGCATGTTGGGCAGTAATTGTTTCTGCACCCATGTCATGAAATTGGCATTATTCATGTCATCGTGGTAATCTCCTGATTTAGAACCTAGAGACAATGTTTGGTTACATTTTGATATTAAAATTACTTACGTATGTGTTACCTGACCGAAAAATGAGCAACGCATTGGGAATGAAACCATTTTCACCTCCGGCATGTACAATAATCAGCCTTTGGCCTTTAGAAATCGGCTTCTTTAAGTTTTTAGTAGACTCATCATACCACCCTTTCGGCTGGACATGGCTGCTGTGTATATACGTTTCATCCGTATATATAATGGTTCGGCCTTCTTCCCGGTATTGCAGAATTTGTTTCAAGTATTTCACCCTTTTCAGGCGAATGTCATGGCTTTCCATTAAAATCTTACGGTTGTCTTCTGTCTTTCGCCACCTTAAATGGAAATAGAAGTAAACGAGGTGTCCCACTCAAGCAGGCTCACTTTTGCTATCTGTTGTTATAAAAGTATTTTCAAAACATAAGCATTTAATGAAACAGAAATTTGAATATGCATGTAGTAACGGCATCCGAAATATTTTGACTTTGGATATACAAAAGCAGCCATACCTGAATCCAATAGATTTCAGAAAAACCCATAGCCACTGCCTCGAGCCAGAAAAAGAAAGTTCAGAATCTTTAATCTTCTGTAAAATACCTGGAATACAAGGTGATATTAGGCTAGATGATGCGATAGGTAGGTATTTAAATGTAGCATTTGTTATTTAACGAAAAAGCAGTAATTGCCATTTGTTCCTAGAATAATTTGTTCAAATAGCCCCTGATTATTGGGATCACTTTCCGTCATTGCATATTTCATTCATGTTTCGATGAAAAATACATTATACACATTGAAAACACATCGTGAAATATAATTGTCTGAAAAATCATTGGGTTTCAACAGAAAGTAAGTTTCTTGAAATTTACCTACAATCGAAGACGGAATCCAGGAAGTTAAATATCCAAAGCATTCCATTTACTAAAATGCAAGTGCGATTCATACTTTCATAACTTGGCTACGCAACAGCAGCACCCAATTGGTTTTTTGATATTATATCCAAAAAATACACGAAAATATCTTGAACTTTCTTATTACCACGTTCCCTCTATTTATGAAAAAAGAAGTTCAGCAGACTTTACAATGAATCACCCCGTATTTGACAAGTAACAACTGCCAGCAGTTGCAATGAAAACACACCTTAACGAAGTTTTCTTTTTTATAATGGTAATTATGTACTTACAATTGAGAGAGGGATTCCTTTTCTCCAAAATAAAAAAATTATGTATAATTTCCTGTATTGTTTCCGTTTCTCCCACAGAAATCAGGCCGAGCTTACGCTTCTTTCGCGGTCGTTCCTTATGTGGTGTAGCAAAGGAGGTGCTAGGCTCAGCTTCTACGCTTTTCGATTCCTTCAAAATCTTCGCTACTGTGTTTCTCGAAACACCTGTTGCTTCTATAACTCTTTGCCTTAAACACACAATTGGATCTTAACAATAATCAAGCTCATTATGAAGTGGGTACGTACATACCTGTAATTCTTTAAAGGAATCCTAATTCCATTTTGCGCTTCTTCCCGCATAAACTTTATCACGTTACTGATAATTTCACAGCCTTGGCTATGAATTACCATGCCGGGTTTGCCAATTTTTTTGGGAGACATTTCTAACCTACAAACGTCAAAAATTTCAACTTGGATTTAATGTGTAAAATTACTTTGATTGTAGTATTACCTGGATAACAAATACTATCGACGATTTTTCAAAAGTCTTTTAAATAACACCGAGATCACAAAATAAGCAGAATAATCTGCAAACACAAAAAATTTTAACCTTCAATTCAGTTACAAGAATTTGTAGTATTAATTACCTCGAACTCCGTTTTTCGAATAAAGATGATAGTTTTTTAGTCTTTTAAGCAACACTCACAATAAAAACGCAAAATAAAACAGAATATCCACTAAAAAAAGCACACTCAAACATGAGTCAATAAAACAACAATGGACGCACAGTAATCTTGAAGTTCTTGACGGCGCCACTGGATTTACGAGTTCCGCCTTCGGACGAAAACAGGTCTATTGCGCTGATCACGTGACAGCCCAGTCTTTAACTTTACAGACTTTACCCTGTCACTTTGCTGTAAGAAATTTTCTACACTCTGTCCTACTTTTTTCCGCATAACAATTCCTACTCCCGAATTTCCTCCTACAGATCCTGTGTGTATTACTCTAAAATCTCCGCTCCAGAAGTCTCCAGCTTCTGGCCATCGCACTTCACTGATACCTACTACGTCTAATGCTAACCTATCCATCTCAATTTTCAAATTATTGCCATTATGACATTAATTCAAGAATCAATTGCAGTTTATTTGCTGCCCATATAAACCATGGACCTTCGAGGTTATTTGGCAATATGGGATTTACTTTCTTCCTTTTTGTTTTATTTTTAATTTTGACATTATCATCGTTTTCATCATCATCATCATCAATATTACTATTATCATTGTTATTTGTATGATTGATTCTTGAATTAATTATTCAGCCACAGTCTCTAACATCTTAATCCTTGACTTATTTCCTTTTTTGCCATTATGACATTTATTGACTTATTTCTCTTTTTTAGTTTATTACAATAAATTAATAATAGCAGTTGGCAGTTGTCAAGACAGAACACATAGACTTGACCACACAGTTCATTACAAGATTAGCAGTTGGCAGTTGTCAAGATTCCATGGATATTTTGTTTATTTAGTTCAGATATTTCACTTGAAGGTTTTTTCAATTGAATTTATTGTTTTTTTCCTATTATGGTTTTCTTTAAATTCAATGTTTTTTCCCTTCAAGCTACGAGGTATTCGATTTTCCTTTGTGTTTTTCTTATACCCCGTAGGTAAATACTGAAATTCAGTTATCTAGTTGTCTTATTTCATGGATATCATTATTATTTGTATTGTTCTGTGAATTTTAGTTTCCTTGTCAACTGTCATAATAATTATGTAGTTAATATTTTCTGATTTTACTATTTGGTAGAAATTCATGATGAATTGAAAAATTACTACGCGTACTACCAATATAACGATTTATTATTATTATTATTAAGTTATAATAATAAATCGTTATATTGGTAGTACGCGTAGTAATTTTTCAATTCGTCATAATAATTTGTTTACAATAATTTTATTTATACATTTCTGATGATGGAATCATTGTGAATTCTGAAACCGGTCAAGTTATAATAATAAATCGTTATATTGGTAGTACGCGTAGTAATTTTTCAATTCATCAGATCATAAATGATTCTTATTGAAGATTTTTAAACCCAAGCGTTGAGAAACGTGAAGTATGGAACAATATACGATGAAAAAGTTTATATGAACAAATAGTATATTGTATAACAAGCGCGAAATGATACTCATTTCCCACGAGCAGGCACATGAATAGTTTGTAGCACGAGCGAAGCGAGTGCTACAAAATTCATGTGCCTACGAGTGGGAAAGAGTCATTTCGCGCGAGTTGTACACTATACTTTTTCTACGATTACTTTATTTACTTATTTTAAAAAATTTAAAAAACATTTCAAAACATTTGTTAGCAAATATTCATTATCAGGAACTTCTTTGATAAATTTGTTTATTTCTTCTGCTGTAAAAATTTTTGATTTTTTAGGTTGATACCATCCGACTGCCTTTTCAGAAAAGTTTTTAATTTGTTACATTTAGATATATCCAGAACTTCATTTACTCAACATTTAACATTGACTATTGGCTCCAGAGAGTGATGGACTTAAATTTTTTCGACATTTCTCCTAAATATGCTAATAAAGTATTCTCCGAAAATGAATGTATGTGCTGGTCTTTGCGCCAATCCATGAAATTTCTGTACGAATTTTCGTATTTATTCTTTGATATTTGTGGAAGTATGTACCTACCTAAATTTAAACAGTTTACCTTCGCCATTTCTGTGATACCTGGCGGTGTTAAATTTAATATTTTTTCATTGTCACTATCGCTATTCATATTTACTTCTACTTAAGAATAGTGTTTTCATGTACAAATTGACTGAATTTATGGCGACTTGCAAAGTGACAGTGATGTTTTGTCAAACTGACAAAGCCTCCTAGAGGCGGATGATTCTGTAGGTATGATTGGATATGATTCGCTAATCATTGAATTATATTGGGAAATTTATAAATTTGAAACAGCGCTTGTGTGGAACGGTGACCCCGGTGGAGACGGTATTCTGAAAAATAAGTTAGGTAGGTACATCAAAATAGCCGGATCTGCCTAAATGTTTGCATGGCGGCATAATTTAACATTCTGAACTACTTTTCTTCATAGCATTTTGGCGAATTATGAACCAGTAAAGTCGTTTACCTGACGCGAAAATAGTTTTTCATTAGCTGTCATGGCACAAAAAACAGAAATATACTATAAATTAGTTTTGAACCAAGCAAGCCTTATTTCCAAAGTACCAATTTGAAATTCCAAAATTTTCGGTCAATCATACCTCTTCTAACATCAATCCTGGGACACACTGTATAAAAGTTGAGGTCGGTTTAATCTGCTTGGTCAGAGAAAACCAACTGCTAAACGAGACTGTAGGGCGACGGAGGGTATTTGATCAATTTCCACGCGAGATAGGTGCCTATGTCGACTTCCGGCACCTCCACCATAAACCAAATTATTATACAGGTTCTGCAACAACGCGTCGACGGCGTTTTGCACCTTTATTAAGCAGTTTAGAGAAAAAAAAATAAATGAGGGACCCCTTCTAATTTTTAGTTGTCTATACTTTAAAATTTGTTGCATTTATACAGACTGCCCCATTTATTCTGCACAACCTCTAACGTTATTTTTTTTAATCCAACCCCCTAAATTTGATTACACTTTTGGATTTCTTATCTGATTTTACTATGACGTTGTATAAAATATTTTTTGCCTAAAATGCATATTTTTAAAGTTATTGACATTTCTTTGAAAATTTTGACAGATGTAGAGAGATTTTGAAAAATAAATATCTTCGTATTGAATAGGGCTGAAGCTGTGGTATTTTAGTAAGGGTAACACAATATCTACGTATGATCACTGCAATAATTAAAAAATTAGAATATACAGGATATGAGCAATTTCATGGTCAAATTTTTAAAAATGAAAAACTCAATCACTTCATTTTAGAGACGGTTAGATATGAGGGTGGCTTTTATTTGGAAGATAATATTTCACCTTTAAATTATTTTTACGTTAATATTCGTGTGCCATTGTGAAAATGTGCAGTCGCAATTTATTTCTTCATTTGCAAATTAGACGGTTAGACATTTGAAGGTGAATATCTCAACAAGCATTAATTATAGAGGCACGAAAGTTTATACGTATTCGAATGAATGTTCGACAAGAATCAATTACGGATTCCACGAATACAGTCAAATACAGGAGTTCCATTTAAAAAAATTCAAAGCTTTGCAAAAGAAATGGGACAACCTGTATAACTGAAAACGATTTTAAAATATGGAGAATTAAAAATAAGAGGGGGTCTCTCATATAACTTATTTCTCTACAATGTAAAACAAGGGCACTAACGCACTGTTGCAGGACCGTGTATATCGACGAATATTTACAATGACCGCAATTTTAATATATGCCCAAAATTCTTTGATCAACAAATTGAGTGTATTCTTGTTAAGATTGGCTTAAAAACTAATTCTAATCTCACATTGCCAATGGAAAATGTATAATATTTACTTTGGTGCATAATTGACGCATCATTTTCTAAACTCCACTATTTTCAATATGCGTCATTGTATAAGCAATCGACTACAAGTAAATGGAACCATCCCATTTAAAATAATTCGACACAATTTCTTAGAAAATAGAATGGAGTCATTCAGAGTTATAGAATTTCATAGTTTCACCTTAAATAACCTATAGTTTACGCTTGGTTTAGTATAAAGGGTGGTTGGCCATTACGCAGCTTTTGGGGGCCACTGGTATGGGACATACTGACGTCAGTATGTGGAACTCTGGGGAGTTTTGTCGCGAACTACTGTATTTTTCTAAAATCGCCGGTTACCGTCAGCCGTCAACGACACTACGAGCAACGGCATAGTAGGAATTTGCTGTCAAACTTTGTGGAAGATCAAAATTTTTGGTTGAATTTGAATGTTGTTTTGCTCAAATGTGAGAATAAATTATGGGAAAATCAAAAGAATAACATACCTGAAAGCGTAAATTACAATTTAAATAGTATTTGGAATAGAAATTGAAAATTTGTGACCAGATCATGAACTCTGAAATTGAAACTTCAAGAAATCTGGAAATCTGATCTGGAAATTAGCCGTTTTACAGTCGACACCTATTTGGGCATTACGTATAAACCAAAATAGTTCATGCAAGAACACTTTCGTGTTCAAACACTTTATATTAACGAAAAACTTGGGAATTAAATCCTGAAATTTATTTAATGGCAATTAACTGACGTTGCTAAATTGACATATTGGCAGTGTCATAAATGGAAAAGAATCGCACACTCCTGACTACAGAGGTTCTCAACAAGTTTGTCCACATGCGCAGAAGGCGACGAAAATCGGTTCTCGGAGTGTCGAACCATTATCTATACTAAACCAAGAGTTTACGCGGTATACTTATCTACGTAGTAAAACAGAAGTATTTTCGTCCGAATGAGTTTTCATACTACTGTGCTTATTACCAAGATATACATATTGCAAATCATTTTTTCGAAAATAATGACAAATTTCACATTCTTGAAGAAACTAAATTACTGCATATATTAGAAAAATATTATCTGTTATAAATTTATTCAATGACAGTGTTACGGCTATCGTCATATAAATATTATATATTTTGTTCAGTATTTTGTAACAAATATTAAATTAGCAATGGTGTATGTCAGCAAAATGTTTGTAAATTAGTATGACCAACCTCAAGATAACAGTTATTTACAACACAAATATTGTAACAGTTCATATTACGACATTAAATGGGAAAATTACCAAAAGAGGCCGAAGTACAAGTTTGATAACCCATCGTGTATTGTAATATGAAGTTACGATAAGAGTATCGTACAACGTTTTATCTACTATCAGCGTGACCACGACTATCATATCGCCTTAAGAAACAATTAGTAAACCAGAAATAATAATGAAACACAAAAACGTAGCAAGCCGAATATATAATTTTTACTTCCGTCAGTGCTATTTTGACATCTTTGTGAGAATTTTTCGAAAGAACTACGTTTATCCTTACCTCCCGGGGCTGAGTTATATATCAAATTCCACAACAAGTTTCATTTGATTATATTTAGTGTTAGTTTGCCGTGCAATTAACATCAAAAAATGCGTGCACCAAAGATGCCAATTTGGCATGGTGGTTTCCACCGACGAAATACATGAAATAATGCCGTATACTGTTAACCACATTGTACTATTTTTACGTGCGTATAGAAGAAAGCGGATCGAGTTGACATTTTGACAGAAACACTTCTGACGCTATACTGCATGCCTAATGTTTTTAAATAATCAAAATTCTTTAACACATACGTTGAATGATTCTTAGTTGCTCGATTTCCATAGGAAAAACGATAATATATTTCTTTGTCCCTATATTACGTAACAAACGGTTATAATAATAATAATAATAGGTAATAGTTAATACTTTCATCATTTTCTTATTTGGACTTAAACATGAGAACCGCAAAAAGAAGAAATGCGGTGTCTTATTACGACAAAATTTTTTATTTAAGCCGGCTCCCAAAAAATCATGAATCACTAAATTTTCTGCACAGAGAATTGCTACCTAATTTTTGCAAGTTATAATCTTTCTCTAGAACGGTATTAGTTTTTATTTAGTCCATATTCACCTTTTCTGCACTCCTAAAACCTTCAAAATTTATAGCAAATACGCCTGTAAAATTGTAAAAAAGTTAAGCAATTAAAACAAAACTTTTCGTTTTGATAACGATTCAAAAATATTGTAAATAAATGCAAATACTACACGGTTCGTATACAGCAATTAAAAGTTAGGTCACAAGAGGGTTGTCGAAAAAACCAAACCAGGGGATATAATTATTGCTCGGTACATAAAATGGTACCATAATTCTGTACTTCAAAAGCAATTTCAAACAATGCTTCATTTGACGATATTTAAAAGAAACTCTCGTTTGTAGTTTCTGTGCTGTACAGTGTGTATTTATTTTAGGAAAATGACTATTTGCCTAAATTTGCTTCATGCCTGCGACATATATAATTAATTTACTATTTTATCTTATAAGTTTGTCTTTCTTCTTTATATCAGTGCTTACTTCATCTACTTTCTTCTTGACCTCACTTTGCATTTCTATCTTATTGTCTCCTTTATTTACTTTTCTGGCTGTCCTTTATAAAGGTGGGGAGAAATGGAAGCAGCATTTGAATAGGAGGGAAAAAAGGAGACTACCAAAAGTTATTTAATACCACCAGGAAGAAGAAGCATAGAAAGACCATAGAAGTACAATAGGGAGTGACGTATGAATGAATTCATAATGTGACCGAAGTACTGGAGTTTTCGTGTTTTACTAAGATCAGCACTACCACTGCCTTTTCTTTTCTCATTCTGTGAAGAATTATATCATTCGTAACACGGTCTGTCTACGACCTCTTAAGATTCTGCGGTAACGTCACATCTCAAAAGCCTCTACATACCGTACATGAATACCAGGAAAACGCAGGAACGCAGAAGTTGATCTTGGTATATTTATTGTTAAATTACGACTCTGAAATATATTGCTCATTCAGTAAGTTGAATGTAACTCCGACCATTTCAAGTCGGATCTGTATCTCTTGTGTGTGATCCACATTTGCGTGGCATGGTGGTGCCAATATGACCGGGTCATCTGCATATCAGATGTTATTTATCACATTAAGACAACAAATTTCATTGCTAGATTATTATTTCATGATGATTAAATTCGTAAACCCATACATAATGAATTTAATGTTTAACTAAAATCACTTATAATTTCAAACAAGGTGTGCCATGGAAGAAGATAGTATGTTAAAAAGTAACCTTGTAATGTGATTTCTTGTGTCAGTGTTAACTTTATTTGCCAAATATTTTGTAGAACAATATTGTAGATATATGTTTATGTTTCTAGTGACAAAATACGGAAAATTTCCCAAAAATAGTATAAAAATTATTGATAACGAAATTCTAAATATTTTAAGTTCAATAGTCTGCTGAAACTATCAGTAGCAGACATGACAATAACTATATGAATAAAAATCTTAGTGAACTGACTATCAATAATTGTGCAAATAATACACATGGTGTTCCATTTGATATTTAAAGTTCCGTTTTGCATAAGACAGCAGTATTTATGCAAAGACAAATCACGACAAGTCACTGCAGAAACTGCACATATGTACCGAGGTTATAGGGTAAGTAAATATAAAATGTTTGCTTGATGCTATTTCCCCCACGTCGGGAAAATTTATAGAATTACTTTAGTGCCTAGGTTATTGTAAGTACCTTAAAGTTCATAAATGGAAAAACTGTAAATATTAGCACTTCAATTCTTTCGATGAAATGTAAAAAAAATTATAGTGACCTCCTCAATTGCAGAATTATGCCACACAAATCAACTGAGATAACTTGTCTCATTGACTTTGCCGACAAACTGCCGAAGAGCTATGAGCAAAAAGCAACGAGTTGCTATTCTAAACAAATAACAATTAATTAACATAATTAATCGAAAAGGATTGTGAGAGTATACCTAAGTATAAGATAAAGTAATAATTTCATTCTTAGCATTTCAAGGGGCTTTCATGAATTTTATGAACAATTGATATTGTAGAATTACAGTACAATCAGCTTTTCAAAACACAAGTGAAAAAGCGTTAAAAATACTTACATTCAAATTGAATTTTTAAGAATCTTCTAAAAATTTCTCTTCTTTGTAGAGCTTTACAGAGTTTTTATACCAACCTAAATGTGTACTGATTTAGGGCCGCCCCCTTAGACGAAGAATATAAGGGGTCGCAGCATTCATATGGGTACACGCGCATAAAAGTGTAACAAACATTATCTGGGCGAGGGGAAGGTGGGGAGCACTGCTTGTTTACGTTTGGTGTTGTTTGATTCCTCCTGCAACATATGCGTGCGGTTTCGGAGGGGTCTGAGTGATAAATAAATATTTTATTGTAAACATTTATTGTCTAGTCAAACATGTCAGCTTCCATACTTTGTCCAACAAAAAATATGCCTAAAATAACAGTTTTCCACAAACTATTTCTAAAATAATAATTTTTATTTCCAAATCGGTGCTTTTACCTACATTTATATGCTAGATGAGGCAAAAGACAAGGAAAATATTCCAAACACCCGAAAAATAGTATCACCCTAAAATAAAAGGATTTAACTTTCAAATATTCAAAAGAAAATGTAAGTAAAATGACAATTATTTTACTCAAACTGTTTTTAAAATAATAACTCTCTCCAACAATTAGACGATTAGACAATTAGGTCAAAATAATATCAGCATCATATAAGGATTTCTAGATCTACGAAAGCCTTCGACAATATAAAATGGAAAAGATGCTCGCAGGTCTCATGAATGAAGGAATGAAATATAAGGACAATAAATATATGATGAAATAGACAATTACTTTGCGAACTACCAATATAACAAATTATTTTTTTATTTAACCAGTTTCACGATTTACAACGATATCATCAGAAAATTTTTAAGTAAAACTTTACTATTTTATTCTTTAACCAGTTTCAAGATTTACAACGATCTCATCATCAGAAAATGTTCAAGTAAAATTTTACTTAAACATTTTCTGATGATGAGATCGTTGTAAATCTTGAAACTGGTTAAATAATAAAATAATTTGTTATATTGGTAGTTCGCAAAGTAATTTTCTATTTCATCATGGATTTCTACCAAACAGTGAGACAAGATAATATTAACTACATACAATAAATATATAATCTGTACAAGGAGCAAATGGCAGATTAAGGAATTTAAGCGGGACGTGAAGTAGATATTTGGAAGGGAGTTGTACAGAAATGTGCGTTGCTACCTTGTTCTAAATTTATATATCAAAGAGACGAATAATATATTAAAGACATAACAGTTTCTGGGGTTAATATATAGGGACAAAGTATAAATATGCTCAAATTCGCGAGATTCATATAGTGATGCATTAGCATCCAAAATTCGGAATAATTTTGAAAGAAATCGAAACAGTTTTAATAGAGGGCATTCGTGTGAATATCAAAAATAAAACAAAAATTTTAGGACACAATAAAGTTAGCAACATACTAAAGGCAGGGACAGCAATAAAATTAGGTTAGAGATCGGCTCAGACTAGACTACTGTTCTCAATAATGGTTGGGAATGTAGGATCTTCAACTTTTGGGAAACTGCATGGATTATGTCAGGAAACGGTCCGACCAGTCTTCAAACTGAAAACTTTATTATGAAAATAAATGATTTCATGGGACCGTACAAACAAAAACGTTGTCTTGTGTCACTGGATGTGAAAAAGAAAGTTTTAAGTTTTGTGTATTTGGTGGAATACCATAAGTTAAAGGTATTACTATAACACTACTTCTATGTACAAATTCTAAACACTTCGTTGTAAGTGCAACTTTTATCACTGGCGGATAAGAAAGAAATAACTAACTGGTAATATCCACGAAGAATTTATAGACAATAGCACGTAGACAAAATTTAGATTGATATCAATGTCAATATATTCTGTAAACTTCTTGCCAGTCCAATATATTAATTTTCTTATATGGACATTTCATCAAATGCCAAATTACAGATTACTTCCTTTCCCTTCAATTAATTCTCCTTCACTTCCACACTCAAAGTGAGAAACCTTGTGATCCATTGAGAGTAAAAACAAAAGATAAATGTTTTTTTGAGTCTTGTAGCATCTTTTCAAAGTAAGTACGAGCTGCGAGAGGTATTCAAGAGATTGGAACAATGAGCGAGGAGATTAGGACTTGAAGTGAATGAAGAGAAAACCAGTTTTATGAATTGGTCAGATGGCATTTTCAAAGAGGGAAAACACATAACAATAATGAGCAACCGGGGAAAAAAGTGTAATTTTGAAGAGGTTGACAGATTCAAGTACTTGGGAGTAATCATAACAAGGACACCGGGAAGTAGTGAGGAAATACAAACAAGAATTATGGCAGGAATCAAGAGCCTCAATGCACTCAGCCGTCTCTTTAAGAACAAAGCTACATCAAGGAATCTAAAGATACGTGTGCACAAGACACTGATTCGACCAATCGTGGTGTTTGCTAGTGAGGTTTGGACCCTGAGACAGACAGAAATAATGAAATTGGAAGTGTGGGAGCGAAAAATCCTTCGAAGAATCTTCGGTGGCGAGAAAAACAACGGCCTGTGGGAGAGAAGAACGAACCCGAACTGTATAACGATACAAGTGTAACGGGAATAATAAAACCACAGAGAGTAAGATGGTTAGGGCACATAATGAGGATGCCAGAGGAGAGACTGCCGAAGAGATTGCTGACGTGGGGTATTGGAGGAAGGAAGAGAAGAGGGAGACCGAGAGAGAGATGGAAGAGTGAAGTGGAAGAAGATTTAAGAAAGATGAGAATTACTGGCTGGAAAAAGAAAACACTGGATAAGAAAAAATGGAAGGAAATAGTCAATAAAGCCTTGGGCCTTCTAGGCTCGTAGAGCTAATGTATATACAGTGCCTTTTTTAGCAATGCACCATATGTATTTACATGTTATAGACTTAAACTAGTGTTAATGGCTTTTCTACTGGGAATTTCAAAATGATTTTTGGAATAATTTAAGTTTACATAATTTATGGCCTTTTTTGATTATTTTTAAAACTTAAAAAGTGATAAACTTTACGCAATAAAAGGAAAATATCAAAAAATTATAGCCCATATTATAAAACTGTGTTTTACGTTATAGTAGGCTATTCTACTATTCTACCAAATAAATAATGCAAGTCTGTCACTTTGTTTTACATCTTATAACCAGAAAAAGTAATTAAACATGAAATTTCTGTTGTTATACGACCAAAGAAAAGTGATCATTGGTATTGTTCGTTATACTCGTAATGTAATTCTGCTGTTTCACGTATTTTTATCAAAAATTTCTTATATTAAAGATAAGTAATAATTAACCTCTCTACTGGATAGACCTCTGATATAACCAGTAACCATTTTTACTTTCTCTGCGGTAGTATAAACTGCCATTTTTACGTTTTAATACTTGTTCGGCTTAAAAGTGACAGATTTGTACTATTTAAGTTCCTACTACATTATTGCTGTCAGGGAACAAGGCCTACTAACTTAAAAATTATTTAAATGGAATGCGCTATTAATTATCAAGCTTAGTTCCTCTTTATCGAAAATAATTTCACTTTTTACATTTTCAAAACTATCGAAAAAAGTCAGAAATGATGTAAACTTGAAGTGTGTTAAAAATCATTTTGAAATTCGCAGTAGGAAAACCATTAACACGAGACAAAGTTTATAGCATGTAGATAGATATGGAGCATTTTTTATAAAAAAAAAGGCAGTATATATATGTATACAGGGTGGGGCAAACTCCTGTGGATGGACGATAGAGGCCATACGGTTATAGTTAGAAAGAAAAACTAATAACAAATCCTATCTCGTTTCAAAAATTCTATTCCATAAAAATATTTTCAATTATACCAGGTGCGTCCAAATAGTTGGAATTAAGTACAACTTTGTTATTTCTTATGGAATGTGTATAATTTTATATTTTTTCCGGCTTCAAAATGATAATTTAATGGTACTTTGATAACAAGATTCTATGTCTATTGTTAATGGTTATTGAGAAATAAATTTTTTCCCGAAAATTTTGACAGATACACATAAGTAGTACATTTCAAAAATTTATATCTCGAAATTGGTAGAAGTTAAGAGGATGAAATTGGTATTGGTATTGGTAAATATCATGTAGTTTTTTACAGATTTGTTGAATTTTATTTATACTATACAGGGTGTTTGCAAAAAAATGTTTTCTGAAACTGTCGAAAAAACATCAAAAAGTCGAATTTTTCAAATGGAATTGTATATTTTTTCTTGCACTATCTGAAAGAGCTCAAAATTTTGAATGAAAGTTAGCGATAATAAACTAATGTTACATAATGAAGTTTTTTAGCAAAATCCTGTTTTCTTCAATTTTATGTAAAAATGAGGGAACGATTATTGCTTGTCAATCTGAAAATGGGTTTATTGTTATAATCTTGTTCTGTAGTGAATTCATTGTCATTATTACTGGTGTTACAAGTAATTGTTTTTGTTGTTTTCATTTCTGTCTTTGTGTTTAATCACCAATTTTATTATTTTTAAATGAATTTCCAACAACAAGAACTTGTTGATATGCTGTCCGTATTTATTGAATGCAACAGAAATTCTCTTCTGGCTTCTCGAGTATATGGGCGAAGATATGAACAGCGTCGTCATACACGCGTGGAAGCTTTCCAGAGATTGGTGGATAGATTTGAAAGAACTGGTTTTGTTCTCTACGAAAAACGCAATGAAATAACCAAATCCGTATTAACCGATGTGACAAAGGAAAATGTATTGCTGGCAGTAGCTGAAAATCTGCAGACAAGTGGCAGAAGAATTGAAACAGAATTGAATATTTCCAGGAGAAGCATACATAGAGTTTTAAAAGAAAACCGTTACCATGAAAATTTTTTACCTATACAATAATCCAATAGAATTTGTGTATCTACAGTCACGTGTTCAAAGACAGCCAATCAGGAGAACATTTAACTGAAGAGTGCTTATGGGCTATTTTCACTTATGTCATCTGGATTACTGTTACTGTAGCAACGGAAAAATGTCTATTTTGCACTGCTGTCGAATTTTTTACACAAAATGTCATTTCCAAGATTGTTCTTTTCAATTTTAATTTCTTTTTAACAAATTGTTCTTTTTGGGCAAAAAATTTTCTTACCGAATAGCCCTCGAGTCTTGATAATTCGAAATAACTTGATAAATTTCCTCAAGCGGGTTTCTCTGTGGCAACATACCTCCGCCTTCGGCGTCGGGATGTTGCCGAGCAACCCGCTTTCGAAAATGTATCAAGTTATTTCGAATTATTAAGACCCTTGGGCTATTATAAGTGATTATAAACCCCGAACATGCCACTTTTTAAATGAACAAGATCATGTCAACAGAACCTTATTTTGTGATTGGGCTCAGAGGAAACTGACAGAAAATATTTTGTTCACAGACGAATCAACATTTCAAAATTTAAATAAAGTTAATAGAAGGAATGTCCACTGTTATGCACAAGAAAACCAACATTTTCTACAAGTCTTTGATAGACAACATCAGTGGTCAGTGAATGTTTGGGGAGGAACAATTGGAAGAAATGTAATTGGGCCACATTTTTTTGAAGGAAGATTAAATGCAAATGTTTACCACAATTTTTTGCAAAACAACTTACCTGTACTTATTGATGAAGCCAATGAAGAAGTTAATATTGAAAATATGTGGTTTCAGCATGATGGAGCTCCAGCCTACAGCGCAAGATTAGTTCGAAATTTTTTGAATGAAAATTTTGGAGAACAGTGAATAGGGATTGGGAGTCAAAATCCGTGGCCTGCAAGGAGTCCTGATTTAAATAAATTAGACTTTTTTCTTTGGGGCTACGTGAAAGACATTGTGTTTAGTATTCCTCCTACCACACCAGAAGACATGAGCCTATACGAATTCAAAATGCATTCTCGGCTATTACTCCCGAAGTTTTGGATAACATGGATAGATCCTTTCATCAAAGAATTGCTCTTTGTTCCAATGAAAATGGCCAGATCATTGAGCATTTGTTGTAATCTGCTCATTATTTACAGATTAATTATTTTTATTTGTAACAAAATTTAATAAAAATTCAACCTGCATAATGTTTGCTTTTATTTTTAATGTTTTCTTAAATTCTTAGCAAAATTATAACAATAACCCATTTTCAAATTGACAAGCAATAATCGTTCAAGGCTAATGATATTTTCACGATCCCTCATTTTTACATAAAATTGAAGAAAACAGGATTTTGCTAAAAAACTTCATTATGTAACATTAGTTTATTATTGGCCACTTTCATTCAAAATTTTGAGCTCTTTCAGATAGTGCAAGAAAAAATATACAATTCCATTTGAAAAATTCGACTTTTTGATGTTTTTCGACAATTTCAGAAAACATTTTTTTGCAAACACCCTGTATAGTATAAATAAAATTCAACAAACCTGTAAAAAACTACATGATATTTACCAATACCAATACCAATTTCATCCTCTTAACTTCTACCAATTTCGAGATATAAATTTTTGAAATGTACTACTTATCTGTCAAAATTTTCGGGAAAAAATTTATTTCTCAATAACCATTAACATAGACATAGAATCATGTTATCAAAGTACCATTAAATTATCATTTTGAAGCCGGAAAAAATATAAAATTATACACATTCCATAAGAAATAACAAAGTTGTACTTAATTCCAACTATTTGGACGCACCTGATATAATTGAAAATATTTTTATGGAATAGAATGTTTGAAACGAGATAGGGTTTGTTATTAGTTTTTCTTTCTAACTATAACCGTACGGCCTCTATCGTCCATCCCCAGGAGTTTGCCCCACCCTGTATATGGACATTTCATCAAATGCCAAATTACAGATTACTTCCTTTCCCTTCAATTAATTCTCCTTCACTTTCACGCTTAAAGTGAGAAACCTTGTGATCCATTGAGAGTAAAAACAAAAGATAAATGTTTTTTTGAGTCTTGTAGCATCTTTTCTAAAATCTCCTTAGATGTTTCTGTTACAATTGCCTACAATAAACAGCCTGTTTAAAAAACATCCCACTGAAACTGCCATTATTCAGCAGTATCTCAACTCAATTTATTGTAGGTTCACAATTCACTCATGAGAATCTTCTCTTTTAATACATTCAACAGAGACTGCATGTTAGTTACGTTGTGCCTCAATCAGCGAATCTTCTGCTGCAAATGTTGAATTATTTTTCTTTGCTTCACATCTATAGTTGTGGCCATTTGAAAGTGATGTTTTGCTTTCCTCGGTGTGGCTACGTCTCGTTAAATAAAATAAATGCACTTGGTTGTTTCACAAAAAATATATTAGTAAGAAAATCCTCACAATTGTTTCAGACGTTGCCGTCCTTCTTCAGAGGAATACAAGTTAGTACCAAAATACAACATAAATTTTATGTTGTATTTTAGTACTAACTTGCATTTTATGTTGTATTTTTGTTAAGCTTATTTTGTTACAAGTTACATTTATATCGCATCTAATTTTCTTTATTCCCCAAGTTGTAACTTGCTTTTATAATTATTGTATGCCTCATATCGTCGCCCTCCTCACGTACTGGCGTAACTGACAATTTTGTGAAAATTGAGTTATGTTGTATATATGCATATCTCTAGTGTCTGCACCACCTCACGAAAGTGGCGTAACTGCAGCACCAATCTACATAAAAAAAGACAACCCGTAGGTTATGTTACTGTGTTTAATGCAGTCCTACAAGTGTAAGCGGAGTACCTAAGTTTTTTGTTCTCCTGAAAAATTTACTAATTGTCAGTTACGCCAGTACGTGAGAAGGGCGACGATATGTATATGCTACGGACATAGTGGGAAAGTAGGGCAATGCCAACAGTGCACGGGCAATGCAAACAATGACCGTTGTCCGGTCCGATAAGGTCACGTTGCCCGGGCATTGCAAACATTGCCCGATTCCTCGCTATGCCCGTAACTTAACATCTGCAGTGTCTTTTGGAGAATGCGAAAGTACCCTGCCATTGCTTTATTGTGCATATATCTACTACTTTACTTAACATTTTTATTATCTTACTGAAAAACTATTATTTAACTGGGCGGTTATCGATTTTTTACTGTACACTTATTGCTTCAATGAACGTTTATTATTTTATAAGGCATATATAATTTTTAGTAAGCGTTTATTATTGCCCTGCATTTGTTATTTATTGTGAAAGGGCAGTAATGGCGGTTGAATATTCGAGGGTGATTACCTCAAAGACTGTTAATTTCATGTACCTAGCTGCCTACCTTCAATTTCTCTAACCGCATATTACAAGCTCGGGGGAACCAATTAACTGGTCGCCATGACACTAAATTTATCGCCCACAGGATTCCTCCTATGGGGAATAGAGAAAAATACAATTTAACAACATTTACAAGGTATGTGAGGAAATTTAAATAATTTAAGGGGTAACATTTTAAATGCTTTAATAAATATTTCCCCAGAATTACTATTAGGTAACCCAATGTTTAGACCGATTTTTTCCATCAAATCGGGTTATGTAAAGTCTAACTAGGCACTAAGGGATATTCTTGAATCTATTTTTCAAGGTAGCTTTTCAGTTTGGTTTGTCATTGTGAGAATTATTTTTTTTATTTTGGAAATTTTATAAAACAGCTTTCAGTTTCATTTTATTACATATTTATTAACTTTTCTTCTCTGTCACCTCCTAAAGACGTTTTCACTCGCTATAAATCACCATATCTACTACATCTTATAAAACAAAGTCGCTTTCTCTGTCCCTATGTATGCTTAAATCTTTAAAACTACGCAACGGATTTTGATGCGGTTTTTTTAAATAGATAGAGTGATTGAAGAGGAAGGTTTATATGTATAATAACATCCATTAAATAGTGATACTTTTATTTTTGAGTTTTCTAATGTGATGTCGTAAATAATTACATTTTTTCCGCTTACATAGCAAACGCAGGCTGAACCCTACGAGATTTATCAAAATAATAATAATAATAATAATAATAATAATAATAATAATGTCGTATAAAACAAAGTCGCTTTCTCTGTCCCTATATCCCTATGTATGCACGCAGGCTGAACCCTACGAGATTTCGAGTGCGGGCCACGGGCAGTAATGAATAAATCAAAACTACTGGATCGATTTTAATCATTTTTTCAGTGAGTGACATAGGCTATATATTTTATACCCGTGCGAAGCCGGAGCGGGCCGCTAGTATTTAAATAAAACACAGATGCTCGAAATATTTTAACTTGTTCTGATTCACTGACAGAAATGGCTTAAAATTAGTGAAACTATTTGAATTACAACAAATGCAGCTATTCCACCCACTATAGTACTTAAAATTCTGGAATCTTTTATGCAGTATAAATTTGCATATTGTTTCTCTGTACTGTACCACTTTAAGTAGGTACACGTTCATTAAATATTTTCCCTGGCGAATAAAATATGAGACTGAGTGTAATGAATCTATGCGAAGCTTTCATTATAAGCTCCAGCGTTGCCATCCTTTTTCTTCCTCAATTAACAAGCATGCCAGCCGGATATTAGGTAATCCTAAAGGGATAGAGAATTGCGTAAAGTTTCAGAGATTCAAGCTGACCGTTACAAAGGTACTGTTTGACGTCGTGTGCGTTGTTAATTATTAAGACTACATAAATAGCCTCAATGCCCACTTTTGTCAAATTATACGTTCATCATATGTGGTTTTATGTAACGAATAATAAGGTTCATTATTCAACAGCCTGTGGCCAATCAAATAGTATGTTATTCTACGTGCGAATTCGGTGACTATTATTAACAAGGATGCAAGTTTAAAGCCCAAGCCGTATGCGAGTATTTTAATTCACCTGAGTTACTAATAGGAACATTAACTCGAGAGTGGCATACTGTACTTTATCTAAAAAAATCCTTACGAAGTTTCACTTAGAACTTTCATGGCTAGATTAAACCCCTCAGTCAAGATAAGTGTGCACCAGAAGTGGCCCTTAAACGAAAGTTGTTATAGAAACTTACAATACACTTAACGAATTCTTGACAAGTAAATATAAATTTGACGTTTTTCGCGTCACAAAAACCTCGATATGTACTATGTTACAATAGGAATTTTGTGATCCCACAGTCCATTGAATTGAATTCATTATTCTATAGCCATTGGATAATAATTAACTTTATTATACGTTCGGAATCGCACAAGTAATTAACTTATAAGTAATTACTTCTTATTGTAGCACATCGAAGTTGTTGTGACGCAGAAAATGTCACATTTTTTGCATTTACTTGGCAGAAAAAATTTCAGAGATCATGTGCCTGTGAATGATATGCAGTGTGTTCAAAATTAACGGGACACTGTTTTGGTAACTTTGTTATTTTTGGAGCTACGATTTCTGTCAAATGGGCAATCTAGTAGTATTTCTTCCGTAGATTATGGTTGGGGAAACAGGAAATTTTTCGAGTTATGTATCTACAAGAACGGCTTTTTTTTAATGAAACACCCTGTATATTTTAGCATATTTTGAAAAAAGAATAATTAATTTTCACAAATTAAATCTGTATATTGTTTAGAAACACCCTGTATATCGAAGATGCGATTAATATTGTTAAGGATAGAACAGCCTCAGATATTAATCTACAGGCAGTGTTGCCAATGGTACGGTTCTGACCGTACTTTTACGGTCTTATGGTCTAAAGTACGGTATACGGTCCAAACCTCGGACCGAACTCAAAAAGTACGGTAATTTAGGTAATTGTCACTTTTGAACTTATCGTTAATCTGTTTCCCACTCACTATACTACCAGAAGCCGTGTTTATAACCACATCTCTGCTCGTTAGCCGTTACCAATCAGAATAATCTGCTATCTGCCACTCGTCTGTGGCGACCGATCAAAAATGCACATAGTTGCTAGGTTCAAGAATTTGCGGGATTCTATACTCTTGCTAGATTACCAGTATTCCTAATTTGTTGTGTTTCGCCTTGATGTCTGTATAAAATATACAGGGTGATTCAGAACGGGCTTGCCAAATTAAAATGGGTGCTAGAAGACAGGGCCGTACCCAGAATTTTTTTTCGGGGGGGGGGGTTACCTATCCTCTCCCTGAGCTAACCTTTACATTTCCCTAAAAGTAGAACATCCTATATCAAAGGGCTGTACCTAGAATTCTTTTTCGGGGGGGAGGGTCAGTATCTGACAATAAAAATATAGTAGTAGACCCCGAGTCCCATGCATCGTACCTTTTTCGTCTTTAATGATAACTGTAAATATAATGATAAAAGTAACCTAAGATCATTTTTCATTTGTCGATATGGTATGGTATGGTGTTAAATAAGTTTACGAACGACGATCGAAAACAGTAATGAGGAAAATGTTTTATTACAAGTATTAAGTATTAATGGAGAGCGCAGGAGAACTTTCCGCGACCATTCACGTCATCATCATAAGGTTCTCGGTCTGAAGACTGGTTGGATGTGTACCTCCACTCTTTTCTATCCTGAGCTAACCTACGCATTTCCC
Source organism: Xestobium rufovillosum (assembly GCA_963966045.1). NCBI lineage: Eukaryota > Metazoa > Arthropoda > Insecta > Coleoptera > Ptinidae > Xestobium > Xestobium rufovillosum. Next base: position 19,205,416 of record OZ014504.1, read on the forward strand.
TAAAAGTAGAACATCCTACATCCCTAACTATTTGAGAGCAGTAGTCTAATCTAGGCCTACCCCTACCTCTTTTTATTCCTATCTCTGCCTCTAGTATGTCGCGAACTATTCCTTCATGTCTTAGAAGGTGTCCTACCATCCTATCTCTCGTACTATTTATTGTCTTCCATACCTTTCGCTTTTCCCCAACTCTTTCTAATACTTCCCTATTGCTAACCTTATCTATCCACGGTATCTTCATCATGCGCCTGTAGCACCACATTTCAAACGCTTCTACTCTTTTTCGATCCGCTTCCCCTATTGTCCATGTTTCGCACCCGTATAATGCCGTACTCCATACATACGACTTTAAGAGTCTCTTCCTAGTCTCAATATTAACCGTTCTCGAACATAACAGTTGTTTCTTTCTGTTAAACGCAACTCGGCCCTGCGCTATTCTTTGTTTTATATCTTTAGTGCTCCTACCGTCTGGAGTTATTTTACTTCCTAAATAGCAGAAATCCGTGACCTCCTCTATCTTCTCATTTCCTATTTGTATGTCAACTTTAGTTCTATTTTCACATCCCCTACATACCAAAATTTTAGTTTTCTTTTTATTGACTTTCATGCCATAGCTCTGTGTCAAAACTGCTTCCATTTCATTCAAAGCCGCTCCTAATTCTTCTTTGCTAGATGCTAACACTGCTATATCATCCGCAAATCTGAGCATGTTAATAGTTTGACCCTGTACGTTAATCCCTGAGGCTGTTCTGTCCTTAACAATATTAATAGCATCTTCGATATATAAGTTGAAAACTAGAGGTGACAATGCACATCCCTGTCTCACTCCCTTCCGGATATCTACTTCCCTTCGTTCCTGCTCACATTCTATAACTGCCTTTTGCTCTTCGTAGAGATTATGTATTATTCTTCTGTCCCTATATTTCATCCCTACCTTTCTCAGCACTTCGAACATCTTCCCCCATTTTACGTTGTCGAAGGCCTTTTCTAAATCTACAAATCCTATATAGACGCTCTTTCTCTTTTCTATCGTTTTTTCTATAATTACTCGTAAAGCTAGGATGGCCTCGCGCGTTCCTCTATTTCGTCTAAATCCGAACTGATCTTCTCCTAATATTTCTTCCGCGTCATCTTCCAGATTATTGGAAAAATAATGCACCTGTCAATTTTCGAAATCTTTGAATTGCTGCTGTTATGGAGTTCTCGTTTTAGTATTTCGGGGGGTACGGCCATGCTAGAGGAACTCCAAATAAGACGAAAAGTTTATATGAACATATTATGTTCTAAAGTGACTACTAACAAAGATACAGGGTGTAAAAGTTTTAATATTTTTTTAATATCATAATGTAATAATTGATGTGTTTTCTCGTTCTTCTTGTTAGTTTTGTTAGTGCTATTCTTAATAAACTATCTTTTTCAATTTTCACTTTCCTTGCATATCGGGGAAGCCATTATTGCATTATGGAAAATTTCAGTGCATGTGCACGATTTCACAAAAAGCTATTTCATTCAAAAATTAAGCATTTTACGAAAAATTTTGAAGATACCAATTTCTTCTCAAATTGAATGTAGATTACAAATACATTAACATCACCTGCATTCGCCAGTGGTGTAACATTGGATTGGGGAAATAAATAAATGGCCTACCCCGTAGCAACGCTACTGATGGTGCTAGCAGAGCAATTTTTTTTGAGAATTAGAACTTGGCAAATGAAAACGACACCTTAAATTTCAACTCAATAACTTTCCTAGTTACTAAAATAATAAAAAAATATTTAAAAAATATTAAAACTTTTACACCCTGTATCCTTGTTAGTAGTCACTTTAGAACATAATATGTCCATATAAACTTTTCGTCTTATTTGGAGTTCCTCTAGCACCCATTTTAATTTGGCACGCCCTTTCTGAATCACCCTGTATACATGTTATTAGTTACTATAACACTAACCTGCAATGTTCTCTTCGTTTTTGTAGTTAAAGTGGAATAAATAAATAAAATCCGGAATTTACTGTTAATACTTACATGTTGTTAAAATGCCATCATATTTCTATACATAAGAACCTTTGATATGAAACGCCTAATTAATAAAATGACATAAATTGGAAAAATTTATATTGACAATTATATTGATAATGCGTGGGCAATTTTAGTAAGCCCCGGAAACCGGAAGGTAGAGGAAAGTTGCCTAATATGGGGTACTTTTTTTCAAATTGCTCCAAAGTTGTTGTAACTATGTTTTTAGGAGAATTTTCACTAGCAAACTTTAAATTTGTTTGTCTTTGAGCATTGTGCTATAAAACAGACCAAAAACAATTAAAATGAGGGAGATGTGCAATAAATAAATTGTCACTTACTACCCCATATTAAGTTTATGCATGTCCTTAATATGGGGTACCCCAAATAATATTAAGAATTTATACTCAAAAAACAATATCTTGAAAAAAGGTTTTTATTATCAACTCAAAACATTTTATTCAAATATAAAATATATAAACAAAATAACAAAAGAGAAACAAATAAGTTGGCAAAACTTAAAAAATTGTTTTGGGCAGTGTTACTGAAAATTTGCTCTCTATTCCATGATTTGCGGTTATTGGGCATCTGGAAATAATGTATTTCCCATTATACACAGAAATAAAAATGCTAACATTGCTATTCCATCGAATAAAAAATAATTTTCTCATATATGGGGTACCCCAAATTAGGAACAAAAATGATTGTTTGGTTATATAGCATTTTCGCAGAAATTTTGCTGCGTTTTCTAAAATGCCACATACATGACAATAAACTGCGCAAAATTTACTGTCGGATGCAAATAAACTAATTTAAAATACTTACTTTTAAGACTCAGTACACTCGCAGGAACAACGCGCTCACTAACATTTCAGATGTATACAAACTTTTGAAGCCACCTGATGGAGAAACGGTAAAAAGTAGTAACACCGTTGGTCATATAGGAAAATAGCAAAATAAGGTTGATATTAATTAGCAATGAATTCAACAGGTGGCAAAAATGGAATTGGTCAAAAACGCGGTACCCCATATTAGGAACTATCGTCATATTAGGCGACTTTCCTCTACGGTCCTGGAAAACAAAGTACGGTAATTTCAGAACGCCATTACGGTCTTGCCGTTTTAAAGAGTTGGCAACCCTGTGTACATGTCAAACTATTAACATGCTCAGATTTGCGGATGATATATAGCAGTGTTAGCATCTAGCAAAGAAGAATTAGGAATGGCTTTGAATGAAATGGAAGAAGTTTTATTGAAAATCAATAAAAAGAAAACCAAAATTTTGGTATGTAGAGCGCATGAAAATAGAACTAAAAGTGAAATACAAATAGGAAATGAGAAGATAGAGGATGTCGCGGATTTCTGCTTTTTATAAGGTAAAATAACTCGAGATGGTAGGAGCATTAAAGACATAAAACAAAGAATAGCGCAGGGTCGAGTTGCGTTTAACAAAAAGAAACAACTGTTATGCTCGGGAACGGTTAATGTAGAAACTCGGAAGAGACTCTTAAGGACGTATGTATGGAGTACGGCATTATACGGGCGCAAAACGTGGACAATAGAAGAAGCGGATCGAGAAAGTGTAGAAGCGTTTGAAATGTGGTGCTACAGACGCATGATGAAGATGCCGTGGATAGATAAGGTTAGCAATAGGGAGGTATTAGAAAGAGTTGGGGAAAAGCGAGAGGTATGGAAGACAATAAAGAATAGGAGAGATAGGATGGTAGGACACCTTCTAGGATAAGAAGGAATATTTCGCGTTATACTAGAGTCGGAGATAGGAATAAAAAGAGGTAGGGGTAGGCCTAAATTAGACTACTGCTCTCAAATAGCTAGCGATGTAGGATGTTCTACTTTTAGGGAAATGCGTAGGTTAGCTCAGAATAGGAAGTGAGCGAACATCGCTTAGCAGCGCCTCACTACGGCGAATTCATAAATGTTTGGTGGTAATTCAGTTGTCACCTGTCAGTTTAAGTTTTCCGCGTATCTAGGCAGTGAATATTATTAGTGTTAAATTAAATCAAACTGTAAAAAATAGAAATAGTCTTCAGACTGAGAACCTTATGATGATGTCAATATATTTCAAGAAAACTATAAATTTACATTTGTAGGTACAAAAGTACATATAAATAATTACTTCAAGTTTCTAGGGCTCTCGTGTAAATCACGTAGGAAGCAATTTCTTTGCAGGACAATTAGGCAAATATTTACCTACGAATGAATAAAAGCAAAATAAACGCTCTCCTCTATAAACTATGTACGCTTATAAACCAAAATGTGAAAAAAGTCTACAAGCTTCCTTTCCTTTGATCAGAAACTCAGGAAGGGAATCCTAAGCACTAGCACATCCCATAACTGATAAATTATGCATTTAGTTTAGCGTTTCATCTAACGAGCGCACCAGCTAATTCATTGTAAGCTTGAGTTATTAGCCCATGGCAAACCCGGAAGCTACGCCGGAGCATCCGGACTAGGGTCGCCGGATCGAAACGTTCTTAAACTTTCACTCCGTAGACCGCTAAATTATCTATTATTACGAATCGGGCTGAATTTCATTAATCTCGCCAGCCTCGTTAAACAAAAACTGTTCCATATCACTGCTTTATTGGGAGATAGTTCCCAAACTAATTGCTGGAAAAATTATCTTCTGCTAATAAAATAAACTTAATAACAAATATTTCATATAGAATCTTGAGTTATTGAAGTAGTTAGAAAATGACAGCCTCAGATACGAACCCGTTCGGAGCACATAGCGCCATCGAGTTCTCCAGGTGCCATCGAGTTCTTCGGCAGTGACCTTGAAAGAGACCAGAGGCTGCTGAAGGAGTCGTTGAGTCATCCGAAGAAGTGTCTTCAGCAGCGGCATCTGCAGAAGCCTCTGGTGTCTTTCAAGGTCATTGCTGAAGAAGTGTGCATGTCTTCAGCAGCGTCTGGTGTCTTTCAAGGTCATTGCCGAAGAAGTGGGCATGTCTTCAGCAGCGTCTGGTCATTGCCGAAGAAGTGGTCTTCAGCAGCGCCCAGGCGCATGCGCCGGGGCTATTCCTCAGATCAGTCCATCGAGTTCTCCATCCACTTCAAGTGGGCGTGTCTGCAGCAGCCTCTGGTCATTGCTGAAGAAGAGCCTCTGGTGTCTTGCCGTTGCGCACCCAAGCCGCCATTTTGGGGCCTTTGGTTGTAGCTTAGGCGCCTGCGCCGGGGCTGTCGCGTACAAAGCACGTGTTGTTCAGGCCAGTCCATCCTGGCCCCATCCACTTCTTCGGCAATGACCAGAGGCTGCTGAAGGAGTCATGTCTTCAGCAACGGTGTCTTTGGGGCCTTTGGCCGTGGCTCAGGCGCATGCGCCGGGGTTTTCGCAAACGTTCTGGAAATGACGCCGACCGGGATTCGAACCCGGGTCCCCACGCACCGGAGCCCTCGCTCCAACCAACTGAGCTAATCGGCGGCCCACAAGCCCGTCTTTCAAATCATCCATATATTCTTAGGATTGTAAACAGAAGTTTCTCGGAAATTCCAATGGTTGCAATTGTTTATGCTAAATAAATATTGATATCAAAGTTTAAGAAAAAAGCACGTTCGCCGCCGATAAGAGATGTTATAATTGTTTTTATTATGGGTAAAAAACCTTTCAACTCGCCGACAGGATTATGTTTGTTTAGGTTTGCTCCCACGTTCTGTATATGCACATACTACGTTGTAGACACTACAAGGTGACCCGTTTATTTGTTTGTATTATTACAATAAAATAACATTCTAGAACATTCGTCAGTTTGTTTATTTTGATACGTACTATGTTTTGAAATTACTTGTTATCTTAATGCGTTTCGGACACGTGTGGGAACCATCTGGTGAGTGCTGGAAGTACTAATTGAGTGTCGGTAATATAGAACACATGTAGATTTCTGTTACACTTACTGGAAAGTGCAAATTGAATGTCGGTAATATAGAACGCATGTAGATTAGGGCCCACTGCACACGCCCCCTTGCCCCGCCCACTTAGGTCATGGAGGGTATCAAATTAACCAGCTCGATGAGACAAATAGGAATCTATAGTTATTCTCCTACTTCAGAATTCTCATCAGATGTCTGTCTGTCTGTCTGTCTGTCTGTCTGTCTGTCTGTCTGTCTGTCTGTCTGTCTGTCTGTCTGTCTGTCTGTCTGTGTCTGTCTGTCTGTGTCTGTCTGTCTGTCTGTCTGCCTGCCTGCCTGCCTGTCTGTCTATCTGTCTGTCTGTTACATCAGCCGTTCGTGTCAACAACAACATTCAATGCCAATGACGAAATTCGCATACCAATCCACCAACAAGACGTTTACGTACTGCCGCATCTAAGCTGCATCTACATAGAGGGGTTTTTTCCTCTTTCTATTCTTGCTTGTGTCATCAGCCATGGTGTTTGCGAATAGAGCTGTCTGTGTCAACAGACAGCTGTGTCAACAGCTGTCTGGGTCAACAGCTGTCTGGTGTCAACAGACAACTTGTCAAAAAAAAATCACGCTTCTAGCATACATTTATTGGAAAGCACACAACAAATATTTCTAACATAATGGGGAGTATTATTCAGTAATCAATTCATTAGTTTAGTTAGTTCCCATGGAATACGGTAAATTATATAATATAATTTATTATATTAAAATACATTTTGTCAATTAAAATAATATAATACTGTTCATAATATGATATTATTATATTAAAATACATTTTATTCATTAAAATAATATAACAGTGTAATCAAGCTCGTGACGCTGCTTATACATCGTTGGCTGCAACAAGAGAAAAATATCATAGTTAAAAATTATACTAGTAAACAAACAAACAAACAAACACACAAACAAACAAACAAACAAACAAACAAAGATGAGAAATTATACTAGTAAACAAACAAACAAACAAACAAACAAACAAACAAACAAACGGACGGAGGGACAAACAAAGAAATGCATTCATTCATTATAAAAACAATTAATTTTCCACCACTAGAATTGTGAATCAGAAATCCCAATTTTCCACTACTAAAATTGCGAATCAAAAATCCCCAATTTCACACTACTATCACTGAATATTAAAAAAATCTAAATGCTTTACTTACGATCTACAATATTGATCCAAATGACCGAAAGTTCACTGCACGATTCCAACAAAATTATCGTTGTTTCTTTCTCCATGAATAGGCCCGAAAATAACACATTTTCTGTTGTTGTTGACGCCATGTGTGGCACATTTCCACACATTATCATTTTGGGTCTGTTCTAAATATAGAAAATAGTTTACAATTAGATAATATGTATGCTTTTAATTACTTATAATGAAATTATTATGAATGACTTCTATTATGATTGAGATTTATTAACATACTGCTTGGACAATAAAAGAAATGATTACTGCAAATGGACTTACTTTTATATTTTCCGGCAAGTTTTGCAGGATAAAATGGTACAATAAAATATCCCCAACATCGTCTTGGCTAATTACCACATCCATATTGGGAAACTAACTTTTACCGCACCTATTCCGTGGAAATCAACTGAACAATTGAACTAACTACTGAATAATAATGCTGGCGATTAGATTCGTTCTATTTATTTCGCAGCTTTTGCCGAGTTTGCTAAATTTTGATAACATGTAGAAGTTATCAGAAAAAAACAATCAATTGAGCATTGTTTATTTATCTGGCGGTAAGCTTCGAAAATGTTCTTATTTTATTGTAATAATGCAAACAACAGGTATATAATAATCTCGGTCACCTTGTAGAGTTTGAACATATTAAGTGCACACGTACTTATTGGCATGCAGACAGTGGGAATCAAGCCAAAACAAACATTATGTCGGCAAGTTCAAAGGTTTTTTGTTTCCAGAACTTTCCTAAATATTAATATTTAATCATAATAAAAACAATTATAACATCTCTTCGGGCATGTTTCTTTCTCAAACTTTAATATCAATATTTATTTAGTATAAACAAGTGCAAACGTTCGAGAGAATGCAACATCTGTGTACTATTGCATCAGCATTTCCAGAACATTCTTCCATTGCGCAACAATGAGCAACACGTGCTTTGTACGCGACAGCCCCGGCGCAGGCGCCTCAGCCACAGAATGAGAGACACCAGGGGGGCCGCTGAAGACCACTTCTTCAGCAATGACCAGAAGCTGCTGAAGGCGGAGCCCCGGCGCAGGCGCCTAAGCTACAACCAAAGGCCCCAAAATGGCGGCTTGGGTGCGCAACGGCAAGACACCAGAGGCTCTTCTTCAGCAATGACCAGAGGCTGCTGCAGACACGCCCACTTGAAGTGGATGGAGAACTCGATGGACTGATCTGAGGAATAGCCCCGGCGCATGCGCCTGGCCGCTGCTGAAGACCACTTCTTCGGCAATGACCAGACGCTGCTGAAGACATGCCCACTTCTTCGGCAATGACCTTGAAAGACACCAGACGCTGCTGAAGACATGCACACTTCTTCAGCAATGACCTTGAAAGACACCAGAGGCTTCTGCAGATGCCGCTGCTGAAGACACTTCTTCGGATGACTCAACGACTCTTTCAGCAGCCTCAGGTCTCTTTCAAGGTCACTGCCGAAGAACTCGATGGCACCTGGAGAACTCGATGGCGCTATGTGCTCCGAACGGGTTCGTATCTGAGGCTGTCATTTTCTAACTACTTATTGAGACAGACGTCCACCACTTACCTAGATTTAAAAAGCAAGATAGCGAAAACGAGCTGATAAAATGGAAACAGCAAAGAAGTATATCTGGATAATAGGTACTTAGTAGATATTGCTGGAGAAATTATCCAACACAGTCATCGACCTGATTCTTTTTTGGACCGAGAATACTATAAAAATTATTATTGGCTTTATTGTCGATGTGCGGCATCTTTGTAGCAATGTAAGTGGGCGACACAACAATCACTTAAAATTTGCGAGGGGAAGCGAAGCCACCATAATGTAGAAAGCCTGTATCCTGCTCTGGTGACGTCACACTTGGTTGTAGATTTATGTATGACGAGCTTATGCAGCGGCCAGTTTCTTGGCTTAATATTGGGAAATAGTAATTTTTTGTAATGAATTGTAGTTTCGTTATTATATTAGTGTTAATATGTTATGGGAATGCATTTATCTAAGCAAAATAATCTATTAATAGTTAAAACTTAAGACAAAAAGGCACTGCAGAGGTTCAACAGCTTTGTTAAAAGAGTAGAAGTAGGTCACCAATTTTTTTGTTCTTATTTAAGTACGAGTATGTGTAATAGTATTCCCAAAGTCAATGATTGTAGGGTTTACTAATTATATTGCATGGTCTTTTAATTTCAAGTTGGGTAAATGACCAAATTAGCATATTCGGTGAATACGTATTTTTTAAATAGGTATCAACCCTAATTGTATAACATTTTCTACACAAATATTTATTTAATTTGAGCGACTAATATCATAAGTTTAAACATATCATAAATGGTTCACTATTTTCCCTAATTTCAACCAGCTATTACATAGAGAACTATGCCCTGCCCTAACAGACGCAAACATAAGAATTTTTATAAGTAATAACTAAGCGCAAATCTGAGAAAATTTTTATGGAAAACTTTAAAAATAATGCCTATTTCTGCACTTCACAACCGCGTTTTATAGTTGTTCTTTATGACGTTAACTTTCATTTTTATCTTGATAAATATTAAGTGCTTGGCATATTTTCTTGCTCGTTCGCCTGTATTTTTTCGTGGCTTTGGGCGTAATGCAGGACATATTCATATATACTTCGACTGCTGTTTAAATATTGTGGGGAAAAGCATGATTTCAAAATGTTTTGCACATACCTACTAGGTACTGAAAATTTCGTTCGCTGGAAGCGTTGATTGAGGACTTCTCAATCAACGCTGGAAGTCTTTGCCTAACTTTGTCTTTGGGAAATCTAAACACGGACACTTTCTCACTTGTGCGATCCTAATTGCTCCTACACAAGGGAACGTAACCATATATTGGCATCTAAAGTTGTATAAGCAAAATTAGTTAGGTACCTACTTGTTCTGTTATAATAAATGTAAGTAATATGTTGCCGTTCCATTATTATCGCATTCTAATGCAGCAAAACGAAGAACTAACAAAAAGCACGCGAATAGTCGCAACCGGGAGCGCCTGGAGAACCACCACCGTTTGTGACGTATCATTCGAGAAGTGGGGCGATGTGCTAGGCTTTATTACGGTGGCTTCCGGTAAACCCGGTAGTCTGAACTTGTAAAAATGCCACGCTACAGAGTGAGTGACAAATTGTAACAATGCATAAAGGTCCGGTACATCCAACAAACTTGGATTGGCATGTATAATTATTGTTTTTCTCAGTTCCACCGCGTCGGAGGTGCGCGAGTTATGGGACACCCTGTTTAGTTATAATTTCTATGGAGTGCCACACTTTATTGAGGAAGTTACACATTGATCAATGGCCATGTTGCAAAAAATCCGTGTACTCCGGATTCCAAAACAAAGTATTTTCATATTCCAAAAATTTATTTTACCTTTTACCTGAATATAATGCCATTGTTTACATTTATCCGTATCTTTCCACGGGAAATTGAACAGTTTTAAATCCGGGCTTTTATATTTACTTTATGGCAGTTCAAATAACTGCATATATAAATTGCCAGCAGCAGACATTTTCACCACGGCAATCACACCTCGTACATAACATACCAGGCAGGCGAGATACCGGAAGAATACAAACGGAGCATCTTAGCTCAGGTATGTGCGAAAATCTTCCAACGATTGGTTTAACTTCCTACGCGTCAAAAATTTTAATTAGAATAAATTGTGCAAATAGGACGGAGAAAGCGAGGAAGAAATATTAGAGGAAGGCCATTATTGGGGGAATGATCGAGGCCAACTTAGCTTTGTGGATCATAACTGAAAAAACAAAAAAGAAGGAAAAAGCGCCTATAGTATATTTTTTGTGGATTCAAAAAAGCCTTTCATGTAAAATGACGTTAAAAATACTCAAAAATGAAAGCAGATATTATACGGACAGAAGATTCAGATTCGCGGAATACATACATACAGTATGAGCGTTCAACAAAGAATTAGAAGTAGTTTTGAACGAAAAGGCAGAGGACTAAGCTATGAAAATTATTAAAAAATGAAACAAAGCATTCTGTATGCAGATAACCCGAAAATAAGGAGAAAACAAAATACAGATCGGAAGCTGGAAATTAGAAGTTTCAGATTTCTGTTATTTGGGAAGCGGTCTGACATGAGGCTGACTTTAGTACTAAATTCAGTACAATTTCAGCCAGCGGCAGCTCCTTAAGAGTCCGGCAAAGCAGATCAAAAGTTACACCTGCGGGGCATCGGGTCGGTGAGGTATCCGTTAGAAATCGGAGCAAACTATCAGCTGTGTTGCAACACCGTCGCGCTAAACACATTTATGGACACAAGAACAACGCACATTCAAAGCCCGCGCGTTCGGTACCTAGTAAATGAGACAACGCCGCTCTGAGTTTACGCTCAGTCGACACCGGGCGGCAGCACATACCAAGCCATATTTTGCGTTTGCAGCGCTCTCGCTCTACCATGATTACACCTTCATCCTAGTAAATTTAGCAACACGAAAGCCTGATTATGGTAGAAGAAGGTATACTTTATGTCGCCATTGAAACAATTTTTCGAAAACTAGAATTGTGCAAAGAAGGATGGAGAAAAAGGCGGAAGAAATATTAGGAGATCAGTTCGGATTTAGACGAAATAGAGGAACGCGCGAGGCCATTCTAGCTTTACGAGTAATTACAGAAAAAAGGATAGAAAAGAGAAAGAGCGTCTATATAGGATTTGTAGATTTAGAAAAAGCCTTCGACAACGTAAAATGGGGGAAGATGTTCGAAGTGCTGAGAAAGGTAGGGATGAAATACAGGGACAGAAGAATAATACATAATCTCTACAAAGAGCAAAAGGCAGTTATAGAATGTGAGCAGGAACAAAGGGAAGTAGATATCCGGAAGGGAGTGAGACAGGGATGTGCATTGTCACCTCTAGTTTTCAACTTATATATCGAAGATGCGATTAATATTGTTAAGGAAAGAACAGCCTCAGGGATCAATGTACAGGGCCAAACTATTAACATGCTCAGATTTGCGGATGATATAGCAGTGTTAGCATCTAGCAAAGAAGAATTAGGAGCGGCTTTGAATGAAATGGAAGCAGTTTTGACACAGGGCTTCGGCATGAAAATCAATAAAAAGAAAACTAAACTTTTGGTATGTAGGGGATGTGAAAATAGAACTAAAATGGAAATACAAATTGGAAATGAGAAGATAGAGGAGGTCGCGGATTTCTGCTACTTAGGAAGTAAAATAACTCAAGACGGTAGGAGCACTAAAGATATAAAACAAAGAATGGCGCAGTGCCGAGTTGCGTTTAACAAAAAGAAACAACTGTTATGCTCGAGAACGGTTAATATAGAGACTAGGAAGAGACTCTTAACGTCGTATGTATGGAGTACGGCATTATACGGGTGCGAAACTTGGACAATAGGAGAAGCGGATAGAAAAAGAGTAGAAGCGTTTGAAATGTGGTGCTACAGACGCATGATGAAGATACCGTGGATAGATAAGGTTAGCAATAGGGAAGTATTAGAAAGAGTTGGGGAAAAGCGAAAGGTATGGAAAACAATAAAGAGTAGGAGAGATAGGATGGTAGGACACCTTCTAAGACACGAAGGAATAGTTCGTGACATACTAGAGTCAGAGATAGGAATAAAAAGAGGTAGGGGTAGGCCTAGATTAGACTACTGCTCTCAAATAGTTAGGGATGTAGGATGTTCTACTTTTAGGGAAATGCGTAGGTTAGCTCAGGATAGAAAAGAATGGAGGTACGCGTCCAACCAGTCTTCGGACTGAGAACCTTATGATGATGTAAATCTCTTGGCGCTATGCACGCGTGAAGTTGGTCAATTTCATGAGTGAACTGACACTTTCTAAGATAAATTTTTTTAATTTTCTTTCAATGGAAACATAAAATAAAGTTTCGTTTATAAACTGTCAAAAATTCAACACTTCAATTTTCACCGTTTAGAAATGAATATAGCACTACGAAGTCAGTTTTCGGGTTCATTTTAAAGGGGTTTGCCGGACTCTTAATAAGTGCGCTCGTGCGCGCGCACTGCCTACAAAGATATGGTTTTAACCTTTTTTGATAAAAGGTTCAAAACCTTATAATTATAAACTAATAAGTTTAAAACTTTTTGAATCTCTGCCGCAATATACCGGGTGTCAACGAGAGCATGTAACATCCCGCCATTTGTTTACTTTTTGAAATATATTTTGGCAATCCGCTGTAAGTATTATACTACTAAAACCCCATATTTTTATCATATTTGACATATCTAATTACTTCCGGTTAAACCGGAAGTGACATCAACTTTATTATGTTAAATAGCAATATATCATTTTTTTAAGATAGTTCGATAGGGCTTTTTATTCTCTTGACAACCATGTATCATACATACCCAAAAACTTTATATTTTTGACGTCAGAGGGCGTTAAATGAAAAAGTCACGTTGGCTGTGAATTTGACGTTATGAGAATAATTTTAAACGTTTTAATGAATTAAACTATTAATTCTAACAGACTGTTTTAATGTCCATGGAAAAATTTACGAATTTGAAGCAGTACATCCTTTATTTTTTTAAAAATAAGGTTAACATAGTCGTTTTAAGTGTTTTGAAAAATAGAATTTAAATTAGTAATTGATCATTGAATTGCACTTTTTATGCACAAATTGTGAGGACAATAAACTGAAGTTCGAAAAACAAGAAAAATGTTAGCACCTTGCTATTTAGAATTTCAGGAAAAACTCGGTTTTAAAAACGAATATTTAAAATTTAAAAATTTCAAATAGTTTTTGAAACCGACTTTTTCCTGAAATTCTAAATAGCAAGGTGCTAATATTTTTCTTATTTTTCGAACTTCAGTTTATTGTCATCACAATTAGTGCATAAAAAGTGCAATTCAATGATCAATTACTAATTTAAATTACATTTTTCAAAACCTTTGAAACGACTATGTTAAACTTATTTAAAAAAAATAACGGATGTACTGCTTCAAATTCGAAAAATTTTCCATGGACATTGAAACAGTCTGTTAGAATTAATAGTTTAATTCATTAAAACTTTTAAAATCAGACACATATCGTTAAATTCACAGCCAACGTGACTTTTTCATTTAACGCCCTCTGACGTCAAAAATATAAAGTTCTTGGGTATGTATGATACATGGTTGTGAAGAGAATAAAAAGGCCTATCGAACTATCTAATAAAAATGATATATTGCTATTTAACATAATAAAGTTGATGTCACTTCCGGTTTAACCGGAAGTAATTAGATATGTCAAATATGATAAAATTATGGGGTTTTAGGAGTATAATACTTACAGCGGATTGCCAGAGTGTACTTCAAAAAGTAAACAAATGGCGGGATGTTACATGCTCTCGTTGACACCCGGTATATTAATTATTATGCGAGATAATAAATAGTACGCGCTCTAAGCATTCCGCGTCGTCTTTCAAAATGCCTACCACACACGCATCCAGCCGTCCGAGTACTGAGGTGTGGTCAATGCATATTCGATATGGGAGCGAGATCGGCGCGACTCGGAAAAATTTCGTCGTATGTGCTTTTAGGTCGAAGAATTATAGCTCGTCTGGGAGCGCTGTTTGAGCACAAACACTGTTGGGCGAAGCACGAGACGCGGAGTTTGTACTTCTGCGGCAGTGTTTATTGTTTTTGTTTACCATATTTAGGTCTGAGATAGCTCGTTGCTTTGCTTATAACGTGAGTAATTAGCTGCATTATCGTGTTTATTTTTAAATATTGAAATTTCCAATATGTACTTAGCATGGCTAGTGGTTTGGTTTAAAGTCAACACTTAAACATTGTGAAGTGAACTTTAACAAAGTGGTCGCCTGATTTTTGCAATTTTCAAAATTATTATTGTGTTGTAATACTCCATTCAGTTAAAAATGACTTTTGACGAAAAACTTTAAATAAAATGAAATGGACGTCCTAAGCCTGTGCGAAGTATCAAAAGCTTTTCGAAAGGTCGCGGTAAAAGTTGTGTGCGAAAGTTTAATCTTTTGGATTTGGGATTTTCGTTAAATATTGCGGTGAGTGAAATTTCTTGTTGGAAAATGTTTGAAAATGGCTTCTAAAGCACTTCATTTACAAAAAACTACGGGGGAGAAGTCGATAGATATGGTCCCTTTGCTTTTGTAATTATAAGAACCAAAATTTTGACATTGGTCGTAAATCTCCGTCCTCTTGGATCAACACTGGGCTGCTTATAAAATTAGCAACATGGGTTTGAAATGGTGATAAGGCGTCTTCCAAAACATGTTCTTTATTTGAGTGTTGCAATTTTAACTTCAATCTTCGTTTAATTTGCAGCATCGATTTTCTTATCCGGCATGTCCCTTGTTTGCTGATAAAGTGTTTTTGTTTTTGCTGAAAAATTAGCAGATGCAAATACTCCAATATTGCTTAATAAGGTCCTAAAATGAAATATAATATTAATATCGAGAACGAGAACGAGAACGAGATTAGAAAGATACTTAAAGACTGCGGTCGCACACTGGCGAGTTTATAGTTACAAAGCAACATTGAGGTCCATGATGACATTTATAGGTAACGCAGAAACAAGATGGATACTGCAAAGACGAAACGCCCGTGAAAGGAAAAGATGAAACAATAACATTAAATATCAAGATAGAAGGCACCCGAATTTAGAACAGGCATGTTGCCTAAAACAGAAGGATGAAGAAGATGTTTTTAAATGCTATAATTTTAGGAAATCACACTGACTTATCAAAAGCGTTAAATGACAAAACTTACATAAATCTCGTGCAATAACTGAAAAATTCTTGGATGTTCAAGTACATTCAGTGCTGGTGGAAGGCTCTGGAAACTCTGCAATCCTAACCATAACTATAAAAGAAATGACTTTAAATATAATTTGTGCAGACGCACATAATTCGAGAAGTTTTAATACTTTGCATTCTGGAACTAGTCTGCAAGAAACTATTCTACTGGATTATAGATAATCATTGCTTACACGCTTCTTGAAGAAGTAAAAATAAAGTTGGGACGGCTTCTTCCTTTAAAAGATGGAATCATCATCTGTGAAATAAGTGTGGCAGACTCTTTTCCTCTGATGGATTATTTCATTTGGTAAACTATATAGTTTCGCATTTTTGGGTTAGGGAAGGTACGTGGAGGGTATTGTCTGTCTCCACACTCGGTCACTCTGAACATATGCGACATCTCATACCATTGTTACACAAAAATTGGTAAATAAGCAGCTAAAATTAATTTATAAAAATATAGTTTTTCCAATTTATTGGTATCAAATCTAATACTCATCAATTCACAAAAAACGTCCAAAATATTGGAACAGCATACACGAAAACAAAAATTAAAATTCCGCTTAATTCACTAATATTATTCAAACTTCAAAAGAATCTTAACTAGGAAAACCGTTTAGAACTTGTAAACATAGTGAGTATTGTAAAAAGGCGCACAAAAACAATATTCGAATTAAACTATACTGTGAGTGTCAAGAATTTAAATAAATATTCAAATTTTTAAAACTTTTGATGCTCGATTCCTAGATCATTTATTACGCATAGGCCTTATTGTTAATGGCGCCTCTACCAACGGTTGACCGTACTAGGATGCAAATAATGAAATACCCATAAGGTGTCAGGGATGTGTGCCATACACAATACTCTGTTGTCACTCTAAATTTTAAACTTAAGCGACCCCTTCACGTGCATACATTTGGACGAACTTGGGTATTGGGTTGTGCAACCCTCAAAACGTACGAAGAATGCACGTGAAGGGATCAAAAATACCAAGCTTTTCTCGCACCCGGTGTGGTGCGTGGTGTTTCGTCAGCGCTAAATTCCTTGTGTGGTGCGTGAAGTTTGCACGCACACTTGACTTCGCACTTCGACAAAGATAGATAAATACAAATCACAAGGAGTGAGAAGCATCAGACGAATTCATTATTCATCACACATTCATATCTTAATAAAAATTTAGTTATTTATTCCTTCCCGCGCGTTGAATTCGACTTATCTTCTAACCACATTATAAGAGAGAGTCTTTTTGTTGCAAGTGTTATGCAACAGGTATGTTTCTGCCTAAGGATATCGCAAAAGTTTACTACGGTATACCACTCATCACCTAACATGGTTGAAAGGAAGAATCGTGATTTAAAGCTGAGACTTGCGATCCTTGTGCGCAATTTACATGTCATCTGGCTGGACCATTTAGCCACTATTCATTTTGCCATGAATTCAATGATGTGTGAAAGTTTAGGTTACACTGCCGCATATCTTACATTCGGCAGAGAACTCCAAACACTTGACGATGTTACAAACGATTTTCGTTCTGTGGTGCAGTAATAATTTTGTACCACAAATCACGCCCTTGTTACGGAACTGGTGGGTTCTAACAAATTAAATTCGGGCTGGAGTGATAGACCATTTATTGTTTTATAGGTACAAGGACGGATAAGCCGGAGATGTCGTCTTTGTATTTGTAGTCTAATTGGGATACGTCTAATAGAACAAAATAACTTTACAAAAAACCCAAATCATTCTCAAATATCTTACCTAATACCAGGCACAAATCGTAATTAAAATAGTAATCTTAACTGAAGATTCAAGCCCTGAGGGTTATTAAACATACCTTCACTTCGACTGCTGAACGGAAAGAATTTTAGTTCTATTCCAAAAATAAAAGAGAGTTTTTCTCCTACATAGCAAATAAAAGAAATTTATATTCAAAATATCACGTTTTGGACATCTATCGCTAAAAGGTACACAACAAATACAGTGCTCTGTAACAACTTGCACCCCAATTTTATATATCATCTACTTGATGATTAGAAAATTCTGGATTTATATATTTTTTAAGGTGGCTCGCGTGAAACATTCCGTGCTTCTCATCCGAATCCAAATACTTCAATATAAATGTGCTGTCACTAATCTTCTTTTTCAATATGTACGGTCCTTCATACAACAACAAAAAATTTTTAATTTCCCCTTTTAACGCGGACGAAACTGGATTAGCCCGGAGAAGGACCTGGTATCCAGTAGAAAACTCCAACATACCACAGCGCGGTCTTAGCAATCGCCTACGTTCCGTCTTACGCCTTAATGATTCTGCTGCCAAAATAAATTTAGTTTCGGAAGATTCGGTTTGATCCGAAACTCGAGGACCCTGTATAGCCCTAGGAAGTAATCTCGGACGTGCAGCAGACAAGTGTAATTCCATCGGACTATATCCGGTGGACTCATGAACGATACCATTCAAAAACTTCGCGAAATTGGACAATTCATTCGCCCATTTGCTATGCTGATCGTGACAGTAAGTGCGACAGAGCCGGCCGATTTCCCTCATCACCCGTTCTGATGGATTAGATTGGGGGTGCCGCACGGATGAAAAAATTACTTGCTTAGCGTCTCCTTCCATTTCGCGGCAGTAAACTGAGTACCATGGTTGGTCACTGAGTACCCGTTTGACTGTACCATGTTCAACAAAATAGTTTTTAGTTATTCTATTAAGTACGGCGCGAGTGGTTGCCCTCTTCAACGAGTAAAGAGTCACATACTTCGTGAAGAAGTCAAGCAAAACTAACACGAACGTAACCCCACCGCGGCTAGGAGGTAAAGGTCCATATAGGTCCACAGCCAGAAGATCCCCTTTACCTGTCGGCAAAATTGTCATCATCTCGACTTTCGATTTTTTGTGGCTTTCGCTTTTTGGCATATATCGCAGGATTTGAGAATTCGTTTAAGGTCCCTGCTCATGTTACTCCACCAGACCTCACCACGTAATGCCCGCCATGTTTTGTAGGTGCCAAAATGCCCGAAGGACTGGTGATATTCCATAACAAAACTATTAATTAGGGCGTTCGGAATACATAAGAGATATTTGCCCTCATTACTGCTACGAAGGTAGAGAAGATTCTTATGAATTTTAAATTTGTTCTGTAGAACCGTATCTGACTGCAATTGATCTCTAATTGAAGACAGTTTTTGGTCTTCCAACTGATACCGGAAAAGATCCTTTAAGACCGCTTGAAACTCTTTTGGAAACCTGAATATAGGGAGCATCCTAAAACATTTGTCGCTGGGCGTCGGCGGCCTTATTGCTGCATATCGCGATAACGCATCGGGTATTAGATTCTGAGTTCCGGGGATGTGCTTGAGCTCAAAGTCGAACTCCTGAATGGCCAAGGCATATCTGGTGATTCTCGCGGATAACAATCGACACGTCTTTAGGTAGGATACGGAACTATTGTCCGTAAAAACGGTGAACGCACGACCCAACAGGTAAATTCGAAATTTTTCTAAAGCCCAAACTAAGGCTAACGCTTCTTTCTCATTTATTGTGTAGTTCTTTTCCCTGTCCAATAACTTGCGAGATGCCCAAGCCACAGCATGCCGATCGCCATCAACTACTTGAAATAATTGTGCGCCAAGTCCCGTGTCACAAGCATCCGTTTGCAGACTATATGGCAAATTATCACGGGGGTGGTACAACAAAGTATTTTGCTTTAATCGAAGCTTCAATTGATCAAAATGTTTTTGTTCAGTTTCTGACCATCTCCAAGGTTCTTTTTTTCGAAGCAATTGTGTTAAGGGTGCAGATAGTACTGAAAATTGCTCACAAAACGCCCGATCAAAATTTGCCAACCCGAGGAATCGTTGTAATTCTTTTTTATTGCGAGGAGCTTGATAATCGACAATCGCTTGCGTACGCATGGTATCCGGATGTATTCCGCTCTTATCTAGCACATAACCCAAAAACGGCATTTCTTCGCGAAAGAACAAACACTTCTTGAGTCTCAATGTGAATCCCGCTTCCCTTAATCGAGTAAACACCCTGTCCAAATGTTCTAGGTGTTGTTCGAAAGTTTCGGACACCATTAGAATGTCATCAACATAAATGGTCAAAAAATCATCGAAATCATGACCCAATATCTGAGCCAAACACCGCGTAAATGTACTTAGGCCCGGTTTTTCAAAGAATCCAACACCGGATTAAGTCTGACACCGGCTTTGTTGCTATGCTACAACCAATCAGAAAGCCGGTATCATAGCAACGAAGCCGGTGTCAGACTTAATCCGGTGTTGGATTCTTTGAAAAACCGGGCCTTACACTAGTAGAGAGCCCAAATGGCAAGGTACAAAAGCAATACATTTTTCCATCAAATTTGAATCCCGTATACTGTTGTGACTCCGGGGATAACGGAATCTGCCAGTACCCGTTCGTAATATCGACCGATGACATATAATTAACTCTTTTTAGAGAGCGCAATATTTCTTCTATTGGTCGAGGTGTGAAAAATTATTTTTCCATTACCGAATTTAAATGACGCGAATCTAGGCAAATTCTCACAGAGTTATCCTTCTTCAGAGTAGTCATTAGTGGGGAAATATACTGCGTGGGGGTACGACGTATAACACCCCATTGCTCCATTAAGTCCAATTGCCGTTGGACAGCTTGCCGATGTGCTAATGGTATCGGTATGGGATATTGCTTTTGACAAAATGGACGTGGGTCTGTTAGTCGTATGGTGTGAACATATTCATTTGTACGACCCGGTATATCCGAGAAAACGCTTGCATGACGTAATAACAAAGAATGAAATTTATCTCTCTGATCAAAATACAATTTAGAATTGAAAGCCATTTCTTTAATAACATTTTTAATCTCTTCTTCGTTTATGTTGTCATTACTAGAAATGTTCAGTACACTTTTTCCTACTATTAGTTTCATTCCTAATGACTCGCCTGCCTGTTCATGCGGAGAATCAAACTCGGGAACTTCACACCACGAACCCTGTATGTTAAACAAAACGCTGCGTGAATCCAAGTTTATTTTCGCTCGTAAACTGCGGAGTAAATCTAGACCTATTACTATCGGATAAACTAAATCGGGTATCAGCAAAAACTCATGAGAAACTGTTTTTGCTCCTATTGAAAAGGTAAGAAAACTTTGCTGTTTCACACGACGATGTTTAATTTTGAATGCACCACTGACCTTCACTCCAGTGCAGTTAAAAAATGGAATTAAATCGCGAAAATCTCCTGACTGACTCCACGCTACGCCACTTAAAGCGCAGATATCGCTACCTGTATCTATTAGCGCCAGTTGTCGGAAACCGTACAAATTAAATTCAACAATTGGTGCCCCACACTCCAAAGTTTTGTGCTCAAAATGACATTCTTCTATTAAATCTTGACGGGGATTATTTAAACTTAACGCGGCCCTATTAAAATCAGCCCCCACTGTTGGACCTAATTCTCGTGGGGTCCTTCTTCGTTTCCCAAATCAGTATTAAGGGTATAAGGCAGGTAGCTCTTTTCTACTTCAATTAACGCAACTTTATTCACTCTCGGGTCCGAATTATTGCCCCTACGCGCATCACGTTCTTTAAAATTTTCGTTATTATAACGGGGGCGACGCTCTTCATAACTTCGGGAATGCAAATTCGTCGAATAAGAGTGGCTTGTCGAATCTGTCTTAAGAGTCCGGCAAAGCAGATCAAAAGTTACACCTGCGGGGCATCGGATCGGTGAGGCATCCGTTAGAAATCGGAGCAAACTATCAGCTGTGTTGCAACACCGTCGCGCTAAACACATTTATGGACACAAGAACAACGCACATTCAAAGCCCGCGCGTTCGGTACCTAGTAAATGAGACAACGCCGCTATGAGTTTACGCTCAGTCGACACCGGGCGGCAGCACATACCAAGCCATATTTTGCGTTTGCTACGCTCTCGCTCTACCATGATTACACCTTCATCCTAGTAAATTTAGCAACACGAAAGCCTGATTATGGTAGAAGAAGGTATACTTTATGTCGCCATTGAAACAATTTTTCGAAAACTGTAAATCTCTTGGCGCTATGCACGCGTGAAGTTGGTCAATTTCATGAGTGAACTGACACTTTCTAAGATAAAATTTTTTAATTTTCTTTCAATGGAAACATAAAATAAAGTTTCGTTTATAAACTGTCAAAAATTCAACACTTCAATTTTCACCGTTTAGAAATGAACATAGCACTACGAAGTCAGTTTTCGGGTTCATTTTAAAGAGGTTTGCCGGACTCTTAAAATAATAGTCCGCCTGCCTAAGCCTATCCATTGCATCATTTAGAGTATATGTCCCTACCAAAACTGCCGAAATATTTGGGGGATAATGCCTAGCAATAGTTCTTATTAGTATTGGCTGGGAATACTCAGGTTTCAGGTACCAGGTGTTTGGCCAATGCCACATACTTCATGAAGTGATCTGTAAATGAGCCTGACCTTTCGGTATAACGACTTGATTGTAAATTAAGTTTTACCTCCAATTGGACCGTCTCGGACCAATATTGCTCGACAAATGCTGCTTTAAATGACTGAAAATCTATGAAACTAAATAAATATGCTTGGCTCCACAGCAAAGCCTTCCCTTTAAACTGATTTACTATTACATACTTAAAATCATTAAATGACATGTGTCCTAAATTGAAAACATATTCTAATTGACTTATAAAATCAATCGGTTGTATTGAACCTTGATTATCGAAAATGGGCAGTTGTTTACATTTTTCCAATCCTGTAAAACAATCCGCTATTGATTGACTTGAATTTGCTCTGGTAGTAGGTATAACATTCAATCCTTGAATAGCATGAATCAATTGTGACATCAAATTACTCAAATTATTATCAACATTAGCAGCCTGATCATTGCTAGACGACATTCCTGGCCTTCCACTTTGATTAGATACATTATTATTGTGTACATTATTACTAATACTATTTATGTGATCGGTACATACTGACTTTTGTGATTGATTGATAAAATTCGGTGGTAACGCTTGAGCACTGTCCTGAAATGGGACCTGCACCCCAGTTACTGAAGTTTCGTGATGTGTAGTTACAACATCAACTGGCGGTTGTCGAGTATGTGATGTACTCAAGTGATATGTTGCATAAGATGGAGGTGGTGATTGATGCATAGTAAATGATTCCCTCCTACCTCTACAACGTCCTAATGGTGTACCACAAAATGCCAAGGGATGAATTTCCGTAATGGTACCCAGTGGCCAATTTTCGTATTCTGCTATTGGTGGTTGTATTTCTTGTGGTGCTTTAGGAATTGCACCAGTCTCCAATACTTGTTTTTTACTCCTTAAATTATATTCCGTTTCGGTGGTCTTATCTTTTGGAGAGTGTCCTAAATCCATTTTTATAATTTGCTCTCGTTGGTCGCCAAGATGTTACGGAACTGGTGGGTTCTAACAAATTAAATTCGGGCTGGAGTGATAAACCATTTATTGTTTTATAGGTACAAGGACGGATGAGCCGGAGATGTCGTCTTTGTATTTGTAGTCTAATTGGGATACGTCTAATAGAACAAAATAACTTTACAAAAAACCCAAATCATTCTCAAATATCTTACCTAATACCAGGCACAAAACGTAATTAAAATAGTAATCTTAACTGAAGATTCAAGCCCTGAGGGTTATTAAACATACTTTCACTTCGACTGCTGAACGGAAAGAATTTTAGTTCTATTCCAAAAATAAAAAAAAGTTTTTCTCCTACATAGCAAATAAAAGAAATTTATATTCAAAATATCACGTTTTGGACATCTATCGCTAAAAGGTACACAACAAATACAATGCTCTGTAACACCCTATTTGCTGAACATCGCCGATACATGAAAAGAAGAAAAATTAACCCACGAGAATCAGCAAGATGTCAGGAAACTTTATGGTGATCGAAATCGTCGTCAGACGAAATTTTTGAAAGAAGGCGATGAAGTGCTGGTAGGTATGCATATCTTAAGCAGTGCTTCTAAACAGCAGAGCACTAAATTTCATCCGAAAAGAGATGGGCCCTATGCGGTAACTAAAATGATATCTCCAGCGAGTTACGAAATAGCTCACCCAACGAATCTAGATGTTCCTCTTGGGAAATATCACACATCAGCATTAACACCGGCTGTTGTGAGAAATGCCACTAGCCCAGTGAGTGAGCTTCGAAGACGAGGACGTCCTCCAAAGAAAACTACTGAAGTTCAACCTGTCCCCTCATCGGGAAGATTCTCAAGGCCAGGGGGGGACTGTAACAAACCCACCTCTAACCTCCGGTACGGACGCTCCTATACAGACTGTCGCTCCCCTAGAAGATGATGCACCGGCATGTGGCGCCACCAGGCGGGAGAAGAGAGAGTTCGGAAAGCATCTTTTGAGTGACAACCGTTATTCAGATTTTTATTATTATTAATTTTTTTTTATGTTTATTTTGTGCTTAATACTTTTTCATAAAATTGTGTTCATAGTTTATTTTACAGAAGTAGGAATTGCAAGAAAACAGAATTCCAATGTTAAATCAGTATGTACGAACTTGAGCTGAATCAGATGGTCTAACAAATAGTACATAACTTTATTTTGTAGATATACTGGCAACCACTAACATATTGCAATCGTTAAGACTTAAATTTATACATTTTAATTTCAATACTTTTAAATCGGCTAAGGTAGGTATAAATACTAAAGAACTAATAGTTTTACAAGATAGATCACAGACTCACAAACACTTTCAATATTCTTTAGCACATTAAGTCCTGCTATTTACACATTTTATATCCTCAATTCTTATCACTTCTGCATCTCTTTCAGAAAGACTATTATTGGTGTAGCAAACGTGATCCATCAGCCAACTCTGATTCTTTTCCACTTCACTCGTAACAACAAGGAATAATTCTTTATCTCTGCACTCAAGTTCATCTTTTAGATAATTGATCAAATCCATATCCTACAATTTAAAAAAGAATGTTAACAAGTACATGTATATCATTAGGTACTTTGGAAATGAGTAACATTAGGTAAGTCCATTAAGTTGAATAAAATAAATCTTGATAAACTGGAATTTAGAATTGGGGAAGGGAGAGGAAGGGGAAAAACAGAAAAGTACGGAGAGGAAGAGTTTGCAAGGCCTTGAAGTTTTTCGGTGGAGGAAATGGGTGACAGAATGGTGAATAAGTTTTTTGGAAAATGCAGTTGCAGCATGAAAGAAATTTATGAAGTCAAGGACCACATACAGAATGCCCACGAAATTGTTGGGCAGGCCCCAGACCTATATTCTTGCTATTTAACATTGAGATTTGAAATTTGGACAATATACATGCCTGATAAGTATGCAACTTCCGGCTTGAAAAGAATCCCAGAAACACTTCCGGTTTAACCCAAAGTTCTTATTTTAAACAGCTTATTTTAAACAGCACCCTGTATTTACTTTAATACCATTTGAATCCACTAAGAATTTTGTTTCTACCAATTATCATAACCAGAGTTAAATTTTAAAACAAAGAGTTTAAAACACTTGTTTAAAACATCTCTTTATTTTATTTTAAACATGTTTCAATTGCTGGTGTTTTTTATTAATTTAAGTTTTGAGTTATAACAAAAAAATATGAAGAATAGGATGCAAGGTGATGCAGAACTTGTACGCCAAACTTCAGGAAAAATAGAGAAACTCAAAATACTTCAGAAAAGTTCCTATAAGCAAGCGCCCAAAAGTGACTAATAACATACATACTTAGTTTCCTTAAAAAACTATTCTTGTTT
The DNA here is from genome assembly GCA_963966045.1 of Xestobium rufovillosum. Classification (NCBI taxonomy): domain Eukaryota; kingdom Metazoa; phylum Arthropoda; class Insecta; order Coleoptera; family Ptinidae; genus Xestobium; species Xestobium rufovillosum. Next base: position 19,231,093 of record OZ014504.1, read on the forward strand.
CAGTATCTTGAAAACTATAAAAGTTACTGAATTAAAATTTTATGGACGATTTTAATTTATTTAGTTTTGTACTTTTACTGCTTCCAGTGGCATCGCTACATGTACAGTTTAATCAATTTGTGTTTAGTTGTGTATGTACTTAGAAGCTGACACAAAAGTAATGTTTTATTTCGCTCCTATGCGCGCGTCAGTATTTGACACGTATGTCTAGCGCAACCGAATTAATCTAAAATATACAGTATGCATTTATCAATTTATTATAGATGAATGCAAAAACGAATGTGTGTAGCGGGCAGCTTTGACCTGCAATTAAATTGTTGTAATCAGCGGCATAATCACGCATAAAAAGGTCAGTCTGACAATTGTCAGACTGACCTTTTTATGGGTGAATTAAGTTCCTTATTAAAATTTACTTTCCACAATGTTTTACGTTTATGTTCTTGTTTCTTTTACGTTTATATTCTGACCGGTGTCTTCTTATACAATCCGTTCTTCTCAGAACCAAAAGTATGTAATTTTAATAGTAAGTAAGTAAGTAAGTAAGTAAGTAAGTAAGTAAACGTTTATTGTCAAATTGCAATAGCGTACAGACAAAATACAAAAAGAAATGTATGTATACATAAAAAAAGAGAGAGTTGGCAGCTGAACAAAATACAATGAGCCACCGCAACAAAACTCACAGGCGACGCCCAAAACAAAACAACATCCCTCCAAAACAAATGCAGCAACAATTTAAACATCACTCGAACTGAAATCAAAAGACATATATTCTCCCAAGGTTTAGAAAACATTCTCAGTCAATATCCTTTTAACAACACATTTAAATTTAGCATGGCGATAGTCCTTCAAAAAATCCGGCAATTTATTATACAATGAAACGCACATGATTAAGAAAGACCTCGAAAATAAATTACACCTCAACTGATGGGCTTTAAGCAAATGACTGAATCTGGTATTTGGCTGTGAAATTCCACTGTACCTCAAATAAATTTCCCTGTTCTCATGTGCAAACAACAAGCATTCCAGTATATAACAAGACACGCAGGTAAGAAGTGACAGCCTCTTGAAAAATGGCCTACAAGATTCATATTTTCCTAGGTTAGCTAGGGCTCTGATTGCTTTCTTCTGCAAAATCAAAATTTATCCCAATCGACTAGAACCACCCTATATCAAAATACAATACTTGAATCTTGATTGAAATAAAGCGTAATATGTCATTTTCAGATTTTCCCATGAAATAATCTCCTTAACCTTTCTGAGGGCATACAATGACTTGTTTAAATTTACTTTTAATCGATCAATATGTTCTGACCATTTAAGCTTCTTGTCCATATATAAGCCAAGAATCTTCACACAATCAGACTCATTTAACAATGTGTCAAACACTGAAAACGTCAAATTACTTGTTGACGAAAATTGCAAAACATTTGTCTTCTGTAAATTGACTACTAATTTATTAGCACTGAACCAGTTAAAGGCATCCCTCATACACGCTTCAACACGTCCCCCTAACTCTTGCAAGCTATTTGCTGCAACAATCAGGCTAGCATCGTCTGCATATAAAACAACATCACAATTATTTAATGTGAAATCATTGATATATAAAACAAAGAGAAGCGGACCAAGAATGGACCCTTGGGGAACTCCACAAACTACATGTAAAGGGTCCAAAACATATGCTTTGCTCTCATTATTAAAATTGTGAGTTATCTGTACTATCTGAGATCTGTTGCTCAAAAATGACTCCACCAAGGCATTCGCTGTACCTCTTATACCAATAGAATCCAATTTACTCAACAATCTGCTATGGTCAACCAGATCAAATGCCTTGGATAAATCCAATGATACACTCGCACAGAAAAATCCCGCATTCAAATGGGCAAACACTTTAGACATAATTTCCTGCAATGCTGATGATGTTGATCTATTCCCAACAAAACCATGTTGAGAACTGTTAATGATATTGAATTGATATAAAAAACCTGTAATTCTCACCTTGATTAAACACTCGAAAACTTTAGAAAAAACAGACAAAATAGAAATTGGTCGGTAGTTCTCTACACAATTTTTATCTTTACTCTTAAACAAGGGTTGTATTTTTGCAGTTTTCAATTCATTAGGAAAATAATCACAATTGAAACATTCATTTATTACATCACATAAAGGCTCAGTAATCAACCCAGACACATCCTTAAGAATATTAACAGGAAATCCATCAAAACCAGTTGACTTAGTATTTTTTAATTGTCTTATAACACTCTGTAGCTCTACCGAATCCACTGGTGTTAAGAACAAACTATGATTAATATCAAGCCCATTATAATTATAGCAAATGTTTTTTGGAATTTTTTCGATTAGTTTACTTGCAATTGAGGCAGAATATGCATTGAAATGATTAGCGACTTCAACTGGGGAATCTGCATTAGCATCATTAATATCCAAAACAAAATTATCCTGTATTTTACTTTTCCTGTTAATTTCCAAATTTATACGGTCCCAAGTTGCTTTGGCTATATTACCCGACTGAAAAATATTTCGTTGAATGGTCATCCGTTTTGCACATTTTAAGACGGAATCATAAATTGTGCAATACTTCCTATAATAATTCATCAGAGTTTCAGCAAGACAAAACAAAGTTAACTCAAACAACTCCCTCTTTGTTTTACTAGACTTCCTGATACCCATAATTTTTGTTTTCTGCATTTTTTCTTTTTTAATGGGAAGCACTCAAAAAAAATTAGAATATATTTCTTCAAAGAACGAACTAGACTTTTTCTCAGGCCCAACTGCATTATATACTGAATCCCAGTTTGTATCTTTTAATTTAAGTTTAAACCTTGCAATAGATTTTTCTGGAAATGACCTATTATAAACCGCACTCCCAGGCTCCACTCTAGACTCTCCTCTGATACTTAGGACCAACAAATTATGATCCGAAAAATCAATAATCTCATTGAATACAGAAATTTCACTAGCATTATATGATGTAACTACCTATATTATCTATGCAACTTTTTGATCTCAACGTAATACGAGTAGGAGTTCTGACAGTAACTTCAAGGCCGTGACTTACTAATAAATTCTCAAAATCTGTGCGCTTTTTAGAAATACAAGAAAAATCAACATTAAAGTCGCCACACAACACTATATTCCTGCATCTGTTATATTCATTTATAAGATCATCAACTCTTCTGAGGAAAACATCAAAATCACCACTTGGTGCACGATATACACAACAAATCATCAAACAACAAGAAGGAACCCTAACAGCAGAACATTCGAAATCCTTTTCAACCGAAATATCCACACCCCGGAGAACATCACATATCTCCAGTTGTTCCTTCACTATTATCAGTGTACCCCCATGCCCAAAACGTCGCCTGAAAGAAAAATTTGCCAACCTATATCCCTCAACATGAAAAGATTCCAGCTGCACATCACTCAGCCAGTGTTCACAAATACATGATACATCCAAATCATAAGTATGCAACAAAACATCTAATTTCAAAAACTTATTTCCCAAACCCTGCGAGTTAATTGAACCTATGCTGAAATGATCTATAAAAAACTCTTATTCAGAACATTGGAAGAATCACAATTTGTAAAATAGTCCAGAATCGATTTCTGTTTTAACCGTTTAAGGCTCTTTAAATCGTTATTACAGGAATCTTCGGCACTCACAATCCAGAACCTCAAATCTTCACAAATTGCCACTTTAGTCTGATATCCAAAATGCACACCATCGCCAACATAATCCGTATCAAAAGAAATTCCTTTGTTTATACAAAAAACAGAGACATCGTTTCTATTTCTTGTAGAATAAGAATGAATACCCGCATTATACTTCAAATCACTCAATTTACATTGAAATAAATTGTTTTTTAACTTAAATATAAATGCCAACGTGTTATATGTTACTAGTTGTCTGATACTCATCAATCTCGACACATCCAACATCCACTCAATCCGAGAATACCTATCGCATTTCAAAATTATCTGCAATGCCCTGTTTTGCTTCACTTGTAATTTACGAAAATATTCCAGTGTGAACAGATTAACAATTGTCGAGCAGTAACTTACTTGTGGAAGCACAATAGTTTTATAAACAAGCAACCTTGACCATAAACTTAAGTTAACTCCTACTCGTAAAACTCCAACTTTCTGGCTCACTTTCTTTATAACATAATTACCATGACTTTTAAAATTGAGTTTGTCATTCAAAATAATTCCCAAGTATTTCAATTCCTTAACTACCACCAACCTGCTCCCATCCACATAAACATCGCCCACAGGAACAATACATCTATGCGAAACGAATATTACCTTGATTTTACTCACATTAATAACTAAAGCATTACAGGACAACCACTTACACAATAACTCCAGTTCCTCATTCAGTACTTGTACAATGTAATCCACATCATCGTGGACAAAATACACAAGCATATCATCAGCAAATAGCTGTATTTTAGATTTTTTGAAAACTTTAACTATGTCATTAGCATACAAAATAAAAAATAATATAGGTCCCAACACTGATCCTTGAGGAACTCCCCATTTTGATTCCTTCTCACTTGAAATACTTTCCCCATATTTCGTCACTTGAACTCTACCTACAAGAAAACTTCTGAACCAATCCAACACAACACCATCAACCCCAACACGAGCCAATTTCATCAACAACAGATTCCGATCAATCGTCTCAAAAGCGCGTTTAAAATCCACGAATACCGCACCTATTATTTGCTTCTCAGAAATTGTCATCTTCCACTCATGTATTACAGTTTGCACTGCAGTCTCACATGATTGTCTCCTTCTAAAACACGCTTGAGACTCTGAGAGAATGTTATTTCCTTCCAAATAATGCAGAAATTGGTCTTTCACAGCCAATTCCAAAACCTTTTCATAAGATGGGAGCATGTTTATTGGGCGATAGGAGCTTGCATCAGCATTCGGGATCTTCTCTACAGGAACAACCATCGATCTCTTCCATTTTGAAGGAAACAATCCTGTTCACAGGGTTTTATTAATAACATCTAGTAACCTATTTCCCACAGCTTCCACAATTAATTTTAAAATTGTAATATTGATCCCATCGATACTACCGTTTTTATTTGGCAGGCTCTTAACTATTCTTTTCAACTCGCAGAAAGACACTTCCTCAAATTTATCCAACTTCGAATCATATTTCTCCATCTTGTCTATCACTTCATCATTATTTAGCCCACTTTGCACCAAACCATCGATGCTATTTAAGAAATAGTGGTTAAATTCTTCGGCTATTTCACAGTATCCCTCAATTAGTCTATTATCAAATTTTATTCCTATTTTCTGACTTCTAATATTCTTACTAACCAACTTCTTCAAGACCTTCCACATTTGGTTGGAATTTTGTTTCACCTCATCTATTTGACTATTGTAATATTCTTTTTTCCTCTTTCTTATCGTATCCACTATCTCATTCCTTTTTCTCTTAAACATATTCCAGTCTTCTATGTTATTAGTTATTAGTTCTTTTCTAAAGAGATAATCTCTCTTCTTCATCATCTCATGAACCTCTGGAGTCCACCACCTCTTACCTGCCAATCTTGTATTCAACCACAATTCCTTGACAGGTGCATGTCTATTTAATACTTCCAGAACTGAATGTATAAACTGCTCTGTCATTAGATACTGAGCATTGAGTTATTCCAATCACTATCAATCAAACTAGTTTGGAATAATTCCAAATCCTTGAATTGTTTAAAGTCCCTAATGATTTTTTTGATCATTCTTTCACTACCCCGTTTACCGCCACCCTGAGATATATCAACAACTATTATAGAATGATCCGCAATTCTGGGAGTTTGCAAAACTTTACAATTCAATTTTGTGGAAAATATTGTAGTAACCGTACCTATATTTTAATATTTTTTATTTCGAAAAATATCCTATTTCGTCTGTCGATTCATTTTCGTTTCGACTTGGGTAGTTTATTTATTTGAGAAATTTATGCGTTTGCTTTTTATGTATACACTAGCGTAGGGGGATTAAGAGGATGTAAGCGGTCACGTCTGGAAATGAGGAGACTCGTTCTTGAGACGTAAAAGCGTCCCTACGTGTTTTAATTATTGTCGTTCCTTTGTGAATATTTTTATTGTTATAAAAGTTTTTGGGTGTCTACGAGATTCACAGGTCAGTTAAAGCTATGTTATTTGTTTGTCAATTATTTCATGTATTTGTTCCAAAAGATATGTTGTTCTTTATGTTCGTTATTTAATTTCAATCGCAAATCTTCGCAAATCTTGTCATCAGATAGTGTGTATTTGCCTTGTTGTGTCAATTAATCTTTTATCCCGTGAGAACAGTAATTCCCGAAGTGCCTTGAGTTCTATATATTGTTTTATTTGTGTGTTTTTATTTATATGTGTTTTAATTTGAAATATTAGCCTTGATCTCCTGAACAGGTGGCCTGGCATCTACTGAAAAAAATATCGTTAAGGGCCCTGGTGCTTACGGTAATCTGATTCAATTTTCAACTCATAGCTGTGAGTAGCTTGTATAGCCCGCAGTACCCACTGACAGAGTCAGTTAACTAACAAAAATTCTTCTGTTTTGTATGTTTTATGTTTGAGACGTTGCATTGCATGTAATTTGTTTTGTGAGTTTTGCTGATGAGAAGATTTGTGTATGCCCAACATCATTAAATCTAAAGTTCACAAAATGTGGATTTCGTTCTAAAATTCAATGCCTAGCGGGTTATTTGCCCGAGGAGTAGTTGTTCGAACGGTCCAGTACCACCCACCATTAAATCAATAATATGTCACATATCCTTTGGAATTATTGTTGTTTACTGTTATTTTATTTACGAATGTTGAACCACAATTATTTTATTTTTGATGTCTTGATATTGCATATATAATTTCTTTGTGTTGTATTGTGCATAAACATAGCAGATTTATACTGGACTGTGATCGAGGTTTTTCTTTGCACGGCTCTTTTTCTCCTCGTGAGTCTAAGTCAGGCTGAGCACGTTAATTAAACTATTAATTAAACAATTGTGTGTTTTCCTTCCAATTTTCCCAAATGAGCTATTTCATCAGTGCAATTCTAGACAAAATTCATTTTAAAATTAACACAACGTAGGGTATAAAATTTTTAGACGATCACGATCACGAATTATGTTTTCGACTGTTTTCTGTCAAATGAGCCTTGGGTTATATATATACGGGATATTACAATATCCAACGTAATCTCCAAATGCCGGGACAGCGGTTAAATTCACAGGCAGGGCAGATGGTTGCCAACTTTAGAGTACTTTTCTGCTGAGAAAAAAAATGCTGGGCCCCTTATATTACTCAATTCAATTTGACAGGTTTGTGTACAAAATTTTACCACTTTTTTAAAAGAATTAACCAGAATTTTTCTTTCTAGAGAGTTGCTGATGCACTTAAGATCAGTGTTGCTACTGTGTCTAGCATTAAAGGAAAAAATGAAAGAAATGAACTCAGTACAACTGGTAAATCAAGTCCCTGTTTCAAACCAAAAGCAGAAAATGCTGATGAATCTGTGAAAATAGAGGTCCGTAATGTAATTTACAATGTGTGCTCAAGGTATGTTAATTTTATAGTTTTATTTGTGTAGTTACTTGATTCGTTATAATATTTTTAGGGAAGCATTTCACCATTCGAAAACTGCAGACTGAGCTTCGTTCGAAACATATTTTGGATACTAGTTTTGGAAGTCTTCGAACTCTTCTCCTGCATTTGGATTTTAATTACAAGAAAGAAAAACCGAGTATCGCAGCGAAGAGCGCACAGTCCTTAAGGCAGTACCATGAGAATAAAAATGCACCGTTTAGCAGGGATATAATATTTCTCGACGAAACTTGGATTTTTTCAAAGGGAAGTAAAATTCCAGTGTGAAAAGCGTTCGTAAACCTGGTGGATTCGATGGAAAGATGTTCATCGTATTACATGCTGGCCACCGTGGAGGTTTTGTGGAAAACGCAGGGCTGTTATTCGCCACCAAATCAAAACTTGAGGATTACCACGGGCATATGAATGTCACGGTTTTCAGGAAGTGGGTTAAAAAAAATTAATCCCAAATTTACAAGAGCCATCATTAGTAGTAATGAACAACGCTCCCTACCAATAGTGTGGAGTTAAACAAGCAGCCAACCTCGTCATAAAAAAGGCAAATATCCTTGAATAGTTAATAAAGAACAATGTTTCATGCAGTGGTGACATGTTAGAAACAGAGTTATTGGCTCTGTGTAAATTAAACAGAAAACCAGTGGAATATGAGATAGACCAATTACTTAGAAAAAATGGTCATGATGTTTTGCGGCTTCCCCCTTATCATTGTGAGTTTAATGCCATTGAAATGATTTGGGCAAACACTAAAGATTACCACAATAAGCATATCGGAGAAGATGATTATGGTGATGAGGCAGTATTGAAAATGTGGTCAAAAGCTTTGCAGAGGAGTACACGGAAAGGAAAAATTGATCACACCAAGAAGATAATTGAAGGGTACAGACAAGAGCATATTGTGGACAATTTTCCAAAGTGTTCATAAGAGTTGGAAATGAAAATGAGTGATACAAACGATGGTGATTAAAAATGATTGCGGTGAGAATATTTCCATAATTTGGTAGTCAATATTATAACTTTTTGTCCGACATCTCTTTCTTTTTTATTCAAGGTTTTAAATGAAGTGGCAGCAGTTTTGCCAGAGGGCTACGGCATGAAAATCAATAAAAAGAAAACCAAAATTTTGATATTCTTTAATTCTTTGCTTCTTTGATTCTGCCCTCCTCCATATTATTAATTTCTCACTATCGTCTTGTTCTGTGCCATCAGTTTGGAGAAAGGCGTTGGTAATCACTCTCGCTAAAGCACCAGTGGCGACACAATTTAATGAGTTGAGACCTATAAGCATCTTACCTACCCTCATGAAAATCACTGAGAAATTGCTCTATTTAAAGATTTCTGAATATATTCAATCTAATTCCATCCTGCCTCTTTGCCAATCAGGCTTCCGTGCGAAACACAGCACAGCCACTGCTCTTATGAAGATTACGGATGATGTTTGTCGGGGGATGGATTCAGGACAGGTTACACTCTTCGTCGCCCTAGACTTCACTAAGGCATTTGACATGGTTAATCATAATCTTTTATTATCCAAACTAAAATTCTATGGCTGTTCAATGGTTCTCCAATTACCTCTCAGGCAGAACTCGAATGGTGAAGATGGAAAGTATTATATCAGGCGAACTACCTATTACCATGGGAGTCCGCCAGGGCAGTTGTCTTGCCCCTCTTTTATTTTCCCTTCAGAGGCTAACTAATAGGACCACCCTGACCAATTCAACCATTTATTACAAGAACGCTACTATTAAAACCATGTGGATGGGGTATTTTGTTATGACGCAATAACTTGAAAACAAATAAAAATCAGATAACATTAGGGTTTTTCCATTATTTTTACGTGTTGAATACACTCCTGCATATGTATGTAGTTCCATTGAAAAATATGTAATATGCTTTTGAAACTTTATTCTTTTGTCATTTACCTAAATGCCAATACCCTGTTTAATAATTTTAGTTTTTCATTGCTGCAACAGTTATTTCTCAACATTACTTTCACTTCACCAAAATCTCACCATTTTATCAAATTTCAAAATATTTAGTTTCCAACATTCCTTTTGTTTTTCAGTTACATACCTTTCCAAGTAATTGTGGGGAATCCAGTTTTGAATCTAAGTTATAAAAGTTTTCGTTTATTTCTCTAATAGCGATCCAATGTCGTCGTCTCAATGGCAGTGTTACAAAACTAATTTTGTATTCACTAGGTACATTTAAAATGAATCCAAAAATATTGCGAAGATTCAGACACATCGGGTCTCTAAAAATAGAAAAATTAAGAGTAGCGTTTACTTCGATCAGCGATCAACTTTCACAGTCAATCCCATCCACGTTCAACATGGCAAAACATCCTTTAGCAGAATGCAAAAAGATGTTTGCCATGTTGAGGGCCTTGTCTGACAACCAAGGGGCAAGCTGCTGTGGAAGTTTGGTGCACCATGTGCGTAGAAATTAATGGAAGTTCGTGGAAGGTAGTGGAAGTCAGTGGAAGTGAGGGGAAGTGCGTGGAAGTTTCTGGGCACTTACGCATGCGTTGTAGTTTTCGAATCTACATGGTCTACATGCAGTCGTATTCGTTCAGTTTACTAGTTTTTGCACATGTGCTTGTGAAGTAATGGTAAACTTATATTAGTTAATATTTTCTATACAAGGTAATTATGGAGGATATTAAGGATAGATTGGGGGATTCAAAATAGACCTCATTAATAAAGTTTTTACAAAAGCTCAAAAATTAAAGAGTTACATCAATGTAAAATCAAATTAATTAAGAGGCAATTGTATAATGCATAGATATATTTTTCACTTTATACGAAATGATGCATGAGTGTAAAAAATTCGGGGGGGTCGAAATAAGAAGAAATGTTTGTGTGAACATATGCTTATGCCCAGTACGCCACAGCATGATGAAATCAAACGCAATTTTATCGCATATTTTCGCAGTCCGACTAAATCGCGTCGGGGCGATTTGACTGGAGATAAACTGGTTAGTCTGCCGCAATGCAACTAAGCTGATATGATCATTTCTTTGATAGTGTATTGCGGCTTCTGATTTGGTCGTCTGATTTTAGCACGGCAAAACACAAAGAAATAGCCAAATTTGATAGTGTACAAGGAACAAGAGTGTCTATGGAAAATAAAATCAGTATTACATCGTGACAAAATAGTTAGAAAAAGAGCTACGGATATTTTAGTTGCTAAATATCAAGAGGTGAACAAGAGCGCAAATGAAGCTTTAGTATTCTGAATTGTCATCTATTTTGGGCGATCAAGATTTACCACCACCTACTTACGCTGCTTGTAACTTTTTCTTTTATTTTCAGTTATACAAAGCGTATTTTCATCTGACATGTTGGAACTGGAACTCAAAACTCATACTGCAACGTGATAACATGTGTGTCCTCATCCGATTTCCAACAAAATTGTTCTGCGGCGCTGCACCGTGATTGGCTAGCTTTAAAATGAATTTCAAGCAAGACATGGGATGTTGATGTCAAGGTTTAAGTTTCTCTGAAAATGGTTACTTTTGATAGGTACGCGTGCATATTAGGGAATTTCTTGATACCCAAATATCAGTTCCGGTACCGAAGAATACCGGTATTTCGGTATTTTTATGTGGAGCTGTACTTTTGCTCCAAACTACAATCTTTATAAATTGTTATTGGTATACTTGGGCCGCCGAACAGACGGAGTGATCACCCTGCAAAAACGTGTTCTAGCGGGGCCAATATAAATTTATGACGACCGAATTGGAGTGATGCGACTTCGTTGGGTCTAAAGAAAGCGCATCACTGCGGTTCGGTCGTCCTAAATTGATGGTGGTCCTGCCTAGAGCTCATGATTGCAGGGTGATCACTCCGTCTGTTGGGCGGCCCAAGTATAGACAGCGGTCATGGTTGCGGTTGCTTCGCTAGTCGGCTAGTCGGTTCGCCAGAGATTAAGATTCGGGGCGTTTTAAGAAGACGCAATACAAAATACAAATGTAAAGTTAACACAAATTATTAAATATGTTCAAAATGATTACAGAAAACTGCAAACCACTAGTTTCGTCCTTGTGAGACTCGTCAGTGCAGTGCTTTCCACATTAATTTTATACGCAGCAAACTTACTTATATACTAACATACATCGATCATACTTTACAAACTGTTTAGATGTAATGAGTGGTACTGGACCGTTCGAACAACTACTCCTCGAGCAAGTACCCCGCCAAGCATTGAATTATAGAACGAATTCAGATTTAATTGTATTACATCTAAACAATTGGTAAAGTAATTGGCGCTTACTCCTATATGATCGACGTATGTTAGCTTAAAAGCAAGTTTGTTGGGTATAAAATGAATGTAGAAGGCACTGCACTGACGAGTCGCAGAAGGACGAAACCAGTGGTCTGCAGTTTTCCGTAATCATTTTGAAACCAGCATATTTAATATAACCTATAAAACGAACCTTGTTCATTGAAGTGATATATGTAGAGATATAGATTATGAATGTTTCAATATCAGATAGCTGGAGTAACATTCTGTGAGATCTCGTAGTACAGGGTGACAGTCGGGAACCGGATGTTTTTGGAACCCATAGTTCGGAGCTTAGCGCGGTTAGAGGAGGGCAAATGCGATGTTACTACCTTTGTAATGTTGTACCATTTCAGGAACAATGAAGCAGTGGATAGTAGAGCATCAAATGTTTGCATATGACACGTTTATCCGAAATGGCGAGTCAGTGATAACTACACAGCGGCTTTTTCACATTCACTTTAATATTGATCGACGGGGAGCTGTTCTGACTTGCAAAGCCATCATATGATGGGTCAATAATTTGAGAACAACTGGCAGCATAATGAAGAAAAAGTCACAAGGTCCACAACGTGGATTCCCGATTCATGTTCAACTCAATTGCAAGTTTTCGGGCAGACCATGAAGGAGTTCTGATGAGGGCCTCTCTCACTGGGGTTCTCAGGGGTTCTTACAGTACGTTGTGGTCCTTGCGACATTTTCTTCATTATGCTGCCAGTTGTTCTCAAATTATTGACGGCGAAAAAGCTGCTGTGTAGTTATCACTGACTCGCTATTCCGGATAAACGTGTCGTATGCAAACATTCGATGCTCTACTGTCCACTGCTCCATTGTTACTGAAATGGCACAACATTACAAAGGTAGTAACATCGCATTTGCCCTCCTATAACCGCGCTAAGCTCCGCACTATGCGTTCAAAAAACATCCGGTTCCCGACTATCACCCTGTACAATTAAATCTGGATTCGTTCTAAAATTCAATGACTTGCGGGGTATTTGCTCGAACGGTCCAGTACCACTTAATATGATTTGTTTACGAGAGTTTATTGTGTTTCAAGAATCTGTATTTATTTGTACTTACTTAAAATTGCTTATCTCTGCTATAAGTTATTCCTACTTAGTTGCTTTCATGATAGCTTTTGTTTTGTGTAATATTATTACTTTGTTTCAGTTAATATTAAGAACATATTTTGTTTTATATTTTATAAAATGTAGATTGTCTTGTTTTAAACCTTTTACGTTCATTTATGACAGAATTAGCCTGGCAGTGTTGGGAAGAGGTACGGAAGGGAGGAAGAGAAAAATCGAAATGGGAGGAGAGGCAAGAGAAATTTTATCAGGAGCGAGGCTATGCAGCAGAAGTGGAGAACTTGAAAACAGCAGGATGGAACACGGTGAGAGAGGTAGAGGAGAGAGACAGGCAAATGTAAGTGCAGGATAAAGAAGAGAAGATAAGACAATCAAGATACAACAACAAATATAAAGAAATAAGGACAGCGGGACTGCCGAGATATCTACAAAGTAGGGGAAGGGAAGAGAAGATAATAAGGGTGGCAAGGTTTAGACTGGGAAATGAGATGAGAGTTGGAAGGTATTGGGAAAGCGAAGACAGAAGAATGTGTAGGGTATGTGGGGCGGAGAAGGAGACATGGGAACATGTGTTAGAGAGGTGCTGGTGGAGAGAGAACCCGGAACAGGTGAGAGTGGACATGATACTGGAAGAAAGCGGAAGAGGGGAGAAGTGGATGGAATTAATACAGAGGGGAAGGAAGGAGGGATAATTATACATAAATGGGAATTAGATAGGTCGAAATTAATTGTGAGGAGGAGTTTATTTACTTTTGTTTGTTTCATTCCGCAATATTTTATTACAAAATAATTCAGACTGGGACTCCCTCGTACTTGCATGATAGGATCAAGTATAGGACAGACGTTCACAATATTAATGTACAAAGAAAACATCTACTAACGATTCCTCGTCACAGCAAGGAAATTTTCAAGAGGTCTTTTTCATATAATATCGCTTCTTGCATTAATCACCTAGATGTGTACTGCTTTCGCTCATCCAGCTACACTTTTCAGAGAAAGCTCAGGGAGGTCTTGCTTAATAGTCAATAATTTGTCTCTCTCTGATTCCCCGCTGTATTCTGCGTACTCAGTTCTTAAGTGACTTTTTTTGTTTTCTTCTTTCTCTTTTTCTCTTTTCCTCTTTTCTTTTCTTATTTTCCTTTCTTTTCATCCAAATTTAGCTTTAGTTTATTTATATTAAGTAACGTTAAGTAAGGTGGGAGAGGTAGACCAGCGCTCGATTTTAATATGGAGAGGCTGATCTCCCTACCTATTATCTGTACTTATCAATTTTCTTTGCTGTAACCGTAAATGTATTGAATCTTTTTTGGTGCAGATAATAAAAATTATTATTATTATTATTATTATTATTATTATTTATTTATATGGTTATTTGTTTATTTTGAATTGTAATCCCAAATGGGAAACAATAAATCCATTATCTATCTATCTATCTAGTAATAATAAATTAGTTCTGAAGAAAATGGATGTGTTGCAAAAAATTATATTATCCCAATCAATACAAATATATTTACTATACATTTCTCCAAAGTTCCCATCGGATACCTAAAACCCAAAAAGTTATAACTGCGGACCAGATTTCGGTTATACCATTACCACCTAGCACTTAGGCATACTATTAGAGTTGTAAAGGACTAAAAAACTTGAGTCGGGGTCTAAAATTTCTTTTCGATTCTATCACTGTTTCTGTAATTGAACTGATAATGATAAGCATACTGACTCTCACTAAAAAACAAGCTAAAACAAAATTATTGTGCCTACTTTTTGAGGAACTAAATGCATTTTTAATTTCTATACTTATGCTGAAAATTTGAAACCTATAGAGGTATTTAAGTAGGTGCCCATGTAATATGACAGCTGTCATAATATGGCTATTTATTATACGGCTATTCATTGTACGGCTGTCATTATATGGTTATTCAGCACACCTATTCTCAATTCAGTGACAATTTCAATCGCTTTAATATTTTGTCTGCAGTTTTCTCGAGGGTTGATCACTTAGCAAATGTGGTGTACAAAGACCGTCAAATGTCTTACAAATGAGTCAAATGTCCTAAAAATGTTTCAAATGTCGGGCAAATGTGTTAAATGTCTGGAAAATGTGTCAAATGTCCGTCAAATGTCCTACAAATGTTTCAAATGTTCTAAAACATTTGGCGAACATTTGAAACATTTGCAGGACATTTGACTCATTTGTAAGACATTTAACACTTTTGCCAGATATTTGAAACATTTGTAGGACATTTGACTCATTTGTAAGATATTTGACGGTCTTTGTACACCACATTTGCTAAGTGATCAACCCTCGAGAAAACTCGAAACAAAATTTTAAAGCGATTGAAATTGTCACTGAATTGAGTTTACCTTTCGTTAAATTCCATTCTTTTTATTAACACCCCCTTTGGCTTTAAGGTAGAAAACTGCAGAAGTCGAAGTGTGTGGAAGTTAGTGGAAGTGCGTGAAAGCACATGCAAATGCATGGAAGTTAGTGGAAGTTGGTGGAAGTCACGTGAAAGTTAGTAGAAGTCTCATAGAAAGTGGAAATTTGATGCACAGATTTCAACCTGCAGTTTGCCCCTCACTGACAATGACAAAAGAGCGCTTGAAGTCATTGAAAAGTTATTAACTTCCCAATATTGTAGTTTATAAACAGTTTGTCTTACAGAAAGGAGTTTTCATTAGCCTATAAAAGTCATATACTTGGGCCGCCGAACAGACGGAGTGATCACCTTGCAAGAACATGCTCTAGCGGAGCCAATATTAATTTATGACGACCGAATTGGAGTGATGCGACTTCGTTTTGGTCATCCTAAATTAATAGTGGTCCCGCCTAGAGCTCAGTCTGTTCGGCGGCCCAAGTATAGTTTAAAAAGTGATTACATCAAGTAGTGATGCGAGTCGGTCACATGACTGTTGTCATGGCAGCGGTCATTTTATAAATGACAGTCGCGTCATATTAGTTTATAACGGTCATTTTGAAAATTGCCAATTTAGAATAACCAATTGTCACAAACTAGTTGACACTGGATTACACCAGTTGCAACAAATCTGTGTTGCATCAGAAGAAATGCTGTTGGTAGAGGTCAGTCAGTTTTCAAACCCGTCAGGGTCACTGTGCTGCAGAGCCCCTAGGTTTTCTCGTGAGCATTCAACGAGGCATTCAAATAATAATAATAATGCATTCAAATGCAAAATTCTCCTAGTAATGTTTAAAAATGAGATTTATAGGTACTTATTTTACCCATGGAAAATTGAATTCTATTTTTTAAAAGCGTTTTTTAATAAAATTAGTTTCAATTTGAAAATGACCCAAAATGACAGTAATTTTCAGTGTATGACCGTCAATGTGTCAATAAGTCCTGGACAACGTCACAATTTTAAATAACCCCCATTTTACATCACTAATCAATTAACGAATAAATACAAATACTAAAAAAAATTTATACGTACTTCCGCTTATCGAACCAAATGGTTTCGTAACTTCTACTCTGCAATGCTTTCATTATAACATTTATATCATAGTTTCCTAATCCCAAGACAGATTTATGCGGATTTATCCAATTATCTGGTGATAAAGCGTGGCATATAGCATCCAATTCTGTTTTGGTAAAGAAATCTTGAACTTGAAATAAATTATTTAAAGCATGTAGAGCACATAATTCCCGGATTTGTTTTTCATGATATAAATAGTTCGATTCTGCAGTCATGATGTCAAATTAAGAACATTGTTGGGCGCACAGGTTTAATAGGCAGAAACAATTAGGTTATAAAAAAAAGTAGTTTCTGTTGTTTTGAAGTAAATCCCTCGTTAAATTATAAATTTATGGAACTTTTAGTTTGCGTCATTTTTATTACATTTACTTTTGTTGCACAAGTAAATTTTCATGAATAATAAAAAACGAATACTTTTAGATTATTGATTTTAAAACAAACATAAGAACGTCACCGTTCAGGGAGCCGCCAATCTGTTGCGGCTAAATTCAAGCTTGTGCCACGGCCCACAGCATATACATAATGTAAAATATACCACATGCAAACTTGAAGCTTTGAAGCCAACATTTTAGCAAGATGACAGTTTTCCTGAGTTTTTGATTATTTTTTAAACTAGATTTGTTAAATTAAAAATCAAATGCAAAATCAGATAATGTAAAGGCACTTTAAAATCATTTATTTGCTTTCCTTTCTATTTAGAAACTTTTCACTTCTTACGTTTGAAAAACTATGAGGGCGTTCGAAAAATGATGGGAATTAGGGAAGTGTAGGTACTTAGGTACCTACATGCTAAAAATCATTTTGAAATTTGCAGCTGAAAAACCATTAACACGGAAATCAAATTTATGCTATGTAAATCCCTTAATCAAATAATACACTGTATAGAAATGCTTTCGATCTCTTTTCAGTGACTAAATTACTGCCGCTTTCTTGATTAGCGACAATTACATTAGGGGAGTCTACTAGCTGCTCGCTTACAGACTTCCTCAATTTGTGAAGACTTGTTCACAAAATTCCTTGCGGTATAAGGGGTTTAAATTGTTTAATAGTATGCCGGATGAAAACATGGAAGCCCTGAATTTGAGCAGTTTCAAGAGAATGTTGTGTTTTTGTTAGAGGCATTTTGTGACATTAATTTGTTGGTGTTTGGGTGTTTTCTTTTCATTTTTCTGTTTTCTTTTTTTTGGGAGTGTATTGTCACAATATTGATGTAATATTAGCTTATTGCTAAATAAAGATTATTATTATTAATGATTGCTCAGTAGTATAATTTTTTGACAGATCTATTTTATTTAAGTCATCTTAACTGTCATTAAGTGTTTAATCGCAAAAAATTTGTTTTCCAATGGATACAGTTCCAGAAATTGCAGCTCAAGCAGTTGCTCTGCTTCAAGCCAGAAACAGCCAGAGATTCGTGGCCATGCAACTTGACTTAAGCCGATCAGCAGTTAGAAGGGTGTTCCAGAGGTTCCAAGAAACTGGTTCTTATAATCGGAGACCAGGATCTGACAAGGAAAAAGGCACAACCGAAAGGGACGAATATTTTCTGACCATATCAGCACTGAGGAAACCTCACTTGAATAGTGTTCAGTTGCAGCTGCAGCTACGGGAAGCGCGTGGTGTAGCTGTTAGTAGGTGGACTGTGAGGAGGAGGCTTAAAGAAAAAGTTCTTACATCACACAAGCCTGCAAGGGGTCCAAAACTGACAGCAGCCCACCGCCAAGCTTGCCTCCAATTCGCAAGAAAATACCTGAATTGGGCAGTTGAACAATGGGGGTCAGTTCTTTTCTCTGATGAGACCAGGATTTGCCTTCATGCCAACTACGGAAGAAACGGGGTATACAGAAGACATGGAGAATTCGCACAATGTTGCTTTCAAGAGCGAGTCCTTTCTTGGATGTGGATCATGTATTGTATGATTTGGGGAGCTATATCCTTAACAGCAAGAACTGATTATGTTTTCGTTGTTGGCGCTGAATGTGGTCACAACAGAAAATGCCTCAATACTGAAAGATGCATAAACGAATTGTTTGAAGATTTACGGGGGATTTATTGGTGACCAATTCATTTTTATGCAAGATAATGTGAAACCTCACACTGCAGCAGTTGTGCAGGGCTATTTGAAAGAGGTTGGTATACAAGTAATGGAATGGCCAGCACGTAGCCCCAACCTAAATCCCATTGAACATCTTTGGGATCAGTGAAAAATAAAAATTCGACGTAGAGATCCTGCACCTAATATGTTACAAGAGCTTGAAGAAGAATGGCTCAACATACCTCAAGAAAATATAGCCAACCTCATACAATCGATGAAACACCGTATGCAGGTCGTTATAAGGGAAAGAGGAGGGAACGCTAATTATTAATTTTGAAAGTTTTTTCATCATTTTCTTCAGGATCTTCAATTTTGTTTATTCAACAATTTTTTTCTAAAAATTATATTTTTGCGATATTTTATTTATGACCAAAAAACTTCTGAATTACCAATGGAATCTGAGGATATTCATTTGAGTCTGACCGTCAGTAATGATCTCCAAAATTTGAAAAATACAAATATTAAATATAGAGCTCATTTGTACAAAATCAGTTCATCAAATTTGAAAACTGTAAGTGGGCCGATTTTACTGCACCCAAGTGTATTACATAAAATACTTTAGAGGATTGTAACTATTGGCTCGACTATTGGTTAACACCAAAATTCAAAAATTAAATGTTAGATGTTATTTTCAAAATTTTAAATACTTTCTTGGTTACCTGATAAAACTTTAAGGATGAATAATTAATAGGCAAAATGTCCTTTATTAAATTTTAATGCAAAAATATATTTACATTGCAAACATAATATAAACGTATTTATCTTTTATATTTCATTTCTTCAAATAAATTATAAAACTTTTAAGTCATGAGATTTAGATACTTTCTAAGTGTGTATACTTTTTCCGGAACATATAGAACAAACCAAGTTGAAATCCAGATAATAAACAACCGGCAAAATTTGGTATCTAAAACCCAAGATTAATTATCATTAACTGAATTATTAATAACAATTTTGTACTTACCTGAATAAACTTATCTTCTAAAAGTACACCATATGAAAACCATTGAATGCATACAACAAAAGTTGCTAAAATTATAGGAAATGGCATACTATCTGCACTTTTTACAGCCAAAACATGAAGAAGAGATGCTAATGGAGCAGCAAAAAAAATTAGTGTGACAACGCAGCATACAAGTCCTATGTGCCTAATAGCTCTTGCTCTATCTTCTTCATACTCACAATATACCAAAATTATCAAAACAACCATAAGGCAGGCTAAGAATTGTCGCAATACAATTGACTACAAGAATATTATACCATTATATCTGCAGACAACTAGACGTAAATACATACTTTTTTAATACTATAATAAGTGAAGACCAAGACATATGCAAAGAATAGTGTTGTACCAACTGTATTAACTAATATAAGAGAAGTATCTTTAATTAGAAACCCATATCGCAACCACATGCTAGTTGATAAACATCCACTAACGAAGGGGAAAGCAGATATATCTCCTGTACTTCCTTTATTTACAATTTTTTGGCATATCAGTCTAAAAATTTAATAATTGTTGTATTTTTTATATCAGAGCTCCGGCTGTCATTAAGCAGATAAATACGTTACTATAATAATTAAGGAATAACTTTTATCGGGTCAATATATTTAATTATTTTTATATGTTCAATTATACGTACATAGTTGCAATTTACATCGTAGATAATTGTAATTTCTTGTTTTTGCTTTAATTTCAAGGTGTTTACAGGTCTATCTAGTCAAACCTCTTACTGTTGTTAAATGTACGTCTAAGCAGATATTTTTGGTATTTCAAAAGATCGTCCCTCCAACAATATATGTATACAGGCTGATCTATAAGGAGTGTAACAAATTTCTAGGGTAGATAGAATACTTAAAAATAATGCGAAAACCTGAATCAATGTATGTCCAAAAATGCCGGCTAAGCGAGATACAAGGTGTTGAAATTTCTTAAAAAAATGTTATTTTTTTAAATATCTGGAAAACTACCGGAGCTATTCATTTGGAATTTTGGACATAATAATTTATTGAAGTTATTTACTAATTTATAAATTTTGAGTTTTGTACTCTCACCAGTGGCGTCACTACGAGGTGGGGAGACCACATTTATTACCGAAACCATGTTACGCTACTGACTTACACAGATATGTTGCAAAATATTTGAATCTTTGTTTTATTTACAAGAAAAATCTCTCTTTTGTTTTTTGCGTACGAGGCATAGTTTCAGAGAGAAATAATTTTGTGTAACATGATGCATAGTCCGCGATTTTAAAAACTAAATCATCAGTCATCTTTGTAACAGTAAATTGTTGTCAATATTGAAGTGGCGTGTAAATACTGTGAAAATATTGTGAAAATCCCTAATGAATATGTGCCCAAAAATGGCTTCAAAAATAGATACAGGGTGTTGAAATTTCTTGCAAAAGTTTAATATTTTCTTGTATCGTTACCTACTATTTTCAACTGTTTTGTGCTATTTTCGAGTATTTACACGCTAATTCGATATTAACAATGCTTTACTGTTACAGAGAATGTTTGACAATTTTGTTTTTAAAATCTCGTACTAATGCACCATGTTACACATAATTATTTCTCTCTGAAACTATGCTTCGTACGCAAAAAATAAAAGATACCTTTTTTCTTGTAAATAAAACAAAGATTCAAATATTTTACAACATATCTGTGTAAGTCAGTAGCATAACATAGTTTCGGTAATAAATGAGGACTCCCCACCTCATAGTGACGCCACTGGTGAGAGTACAAAACTGAAAATTTATAAATTAGTAAATAACTTCAATGAATTGTCATACCCCAAATTTCAAATAAATACCTCTGATAGTTTTCCAGATATTAAAAAAAATAAAATTTTTTAAAGAAATTTCAACACCTTGTATCTCGCTTAGCCGGCATTTTTGGACCTATGTTGATTAAGGTTTTTCGCATTATTTTTAAGTGTTCTATTTCTATCTACCCTAGAAGTTTGTTACACTCATTATAGATCACCCTGTATATATATTTTTCTTTATTAATTAACTCAAAACAATACAAATCGTACTGGTACCGATAAAAAATATCTCTTTATTAATACCACATGGGGATGACTGGGGCCCCGCTTGAGCATTGACAAAAACTAGGCACACCAAACCAGAATTGGTAGCAGAATGATTGCAATAAAAACAACTAAAGGTGGCCGAGAACAAGCGCAGGCCCAGCCCATTACCTATCCAATGCAATATCCAACAGATCACGGAAGTTCTGAACAGAAAGTCGTTTTCCATTGTACCTGAACAAGCAATGATGTTTCGGACAGATGCTTTACAAATAGGTATTAAGAGATCCGACTAAGAGGACCTGTAGACAGTTTCTTCATTTTTTAACTGAAAATCTGTAAAACACTTCTTTTGTTATCTTTACTTAAGCTCTGAGGGAAAGGCAATAAATCTATGTATACCGGGTGATTCAGAAATGGTGAATCAAACGGAAATGGTAGATTCCCCATGCGAAAATAAGACAAAGAGTCTAATATACCCCTGTCCGAAGTTATACCCCTGAGGAGATATAGCCCCCCAAAGTTTCCCCTTAAATTTCGATAAAAATTAATTTCTCTGAAACTATATGACTTACAAGGTTCCAATTTAGTACACAATTTAGAAATTTTACAAACCATAACTGATGTGAAGTTGAAGTTAATTGAAGAAATGCAAGGTGTTTATTCGGGGTGGGCCACCCCTAAAATTTCATAGAACTATTTAACCCATTAATTAATTTGAAAAAGTTTTATGGCATTTCATCCAAAATTTAATTTTCAAACTTTTTTTACTCCTAGTAATTTTTGCTAAAATGAATAGTTTTTGAGAAAAATGAAAATTACTTAAGCAAGATTTGAATTTTTTTACTTAAAAATTAATCGAAACGTTCACTAGTAGGCTATGATAAAAAAGCAATTTAATAAATTTTAATATTTTTACATTACCAGTATTCCAGAGCTTTTAATAAATATCAATTAGAGTAATTGCTCAAATTGTTGTCCATGAGCGCGAATGCAGGCATACCTGATGTGCATTTTTCATTCAAATCTTACTTAAGTAATTTTCGTTTTTCTTAAAAACTAATCATTTTAGTGAAAAGTACTAGGAGTAATAAAAGTTTGAAAATTAAATTTTGCATGAAATGCCATAAAAAAATTTCAAATTAATTAATGGGTTAAATAGTTCTATGACATTTTAGGGGTGACCCACCTTGCATTACTTCAATTAACTTCAGCTTCACATCAGTTATGGTTTGTAAAGTTTCTAAATTGTGTACCAAATTGGAACCTTAGGGTGTCATACAGTTTCTGAGAAATTAATTTTTATCGAAATTTAAGGGGAGAATTTGGGGGCTATATCTCCTCAGAGGTATAACTTCGGACAGGGGTATATTAGACTCTTTGTCTTATTTTCGCATGGGGAATCTACCATTTTCGTTTAATTCACTATTTCTGAATCACCCTGTATACTTCTTGAGATGAAGCAATTATAAAAATAAAATTACAATTATGAATGTAGCCACTTCTTCTTCTTAAATGTAAAAATCATAATAATTACAACTGTAATTATTGTAAACTTTAATGAAAGGAGTAATTGAAATTTGTAATAGCTTTCCTACTAACACCTTGATACATTCAAAGTTTACATAAAACTGAAGTTACTTCTTTTGGTGACGCAATTAATCGTCTTCGCAGTACCTATGGTATGAAGAAACCCGCCTATAAAATACACAATTTCTTTTTCGCATAAACAGAACGACGGCCCTCCTACTGATATGTATATTCATTTGCCGCATAAAAGCTTTATTTGCACAGTTACCGCCGCCTTTTCTTCCGGGATGTGTGCAGCTTGATTGATTTTCGGCCTGTTGTTTAAAAATCAAAAAAATTATTTCTAGAGATGATATAATTTAATTCAATGACTTAATCAAACGTTGTAGAGATGTCGAGGAAACGTTGTTTGGAGAAAGAACAACGCATCAGAAAAAGAAAATAAACAAAAATCATAATGATCCCACCATAAGACGCATAAGACATTTCAAATATTGTAAGAATTTTGTTCAAGAAAATTGTCGCAAATTAGACAAAGTTAATACATAGGTATAAATCATCCGAGTACTCTAAAACTGAAATAAAGAAAGAACAACAAACTCAGAATGAAGAAATTCCTAAGAAGGCTACATGTCCTTATTTTGGATGTGGAACTCCAGGTGTTACAAAGACTACTTGTCCCAAATGTAATCCTTCTGCAAATTCAATCGACCTTTTCTGTCTTCATGTGATAGAAAATATTCAACCTAATCCCAGAGAAACATAATGTCCTATTGATTAAAGTCAATAATTGCCTTGGATATGGTTTAGTTGATGCAGTGTTGCTGGTTTCAAATTTTACCAAATTTTAAAGGAAAAGAACCAACAGTTTGATGAAAAAGAAATGAAAATTGCCCTCGATGATGGTGTAATACAAACAAAAAAAAGTTCTCTATACCACTGTCATGGTGCAGATTGAAGATCGTTCAATCCAAACGACCTTAGTCACATTTCCAGATGCAACCATGAGCCATACTCTTGGAATTGATTTTCTACAAGACGCCAAAATTGTAGTAGATGTTTCTGCACAACTTTGGTATTTTTCAGTCAATAAAAATAAGTTTTTTGGCCTAAAATTTGAAAAATCGATTCAAACATCAAGAGACAGTCCTACAGACGTCCAATTTTTTTTTTGTTAGAATGTCAATCAGTTCAGTGTTGTGTATTAAAATCAAGTGAAAATCCTTCCGGCATTGTTCTTTCCACAAGAATAGGAACCCTTGACAAAAATCAAATAAAACAGTGAAACAAACCCCATTACAAATTATAAATAAAGGAAGAGTATCGGGGTCAGCAAATTGCGGATCAGTATTCTAGTCATTACGAGTTTGCAAATGCAGTCTATGTGCAATTGTGTTGAAACTTGAGCAAAAAATTTATTAATCGAAACACTTATGGATGGCCAACAGAGCATGTTTTTGAAACAGACTACTAAACTGACGGAGACCTGACACATCCATTTTCAGTTTAAAAAAACATGAAAAAACATAAGAAAAAAATAACATCTACGGGTGCCAACCCCGCCCAGCCCAGCCCAAGGACATCAGATCACCACAGTATCAACCTACCCACCAATCCCAATCACCGACTAACCAATTACATAAACGACAGTATAACATATATTGCAGACCTTTATAATGTGCAATACAGATCCGCAATTTGTAAACCGGGTGACTGCGTGTAATTAAATAAAATACAAATTATGTTAGCTGTAATTATAACTAATTACATTTTTTCTGCAATTGACAGCTCTTGATTCAGGATTGTGGGCATAAAATGAACAAATTGTCACCCATTATCCAATTTATCCAAATAATTGCTTATTAAATTCTTACTTACATTCCTGCTAAAAATTGTAGAATTGTTGACACTGAAGCAGTCACTGCTAATATTTGTTTTAAATCTTCTGGACTCATTGTTACACTTGACAATCTTTGGTTTTTGCAGTCTTAAGTAATCAAAATGCATTATTAAATCCCCATTTTTAAAAGTGAAGCTTTGGCAACTTCATAAATATGTCAATTGTAGACAACTGACATTTGAATTCTGATTTCTGTTTACGTTTTCTGAATTTCTGATACTGACATGATGTGATTTGGCTTTAGCTGATAAAGCTGGAATCTGCTCTCCCACTGTAGATTTTCCTTAGATGAGTGAAGCGTATGGATCTATGGATACACAACGCCCGATCTTTTCGGTGCAAGTGAGTGTCACCAAAATTTAAAAAGATTTGGAGGCAAATAAATTGGTGAAACCAGGTTACTTTTACAATTGATGTAATTTAACTGAAAGTAATGAAAGCAACGTTTGTAATAATAGTAGAGTGCTCAATGCTTGCAATGACGCAGTAAAATGCGTTTGGTAGGGGGAACGTCGTTACAACCTGCAACTTGTTGCATTCTGAAGTTCATGTTTTGATTATAATATAAATATCCAAAAGCTGTAAAAAATCGGCATGTGCAAAAGGGCGTTATATACAAAAACTGAGTTATTCGCACTGGCGTAAAGAGCGTAAAAATTGCTATCGTTTAGCACCAAGATCATTAAATTATTTGTGGCACTTCTATCTCTAAAAAACTGCTGAAGAAACAATTTAGTACAGGCCCTTACGGGAGAAAATTTTTTGAAAGCTGAATATCTCCGTTCGAATGCAGAGAAAATCTTCAAGATTTAGACATTTTTTACATTTACATCGCGATAACTCTTTGATTATCGCCTAAATCGAAAAATGTTGTTCTTTACAAAATCTTGTAAACTTCTTTTGGAGTGTGATGGTTCGACATGCAGATTTTTTACGTACATTGAGTTATGTAATTAAATATAAAAAGATGTAAGAAGACCGTCCGATGCCAACGCGCGCCCCCCTCTCGCTGCGCTAGTTTGCATTACGAATCCCTCTACTCAGGATGCCGAACTAGCGTATCGGCAGCAGCCTCATTTTTAGCACAGAGTTCGAAGTTATCACTAGTGCCACTAGATGCCGGCATACGTCCGTAGGCCGATTTCTACACGCAATTTTATGGGAATGAGACGCAATTTCTCAATTTTTGTGTTAAATTTGATGCAACGGCTTCAATTCCATGTGTTGTCACCAACTTTACTTTATTTTAATTATAGTTACATACCGAAATTCAAGCTACGTCCGATACCATTAAATTTATACGCGTTATATTGCGTCAATCTCACATATCCAAATTCATAATTATAAACGTTTTAAAGACATCTTCTCAATCTTAATTGTGTTTTTGAATCTGTATTAGTAGGCGACTTTGCATACTTGATAAACTACAATATAAATAAATAATTTCATGCTGGGTGTTGTTGTATGAATTATTTTGATTAGAGTATACAGGTTTGTATCTACCCAATTTGTTTCAGGTAAACATTTTGTTAGGCCAAAATATTCTAGGTAATGAAAAAATTAATACCCATAAAATGATGACACTTATATTAAAAACACAAACACATTAGCTATAATGACAAATATAACAAGACGTTCAAATCACATATACTTAGTCACTTTGGGTCTCAATCTCTCAGAAATTAGAGTAGAGAATTTCTTGCAAATTTTTCCTTACATCTACATCTAATCGTGTTTCTGATGTTTTAGGTAAAAATATGTGAGGTCAGGATATACTGGGTAGGGATGAAAAAACAATACACATAAAATGACACTTATATTAAAAACAAATTTATATATTACAACACTGATTAGGGTAAAACAATTATTTGTACAAATTGACTTGTCAAGATTTCTTTAGCGTAATATATATTACAAAACAACAATAATACTAACGCCGCAATGCAAGGCCGCAAATAATTCACTAGGCGGGAAAAGTGGTAAGTACAACGTACTCTGTATTAAAGTTCAGAAAACTAATTAATCAGTCACATAAACTCACGAAGCAACACGTAAAACGCAACTAATAACCCGGTAAATAACTCGCAAGGCGCGAAAAGCTGGTAGAACTGCGTTAAAGTCCAGAAAACGAATTAAATATAACTCTCGGCCATTAAACGCAATGTTCAGGCGATACTACCGTAAGTTGCCGCCATCTACCGGTCTGCTATGGAGCCTCCAATTAAACAGGTACACTTCTCGAGTATTGGGAGATAGGGAAGTTCGGCATCCTGAGTAGAGGGATTCGTAGTTTGCATCTTACTTTTCGCCATAGATCCGTCTGCGTCTTGCTAAAATATGTTCTGTAGTAATACAACAAGTGGTCTGGAATTGTCGGAAATTTTACGAAAGCTGTTTGCTTAGTAACCACGAGTGTCAATTTGACAGAAAATCACGAGCGCTTGCGCGAGTGATTTTCTGTCAAATTTTCATCTAAAGTGAAAATTCTATAAATTATAAAACCTTAAAAAAAAGAAAGGAAACAAAAAGTTAGTCGATTTTCGATAGTTGCTTTCCGAAAACCAGCTTAACAGTTTATTAAAACGGGTAGAAATGAAAGTGGCTTATTTGTACACCCGTAACACTATTACCAGGAACTGAAATCAAACACGCGGATCCGCTTTACATGGATTTTTTCTATCTCTATTTGCTGGTCACATTTCCGCTCATTGGTCTTATGAACAAAGCTTCTTATCAAAACCGTTCTATTAGTATAGAATGTCTTTGCTTCTTATAGTCTTTATTTATATGGTTGACACTTCCTGTCTCTTGTCAAATGTCAATTATTATTATTGAAAAACACAGAACAGTAGAACACCTAAATAATGGAAACGAAGGAAGTGGTTGACGTTGATTATGTTATAAAATTTTTGTAAATTTGTGTATTTTGGTAAGAAAATATAAGAATATTTAAATGCGATGTTAAAATTCCATAAATCCTTTATTGGCAGTGAATACATATAGAGTGACGTAGTTTTGAAAAAGAAAACTGAAAAATGGATTCAGATAACACAGAGCAGCAAACAAGTAATTCAGAAAATCTTCCAACAACGGAATCAAAAGTATTGCCCGTAAAAAGTATAGAGTCTGCGAGGTATTGCTGGGTTTGTTTTGCAACTGACGAAGATGACGAGACTGCAGACTGGGTTCAGCCATGTAAATGTAGGGGAACTACGAAATGGGTAACCTCTTAAAATATGGTGCGTATTTGTCTTACTGCAGTTCATATATTCCAGGTCCACCAAGCTTGTTTGCAAAGATGGGTTGATGAAAAGCAAAAAGGTGGAAACACAGGAAAAGTTGTGTGTCCTCAATGTCAAACGGAGTACATAATAGTTTTTCCAAATATGGGAGTTTTAGTGCTTATATTAGATACTGTTGATAGTTTTATATACCGAGGCTGTCCATTTTTTGCAGCTGGAATTGTTGTTGGAGCTATTTATTGGTGTGCTGTTACATATGGAGCCATAACAGTTATGCAAGTAAGAATTGCACAGTAATTTTAAATAGTGTAAAACCAAAATTGGACACTGAATCGTTAATCCGTTAATCATTAATTAACAAAGGTGAATAAATTAATAAAACGCTGCGTACTACCAATGCAAAAGGTTTATTATAATATTGACTGGTACTAACAGAAGATAATGTAAACTACATAATTAACGAAGTTATTTGTTTGGGTACCAATTTACCCAACTATTTAGTTATAAAAACCTTTATTGGACTCATTAACTTCCGTTACATTTAGAAGTTAAGTTACAATTAAAACCTTAAAAGTTTAATCACCCTATCCCTAGCAGCACCAGCATAGCAACAATCGCCTATGATGCACTGCGTGATCGACAAATCACGTAATTCATGGTTTTTGGTTTTCCTCACTTTTTGCCCATTTAAAAGGGCCAAAATGTCTTACTTTATTGTTTTAGCACTGTTTTAAGTACATATTATACCGTGTGGTTGGTCATACCTCTGAAATTTTTTTTCATCGTCAAATGGGGTCGTTACACAATTTTTTAAAATCATATTTTCCCGAAGATTCTCATAAAATATTTGACCTGTATTTTTTTATTTTTCTCACAGCGAACGTTTTAGGCATCTAAACCACCATCAAAGTTAAGACCCTGGCCGTTTAAGCCTTTTAAATGGTGACGTATCCGCGCCAATGCCAAGAGTTGTCGATATTAGCCGGCAACTACAACCGTTGTTTGTTTATGCTTGCTAGTGCAAACGTTATTTTGTGTCAAGTCAAACGTAATAATAAACAATAGCAGTGTTGTTTTTCAGTTTGTCTAGTTCCCAAATAAATGAAGCACCCACCGTTTTGTTATAATATTTTTCATTTCAGCACTGGAATAGTCCAAATGGGGAAAACCCGCAAATTTTGAAAATGATCATATTGAATAGTTTACTACCCAAAACAAATTCCGCAACTTTCGATTTTTACATTTGAGTCTTATTTTCGTCATAATTAAATACGAAACATGCGTCACGCTCGAGACACAATATTTGAATGACGCTGGTGATGTACTTGACCACTGGGCCCGACAGATTAGGTAGGGATTTTCACATGCACAAACCGATCCGTTTGCACCCTGAGCGCTCGTTTATTTCTCGACTCCTCCCACTTTTTCCAGGGAGACGCGTAAACACCGCGGCGCAACGGATAGGTCTCCTTCGCCACAGAAAGCGCGTGTTTTAGCCATCCCGGTCATGCTGCTTTCTAAGTTGCAAATTTTTCGTTCAGCACCGCACGTAATCAAAATTTTTACGTGGTACGCGATACATATTCTATTTATGCTTGATATTACAGTACTAAAAGTTATGAATTCGATTAAGCGGGTCTTCCCCATTGCATAAATAATAAGGGAGTGACTACTGAACAATCCGCCGATTACTTCTAAATTTTGTTCCAGTACAGTCGACACAATATCAGTAAAATGACGTTTAAGAACTTCGTTATTGAAAGACATCGCCAACAATCTCGGTGGGTGTTCGGGTATAGTATAAAGCTGCCATTTTGTTCTCCTACGGCTACACGAGTTCTGCGCCCGCACGGGTTCGCATTTTTTGTTTGTTTCTACATCATCTTTTTGCCAAAAAATGCGTGTGTCTGGTGCGAAAGGGCAAGTAAGGGTCTATTTTAAAAAAGCGTTCTCTCAGCTTTGGTTTTTTTACACTTCCAAAATGCCAAATATAGGTTACATTCTGTAATGCGCATGCAACCAGACTGTTCAGTAGTCACTCCCAAATAATAATTGTCAACCATTTCACTACTAACTGTCGGTAAATTGTCTGAATCGGCTTTAACAAACCTTGCTCTATATTCCGTACACAAATACACTAACTGACACAATAAGTAGGAATAAAAACACATAAATAAACGACAGCCGCTCAAAAAAACTCCTGGAACCCGATTGCAGCGCCACCTACCGGGTCCAATTGTGAATGTAAACCATCTAGGGACCCACTCCAACACACACAAAAAATTTAATCAAAATCGGTCCAGCCGTTCAAAAAAATTCCTAGAACCCGATTGCAGAGCCACCTACCGGGTCCAATTGTGAATGTAAACCATCCAGGGACCCACTCCATCACACACAAAAAATTTCATCAAAATCGGTCAAGCCGTTTAGGAGGAATTCGGTGACATACACACGTACAGACTGTCAAACGCGCCAAGTTAAAATAGTCGTTACGTTTTCTCAAATTTTCCAATTTTCTTAATTTTTCGTTTCGTAAGAACCTTCTACAAAGTATTAGAAACCATAAAAAAAGATGAATGAAATCGGTTAAATCGTTCTCAAGTTATTGCGCGACCAAAGGAAATAGGGATTAATTTTTTTATATATAGATTGTTCATGCAAAAATACTAAAATTGCGAATAAAAAATGGTGGGTGGGGGTAGGAGGGTGAAAAATACTTTACGACCTATTCTCATACCTACCAAATGTTCAAACAAATTTCAATTATTTGGATATTGTTCATACAAAAATACTAAAATTGCGATTAAAAAATGGGGGTTGGGGGTAGGAGGGTGAAAAATATTTTACGACCTATTCTCATACCTACCAAATGTACAAAATAAATTCAATTATTTGGATATTGTTCATACAAAAATAGTAAAATCGCGATAAAAAAATGGGGGTGGGGGTAGGAGGGTGAAAAATACTTTACGACCTATTCTCATACCTACCAAATGTACAAAAAAAATTTCATAAAAATCGGTCGAGCCGTTTCGGAGTAGTGCGACCACAAACACTGTGACATGAGATTTTTATATATTAGAAGATTTGACCAGAAAATAGATAGTCAAAAAGGAGAAAATATTGACGTCATTTTACAATTTTCCCTAATAATTACTTAAAGTAGAGCTAACACTAAAGTGCAAATTATCTAACAATCATTCAATCATAGTGTTTCCTTAACTTAGTTGTTAACATAGTCTTAAACTGATGTACAGAAGGCAAACTGAAACATTCTGCATGTTCATTAAGCATCTTTGGTCCTGCATAAGAGAAACAAGACCGAAACCTAGTAGTCTTATGCCTCGGAATGGTGTACACGAACCCCACAGATCTCAAGTTTAGTGAGTGAACATCAGATCTAAGACTCAACAGATCACACAAATATTCAGGAGTATGCAATGCGATCACCGTATATAACAATAGGCCGAATGATAGAGAAAATCTCTCATCAACCTTCAAGATGTTCCTAGACCTATAGTAAGGAGTTACATGCTCAGATTTATCTTTATAACTATTACGCTAGTGTTAATTATAAATGAAGTTTATTCTATTGAGGAAAGTGTACTTACCCTGGTATTTACCATCAAAACATTTTATGTCAATAATAAGTTACGAAGAGTTAGGGATTTATTCTCCATAAGATTTGAAAATAGACCAATTCCATCATTTTCTACAATACAAAGTTACATTTAGAAATTTGAAGCTTCAGGAAATGTAGCAACTCAAAAAAGTAAAGGTAGATGATTTTATAAAGTTTAATCGTTTATTGGTACTATGTATTTAAGATTAAAATGTTTTAGGTAATCGAGCAAATAGAAAAAAATATTGATTGGAAGAGAGGGTCTTGGGATTAGAACAACTAAATTCAAATGTAAATGTTAGAGCAATTGCCCGCAAGTGTAATGCTAAGTATGGGTCAGTACTGAAAATTCCCAGGAACCATAAATACCATCCATACAATGTCACCAAGAGTTTTGCAATAGACGAAGAAAGTCTGAGAATATTCTGTTATGACCTACAGGAAAATTCGAACCAAGACCCCAACTTCCTTTCAAATATCTATTTTACGGATGCATTAAACTCTAAATAATGAATCCAACATCCTCAATAATAGATGCTGGGGTGAGGAAAACTCCAGGATTAATTTAACCGCCAGAACACAGTATCATCAAAAAATCTATATTTGGGCTGGAATTTTTAGTAACAGAATCATCGGGTCTTTTGAAATTGAGGGAAATTTAAATTTATAGTTATAGTTGGACTTATGTATTAATAGTTATTAATGTGCTACTTCTTTCAATGCATATCTGATATGGTTTCAGCACCATGGTTGCCCAGCACATTTTCGAATCGAAGTAAAAGCCTATTTAGATCAGACCTTTCCAGATCATTGGATTGGTCGCGATGGAGCTATTAACTGGCCAGCTAGATCTCCTGATTTAACACCCTGTAACTTCTTATCGGGCCACGTTAAAAATAAAATTTATAAAAGTCTTCACCCAAGTATTAATTCCTTGAAGGATATGCTCAATGAAGAATGTGCACTTACCACAGCTAGACAGTTGACGAATGTAAGAAATTCATTTTACAATAGACTGGAATATTGTTTAGTTCAAATTGGAGGACTATTTGAATACTTGCTTTTATTTTAAAATACTAGATTTTCGATTTTCGAAAGTACAACATAAATATTATTTTAATGGGATAAAAATATCGGGCCCATATGTGTTCATCTGAAATCATATCTAAATGCGGGAGTATTTATGACAAGAAGAATAGAAAGATACATTGTGCTCTGTTGGAAAGATATATGTAGTTTATTGACAATGTTGAAAAATATTGTTATATAAAGAGAAAAAATACTTGCATATTATTATAAAAATATAGCTAATGGAAATAATACAATAGTAACATAATATGAAGTAATAATTAAAATATTAAAATATAACAACATAATAATGATAATAATAATAATTGTACCTACATTAATCTGTCTTTTTCAATTTTAACTTAGTTATCTACAAGCCACTGTTGAAATAATTGACATCCTCATAGAAACGCGTTAAATTCGTCACGAACGGCCATTCGAAATTTAATATAAGCTGTTCTCGAAACACTCTTCTTACTATTTACTTTCATTAAATTGCGATGCCAATCTTGGGTACCGTGAGGATAAAATGATGGATAAATCCATGGCTCCACATTTGGATCCATTGAACTTAGGCATTGCAGTTCTTTTGAATTTCGATTGCGTATAATAACGTATGATTCTAGAATCTCACCATCAGCAGTAGTAGAAAAACAAACAGCAACTTCATTGACCTGTTGAAAGTTAAATCTTCTGCGATTTATGCCAGGCTTTAGTGTGAAAAGCAGTAGCATTTCAGGACAGGCTTCGTTATTGTACAACTCCATTTCTTCTTGTCTTTTCACCTCTTCGTGCATCACCCGATAAGATTGGGCAAAAGCGTTATTATCCCGCATAATTTTATCTAGGTTGTAATAATTCAACATCTAGTTCATTATTGTTATTTGAACGATTTGTTGTCACTTCGCTAGGATCAACAATACAATAAACAATTGACCATAACTTGGAGATACGCCCTGATCGGGGTAAATGATAGTAAATTTGTCTTTGAATTTTAAAACAATATGGACCAGGACGTCTTGATCTGAATTTGACTAAATTTGCGTTAAACGATGCAAATGAAAAAGCATTATTATAGGGACGTATTCGTTCACGAAAACGTTTTGACTGTGAATCAGTGGATTCAAATAAACTTTTAAGCGGTTGTGGAGAAATAGATAAAGTACCTATCCAAAACACTGTACCATCCATGACTACAACAATCATTAAAAGAATCCTCCTTGTTAGGCTACTTTTTCAACAACAAAATGTCAATACTTAATGTAAACTTTCTTTTGACGGTGACGGAACTAAACGCTTTTCGTTATTCGTCCCCGTCGTGTTTTCTCACTTGTTCACGTATGACTTATACGTAAACGTACACCATGTGTAATTAATTGCACGTCCGGTCGATGTAATAAAACAACGATGCACTGAACTAGATACAATTTAATTTAAATTAATATGTTACAAAAATCAACAACGCACATAAACCTCTTAACGTGAAAATCAACTCGAACAAACTAGACTTATATGAACAATGTACTGATTAATTCAAAGGTTGAAGATGAACTCTTTTATAATAACAAAAATTACCTTCAAATTTTAAGTAAACCACTCCTTCTTTAACTTATAACCAATACAATGCAGGAAGGGATTTTGCGATTATGCATGATCGCCCAATCACGGGCTTTACCAAAAAACATAAAATGTTGTAGCACCTAATTATTTAAAACCTTACATTCATAACTATCGCTGTAATAATTTACCATGGACTCAAGTGCCAGGTCCTAAGGGCGACAGATTTGCTCGGTTATCTGGCGTCTACACAGCACCAGAGCTATTAAGATTCACTTACCCCACACTTAGAGAGAGGTGTGACAAAACATGGAGCATTCACCCCGGGCAGATACATATGAAAACTTACGATAAAGTGCTACAAAATATAAACAGATGTGACTAATAATCTCGCATACATGCAAAAATATAATTATCCTAAATACAAGACGAACACTTAAATAGAACTTCAATAAAACATCCATTTTCCCTATATAATGTTCCACAATTTCATTGTTAACTTGTTGTTGTTTCAAAGTCTGAAACTTTTGGGCACACCGAGCATCATGTCTTCTTCGTTTATTATCTGCACGTCTCTTACGAAACAAACATTGAAATGCTTCTTCCTCGTCAGCAGTACGATCAATTTTCCATCTTCCCATGCTTGTGTATCAATGTAAATAGATTATTGTTAAGTACAATAATAAGTACACAATCTTGTATACGCAATTGTTAGTTTTAATTGTTATTTTGCATATACTACAATTATTATAAAATTGATATTTGAAAAATGGGCATATAGCTACTTACCTACCCTATACAGGTGTCCCAGAACGTTTTACACAGGTTATAGCTCCAAAACTGTAACACATAACGAAATGGAACAAAAACAACTTTGTAGTGTTGATGAAGCAGCATACAACCCCAAGAACGTAACCACCCCCGGGGGCCGCCATCTCTGACAAACCACCCCACTTATTTTTTTCAAATATCACTCTGTATATTCCGTGAAGGAAAATGATAAAGAATCAAATTCTCTATCCAAGATTTTTTTGAAATAAAAATTGGCCCATCAAAGCAGACTTTTTATTTATTTTTACGTTAGCTATGGAATTATTAAAACTATTAAAGAAAAAGTTTAAAATAAGTTAAACTAATAACACTAATAATGTGATAACATAATCAGTTGATTAAATGTTTAAATTGGAGTCCTTCTGCAGTAACACACATTTCTAACCTGGGCAATAAATTTCTTCTACATGCCGCTTATCCACATACTCATATGGCATACCTAAATAAAGCAGGCATTTCAGAACACAACACAAAACTCAACTTAACTTCGACATTTACGCCTGTAGCCGGTAGTCATTTGATGAATTGAAAAATTACTACGCGTACTACCAATATAACGATTTATTATTATAAATTGACCGGTTTCAGAATTCACAACGATTCCATCATCAGTCATTTGCTTATCAGTTCCAATAAATGTTAATAATTGCATGGCCAATTTTAACATAAATAAAAAAAATTGTTTTCTCCACCATTGATGGGTCAATTTTAAATTTCAAAAATAATGTTAGGTAGAGAATTTGAATTCGTCACGCTCCTTCACAGAATATGCAGGGTGCTATTTAAAAAAATAATTAGGGAAGGTATGTCGGAGGCGGCAGCCCCGGGGATGGTTACATTCTTCGAGTTGTGTACCCCTTCATCAACACTACAAAGTGGGTTTTGTTCCATTTCGTTATCTGTTATAGTTTTGGAGCTATAATCTGTGTAAAACGTTTTGGGACATCCTGTATACCAAAACGTCCAAACCTCTACAATTTATTATACACTTTTAATTTCAACGATGTAATACTGGCTTGTATGAGATTTGAGCAGGCCCGGTGAATGAAACTTGCCGCGGTTCGTGACATGATGTCATGCCTACGCCGAGGTCAGGTTTTAGTACTGATTAGAAATAATAAACACTATTGGGATATTAATAACCTCCGACCAACAACCAATAGCAGAGCGAATATATCGGCCAGCACCGATTTTTTAAGAATGGATACTGTGCTTATAGTTTTAAATTTATGTACAGTTTTGTAATAAAATGAACTGAGTCAAAACGTTACCCAAGTGTTAGTGTTAAATGTTAATTTACAACGACCTGGCATCCAGTATGGAAACTGTTTCAGAAATGACAATATACCTTTTGCAATAATTATTTTTAAAAAATTTCCCTTTAAAATGAGGTTACTCTTTCATTTAATGTAATGTAGCATGAGTTTGCATACATATTCTTAATGAATCGCCTATGTTCAGATGTAAGATCAACCACACAATATAGGGTGATTCGTTAGCCTCTTTACAAACTTTGGCAAAGGAAAGAAGACGTAATTTCATGAGAAAAATGTCCTATTAACTGGTGAACAATTTCTTCAGCCGATTCGGTATACCCATGGAGTTTCATTCTGATCAGGGACGGAACATCGAGTCTGGGGTGTTCCAAAATGTCTGCAAGTTGCTGGGAATACGGAAGGCCAGGATGACCCCATTACATCCCCAGTCAGATGGTATGGTTGAGAGATTCAACAGGACCATAGAAAACCATCTGAGGATAATGGAAACTGAATACTAAACAGACTGGGACCGACATATTCCACTGTTCCTGATGGCATATTGGTCGGCTGTGCACGAGTCAACCAGAAGAACACCTGCCAGTGTGTTATTTGGAAGGGAATTGAGGCTGTCGATGGATGTGTTGTTTGGGCATCCTGAAGATAGGCCGGTGCCTGTAGATGAGTATTCCCGGGAATTGGCAGAACGACTCGAGACAATTCATGAGGCTGTTCAAGATCGCATGTGCCTAGAAAGTTACTGAATGAAGACGCCGTATGATGCCCGATCTAATTCTGTAATTTCCAACCTGGCGTTCTGGTGTGACTGTATAATCCTGGCCGGAAGAAAGGACGAACGTCGAAATTACAGAAGAACTGGGAAGGACCATATTGAGTAGTGACCAGGATCAACGACGTTGTTTACAGGATACAGCGTTCTCCACATAATCCGAACACCCTTTAACACATTCACTGCCAACCGTTCCGCCGGCGGTCGTACACCTTTCTTCCACCAGGAGCCAACCGAACGCCGGCGGTCGTAAATTTGTATTCTATTCAATGCTATTTTGTTAACTAACGCTTATCGCAGCAGTTCTGGTGTTTTGTGTAGTGTAGGTTGCTGTATCAAAGTATGCCCGTACGACCGCGCGTATTCGTATGACTATTATATTTCGAGTTACGAGCGGATACCTTAACTATGTGTGTTTTGTGAGTCGTATATGTTTTTATTGATTTAGTAACAATAAATAAAAGTGAAAATGATCTTTCCTTATATAATAAAAACAAAAAAAAATCTGTATGTAGGTACAAAATTTATATTTCAGTTGTCTTCATGGTGTACGATGTAATAATAATAATAATAATAATTTTATTCGACATCAAAAATACATGACACGTCATAGCAACATCTAAAGATGCATCCGAAGGAAGAAAAAAAAAAATGAGAAAATGAATGAAACAATCGTGCGATAATGAAATAAAACAAAACTACAAATCAATTTAGGATTGGAGCCCATCTAAAGACGAATTACAAAAGTCTGTCAGGTTATAGAACACTTTCCCAATTAGGTAGTCTTTCAGCACTGCTTTGAATTTCTTCAATTTCAGGTCCTTTATGTGTTGTGGCAGTTTGTTATGCATTTTAATACATAAATAATTTGTTCCCTGTTGGGCACAATTAACCCTGTGGTAGGGTATTACAAGCTGGCTTTTATTTCTTGTGTTGTGGCTATGTATTTCACTATGACTCCGAAACTGATGTTGGTTTTCATGGGCGTAAACTAGACATGTAAGTATATATGAGGAGAACAAAGTAAGTATTTTTTCTTTGAGAAATAGTGGTTTGCAACTGCTTCTGTACTCTGCATTGCACAGTATTCGAATGGCTTCTTTTTGTTTCAAGAAGACATCATGGGCTCCCGAAGAACTTCCCCATATAATGAGTCCATATGAGATGGTACTGTGGATAAAAGCGAAGTAGGCCTCTCTTGTTGCTTGATATCCAGCCACCCTCTGTAATTTACGCAAGGCATATAGGTAAGTGGATAATTTCTTTGTAATGTGATCCGTGTGGATGTCAAACTTCAGACTGGGATCCAGATAGAGACCCAGCAATTTAACATATTCGTCTCTCTTTTCAGGTTTGGTGTTAAAGTCTTGCAGGTGAGTCTTGCTTACATTTATTTTCATTATATTAGCACAAAACCATTCTTCAGCTTGTCTAAGGCATTTTTCCGTTTTCATCCTACAATTCTCTCGGTTTTCACTGGAGTTTATTATTGTGGTGTCATCAGCAAAAATTACTACTTCGTCTGCTTCCAAGTTGGCTGGTAAATCATTCATGTAGATTACGAAAAGGAGAGGGCCCAGAACTGACCCCTGTGGTATGCCGTGTGTTACTGGTTTCCAACTGGATTCTTTATTGTTGTACATTACTTTCTGTTGTCTGCTTTGTAGGTAACTCTCGAATATTTTTAATGGGTGACCTCGGACACCATAAGAATTTAGTTTTCGGAGTAGAATGTCATGGTTTATAGTGTCAAAAGCTTTACTTAGATCGCAGCAGGCTACTGTAGCACTATGTTTGGAATTAAACGAGTTTGAAAGTTTTTCCACTACATTTACCATAGCAGTTATGGTCGATTTTGAGTCAAGGTAACCATGTTGTTTAGGTGATAACATTTTAAACTTATTTAAAAACTTCGTTAGCCGTTTTTTTAGGAGGGATTCTAATATTTTGGATAGAATAGGGAGAATAGATATTGGTCTATAGTGTTTTGGCAGCATTCTATCTTCAGACTTAAAGATAGGTACTACTTTAGCTTGTTTTAAGCAATTTGGAAAAACACTCTCTTTAAAGCAGTTATTTATGAGGTAAGTCAATGGTGTGACGATTTGATTTATAATTCTTTTCACAAACACAGCTGAGAAACCATATATATCTTTAGAATTTTTACTTTTTAACCTCCGCACAGTTTCTATCACTTCTTCTGGAGTTACCCAGAACAAATAAAATGACGAAGTTGCCCCACTTACATTTCTTAAATAATCGAAAGGACTCTTATTAAGATTTTGTATTGTTTCCGATGTCTCTTTTCCCACATTTACAAAAAAGTTGTTAAGATCTTCAGCTGGGATTGGTACTGCGTTTCCACTTCTGATTTTCCTTGTTTCTTCATTAATGACTTTCCATATGGTTTGGGTTTATTATTTGAATATGCAATGGCACTTGTATTTTTTGTTTTTATGGTCTTTATAATCTCTTCCCTATATATGTTTTTGTAAGTCTTATATGCATTTTCCGACTGGTCCGTCTTTAGTACTCTGCGTATTGTATCTAGCGCATCGAGTTTTTCTTTCATGTTTAATAGGTTTGGTTGAGTTCTTGTCACCTTTTGCTCCTTTATCAGAACGTATTTTTCTGGGCATGTGTTATCTAAGTTTTTTCTCAAAATGTTAAGGAAAGTCTCAAAATCCTCGTCCACTGCATTAGACGAGTTGTACAACATTGACCAATCTGTATTCTGAAGTTTCATTTGTAAGAGTTCGATTTTTTCCTCCGTGATTTTCCTTATTTTAACTTGTTTCTTTTCTGCTATTGATTGATGACTGCAATGTACCGTTAATATCTGCGCAAGATGATCTGAGAGGTGGGGGTTGACCGTTTTGCTTATCCATAGTGTAGGAGACACATTACAGAAGATATTGTCTATGCAAGTTGAACTTCTAGTGGTTATTCTTGAGGGTGTTATTTGTGTTGGATATAAACCATATTCTCCTAACGTGTTTAGGAACATGCTTCTTGTTTTTCCCTCTATACTTATATCTATGTTAAAGTCGCCAAATAAATATATTTTTGTATCGTTTTTAATTTTATTAGATATTATGTTTAGAGAGTCAGTGAGTTTATTTATGAATATTTCAATTGAAGCTTTATCATTTTTTGGTGGTCTATATACATTTATTACTACACTATTCAATTTCTTGATTTCTATACCCGTCACTTCGAAGAAATTTTCTACACAACAGTTTTTAATTTCCATTATATCTTTAGTTTGTAGATTATTTTTTGTCACGATTAAAACTCCACCATAATTTGATGCGCGTGTAAAATTTGATGCAACTTCATAGTGTTTAAAGATTACTGAGCTTATTCTATCACTGTTCATCCAGTGCTCCTGGATACAAGCTATGTTTATGTTATGTTCTTCTAGCGTTTGTTCTAAACATTCCACTTTTTTGTTTATACATTGTATGTTGTAATTTAATAAGTTTATATTTTTTGTTTTAGTATATTGTTCCTGCTTGGGTGGTGTAGTGTTTACTTTCTCTCCCATTCTTGATCTTTGTTTTGATCTAAAAAATGTCTTCCTCTGGCAAAGTTAAACCTATTATGGCTAATTCCAATCGGCCAGAAATTTGTATCATATACCGTCTCCATATATTCGGGCTCTACTCCTACTATGAAACACTTGTTGTCCCTTCGTTTCTCTTTTGTGTCCGCTATCTTCACAATAACATTCTCATTTTTCAACTTTTGGGTCACGTAGTCCTCAACTATTTGCTCTGTTACATGCTCCTTTGCCCTAGATATAAAGAGCCAAATTTTTCGATCTTTATTTACCTTCTTTTCTCTTCCTGCAAATCCCGTTCTTCTAGTTTCGTCTGATATTTCAGCCTTTCCTATATTGATTTGTTTCCTTCCTGATTCTCTTTCCTCATCTCGTGAGCTTTTTCCTCTTCTCCTGTTTGTTACCTCTATAAATGTGTCTTTATCCCCTCTGTGTTCCTCAATGTACTCTTTTGTGCATCTTGGTCCTTCTGTTATTTCTTGGGTCAAGATCATTTTTTCAGAACTGGCATTTGCCAGTGATAATTGTGGGGATCTGTTTCCTTCTATATTCAGATTTAGGCTATTCAATTCAATTAGTTTCCCATTCATATATCCTATCTTCTCCTCCAGGATGATTATGATTTTAGTTCGATCTTCAATGATCGTTTCTTTATCCTTAATGATATTCTTCAAAAGGTGTGTTTCTTCCATGTAAGTTGGTGATGCTGCGCCTCCCAATTGCAAGCTGGGGCTACCTTGGTTGGATTTTTCTCTCATTCTTGATATTACTTCCTTGCAGCTTTCGCAACAATAAAGCATAATTCTTTTTTTCAGAGGAAGAACTCTTTGTTCGGTAGAAGAGAGGCCACTGCATTGTAAACATGAGACCATCCCACATACATCACAAATTGCTGGT
Organism: Xestobium rufovillosum; assembly: GCA_963966045.1. NCBI lineage: Eukaryota > Metazoa > Arthropoda > Insecta > Coleoptera > Ptinidae > Xestobium > Xestobium rufovillosum. Next base: position 19,272,969 of record OZ014504.1, read on the forward strand.
TCCTCACTGTTTTGTAGACATTTGGAGCATATGCCCATTTTTAGGTTAAATTTTCCGATTTTTGTAATTTTTCACTCACCTACACTACTATTAGACTTCACTTTTATCACTCACACAATAAACGTTTCCCAATTACTTATATGGGGGTATTTTTGATTAAATATCCTGTTATATTTCACATTTTCAAGTTTAAGTTTAACCAATTTATAAGTATGTAAACAATTAGCACACATAAAGGGGGAATTCGGGCAAATGCAGAAAGTTGTGACCTTCTTTGCATCTTTGTCGGCAATTCTGCTGCCTGGAAATTCAGATAATGTTTTATGCAGGCATAAATTTGTTTCCTCTTAATACGCAGTACGACCGCTGGTGTCCGTACGGCTTCAGAGCAAATTTTTTTTCATCCTGAGGCCGTCCGACTTCCGGCGGACGTAAGGTCAAAATTTGCTAAAATTTTACAAAAATGTGAAACACACCATCTTATTTGTAGTAATATACTATTTGGTCATGATATTTAAAAAAAAAGTCTTCGGCCCCACTACCTCCCCCAATAGCTAATACAACTGGCAGTGAATGTGTTAATCTTAATATCCACTAATCCGAACTGCATTTTCACTAAGTCATAGTCCGAATGAACCTCGCTAATCCGAACAGTGCAATGTGCGTGCACTTGCTCCATACATTTAAACATTAGTGTTAGGTGTCACCATTCCAGGTGCTAGACGTGGTCACTGATCACTGAAAATGCAAAACGGTATCGGCAAGCACCGCACTTTCTGAATGGGTTGATGCTTAAATAAGCTAAAATCCTTTTGTTCTTTGTGCAGCATAGAGGGATGCTTAAAAAATGCATTAAAAATAGAACAAGAACTCAAATTTTAAAATTGATTCTTGGCAAGGATTTTTATAAACAGCAGTATTAAAAGTATTGTAATTTGCTTCATCACAGACCAAGATGTATATCTTGTCATGATAGAGGATGTTTCATTAACTCGTTGCTTGAAATATACGCCTTTTTTTAATGAATATGGAATAATCCGAACAAATCACTAATCCGAATAAGGCCTGACCTGACCTGACCTGTTCGGATTAAAGAGGTTGTACTTTAATTGTTTGCTGACAGTTATTTAATTGTTATTGCTTGTTGTTGTTGTTTGTTTGTTGCTTGTATATTTCGCTGCTTATTGTTAAGTTTAAAATTTCATGTTCTCAAATCATTTTTAATTGTAAATATTTGTACATTAGTCACTGTAAATAAATTGTGTTAAATACGAAATACGTTACAATATTTTTGAGGGTGGGAGATGCAATAGGAAGTGTTTCTGCACATCCATTGCATTCAACGTCCAATAATTTTTAATCTGATGATGGGGTGGGAGTGCAGTTGCCCCAAAGATATCTCTGAGTTGCCGCCACAATGTGGTCATTGCATATAAATAAGTAACTAGGTGTAACCCTCTGGGTTACATTTATTTACTCACCAGTAGCCCAAAATTTAAACAATGGCGATTTTAGCATGAAGCGCGCCTTCGGAGAATTAAACAGAAACACGTGCTGCCTCCGTTACGTCATTACCTTAGAAGCGCTTGTGATTGGGTCATCTGAATTGATGCTTTGTTTGATACCCAGAAAGCTAAAGTTACGTGGAGTTTCAGTCGGTATCGGTACGGTAAAGTAGGGAGCAATAATGTTACGAATAATCAGATTTTGACATTTGGAGGTTTTTTTTATTTGTATTTGGTGTATAAATAGTTTTCTGTCGTTTATTTATATGTTTTTATTCCTACTTATTGTGTCAGTATATTTGTGTACGGAAAATAGAGCAAGGTTTCTTTAAAGCCGGTTCAGACAATTTACCGTTATGGACTATTTCAGTGCTGAAATGAAAAATATTAAAACAAAACGGTGAGTGCTTCATAAAGTTGGGAACTAGACAATCTGAAAAACAACACTGGACACTGTCCAAACGACTAGACTGCCACGATTGTTTATTAATTCAGTTTACGTTTGAATTGACACAAGATGACGTTTGCGCTAGCAAGCATAAACAAACAATGGTTATACTTTCCAATATCGACACTCCTCGGCATTGCCGCGGATACGTCATCATTTAAAAGACTTAATGGGCCCGGATCTTAACTTTGATGGTGGTTTAGATGCCTAAAACTTTCGCTGTGAGAAAAATAAAAAAATACGGGTCAAATATTTTACGAGAATCTTCGGGAAAATATGATTTTTAAAAATTGTGTAACGACCCCATTCCTGAATTAGTTGGCACAACAAATTACGTTTGTTATTAGTGATATCAACTGTATATTGACATCATCATAAAGTTCTCAGTCCGAAGACTGGTTGGACGCATACCTCCATATTTTCGATCCTGAGCTAACCTACGCATTTCCCTAAAAGTAGAACATCCTACATCCCCCCAACTATTTGAGAGCAGTTGTCTAATTTGGCCCTATACCCTGCCTCTTTTTATTCTTATCTCCGACTCTAGAATATCGCGAACTATTCCTTCATGTCTCAGAAGGTGTCCTACCTTCCTACGCCTCCTATTCTTTATTGTCTTCCATACCTTTCACTTTTCTCAAACTCTCTAATACCTCCCTATTGCTAACCTAACCTTATCTATCCACGGTATTTTCATGTTGCGCCTGGAGCACCAAATTTCAAACGCTTCTATTCCTTTTCGATCCTCTTCTCCTATTGTCCAAGTTTCACACACGCACAGTGCCGTACTCCATACATACGTCTTTAAGGGTCTTTTCCGACTTTCTACATTAACCGTTCCCGAGCATAACAGTGTTGTTTCTTTTTTAAACGCAACTCGGTCCTGTGCTATTCTTTGTTTCATATCTCTAGTGCTCCTACCATTGCGAGTTATTTGACTTCCTGAATAACAGAAATCCGCAACGTCATCTATTTTCTCATTTCCTATTTATAATTTAGTATTATACTTGGGCCGCCGAACAGAAGGGAGTGATCACCCTGCAAAAACGTGCTCTAGACGGGACCACTATCAATTTAGGACAACCGAACCGCAGTGAGGCGCTTTCTTTAGACCCAACTAAGTCGCATCACTCCAATTCGGTCGTCATAAATTGAGGATCGTTTTTTAAAAACTCGACAACTACCTACATTTTTGTCAAAAATGAGTTATACATGAAATGTATACATTTTGATAGTAAGGAATCCAATGAACCAATAAAATCTTTAAAAAGTCGACATCTACTATGCTAAACGCATGATAAAACATTGGGGGGTTTCTTAAAACTCGACAACTACCGAAAGTCTGTTCTGAAAAAACTCGACATCTACATAAAATTTACGCTTGGTACATAAGTAAATAGGCCATTTTATATGCAAAAAGAGTAACGAACATTTGCCCCGTCAGCGACGCCCCTGTTGGTGACTCAATTATTTGTTGACAGCGAGCCGCGGCTTTGATTTATTACGGCGCGACCTTGCCGCTGTTTATGATTCCCGAAAAGAATAGTCTATCTCGAAGATTCTTTTTCTGGAACAATGTTTGATCGATAATTTTCCAGAATCTTCTAAGACCATTATAAAATGGGAAGCAAGAAGCCGAGTGGACAGTCTTACAGTTTGAAGTCTGAAGTTTGGAAGCGGTTGTCGAATGCGATAAGAACCGGGCGTTTAATAGTTCCGTGCGAGTATAAGTCTTGATACGCGTTTAGTGTCGGTACGGTACGCGAGTGCGAATTCTTTGGTGGCGTTTTAAGTGTACCGGGGCGTCTTCGTATGTGATTAACCGTCGGTTGAAGACGAGTGTTTTAGAGAGTTTAAACTGTGGACTTGTGTACTGTGGATTGTTTAGGTTAGGTAATTAATGGTTTAATTGTTCGCTAATAATTGTTTAATTTTCACCGCTTGTTGTTACTTACTGCTTGTATATATTTCGCTGCTTATTGTTCAATTTGTTAATTTTAAGTTCTCAAATCACTGTTAATCATTGTAAATATTTGTATATATACTGTCACTGTAAATAAAAAGTGTAAAATCGAAATACGTTACAACTGGTGTCAGAAGTGCGATTTTTGTGAGCCAAGAAGAGCGAAGAACGTCGTGGAAGCCGGTGGAAAATTGAAGAATTTTCTGGAAGTTCGCCAAGTTGAGTGAAAGTTTCGACGTTTTTGGACTCAATAGTGACTGGTAGTGGTTTAAGACTTGTGTTTGAACTTGTGAGTGTTTATGCCAGTAACAAGAAGAGCCGCCGCGATGGAGCAGCAACTTCAAGCTCTTATGGAATTAATGAAGAACAGCCAAGAAGAAATGAAGAATAATTTGGAAGAAATAAGGAACAGTCAAGAAGCAATGAAGACTGGACAAGAATTAATGAAGAATGACTTAGCAGAAGAAATGAAGATTACACAAGAAGAAATCAAGAACCACCTTGAAGAACAACGAAGACCAGTCAAGAAGAAATGAAGAACAACTTAGAAGAGGCAATGAAGATTAACCAAATAGTAATGAAGACCAATCTAGAAGAGATGAAGAGCAGTCAAGAAGAAATGAAGAACCACCTCGAAGAAACAGTTAAGATAAGTCAAGAAGAAATGAAGATCACTCAAGAAGAAATGAAGAACCATCTTGAAGAAATGAAGTCAGTTATAGAAAGAAGTCAAGAGCAAGTAACTGAAAGAATTACTGAAGTAAGATCCGAATTAGAGACCCGAATCACAGAAGAAACACAAGAAGTAAGAAAGGTAATGGATGAAGAAATATTGAAGATAAACGAGAGAATGGCAGAATTAGAGAAGAAGAAGACCTTGAAGACAGAAGATACCGGATTGGACGAAGAAAGAAGAGCTCCTGTAGTTAAGGTGAAGCCGCCTACATTTGATGGGAAGACCTCGTGACACACCTACATCAAGCAGTTCGAGGCAGCGGCAGCGGCGAACCAATGGGCCAGTACCGAGAAGGCGGTGAATTTGGTGGTTGCTCTCTGAGGTGACGCCTTAAATATCTTGGATACCGTGACAGCAGAACAACAGGCTGATTATAAGGAGATAGTTAAGCGCCTGGAGATGAGGTATGGCCATCAACACCTCCAGCAAGTCCACCAGGCACAGCTAAAGGGTAGGTCTCAGCGCTCCAATGAGACCCTGCAAGAGTTTGAGGCCGACATCGCCCGTTTAGTCCGGTTGGCGTATCCAACAGCCCCGGAGGAGTTTTTGGAGAGCCTGGCTGTTGAAAACTTTATCGAGGGACTGCGTGACAGCGAAACAAAGATGGCGCTGAAGCTAGCTAGACATATAGCTTTGGCAGACGCTTTGGCCCACGCCTTGGAGTTTGAGGCGGCAAAACAGACATCAAGAGGATACTCCAAGGTGCGGCAGCTGCATACTGAGGAACCAGACGAAGACCTGCTGGAAAAAGTTGTACAGAAACTTGCACAGAAACTGGACAGACGGACTGAAGACAATAACAATAATGGGACTTGTAGGGGATGGCAAGAAAGGAAGAATTTCTTACGTTGCTGGAATTGTGGTGAGAAAGGCCATCTCCGCAACAGGTGCCGAAATGCAACCAGACGGCACGAGGACGAGGCTGGTGCCTCCGGGTACCAGGGAAACTAAAGTCGACCAGTTTTGAGGGGCGAAAGCTGGTCCAATCCTACCAAGCCCCAGTACAAGATGTGAATGTGTCAAGATTGGCTCGAGTTGGGGATAGTTTGATAATTGATGGGATTATTGATGGCAGGAAGACCGAAATTACCATCGATACAGGAGCCAGTGACACCATAGTCAGAAAAGATGTTGTGGCTGAGTGGAGAATTAGGCCGACCAATAAGAATATCCGATTGGTTACTGCTAACGGCGAGACAGCACCTATATATGTGGAGAGGCCGAAATCGACATAGGGATGGAAGATGTCGTCATTCCACAGAGAGTTCTTGTAGCCGACATTGTGGATGAAGTTATACTGGGCCTGGATTGTATGAAGAAGCACGGGATTGTGCTTGATGTTGGCGCCGGTGTACTTCGAATTGGAGAAGAAGAACTAGTAATGAGTTCTTCTGGTCAGAAGAACTGTGTATACCGAGTGAATGTCGAAGAAGATGTCGTGTTGCCTGCCAGATCCGAAAACATCGTACGGGTCCGTGTGGAAGGGCTCCAAGTTGCTTGGTGGGATTGGTCGAGCCGATTTACGAAGAGGTTAAGAAAGGATTACTGATTGGGAAGACATTGGTAAGACCTGGTCAACGTCCAGTATTCGTAAGAATAGCGAACATTGCCGAATTTGACCAGAAGATTTGCAAGGGTACGATAGTTGGTATATGTGAGCCAGTATCTAGGATTGCCATGGTAAAGAAGAATGAGAGGAAGGTAGAAGATCAGAAGATGTCCCAGACCAGTTTACCAACTCCCCTGGAAGCGATGGTAGAAGAATGTTCCCAACAACTGGATCAAATACAGGGTGAGAAGCTGACTCAGCTTCTGATGGAGTATCAAGATTTCTTCTCATTGCAAGATGGTGACGTAGGACGGACGGGAGTAATTCAACACACCATCAACACCGGTGATCATACTCCCATTAAACAAGCTCCTAGAAGAGTACCCTTGGCAAAGCAAACCGAAATGGACAACCTGATTAAAGACATGCATAGACAAGGGGTAATTGAGCCTTCGCAGAGTCCGTGGACTTCCCCTGTAGTGCTGGTAAGCAAGAAAGATGGCTCCACTCGTTCTTGTGTAGACTACAGGCGATTGAATGATGTCACCAAGAAGGATAGCTACCCCTTACCTCGGATTGACGACACCCTGGATACAGTGGCGGGTTCCAGATGGTTTTCCACCCTCGACTTGAAGAGTGGTTATTGGCAAGCCGAGTTGCATCCCAAAGATAAGGAGAAAACAGCGTTCTCTGCCGGAACTGGTTTGTGGCAATTTACGGTAATGCCGTTTGGGCTCTGCAATGCACCCGCCACCTTTGAGAGATTGATGGAGACAGTACTGCGAGGACTGCATTGGAAGACTTGCCTGGTATACCTCGACGATATCATCGTGATGGGGAAGACTTTCGATCAGCACTTGAAGAACTTCTGCGATGTCTTCGAGAAATTGAGGCAAGCTAACCTGAAATTAAGTCCGCAGAAGTGCCAGCTGTTTAAGAAACAGGTTAAGTTTTTGGGGCACATAATTTCCACCAAAGGAGTTGCGACAGATCCGCAGAAGACAGACGCAGTGAGGAACTGGCCTGTTCCGAAAGATAAACATCAACTTCGAAGCTTTCTGGGATTATGCACCTATTACCGCCGTTTCGTGAAGGGGTTTGCAGACATCGCGAAGCCCCTGCATCGGTTGACCGAAGATGGAAGGCCATATGAGTGGACGAAAGCGTGCCGAGGAGCATTTGAAGAATTGAAGAGGGCTCTGTGTTCTGCTCCTGTTTTGACGTATCCAAGGCCTGGAAGCAAGTTTGTTGTGGATACCGATGCGAGTAATGTGGGCATAGGCGGTGTATTATCTCAAGAAGAGAATGGGGAAGAAAAGGTTGTGGCCTATTTCAGCAAGGCATTGTCGAAATCTGAACGTAATTACTGCGTCACTAGGAGGGAGCTGTTAGCAATTGTGCGGACCATCGAGCACTTTCATAAATATCTGTGCGGGCAAGATTTTCTTATCAGAACTGACCATGCTTCCTTGAAGTGGTTGCTGCAATTTAAGTACCCAGAAGGTCAGTTAGCCCCTTGGATTGAGAGGCTGCAGCAGTACAACTTCATCATACAATACCGGATTGGAAGAAAACATGGCAATGCTGACGCACTTTCGAGAAGACCTTGCCCGGAAGATTGCAAGTACTGCGTGAGGCAAGAGTTGAAAGAGCATGTACACCCCATCAGATGCCATCAAACCCGGATCCAAGTTGAAGAAGAACATCTGCAATCCTGGAGAGACGCCCAGCAGAAGAATAAGACCTTGGAACCTCTGCTAAGATGGAAAGAAGCTGGTAGAAGACCGGAGTGGAGGGAAGTTTCTGACAAGAGTGTGGCCCTGAAGTCATACTAGGCACAATGGGATTCTCTTGTGATCGAAGACGGTCTTCTAAAGAGAATGTGGGAGAGCACCGACGGAAGAGAGAGAAAGCCCCAAGTCGTGGTACCGAAGGACAAGGTTCCGGAAGTCCTAGCAGAGGCTCACAATGGAGTGAGTGGGGGACACTTAGGTGTTAATAAAACCACGATGAAGGTCAGAGAGAGATACTATTGGCTGGGCTACAGGACAGATATAATGAACTGGTGCCGGAGATGTGATGACTGCGCGTCAAGCAAGGGACCCAAGACAAGGAGCCGTGGCAGAATGCGCCAGTATAATGTGGGAGCTCCGTTTGAGAGGATTGCAATTGACGTAGCAGGTCCGTTTCCTACATCAACTGATGGAAATAAGTACATCCTGGTTGCGACGGACTACTTCAGTAAATGGCCTGAGGCATATGCGATACCGAATCAGGAAGCCACTACTGTGGCTGAAGTTCTGGTGAACAATTTCTTTAGCCGATTCGGTATACCCATGGAGCTTCATTCTGATCAGGGACGGAACTTCAAGTCTGCGGTGTTCCAAAATGTTTGTAAGTTGATGGGAATACGGAAGACCAGGACCACTCCATTACATCCCCAGTCAGATGGAATGGTTGAGAGATTCAATAGGACCATAGAAAACCATCTGAGGATAATGGTAAACGAACACCAGACAGACTGGGACCGACATATTCCCCTGTTCCTGATGGCTTATCGATCGGCTGTGCACGAGTCAACCGGAAGAACACCTGCCAGTGCGCTTTTCGGAAGGGAATTGAGGCTGCCAATGGATGTGTTGTTTGGGCATCCTGAAGATAGGCCAGTGCCTGTAGATGAGTATTCCCGGGAATTGGCAGAACGACTCGATGCAATTCATGAGGCTGTTCGGGATCGCATGCGTCTAGAGAGTGACCGAATGAAGACGCGGTATGATGCCCGAGCGAATTCTGTGGGTTTCCAAGCTGGCGATCTGGTGTGGCTTTATAATCCAGCCCGGAAGAAAGGACGATCGCCGAAATTACAGAAGAACTGGGAAGGGCCATACCAAGTAGTGACCAGGATTCAACGTTCTCCACGATCGAAGATGAAGGTAGTCCATCTGGACCGGCTTGCACCGTACCATGGGAAAGAAGGAGACAATTTCTGATCGGGGCGATCAGTCTTTTAAGGAGGGGGCAGTGATACGAACTTTTGCCCCGTCAGCGACGCCCCTGTTGGTGACTCAATTATTTGTTGACAGCGAGCCGCGGCTTTGATTTATTACGGCGCGACCTTGTCGCTGTTTATGATTCCCGAAAAGAATTGTCTATCTCGAAGATTCTTTTTCTGGAACAATGTTTGATCGATAATTGTCCAGAATCTTCTAAGACCATTATAAAATGGGAAGCAAGAAGCCGAGTGGACAGTCTTACAGTTTGAAGTCTGAAGTTTGGAAGCGGTTGTCGAATGCGATAAGAACCGGGCGTTTAATAGTTCCGTGCGAGTATAAGTCTTGATACGCGTTTAGTGTCGGTACGGTACGCGAGTGCGAATTCTTTGGTGGCGTTTTAAGTGTACCGGGGCGTCTTCGTATGTGATTAACCGTCGGTTGAAGACGAGTGTTTTAGAGAGTTTAAACTGTGGACTTGTGTACTGTGGATTGTTTAGGTTAGGTAATTAATGGTTTAATTGTTCGCTAATAATTGTTTAATTTTCACCGCTTGTTACTTACTGCTTGTATATATTTTACTGCTTATTGTTCAATTTGTTAATTTTAAGTTCTCAAATCACTGTTAATCATTGTAAATATTTGTATATATACATAAAGTCACTGTAAATAAAAAGTGTAAAATCGAAATACGTTACAATAGAATAAAATCGAGTTGTTTATTTACTACAAAATTATAGCGCAAGTCTCTGTTTAAGTTTAAGAATGTTTAATGAATGTGTGTAAAAGTTTGGGGTAAAAATTGGAGCAGGTACATTTAAAGAACATCCCCAAATCGAAACTTCCTTTTAAAATAAGTAATGCCATGGTTACCAAAACAAGGCATGTTATTATTAATAATAAAGAGGCGTATAAAGGAGGAGAAGTGCAAGTGGAAATTCTAAAAAAGGGACGTAAAGAATGCAAATCAAGTACTCACCTTTGGCCAAGGAAATTCCAGCATGTGACTATGTCACTATTAAAGAAAATGAAGTGATAGTTAGCTACCATTAGCTACCCATATTCATTATAAAATTACCCCAGATTCACTTAACGGCGCAACCTGTATTTGCGTTTCTTGTATTCGCGTAGATGTGGAGTTTAAGTAGTTGTCGAGTTTTTTTAAATTTTCCAATTTTCAATATTTTTTTACAGATGTTTCTTATAAACAAGCTTACTATTTTATATGTACTTATGACAGTATTATACCAGAGAAACTTGTACTAAAACAGTGTCTTTATATTTCAATTAACAACTTGCTGAAACATTTAAAACGTTCTCCTGAAAATTTTGCTTTTTGTAGATGTCGACTTTTTAAAAAACGGTTCTCAATTACTATTGGCCCCGCTGGAGCACGTTCTTGCAGGCTGATCACTCCGTCTGTTCGCCGGCCCAAGTATAGTTCTGTTTTCACACCCTCTAGATACCAAAATTTTGGTTTTCTTATTATTGATCTTCATGCCTTATCCCTCTATCAAAACTGCTTCCATTTAGTTCAGAGCTATTTATAATTCTTCTTTGCTGGATGCTAACACTGCTATACTATCCGCGAATCTGAGCATGTTAATAGTTTGGCTCTGTAGGTACATTAATTCCTGAGGCTGGTTGGATATTCTATTGTATAAGTGGAAAACTAGAGGTGACAACGCACATCCCATGTCTCACTACCTTTTCCGGATATCTACTTCCTTCGTTCCTGCTCAAATTCTATAACTGCCGTTTGCTCTTTGTAGAGATTATGTATTATTCTTCTGTCCCTATATTTCATCCCTGCCTTTCTGAGCACTTCGAATATCTCCCAGTTTGCATTGTCGAAGGGTTTTTCTAAATCTACAAATTCTATGTAGGCGGTCTTTCCCTGTTCTATTGTTTTTTCTATAATTACTCGGAAAGCCAGAATGGCCTTGCGCGTTCCTCTACTTCGTCTAAATCCGAACTGATCTTCTCCTAATATTTCTTCCGCCCTTTTCTCCATTCTTCTGTACACAATATTCTAGTCTGAATTTTTGGTTCATGAGAAGTTAAACTGATCGTTCTACAGTTTTCACAATTATCCGCGCCTTTCCTTTTTGGCAAAGCGACTATGATGTTCCTTTTGTAATCTTCTGGAATCTCACCTGTCTTGTACGGCTAACTAGTTTAAATAGGCGCTCTCTTACCTCTTGACCGGCACACTTTAAAATTTCTGGCTGCAATTCGCCTTCTCCTGGTGCTTTATCGTTTTTAACTTTTCTAATGCTAGGCTCTAACTCTTCCCTCATTATAGGGCGGCCTGGGTTATTCCCATCTACACTGATTTCCTTTTCCAATGCCTATGTCTCCCAGTTTTGTTCCGCATATAAGATTCCCAAATATTCCTTCCACATATCGGCTTTTTCCTCTCCAATTAGGATGTCACTTGCTTCGTTTCTAATAATTTTTGCTGCTAGATTCAATTTCTCCGAAATTTATCCTAATTATTTTACGAGTTATTTTATATACGCTTCGTCAGTTTTTCCAACTTCAAACTTATCTTCTACTTCTTTGCATTTATTATCAATACACTGTTCTTTCGCTTTACATAGTACATACAATTTATGTATAATAAATAATGTTGGTCACCTTTAGCAGTTTTTATAAATTTCTATAGTAGGGGCTTTTAAGTCTCTGTTTGCATTATTTCTGTTCAATTTCTTTATAAATACTTCAAATTTTTGAAATAAACGTTCTAATTTTTTATACAATGTTGAATGGTTTTTCTGAGAGGATATTCTGGTAGTTCCTAAAAAACCCGATGCTATTATAATAACACAAATGTGGGACTGCTCAAAGAGAATATATCAGGAAAGACACGTCCCTGTAAAAATATCAAAATATACGGAATAACCCAGTATACTGACTGTGCATCATCTTATACTTACGTAAATTTGCGTATGCATAGTAAATAGACTAAGTATATAAGTACTTAAAATCTTAGGAATCCATATAGGAATTACTGGAATTATTGAGGATGTATGGGAATTATTGGGGAATTACGGAGGATTTACAGGAATTAGGGAGAATTATGAGGATTTACGGAGGATTTATGGGATTTATTAAAGAATTACAGGAATTATTGGTGAATTATAGAGATTATTTCCATAAAAAGGATTTATGGTGTACATTTTTACGCCAACGGTTTACCCCCCGGGGAGGAGTTAGAGAAAATTTTGATGACTAGTGTTTGTGACAACGACTTTATTGGTATCGAGTTAGATGAACCCCAATCAAAAGATGATAATGAAGATGTTCAAAACAACGCTCAAAATACCAATGTTTTGCCGTCTGTTTTGAATGTCGTTAGGAGGAGCTTGTTATCTTCTGAGTTATTCTTACACACAAAATAAAGCGACAAAACAATAAATACTTTCAAGAAAATTGTGTAAAACAAAGGGCGCACGATATCTATACCGCGCATACATTGCAATAAAATAGCCGTACAGAGCGCGTGCGCTCTCTATACAAATAGCCGCCGCGAAAAGGTTAAATCCCTCAACTTTTGTCTGAAATCATTTTTGATAGGGTCAACTGTAAAAGGTTTAGGTGGGATTGAAATATGTACTTTCGATGCCGCATTTAGTCTGAACACTAGCATGATAATAATTATCACCAAAAAGATAAATCTTGTCAACTTTGTAGCTGTACCAAAATTCAAGTCTGTAATGTAAACTTTTAACAACTTTATGGGTATCTCAATGATTGAATCAATTAAATTTCATTATTTTTCAGGTTATTGGTCAAAAAGAAGGACTTGTTATAATGGAACAAGCTGACCCATTAGTCCTCTTAATCGGTCTACCATCTATTCCAGTAGCTCTTGTAGTTGGAAAAATGGTGCGATGGGAGGACGCAGTTTTAAATTTCATTAGAAATTACCTTTCTAGAGTTCCCATGGTAAAATACATTTTGCCCTTCAGGTATGTACATTGTTGTTTCAAGAATAACCTTCATTCTCAGAATAGATTAAGACCCAGTAAGACGTGGAACACGCACTCCATTTCATCCCAACCAATAGATAGGAAATTGAAAATAATTAAATATTTGCTTTCCAGGAGTATGTTACAATCCAAATTGTTTTATATTAAATTCTTTATAAATCTTTGAGCAATCCTTGTACAATTTTAAGTCTTAAAACTGGAAACTTCACAGAAACTTAGTTTTCCTTATGAAAATTTGAGCTGACATTCGGACAATTTGGTAGCGCCCTGGCATAAGCACAAAATTTTTGTATAGCTGTCTTAACTACACCAGATTAAGTCCGGCAGTTTTTCGTATTTAAGAAAATAATTTTCTTTAAATTTACGTTTATTATCGAAAACAATAAGCATCCTCGAATCTAGCAGGCAACACGACATTCACTCGGTATACACCACTTTTTCCTCACGAATTCAGTGCTTCATACAGTTCAGGCCCAGTAACACTTCATCGACTGCAACAGCTCGCTGCCGAATGACGATGTCTTCTGCCTCTCCACTAACATTTTAGATAATGCAAAAAAATAGCTGCAACAGTGTTTTGCTGACAATGTTAGCGTCATCAGGAGTATGAAAATAGTTATGTACAAGTGCTGTCTCACCAGTAGCAGTAACCAGTTGGATTTTATTGGTCAGCTTACTTCTTTACTATTGTATTCTCAACTCGAACCAGACTCAATACACTCACTTCTTTCACTGAAGTTTGGTAGGATTGGACCAGCTTTCTCCCCACCAAAACTAGTCAACTCTAGTTTCCATGATACCCGTAAACATCACCCTTGACTTGGTTCTGTCTGAATGGTTTTCAATATCTGTCGCAGTTCAAACATCATAAATATTCTTCCTCATACCATCTCCTACGAGTTCCATTATTGTTGTTGTTTTCAGTCCGTCTGTCAAATCTCTGCACTGCTTTTTCCGCAACTCTTCGTCTTCGTCTGGTTCTTCTTTGGTCTGCAGCCGCCGCACCACTATTGCATATGAAATCAAATGCTTAACTGTTATACAGGGTGTCCCAGATAAACCTTGACAACATTGCTATCTCACTTATCTTTAAAGGTAGAAACACGTTTAATTGGGGAAAAAGTTTTACAAATTGGAGCTCTTTAATATGCCCTCACAAAAATTGACTTTGCTCTATTGGTTTCCTAGGTTTTCGAAAAAGAGGAAAAATTTGCATTTTGTTTTTTTGTTAATAACTTCGTTAGTTAACATTTTGATGATTTATAAAAACAGATTTAAATGGTTGTTTAACCAGCATATTTTACAGTACTCTAAAATTGTCTCCAACGTTTCATCATCAGGTTTCTTTTCTTATGGACGCCATATTGGATTGTTGTGTCATTAAATAACTTACTTGCTGAGAATAGCAACATATAACAAATGGATATTATTTCAGCACAAATAGTTTTAGAAAATAAAATTCTATTATTTTGGACTACAATTTAATTGGCCTTGGAAAAATAGATTTACGAAGATGTAATTTTACAAAATATGAACTTTCTAAACAATAGGAAAGTGTGAAAGAAAATCTTAACGATGAAATTAGAAATGTTTAATTTTTTTTGAGTTCTTCCCAATGCATACTTTATTACAAAACAGTTTGTCTATTTGTAAAATTTTGAATTAAGGTACAATAACTTGCTCGATTTACAATTCCAATTCAATGAAGTTATTGACCTAAAAATAAGCTGTACAAAGACGCGAAACGCTACCAGCGCAATTGTACGACAAACGCAAATTTGCATCGAGAATGAAGGCGCACATTTTGAACATTTGCGACAATAAAATAAGTTGTTTTCGTTTGTTTTGTAACTAATTTTTATTGTTCTATTGATGTTTTTTGTTTTTCAATTTTGAAATTATAATTTCCTGGGGCGACAAATAAAATTTTGAACTAAACAATTTTTTGGCAGTTCCTACTTCTATAAATTATGGGTGTTTCATTAATTTCTACTAAGCGAAATAAAATTACAACAATTCTTGCAAAATTACTCCTTAATGAAGTTGTTTTTCATGGATAACTAAATTTTCACAGTAAATTATGAATTTTATTTTCTGAAGCTATTATTTTTGGTAGAATATCAAGTTGTTATAGGTTGCTATTCTCAGCAAAAAATAAGCTACATATTTAATTACATAACAATCCAATACGGCGTCCATAAGGAAAAATAAATCTGATGATGGCTGCAAGTGTATGAAACGTCGGAGACAATTTTAGAGTACCGTCAAATATGCGGGTTAAACAACCATTTAAACCTGTTTTTACAAATCATCAAAATCTTAATAAATAATGAAGTTATTAACAAAAACCAAATTGCTAATTTTTCTTTTTCTTCAAATATCTAGTAAACCAACCTAGCGAAGTCGATTTTTATGAGGGCATATTAAAGGACTCCAAATTATAACACTTTTTCCCCATTTAAACATGTTTCTGTCCTTAAAGATAAGTGAGATAGCAAAGTTGTCGAGGCTTATCTGGGACACCCTGTATACCGCTCACTACTTCTTTCACCTTCTTCTGTACGGTCCTTGTTGCAAACTGTATTTGTTAGTACACTAAATCACTTATGAAAACGATCAATTTATTGTGTAACAACTAAAAATCCTTTTACTTTAACAATAGGTTTCAAAACTTAAACGCTTTCACTTTAACTGTACTAGTGCATCTCAATATCTTAACTAACTAACTTCAAGCCCTGCTGTCGCTTTTATATATAATCTTCGAAAGATAAAGAAGCCTCCAGATACTTCTGATGGCTTTGCTTCCAGAGGCTTCGAATTCTGGAGTTTCCCAGGGTGATCAATCCCCTACATCACTGCAGAAGCTAGGGAACGTCGCATGGAGACCGAAATTATCGCTCGTAACAGTCCTTCATTTATTCTTAACTCTTCTTCATTGTTTCTTGACTAGAAAGTTCTTCATTACTTCTTTTAGATTATTCTTCATTACTTTGTGGCCAGCTTTCATTTGTTCTTGACTGTTGTTCATTGCTTCTTTTCTCCAGATTATTCCGCACTCATTCCATAAAAGCTTACAGTTGTTGCTTAATTGGTGCTTCACTTCTTGTTATCGACATTACCACAAGTACAACAAACGTCTTAAATCATACCAGTCACTACAGCGTCGAAATTTTCACTTAATTCGGCTAATTTCCAGAAAATTCTTCCACAGCCTTACATGACGTTCTTCACTCTTCTTGGCTTCCAAATCGCACTTCTGATACCAGTTGTAACGTAATTCGTTTTAGCGATTTTATTTACAAGTAACTATTTATGATGTATAAAATATAAGTGATTTAAATATGTACGTAAATTTGTGATAAACAATTAAGTAACAAAACAACAAGGTAATACAATAGGTAATCAGTTGACCATGTGAGACTTGGTTAAATAAAAGGCTTCATTTTTATTTGGATAATTTGAAGCTAAAGACTGAAAACACTAATGGGATTACATCAATTTAATTTAAATTATTATAATGCTTTAAAAATATGTCATTCGCCTACTAATTTTAGATTCACAATAACAATACCTTTGATTCTTCCAGAATTGATGTAAAACCAAATTTCACAAGAGCAGATAACGACATTCCGCCTCTATCCCATCCTGTGTCTGCTACAAGAGTTCTGTGTGGGGCCTTGCTAATGCCCACAATTGCCAACATGTTTGGCAAATTTTTCTTCGATTCTGTGAAGTCCAATTTCCACAAAACCGTTTTGGGTGGTTTGGCATTCATTGCCATTAAAGGTTGTTTAAAAATCTACCACAAACAACAGCAATACATCCGACAGTGTCAACGAAAGATTTTAGATTACACAGATGCTAATATTTCGACATATTTACATCATAGACCTCCAGAAATGTAAATATTAAGTTTTTTGTATTAAACTTAATAAGAAGAATGTGTTTTTACGAATTATATATTTCTGCTTAATCTTCCAGTAGTAAAATTATGTTTGAATGTACATTTTCGAGATTGACGCTTCAGAAAACCGTACTCATGAAACACCAATTTAACACTAGTAACAAATGTTGTTACTTTAATTGTTTACTGAGAAGGGTATGTTGTAATATATGCCTGATTTATCTTGGGAGATACAGTTGTCTGATAACTTGTAATTTTATTTTGATTAGGTATAATGTATTCAGGTAAAAATAAAAACTTTTGTTTATACCGTTATTTTCTTGTGAATGGTCTTTAGAGGTAAAACTGTAAAAAGGGCTGTGAATGTGAATGGAATTTTATAATGTTCACGACAAATTATTTATAAACTTATGTTTTATTGAAAACAACTTCAGAATAATTTTAATAAAATATTAAAAGTTAAACTCTTTAGTTTCAAATGTCCATCTTGTCTAAACCCCTGTGCGAGTTCAATCATATGCAATTAAAGAGCAATAAACCTTTCCAAATAAGGATTTTCTCACTCGCACAATGATGTATTGGGTGTGGTAGTAGGGGACTGATAGAAGATAGCGTGGTGTGATAGAAAAAGCAAATAAAATGAAATTTTACAGCAATTAACTGAAACAGTAATTTTGAAGCCAAAAAACTTTGTGTTACAAGAGAACTCTGAATTTCATTCAAATTGCTGTTAACATACAGGCTGGGCCAATAGTGTGCAGTTGGCCCATATCTCTGGTTCTATTCAAGGTATCAAAGTAAAACTTTACACGTATAATCCTTTTATTATATATTAATAGCGAAAGTGATTTTACATTGAAACTTTGTTAGCCAGATATCTCATCAAGGACTCTATCGATTTCAACAATTGTGGGCTCTACGGAAAGCTCTAATGCTGTAGATGTGCCTTTTCGGGGGTTTCGGGGTTTAAAAAGCTTTAAATAGTGTCTTTTTGCAGTTTAAAGTTCATTACTTTCTCCGGAGTATGAGGCAGAAAATTAAGTTTTTTGTTTGGTGTAACTTAGCAACAAACAAATTGGTGGAGGCATTTTCCATCAGTCATCAGTCATAGTGCACGATTGTTTTTTGATATTGTGGTATACTTGCGAACAGGAGGAATACGGCGCGTCCCCATGCTATCCAACATAATCGATCCATTAACATCATATCTACTGTTATTTTCAAATGGCGACAGGGGTTGGCACACGAATACGGAGCATTCTGAGAAGACGTGTGGCGTAGCCCACGGATTCCACTTGTAATAATAATAACAATAAATTTATTTTCCAACAGATATACAACCCAATTAAAGGACAATTATAAGACAACACATGCACGACACAGATAAATTACATTGAACCACTTAACGGTAAATGCTGCCTAGCAACTCTCAGTAGCTCACTCAAGGTACAATTCAGAATATCACATTGGTTACTTATCATATTAGAGGACCTGCACATCATAGGCCATGGGACAGCACATCTTTTGAAAATTGATTACCACTCCTCTGTAACGTCGTTTACTGGTATAGTTTTGCGAGTCTACCACATTCTGTATACGTAAGTTCTTGGAAACGTTGCTTTTTCGAGTTCGCGATCGCGAAAGGCGCTAATGTGCTGATGCTTTAAAAATGTATGACCATCACATTTTTTATAAATTTAATTAAAAGTTAATGAAATTACAAACGCTAAAAGATATTTGGCCGACAAAAATGGTCCACCGCCTATATCTGGTCAAAGTAACGACTTATAAGAATTTAACTACCAACCAGCTGATTTGTTCATAAATATCAAATAAATATTTCCAAAATCAAATGGCAACATTGTCCGATAAACGTTGTGCACCATATTGACAGTCCGACGCTCGGAAAGTGTCAGTTTCGTGATAACATGTTCACTGATTACCACTTGTCGGACAAAGATCATACATGTAGGTGAGCATATTTTGTGATCAATAATGACAATGGCCCACAAAAATATTGCGCTGTATCGCTAGTCCGACAATAAAAATGGCAAACTGTTACATCAATAAATTTATACACAGCAAATCGATCAATCAATCAATGTTTATCAAACTTCTTAAAATACGTGAAAAAAGTGGAAAATATGCAAAAAGGAATGTTTATTAAATTGTACGAGGATTAATATTCAAAATGTATTATTTATTTTGCAAGCAAAAATGAAATAATGTATTTCATTCGTCATCATACTCATCCGTTGATGTCTTCCTCTTCAACTGATTCGTTGCATACATCATCATCATCTTCATCCGTATGGTAGGTATAGTAATAATAACAATAACATTAATAATAATAATATTCCGGAAACATAATATATAATAAATTCAAAATGCAGTAAAACAGCAATAGTGTTTGCAGAAAAGGCCACAGTCAGTCATGAAAATTGAAATTCAATCCTCAAGCATGAGCTTCCCCATGGTCCAATAATTAAAAAAATGTAATCGAATAAGTAAGTAAATTGCACATACGAGAAATCAAAAAAGTTTTAGATAACATTTACAGGCAAATCGTCGCCCAAGATATACCCTACCCACTTATTAAGAACATAGATCTTGAAATTTAGTTTGGAAATAAAATGTTCGCTACCTTAGCCGAGCCTGGGAAAACATGCAGTTGTTGCACATAGCCACGTAAGAGAACGACCCCCGAAAATGTCTAGTCGAGTGACATGGAATAGTCACAAAATTTGCAAACCTTACATTCACATCATGTATTTGTCGTCTAAACCGGTGTATTGCTTAGGAGCACATTAAAACAGAGCTTCGAGTATTGCAAAAATGATGTAGATGTATCATCTACATTTCTACATCATCCATATTATCCGAACCTGTAATTCTGTAATACAATGTGCATGTATTTAAAAAAAGTTGAATAATGTTTATTACAAAATGGCAACCACGGCACATAGATATTATGGTGATAGTCCCGTGATTGACACCGTCCAACGTCAACTAGCATTTTTTAAGATAATGCAGCAGTAATCTTATCGGACAATCGTTTCAGTGTGCTCTATACTTCATTTCAAACGACGTAAAAAAACAATAGATTGTTGGTAATCAGTGAACATGTTATTACGAAACTGACACTTTCCGATCGTCGGACTGCCAAAATAGCGCACAACATTTGTCGGACAATGTTACCATCCGATTTTAGAAATATCTATTTAATATTTATGAAAAAATTAGCTGGTTGGTAGTAAAATTCTTATAAGTCGTTATTTTGACCAGATATAGGCGGTAGACGCGCCGAACGGCGCACCATTTTTGTCGGACAAATATCTTTTAGCGTTTGTAATTTCATTAACTTTTAATTAAATTTATAAAAAATGTGATGGTCATACATTTTTAAAGCATCAGCACATTAGCGCCTTTCGCGATCGCGAACTCGAAAACGCCGCATTTCCAAGAACTTATGTATTCAGAACGTGGTAGACTCGCAAAACTACACCAGTACACGACGTTACAGAGGAGTGCTAATCAATTTTCAAAAGATGTGCTGTCCCGTGAACTATCATATATACCGGCGAATTAAACAGTAGGTGTGTTCTGGCAAATGGACATCTGAAGGTAGTGAAAGTACGCGAATTAACACGAGGAACAGGAACGTACAATTCACGCAACAAGTGGGGGGGCAGCCACACCACCATGCAAAAGCTTGTAGAGGAAGGCCAGTCCCGCAATGTGACGCCGAAGATGCAGGGAGTCTATTCCAAACCCTGACAGCAGAGTAGAGTGGTCAAAGCCCCTAACTGGGTAAAAACCCGTTGTTCGATAGGTTATGTATTTAAGAACCCCATGAAGTAGGTATCTGATAAAATTATTTTGGTGTATACAGGATGTTCCCACTCTGAGCAGCTGTTAGTCTATGAAGTGCTGCCACCTATCGCCCAAAAGTGTGATTAGGATTATGCAATCTATTATGATTGGTTTCTATCACAGCTGCAAACTCTTCCGACGGAACCTCTACAGTTTGGGATTTTCAAGGTTTTTTGCTTTAGCGGCAGCCGAATAAATCTAGGAGGATTAGTCGACAGTCCTATCTTTAAATTATTATTTTCTATTTAGAAATAAGAGGATAAACTGAAGCGCCACCGCCATCTGCATTGCACTACTACTACTGTCAAACGTCCAGTTTACTGTGCAACTCGCCCAAATATTCACAAAATGGAGAGATTGCAAAATAATTTTTATTCCAACACGCCGGCTGAACCAAGTAACGTATCAAGACGTTCTTGGTCGAAAATAAATAACGAATATATAATTAACTTAGACAACCCTACTTTCTAATTACGATAAATTTATGTACAAATAGTAAAAAGGTGTCGAGTTTATGACGGTTTTATGATGGATTTTTCAATAATTTGAGGGAGATTTATTTAAGGCGAACGAAAAATATTACTATAGAAGTAGTGCGAGTCTCTAAGTTGATCCTTTATTGATAAATATTTTTTTATTTAACACCCTATCTACTTCAGAATAGTGTTGGAATAAAAATGTGTCTACATGTCCCGTTTTTAGTGCTCAAATTCCGCACCCTTAAATGGAACGCCCCACATTTGTTTACATATTCGAATTCCCAATAAAATTTTATGAAAGATGGTGTACTACCCGATGGGGTTTAAGCCTGGGTCTCATTAGGACATTTTAGTGGAGTCAACAAGTGGAAGCCACCGAAGTTGCTCTGAAATGTCTTGGTGTGATTACATAGTGGCCGGTTGCCTTCAACTGGGCAAGTAGAAAATTTACTTTCCTCTAGGAGCAAACTTTAGTGGCCAGTTGAAAGCCACTTGGCTTCCACTTGTTGACTCTACTAAAATGTCCTAATGAGACCCAGCCTTTAGAGTGAGCGATTTTAAGATATTGCCATTTTAGTGTCAGTGTGGACCCAACTTTGACGTGCTGCTGACATCTACCAGTCGAAGCTATTTAAGATTTCTTTATTGGACTAGGTTCACAGACTGCTCTATTTGTAAAATTCTTGAGTACTTTTGTCACAAAACTTAATATCATACAAGGTGGACAGCTTATGCAATATGCATTTTTTCTGAAAAATTTCGAATGGAACACCCATATATTATTTCCATATTTGATAGAGAGTTTACTAAGCTTTTGATGTAGATATTGTTAAGTCTGCGACTGACGGTTTCGGTAGAATTGAAAATTAAACTTTAAAATATAGTAATTTGACCGGTAGTTTATCCGTTTCTCCCATATTTTAGCGCCCAAAACACAAAATATGATTTCCATTTTGTTTCTGGAAGTTGATTTCACATTGGGACAAAACATTTCTTCGCCAGATTGCTTCTTCATGGTCATATTCTTAAATGGTAACTTATTAAACCTACGTATAAATTGAAACCGTCCTTTCAAGAAGTAATCTTGCAAAGGGATTTCTTGTGCCGGTGTAAACTCTGTTCGCTAAATTTTCTGTAAAAACAAAGTGTGTAAGCATTTTTCTGAGTTTTGTGTGCCAAAATGAGGGAAATTCCCCAAAAATGGTACAAAATTACGGCAAAAATCTCAATTCTTAAGGTTCAATCTTTATTTCTGCCTAAATTATCAGTCGAAAACCTGTCGATATCTGCATCAGTCACAAGCTTAATAAACTGGCTATCAAACCTCCAAATAATATACGGGGTGTTCCATTTAACATTTTTGAGGAAAGCTCCATTTTGTGCAAGTTGGCTACTCTGTACAATATGAACTATTTTGAAAAAAGTGATTCCAATAAAAAAATCATAGTTAGCTTTGACCAGCAGACGTCAGTAGCACCACAAATTTGGGTTCACACTGGTACTAAAATGGCTTACTCTAAACTCCACCGTGTAGCATATCAACTTTCATGAAATTTTATGGGGAATCCAAATATGTAAACAAATGTGGGGCATTCCATTTAAAAAAACATAACTTTGGTTAGGTACTTGGCATGTGAATATCCTGTATACATCAACATAATTTTAAAAGAAGCTTCATAGGGTTCTCCACACGCACACACGTAAAATTTCATGTTGATATCTTGAACAGAATCAGAGATATGGACCGACTACGCACTAACGACCCACCCTGTATATGCGGGTGTAGCAAACACAAATGATAAGAATGTGAAAGTAGCAGGCGAATTTATAATATGTGAGGTGCAAACCCTATAAAACTACTGGTTCTGAATATGAACAAATTAGAGAAATTGTGAGCGAGTGGAAATCGCAACAGAATCTGCAAGCCCAGTGTTGCTCATACCAAAAAAAAAAAAAACAGTCAAATTGAGCAGCCAGACAAAAGAAATGTTTTCCGATGCCTATAGTCGGCGAACAGTTAAACAGGCTAAGTGGTGCAACTCTATTTTTCATACTAAACCTTGCCCAAGGCTATGTGCAGAAGTCCTGGTGTTGGGTGACCTAAATAATAAAGTTGAATCTTCCATCAGTAAACATTTTGTTAGCGGGTGTATTTTATTTTGTTAAGACTTGTTTCCGACATTGTTTTTTACTATATTTTTTAGTTTTGTTCTTGATGCAGAATGCGGCTCGTTTAATATTATTACATAATGTTTATTTACATATTGAATTTAATTTCTTTGGGTTTTTAATGTTAAACATTTGTTCAAAATAGGAAAATTTGGTATTATACCTTTCAGGTATATTTAATTACATATTCTCTTAATAAAAATTTCAAAAGTCCAGTTGTCGTTATTGAATATTTTGGTAGACTAGCATTATTTCCATGCCGCGAACATCGATCGTCCATACCGAGTTGGCCACGATTACTACATCATGGCCGCTACATTCTGGCTTGATCTATCGTTCGGCTTCGGTAAAGCCTAAACTTATTATATGGGAAGTTGCCTAATGCGAGGTTCGTTTTTAGTCGGCTGCGATTGAAAATTGGCATCACTGCCGGACCGAAATTTCCTGCCATACATTAGCCGATAAGCGGAGCACATAGAACGGTGGAATAAAATAATCATCGTTAGGTATAAAATAATAATTATTTATTATTAACCCAAAAACTAAATTTCCGTGAACATCTGTTTCTGTAGGTATGTACACTTTCCTCGCCATGATGAGTGATGAATCAATGAATGCACAAAATTCAGTACTTACGTACCTACCATATTATTATAGACACTTCTAGATTAGTTTCGGGAATTATATTAGGCAAGTAGGTACGTATTTATTCGAGTAGGTAGTAGGTATGAAGGTGGGTAGGTAGGTATTAGGTAGGTACATACGTCCGTTTTGCTTTTGTTATTTTAATCATCTCCAGTTAAAAATGAGCGGCATCGAGGGCGATTTCGTTTTCAATCTAGGTTTAACTTCATTAGGTTAGCAAAGCTAATTCAAAAATCTAAATTACTCTACAATATTAGAATACGAGCATTTTTACTTTAAATTTTACAAATTAGGTACCTATCCATATAGGTAGTTCGGTTTGCAGTTTCAGTAATAAACTTAAGTATACCAGAAATAGTCAGGCTCACGCCTGTGACATTGTACTGCACCTGCGCAGTATATAATACGTAGATAGTAAACGGAACCGTAGACAGTACGTACCGTTAACAAGTGTATCTTTATGTTTTGTTCCATGTACTGATTATTAAACAATTACACCTCATTTAACACAGTGTATTATTTATAACAAGTAAATAATATAAAACGGGTAACAACCCAAGTCACAACGCCCAGAACATATCTAGTAGAGATTATCTTCCTCAAATCTAAAAAGTTTCTTATTAATTTTAACAGGCCTATACTTAATTTAAAATTATTTTCATTTTTACAGGCTATCCCTATTCTAGAAAGGGTGTGTGATATTAAAAAACTGGCTTTTTGTTCACAGTCGACATTTCGAAAGGTCTAGCATATTTTTGTCTTTAACTTGATTTTTGAACCAATTTGAGATCTCAAGTCCGTCTCTCTTAACTTCCTTTTTATCCTCTATGCTAGGCACAAGAAAATTTCTTAACAATTCCTCGATTTTACAGATTTTAGTCAATTTTATAAGCGGATAGGTGCGAAAATTTCAGAACCATCAGTTTATCTTCCCATGCGCCAAAAATTTTAACTAGAATTGTGCAAAGAAGGATGGAGAAAAAGGCAGAAGAAATATTAGGAGAAGATCAGTTCGGATTTAGACGAAATAGAGGAACGCGCGAGGCCATTCTAGCTTTACGAGTAATTATAAAAAAAACGATAGAAAAGAGAAAGAGCGTCTGTATAGGATTTGTAGATTTAGAAAAGGCCTTCGACAACGTAAAATGGGGGAAGATGTTCGAAGTGCTGAGAAAGGTAGGGATGAAATATAGGGACAGAAGAATAATACATAATCTCTACGAAGAGCAAAAGGCAGTTATAGAATGTGAGCAGGAACGAAGGGAAGTAGATATCCGGAAGGGAGTGAGACAGGGATGTGCATTGTCACCTCTAGTTTTCAACTTATATATCGAAGATGCTATTAATATTGTTAAGGACAGAACAGCCTCAGGGATTAACGTACACGGTCAAACTATTAACATGCTCAGATTTGCGGATGATATAGCAGTGTTAGCATCTAGCAAAGAAGAATTAGGAATTTGAATGAAATGGAAGCAGTTTTGACACAGGGCTATGACATGAAAGTCAATAAAAAGAAAACTAAAATTTTCGTATGTAGGGGATGTGAAAATAGAACTAAAGTTGACATACAAATAAGAAATGAGAAGATAGAGGAGGTCACGGATTTCTGCTGTTTTAGGAAGTAAAATAACTCAAGACGGTAAGAGCACTAAAGATATAAAACAAAGAATAGCGCAGGGCCGAGTTGCGTTTAACAGAAAGAAACAACTGTTATGTTCGAGAACGGTTAATATTGAGACTAGGAAGAGACTCTTAAAGTCGTATGTATGGAGTACGGCATTATACGGGTGCGAAATTTGGACAATAGTGGAAGCGGATCGAAAAAGAGTAGAGGCGTTTGAAATGTGGTGCTACAGGCGCATGATGAAGATACCGTGGATAGATAAGGTTAGCAATAGGGAAGTATTAGAAAGAGTTAGGGAAAAGCGAAAGGTATGGAAGACAATAAAGAGTAGGAGAGATAGGATGGTAGGACACCTTCTAAGACACGAAGGAATAGTTCGCGACATACTAGAGTCAGAGATAGGAATAAAAAGAGGTAGGGGTAGGCCTAGATTAGACTACTGCTCTCAAATAGTTAGGGATGTAGGATGTTCTACTTTTAGGGAAATATGTAGGTTAGCTCAGGATAGAAAAGAGTGGAGGTACGCATCCAACCAGTCTTCGGACTGAGAACCTTATGATGATGACATTAACAATTTCACCATCAAATCGCAATAATAATTACAGCCACATTCGCTTCACAAAAAATTACGTAGTAAAAATAATACACAAATACAGGAAACAAGTTGACTTGGTGCAGGTTCTTCTCTGCATCTAGACATCCATATAGTCGTAAACTAAAATTATTTATATTTGCTTTTTCCTCTCACTCATTGATACATACAGAGGTGCAGCGATATGAAAAACGTCAAATAGTTCTAGACGGATCCAGATCAAACCAAGTTCTTGCTCGCTGCATGCTGTTTGTCCCACATCAATCGGAGTTTGCAGTGCACACCCTCCCATTTCTTCTGCACAGCGCTTACATTATTTTTTAAATGGAACGTCCCTCATATTACCGTATTTTTGAATTCCTTAAATGCTTGTTTAAATAGCTTATTTTTTGGAACCTACCACATCTTTCTTAGACGATTTTGACCGATGTACTGGAGTTTTGAATATTCAATATCTTGGGATCTAATCAATTTCTACCAGCAATTTTAGACCGTTTTCGCACGAGTGACTTTTTGTTACTGAAGTCGAAGACAAAAAGTGGCCAGCTATCACCCGCTCACAGTTCATCATTGCATTTGCATCGACCTCAAGAAAGACTAAGTTTGGAAGAGGTGGGCGAGAGTCGACCACTTTTTGTCAACGACTTCAACAACAAAGTCGCCCTTGTGAAAGGTGAGGTGTTTTGGATGAAAAATCTGTCGCCACTCTTAGACAATGTTTATTCAAAAGAATTAATAAATTTTGGTTATTTGCTAAAGTAACAGCTTTTGACAGAAAAAGTTCGAACTATGCATATAGCTAATTAAAAATATTTATAATTTCTAAGTTCTCAACTTAAATTGACATTCTCTTGTGATGCATATGTCGAATGTTCAATAGCTCAGTTGTTTAGAGCACTCTCCCGGAAAGTCCAAGAACTTGGGGTTCGG
This sequence comes from Xestobium rufovillosum, assembly GCA_963966045.1. Taxonomy (NCBI): domain Eukaryota; kingdom Metazoa; phylum Arthropoda; class Insecta; order Coleoptera; family Ptinidae; genus Xestobium; species Xestobium rufovillosum. The sequence continues at coordinate 19,300,374 of OZ014504.1, forward strand.
CTTCCAATTAGCATCCGTTGCATTTTTCTAAGAGGATGTATCCGAATAATAATCGACTGTTATGTCACTAGAAACTCATTGTTCCTAGTTACCTATTAAATCATTTTTTGGAAATCATAGTCATCAGAAATTGGTTCGTTCATTTTCAGATGAACCTGTTTCAACAGAGTACGCTTAAAATTGACAAGAGAAGGTTTCTGTAGGTAACCCTAAAACCTGTGATAATGATTCTTCAAGAAATGGCAATTGAACATTTCTCCCAATGAAAGTAACAAGTTTGCTAGCCTCAATTGATGATAGTTGATAAATGATTTCATTTGAAAATTAAAGTTTTATAATATAGCTATTCAATAGGCACTTAAAGAAAAGATTCGTCAATTTTGAAGCTGTTTTAAATTTAAAATGGTTTTTAACAACTGAAAAATGTTCTTCCTGGAAATATAATGAAGACGCTATTAAAATTTTACAAACTCTGTAAGTTTCTTCTATAAAAGACCAATATGTTGTATTAGAAAATTATATAACTAAGTAGAACACTAACAAATAACAATGCAAAATATAAAATTTCATCAAAAATAACGTTAAGAGGGTTTTGAAATTCAATTTTCCAAAGTTCTCCACAACAACGTTTCGAGAAATTGGGCAGCCTGAATAAGTGAAAATAATATAAGACAACAAAAATTTATTAGATAAAAATTCTAGAGAAAGAAACTACTACTAGGTGACCACACTACGTGTTACCTGAATTCCAGAAACAGTTTTGAACTATTCATATTACTACAAGATCATATAAAATGGGAGATGCATTTAACTTGCACAGCTGTAACCCTGTAACTTACATCTGAATATTTTTAAATAGTAACCACTAACCACCCATACAAATAAAATAGAAACTTAAAGCAAAGACATTTTGACTTAGTACTATCATTTACAAATTACCATTCTCATTCCTGATATACATCTTGCAGACTTATCAATACTAACAGAAATACCCGCAAATTGTAAAATAATTACCTATACAGGGTGATTGAAAGTTGAGCGCCATCATTAGGACCTTGTTTATTTGAAAAGATAGAGGGTAGGTTTAAATTTGGCACTCATTGGTGCTCATTAGTGTGCTGTTGAGAAACATGGCCTATCTTAAACGACATACGAGTTACGGTCAAAAAAAACGAAAAAAATCTTATCTTTTTTGCCGTATAGTTCGACTATTTGACATCGTGTCGGGAAAATCTACATTATTGGAGCAATTTTTCAAGTTCTATCAACACATCCGCATGGATTTACAGAACATTTCGTCAGGGTGGATTTGATTTAAATCGAACTGATTTAAATTTGATTTAAATCACTCACATAAACTGTGATTTAAATCAATGAACCCATAATATGTTGCTCGGTCCCTGCTGTGGATATGGAGGTGTTTTAGTTAAAATTATTGACACTACAGGTCATCCGCACACCGCCGAATATCTGCAACGAACCATCGAAGAAGTAGAGAGAAAATATGGATGCAAATTACGGAGTATCGTTAATGGATAACGGGGCCAATATGGCGAAATGCCGCAGAGATATTTCTGCCATTGAACATCACAACTCACCAGCTCCAGTTATTGGCGAAAGAGCTTAACGTGGAGGCGGTGACTAGTCAAGTGATTCCAGTTATTAAACACATTAGAAACAATCACTTCGCCAAAAAAATGGATCAGCGTTAAAAAGACCAAACTGCGACACCCTGGAATCCCATTTCAAAAACTGGCAAATTCTAATGGCCGTATGTGAAGACGAGGCAACCGACGAGTTTATTGAACAGGATATTAAAAGAAATGTGACCGATATAAACCTGAAGCGAAATTGTGAATCCTTGTTGGAGAGACTGAAGCCCATAGCAGTTTGCCTTGAACGACTGCAAGGTAACTATTGCACCATTGGCGATTCTGTTTTCTTTTGGAAAAAAAATATGCGTGAACTCGATGGCGTGGTTTTAAACGAAGCTCTAGTAGAGAAAATACCTCGGAAAATACACAATAGGTATTGTGCTAGCTGCACCTCTTACCATCTTTTGGAGTTTATATCGAGTCCAGGCTACATGTATAACGAACCAAAACAGTCCACCACAGCAACTGAAGGTAGAGGTGCAGATGATCAAACAAATCAATGTGAAAATGACGAAACTGTTGAAAATATAGTTTTGACAGCCGAAGAAAAACGAAGTGCATTGGAATGTGCAGAAAAAAATTTTCGCTGGGTTTTGTCCAACTTGCACTGAGGTTCATCAGTCGAAGTCACCAGTTTGTGGCACCAATGATGAGGAAAGCCGCTATCGTTGGAATTAATGACTTTCAGTTGTGGACGTGCCATTTTAATGTCAATGCAGATGCGCCAACTAATCTACTCGTAAAAGAAGTTATGCAACTCATGACAGCAATTGCATCGTCAGCAAGTAGTGTGGAACGCGTTTTCTCAGCCTTCGGTCTGGTACACAGCAATGTGAGAAATCGACTGGGGGTTGACAAGGGTGCAAAATTAACATTTTTAATGAAGCAATATAATAAATAAACTTCTTTATTGTTAAAAAGTTTTATTTCTTCATTTCAATTGATTTAAATCAAAAAATCATGATTTAAATCAATAAAATCCGACTTTTTGACTTTTTTAAAAAAAGTAATGACTTTTATCCACCCTGCATTTCGTTTAGGTCAGACCATCATTGACTTTATTTTTTCTTATGAGCGCCATGTTTATCTTGCACTTTGTTGAAAAAGGCATACTTTTCTGAACCCAGTGCATTTTGTAGGAAATTTTGTCTACTTTAATTTTAATTAGTGGTACTGGACCGTTCGAACAACTACTCCTCGGGCAAATACCCCTCCAGGCATTGAATTATAGAACTAAATCCAGATTTTTTGTACTACGAGACGTTTCAGACTGCTACCCCATCTAAGATGGCTTTGAAACAATCCTAATTTGTCTCCATGTACGTACGTGCTTTTAAGCAGGTCTTTGTTCAAATATTGCATGTTTTGAATGTGTATGGAAAACCGCAGACCAACTGGTTTCGTCCTTCTGGGACTCATCAGTACGGTGCTTTCCCCTACACACCCAAACCATGCAATTTAATCTTGCTATATATGCTGCCGCGCTCTGGACAGATATCAGCAAGTGACAACTACTTTGAGTAATTATCTGGTATTAATTAATACCAGATAATTACTTAATTAATTAATTAATACCAGATAATTACTCAAAGTAGTTGTCACTTGCTGATATCTGTCCAGAGCGCGGCAGCATATATAGCAAGATTAAATTGCATGGTTTGGGTGTGTAGGGGAAAGCACCGTACTGATGAGTCCCAGAAGGACGAAACCAGTTGGTCTGCGGTTTTCCATACACATTCAAAACATGCAATATTTGAACAAAGACCTGCTTAAAAGCACGTACGTACATGGAGACAAATTAGGATTGTTTCAAAGCCATCTTAGATGGGGTAGCAGTCTGAAACGTCTCGTAGTACAAAAAATCTGGATTTAGTTCTATAATTCAATGCCTGGAGGGGTATTTGCCCGAGGAGTAGTTGTTCGAACGGTCCAGTACCACTAATTAATACCAGATAATTACTCAAAGTAGTTGTCACTTGCTGATATCTGTCCAGAGCGCGGCAGCATATATAGCAAGATTAAATTGCATGGTTTGGGTGTGTAGGGGAAAGCACCGTACTGATGAGTCCCAGAAGGACGAAACCAGTTGGTCTGCGGTTTTCCATACACATTCAAAACATGCAATATTTGAACAAAGACCTGCTTAAAAGCACGTACGTACATGGAGACAAATTAGGATTGTTTCAAAGCCATCTTAGATGGGGTAGCAGTCTGAAACGTCTCGTAGTACAAAAAATCTGGATTTAGTTCTATAATTCAATGCCTGGAGGGGTATTTGCCCGAGGAGTAGTTGTTCGAACGGTCCAGTACCACTAATTAATACCAGATAATTACTCAAAGTAGTTGTCACTTGCTGATATCTGTCCAGAGCGCGGCAGCATATACAGAGTGATTTTTTTTGACCGTCTATTAGAAGTATCTGGAGAACTAAAAGAGATATTGATTTGAAATTTTGGCTGTGGCCGAAACCGGGTCGGATCTATTTAATGAAAATATTTTCAAAATGGTGGCATTTCCGGGAATACCGGAAGTTGACACCAACTTTGTTATCTTAAATGGAATGCTACCATTTTCTATTTTTTTTTAGATTCCACGGAAAATTTTAATATCAATTCAATACAGGTTCGCTATGCCTAAAATTAATATTTTCGGAGATATAAATTTTTTTCTCAATATTTTGACAGTTGTGGTAGATTATGTAAAAATTAATATCTCGATAACGTCTAGCAGTAAGATGTTCGATTTTTTATGGTGGCAAGACACGGTGTTGGAGTTACTAATCAGGCAAACAAATTTTCAAAATCTATTACATAAAATTTTCTAATCAACGGCATATGTTGATCGCACAAAAGTAGCAAAAAGTCATTTTTCTTAAATAGAATGATACCATTTTCAATTGTTTTTTAGATTCCACGGAAAATTTTAATGTTAATTCAATAAAGGTTCGCTATGTCTAAAATTAATATTTTCGGAGATATGAATTTTTTTCCAATACCTATTTTGACAGTTGTGGTAGATTATGTAAAAATTAATATCTCGATAACGACTAGTAGTAAGATGTTCGATTTCCTATGGTGGCAAGACGAGGTGTTGGAATTACTAACCAAGCAAACAAATTTTCAAAATCTATTACATAAAATTTTCTAATCAACGACATATGTTGATCACACAAAAGTAGCAAAGAGTCATTTTTCTTAAATTGAATGATACCTATTAAAAGAAACCAATTAAAAAACGTGAAAAAATGCGCGTTTAACAATGTATGATGTTTCTCTACCCAAAATGAATAGTATTTTAGATACCTACTAGATGGGGCGCCAGGTCATTGTTCTGCAGCAGTTACTAACGAATTGTACCGGATGTTTGAAGATAGATGGATATGACGTTTGGGTCGAGGAGTTGGCCTGCCAGGTCTCCAGACATTACACCGTTGGATTTTTATCTTTGGGGCCGTATAAAGGATAAAGTGTATCAATATCCACTCAATAACAGGGATGAATTGGTGGAAAGAATTGCTACAGCATTTGCAGGCTTAGATCCACATGAAATTCGTAGCGCTACTACACTCGCCGTAAATAAGCGAATTATTAAATGTGTAGAAGTTAATGGACTACATTTTGAACAGTTTCTTTAACATTGTTTTACTATCACGTACCTACTTTATTTTTTATTTAGTTAAAATAAGTTCAGTGGTGGTAATTCAGGATATGTTCCATTAAATGTTCTGTATGTCCTGTTAATTATTTTATCGCATTTTCCATGAATGTTGAATAAATGCATACTATCCGAGTAAGAATAATTATCATTTGCCATATCCTATTCGTTAAACACCAACCATACTAAATTACTAAAAAATACCAATTGCTTTTATTAGACATTATTTGTGAAATTTGTGAATATTTTGTTTTGTCTACAAGCCAAGGTCTACTTACTAGAAGGCGGCGCTCTTCAATTTTGATCGATGAAATAAGAAAACAGCAAATATCTAAAATACTATGCATTTTAGGTAGAGAAACACCATACATTGTTAAATGCGCATTTTTTCACTCTTTTTAATTGGTTTCTTTAAACAGGTATCATTCTATTTAAGAAAAATGACTTTTTGCTACTTTTGTGTGATCAACATATGTCGTTGATTAGAAAATTTTATGTAATAGATTTTGAAAATTTGTTTGCCTGATTAGTAATTCCAACACCTCGTCTTGCCACCATCGAAAATCGAACATCTTACTGCTAGACGTTATCGAGATATTAATTTTTACATAATCTACCACAACTGTCAAAATAGGTATTGGAAAAAAATTCATATCTCCGAAAATATTAATTTTAGACATAGCGAACCTTTATAGAATTAACATTAAAATTTTCCGTGGAATCTAAAAAACAATTGAAAATGGTATCATTCTATTTAAGAAAAATGACTTTTTGCTACTTTCGTGCGATCAACATATGTCGTTGATTAGAAAATTTTATGTAATAGATTTTGGAAATTTGTTTGCCTGATTAGTAACTCCAACACCTCGTCTTGCCACCATAAAAAATCGAACAGCTTACTGCTAGACGTTATAGAGATATTAATTTTTACATAATCTACCACAACTGTCAAAATATTGAGAAAAAAATTTATATCTCCGAAAATATTAATTTTAGACATAGCGAACCTTTATTGAATTGACATTAAAATTTTCCGTGGAATCTAAAAAAAAATAGAAAATGGTAGCATTCCATTTAAGATAACAAAGTTGGTGTCAACTTCCGGTATTAACGGAAATGCCACCATTTTGAAAGTATTTTCATTAAATAGATCCGACTCGGTTTCGGCCACAGCCAAAATTTCAAATCAATATCTCTTTTAGTTCTCCAGATACTTCTAATAGACGGTCAAAAAAAATCACCCTGTATAGCAAGATTAAATTGCATGGTTTGGGTGTGTAGGGGAAAGCACCGTACTGATGAGTCCCAGAAGGACGAAACCAGTTGGTCTGCGGTTTTCCATACACATTCAAAACATGCAATATTTGAACAAATACTTTAATTTTGTATAGACCGGTCATCTTCGAAAAACGCATAGTCTTCGAGATATAAGCAAAAAACTGAAAAAAGTGCGAAAATTTTGAGGTTTCTTGCGTTTTTCGTTATGAAGCCGACCTCCTACAAGGCAGCAAACTTGAAATTCGGATTCAGCACCCCAAAAAACATATGGAACCGTTGAGAAAAAAACTTCCCCAAATTTGTTACGAAAACGGCAGTTTTGAACACCGATTGACTGGTCTACTTCTCAACGGCATATTAATAACAACAAATTCTACAAAAGTGCCAAATTTGAACCTATAAATGAGATTCCAATGGTAACCCTTGAATTTAAATCGCCCTGTATTTAGCTATACAGTTTCACTGTATGAATTTACAATAATATGATCACTGTTAAATAAGCAATATGCTGTACATGATCTATAACCTTTTACTATATACTTAATTCTGGGCCTGTATACGGAAAAGTATCATTCCAATACCATGAGGGCGATGGTGTTTTTTCAAGCAAAAATATATTAGATGCTACTTCCTTTAATATCCTGTAATAGTTGCAATGTCTAGGACCATTATTAGGAATATTTGTACCATACGGGGGAGACAATATATCTAAAAATGCAGCTGGCCCATCAATACTTTCAATTTCATGTAAATTTCCTTTATCTGGTTCTAATATGCAAGTTTCAGCACTACAGTCTACTTCTACTTGTTGATTCTTTTCCACCACAACTAATTTTGTGTGCGGCACGTTTTCACTACCAAAAACACTAGTCTTTATTGCTTCAGTGTGAAGCGAGAAACTTGTTATTTTAACTTTTCCTGCTATTACTTTTATTAGTCCAAACATGTGAGGATGGTCATGTAGTGGCAATTTCATTCCTGGCTTAAGAATGAAAATTCCTACTGAAAAATTATCATCCTCATAAACATCTATGCATGTAACAGGTGCTTTGTTGCGTTTCTTCCATAACTGTTCCGACATAAATTGAGGGGGCAGATTTACATCACTGGCTGTAATTTTATCCATTTGAACTTTAAGAAGTTCCAAATTTTCTAAGAAATTGTCCTTCTTGGAAGTAAATGTGGTCACTGCTTGCTTTAAAACACAATTTATTTGATTTGTAACCATGTTTATCAAAATTCTGCTCCTTTAAAAAGTAACCGTTTATAAGTAGGCTCAAATTAATTACTCACGCAAATACCCCATTGTCACTTTTAAAAACTGTAATGATATAAATAGACTAGATTTACAAGATTAGTTGATAATAAATAATACAACTTGTATACGATTTTTACCATTATTGACAACTCTTTGACGTTTTAAATCAATAACATGTGTTAAGTTAGCTAATTAGGTAGAGTGAGCATCACAGATCTAATTTTCTTTATAGATGGCTATTTAGCCAGTGATTTAATAAAATCACTGTATCATTGAATATGTACTGTAGTATCTACATATTCAATGACTGTATTTAGCATACCATCGTCTATAGGTCTGTGATTTTGTATCAGAAAATGACTTGGACATGGAGCCCGCCATACTTGGCGTAATTTTCATTGGTTACCGCCGATCAACAGAAAACGCTTTCCCGCATCTACGAACGAAATTGAATAACATTAAAAAAACACTAAAGTATATTAACACTAGCTTCACTCAATTCAATTTTACTTAAAATTCGCACATATCAGCGACAGGAAAACAAAACAATGAAAAGTATAGTTTACAATTTGCAATATACACTATGTAGTAGATTCAAAGACTTATAGAGGGGACAGCTATTTACATTTTTGATTGAAGCAGGGTGAATATTCACAGTCTAAGCCTTTGTGTGTGGAAAAGGCAAAACGAAACAGCCGACCAGTTGTGTAGTGAACAGGTGCCGCCGCGGAAACATAATATCGCGGAACATTCGCTTGGTCCGTTGCTTGAATATAATAACAAACAATGATCCCCGCGACTCGCTTGCCAACGAACGTGTAGGCTTCAAAACAAAATCAGCTGTTCCATTCTAGACGTCTTTGAGTAGATAAAGGATACTATGGTGGATGGTGCAGCAATGTTCTTGTTCAGGAACTCCTCAAAATGGTGCACGGGGTTCCTTATAAGATATATTTTAAGGTGTCTTCTCAGTTCGTGTAGGGGTTTCGATTTCCATGATAGGCCGATAGAGGACAGGTGTTGTACAATTTGGCCTATGCTTCTTGCTTGCGTAGCGTTCAGTCTAGGTTTGGGAGGAAAAAGCAGTTGGGAGTTTCTAGTGAGAATAACTATTCCTAATTTTCAGAAATGATAGAGGGCGCTTAAATAAACATTTCTTATTAATAAACTAGTGTCCGAAAATTCTTCAGTATCGAGATAAAATGAAAAAATCGGCTGTCACCCCAGGACTTTCCTGGCGGTATGCAATACAACCCATTCTCGGGAAAGTAAAAGTTGAATCATAGCAACCTTTGGAAAACAACAACTATTTTCGTAGTTGTCATTTTAAATGTGTCTGAAATTATTCCTTATTAGATAAGTGTGTGTAATTGTCATTTTACGTGTCACAAATTAATCTTTATTAGATAAATTAGTGTTTGATTGAAAATTGGCCCGCAAGTTCACCAGATATGACTCCAGTTGATTTTTGTATGTGGGGTCATATTAAATCACTGGTTTATGAGACACCTGTCAATACAGAAGAAGAGTTAGCGGCTCCAATTATTCTAGCGTTTGATGATATTCGTAAACGTCCGCAGCTATTTCGAAGAATTCGGCAGTCGATTGCACATCGTTACAACTTGTTTATTGAAAATGGTGGTCGTAACTTCGAACAATTTTTATAAAATTATATGCAGTATTATTTCTAATAATATTAACTTAACTGCTTCAATTTAGTAAGTAACTACTCTTTTTGTAACTGAGATTGTTTTTAAAGATTTCTAGTTTATCTTGACACCGAGAAATTTCCGGACACTAGTTTATTATTCATCATAAGGTTCTCAGTCCGAAGACTGGTTGGACGCGTACCTCCATTCTTTTCTATCCTGAGCTAACCTACGCATTTCCCTAAAAGTAAAACATCCTACATCCCTAACTATTTGAGAGCAGTAGTCTAATCTAGGCCTACCCCTACCTCTTTTTATTCCTATATCTGACTCTAGTATGTCACGAACTATTCCTTCGTGTCTTAGAAGGTGTCCTACCATCCTATCTCTCCTACTCTTTATTGTTTTCCATACCTTTCGCCTTTCCCCAACTCTTTCTAATACTTCCCTATTGCTAACCTTATCTATCCACGGTATCTTCATCATGCGTCTGTAACACCACAGTTCAAACGCTTCTACTCTTTTTCTATCCGCTTCTCCTATTGTCCAAGTTTCGCACCCGTATAATGCCGTACTCCATACATACGACTTTAAGAGTCTCTTCCTAGTCTCTATATTAACCGTTCTCGAACATAACAGTTGTTTCTTTTTGTTAAACGCAACTCGTCCCTGCGCCATTCTTTGTTTTATATCTTTAGTGCTCCTACCGTCTTGGGTTATTTTACTTCCTAAGTAGCAGAAATCCGCGACCTCCTCTATCTTCTCATTTCCTATTTGTATTTCAATTTTAGTTCTATTTTCACTCCATCTACATACCAAAATTTTAGTTTTCTTTTTATTGATTTTCATGCCGTAGCCCTGTGTCAAAACTGCTTCCATTTCATTCAAAGCCGCTCCTAATTCTTCTTTGCTAGATGCTAACACTGCTATATCATCCGCAAATCTGAGCATGTTAATAGTTTGGCCCTGTACATTGATCCCTGAGGCTGTTCTTTCCTTAACAATATTAATCGCATCTTCGATATATAAGTTGAAAACTAGAGGTGACAATGCACATCCCTGTCTCACTCCCTTCCGGATATCTACTTCCCTTCGTTCCTGCTCACATTCTATAACTGCCTTTTGCTCTCTGTAGAGATTATGTATTATTCTTCTGTCCCTGTATTTCACCCCTACCTTTCTCAGCACTTCGAACATCTTCCCCCATTTTACGTTGTCGAAGGCTTTTTCTAAATCTACAAATCCTATATATACGCTCTTTCTCTTTTCTATCGTTTTTTCTATAATTACTCGTAAAGCTAGAATGGCCTCGCGCGTTCCTCTATTTCGTCTAAATCCGAACTGATCTTCTAATATTTCTTCCGCCTTTTTCTCCATCCTTCTTTGCACAATTCTAGTTAAAATTTTTGACGCATGGGAAGTTAAACTGATAGTTCTAAAATTTTCGCATCTATCCGCGCCTTTCCTTTTTGGCAAAGCTACCATGATGTTCAGTTTGTAATCCTCTGGAATCTCGCCTGTCAGGTATATGTGACTAACTAATTTAAATGAACGATCTATTACCTCTTGACCTGCGCACTTTAAGATTTCTGCCTGCAAGCCATCTATACCTGGTGCTTTATTATTCCTTAAACTTTTTAGTGCTAGCTCAAACTCTTCTCTCATTATAGGACTCCCTAGGTTATCCCCTTCTACACTGCTTTCACTTTCTAATATATCTTGCACTTCCTGTCCCGCATATAAGTTTCCTAAATATTCTTTCCACCTATCTGCCTTCTCCCCGCTTTCGATTAGGATATCTCCTGCCTCATTCCTAATGCTTTTGGTACTAGATCCAATTTCTCTAAAATTTCTCCTAATTATTTTATATGCTTCATCAGTCTTTCCTATTTCGAACTTATTTTCCACTTCTTTGCACTTATCATCGATCCATTGCTCTTTCGCTTTCCTACATTTCCGAATAATTTCCCACTTGATCGCCTTATATCTTTGTTTCCCTATTTCATCTAACCTATTTTTATATTTGCGCCTTTCCTCTATTAGACTCACAATATGTTTTGTTATCCAGGGTTTCCTACTTTCATTCTGTTTATGACCCAAAATATCCCTAGCTGAGGAAACTAAACTATTTTTAATGCAATTCCATTCTTCCTCTATGTCCCTAACAATATTTTCGCCCGCGCCCTTTAGTACTTCGTTTGTCTTTTTCTCGAACTTATCGCGCGTATCATCATCTTTTAGTTTCTCTGGGTCAAGATACCTTCTTCCGCTTCCTTTTTTCAAAATCTTAAATTTAAGATTGGCCTTCATAACGACTATATTGTGATCACTATCTATATCTGCTCCTGGATAACTTCTACAATCCCTAACTTGATTTCTAAATCTTTGCCTAACAAGAATGTAATCTATTTGTTATCTCCCTAGGTCTCCTGGCATCTTCCACGTGTAGCGTCTCCTAACATGATGGTGAAATAGAGTGTTCGCGACCGTTAAGTTGTGTTTATCGCAGAACTCTATCAGTCTCACTCCCCTATCGTTCCTATTGCCTAATCCAAAGGGACCAACTATTCCGCCCTCTCGCCCTGTGCCTACGACTGCATTGAAATCTCCTATAATTATTAAATTTTCGTGTCCTCTCACAAAATCTAGCACATGTTCAATATCACTATAAACTGCCTCTACGACCTCATCACTGTAGTTAGAAGTGGGCATATATACCTGTATTATTACTGTTTTTACAGGTTTCGAATCTAACCTAACCATAACTACCCTGTCACTTTGCTGTAAGAAATTTTCTACACTCTGCCCTACTTTTTTCCGCATAACAATTCCTACTCCCGAATTTCCTCCTACAGATCCTGTGTGTATTACTCTAAAATCTCCGCTCCAGAAGTCTCCGGCTTCTGGCCATCGCACTTCACTAATACCTACTACGTCTAATGCTAACCTATCCATCTCAATTTTCAAATTCTCTAACTTTCCTACTTGTTTCATGCTTCTAACATTCCACGCTCCGACTCGTGAGATGTTACACTTATCATTTCTGATGACTCCCCCCGAAGCAGTCCCCGCCCGGAGATCCGAATGTGGGACTATTTTACCTCCGGAATATTTTACTCCAGAAGGTGCCATCATCATAAATTCGAAGTACGCTGTACCAGGGATAGAATAATGTGGTGGTTTCCCGTTGCCTTCCACATCGCAGTAGTGTGTATCACAGTGCCATACCGACCCTCACGATCTCTGCCACTATGATTACTGAAAGAGCTGCTGCCCCCTTTATTAAAAAATGTTTATTTAAGTGCCCTCTATCGTTTCTGAAAATTAGGAATAGTTATTCTGTGACACCCTGTATAATATATTCTATATTTCATTTATTTTGTCTTGCGCAGAGGAATTGGATCTAGTAACAAAAACATTAGAAACAAGGCAGGGGTTATCCTAATCGGAAGCGAGAGAAGGCAGATAGGTGGAAAGAACATCCTACTGTCTGTGTTGAGGTTGAGGACCTCACATAGCACATTTGCACCAAACCTTCGTGGCTCACTGGTCGATGTGTCATTCCCCAAATTCGCACCTCACCGAAGTTATTTTTTGTTATGATGATTTCACTTTTATCTCCACCAGCACGCAGCGCCTGCGGTGGCTGCTTAGAGAACTATTAAGCATGTCTTTGACGTTTTTACAGAGCTTTCTTTTATATCTGCGTGTGTTGTGTGATGCTCATTTTGTTTTCTCTGTTTGGAGACGTGCAAAGCGCGCTGTTCAATCGTGTTGTAAATTTATGTCTTTATCCGAATCTGAATACATTGTAGATTATAACATTTCGTTCCCTGACCGTCTGCTGTGTCGATTCGGTCAACTAAAAGGCTGTAACAGTCAATCAATTTTTCAAAAAATACTAAAATATAACGTGATTTATTCCAGATCAAATCCAGTTTTATTACAACTGCACTGGCAATTTTTAAAGGCAGACGCGATCAAAATTCCTCAAAAGTGGCGTCCAACCTCATAATAAGATTCCACCACAAACTTGACCTCGAAATGAAGCTTGTATATATTATACATTTCAGAATTTGCCAAAATTTTCTTGGAGTTATTTGCTGCCTACTTCTGCCATATAGCTATATAGAATAAATAGGCCGATGATATTTTACGATCCCTGCTCAGTAACTACCTACTGTTGTATCCAATTGTAATACAATTGAGAATACGGTTTTAATTAATAGTAGTAGTAGGTAGGTACCTTCCTTTATCTTTTCATTAGTTCATTGTATGTTTCTATTGCTTGACAGCACAATGGAAAGCAAAAATGTACCTTGCACCTCCTCGAGTGTCTCGAAAGAATGTTGCATTCATATTGTGCAGACTACTGATTCATCGGATGTGAAGAAATTTTCAACTGAAATCCTTCAAAAATGTAAAATTGTGCTTGCTGCTAGGAAGAAATTTAATATGCAGTACAGTAAAGTTCAACCATAGATTAATATACTTACGAACAGATTAGCAAAGCATGTATAAATATTGGCCGCCGCAAAACGTCGGCCGCCACCAGAGGGCGACTGTATGTTATACCGCTTTAGTTCTGTCGTCCAGATATAGATCGCAGGAGTACAGGTGACGGCGAATGTAATTCGGGAGATAAGTAGCGCGTCACAAACGTCAGATTTTCATTCCAAACAAAACAAAGCCACGTGCTTTCTGACGTTTTAACCTAACCTCTGAAATATAATTATAGTTGTTTTCAAGTTTTTACGCGTAAGCCCAACACACAAATTGAAAATAAACTGTTTTCACTGCAAAACGTCTATAATTATATTGCAAAAACTAGTTTAAGACGTTTTAAATAATATCGCTAAACGTCAAATGGCACGTGCTTTTGTTTTGTTTGGAATGAAAATCTGACGTATGACGGAGGCACTTAGGTCCCGAATTCCCAATCTTTTGTATCTTATTATGGACGTCTTGGTTTTATTTGCATGTTTTGACATCTTGAAGTAACCTCCAAATTCGTTTGTGTCTCTAAGATCTCTGAACCCCACATTTTTGCAGGTGTTTTAAAACATAACCTTGGTCGCCAGCATGGAAATAGTAAAAATAGAGAACGACAAGTCCCACAGTAACTGTTGGAACTGTAAAGCGCCATCCCAGCTGACATCCCTGAACTATATTTAGCAAAGATACGAACCGTTCCTATACATTTTATTCGAATTTATTTAATTATTTTTATTTCTATATTTGATTGTATTAAAAGCAACAATATAGATCATCATATACTGCTGCTTTTAATGCAAACAAATATAAGAAATATGCCCATGGAGGAAGAAGTAAAACAAGTAATTTCTTATAAAAGAATGTTTAATTTTCATTAAAAATATACTTTTTAAAATTGACAGCAGAATGCATACAATGCAATGACAATATTTATAGGTACCTAATAATAATAACGCTTTTGAACTTTAAGAATACAAGACATAACGAGAGTCCATATTACAAAAATTTGTAATTCGTCAATTCTCTTACTACTACCCTTGTTTATGAATAAGATAGACAATTTGAGCACCCTAAAAATAAGAAAAAACCATATACCTACTCAGAGTTTTGTCACAAAAATTTTTCGTGAAACATGGTCATTATACTTGGGCTGGCTAACAGATGGAGTGATCACCCTGCAAGAACGTGCTCTAGTGGGGCCAATATTAATTTATGACAACCGAATTGGAGTGATATGCGACTTCGTTGGGTCTAAAGAAAGCGCATCACTGCGGTTCTGTCATCCTAAATTGATAGTGGTCCCGTCTAGAGCTCATGCTTCCAGGGTGATCGCTCCGTCTGTTCGGCGGTCCAAGTATAAATCATGTCAATCTATGCTAACGTATGTATATTATGGAAAGGATCCTTCTATCACACTATAGCTATCCAATATGTATTTTAAAATTGATCAAGCAGGGATGTACTTTTTTTATTTGTTCCTAATTTAATTTCCAAGTATAATAGGGTACTGTTAAAATAGGTACTTTTTCTAAACGTACCTGTTTATCTGGTATCATGCAGTTAAATTTTTGCAACCTTATCTTCCAACACACTAAATTAAATACTAAATAGTCAAAATAAGAGCACATACAGCAAACACGTAAACAACAAAATCGGTTTATAAATGCACTTGCACACACCACACTGCCCTTCACGAAACACAAGTCTGTATGCATACTGGCAATCCAAAAACTAAACAATATAGGAGGAAGTACCTTATCTAAGTATCCCCAAGAAACAAGAAATATTTCAGGCACTAGATTATTTTTCCCACGATACGCACAGAACATTAGGAACACATATAAATAAGTAAATAAAAAACGAACAAAATTACCCTGACAGTCCCTAACATTAACGGAGAAACGTTATAAACAAAAATCACTTCAAGTTCGAATTTATTCTAGTTCTATTATCCACTTGAAAAGGTAAATAAAAATAAGTAAAGGTAAAAAAGTTGTTTTCTGAAATTCTGACTGACATAAACACTTCCGAACCGAAAGTTTTAAATTACTGCCATCTCTCGCACCACTTGGGTAACATAGAAAAACACTGAATAGCTCTCTTCTACACCGATTGCAATTGCGCCATCCACACGGACATCCCTCAACTACATTGACAGATGAGCGACTTAGATAGCGCCATAAGACTTGAGGTACCCTGGTCGCCAGATGTTCTTATTTGCAGCGCGCTGCGCGCTTTGGATGTGAGCCCGGATTATTTTATAACTTCCAATTTTATTTATGCAAGTTTGAACTACTAGCGCTATGGGCGTTGGTCCATATAATATTGTGTTCGTTGGCGAGAATGAAGAAAAGATGCGTGTCGACTGACAATCGTTTATTGTGTATATCGAATGTGTATAATATCATCCTCTGTCGTATTTACAGTGCGTGCTATTTATAATATTTACAAATGCTAAGTAAGCGGTCTACATTACATTAAGGTTACTATAATAGGAATGTGTTCTGTCAGCGTTTATGTGCTTGATTTCACTTCTGCGAGAAGTGGGTCAAACGTTTCTCCAGTGGCGTAGCGTAGGTACGGAGGCCACAGGAGTCCCCTTGGAGTGATTAACGATAATTGATCTGGAAATCGTCTCTTGCCGGCCTGCTCAGGTCGTCCGTGGGACGGCTGCTGGAGGCGTCGGCTGATCGTGAACGTGGAGCGGTTCTTGATATTCAGGAGTGTGCTGGCGTTGTTGTTGTTTAGGACGTATGCGGGCTGTTGCAGCGGTGTTCGTATGGCGTCGTGGAGGAGGAACACATGGTCTGCTGTTGCAAGGTCTCTAAAAATTAAAACTTTTATTATTTTATTTTATTATTATGTCGAGTCCCCGGAGTAGGACGCAGGGCATCGAAATAGCGTCTGAGGTCCTTGATGTACTCGGTGGGGTTGCTGGACGGTTTGAAATCTTGATCATCTCTCTGGGCTGCTCGTATTGCGAGTGGGCTGGAGATGCGTCGATGTATCTTCGGTTTCTGACATGGAATGTGTGCTTGGGTCCATTTCCTGCAGTCGGCTCGGATGGCGGGCCAGACATAGCGTCTTGCTATGCGTTTGGTCGTCGCTTTAATGCCGGGATGCGAAAGTCCGTGGATAGCATCGAAAATTTTGTCTTTTGAAAGGCTTCGAGACAAAAGGGCGGATGCTGGACGTGGATGTGTCGCAGTAAATTGGGATGTCAGAAGAGGGTACGTGTACTTCTGTGAGTCGAGGTACAGAGTCGGGTCGAAAAGGAAACTCTCTTTACAGGCGTGAAAAACGGATGCCGAGGCGGGGTTGCAGACGAAGCGTGTCTTGCCTTTGGCTTTGCCGTGTAAGAGGTCGTTGAGCGGAGCTGGAAGCGTCGCGGCACTGGGAGTAAAACGACGATAGAAGTTTATGATTCCCAGGAATTGCCTAAGCTGCTTCACTGTTTTCATGGGTTTGTGAGGAAGTCCTGTGGGTCGGGTGATTTCTGGGAACTTCAGCAGAAAACGATGCTGAAGCGAGGTTTCAGAAGCGGTTCGTATACAAGTGTGGCTGTCTTTGCATTTGTAGGCGCGTGCAGAAATGCGGGAATCTCGTAGGCGTTGATTTTTATGTCGACCACGCGTTTGTGGTGAAGAAAATTAAATCCAGTGACGGGCTTGGATGCGTCGGTGAGTCGTGAACGCAGTTCCAAGTGAAAAATCTTCGGATACCTAGGTTGAGATCGAGTGTGACGTAGCCATAAGTATGAACGGGTGTGAAGAGGCGGCAGGACGCGGGACTTCTTCTCGGCCAGGTAACCGGTTGCCGTTACAGGTGACCGGCTTGTGCGTTTCCCAAAAGTTGGAAATTGCACGGGGGATGATACTGCTTGGCGTTGGTGCCGAAGGTACGGTGGTACCAGGAAACTGAACCTTCGTTTCGGGGAATAGAGCGAGATCGTGAGTGAGACGCTGGATGAGCTCTGGAACGTGGGAGGCGGGGTGCGGCAGTGGAGTTTATGTCCAACTTCATAGCGGAAGTGGGAGTGTTAAGCAAAAATGTCATGTACCTCCGCTGCGTGCTCGACCTGAGCGAAACAATCTCGTGTTCGGACCGCCAGAAGGGCGGGATTCGTATCCCTCAACGTTCTGTGGCAGCGGGAGCGGCGGCGGGTGGAGGCTTGTTGTGGACGGTGTTGCTTAGACGTCAGATCTTGACAGCTCGGTGGCGGAAATTACCACAAACATATGCCGGAAATGTTGGATCTGGACCAGTCGTTCGTTGTGCTGACACGTCACCGCTAGCAGTCTGTGCTATGATGACCTCTTCTTGCGGTTGTGGATTGCCCATTAGTAAGATTAAACAAAATTTGTCGCTTACTTGATCGTGGGTTCCAGAGGAGCGGTCGTGGCGGTCAGCAAATCGTAGAGACATACGGACGGCGGTTTTCTTCTTACATTCTCGTGCCAATAATGTTTCGTCGGGCTTCACCAATTATGGGGATGTTGTCCGAGGCTTCACGTCGTGGATCACCAATTATGGGGGTGCCATCACGTCGGGGTCACCACTTTAAGGGTGTTGGTCCATATAATATTGTGTTCGTTGGCGAGAATGAAGAAAAGATGCGTGTCGACTGACAATCGTTTTTTGTGTATATCGAGTGTGTATAATATCATCCTCTGTCGTATTTACAGTGCGTGCTATTTATAATATTTACAAATGCTAAGTAAGCGGTCTACATTACATTAAGGTTACTATAATAGGAATGTGTTCTGTCAGCGTTTATGTGCTTGATTTCACTTTGGCGAGAAGTGGGTCAAACGTTTCTCCAGTGGCGTAGCGTAGGTACGGAGGCCACAGCACCATCTCATATGTTTTTTTGTTACTATAACAGCAGTATCCAAAAGTCCCACTTGCTTTGCTAATCTGTTCGTTAGTATATTAATCTATGGTTAAACTCTCTGCATCCATTGAGTATACTTGCTATGGATACCACACGCAGTTACAGAAAGTTTACTCCAATAAAAAAAATAAGCAGATAGATATTTTGGAATTTGATATTTTGAAACTACTGTAAATCGAACAGAAAATGCCGATTACATTTCTACCGATAATATGTATGACAAAATCACCAGAAGATTCACGTGTTGAGAAAACTACCAGGCGAGGAAAGAAAATTTTGAAAATAACCACTACCGACATTTTAAATAAACTTTGTATATGCACGATGAACCACCAGAGCTACCAACTGTCTCTAGACAAAAGCATAATACCCAAAAATTCATAGCGCTTTAGATGTTGCAGATCAGGAATATGAACCATATCATAAGAAACCGAAATTTCATGAAGTCCTGTCTGGCATTATTAAGTATGAACAATCCTATATGGGTGGGAAGGAATGATAGAGAGGAACTAATGATTCCTTGCAACAGTAACACGTGTTTACTCTCATCCTCCAATCAACGCTACCAGTTTATCTGTTGTGGCATACACGCTGAACAAATTGCATCAGAATGTAAACAAAAGTATAGTACTGTCACTTATGACTTAGCCATAGCAAAACTGGCCCTTAAGATTCAAAGGGAAGAAGCTCTAAAATTTGATCTTGTATTAATTGAGCTTAGTGTGTTCCACATATAAATGTCCTAATTCAAAGTTGTAGGAAAATAAATTGAAGAATCTAGGGGCCATATACAGTGTGTCCCAAAATTCCGTGGACATAGAGCTACCTCAGGGTTTTGGGATCAAAATAAGTCGATTAGACCACACTTATCTATATACAAAAGCGCTTCGTTTGAGCGTGAAGCGTGATGAAACTTCAAAGTTTATTAAAAAAAACTCGTTTTCTTCAATTAACTCGAAAAAACTTCCTTCGATTTTAATGAAATTTATGTAGATATTTCTTTGGAAGTACTATTTTCTGATGTGCAAAGCAAATTAGGGTTGCCAGACGCCCCGATTTGGGCGGGATTGCCCCGATTTTTCAGTAGCTGCCCCGCGCCAAGCCGAATTGACGAAATGCCCCGATTTAAGAAATTCGTTCCCGATTATCCCGATTTTCTGGGACAAAAAAGGATATGTCACCGACAACATTGCATAGGTACCTATTTATCATCTTAGAGACAGAAGCTATGTACTCAGAATAGAGGAAGTCAGAAGTTGCACTTAACGTCGGCACTTTGATGTCGGGGGTACCAAGTTGAACGTTGCGCAACATTTTCATATAATAATTATACGTAGAGATTTGCCTCAAACAAACCGCGGCCATTTGCAGTGACCAGCTGACAGCCACAGCTGTAGTATTTCATAGGAAGCAAGCTGCGCATGGAAGTTTGCGCTAAGTCCAACTGAGCTATGTATACGTACCGCTCCATCACCCCACCATAAAAAAGTGGATACCGCCTCTAGACGCGTGAGGGATTCTTTTATATTTTGGGTGCTTTTTCTTAATAAAAAGTTTATTTCCAACTACCTACAGGACATTATTTCTATTCCTCCATATGGTATTCAACAAATTTTTAAAACATTTTAAAATGACTTCCAAAGCACTTCATTTAAAAAAATCCGGGGGAGACACTCCCGGACACACTTCTTGTGGGAGGGGGCTCCGCCCCCAAGTTTTTTCGAGTTACTTGAAGAAAAAGATTTTTAAAAATAAACTTTGAAGTTTCATCACTTTCAAAAGAAGCGCTTTGGTATGTGGATAAGTGTGGCCTAATCGACTTATTTTGACCCCAAAAACCTGTGGTAGCTCTATGTCCATGGAATTTTGGGACACCCGCATATTAGCAGATTCTAGTGGTTTGGTGTAAGGGTCTTTAAAAGGCTTCTTAACTGGAACATACTTCAATCGATGTAAAAGAATACATCCCATGTTTGTAGCTGCTTTGCAAAATTTGTAACATGGAAATTCTTTATATCTTTTTGCAGATAGAAACAGAGATCCAGAGTAACAACACACTCGGATAATATCTGAACTTCAATAAAATTTTTGCTTCACTTGACTCGCAATTTGCGGCCGCGCTACCAGCCTTCCGCAGACGTCTGCAAAAGTTATTATGTGACTGTCTGCGGAAAAATAATTTTCCTTTCTGAAATATACGATATACAAGCTTCATATTGAGACCAAATTTGAAATGGAATCTTATTATGAGGTTGGATACGACTTCAGAGCAATTTTGATCCCACCTGCCTTTTTTTTTCTCCCCTTAGGGCCTGCCTGCCCGAAGGCTCAGATGCACTGCAGCCACAAAATGGGCTCATTGTGCTCACCCTAAATTCTAAGTCACACCCATTCCATGATCTTGGTGCCTTGGACCAAACGGTACAAGTCATACATTGAATGCGTGGAAAATTCTTCCGGTTCCATCAGACATCGCCCGAAAATTCGCTGCCTCTTCTGGTCTAGAGCTTCACATCTGCACAGGATGTGCATAGCTGTCTCCCGTTCCTTATTACACAAGCGGCAGTTAAGGTCTCCGTAATATTTGTCAATTTTCCACAGGTGTTCTTTAACGGTCGTGTGTCCCGTTAGGAAGCCTGTTACGATTCTAATTTGCATCCTACTAAGGCAAAGTAGTTCTGAGCATCTTTTCCTGCAAGGTCCCTTTATATACGACTTGCTGTGCCTGTGTCCTGGAATCACGTTCCAGTGATTGTGATGTTGAGAGCGAATCCATCCGTTTACTTGGTGTCTGACTGCGCTCTTAGTTATGCCTAGGGCAGGTTCCGGTCCAACGAAAGGATCGTTGGAGTCCCGCTTTGCTAGTTTATCGGCTTCCTCATTCCCTATCAGCCCACAGTGACCTCGAATCCAAAGCAGTCTCACCGCGTTCCGCATGGCTAGGATATTAAGTTGCTCGAAGCATTCCCACAACAGTCTGGAAGACATCTTTGGGCTCATAAGAGCCTGGCTGTCTGATAAGATAAAGATCCGCTGATTTTTGTAGCCCCTCTTAATGTTTTCCCGCGCACATTGTAGTATCGCGTAGACCTCTGCTTGAAAGACAGAGGCATATTTGCCCAGAGAGGAGCTGAGTTTCACTCTTGGTTTATCTCCAAACAGTCCTGACCCAGCACCTGTGTCAGTCTTAGAACCGTCGGTGTACCAGATCAGACTGCCGGAAGGTATGCTGTTCAGAGTTTGGTTCTCCACTCTAGGGTCATCGATTGTGACCTGAAAGAGTGGTTGTGCGGTGTTCTTGGGGACCATGTAATCCGTCCTCATGGCAAGCATGGGATCCTTTATGTCCTCAATAATGCTAGTATGCTCTGTACCCAGACGGACACGGTAAAAAGAGTTTTGCAGTCTGTATAGTGCCAGTCTCGCCTCCCCCTGTATCACGAAGTGGAGAGGGGGAAGGTCCAGAAGAGTCTCTATGGCTGCGGTTGGCGAAGTCCGCATCGCCCCTGTTATCCCTAGGCAGGCAAGCCTCTGAATTTTGCTTAGCCTTAGTCTAGTAGTTACCTGTTTGACTTTGGGCCACCATGCCAAAGCTGCATACATTATTCCTGGTCTGACCACTCTGGTGTACAGCCAGTGCACCATTCCTGGCCTTAGACCCAATTTTTTGTTATATATTCGCCTAACTACTGCAAGAGTAGTTTCCGACTTTCTAACTATTCTATCGATTTGTTGGTTCCAGGTAAGTGTTGAGTCCAGTATAACCCCCAGATACTTGACCTCCCTTGACAATGAGATCTTTCTACCAAGGAGATATAAAGGTCCAAGAGCCTCTATGTTTCTCTTTCCCGTAAATGGAACTATTGTTGTTTCTTCTGGACTAATGGTCAAGCCTTCCTTTTCAGTCCAAGCTGCTACAATACTCAGGGCCATTTGCATACGTTCCCTAATCGTACTGCTAAATCTTCCCTCGACTGTGATGACTAAATCATCTGCATATCCTAGGGGAGAATATCCTTCATCGCTGAGTTTCCTAAGCAGTCCGTCCATAACTAGGTTCCACACAAGAGGAGATAGAACTCCACCCTGCGGACAACCACCTACCACCCTGACTGCCAAGGTCTCATCAAGCAGTGTAGTGAACACCACTCTATCCCTCAGCATGCAGTCTATCCACCTACAGCACAAAGCCTCTAGTCCTGTTTGGCCTACGACTTTGGAGATACTATTGAATGATGTATTATCGAATGCTCCTTCTATGTCCAGAAAGTCGGCTAGGAGGATTTCTTTGTTCTCCAGCACTTTCTCCACTCTCCATGTAAGATGTAAGGTGATGTAGAGCAGTTTCTGTAGACATTCCTGCTCTGTATGCTAACTGGTTTTGATGTAGTGGCCTGTTTACCAATACGTCATCCCTTATATGCTTGTCGAGCAGCTTTTCCATTGTCTTAAGCAGGAATGACATAAGACTAATGGGCCTGTATGATTTTGCCCGAGAGTAGTCCGTCCGACCAGTTTTTGGTATGACTACTACTCTGGTAAGTCTCCATATTTTTGGTAAATAACCTAGAGCCAGACTGGCCCTAAATAGCATACATACTTTTAACAGCAGAAGGTCCGATCACTTCTGCAGCATGATTGGAAGAATCCCGTCTGGTCCCGGTGATTTGTATGCCTCAAATGAGTTTACTGCTTGTTTAACTCCGTGGAACGTTACCACACTCCTCGCAGTGCGCCAGTCATCTTTTGTTGCCCTGCTTCCAGGTGCATTTAGCTCCTGGCCCCTCCAATCGAGGGTGGCAACATCCACGGTTTGTGACCCAGGGAAGTGTACCCGAAGTAGTTCGGTCATTGTTTCACTTCCCGTGGTTGTGAATATACCTGCTTCAGTTTTCAGGGTATGTATAGCCCCATGGCAGTCTGCCTTTTAAAATTGACCGGGAAAATCGCCTGTCAGTGCGGATTATGGTTTCTCTGACTTATGCAATTGTAATAAAACTGGATTTGATATGGAATAAATCACGTTATATTTCACTATTTTTTGTAAAATTGGTTGACCGCTACAGCCTTAGTTGACCGAATCGACAAGGCAGAGGTTGGGCTCACTACTCTTGTGGGGAATAACCCATGTAAAATGCCAAACCTTTGGAATCTTATGACGTGGTATTCCCGATGCGAGCTCTTGGACACATGACATCACAGAGGAGAGCAAGTAATGTAAATTCAAGTTTATTGCTGGTGTTTTCTCTCTATTCCTTAGGGGGGGCAAGTGAATTTGACACCGGGAGGTGGAGATATACTAGGCCAGTGGTGGCGAACCTTTTTATGTGCGCGTGTCAAAAATTTAAAAATAATTTTCATTGGGTTGCCGACGTGCCGAGCAGTTTTTAATAGGAGAAAACATTAGTAAAAAATATTTATCGCAGAATTTTATTGAGATGAACTTAAAAATAAACATAGAATTTCGTACAAATTAACTCATAACTTGAATAAAAACAATATTAATTATTTAGTAATGAGATTTTTGCTGTTGTACATTGGATACTAAATGCATTATATCTGGTTCATACTTCGTCACTTTTAATAATACACATGCCGAACTTGATTCATCTGTCATTCTATTTCTTAAACTGTCTTTTATAAAATTCATTTCAGAAAATAATGATTCACAAGCATATGTAGAGGAGAAAATTGATAATATAACAGTCGCTAATTTTTTTAAACAACTAAACGTTTCCGGAATGGCATTCCAAGTTCTCATTATTTCCTCTTCTGCATTCTTTTTAATTACACCCAACAATCTCTCGTTTTCAATTATTTCCAAATCATTTCTCAGATCGACAAACTTTTGTTTCCAGATAGAACTTGATTGAAAATCGATTAATTGCATTTCTAGGTCTTCAAAATTCAGCCACTCAAAAATCTCCAAATTTATCTTGTCTGCTGATGTTGTGTCCGGATATAAAATAAAATTTGATGTTTCTGCAAATTGCTTGAATTGAGTAAATCTTGAAGAAAATTCGTTGATTACTGAGTGAATAACTGCAGAAAACTCTTGTATCAATTTCACCTCATCTGATTTCTCATGAGATTCTATATCTGCAAAGAATTTTTTTGTGTTCGGAAAGTATTTGAATGTTTTGGAATTAACGTCGCGATTGAAAATTTGTAATTTACCTTCGAAAGCTTTAATTAAATCAAACATGACAATAATTGTCTTGTTAACACCTTGCAGTTTAACATTTAATTCGTTTAAATGTAGGCACAAATCGGTAAAAAACATTAATCTAGAAAGCCATTCGACGTCCATTAATTGATTATATTTTTCAGCGATTTTCTCATTATGTAAAAAAAGTCTAATTTCATCTAAACACTCAACAAATCTTTGAAGAACTTTTCCACGACTTAACCATCGGACGTTATTGTACATAAGTAAACTATTGTACACTGAATTTACCTCATTTAATAATTCCAGAAATTTTCGTTTATTTAAAGCACGTGAAGATATAAAATTCACCAATTTTGTTACAAGGCTCATAACATCTTCCAATGGCTTGAAACTGGCCTTTACGCATAAAGCCTGCTGATGTATAATGCAATGAAAACCCAGAATAGAATGTCCAATACGTTCGGTAAATAACTTCACAAAACCATTTTCCTCTCCAGTCATACTGCGCGCACCATCAGTAGTTAATGATAAAATTTTGGAGAGATCTATTTCTCTTTCAGCGAGTGCTTTTACAACAGCATTGCAAATATCTATACCTCTTGTTGTTGTTGCTAGTGATGTTAAACTGATCAATTCTTCTTTTATATTATTTCCAACACAATAACGGACAAAAATTGCTAAACGAGCTGATCCGGTTATGTCAGTACTCTCATCAAGACACAGAGATATTAACCCAGAAGAGTTTATATCAATTTTTTGCTGATGAGTTACATTTTTAGCCATTTCCAAGATTCTATCTTTCACCGTGTTTCTAGCCAAAGCCATATCTTTTATTCTTTGAATAATTTTTTCCTTGTTTTCAAAATCCTCAAAGAGAACTGGTGCGCATTTTAACCATGCTTCTTTCATATATTCCCCATCACTAAATGGTTTCCCATGTTTGGCAATTACGTTTGAGGCAAGGAAACTAGCAGCAGTGATATTTGAACGACTGCCGATAAATTTCATTAGGGATGTTGACTGAATATTTCTATTTTTAATTGCCCGAGCAATAAATTCTTTCTGTTCATCCTTATTTTTTTCATGGAGCGATTTATGATTTGTCTCAAAATGTCGCTTTACTGAAGATGTTCTGCATACAACCGTCCCGGAACATAAAATACACACTGCTTTATTGTCTTTGTTAATCATGCCGTACTCTTCAGTCCACCAACTTTGGAAATCTCTGCTGCTTGATTCTGATAATTTTTGTTTTTTATTTCCACTGGCCATGTTGAGCAGAACTGTAAGAAACTATAATTTTATAATCAAAGATAGGTAAGCAAATGCATTCTTTTGGGATCTCAAAGAAACAACGATTTATCCCAAATCTAAATTAAATTACGTTTATAATTCAAACGTAAAGCAAAAAAAATCACTGCACAGTCGCAACAATGATACACTTGCCACTGCTTGTTTGTGACGACTGATGGTTGCCAGATGCGCAGTGCGAAATGCATAATGAACGCACGTGCATTTAGAGATGGGAAGAGTTCGGGAAACTGAAGTATGAGCTATCTGCAATGTGTGGACTGACGCGAGGAAAAATCATATTTGTTGGTTAGTTTCTCTCGCGTAAAAAATGTTTGCTTGTATATATTTTAACAATTATAAGCGTACAAAATGAGACTCACTTTACATTATTCACGTGCCAGCAAAATTCTCGTACGTGCCATCTCTGGCACGCGTGCCATAGGTTCGCCATGCCTGTACTAGGCGATTGGGGGACAACTTCTGTGAAAATATTAAGGACTCTCATTTCTCCGTGTAGCTGTTGGACACCTAGATATCACCGCAGATGCAGATGCAGATGCAGCGAAAATTCAAGTTTTATTGCTAGTGTTTTGACATTGGAAAAAAATTCAAATGTGGGTTACACTCTTTCAAAATTTGAATGAACCACAGTGAATTATTTGTCACTAAATTGTCATTCTTATGTCATTAAAGTCTTAAAATGCATAAAAATATCTTTGCTAAGAAAAGGCAAATAAATTTGCCGCCTTATTTACGAAAGCATAAAATTACATTTGTCCGTAAGAAAATAATAGTCAGAAAACTCGGGTATGCATGGTACAGAAAAACCATATCAGTCATTTTACCGTCTGTTGCTGAAAAACACAGCGAACTTTCTTTGAAATCTAAATGTTTTAAGATATGGAACAGCATCTGGTTTGAGAACAGAGTTGTATGGAAATTAAATTTACGGGCAGATATTCATTACAGCATGTCTCTTAAATACCGTGTAATCCAAAAATTGCAATTTTTCGTAATTCACCAAAAGCAGAAGAGACTGAAATTCAGACTTGCGGAAAACATGTACAACCGGAAGATTAAAATTCGCTACTTCGCACATATGCAAAAAATGAAGAAAATTGGGAAAATAAGAAAAGTACGAGAAAAATGTTTTCAAGAACGTATTGTATATTTGTATCTAAACAAGAGTGTGGCACAGACAGTTCAAAGATTTGTCGAGTTAAAACAAGAATATTTCCTGAAGTTGGTGTACTTAAATAATTTTAAGAAGATAAAGCTAAAATTTTATTTTATGAAACTGAAGCTTTATTGCAATAATGCCAAACAAAAAAGATATAAATACCACAGGGCTTGCTCCTACTTCAAGGAAAAATATTCTCTACAGTATCTGGATAAATATTTTCAGTTGTGGAGGTATGATACAATGAACAGGTTAAGAATAGCAACAAATAAAGAAAAAGCACATACTTTTTACAAAAATAACTTGAAACGTAAAATACTGTCCAAGTTACATAAATATGTGAAATACAGAAAGCTTAAAGCAGAGAGAAATCATATTGCGAGAATGTTTCAGGAGAGACAGATAAAAGGAAAAGTACTGAAAATTTGGTTAATTTATACTGGAACAAGAATTAGCAAAATTAATAGAAGTACCTTTGCACAAAACCATTACATTTTAAAGTTACAGAAGACCACTTTGTTAAAACTGCTGAAACACAAAAGAATGCAGCTTGAACTTAAGAAAATTGCAGAGAAACAAAAATTGCGCATAATGAACTATTATTTTAATCAGCTAAAAAACTATGTTTATTATCGCAAAAGAAAGACGATGAAGGTAAATGAAATTGAAATATATTTAAGGAATAAAATTGTGCAAAAATATTTTAAATTCATTCAAAAATACAAAGTCTCGAGAAAATTTCGCAGAACACGAAATGAAGAAATTTCTTGCAAAATTAAGCAACATGTTAACTTCAACTTAATCAAACTTGCATTTCAAAGCTGGAAGATGTTAAAAACAGCTTTGGAAAGATTAAGATTCAAACAAAATCTTGCTGACAATCATTATGCCATTACTCTCAAAAAACAAGCACTTCATTCGTGGAAAGACTGGATCACATGTAGAAAGAAACTCTCACATAAGGTTATTCAAGCAGAAATATATTTTACAGTCAAATTGAAAAGGCTAACTTTTAAATGCTGGATTTCTTATATCACTAGTCGTAAAGAGTTTAATCATCAAATTGCAAACGCAAGAAAATTCCATGAAAATTCCCTTTTAATGATGGGCTTGTCATCGATATTAGAAACTGGTTTTCAAAAACAACAGCAAAGACAGAATAGTGCTTTCGAGATAATAAAACAGAAACATCAATTAGCCCTTAAATATTTTAAGATTTGGAAGTACAAATCTTCACCTGAAGAAACTCTAAAGCATAAACCACAGTATACTAGTTCCGCAAAGTGGAGTGGAATAGCTCCTTTAGAAAATTCCAGTTTCCAAAATCCAATTGTTGAAGAATTTAAGTGGAATCCCGCATGTTTCCTACAACCAAAAATTCCAGATTATCTTAGAAATTATTTAGACTAAATAAATGTATTAAATTTTGAGTTGTTTAAAAATTTGATCTTACCAAGATTATGTTCTATTCTATGTTCAGATGTGAATATGCAAAGTTTATATTTTTCAACCTATTAGTCGGGGAACACCCTCTATACAACTCGAACACACCCAAGAAAATGAAGCTGCTTCTTATGTAAAATGGCCTGCCGGATTCGAATTTTGAGGTCGCGAAAAGATCGGGAATTGTGAAAATGCCGGAAAATCGACTTGTCGTAAAATTTTCCGAAATCAATTTTCGACCATTTTTAATACTTTTCTTGTTGTATTTCAGTAATGAAAAGAAGAGAACTGTTGTTTTCGTGGAATATACCCTGAAGTGTGCTGATCATCACAGTGTACTCACGTTGCCTCTACAATTTATGAAAAAAAATGTTTCCTTGCTAGACCACAAATTTGTGTAATGTATTTTTCATGTACCGGGTAAGTAATCTTATTTTTTTGGAATTAACATATACATATGCGAGACCAAATACGGACAAGGGCTCGAAATTATTTTTGATGAAGAAACGAAACATTAATATTGTTTCTGAAAAAAAGTTACAGCGAGTTAAACACAAATAATTTGTGCACGTTAGCCGCGCTGAGCCATGTAGGAGTGGTCTAGGTGCAGGCGTACAAACGCTGCATTAATATTGAGAACATTCGTGTTTTTTATAACTTTGCACATTAGATTTCATGGATGCACATCGAAAAGAATAAGCAAAATTTTGACATTTACAGAACTGTGTTATTGTAACACAATCGAGTTTAGAGCTATTTGTGAATGTTATTGGCATATAATAACGTCATTTTCCATATTCTAGGATGTTTGGGATATTTGGGCTTATTTGCCAAGCCGTTTTATTTACCGCACACTTCTTCGACACATAGCCGCACGTCTCCAATGGGCACAGGAACATAGGGGTTGGATTTTACCCTAGTGGCGTAATATCAATTTTTCTAATGAGACAAAAAAGGGTCTGGAGGGGACCGGGACGACAAGAAAGACTTGCTGTTGCCAGATAAGTTGTTCCTTATAAAGGCGGAACAGTAATGGTTTCGGGGTTGTTATTGAACAAATTAGCAAAATACTGAGACAGGCCAAAACGACTTACCAATAATAGTCCTCTGTCCAGTTTCCAAAACTCATAACATTTCGCCAAATATAAAATTTGGATCGCACGTGGATACGTACAGCACAACATTCAATTGTACACTGTTTAGTCGGTCCCGTCCGTCAGATGAGCCGAATTGGCCGACAACAAATTAAATTTAAATTTACAAAAATATGAAAATAAATGGAACAGGGGTATTACCTATCTTTAAGTCTGAAGATAGAATGCTGCCAAAAAACTATAGACCAATATCTATTCTCCCTATAGTATCCAAAATATTAGAATCCTCCCTAAAAAAACGGCTAACAAAGTTTTTAAATAAGTTTAAAATGTTATCACCTAAACAACATGGTTACCTCAAAATTGACCATAACTGCTATGATAAATGTAGTGGAAAAACTTTCAAACTCGTTTAATTCCAAACATAGTGCTACAGTGGCCTGCTGCGATCTAAGTAAAGCTTTTGACACTATAAACCATGGCATTCTACTCCGAAAGCTAAATTCTTATGGTGTCCGAGGTCACCCATTAAAAATATTCGAGTTACCTACAAAGCAGACAACAGAAAGTAATGTAATAAAGAATCCAGTTGGAAACCAGTAACACACGGCATACCACAGGGGTCGGTTCTGGGCCCTCTCCTTTTCGTAATCTACATAAATGATTTACCAGCCAACTTGGAAGCAGACGAAGTAGTAATTTTTGCTGATGACACCATGATAATAAACTCCAGTGAAAACCGAGAGAATTGTAGGATGAAAACGGGAAATTGCCTTAGACAAGATGAAGAATGGTTTTGTGCTAATATAATGAAAATAAATGTAAGCAAGACTCACCTGCAAGAGTTTAACACCAAATCTGGAAAAAGAGACGAATATGTTAAATTGCTGGGTCTCTATCTGGATCCCAGTCTGAAGTTTGACATATATATGGATCACATTATAAAGAAATTATCCACTTACCTATATGCCTTGCGTAAACTACAGAGGGTGGCTGGATATCAAGCAACAAGAGAGGCCTACTTCGCTTTTAACCACAGTACCATCTCATATGGACTCATGGGGAAGTTCTTCGGGAGCCCATGATGTCTTCTTGAAACAAAAAGAAGCCATTCGAATACTGTGCAATGCAGAGTACAGAAGCAGTTGCAAACCACTATTTCTCAAAGAAAAAATACTTACTTTGTTCTCCTCATACAGGGTGGTCCAGTTTATATCATCAGGATTTCACCAGCCGAAAGTTTATCAAAAAATAAAGGTAGTTTGTCTAATAAAACATGGTCTAATTTTGCTTCCGTTTTGATGTACAGGGTGTTAAAGAAAATAAATTATTTTATATAATTTGCTATAAATCATTAATGAAAAAGGGTAGCCTTCTGAAATTTTGCATAGATCATTTCTTTTGTATTCTCTGTTAAATAGTGATTGTAATTATTTTCTTTAGAACACAGAGGCGTGCGTACGGGTTTCATCAAAAATACTTTATTTAATACAACGTGCGCCACTGGTTTTCTTAGAACACCAAATACAGAGACGATTTCTCATTCAATTTAGAAACCTTGTTGTATCTTACAATTTTTTGATAACTCAACTCAAAACAAAACATTATGTGACCAATTACATACTGAATTTATTTACTTAAAAGAAAAACAACATTAAGCTTAGCTGAAATATCAACTAGACAAGAATCGCAATTGAATTAGTGTAGGAACCATTTTGCTGGATGCACAATTGCACAATTGGCATTGACAAAATCTCATTCTGCGATCTTCATCCCCTGGCTGCAAGCCCTGAACTGGTTGTAGATGAGAAGGTCGTATATGATCCCATCTTAATACACGTAAAATAGTAGTTTTTGGAATTCTAAGGGCCGGTTGTTAGAACGCGGATCAAAATGTAATGCGAGGCTACATTTAATTCAACTTTCGTTGCTATGATACAACCAATCAAAAAGTCAGTACCTTAGCAATGAAAGTCGAATTAAATAAAGCCTCGCGTTACATTTTGATCCACGTTCTAACAACCGGTCCTAAAAGTTCTTGTTCTAGAAACTCTTCTCTGACTTGTTCTAGGATCTCTGTCAAATTCAAGCAAGATGCGATTGTTTCTGATTACCTCGTTAGCGATACGATGATTAGGATTTCTAGGTGTAAATCTCAATCCTTGAGTAACAAATTGATGGTGCACATTTGCAAATACATTATTTTGTGGCTGCCGTCTATTTGGAAATCGCAAGTGATATTCTCGAGCTGCAGCAGCTGAGTTTCCATAGCAAAATCCGTATACGTAATGCATGTCAGCATATTCTTGATTTGAAAAACGAAAGGGCATTTCATATTTTAATACTTTAACCATACATACACAAATTTTATAACTTAAACGTAACTTATTTACTTATAGCACAGGAGAAGTTCAGCCAAAGTGCAAAACGTCAAAGCCTAATCACAGCCTCCATGTGATCAATGGCTTTTGGACTCTGTTCAAAATGATGAGAATTTCATAAACAATATTTTATGGACAGACGAATCATGTTTTACTCGAAGAGGAATGGTTAACTTCCACAATCAGCATGTGTGAGCACATGAAAACCCTCATGAAATCAGCTTAATGTTGTTTTTCCTTTAAGTAAATAAATTCAGTAATTGGTCACATGATGCTTTTTAATGTTTTTTTTTTGTTTTGAGTTGAGATATCAAAAAATTGTAAGATACAAAAAGGTTTCTAAATTGAATGAGAAATCGTCTCTGTATTTGGTGTTCTAAAAAAACCAGTGGCGTACCTTGTATTAAATAAAGTATTTTTGAGAAAACCCGTACGCACGCCTCTGTGTTCTAAATAAAATAATTACAACCACTATTTAACAGAGAATACAAAAGAAATGATCTATGCAAAATTTCAGGAGGCTACCCTTTTTCATTAATGATTTATAGCAAATTATATAAAATAATTTATTTTCTTTAACACTCTGTACACCAAAAAAGAAGCAAAATTAGACCATGTTTTATTAGACAAACTACCTTTATTTTTTGATAAACTTTCAGCTGGTGAAATCCTGATGATATAAACTGGACCACCCTGTATATACTTACATGTCTAGTTTACGCCCATGAAAACCATCAGTTTCTGAGTCATAGTGAGATACATAGCCACAACACAAGAAATAAAAGCCAGCTTGTAATACCCTATCACAGGGTTAATTGTGCCCAACAGGGAACAAATTATTTATGTATTAAAATGCATAACAAACTGCCACAACACATAAAGGACCTGAAATTGAAGAAATTCAAAGCCGTGTTGAAAGACTACCTAATTGGGAAAGTGTTCTATAACCTGACAGACTTTTGTAATTCATCTCTAGATGGGCTCCAATCCTATAATTGATTTGTAATTTTATTTCATTATCGCACGATTGTTTCATTAGTTTTCTCATTTTTGTTCGGATACATCTTTATATGTTGCTGTGACGTGTCATGTATTTTTGATGTCGAATAACAATTATTATTATTATATTATTATTATTAAATAAGCAAAATTTTGACATTTACAGAACTGTGTTATTGTAACACAATCGAGTTTAGAGCTATTTGTGAATGTTATTGGCATAATAACGTCATTTTCCATATTTTAGGTATTCTAGGATGTTTGGGATGTTTGGGCTTATTTGCCAAGCCGTTTTATATACAGCACACTTCTTCGATACATAGCTGCACGTCTCCAATGGGCAAAGAAACATAGGAGTTGGCTTTTACCCTAGTGGCGCAATATCATTTTTTCTGATGAGACAAAAATTGGGTTAGTGAGTGATTATCGACATGAAAGGGTCTGGAGGGGACCGGGACGACAAGAAAGACTTGCTTTTGCCAGAGAAGTTGTTCCTTATAAAGGCGGAACAGTAATGTTTGGGGGGTATAATGTATGGTCGCCGCACTCCACTTATTCACATGTTGCAAACCATGGCAGGAAACATTTAAGCCCAAAACATTATCCAACGAATCATCTTTCCATTGCGGAACGAAATTGGAAAATTTCGTTTTTATGGATGATAATGCTACGCCCCACTGCACAAGAAGGGTTCCCAATTTGCTACAGAAAGGGAATATTCAAAGAATGAATTGGCCAGCAAACTCACCTGACATGAATCCCTGTGAGAACATGTGGGATATGCTAAAAAGGGCCATTTTAAATAGAGATAACCCCTTTTTCACCCTTCAGGAGCTCATTGTGGCTGCTCAAGAAGAATGGAACAACAGTAATAACAATAACCTTTATTCAAATATAATAAATAGTATAAGATACTTCATTTGGGTGTGTTATCAGGCTAGTCAAAGAATACAGAAGTAAGCAGTATGTAGTATGCAGACAAAAAAAGATAAACCAAACAGACAAATTGATACATTAACACTTTAACAGTACTTCCCAAATGCATTCGGGCACAAGCAATATAAATTCCCAGTAATACAGTACATCACAGAAAATCATTAACTGAATACAAACAGGCTTTCATTAGGTAATTAAAAAGCATGTCTTTGAAAGTAAAATAATCAGGAACCACTCCAAACACATCTATTGTAAAATGTTATGCCCCGGTATATGTGAGACTGTTGAGATGACAGTTTCTCGTATTGTGGTTGTGAATACATGAGTTCTGCTGAAAGAGATGCTTATTCTTGAATATGAAGAGCAAGCACCTGTAGATGTACAGAGACTGCAGCGTCAAAATTCCCACCCGAACAAAGAGAGGTCTGCACGTTGTACGGCTGTCAACCCCCATCATCACCCTCACTATTCTCTTCTGCACAACAAAAACTGAAGCCATGTGACTGGACGATCCCCAGAATTCCACACCATAAGACAGAACGGACTGGACTAGACCGAAATAAGCCAGTCTCACAACCTCCAATGACACAGTGTTACGCAACTGCCTCATAACAAAACAAGATGTGCACAATTTGCCAATCACACTGTCCACATGACTCTCCCATGTTTAACTTTTGGTCAACAACTATACCCAAGAACTTGATGTCTCCCACTCTCCGTATAGATCTACCTGCAATCTTGATCAGTTGACTCGAATCACTAGCAGCGTTCTTTGGTGTAAAACTCATATAGAAAGTTTTAGCAGTGTTCAAAACTAATCCATTA
Source organism: Xestobium rufovillosum (assembly GCA_963966045.1). NCBI lineage: Eukaryota > Metazoa > Arthropoda > Insecta > Coleoptera > Ptinidae > Xestobium > Xestobium rufovillosum. Next base: position 19,335,576 of record OZ014504.1, read on the forward strand.
CCCAGACACCAGGACTGGAGCTCACTCGCGGACTGGTTTGCCCTCTCAATCGCATCCAGAAGACTCCGAGCCGACACAATGATGTTCGTATCATCAGCATAGATAATAGTTCGATTGGCCGTAGAACAGTTAGCAGGAAGGTCATTCACAAATGCAACAAAGAACAGCGGGCCAAAATCGAGCCCTGAGGTACACCCATGCTGGACCTTAAAACATCAGAGATCGCATTCCCATCCACAGCAGGCTGACCTCTATTCCTCAGGTATGAAGCAGCCTATGAAATGGCATTACCACGCACACCAAGTCGCTCAAGTTTTTGAAGAAGCATGCAGTATGGTCAATTGTATCGAATGCTCTACTTAAGTCGAAATAAAGAGCGATAGGATGCTCTTTGTTGTTCAAACAGCTATAGATATAGGATGTTAGGTTAGCTATGGCAGTACTTGTGGATTTATTTTGTCGGAATCCACTCTGGCATGGTGATAGAAGTTGAAGGACTCCAAGAAGCTATTTAGTCGAACATAGTAGGAATACTCAAAGATATTTGCAAATTGGTCTGTACACATACATACCGCAGGAAGCCATTAATAACCTTTTCATTGGAATGTACAGACGTGGTAATGTTTTGCTCGAGAACAGAGGAGGATATACTGGTTATTGACATCTTCGTTTCTCACATTTTGCGAATACTTTGGTCTTTTAAAAAAAAATTAATTCAGACATTTTCTTAAATTTAATTCCTGGCCGTGTACTCCTTCCATGAAAATAACCTTACATGTGATAAAGCATTTCAATAAAATGCAGAATTGAATCCACATATTTCTTAGAATTATTTTTGTTTACGTTTCAAATTAATTCAGGGGGCCAAGGGTTTTGGGTATATGTGTATTATCAAGGATAAAAGCACGCGAACCCTTATGTCGCTACCTATCAGCGTGGCTAGCGCGTACATATTATTTGTGTTTAACTCGCTGTAACTTTTTTCAGAAACAATATTAATGTTTCGTTTCTTCACCAAAAATAATTTCGAGCTCTTGTCCGTATTTGGTCTTGCATATGTATATGTTAATTCCGAAAAATAAGATTACATACCCGGTACTTGAAAAATACATTACACAAATTTGTGGTCTAGCAAGAAAACATTTTTTTCCATAAAATTGGAAAATTGTAGAGGCAACGTGAGTACACTGTGATGATCAGCACACCTCAGTGTATATTCCACGAAAAAAACAGATCTAAAACTCTTTTCGTTGCTGAAATACAACAAGAAAAGTATTAAAAATGGTCGAAAATTGATTTAGGAAAATGTTACGAAATGGTGCGAATACACTGGCAAGTTACTTGCCACAGCGCTCGCGCGATTTCTCACAAACAATGTTTACACTGCGAGCAATAACTCGTGCAAGTTCTGTCGCGCGAGTTGCTGACGTCCGCCGTTTTCGCAAGTTCTCGCAAGTCTGTTTACACTACGATATCTTCTCTTGCAAGTTTAGAGCAGCTGGCAACAAAGATTTATTTGTATTTTGTCATGGTTCCGAGTAGACGCATAAAGTGCGCCGCGGCTGTAATAATTTTAAACGAATATTTGAAAAAAGATAAGAAAACAAAAAATAGAAGTTCAAGTTTCAAAGATGCTCTGATTAATTTTGTTTTTTAGTTTTCTTTTATTGGACGCCTTTTTAATTTGGCGTAACTCTGATGCCACATATTCTCCAAATATTTGATCCTCATCGTCGGGATTGTTTAATATTTGGAGTGCCTTTTCTATGTGTGCTGGCGGCATGACTCCCTGATTTTTATCCATCTTTCTTTTATTTGGGGCACTGCATGACGGTGACAAATTCGCCACTTCTTCACCTTCCAAACTTCTGTTTAAATTCTGGAAAAAAAAAATCTAAATACTGTGCAAATATTTCGTGCAGGCGCTCAGACGGAAATATTGAATAGTATAATCTACTGCAAACAACTTTAAGGTACCTATTGATTTGCATAAACAAACGTACAAACTCGTTGGAGTTTGGAATAGTATACCTGCTGCCGAAGAAACTAGTCGTACCTACCCTAATTTACCTGTAGCAAAATACGGACAATCCAAACTTCCAAAGACTGAAAATTCCCTAAATCCATCTGGCGCCATATTATTGAGCAGGTAGAGGGCTAGTTGTAAAATATTAAAATATCTCCTATCAACAAGTTATTGCTGAAGTATGTTTTTAAATTTGATTAAACATTTATTTATTTATACTGGGATAAAATCTCTTGAAATTTTTAGGTACCGAGCAAAAAGGAAGAATGGCTGTGGCACGCAAACAAATTTAATGACAGATGGAACTTTCCTCATTGTGTGGGTGCATTAGACGGAAAACATATTGTTTTCCAAGCACCAAATAATAGTGGTAGTTATTACTACAATTATAAAAATACCCACAGTATTGTCTTAATGGCTTTAGTCGACGCTTCATATGCATTCACTTATGTAGATGTTGGCTGCAATGGTAGAGTGTCGTATGGTGGCGTATTCAACAACTGTGCATTAAATTCGGCCCTAATTAACAAAAGTTTAAATTTACCGAATTCCATACCTCTGCCGGGAAGAGAAAAACCAGTACCATACCTAATTGTAGCAGACGATGCTTTTTCAATGAAACCATACCTTCTTAAACCATACCCATTCAAGAACCAACCAGGACCCAATCGTGTATTTAATTGCCGTCTATCAAGGGCGAGGATTGTGGAAAACGCATTTGGCATTATTGCCAACATATTTAGAGTTTTGCGGAAGCCAATTCTACTACAACCGGAAAAAGTTACTAAAATCACGTTAGCAATATGCGTTCTTCACAATTTTCTCGTGAAAAGAAAAAGTTCGTCCTGTATACAGGCTGTCTGAAATTCGGTGTGCAACATGGGGATCTCTGTTATCTTAACAGCTAGACCCTAGGTTTAAATTCGGCAAAGTTGCGAAATATTATGCTGACTAATGTCGTCAAAAGAAAATTAAGATATTCTAAATCGTTCTCGTGAAAACTGAAAAAAACTGAAAAATTGCGTTTTCGTTTTTTGGCTATAACTTTTTTGTTTGACCTTGTATCTTCATTCTGTAAAAACTTTTACATTGGCACTTTTATTCTCTATTTGATAGCATTGTCACCCATTGGCTACGTCGATTCATTTTTGTTTTTTAAAAGCCAACTTCATTTTCTCTTATGGGCGCCATGTCTGAGTGGTAGGTGAGCTAATCCACGTTATTTTCCTGAATACAACGATGTGCTTCATGTTGACTTGTTTTTCATATTTTTACAGTTTTTATAACTTTTTGCCGATTTTTATTTCTGCGTTCTAAGTTATCTAAGACAAAATCAGAAATAATGCGAGTTACCATGGAAACAAAGTAACCTAATAGGAATTTATTATTGAAATCTAATTGCTCATTCTGTCTCAACGAATAATAGAGTTCAATCATATATCTCGTTTTTCTTTGTTACGGAGTATTTTCAAAATTAATTACAAATAGGTAATACAAATTCAAAAACGCAAAACAAGAAGCAATAACAGCAGGGGCCTATTATTTCTGATTTTATCTTAGATAACTAAAAAGCAGAGATAAAAATCGGCAAAATTGTATAAAAACTGTAAAAATATGAAAAAAGTCAACATGAAGCACATTGTTGTATTCAGCAAAATAACGCGGATTAGCTCACCTGTCACTCACATATGACGCCCATAAGAAAAAATGAAGTTGGCGTTTAAAAAACAAAAATGAATCGACATAGCCAATGGGTGACAATGCTATCAAATAAGAGAATAAAAAGTGTCAATGTAAAAGTTTTTACAGAATGAAGATACAAGGTCAAACAAAAAAGTTATAGCCAAAAAACGAAAACGCAAATTTTCAGTTTTTTTTCAGTTTTCACGAGAACGATTCAGAATATCTCGATTTTCTTTTTAGGATATTAGTCAGCATAATATTTGGCAACTTTGCCAAATTTAAACCTAGGGTCTAGCTGTTAAGATAACAGAGATCCCCATGTTGCACACCGAATTTCAGACAGCCTGTATATAATTGTTTTTTTTTCTTCATTAATGTTGTTATTGCTATTTTTATTACTATAGGTTTTTCCCTGCTACTGAAGATGGCAGCTGCCGAAATGCGTACATAGTATTTCAAATTTTATGTGGTTAGGGGTACAATTGATTCTTGAATTCACATATTTGTTGGAATTATTTTTGTTTATGTTTCAAATTAATTCAGGGGGCCAAGGGTTTTGGGTATGTGTGTATTATTAAGGATAAAAGCGCGCGAACCCTTATGTCGCTACCTATCAGCTTGGCTAGCGCGTACAAATTATTTGTGTTTAACTCGCTGTGACTTTTTCAGAAATAATATTAATGTTTCGTTTCTTCACCAAAAATAATTTCGAGCCCTTGTTTGTATTTGGTTTCGCATATGTATATGTTAATTTGGAAAAATAAGATTACTTACCCGGTACATGAAAAATACATTACACAAATTTGTGGTCTAGCAAGAAAACATTTTTTTTCATAAAACTGGAAAATTGTAGACGGAACGTGAGGACACTGTGATGATCTGCACACTTCAGTATATATTCCACCAAAAAAACAGATCTCTAACTCTTTTCGTTGCTGAAATACAAGAAAAGTATTAAAAATGGCCGAAAATTGATTTAGGAAAATTTTACGGAAAATGGATTTTCCGGCATTTTCGCAATTCCCGATCTTTTCGCGACCTCAAAATTCGAATCCGGCAGGCCATTTTACATAAGAAACAGCTTCATTTTGTTGTGTATGTTCGAGTTGTATAGAGGGTGTTTAAAACACATCTTTCAGGCGGTCTGCTCCCCGATTATATATCTTTAATTGAAATAAAATATGTATAAATAAAACATCTGTTTAATAATTTGACGACTGCGAGAAGTTCGTGATAATTCTAAATTTCCCAAGAACAGAAAAAATCAATCTAGTATAACATTTTTTATTTAAAAAGTTTATAAATAATAAAACAGTTTCATTTTTTCTTTTTCTTCTTTCTATCCAAGGCATTAAGTTCACTTTGTTGTGAAGCTGCTTCGGAAAATATTCTTTTAACTTTTTCTTTCCTTTCCGCATCACTAAAAACAAAATTTGTATATTAAATGGATAGGAAATGTAACGGAAATACCTTTGGAGCTTCTGGTTGATCTTGATTCTACCCAGGAAGGCTTTATCTTTTCGAATTTCACGTAGAGCACCTTTCTTTTCTTTCTTGATTTTATGCAAAAGTTTATCGCGCTCCGCTTTTACTTTGGACTGTACTTTATGTTTCTTAAAATCATAACTACAAAGAAAATATAATTAATACACAGTGATTCTTTTAAAGCACGCATTAGAAAATTTTCGACTTCTACTTATACTAGAGCTATGAAACTTGGGACCTAGCCATAATCGACGATTCCGAGACGAAATTAAATATTTACAGGATGACGTCATGCTTAAAAATGGCTGAAGTAGACGCCATCTTTGTTTTTTTAAATGACAATCGGCCATTTTGATTTCATATTTGAATTCGGAATTTAATTCCATGTACAACTAACCAAATTGTCAGTACTTATCTGTCATACTTTTTGACATATTCCCCATTTTCTCTTCAAATTTGCAGATGCAAGGGTTCATTAAAGAATTGATATCTCTTGAACCACTGAAGATAAGTCGATGATTTTTTTTACTTTGATTCCCTAAGCTCCAAGAAATGTTTTGATTGATAACCCAAGTCATAACGAGTTTGGCAGCGGTTGCTACAATTTGTTGAATACGAGTATCGCAAAATGTCAAAAACTCAATTATTCAAATGGCACGTGTCAAATTTTATGTCACCGTTGGATGTGAAATATAATTCTAAGGGGAGTTATATTAGCATGTGCTATACCTAACTCCAATCGTTTTGGAGCTACTTGCAGTTTTTGAGTAAATTGGTAGGTACTACATATTTATTACATATGTCAAAAAGTATGGCAGATAACTAGTGACAATTTGGTTAGTTGTAGTCAGAATTAAATGCCGAATTCAAATATGAAATCAAAATGGCCGATATTCATTTACAAAACAAAGATGGCGTCTAATTCCGCCATTTTTAAGAGTGACATCATCCTGTAAATATTTAATTTCATCTCAGAATCGTCGATTATGGTTAGGTCCCAAGTTTCATAGAAGTCGAAAATTTTCTAATGTGCGCTTTAAAAGAATCACCCTGTATAGTGTTAACATGCAAGTTCATGAAGGAAACAAAAACATTATATTTCATAGCAAAATTTAGTTACAAAAACAGAAGGAAACGAAATTTCCTTAAGAGGTGGTTATACTGCGAGAGATTTGTCGGCGCAAGGGTTTACAAAATACAATTTTGTGCTCCCAATTCTTAACCGATTTTAATTTTAAAAAGCTTGCTGGCATCGCAAAATTTTGAGCATGTTGCCTACATCGAGTTTTTTCTCATAAGTTTGCAGCAGTGACATGTAGTGAAACGTCAATATGCCTGAAATTGTGTAACTTTTGTGCATTTTAAATATTTTTTCTTGGTTTCAAAGTGAAAAAATTGAAAAAAGCCGCATGTAGGATTCAATCCCAACGTTTTAACTATGCACTAGAAAAATTTTACATTTCTAACTTGAAGAAGGGCTTAATAATCTATTAGATTAGAAGGACTGTTTTTCGCCTAAAACCGAGCGGTATAACCTCCTCTTAAAAAGTACTTACACAACTTCAATTTTAGGTTCATATAGCCGAAGTGCTTTTGGTTTTTTCTTTGCCAATGCAACGTATTCAATAGTTCTATTACTAACAAAATTTTCGTATGTGCCAAAAAATCTTTCATATACATTTTTTACATCTTCAGGATACATATCTTTTGGAAACAATTTCAGGTACTTCATAGTCGGTTCAAAAATTTCAACAACTGAAGGTAATGTTTTTAGTTGTTCAAAAAATTCAGTCAAAAGTTTAATTGCTGTGTAAATAGCTCTAATTTTGAACGAATCATCAATTTCGGATTCTAATAAGTCAGTTGCATCCAATTTATTATTTTCCACATTTACGCTGCATACATTTTCTAAAACCAACAGACTGCTATTCGACTTAAAAGGAGGCAACACTTTTAGAAGTTGTATTCCAATTTTTGGTATAGCCATATGTAGTATTCCAGATAAGAAGTTGATGGTAGCTGAAAGATATCGTCTGGAGAGTAATGTATACTAAAAAAAATAAAACCATTGAAACTAATTATAGGTCAGTTGTTTAATATGCAGGTACATAGTTTTATTATTTTATGCATTTTAGAGAAAAGAGTTCTATGAGATACCGCTCTACAGTTTCAAATTATTTTAATCGACACAAGTTCTCTCTTTTCTGCACAGGAACTAAGTAACTTAAAAAATAGAGCAATCTTACATATCACTATAATTTTGTACTTTCATCGATTTTACTATAAAATAAAAATCATGTTCTTTGCATAAATTTCAAATTTTATAAGTTATCAGCAGAAATCATGTTTTGGCGGAATAATAATTAAGGGCAATAAAAAACTGAAAAGCCAGCGAATTTCAAAATCCCGTAACTTTTCAAGCTTAATCCCAAGGTGTTACAGAATTGGTTTCCTAAATTTAAAATTTAAAGGTGAGCCTAATGTGGGCCTTACACATGGTTAAGACATTTAAGACAGTATAGTAGAACCCCTATTATCCGTGCGCGGATTATCCGGTATGCGGATTATCCGTGCGGCACCTGAGAATTTGTTTTGGCACGTTTCCTTGTGTTTGCATTGGTTCAGTTTAGTTTGCTTTGCGTTATTACGTCACGTATAGTTTGTTGTATAAAATAAAAAGTATTTGGTTTATGTTATGTTGCGTATATACATAGGTAGTTTGTTTTATGAAATAAAAAGTATTTATTTTATGTCATAATATGTATAATATAAAGCTTGTTATGTGAAATAAAAGGTATTTGGATTATCCGTGTTTTTCAATTATCCGTGAGTTACCCGGTCCCGTAAGGCACGGATAATAGGGGTTCTACTGTACTTAGTTTTTGACCAAGCAAAATATCTTTACGAAAAAGAAAAATTGCAAACGCAACAGTAATTATATCTGCGAAGGGAAAAAAGAAAAGATACTGGGTTAAACCTTGGTTTTTACGAAGAGACAATATGAGCCACATACATTTGCTACAAGAAATTAACGACACAAATACTGAAGACTACAGAAATTATTTCAGGATAAGTTTCGAAAGTTTCAATTAGACAGGCAATTACTCCGAAACAGAAACTGGCAACAACTTTGCGATATCTGGCAACAGGGAGATCATTTGAGAACTTAAAATACTGTACCACGATGTCACCAGTTACTCTTGGTGCAATAATACCCGAAGCATGTAAAGCTACATACAAGGTGTCCCAACGAAAACTTGTACCCCCGTAAAACTAGGCAAAATAAACGTTTTGACAAAAATCCAAAAACACGTCGATTTTTATATCAAAGGGGACCAACTTTTATGCAATGATCATTCTTGCAACTCTAGCCCTGTGCGGGGGGGTAGCGACCCCCCAAAATTTTTAAATGGGGCGGGGGTCAAATGATCCCTACTTTGGAAGGGTTTTTCATTACTTACACAACCGTATTTGTTTTATTCAATTCGATCAATTTGTTACCAAGAAATTGTTTCTTGAAGTTTCCAAGTTAATAAATTAATAAAAGCACAAAAAGGTTTAAACTATCGAATGTATTGCTCGAAATGACCTCCACCAATTATTGTCATACAATAATACATTCTGGATTCAAATCCAGATCTTACATTTCTCAGGAGTTATTAGCCGGCATTCTTCTTTGAAATAAACCATTTTGATTTAGTAAATAAACACGATTTTATACTGTGGCGAATAAGTTTATTTTGACATTTGTTCTGATGTTCTTTTGTTCTTACTTTTTATTCTTATTAGTTTACTTGATTTTGTTACTTTTCCATTCTAATACATTCGATAGTTTAAACCTTTTTGTGCTTTTATAAATTTTTTAACTTGGAAACTTCAAGAAGCAATTTCTCGGTAACAAATTGATGGAATTGAATAAAACAAATACGGTTGTGTAAATAATGAAAAACCCTTCCAAGATCATTTGACCTTCCGACCATTTAAAAATTTTGGGGGGATCGCTACCCCCCCGCACAGGGCTAGAGTTGCAAGAATGATTATTGTATAAAAATTGGTCCCCTTTGATATAAAAATCGACGTGTTTTTGGATTTTTGTCAAAACGTTCATTTTGCCGAGTTTTACGGGGGTACAAGTTTTCGTTGGGACACCGTGTATATACGAAAATCTTCTTCAGGAGCATTTGTAAGTAGCTTATAGTTCAATTTTATCATAGTGGCTATATGTCCGTGTAGTAATAATAATAATAATCTTTATTTAGCAATAAGCTAATAGTACATCAATATTGTCACAATACACTCCCAAAAAAAGGAAAACAGAAAAATGAAAAGAAAACACCCAAAAACCAACAAACGTCACAAAATGCCTCTAACAAAAACACAACACATTCTCTTGAAACTGCTTAAATTCAGGGCTTCCTTGTTTTCATCCGGCATACTATTAAACAATTTAAACTCCCTATACCCCAAGGAATTTTGCAAACAAGTCTTCACAAACTGAGGAAGTCTGTAATCTTTCACCGATATCACCTGGTAATTGTGAACATCCCGGTTACGTATCAAATTACGAGACATGTAATTCGGAACCCCGCCGTTAACAATCTTGTATGTCAGAATAAGTGTGTTGTAAGTTATTCTCTGTTTTATACTTAGCCATTGTAACGTTTCCAATATCAGTCTTACAGGCGTATATCTATTGCACTGCAAAATTATTCGCATTGCCCTATTCTGAAGTTTTTGCAACCTTTCCAAATCACCAGCTCCACACAAAAATAATATACTTGAACAAAAATCAAAATGTGGCGAAATTATTGTTTTATAAACCAGAATTCTAGCCCAAGGACTCAACCTTCTGCTTACTCTACCCAGGAAACCAATTTTTTTTTGCTCGCTCTAATACACTGTTAGACTGACATCTTGTAAGCATCCAGCGTGGCTCAGTGGGAAAATGCGCTAGCTTCTTAATTCAGTTCAGTTCTTCTTTTTATCTTCTAAAGTTTATTGTAATTTGAAGAATTTTGCTTCCGATGGGTTCTGTCGGGTCTCTGTCATGTAAGGGATTTGTTTAAAGACAATCCGAGATTATTAATGCAAAATCCGTATTAGTTTTGGACTCGCCCGACTAAACGGATACTTATGTTTGTATCTGACTGCGTTATTTTATTGAATAACTACTACAGCTGGAGCATAAGATAAGAATGATCACATTTCTTCATATGCAGCATCCTTTAAATTTCCATTAGAATACTCTTTACTTTTTATTTTTCAGAGAGCTGGAAAGCTCTTGTACATTTCAATAAATACCTACTCCGATTTCTTACATTGTATTCCACAATCTTCCCCTCGGAACTGATTCAGTCGCATGCTTTCTTGAGGTCTGTGAATACCAAACAAACTTCTCAGTTTTTTGCGCGTCTCCCTTCTATTAATTGTTGCAGATTGTATAATTATCAAAGGTGGGCACAGTTAATTAAAAAGGTAACTTTGTTAACCGTTAATCCGTTAATGAAAAAGGTAACTTCGATAACCGTTAATCAGTTAATTGACACAAAATGTAACTAAAGGTAGCGTTAAACCGTTAACGTATCTAATTTTTTAAACAAGAAATCACTTTTTGATCTTCATCCATCCAAAAAGTACATAAGTTGTAAAATAACCCATTCTTTACCTACATCGGCCCAAAAATCGGCAAAAATGTTGCGAAAAAACAATGGCAAAATTATTATTTTTATTTATTTCATACATAGCATACATATTGTACATAACGGTTCGCGGAATGACTAACCATATTTAAACTCGACCAAGGGTAGCATCGGGCATCGGTTGCCGTTGCAGTGTTGCCGGTTTTAAGATAATGCAAATGCCCACAAAGCCAAACTAATTTCATTTATTTTTATTTCGCAAAATCGCTATAATATTAATTTTCCCACGAAAATACAGGTTTATCGATTTTCTACCCTTTTTCCCATTTTAAATTTTTTCTTCTAAAAACTCCCACAAAAAGTGAAATTTCCCACGAGTTGGAATCACTGCTGGAGTGCGCACCAAGCGGGCCAAACTTCCTTACCGACGATGGCTAGCTATCCCTGTCTTACTACCGCATTGTACACGGGTGAAAAGAGACAGCAATCCACCGTATTAGCTATCTTTGTCGGACCGCGGCCTCCCATTGAAAAGTATACGTCGTGCGCACTCCAGTATGTTATATAGATCACTGGCGCACAGTTAACGGACTTCCCTTAACGGAAGTGAAATGTAACGGAAGTTAATAAGACAGTGATTTTTAAAGTTAACTTAAAAGTTAAATGGTTAATTGAAAAGTTAACTTCGTTAATAACGGATTAACGGTTTGGTGCCCAGCTTTGATAATTATCTATACAGGTCAAATCACCTTACTTTTTATGCACGTCACAAAATGTAACGATTGAGAGTCGCCTTACGTAAAATGACAAGTCATATAAATTGAATGTGCTAAAAAAGAATAAAGAAATATTTGAATGTCTAAACACAATACTATTTTGTTGCATGATTGCCGCTTAATTTGTTGACGTTTCCCGGTTGACTTGACAGCTGATATTCTGAAAGCGTCAAGTTTCGTTAACTTTTGTTGTTTTTGGTGTTTTAAACCCTTGTTCTCTTTGTTCATCAACTTTTGTGGTAAAAATCTGTTCTTTTGAGAACTAAACTAGTGCTCCTTGTTATTTATTATCGGTGTTGTTATTGTTATTGTTGGTATAATACCCAAGTTCTTAAACAGTCGGTGTAAGGAGCTTGTAGCGTCCCTTATCAACTATTTTGAAAGAGAACTGAAAAATAATGGGCCCTTATTACCATTGAATTCAGTTAGAGAGGTAAATTGAATTTTAATATTTTGGAATTGAGTACCATAAACTCTTGTGGCAACAGTGCTGATATGAAGCCGGTGACATGCATAAAAAGTAAGGTGATTTTAACTATATGTCGCTGGCGTTTCGCAGAATCAAGCATTTTGCAAAAGTGAGTCGTCACACTATACGTTATTACCGCTCCTGCTAAAACGCTCCTGTTTGACGGGATGGTAATATCACACGGTATTAAATGAGAGCAGTCACATAGGTGCGGCAGCGCTTGATAACAGGACAACCGGATTGAAACGAAAACACACGTAGTTGCACGTTGGTCATCACATTGAGCGTTGGAAACGCAGCAGTGTTTTAAATTTTTTACCATGTTTGATGTAGATTTATTAATCGAGTGCGTCCATGGGAAACAAGCACTGGACATTCGGTAATATCCAAAAAACTTTGTCGGCCATTCAAATATTTTCATAAAACTTCGCAAACCTATTACTAGATTCTTGTTTCGAATTGAAAGGATCAATCCAATATTGACGATCTATCTGCTTTCGCAATATCCCCTCCGTTTCAAGCGCACAAACAATCTTTAAAAATTGCGACATGACAACCACTTCATAAACTCTATTGACAAAACATCCCATTGGGCGGGAAATGTGAGAACTGACTATACCTGGGCCGCCCAACAGACGGAGTGATCACCCTGCAAGAACGTGCTCTAGCGGGGCCAGTATTAATTTATGACGACCGAATTGGAGTGATGCGACTTGGTTGGGTCTAAAGAAAGCACATCACTGCGGTTCTGTCGTCCTAAATTGATAGTGGTCCCGTCTAGAGCTCATGCTTGCAGGGTGATCACTCCGTCAGTTGGGCGGCCCAAGTATAGAGGTCGTCCTGTCAAACCGCATGCGTTTTAGCAGGAGCGGTAATAACGCATAGTGTGACAACAGACTTAAGCCCAGGCGTTTTGCAAAACACTGGCATATTGCAGAACAAAGAATATTCGCAGATTTTGATCAAGCCGTATTTATGTATTTATTACTATGCCGACCCGACCCGCTTTCACAGGTTACGTCTGGTCTTGTCTGGTCAGGTCATCAGGTGAGAGTCAGTTAATGTCAAACAATGTAACTTAAATGAGAATCAGTTAATGATAAACAATGCAACTGAAATAAAAAGTTAAAAATAATATTAATTTTGAAATATGCCATCGTCTTGCAAAACGTCTAGGCTTTATGCAAAATGCCTGATTCTGCCATACGCCTGCGACATACATATGACTTCCCCAGATGTAAATTCTGCCTGATCCTTGGCTATCTTTCCTTGTGTGTATTTTATTATTTACTAGATACAATGGGGTCGTTGCATTAAATAGAAAATCGATATAATTTTGATTATATTTATTTACTCACCAATAGTCTAAAATTTAAACAATGGCGATTTTAGCACGAAGCGCGCCTTCGGAAAATTAAACAAAAACAAGTGCTGCCCCGGTTACATCATTAGCTTAGAAGCCTTGTGATTGGCCATCTGAATTGATGTTTTGGTAACCAGAAAGCTAACATTACGTGGAGTTTGAGCCAGTCTCGGAGCCGGTAAAGTAGGGAGCAACAATGTTAAGAATAATCAGAATTTGACATTTGGAAATTTATTATTTTTATTTGTATTGGACGTATAAATAGTTCTCTGGCGTTTACTTATGTTTTTTTATTCCTATTTATTGTGTCAATTAGAATTAGTATATTTGTGTATGGAAAATAGAGCAAGATTTCGTTAAAGCCGATTCAGACAATTTACCTACCGTTAGTTAGTAGTGAAATGATGGACAATTATTATTTATCCAATTGGGACTATTTCATTGCTGAAATGAAAAATATTAAAACGAAACAGTGAGTGCTTCATTTATTTGGGAACTAGACAAACTGAAAAACAACACTGGACACTATCTGTACAACGACTAGACCGCCATGATGGTTCAGTTTACGTTTGACGCGTTTGACAAACAACGGTTGTACTTTCCGGCTAATATCGATAATTTTCGGCATTGCCCCGGATACGTCATCATTTAAAAGGCTAAATGGGCCAGCGTCTTAACTTTGATGCTGATTTAAATGCCTAAAACGTTCGCTGTGAGAAAAATAAAAAAATACGGGTCAAATATTTTACGAGAATCTTAGGGAAAATATGATTTTTAAAAATTGTGTAAAGACTCCATTTTTTCCTCGAGATATTTTTAGACTAATGATGTGTTTGGTATTAAAAGGTTCACAAAAAATAGATTTTTCGAAATAAGATAGCAAATTATTAACATAATTCCACTTAACCTATCGAAAGAGGTATAACTTAATATAATTTGAAAAAGTCAAGTGTGCCGTCATTACTCGTGATCACGTGATGTAATGATCATGTAACTTACATTAAAATATATGTGCAACTTAAATCTAGAATCGACATGTCCAAGGATTTTGCTGAAAAGTCACCAGTTACTTTGTCAATGAATTTATTTCATTAGAAAACTCCACGTTGTAGAATCGAAGCATATGTCCTAAAGGTCCCAAATCCCAAAGCAATCAAAAATTAAAAGTGCAAAACGGCATTATAATCAAAATTCGAGATAATCACACCACGAGATGCTCCCAAAATCTACGTTCTGTTCATTAACAAAATAATATTAGATGCAGCATATGGAAATGTAACATCTTGTGTAATGAGAGATAGCTTCAGAGAACGAAAAAATGTACGTAAACTTTTGTCTAAAGCACAGCACACAAAACACGAATTAATATTACAGAGTGTAAAAAAAAATCACGAACCTCTAGAAGTAAAGTTGTTACAAATAATCCATACGATATATCTCTTCTGTTTTTCACTTTACACTTATTTAGTATCTGTTCCATAAAAATAAAACTTGGAGTGACAATCTGATGTCGAAAATCAGAAGTTGAAAACAAACAACTGACTAATTTCAAGTAAATCAGTATGCTGAGTTCTGGATATCTGCCTGGCCTCTTTCGCCAATCGCCTTGTTTTTCTTTGATAACTTCCAACACAGAATTGTGCGCCTTATCCTTATTCAACTGGGCCAAATCAAATAATTGTGGAAACAAACTGTTTGCCTTCTCAAAACACATCTTGATGGACGCTTCATCACAAGCATCTTCAGAAATATCGAAAATATATTGAAGCAAGTATATAAAAAGCAATTGCAAGCCGTCTTTGTTCGATTCTCCAAGGCTTGGGTGGTTGCATTTTATCATTCTCTCAATAATTACACTTTGATGACAACTAGATTGATTCTCAAAAGTTTTTTCTAAATCTTCATAAGTCAGAGGTAATGAAAATGTATAAGGTAACTCATTTCTTGCTTGCTGCATAATTTCCTGCCTTTTTCGTAAATCGTCTCTTATGTGATTAGTTTCTCGAGGTTCAATTTGTACTTTTTCAACTTCATCATCAGAACTAATATCACTCTCCTTTAAATCTGATAAATTATCAGACTCTGACTCGTTATCACTTTCATCATCTTCACTTCCACTGTCCATTCCACTTACTTCATTTTTTTCTCTGATATCCCTTCCTGGAACATTAAATTGTAGAAGTGAGTGCAGGTTGGCAGGTTTAAATCAGCATGGTTTAAACCGTGGTTTTTTAAGGAAAAAACCTGGGTTTTTTGTCTTCGTCATTTGGTTTAATAATAATAATAATAATAATTTTATTCAACATCAAAAATACATGACACGTCATAGCAACATCTAAAGATGTTTAGTACAATCAAAACTTCGAAACAGGTTGGGAACTGAAAAAGCCTCTAAGCTAGTGTTTTTATTCAAAACTTTTAATGCTTTTTCCAATGACGAAGACGAATGATCAATGATGAATGAATAAAATAAACAAAAATTTTGTTAAGTTTATATTGTTTACTGTTGAAGTTAAAGTTCAATTATTTGCTTTAAGTATAACTTTATTATTTATACTTTTATAAAAATTTATTGTTTAGTTATAGTTTTTGTTCAAATATTGCATGTTTTGAATGTGTATGGAAAACCGCAGACCAATCTGGATTTAATTCTATAATTCAATGCCTGGCAGGGTATTTGCCCGAGGAGTAGTTGTTCGAACGGTCCAGTACCACTAATTAGTTATAGTTTGTTTAAAATGCTCAATGTTTTCATATTGCATAAAAAATAATAGACTAAATTTGTTTTTATGTTAGGTATAAAGTATTCTGTTTACGTTTTATTGGTATTTCACTGTTTTTCTATTTTCCCCCTTTGTTTATGTATGTATAATAATAAAAAGTTGTAATGTCATTTTTGTGTTTATACTATTTTTTGAATAATTTTTACAATTTCTAGATTAAATGGTTTCGACCAAATAAACCAGGTTTAAACCGAAAAAATCAAGTTTTGTTGGTTTTTTCAAAAAACCGCGTTTTTTGTCAACTCTGCCTGAGTGATTAAATAATATACTCCAAAGAAGAAGAAAACAGTTCTAGTTGTGGTATATTTCGTATGAAAACAAAACCTTTCATTATGTTTAATTATCAAGTATGTAGCATATTTCATGGATATTTCCATATTTTTCTTTAAATTGTTTTTGCTGTTTTTATCTTTAACAAACACAGAAAATTTATTCACAAAAGGTTTCAAGTCATTGATTTATTTTACTATGCAGAAAAGTGGTGAACTGGCGAGTTGATATATACAGGGCGTTTCAGAAGGAATGGTATATACTTCAGTATGTTATAATACCGTTCATTCTGAACAAAAAAGTTCATATGAACAGGTGTCCATTTCTCAATGGTTATTGAGATTCAGCAATTTTAATGTAGAGCGCATTACAGAGGAAGTATCCAGTACGCTGCTGTAAAACAATTGTCACTTGACATTTAGCATTATTAGGATCGGATGTGGTGGCCCCATTAATTGGCCAGATACGTCTCTGGACTTAACTCCACTGGATTATGGGATATGGGCAGGGACGAAAAATGATAGAGAAAAATAGGCACACGTGATGAATTAATCACCTGTATTATGGCCAATGCTACATGAATAAAGGAGCGCCAAGAAGAACTGCAAAGTTTGTTGGTGGGATTTTGAGCCATTCCTCTAAAATCTATACTTTATTTTGTATATCACAAATTAGTAGTCAGAATTAATGAAGTAGGTAATAAATTCGATTATGCAGTAATTCAACTGGCTGTAACTCAGTAACCATAGATAATTGGACACGTGTTCATATGAACTTTTTTGTTCAAAGTGAGCGATGCTATAACATACTGAATAATGTACCATTCCTCCTGAAACACTCTGTATATGTATACAGGATGATCAGCTAAGACTACGGAGCGGCTACATCTGGGAAACCGTTTATGGTACAATTTTGGGGTAAAGAATTTATTTACAAATATGGAGAAAAGAATTTGACCAAAAATTTTTTTAAGATCCTAACTTCATGCCTGGAGGGCGCATTTGATATGACATTACAAAAATCTTTCATTTCTCCAAATATCTTAGATACAATCCTTGTCTATCATATATACTAGTCTGCTAATCCAATGCAATTTATTGGAAGCCGGTTTTTGGACGCCACGTATTTTAGTTCTGGACGCAGCTGGTTAGATGGGGCTCGATACGCTTAGTAAACTTGCAGTTTTCAATCTGCTATCGTGGCACTTTAGTTGATTTTATTGTTTAACAGATGGCAGGCACGGCGATTTTAATTCTGGGGTGATGCGAAAGGCGAGACGGCGCCGGCCGGCACGACGGGACGTTGCGGAATAAGATATCAAATAAGCTTTTATGTTCCCGCAGGGTACAGCGGCACGCTTTGTCGCTTGTCGGGTTAACACCTGCATGAAATTTATGCATTTACAATACTTTTTATGTCCAATATTTTATCTTTCCGAATTTGTTGACATATACCAGCCCCAATTATTTGAATGGCCTTACTTCCTAGATCCCAAAAATAAAAATTAAGAGACAGCCCAAAAAGATGTTTTACTCTCGACGTTTTAACGTATTATTCGAAAAACAAAAAGCGCACTTGTTTTTTCCACTAACTTTCGTTTTTGAAAACATTTTGAGGATCTGTATGCAGCGCCGTAGCCAGGGTCAAAACTTAGGGGGGGGGGGGCTTATGAATTTTTTGAGGGGGCCTAAACAAAATATTTGGTAGGATGTCTCTTGGAATATGCGATTAAAATTATTCTAAAAATTGGAAATTATAATACTTTACTAAACTAGATAAATTGATAAATACCTATATACCTAGTTTGAGGATATGGATGCAATAAACACTTAAACAGTACATAAATATGACTAATTCTTGTAAAAAATTGAACAACGAAGAATGAAAAAACTATTCAGTAGAACTTCACAATAAACTAAAATCTTCACTTCTTACAATGAAACAAAATACAACTATACAGGGTGTTAACAATTAGCGGGGTGCGGGGCAGTATTGACAGCTTTGTTATTTTTGGAGCCACGATTCATGTTAAATGACCATACTAGTAGTATTTCTTAATAGATTACGGTCGCGAAAACAGAAAAGCAATTATTGAACATCAGGTTTTCGAGTTATGCGCAAAAATAACTTTTTTTTAAATGGAACGCTCTATGTATTTTTGCATATATTGGGAGAGAAAAATTCTTAACAGAAAGTCTTAATTAATGGCTACCCTAAAATTTAAAATAAAGACGTTTTAAGCCATTTAAAAGTAAAACACTAAATACATCTTTTACACTATAAACCAAAACAGGCCGAGGAACAAGGCAAGAGGCAAGTGTCGAAATCAATAAATATTCTTTGTAAATTTTTATTAGTAGGTACTTATTGCTGTTTAGTGAGTTTTCGTATTATTTTCGTGACTATATGGACATCTTCACCATGCCGTTTACTCTTGTAGAAAACTGGGACACGTGTGATTTGGTAAGCTTATAAAAAATGAATTTCGATCTATCGCATGCTACGCCGAATTATTTCTTGGACGGGAATAGCCGATGCAAAGAAGGATGGAGAAAAAGGCGGAAGAAATATTAGGAGAAGATCAGTTCGGATTTAGACGAAATAGAGAAACGCACGAGGCCATTCTAGCTTTACGAGTAATTATAGAAAAAACGATAGAAAAGAGAAAGAGCGTCTATATAGGATTTGTAGATTCAGAAAAAGCCTTCGACAACGTAAAATGGGGGAAGATGTTCGAAGTGCTCAGAAAGGTAGAGATGAAATATAGGGACAGAAGAATAATACATAATCTCTAGAAGGAGCAAAAGTCAGTTATAGAATGTGAGCAGGAACGAAGGGAAGTAGATATCCGGAAGGAAGTGAGACATCAGGGATGTGTATTGTCACCTCTAGTTTTCAATTTATATATCGAAGATGCGATTAATATTGTTAAGGACAGAACAGCCTCAGGAATGGATGTATAGGGTCAAACTATTAACTTGCTCATATTTGCGGATGATATAGCAGTGTTAGCATCTAGCAAAGAAGAACTAGGAGCGGCTTTGAATTACCTAAATGGAAGCAGTTTTGACACAGGGCTACCGCATGAAACTCAATAAAAAGAAAACTAAAATTTTGGTATGTAGGGGATGTGAAAATAGAACTAAAGTTGAAATACAAATAGGAAATGAGAAGATAGAGGAGGTCGCGGATTTCTGCTATTTAGGAAGTAAAATAACTCAAGACGGTAGGAGCACAAAAGATATAAAACAAAGAATAGCGCGCAGGGTCGAGTGGCGTTTTACAAAAAGAAACAACTGTTATGTTCGAGAATGGTTAATATAGAGACTAGAAAGAGACTCTTAAAGTCGTATGTATGGAGTACGGCATTATACGGGTGCGAAACTTGGACAATAGGAGAAGGGGATCGAAAAATAATAGAAGCGTTTGAAATGTGGTGCTACAGACGCATGATGAAGATACCATGGATAGATAAGGTTAGCAATAAGGTATAGGGAAGTATTAGAAAGAGTTGGGGAAAAGCGAAAGGTATGGAAGACAATAAAGAGTAGGAGAGATAGGATGGTAGGACACCTTCTAAGACACGAAGGATAATAGTTCGCGACATACTAGAGTCAGAGATAGGAATAAAAAGAGGTAGGGGTAGGCCTAGATTAGACTACTGCTCTCAAATAGTTAGGGATGTAGGATGTTCTACTTTTAGGGAAATGCGTAGGTTAGCTCAAGATAGAAAAGAGTGGAGGTACGCGTCCAACCAGTCTTCGGACTGAGAACCTTATGATGATGATAAGAATAGCCGAACCGGACGTGCGTCCTAAAATTATACAGGAAATTAAGGAACAAAACAGATATTTTTGTACAGAAGAGGAGGAGAAAAGATTTAATTTGGGATGCACAAACGGGCCTACCTACATAGCTGTATACAGGGTGTCCCAAAACAACGGGGCAATATTTCTGGAGCATATAGTTTGGGTCAAAATAACACTTAAATTATATTAAAAAAAATTCTAGGACGCCTCCCTTCGAAGCTATTCGCCCTTAAAAGTAAAGTCCCGAAGAAGGTTTTTGCTGGTAACTTTCAAACTACTGTATCGAATGTTTTAAAATTTGGACTGTAGGCATAGTAAGCAAGTATCTGTGATCAAGTGACATGACATCTTCCGTATCTTGTCTAGGAAGCCGGGGGTGGAACACCCCTAATGCTTTTCATCCCTTAACTTTTACGTTGGTGCTTTTAACGAATTTGCAATGAGATTTTTAAATTCCTCAAACAATTTTCTCAAAAAAGGTACTCTTTTTTGAAACCGTTAAAACGGCCCGTTTCCGAGAAAAAATGTATACAAAGACATGGTTTATCATTTTTACCGATTTTTACTATACAAGCCAGGCTATGAAATATGAACTGCTTCATGAAACATGTGAAAAAATGAAAATGAAGTGAAAATGTATCAACAATCGGTTTTGCAAACATAATAGCAGCTACAATAAATTTTTGAAGTGAGTACCTTGTAGACGCATACGTTTTTGTGCAGTAAAAATGATAAAGCATGTCTTTGTATCATTTTTTTTCTCGGGAATGGGTCGTTTTAACGGTTTCAAGAAAGAGTACCTTTTTTGGAGAAAATTGTTTGAGGAATTTTAAAATGTCATTACAAATTCGTTAAAAGCATCAACGTAAAAGTTAAGGGGTGAAAAGCATTAGGGGTGTTCTACCCCCGGCTTCCTAGAAAAGATATTTAAGATGTCATGTCACTCGATCACAGGTACTTGCTTACTATGCCTACAGTCCAAATTTTATAACATTCGATGCAGTAGTTTGAAAGTTACCACTTATACCATCAAGAAACCTTCTTCGGGACTTGACCTTTAAGGGCGAATAGCTTCGAAGGGAGGCGTCCTAGATATTTTGTTTAAATGATTTAAGTGTTATTTTGACCCAAACTATATGCTCCAGAAATATTGCCCCGTTGTTCTGGGACACCCTGAATATGTAGTGTTTTAAATGGCTCAGATCTTCTTTATTCCACATTTCACGAAAATTATTTGTTAAGAATTTCTTTCGCTTTCAAAACATGTATATAAAAATATACAGGTTGTTCAATTAAGAAAAGGTATTTTTGTTGACAACGCGAAAACCCCAAGTTCAATTACTTTTCTGATTTCACGACCTGAATCTACGTAAAAAATTGAGTAAAAATACTACTAGTTTGTCCATTTAACCGGAATCGTATAGCTGCAAAGATAACAAAGTTACCTAGTAATAGTGCCCCGTTAATTGTGAACACCATGTATATGAAATCTCGAATAATTATTATTGCAGTTTCCTATTTCGACTGTCATTAAATTTTCGGGGCACTTTTTCCATATCAACGTTTTTTGTTCGCTCTAGGGGGAGGGGGGGCTACGGACCTGTCTGTATGGCATGGTTGTTCAATCCCTAAGTTAACGCTGGAAGTATTTTTTAATTATTTTGTACTTCATGCACCTTATGTTCAATGAATAAATATTTGTCTTAATTATTTTGTACTACAAAGTCGCTGTTTGAACACTGCGCACTTTCTTAAAATTTGTTTAGTGTACGGAAATCCTTTTTTTACAGACCATTAAAATGTACAATTTTTTGATTAATTTAATTTTTTCGGTTTACTTATTACTTACCGTCTTCATTATAGTAACCTTGATTTAGCTTGGGTTTTTCTATGCTTACTAACTCAACCGTCTACTCTTACGCGGGTCTTCAATTCGCTGGAATAGCATAGTATAAACGGTATAAATCATCTTCGTTAACATGGTCTCCTGCCATCAGGAAACTGCTTAAGAGCCAAGTCTCCCTGCTGCATTTTCGAGTGATTCAGACGTTCGCGCCTTTACAAACTGTACTGCTATTTATTTATATTTTGCTTTCTAATTTTGCAAGCGTATACAGAAAGCATTCCCTAAGAGTCGTCTCGTCGGCGATTTAAAAAAAAACGAATAGAAGTTTGTCTTTTTCGGCTTCAAATATACCCATATTTTGCGTACTTATAACTTACTAAAAAATCACTCTTTTAAAAATCCGAGACGAGAGGCCTATTTCCACCAGTTTCTTCTTTCAAACAAAACAAAGAATTTCAAAATCGGTTCATAAATAAGGAAGTAATTTGTAAAGAGAGCTGCCCTTGCAAACACAATTTAATGCCCTGCACTGTGGCGACCTCTGCTTCGGAGCAAAAAATTCTTGATGTTCGCGATCGGATACTTGGCTCTTATGATTTCTGTATATACTTGCAAAATTAGAAAGCAAAATATCAATAAATACCAGTACAGTTTGTAAAGGCGCGAACGTCTGAATCGCTCGAAAATGCAGCAGGGAGACTTGGCTCTTAATTCTCATAGTCCGACGGCTATATCTGTTCCACTATCTCATAGAAAGAGAAACCAAAAAATCTCTATTTAAACTTACTTTTTTCCTGGAAATAAACAATCATGTTCTCATTCTTGCCTTGATCCCTTTTGGGCATTCCTTTTTCCACATATTGCTTTTGTTTGGTTTTAACAAAAATGTCCCTTGAAATGCTTTTCGAATAGGTAAAAGTAAGAATTAACCCAGCCATTTATTTGAGCGGCTCCGACATTCAACCAAAACCGTGCCGCTCCTCTCAAATTAATTAATTTTCATTTTTGTTCATTTTGTAAATTAAGTATGTACCTATTTATTTGTGGAACAGGAGGCCGATATCTGCCAGCACCCAGTTTTTGAAGTTCGGAAAGATATAAAATATCTATTATAAAGTAATAAAAATGACTAGAACATTTAAATCACATTGCTTGCCGGCTGTCAACTATGTACATAATTTATTAGTTGGCGGTGTGTTTTGATCACCGAAGTGCAAAAAACCGACGACCACCTGCTAATGCGAAACTCTTGTTCGCCATCTGCAATGAATAGATTTAAAACATCTCTTCTCAAACTGCCAAAGAAGGTGCGTATCTATACTTTTGAAACTCAAAACAATTCCAGATCGCGCTTTGTCTGCCATCTAGCGGAAATGTGAGTACTTCTTTAAAAGGCGTCAAGGTTAATAGACTTCATTGGCTAACTATAATGTATATAAACAAGGATACAATGTAGGCCGGAAATACGATTTTTAAAATGTCTGCTCAATCATCTATAAATTTTGTTTAAACATTTTACCTCTATTTACCATGGCAGCGTCAGAGTGAAGAACAACAATTTAAAATATTTTAAATGCTGCGACTTGGATTTGTCTTAACAGAATTAAACAAACGATGGCTTATTTTAAAGGTCCCTCTAATCTAATTGAATTTTATTGCAAAAAAATTAAAAGTTAATTTGTATGCTCAACGATATTTGACTCCATCCAAAAAATGTCATTCTCCATCCGATTTCTTAAAAAAATTAAATGCAACCCTACAGCTTTTCTTACTTTGTTTGGTATGCCATTAGTTGAGAAAAATAATTATATAAAACCCGAAGATTGATATCTATTTTCGTTTTCAAACAATTGCAAAAATAGTAGATGAGGGTCGAAGGATCCCATCTTTATTTGATTTATGTAGCTTTAGGTACGAAAAATACGGCACAATTTGCTTAACAATAATTAAAACAAAATTAACTGAAATACAACAAAATTACTTATAAAATTAACAAATTTATTGGAAATGTTCAAATTGTCTTCCATCGATTTGAATGCTGCAATTTAGCTGCCTCCAAATGGAAAATACAGCCGCTTTGATTTCCGCTCTAGATATGCTATTTTATTGTAATAGATCACGGCCCGCTTCGCTATTATAGGGTATTTACATTTAAATAAATAATGCTACGATGCCCTTTTTAATAAAAATTAAACAATAAAACACTCCAATTAGGTACTTAAAGGTACTCATACGAGAAAGAATAATCACTTATGGATAAATTTGGATAAAGTTTTAACATTTATTGTTTTATTTAGGGAATTAAAAAAGACGGGCCCTCCGATCCTCATCTACTATTTTTGCAATAATTTTAAAACGAAAAAAGATATGCACTTCTGGTTTTCAAATTTCTTTATCTCAACTAATGGCCTATCAAACAGAGTAAAAAAAGCTGTAGGATTGCATTTAATTTTTTGAAGAAATCGGATGAAGTATGACATATTTTTAATAGTGCCAATTATCATTTAGCATACAAATTAATTTTTAAAGTGCTTATAACAGAAGTAAATCAGCTTAAAGAGTCCTTAAAAATGAGCTATAGTTTGTTAAATTCGGTTAAGCCAAACGCAAATTACACCATTTAAAAAAATTTAATTGTAGTTCTTCGACCTGCCGCTGCTGTGGTAAATAGAGAAAAATTGTTTAAACAAAATTTATAGAGGATTTAGCAGAGATTCTGAAAAGTGTATTTCCGACCTACATTATATCTAAGCTGTTTGGAGAAATTAAAGATTTCTTGAAACGCCACAGTAAATACGACCCCTAGGAATGAAGTTAGGAACTTAAAAATATTTTTAGCTGAATTCTTTCGGCTATATTTGTTAATAAATTTTTTCCCCACAATCGTAGCATGAACGGTTTCCATGATATAGCCGCTCCGTAACCTTAACTGATCACCCTGTATACTAAAATTTTGACTCAATCGAACATCGTTTAGCGTTGCCCCCTGCCCTTTTAAATAAACAAATAACACCACAATACATAGTGCATGGATGGGTCAGTCTATTCAATGATGGTTGTTGATGACACACGTTTTTAGATGCAAATAACTAAAAAAGGTTTTGAACGTGCTGGAACTTGTTATTGCATTTATTATTCAGCATGTTTTAAGCCATGCAGCTTTGGTTATTTTGTGAGTGAAATGCACCTAAAATTAGAAAGCTCTCAAGCATCTGAGCACCTTCGAAATCAATTATTTGTGGATAAGTACGTAAAACAGTATTGTAACATTGTAAGCTTCCCTGACTAAAGCAGACCGACTTTACAGAATATTGCAGTCACTTTTCCTTACACCTGGCTCTTGATGATAAAGCAACATTTGGTGCTGCACAACAAGGATCTTGCTGCAGCCAAAGTCAATAAAGACTTGGCGATATATATTGTTACATACAGTACCTAGGGTTGTTTACGCAAAGTGTGATTCAATGTTTTGTTTATAAACAAGTGAACAGATGTCTTCTACAGCCCTGTTTATAATCAATCAGAATTGTGTAGAAAAGACGAGGGTATATAAAAGCATGTAAGAGACAGTGAGATGTGAGAGTCAGTCAGTTCTTTTAGGAAGTGATTTGAAAAAGAAGGCGAAAGTAGTAGTAGGCGATAAATATAAGTAAAGTGTTTTATGTCATATGCTACATTAAGTAGTTAACTAACTTTTATACACCAATCGCTTCGTACAGACACTTTCACTCACTCACAAGAGTATTTGTACCAATGAGAAGCATGGGTAGGTACGTATGTAGGTAGCTAAACTGTTCGCCTTTTGGTAGTTGCAATGATACGATATTTAACAATTTCATTTACAAGTGTTAACGTAGCTGTTGCTTCAGCTGACACTCATAAATGAAATTGTTAAATATCGTATCATTGCAACTACCGAAAGGGCGAACAGTTTAGCTTTTGACTAGTTTTACAAGAAATATAAAGAACTTTTTACTTATTACTTACCATTGATTTGAGCATTTACGACTATGTTTGATTCACCCTGTTCATTATACGATAGAATATTATCTGTGTCAGATTCATAAACAAAATCATCATCTAAATCATCAGCACTGCGATGAGTTTGTTTGCTAACATTTTCACTTAAGTTTCCTTTCATTCGTTCCAATCTTTCAGATTCCAATTTCTCTAGTTTTTCTTTTTCTTCTTTCGCTATTTCATCTTCTGTTTTTAAACGATCAGACGGAATGCCCCTTGCTTCAAATTTTAACTCGCGCATAATTTTGTCATAATTGTCCACTGATGGTTTCATCACTAAAAAAGGATTTAAAGCGGATTACATATGAGAACGAAAAATAACCTATACATACATAAAATCAAGTCCGAAAAAATGCTTATGACCCAAGGTCATATACAGTTTGACCAATGGAGCAATATTTTGTTTCCGTCCTAATACGTAAATCGGGATACCGGAAATTTGATGCATACGTCTTTCGCAAGTGAATCAATCTAAGATGTGCCAGGCATCATGCTCGATTCGTCGGGAGACCAATACACCAGAGTGCGTATGGCGCAGCTGTCACTTACTCTTACTGTCAGTGGTGTTGCCAGTTTCAAGATTGTTATTTTAGCAAAGTTAGTAGAATCTTTATTGATCGCTAGCATCTAATGATCACTTAATAATAATAATAATAATAATATTTATTGAAAAGAAGTTTACAAACAACCTTCAAAAGGATACAGCACAGCAAAGCTGGTATTTCCTAAAAGTAATCTAATACAAAAGAAACTAATTGCATAAAACTAAAGTTAGGTAAAATTGAAATGTAACAACAGAGCCCTGATCAGCGCAGTGAACTGCCACTTCTCTGCAGATCCAAGAACGTCGATCTCATTCTTAATGCAAAGGACTCCAAAGTCCCAGATTTAGTAAATATGGTACGATACTTGTTAAAAAGTTTTGGCGCAATGTAAGCAATAGTAGCTTCGAATTTCGAGGAATTGTGTAAGGGAAGAGTGAAAGTGTCAACGTTTCTTAGATCCCCATTATGAGAGTCGCCACGCTTAACCAACAAGTCATTTAAGTAAACAGGTGTGCCAAACTGTACAACATTAAAAATCAATTTACAGTACGAAAGCTCAAAACGGAATTTGATTTTCAGTAGACCCAAATCATTGTATATGGGTGTAACGTGCTGTCTGCGATCGATATTATAGGTAAATCTAAGGCAGGAGTTTTGTAGTTTCTGAATTTTATGCTGCATTGTTTTAGTTAGAAAATTGTAGTAGACACTTGAGCAGTAATCCACGTGGCACAATATTAAAGAGCTAACAAGGCGCGATTTAATGTCACTCGATAAGTAATATTTAAATTTGTATAGTGATTTGCGAGGTGATTTGAGTTTAGAATAGGCTATGCCTATTTTTTTGTTTACGTGAACTCCAAAGCTCAGACATGAATCTAGATAGACACCAAGGTTCTTTATGTTATCCGATAAGCAGAGTTCTACATTATTAATACGAATTTTACAAACAACACTTGTAACAATGCGGCTACGGAGTACATTTGAGCCTAAGCATAGGGCTACTGATTTAGAGGGATTCAGCAGGAGGCCATTATTATTAGACCACTCACATATCTTATTTAAGGTCGTATTCAGATCAGTTAAACCATATTGTAAGTTTTCCGGGGTGCAGGTCCTATACACCTGAGTATCATCGGCAAATTGATGAATATGACAGAGTGAGTTGTCAGTAACGGAGTGCAAGTCAGCTACAAATAGGGAAAATAAAAGAGGGGCGAGACAGCTGCCCTGGGGAACTCCCATAGTAATAGGTAGTTCGCCTGATATAGTTCTTTCCATCTTCACCGTTTGAGTTCTGTCTGAGAGGTAATTGGAGAACCACTGAACAGCTGCGGGATCAAAGCCATAGAATTTTAGTTTAGTTAATAAAAGATTGCGATTAACCAAGTCAAATGCCTTAGAGAAGTCTAGGGCGACCAAGAGTGTAACCTGTCCTGTATCCATCCCCCGACAAACATCATCGGTAATCTTCATAAGATCTTCACAGCTGTGCTGTGTTTCGCACGGAAGCCCAATTGGAAAAGAGGCAGGATGGAATTAGATTGAAGATATTCAGAAATCTGTATATAGACCAATTTTTCAGTGATTTTCATGAGGGTAGGTAAGATGCTTATAGGTCTCAACTCATTAAATCGTGTCGCCACTGGTACTTTAGGGAGAGGGGTTACCAACGCCTTTCTCCAAACGGCTGGCACAGAACAAGACGTTAACGAGTAATTAATAATATGGAGGAGGGCAGAATCAAAGAAATCATACAATACTTTGATCATTTTAATATTGATATTGTCTATGCCAAATGAGTCAGAGCTGATGCTATTGACAATTCCTCCAAGATCCTCCAGAGAGACAGGATGAAATGAGAATCCAGCAGATGGATACTAAATTTGTGTTTAATTGTGAAATTTTAGTCATGTAAGTATTAAAAATGGACGTTTTCTTCAATAAATGATAAATTTCGATCGTTATTTATTTACGTTTCGTTTAATTTTCTTGGGACTGATGTTCGCCTTCTTTTAAGTCAACGATTTGTCGTTTTTTTCTTATACATTGCATGCCACTGCAACTGCTTGGCAACAAACGCAGCGTTGATTTGATTCATACCGATCTGCTTCTGTTATCCCCATCAAATATATATTTAAGTAGCCGCGTCGCTTTTGCTCTTATGCGGTGCGCGCCTAGCACTATCTGCGACTTTGTTTGTCTGAAATTTAATGATATCTAAATTGTAGTGTCCAAATGGGCGATTAAACATTGCATCCCTATTCCAGTAAGTATAGAAATAGCGATAGTTTCCCATCTCTATAATATTGAAATTTTTTTACCTATACAATAATCCAATAGAATTTGTGTATCTACAGTCACGTGTTCAAAGACAGCCAATCAGGAGAACATTTAACTGAAGAGTGCTTATGGGCTATTTTCATTTATGTCATCTGGATTACTGTAGCAACGGAAAAATGTCTATTTTGCACTGCTGTCGAATTTTTTGCACAAAATGTCATTTCCAAGATTGTTCTTTTCAATTTTAATTTCTTTTTAACAAATTGTTCTTTTTGGGCAAAAAATTTTCTTACCGAATAGCCCTCGAGTCTTGATAATTCGAAATAACTTGATAAACTTCCTCAAGCGGGTTTCTCTGTGCAACATACCTCCGCCTTCGGCGTCGGGATGTTGCCGAGAAACCCGCTTTCGAAAATGTATCAAGTTATTTCGAATTATCAAGACCCTTGGGCTATTATAAGTGATAATGGAAAGAAAAAAACGTAAATCAAAATATTTTGACATTTAAACCGTAAAATATCTTGCACAGAAGCAGATGAAAATGAAATCTCAATGTTACAAGCTCAAACATAAAACACTTATAGAGCGAAAAAAAGTAGCCACTACGCATTGTGGATGGTGCTAAACAACCAAACATCTAACTTTGCTTTAGTTCATCATGACGCGTCCTGATCAACTAACGCATTTTTGAAACAGATTCTAAAAAAGAGCCCTAAACTGACGGACACCTGACACGCATTTTTTGTAAAAAAGATAATGTAAAAATGGAAGGACAAAAAGTAACAAAAATTAACTGCGGGCACAACAAAATAAAAATGAATTTTTCTTACCATTGTCATCTTTAGATTTTTTCAATTTATTTACTAGTGGTATTAGATCCTTCCACTCTGAATCCAGCTTTTCGGTCATCTGCAATGTTTGTTCCTTTGTGATTTGTTTTTCAGCTTTCCTTTTTTTGGATTCTGCAATTATCTGTTCAATCAATTCTTTGTGTGTTTTAGCTCCCTCTTTATTGGTATCTTTGAGTATTCCATTCCCGAAATGAGCTGTAGCTACAAAATCCGATTCCAATCTACCAGTCTCGTTCTCCCCATCACTGTAATCATCGTCAGATTGAGGAGTCTCAAATTTTTCAATTTCATTTAATGTCTGCCCTTTATGCTCTAAAATTCCATCGTCTAGACTAAAAATTGAGCGTTTATTTAGCACTTTCACTCCTCGTTTCACTCTTTCTGCTGCTACAAATCTCGCGGAGGTGCGATCTTCTTTCGAAAAATTAAAATCTTGCTCTCCTATACGTCTATCAACAAATTTGTTCGATTTATTCTGGCTTTTGTATTCCTGAAGCAACGTTTTTTTCCTTTTCGTTATTGCTTTAGCCCTAGAGAACCCAGGAAATCCTTTCTCGTATAATGAGTTGCGACCAAGCACTTTCATTTTCTGTTTATTTATGTGAATCTCGAAAGGATTGAGCGATTTCTTGGCATTTTTGGATTTTCTTATGTTACTGGCTTTATCTACTGTCAACTTCCGCCTTTTCTTCGTTTTAGCCATTATTCAGCACTACAATTTCTACTACAATCTAAATATTCTCCAACATAACTACCAAAAGCACAAACACGTGATACGAACACTTGCTTTTTGTTAGGTTATGTGCCACTTTCCACCACTGAAATATATTATTAGAAGCGCAATGCCATATAACAAAAGTGTGCTAACATGCATTTCGCGCATCTCCGCCATTGCGGTCAAGTTGAGTTTGCGCAGAATAGGTATTTTCGTGTTTTGACGTTTAGCAAGGAACAGATGATTTTATTTACAAAAACTTTTCATTTTGTTTAGAGATTTGTTAATGAACGGAAGTTTTAAGAATGTGTATTCTACCCATTACTGCTTATTTTCCATCACAGAAAAATACAGTGAGTGAATACGAAAACCTTCAGACTGGTTATAACCCAACCTATTTGCTTATAACCCTCTAAAAAACTGAATAAACTCACGTTACTGGAACTTGTGCACCCTAAACAAGCGTTTTATATTTTTTGCTGCATACTTAATGTGTACCTCTGTTTATAACAACTTTTCCCCAAGTTTTTTGTTTCTCTTCCGTCTTAAACAATAATAAAAGCAAACCGTGCTGCGATGATAAATTTATTTTGTGCATTCCCACACCACAATCAGGTGTTTTTTGTAGAATTTATTGAACACGCTCACATACCTTATGATTATCGATCCAGCAATTTCATCTTCTTAAATTGAATGATTTATCGTGAGACAAATTATTGTGTAATATGTTTGCACTTTTAGGACCGGTTGTTGAAACGCGGATCAAAATTCAACGTGGTGCTACATTTAATTCGTGGTTCGTTGCTGTAACACAGCCAATAACGATGTCAGTACCTTAGCAACGAATCTCGAATTAAATGTGGCACCGAAGTTAATCTGCGTACAAACAATGCTTATTATAACGTATTACAATAACGTAGCACATTTTTTACCTACTATTTGAAATCAAAAGCAATTAAAATCAGGTATACGATAGAGTACGGCATTGTATGGGTGGCGAAACTTCGATAATAAGAGAAGCAGGTCGAAAAAGAATAGAAATGTTGAAATGTGGTGCCACAGACACATGATGAAGAAACCGTGGATAGCTAAGGCTAGCAATAGGGAGGTATTAGAAAGAGTTGGGTAAAAGCGAAAGGTATGGAAGACTATAAAGAATAGGAGGGATAGGATGGTAAGACACCTTCTGAGACGCGAAGGAATCGTTCGCGACATACTAGTCGGGGATAGGAATAAAAAGAGGTAGAGGTAGGCCGAGGTCAGACTACTGCTCTCAAATAGTTGGGGAAGTAGAATGTTATACTTTTAGGGAAATGTTCAGGATAGGAAAGTCTTCGAACTGAGAAATTATGATGATGATGCGACAAATTGGGAGATTTAAGAAACAATTATATATACAATAGATCATTTGATTTTCCTAACTAAACTTTAATGACTTAAAAGGATTGTAACTAATAAATGCAATGTTCAAACAAATGGAAAACGGAGTAAAAGAAAATGCACACTTTTATCAAATTACAAATGAAATGCATAAATTCAACTAATGTTGATCAATTTATTATAAAATAAAACATGTACATATATTATAAACTACCTATTAAAAATGTTAAGTAAACTGAAGATGTGAATACGTAATACATAAATGCTAGAGGTAGACCATATGGTCTTAAATCACTATTTTACACCCAAAACCAAAAAAAGGAAGTGCTGCACACATGGTCACTGGCATCAATAGGTAGAAAAGTGGTCACACTTCAGCGAACACCTAATTTCAAACTCTGCACATATCCTTCTCTTAATTAACTCTAACATTAACTAAAGAATCTTCAGGTAAAAAAAAGCACACTTGCTAAGATTTTCATTAGAATTATTACTCTATAACGTTCGCATCGAAGTCTAGTAGCACACTCACTGGTACGAGAAGAGCTTTGACGCATGGAAAAATTCTTGTCGTTTCTTAATCTACAAATCAAATATGTATTAAAATAGAACATGTACAGTCTACATAAATTATTACATACCTGAAAAGAAAAGGCGCGGATAGATGCGAAAATTTTAGAACTATCAGTTTAACTTCCCATGCGTCAAAAATTTTAACTAGAATTGTGCAAAGAAGGATGGAGAAAAAGGCGGAAGAAATATTAGGAGAAGATCAGTTCGGATTTAGACGAAATAGAGGAACGCGCGAGGCCATTCTAGCTTTACGAGTAATTATAGAAAAAACGATAGAAAAGAGAAAGAGCGTCTATATAGGATTTGTAGATTTAGAAAAAGCCTTCGACAACGTAAAATGGGGGAAGATGTTCGAAGTGCTGAGAAAGGTAGGGATGAAATACAGGGACAGAAGAATAATACATAATCTCTACAAAGAGCAAAAGGCAGTTATAGAATGTGAGCAGGAACAAAGGGAAGTAGATATCCGGAAGGGAGTGAGACAGGGATGTGCATTGTCACCTCTAGTTTTCAACTTATATATCGAAGATGCGATTAATATTGTTAAGGAAAGAACAGCCTCAGGGATCAATGTACAGGGCCAAACTATTAACATGCTCAGATTTGCGGATGATATAGCAGTGTTAGCATCTAGCAAAGAAGAATTAGGAGCGGCTTTGAATGAAATGGAAGCAGTTTTGACACAGGGCTTCGGCATGAAAATCAATAAAAAGAAAACTAAAATTTTGGTATGTAGGGGATGTGAAAATAGAACTAAAATGGAAATACAAATTGGAAATGAGAAGATAGAGGAGGTCGCGGATTTCTGCTACTTAGGAAGTAAAATAACTCAAGACGGTAGGAGCACTAAAGATATAAAACAAAGAATGGCGCAGGGCCGAGTTGCGTTTAACAAAAAGAAACAACTGTTATGCTCGAGAACGGTTAATATAGAGACTAGGAAGAGACTCTTAACGTCGTATGTATGGAGTACGGCATTATACGGGTGCGAAACTTGGACAATAGGAGAAGCGGATAGAAAAAGAGTAGAAGCGTTTGAAATGTGGTGCTACAGACGCATGATGAAGATACCGTGGATAGATAAGGTTAGCAATAGGGAAGTATTAGAAAGAGTTGGAGAAAAGCGAAAGGTATGGAAAACAATAAAGAGTAGGAGAGATAGGATGGTAGGACACCTTCTAAGACACGAAGGAATAGTTCGTGACATACTAGAGTCAGAGATAGGAATAAAAAGAGGTAGGGGTAGGCCTAGATTAGACTACTGCTCTCAAATAGTTAGGGATGTAGGATGTTCTACTTTTAGGGAAATGCGTAGGTTAGCTCAGGATAGAAAAGAATGGAGGTACGCGTCCAACCAGTCTTCGGACTGAGAACCTTATGATGATGATGAAATAATTCACTCCCAGGATATTTTCTTTGTTTAACCGTGCACATCCAAGCACTTTCTAGAGTGGCACTGGCAGACCTTTTAAGCAAGAAAACACAAAATAAGCCAGTCTTAACAATTGCCAAAGCACGAAGAGAAACACGAATTCAGTCCAAGTCTTCAGAATCACAAATAGTATTTAAAAAAGTACAAATGTTGGGTAAAAACGTAATGATCGCAAAACAACAAAAGAAATGTCAAACCCGAAAACTCCATTGTTAGCTCAACTGCGCAAGCCACATGTTCCAGACAGACTGGCGACGACCGCACCGCCATTAAAATTCCCCCTACATGCCGGCACAAAATATTCTCGCGCATCAGGCATCATTGCTTATCTAATAATTTATTTTTTTTTTTTTTTTTTTTTTAGTAATATTTGTGAAATTTATGGCAAATGAAACACTATGTAAAAAATGTTATCGAACTTATATATAAGTTCTTAGTTACTGTTATTTACATTTTTATTAAGAAAAAATTTTGTCACTTTTATACATTTTGTAAACTTTTAAATATATAATCTTGACAAAGCCTCCAACCAGAGGCGAAACGTCGATAACATTTTTTACATAGTGTTTCATTTGCCATAAATTTCACAAATATTACTAAAATTATTAAAAAAATGGCACAAATAATTATACAACTAATAATTTATATCAGTGCTTTCCACTCAAACTGGAGGTCCTATTCATAGCAGCGCGATCCTCGAAAAACGCATGCGCAATAATGAACATGTCGATGGTATAGCACACAAAAAATGTTGTAAGTGACTTTTTGGGCAATATTGGGTTAAGTGCTTAAGTGCATTAAAAATTATATTTGTCCACGACTATCTTACAACATACTCTTTATACTTGTGTTTCTTCAATCAAAATTAGATACATTATTCACTGCAGTGATTAATGAATATTATTCACTAAACCAATAGGAACATCGCTTTGATCCTTTTTTACATTTATTTAGTAGGCCGCGATCGCGATGTGTTAGTTCAAATTGAAACGTCAAATCAGCATGGTTTGCTTTTAATTTGAAATGCATATTCTAAAAAAGAAGATATAATTAGTGAGAGTGAAAACGAGATTTCTTTAACAGCACCAGCAATAAAAGAAGCTGCAGAACTTGCCTCATTAGATTCATTGCCCAAAAAACCAAGAAAATTATACCTGAGAGCATATGTATGAATCTTTCTTACACTGGAGAAGGGAAATGAAGGTAAATTCTTTCTAGGAATCTGTTTTGATAGTCGTGGACAAAGTATAGTATACAACTCGTTATAATGATGCTATTATTACCTCGGATGATTACAAAACTCGCTCGCTTCGCTCGCACGTGTTGTAAACTTCATCCTCGGTAATAATAGCATTCATTATAAACTCGTGTATAATAGTATAATATACTATTTTCGATGTTCTTTCATTGCGCACGTGTGTTGTAAATGAAAAACGTAATTTGAATACTGCTGGCGCCATCTGCCATATGTGGTAAATAGCTCTGGATACAGATTCCTGTGCATGTTGATAATAAGTGCACTTACCACGTGTTTTTTTAATTTCAAAGATAAAGAATTTTATATGTACTTACCACACCGCAGCTTACCACACATATTGAAAAACAACTTTAAGGTTTTGTTTGATGTTAGTTTGTTATGTTGTGGTGTATTTAGATCGATTAATTAAAAACTTAGCATTTACCTATTTCATATTGTAAGAATATGGATAACTAGAGGGGAGGATGCCAATCGCCGCTATTCCACAATGTAAATCGCGTGGTATCGTTCTTAGCTATGTCAATTTGAAGCCGCCAGATGTCAACTGGATCGTTAGCAGTGTTGCCAAATGTACTACTTAAGTAGTAGATCTACTACTACTTTTATTATTTTACTACTCTACTACTTTCCAGTTAATTCTACTACTCTTATTGCATTTTCTTGTTCTTCTTTCATCCTTATTTTTCACGCAATGCACCACATAAGTGGCGCGTCACAAACGTCAGATTTTCATTCCAAACAAAACAAAGCCACTTGCTGTCTGACGTTTTAACCTAACCTCTGAAATATAATTGTAGTTGTTTTCAAGTTTTTACACGTAAGCCCAACACACAAATTGAAAATAAACTGTTTTCACTGCAAAATGTCTATAATTTTATTGCAAAAACTAGTTTAAAACGTAAATAATATCGATAAACGTCAAATGGCACGTGCGTTTGTTTTGTTTGGAATGAAAATCTGACGTAGAGGCACTTATGTCCTGTATTATCATTTTACTTAACATAAACTTCGTAGGGCATCAAAAGTAGCAAAGCTGTGTTGCAAATTATTGTAATTCTGCTTTTAAAAATTAATTAATTTAGATAGGTTGGTGTGCCTCAGCGTGTACATGCATAACTAAAATAAATTGGAGTTAAAACTTTATTATCGACCGTATGTTAGACAATTATTGTCAAAAGTCGAACCGTAGAATAAGTCAATCAACGGTCGAAGTCTTTATTCCGGGCATTTTTTTAAAGCTACTACCCTTTCCCGCCAATCTACTACCCATTTCTGATTGGTTCTACTACTACTCATAAATTCCAAGTGGCAACACTGATCGTTAGGGCCAGTATTGTTCCAAGGGGCACAATTGTGCCGAAAGTGGCACAATTGATGATCATTTTGCACACTGGCACCCCTCTAACGAAACTGGCACAATTTGACGAAGCGAAGGTAATCAAAGCGTATTAGATCGCTTGACAAAAATAATAGAAGGGAAATTCCGTTTTATACCGTAACCGGCTATTTTTTGGTTATTCGCAGAAAAATGCCTATGTATATGTTTACATTACGTTAAGTTTACCCAGAAAAACACAACCACATATGTCCACACTCTAACATCCGTGGTCAGAGAGCCGAGAGAGAGACAACTTGTTTTTCTTTGTCTGTAATTTGGCGTTTACGTGTTCCATGTCCGTCGTTCATTCTTTCCTCATATATATTGCAGTATTTCTTACTCGGATTTATGTGATATTTGGTTCCTTGCAAATTAGATATAAGTAATATGGAGTTTTGTAAAAAGATTTGTTTTGGAAATAATATTTCCTTTTATTTAAAAGTCTTTTGCGTTTAAAATTGCCGCCATTTCCTAGCAGTGGCACAATTGGTGGTCAAATGGCACAATCTCATTGTCGCCAACAGCACAATTAAAATAATGCTAGGAACAACACTGGTTAGGGCCTCGTTTTTATTAAGAGTTAAACGGGGCGACCGAGAATTTTGTTCAATATTTCTGAATATAAGGCAATAAAA
Organism: Xestobium rufovillosum; assembly: GCA_963966045.1. Lineage (NCBI taxonomy): Eukaryota > Metazoa > Arthropoda > Insecta > Coleoptera > Ptinidae > Xestobium > Xestobium rufovillosum. The sequence goes on from OZ014504.1 coordinate 19,372,795, forward strand.
TTGCCCCAAAAATTTCTGTGGAAGCTTTAGTCATAAAGGAGTGGTATAACATATTTTTTGTAAGATTTATTTTTATTTTCGCAAAAATTTTGTGTTGAAATCTCACAGCAATATTTTAGGTTATGCTCGGATGTCAAACGTCAAATCTTAATTCTTAGTTCAAGTAGGATAAACTTGTTTAAATCTCAAAGGTAATTTAAATATGATAACACTGAAAATACAAGTGGTTGGTACCTACCTTTATTGCAGAACTTAGTTTAATTTCAACTATTTATTTATACGGCTAAGGATGATTAGTGACGGCTGACAAAATTATAACTAAAGTGTGTCCAAGTTGCATTTTTTTATCATTATGGCTGATGACTACAAGGCACTTCTAATTTTACGGCACTGTGTCCGTGGTTGTATCATTTTGATCCGTTTTCTATTTGGTATTAAAACTGAGGTAATAAGTTTGTAATTTTTAAATACCTGTTATAAGCGAATTCAATGTCAATAAAACATTTTGCCCCTTGATGCCACAAATTATTTGATGTAAGTCTGTTCTTTATTTCGTGAATAAAACGTAAAAAATACAAAAATTTAAACCTTAACTATCTCGGCAAACCGCCAGATTGACAGATGATTAAAACAAGGGAGTTGTCAAAAACTCAAACTAGTGACATAGCGCGTAATTCAAATTCGTAAGAATATCACCTGCTTTATTCTTAAAAAAATAAAATTCCAGGTTCAGAAACTTGATTCTTGAAATCGATCTTCTTCGAGTACCTTATTTTAGACAACTCATTAAAACATTTCCGCCTAACCTTTTGATTTTCTCGTAGAAATGTTAATTTATGTTTGATACTTCCATAAGATCCTATAATAAAATCAAGGCCCTGCTGTTGTGCGCGCCTCTGGTATGAAACGAGGAACTTCAAATACAGCTGGAAAAGGGGACGCTATTTTAGGCCCAACGTGCATAAGGCCCAGAGTAATATAGGGTCCAATGTGCATTAAGTCAAATGTGCACAAGGCCCAAAAGTCTCCCACCACTTCGTAGTCTCTGGACAAGGTACCAGAGTGACGCACTGCAGTGTTTATTACTGTGTTCCCTGAGCACGACCTTCTGTAACTTAATACTTGTAAGTGTTTATGTTTATGTTCAACTGTATTTACGAGGCTGCGATACAGTAACAAAGATATTAAGTTCAGTTCCTAATTCCACGACTGATTTAAATTATCATTATCACGTTGAATGCGGTCCGCTTAAATTTGCGTTGACTAATTAAAATGTAGGGTAAAGTACGGATAGTTGCCCAGGTCGGATAGTTGCCCCATTTCTCGTAACTCTGGGATGAAACTAGCTGCAGCTATACAAACTACTGCATAATATAGTGTGCAGGGATCAAGAATATTCTTGACAAATCCCCCAAACGGGTGCGAAACGTCTAATAAAAAAATACTACAGCTTTATTTATTAAAAAAACATTGCCAGAAATTTCACAAAATTTGGAAATTTAAAGTTTTTGGAACTGGCACACATCAAAGAAAAATTTAATGTTAAAATGAAAATCAGGACAATTTATAATTTCCAGTTGAATCCGACAAGATACTATGAATTTTGGTCTTTCCGGACGTCAAGTAACCTATACAGGATGTTCCAGTTTTATTGTCACAAATGTCAAATGGAACATGTAGATAGAACATGTGTAGGAGTAAGAATTCAATATATGAGACAAAGTATATATATATATTTCTTTAAGCAAGACGAAGAACTGTATAATAGCCACAGATGGTTTATGTAACTTGAAACTCTTGAGAGGGAGAAAAGTTTGACATGCTAATAGTCGAGACGAAGACAAGGGGAGTTATGCGAAAGTGCGTGGCGCGAGAACACGTGTATGTGGAAAGGCGAGACACTTTTATGGTGCATGTGCAATAATAGTTGTAGTTATATTTGTGCATTATGAAAGTAAGGTAATTAGATAATTGGCCAAGGTAGATAGATCGCAAGTATAGTTAGATAAATGTAGTACTGTAGTAATAGATGCATAAACAAGTACAGTAAAGTGTAAGGGCTCAAATAGAGAAAGATAGAGAAGCAATAGTTAAAGTAGCGAGACGAGTACGTACTAGCAAGAGGCGGACCACAGAGTCCAGCGAGAAGCACGTGATTCTCAAAGGGGTATATAAACAAAGAAAGAGGCGGACCACAGAGTCCAGCGAGAAGCATGTGATTCTCAAAGGGGTATATAAACAAAGAAAGAGACGGACCACAGAGTCCAGCGAGAAGCATGTGATTCTCAATAATTAAAGGCCGAAACCGTAGCATAAAGTACTCGAATAGCAGCAAAGAGAGTGTAGTTATGAGCTTATTATTATTGCTTATGTGTCCAGTTGCTAGCACGTACTAGCCCAAACGTATCTGTACTTATACGACACGCCAATCTATATGTTCATAGGGAATAGGTACCTAATCAGCAGATACCCGGAGGACATGGTAGCCTCAATGGTTACAAAGTTGGCAAGATGAAGACCGCCAGGTCACAGAGCAGATTCCCCAGTTAAAGCTGATTCCAGATGACTGCACCAGGGGGGTCACCGAAGGCGGGTGACCACCCGCTGTAAGTACACAGTAGTTATTGATTGTACTGTCACTCAGGTTGTCTTTCTAATTTCATGTTGTTGCTGTTTTATTTGGGACTTCTACACGAGCTGTATGAATGTGCGTTCTCTCTATCTCTCGTTCTCTACTGCCACCAGCCAGCTAACAATAATTTATGAAGTAATGAAATGTACTGTTTGAATAAATAAATTAATTGTGGAACCTAAGGCGTTATTGTTGGTTATTATGGTAAAATTGGAACGGTGTACCAGTACACCCTGTATCATGAATAGGTACACCCTGTATCATGAATACTCTGAGTAAAATATGGTCCAACACATGTAAATCTAAGACAAAAATTTCGTATAAACGTGATGGAAAAATACTTCATAGTCACTCGAATAGATGCTTGTAGGAATACATTTACATTTTTTTTATTAGTGTACCGCTTATTATTATTAAAGCGATTATTATAAGGTCTAAAGGTGTTATTATTTTGAGGTAATGTAGATACTTGAGAAACAGCTGGTTTCCCTAAAACTCGAATATGCCTTTCTGCGGCGGAGGGTGTGGTGTTTTCAGGTAGACGACCCGAGGCGAGGGTTGCGGCAGTCAAGATACGGCTAAGAAGTAGAGCAGTAGAGTCTGACGTGGTTTACCGTATTTAAAGGGTAATAAGTGTGCTAATACGAGGGTGTTGCAATAATTCTGTGAACCGGGAAGGTTACCCAAATGAGGGCAGATCAGGTGTGATTGGTATGATAGTTTTATTCTTATGTGAACAGATATAGTTTTACTCCTACCGGGGCAGATCTAGTTTTACTCCTACGGGGGCAGATTCAGATTTACTCCTACTGGGAGCAGAGATATAGTTTTACCCCAAAGAGTGGGGCAGATGAGAGCTCGAGCTAGGCGCCTAAGGTTCCCCGACAGGAACAGTGAAGTGAGATATCCAGAGTTACCCTGTGATGGGCAGATCCAGATTTACCCTGTGAAGGGCAGATACAGATTTCTATGTGTAGCTATTCCTAGTGGTCTCTAGGAGACATTTAATAATCTCCCTATAGGTAACGTCCATTCCTGCGGGCGTATCCTCCCGTAGCGACTTAGAGAAGGCTTTATGTGGGAAGCGTGCCGAAGGAGTCACTCCCAGCCCAGCAGCCAAATGAGGGAGGCTAGCGGGTGGAGGACCCGCCGTAAGTAACGTAACCCTTCATACTTATTGGGTCTCACAGGTATTTTCTCTTTATTTCCATGTTGCTGTTCTTGTTGATGCCACTATGAGCCGAATAATTACGCTGTATACCATTCTTCACCGACTCCTGCTGGAAGTAGCAGACCAGTCTATTAATCACTTAAATACACTATTAAATGTATCAATAAAAGGCGAGATATAACCTCCCGCTAGTTTGTTTAATTTCAAAAGAACTAAACCCACTACAATTGGTGTCAGGTGCGGGGTGAAGAATGGTAATGATCGGCGTAAATATTATGTACCTTGTGTTAGTTTTAAATTTAAAATATTTTCAAACACGATTCACAAACTACCAAGAATTCGAAATTTAGGTATAAGTTAGTTCGAGAACTTGTATAAAAAAAGGGGAAACACATGGCCTGGGCTAAGGGTCGAGTGTTCTCTCACGATGCAGTGCAGGTTCGTGGAACTGTATCTGGAATTTGTCACACACCCGGGGTGCATTAGGCCACTAATTAAAAAAAAAAAAAACCCAGAGATTGGGCGGGCGAGGGAAGTAGAAACGAATGCTTAGGTAGGGGCAGTGTAGTTTCTGCTATTCTGAAGTAAACATCACTGTGTTTTGCTATTTCTCACTTTAATTCGCCAAAATTCCGAGAAAATGAATCCAAAACGTTCGCGTCCGCGTCAATTGTCAACCTCTTCCGAGGAGGGACATCAAGTACCAACAGGTACGTCTCAGCAACTTCGCGAGCTAGCAAGTATTGTGAAATCGTTGGCTACCGTCGTAAGTGTTAATTTTTCGGCGTCGTCACCGTCACCGTCGACGTCGTCGTCATCTAACACCAGTGTGGTACCGAGCGGGTCTTCGGCTCCAATACGCGACAATATAATTCCCCCATTTAATCCAGAAAATCCTAATCATTCCATTATACGCTGCAACGGGTGGAAGAAATGCGGGATATCTGTCAGTGGTCGGAGCCCGTCACAATTATACAAGCCGTTTCTAAATTGCATGGAATGGCTAAACAATGGTACGAATCTTTACCATCGGTTTCTCATTCATGGCGCGAATGGAAGGTCATGATGATGGCAGCGTTTCCGATACAGGAAGATTTTCATTCGCTCGTAGAGATAATGATGAGCCGTAGAAAACTGTCTAGCGAGTCGTACCTTACTTATTATTACGATAAAGCAAATCTTCTTCTACGTTTAGGGATTACGGGGCCGAACGCGGTATCGTGTATAATTGGGGGCATTGGCAACAACATTATCCGCGAAACAGCAAAGGCGGGTGACCATCAGACTCCAGAAAGTTTACTGACATACCTAAAGAGATGCAGGGATATTAGTGCTAACGGAAGCTTTCCGCCGCGCGAATTTAAACCTCGTAAGGACAAACGTAAGTCGCGTGATACTTACCGCGTAAAGAGAGTGCCGAACAACTTATGTTTTATTTGCAAAAAACCGGGACACCAAGCAAGAGAGTGCTCTAGCGCAAAGTGTTTTAAGTGCCAAAAGATTGGGCACCGGGCCTCACAGTGTAAATCCAATACCGCTGTTTTGTGACTACAGAGCCCAAATCTAAAATATTATAAAGACGCTTGGATAGACGGACAGCACATAAAAGCTTACGTTGACTTGGGTAGCAGTCATACATTAATCAGAAGCGCTGAAGCCAATCAACGCAATCTAAAGATAAATGCAGACAATAAATTAGTGTTACGTGGGTTCGGGGACGGCCGCGTAAGTACCTTAGGTGAAGCGTCTTTCGAATTACGTCTAGACAAAGTGGTGCAAAATACTGTAGCGCAGGTGGTGCCCGATTACGCTCAGCAAATTCCGTTGTTAGTAGGCCAAACTTTTACTGAAAAACCAAATGTTCTGATCGTTAAAGATAAAGAAAATTTCGGAGTGTTTAACTGCGAAAAACCGTTTATCGGAGCCGGCAAATTGAAAGTGCCCCTGTGGGCAAAACGTGCGGAAGTACTACCCCCGAACCATGTATGTTTAGTAAGTGTTAGCGTAAAGGACAATTACGTAGGTGATTTATATATAGAAAATAGTATTAGACCGGAGCCGAACAAAGAACATGTCATACCTGGTACAATAGTTCATGTGACAGACAACAAAGAAGTGTTTATTCCCATAATTAATTTATCCGAACAAGAAATAACTCTAAACACGAAGACTCCGTTAGCTAGAGCGTGGCCCTGTTCTCCATTTGATGAGGAGGCAATCGTTTTAGGGATAAGTTCAGCGGCAGAGTCATTAAGACCTCTGCCACGCGACGAAATTGATATTGGAATTAATGATAATGCAATACGCAGACGATTATTAGAGTTATTAGACAATTTCCGGGAGTGTTTTGCGCTAGACAATTCGGAGTTAGGTGTGGCCAAATCAGCTGAGCTTCGGATTACCTTGGAGGAAACTAAACCTTTCATGTATCGTCCGTATAGGTTAGCTGTCCACGAAAAGGAACAGGTGAGTGGCATAGTAAAAGACCTACTAAAATGGGACATAATTAGGGAGTCCGATTCTCCGTACGCGTCGCCGGTTCTTTTAGTGCGTAAGAAAAATGGTGAATACCGAATGTGCTGCGACTTTCGGAAGTTAAATAGCCAGACTTGAAAACTAAATACCCCCTACCGCGTATTGATGATCAAATAGATTTACTTCAAGGGTCGAAGTACTTTACCACCCTTGACTTAACATCTGGATATCATCAGATACCAGTGGCGGAAGAATCCAAGCATTTAACTTCTTTTGTGACACCTTCCGGACAATATGAGTACAATCGTTTACCGTTCGGGTTGTGTAATGCTCCTAGTGTGTTTCAAAAACTTATGAATAAACTTTTGTTGCCCTACAAGGAAATAGCGGCCGTTTATCTGGACGATATAATAATTTTCTCAAATTGTTTGGATAGGCATTTAGAAAACTTAGAGACGGTATTGGGTGTATTGAGAGAAGAAGGGTTAACATTAAACCACAAAAAATGTAAATTTCTTTCGGAGTCCGTGACTTATTTAGGTTTTGAAATATCGAAAGAAGGAGTAAAACCGGGCGCCGATAAGATAAAAGCGGTCGCAATTTTCCCCCCACCAAAAGATCCGCGACAGGTGAGGCAGTTTATCGGGCTTGTTAGTTATTTTAGGCAATTTGTTAAAGATTTTGCCTTGCTATCGAAACCGCTGACAAAACTGACGCATAAAAATCGTCCTTGGTCCTGGGGTGAAATAGAAGAGCGGGCTTTCAATGTTTTAAAACAAAAGCTAGCTTCACGACCTATTCTAGCTATATACAACCCCTCCGCGTTAACTGAAGTGCACTGTGACGCTAGTAAGGACGGTCTGGCCGGTATATTGCTTCAGGAGGTGCAGTGTAAGTTGCATCCGGTGGCCTACTATAGTCGACAAACACTATCGGCGGAGTCGCGGTACCATTCCTATGAATTAGAGACACTTGCGGTGGTAGAAACGCTAAAAAAGTTTCGGGTATACCTACTCAATTTAGATTTTAAAGTTGTGACGGATTGTAGTGCCATAAAAGCATGTCAAAATAAAAAGGACCTGGTCCCCCGTATAGCCCCCGTTGGTGGCTGGTCCTTATGGAGTACAATTTCACCGTAGAATACCGACCAGGAAAGAAAATGACTCACGTGGATTCGCTTAGCCGTAACCCTTTAAACAACTCTGCTCCAGATGTAGAGATCCTTCACATTCAAGCAGCCGACTGGGTATTATCGGCCCAGCTGACTGACGAAAAAATTCAATTAATTCATGACATCCTTAGTAGACCGCCAGAAACAGATTACGAACGCAAAATTTATAAAGACTACGCGTTGCGCAACAACAGGGTTTATCGGATTACGGTTAGGGGTATCCAATGGGTTGTGCCCAGGGGAATGCGGCAACGGGTTGTTCGGCAATCCCACGACGAACTGGGGCATTTGGGGGTAGACAAAACGTTAAACAAGCTGTGTGAGCATTATTGGTTTCCCCGAATGAGTAAGTACGTTGAAAATTACCTCAAGTGCTGCGTGCCCTGCTTATTCGCGAAAACGTTATCGGGCAAGAAGCCCGGATTCTTACATCCCATAGAGAAACAACCTATTCCGTACCATACAATACATGCAGATCATTTAGGGCCGTTCGAAAAGACCGGAAAGAAAAACGAGCATCTTCTGGTGGTTATAGATGCTTTTACAAAATTTACATTCCTGCGACCTGTGCGATCCACAAAGACAAAATGTGTGATAAAATTTTTGCAGGAATGTTTCTTAACATATGGTGTCCCAACGCGTATCATAGTAGACCGTGGTACCGCATTCACGTCGAAACGGTTCAAAGATTTCTGTTTAGAAAATAACATTCGCTTAATATTAACCGCTGTAGCTACTCCTCGAGCAAATGGACAGGTAGAGCGATCTCATCGAACTGTATTAGCAACCTTAATTGCGTCCTGTAACGAAACGACCGAATGGGACGTCGAAATATCCAAAATACAGTTCGCAATAAACAATACTGTCCACAGAGTAACGCGGAAAACCCCTAATGAACGGTTAATGGGTTACCGACCCCAGCAAAGCGGGGCACACATCTTGCAAACGGAAATTAGATTGGCCCCTGAAATCCAACAAGATCTTGCGGTTATTCGCGAAGAAGCTCGCGCTCGTATCGCAACCGACCAAAATCAAAATAAAAATGCGTTCAACGCATCGCGTAAAGCACCGGCGCACTATAAACCATCGGACCTCGTACTTATCGCAAAAAATTTTCCTGGGGACGGATCTAGTCGCAAACTTAAACCGCGATTTATAGGGCCCATGGTCGTGAAGAAAGTGTTGCGAAATGACCGTTACTTGGTTACAGATTTACCTGGTGCGGTTAGGAGCGCCCGGCGGCCGTATTCCAATGTCGTGTCGGTAGACAGGATGAAACGGTGGGTACCCTCGGGTGGTATATCGGACGCCACTGACGATGAAAGTGCCGCCGAGGATGGTGTACCTTTAGTAACTCAAGAATCAGACTAAAAGTGCCTTATTATAATTTTTTCCACTTTCTTACCTAATTAGTTTTAGTAGGTAACATGTACCCAATAAGTTAGTGTTCGTGTAGTTTAGCTTTTAAGTAAAGTGAGTAGGATAATGTGACAAGAACAATTAAATCATTAAATATCGTTAAATATATTAACATTCCTTCTTGAGAGACCAAGAACTTGTCAGGTTGGCCGAACTGTAGGAATACATTTACATTTTTTTTATTAGTGTACCGCTTATTATTATTAAAGCGATTATTATAAGGTCTAAAGGTGTTATTATTTTGAGGTAATGTAGATACTTGAGAAACAGCTGGTTTCCCTAAAACTCGAATATGCCTTTCTGCGGCGGAGGGTGTGGTGTTTTCAGGTAGACGACCCGAGGCGAGGGTTGCGGCAGTCAAGATACGGCTAAGAAGTAGAGCAGTAGAGTCTGACGTGGTTTACCGTATTTAAAGGGTAATAAGTGTGCTAATACGAGGGTGTTGCAATAATTCTGTGAACCGGGAAGGTTACCCAAATGAGGGCAGATCAGGTGTGATTGGTATGATAGTTTTATTCTTATGTGAACAGATATAGTCTTACTCCTACCGGGGCAGATCTAGTTTTACTCCTACGGGGGCAGATTCAGATTTACTCCTACTGGGAGCAGAGATATAGTTTTACCCCAAAGAGTGGGGCAGATGAGAGCTCGAACTAGGCGCCTAAGGTTCCCCGACAGGAACAGTGAAGTGAGATATCCAGAGTTACCCTGTGATGGGCAGATCCAGATTTACCCTGTGAAGGGCAGATACAGATTTCTATGTGTAGCTATTCCTAGTGGTCTCTAGGAGACATTTAATAATCTCCCTATAGGTAACATCCATTCCTGCGGGCGTATCCTCCCGTAGCGACTTAGAGAAGGCTTTATGTGGGAAGCGTGCCGAAGGAGTCAGTCCCAGCCCAGCAGCCAAATGAGGGAGGCTAGCGGGTGGAGGACCCGCCGTAAGTAACGTAACCCTTCATACTTATTGGGTCTCGCAGGTATTTTCTCTTTATTTCCATGTTGCTGTTCTTGTTGATGCCACTATGAGCCGAATAATTACGCTGTATACCATTCTTCACCGACTCCTGCTGGAAGTAGCAGATCAGTCTATTAATCACTTAAATACACTATTAAATGTATCAATAAAGGCGAGATATAACCTCCCGCTGGTTTGTTTAATTTCAAAAGAACTAAACCCACTACATGCTTTTCTGTTAACGGTTCCTTCGCAATATGTAGGTACCTATTTCAGGAAACGTGAAAGATAGGATTACGAATTGTGATACATTTTATTTCCTTTGTGCGCCTAAGTGAATGCTAGGATCAAAGTTTGAAACTTTTAAATCAGAAGCGTCCTGAACTGGAGGAGGTTGAATAATGTAAAAAGTGCTCTAATTATTATTTTCGTTGTAAACTACTTACTGGCCTTGTACCGACCAGTAAAGATTTGTTTGCTGGGTAGTTTCTTTCTTGCCACTTTTAACAAGAAACATTAAAAATTTCAGTTTCTTACAGATATGCAACAGGCCTCTTTTTTATAAGGAACTATGAAATTTTAGATGGTGTTGTAAGAAGTGGAAAGAAATTATAACCGAAATACACTCATGGACAAAAATATGGAATATTTTTGATTTTATTTATTTCTCGGGAAACTTTGTTACGAACAGCTGCGACAGCATTTTATATTAGATACTGAGGCATCTAGTAAAAGCCTGGCAATAACAAGCAAGTATCACAAACTGTCATTGTGTTCTAAAAATCGAATTGAGTAAACTTCGTGTTCACGCCTGACTTTTAACTTTTCCAAGTAGTTAAGTTTACTCGTCAACCTAGGTGAACTGAGGTAAAATTTAACATTTGTTGATTATTCTGTAGCATTACTGTCTTCAATAATGCCAGAAGTTCGATGTTGCACTGAAGTTGAGGTAGCAAAGGTTGTAACTTTTTGTCAAATGTTGTTTGGAGACAAAGCCATATTGCAAGATTTGTTGGAATAACTCAGTCTGCGGTTTCAACATTTTAAACACTCACAGACAAACTGAAAATTTCGAAAAGAGGCCTGACCAAGGACGGAGACGGTGTACAACTCACCGGGATGATAGATTCTTAATGTTGCAGTCACTACGAGATTGTACCTTAACATCAACTCATTTAAAAAACCAACTTTTAAATGTGAAGCAAGTTAATGTTAGCTCCAAAACAGTTCGGCGAAGGTTGAAGGAAGCAAATTTGGAAGCGAGACGGCCTGGTAAAGTCCCTCGACTCACTCAAAATGCCAGGGTTCGCAGATTACAATTTGCTAGAGCATATGGTGACTGGACGGTTGATCAATAGAAGAATGTTATGTTTACCAACGAAACAAGAATCGTACTGTGGAAGCCAGATGCACGTAACCATGTGTACAGAAGAATTGGAGAAAGATATTCCAACTGTGCACTAACTCCAAACGTCAGTTTTGGATGAGGTGGGATAATGTTTTGGGCAGGCATTAAGCTGGCCACTCACTTACGGATATCGAAGAGGCGACGATCGAACGCGCCATTGACTGAAGGCCAATAATCACCACACACATGCAGTTATAGTACAGGCGCCGACTCTCAGTTTTCAAATCGAAATAGAAAACTGTGTGTGTGTGGGGCTATGCCTTCAGTCAATAAACAGAACTGAAATCTTTAAGCCGGACAGATAATTTCCCCTGCGATGGCTAATAAAAAGGTGAATAACCTAGATTTTCTGAGGGCGTTTACTGATATTTATCAAAACTCCCTTGTCAAAGACGTATAAAGGTAAGTACAGACCGGCCAACAAATTGTTGCCAACATGTTGCCAACATGTTGATATTGGTGTTGTCTGCATGTATCCCGTCAACTAGCAACAAGTTGATGGATACTCGTCAAGAGCGGGCGGCATGACATCAAAGAAAATTGTTGCCTGTTGCTTGTATACGTGTTTTCCATTTCAAGTGGATAACATCGCTCTGTCTGGACAGTGTTGTCAACAAGTGGCTAATAGGTACCTACCTTAAGAGTCCGGCGAAGCAGGTCAAAAGTTACACCTGCGGGGCATCGGGCCGGCGAGGTATCCGTTAGAAATCGGAGAAACTATCAGCTTTGTTGCAACACCGTCGCGCTAAACAGATTTATGGCACAAGAACAACGCACATTCAAAGCCCACGCTTTCGGTACCTAGTAAATGAGACAATGCCGCTCTGAGTTTACGCTCAGTCGGCACGGGGCGGCAGCACATACCATGGCATATTTTGCGTTTGCAGTGCTTTCGATCTACCACGATTAAACCTTCATCCTAGTAAATTTAGCAACACGAATGCCTCATTATGGTAGAAGAAGGTATATTTTATGTCTCTATTGAAACAATTTTTCGAAAACTGTAAATCTCTTGGCGCTATGCACGCGTGAAGTTGGCCAATTTCATGAGTGAACTGACACTTCCTAAGATAAAATTTTTAACTTTTCTTTCTATAGAAACATAAAATATTTTCGTTTATAAACTGTCCAAAATTCAACACTTCAGTTTTCACCGTTTAGAAACAGGTACATTAGACTCGTAAACGAATCGCCTGTAACTATATATCGCAGAGCAACCATCAATCTTATTTGTGGTGGAATCGCGGCACGGTAGTTCGTATTCCTTTTGATGATTTTAGGGGTGACCAAACAGAGAACTTCTTCGAAATCAGATTTTGTTAGTCTGACGAAATTGCGGAACGAACTACCATCGTTCAAAAGCAACTCCGCCATTAAGTTGTCACCATAACTTAGAAAGCAGCACTAACACCAGCAGCTGTAGACAGTTAAATGTCAACACAGCGTTTAGTTTGGACGCGCAACTGGTTTTGGTTTGGATGTGCAACACTGTTGACCACATGTTTCCAGATACAAGTTGCTGCGTCCAACAAATATGTTGCCAACAGCCGTCAACATGTTGCCAACAGTTGCCAACAATTTGTTGGTCGGTCTGTACATACCTTAAGATAACGTGCTCCTCTTTTGCAGCCAATCCTTTACCCAATATGTTCTCTTTTTGCTAAAAGTTTTTCAATATTGTATGTTTCGAATGTGCATGAAAAACCGTAGACCACTGGTTTCGTCCTACGGTTTTCCATGCACATTCGAAACATGCAATATTGAAAAACTTTTAGCATACATAAGACTACTGCTGGTAGAGCAGGAAAGTACGTAGAGATCTAAGGATGTTCCAAGCCCAACGATATGTTTGGGGTAGCATCCCGTATAAGATCTCGTACTTAGTACACAAAATCTGGATTTAGTTCTATAATTCAATGCCTGGCGGGGTATTTGCCCGAGGAATAGTTGTTCGAACGGTCCAGTACCACTCATGTTCTCTTTTTCTTGAACCTTATTTCTAGTAGTATTATAGAACACACTTGTTTCTTCGCCAGGACTGTGATATACGAATGTATTCGCTCTTATAAAACAGACTGTGAACTGCGTGTGTGTGGTGATTTGTTAGGTTTACCTCAGATCATGATCTGAGAGATTCTTGCCTTCAGTTGATAAACTGTACAGTGTGTGTTGGCATTCGATCATGGCCTGAAGTTAATGGCCTGAGGGCCATTATCTCTTCAATATCCGTAAGTGAGTACAGGGTGGTACAGAACTTGTAGAAGTGCGTGGAAGGATGACAGCTGACAATTACGTTGAAAAGATCTTGTCAGAACATGTGCTATACGTTGACTTCATTGGTTGCAACCAAAGTGAATAAGAGAAGTGCCTCCACTCCGTGCGGATACTGAGCTACGCAAATGTAATGTTTCTAGGCGACTGGAGTGGGGGAACTGGGCCGAGCGTCCGCGCGATTATACCGATGTCGAATGTATTGTGTATGATGCATCGATTTCATTACATTACCAAAAAATGGATTTATAGTGAAAAAGATACACGTTTGACGGTGGTCAACATAGACAGGTTAACCACTTATGTAAAATTATAGAAATTCCTCGGTTTCAACAAAAAGCGGTCAACTTATACGTCAATATTCACATAGGATTCACTGTATTTCAATTATTTAAAGTCAGGCCGTAAAGTAAATTCAGCAGCTCTTACAAAAGTCATATTTATTTTGAATATAATCTTGACAATTTCTTATTTTCTCAGTTCTGTTTTTTGAGGCCTGCATTTTGCTGCTTAGAATAAAATTGCATTCTTAACAATATGTAATTATGACCCAATGACGCCAACACATATTGATTCGTGAGATTTACATTCATATTTTAAAGTACCTACTACAGTTACTTTTACTTAAGAAATCATATAGTTAGGTCGTAAGCATCTCTGGTATCAATATGCTTGGGAAAAAACGTTCTAGTTTTCTTAATAAACAATATGTAAGAACTGGGATGCCCAAGTTAGTGTTCCCCTTGTTAAAGTGACTTCGTCTGAAATATTTTCGGGGTCCAACTGGTTGTTTTCAAGCTAAGATAAGCATGTAATACAATTGGTAATTGATGACAGATTTTACAAATAATCCAGCCAGGTAAAATAAATAACAGAATCAATTATTACTTCCTTATAGCACCAACTTTGTTTTGCAGTACCCGCTTTAATTAAATTTTGTTTCTATTTGTTTCCTTCGAATCAAAATGTTTTTCAAAAACGGAGCCCTATCGAGCAATTGCCCGAGGCCATTTAGCTGCTAATTTTGCTTGTTTTGAAATTGAGAAAAATGCTGTTTTTCCGTACGAAATTATATTTTGGGATACAGCATTTACGCCCCTTTATTCACTTTAACCAGAGTACTTCCTGAACGCTAAAACGATATGTATTATTGCATATGGCCAAGCGGTACGCCCGAACGAATGGCCCAGTTTGCTGCACACGGCACCAATGCCAGTATTACAGTTGCGTAGCCCGCTCTTCTGCTGCAACAGCTATCAAGTGGAGACACTTCTCTTATTCACTTTGGTTGCAACAGATTCATCCTAATGCATGACAATGCACTACCACATGCTGCTGCAATTATTGTAAACCGGTATCTTAATGAAATGGGAATCCAAAGTTTGGACTAGCCACCATACAGTCCAAACTTAAACCTAATAGAGCACTTATGGGATCAACTAAAAATTCGTATTCGAGCCAGGAATCCTGTGCCAATGATACTAAATCAATTGAGATTTGCCGCACATCAGAAGTGGGATGCAATTCCGCACGAATGTATACAAAATTTAATCTCCAGCATGCCTAGTAGAATGGAAGCCGTACTCCGCGTTCGGGGAGGCAATACTCGATATTGAGCAGCCCATGTTTTGTAACTCGTTTCGTTCTTTGGGTGTTAATGTTTGTCAGACCGTAATTTATCCATTCTATACATATTCAACTAATTAAGTTTTTGTTATTTGGTGTTTATTGAGGAGTTACTTGATGAACCGTTGTTATTAGATTACTCTTAAAATAGACAAAGATGACTTGATTCTTTAGTTTTCTATCTTCGTAATCTGTTATTATGAAAATTTAAAAATATTCCATATTTTTGTCCATGAGTGTAGTTAGGGCACTTTTAATCCTCCCCTTGGTTACAAATTTTAAATTTTCATCTTAGAATTCATTTAGGCTCACAATGTTTATTATCTATAAATCTATACCAAATTTCTTAATTTTATCTTCAATATGGTTTCTAAAATATTTAAAGAAAACTATCAACAGACGCACTTATTTGAGGGGCTGTAGCCCTTTTACGTAGTATTTTTCGATATGAAACATTTGTCTTATATATTTATATCATACTTATCATCATCACATCTCTTTCAGTTCCCGAATTCCCGACAATAAAATCGGACAACCTGTATGTATAGACACATTCACACATAGACACAGTCAATTTGCTTCATAGCCATTATGCCATAGAGATATTTATGATTTTATTTTTATACTTTATATGCAAATTTACGCAAAGTTATATTCATTCGGTGATACCGAAAAAAAGGTATTCACTTCTTTCTTATCGTAAGTACACCCATCTAAAATCGTCCAGTATCTTGCTACTAATGTACTAATCAAACGCCATAAACCGAGCGTTGCGGAATGAATACAGAGATAACAAAAATACTACTACTACTACCTACGCCATAATACGTGTAAAGCACAGAACACCCCACCAAAGGAACAGAGTAACACATAAAAGTGCCCTCGCAAGAGGCTACTGCGATAATCTGATGTGGAAGGGATAAATTGGGCCTAACGCACATTGGCCACAATGCACATTGGAACATAAAACACATTGGGCCTTATGTACATTGGTCCCTGTGCAGCGCACCCCTGGAAAACATGACCAACTTTATGGCTCTCGTTTACAAACCATACCTATGTAAGAATACGATTTTTCTCAATTATACAGGGTGTTTCTAAACAACATACAGATTTTTTTTAGAGACGATAGAGCAGGCAAAACGAACATATTTTTTGTCAATAAAGTCATATCCGCCAGGGCTTCGTTAAGAGTCCGGCAAACCCCTTTAAAATGAACCCGAAAACTGACTTCGTAGTGCTATGCTCATCTAAATGGTGAAAATTGAAGTGTTGAATTTTTGACAGTTTATAAACGAAACTTTATTTTATGTTTCCATTGAAAGAAAATTTAAAAATTTTATCTTAGAAAGTGTCAGTTCACTCATGAAATTCACCAACTTCACGCGTGCATAGCGCCAAGAGATTTACAGTTTTCGAAAAATTGTTTCAATGGCGACATAAAGTATACCTTCTTCTACCATAATCAGGCTTTCGTGTTACTAAATTTGCTAGGATGAAGGTGTAATCATGGTAGAGCGAGAGCGCTGCAAACGCAAAATATGGCTTGGTATGTGCTGCCGCCTCGTAGCGACTGAGCGTAAACTCAGAGCGCCGCTGTCTCATTTACTAGGTACCGAACGCGCGGGCTTTGAATGTGCGTTGTTCCTGTGTCCATAAACGTGTTTAGCGCGACAGTGTTGCAACACAGCTGATAGTTTGCTCCGATTTCTAACGGATTCCTCACCGACCCGATGCCCCGCAGGTGTAACTTTAGATCTGCTTTGCCGGACTCTTAAGGTCCCAGGACGCAAGAAACATTCCAAATTATAGCCCTGATATCTAGGCAGCCAGACGAATTTACAAATAAAGAATAATCATTGACCCAAACTGCATTCAAATATTCAACAGGCTCCAATAACAATAATTAAGAAAAAATTAATAGAAACAAAAATTTACAAATTAATAATGTTCAAATTGTCTTCCAGTTTAACGAGGTGTCTCGATAGCAATTCATGAACACCAACAAATAATGTTTGGGTTGTCTCGTACTATTCCAGCCCCGACTGCTGTTCTTGCTGCAAGGTCTTTAACATTTTCTACGGGTGTCTCATAGACCAATGTTTTCAAATACCCCATAGAAAAAAATCTATGCGGTTGAGATCTGGAGAGCGTGGAGGCCGACCCACAG
Organism: Xestobium rufovillosum; assembly: GCA_963966045.1. Classification (NCBI taxonomy): domain Eukaryota; kingdom Metazoa; phylum Arthropoda; class Insecta; order Coleoptera; family Ptinidae; genus Xestobium; species Xestobium rufovillosum. The sequence continues at coordinate 19,390,096 of OZ014504.1, forward strand.
ATCCATCCCGACCAATCTAACGCCCTGGACACGTTCCGTCTAGGAAATCACAAGTTGCGAGTGAAAAATGTTTCTAATCTCCTGGAGCCTTAACGAAACCCAGGAGTTCATGAGTTTATTGACAAAAAATGTTCGTTTTTGCCTACTCTATCGTCTCTAAAAAATCTGTATATTGTTCTGAAACACCCTGTATAATGTAGTATAAAAATGTCTTTCAATTCTACCAAAACTAACAAAAACTTGAAATTTCATCATAAATTATCTTCAAAATCGAATTTTTGCATTAATGTATACAGAAAACAATGTAATAAATTACAGTCTAATCAATTTTGGTATATTTTTTTTCGTTTAATTGATACAGCCATGAAAACTTTAAATTTGCGATATCTCAAAACTATGATTTCGTCGCTAGCCACATTTGTGCACTATACCATCGATGTGTTTCTCAAGAAAATAATCTTTGAAGAAAATTATATTTTGTAAACACTTACGACTGGCAACCGGCACTGATAAAGTTGGGTTTATAGGGAAAAAATCTTTAAAGAAATCTAGGTAGGAAAGTTGAACGTCGGGAAATGTATTTGAATGTTCAGACAGATCAAAATTTAACATTAGGCGCTAATGCTTTAAGACTATCGGAACGCTTGGAATATTTGAGGGATGTAACGTTCCCGCTGCCAATGGATTATTCCAACATGGTTTAAGATATTCCCATGATTATTTTTTTCTTGTTTCAATGAAACATAGATCTAGGACTGTTCGCTAATAATTTTTATTAAAAACCAGAAATTCAACTTTAAAATTTACTTCACAATCTATGAAAATCGGACATATTGTAGCTAGCACAACACGTTGATGCGATGAGTAGAGCGCCAGTAGAAGACGCAGCGGTCACAAGTAGTTTGGAAGCCCGCCTTGGTGTTTTCCAAGTGTTGACACGAGAGGAGGAAATTCTGCTATTTCAGTATACCGATGAAGGGTTGAAAAGAAAGATAGATATTTGCGAGAAGGAAAGTCCCACGGAGGCAGAGAGGAGCGAAGTGCATCATTTTAAATTAAAGAGAGGAATACTATACAAACGATGTGTGGTTAATGGAGAGGAAAGATTTCTGTTCATGGTTCCAAAACAAATGAGGAAAAGTTTGGCCATCAAATACCATGATCTGCACGGTCATTTTGGTGTCGAGAGAACGGTGGCACTAATAAAGAAATTCTATCACTTTCCGAAGATGACGAGCTATATCCGACAGCATGTAAGAATGTGCCTAGAGTGTATCCTAAATAAAGCACCCACTGCAAGACAACATGGACAATTGCATCCAATTACACCGGGCTCCAGACCCTTCGCAGTGATACATGTGGATTACCTGGGACCTTTTGTAACAAGTGCGAGGAAGAATAAATACCTGTTGGTGATCATCGACAATTTGACTAAATACGTTCGACTAGAACCTACCCGCGGCACAGACGCACAGTGCAGTGAGCCTTGGACAATACTGAAGAAATGAAGTTATCATTTGATGGCAGTTCAACTTGACATTTTGAAGATTACTACTCACTAAACACTATGCAAAAGTCAATGCTACCTGAAAGTTTCACATTTTTGAATTTTTAGCTCCTTTCCTGCGGTTTTCGTGTTGCGCGAAACTATATTGTCTCAGGTTTTTCTATCTGTGCCATAGTGAAGCAGTGTCATACTGACAGAAATAGGGAGTAGATATTCCTATTGACTATGGAGGTTACTAACCAAGGCATGTACTTTATAAAAACATTTATCTTGTTTGATTGTTTGTTGTACTTGCATCTGCGCCTAATGTCAAAGTTGCCAATCGAAAATTAGGTTCAATTTTCACTTTGAGGAAGGTTTTTAAAAAAACATCAAATAACATTTCGTAGTTTCAAAATTTTCTCATAGTTATGATTATAGACTCTCAAATTCCGTTCAGTTTTGCTGCGTCCACTTGCGACCAAATTTTTCAAAAATATTTTTTCAGAGCGAGGTTACTCCATCAAAAATGGTGATCCCATGAACGTTTGGTTTGAGGTCGACAAATCAAACCGGAAAGTCGCTGTATTTAATGAAATTTGTTCACGCCTGAACTTAACCGACTACAACAATGACTGCCAAGAAGAATTGACAAATGACAGACACAATAATTATATAGGGTGCGTCAATGATGCTGGGCGGAAGATACGTTTCTATTTGAAATGTTTTAGAGAATTCCAGAATGGGATGTTGCTTGGGACTAAAAAGCGTACTTTTTATAAATACCTTCATTTATATAAGGTTTCTCAAAAAGTAGTGACGAACCAACGTTATGTATTTTTTAAAGGATCACCTGTATATCATTACATATTTGGATTATACTCGGAGAACTATGTTTTTTGGTATTTTAAATTTTTACGTATCTTCAACTGTTTCCGAGATAATCACCGATTAAAAATGAAAAAACATACCTTTGGTTCGTGTCTATTTCTTGAATAACCCTGTATAAATGAAAGTATTTCTAAAACGCTTTTTAGTCTATAGCAACATCCCATTCAATAATTCTCTAAATACTCAAAAACATTTTAAATAGATATGTAATCTTCCGCCCCTGCATCGTTAGCGCACCCTGTATAGTCATTGTGCAAGTAGCGTCGTGGAACTTTCCTCACACTTAGTTTATATGAAGCTCTACCGTATAAATTTTGTTTCTTTAAAATCCATTCAGTAAAACACGAGTTATTAATTTTGTCCGGTGCCTCCATACATTCACTGCACAGTGAGACGCCCAGAAAACAATAAGAAAATTAATCGAGTTTATAAACGAAGTAGGGGCACCTGAAAGAATAATTACCGACCGGGGGACGTGTTTTACCTCGCTGAAGTTTGATCAATTTTGTAGAAATTACGGTATGAAACATACGCTGAATTCACCACGTCATGCGCAAGCCAACGGGCAGGTTGAGAGGGTGAACTCCACAGTTTTGCCAGTTTTGAGAGCGTCAATTGAAGACCTCAACTCTAGACAATGGGATAAAGAGATAAAGATCGCTCAACGCCATTTAAATACCATTTTTAACAAAAGCACAAAGAAAAGTCCGTTCGAATTATTATTCGGGTATTATCCAAGATTCAAAGAGGGTGCAATTAGAGAACTAACCTTAACAAATGAGACGTACAAACCACCGAAGGAACTAAAAGATGAAGCGAGAGAAGCAATTGCGAGAGAGCAAGATAAGTACAAGAACCACTACGATAAGAACAGGTATCTAACGACAAAGTATAACGTGGGCGATATTGTGTATATGAGAGTTAATCCTGTGAGTACTGGGGAGTCGACTAAGTTGCAAAAAAAATATCGAGGGTCTTTAACTATAACCCGAGTGTTAAACGGGGACACGTACGGCGTCGCCGAATTAAGAGCTGCAGAACAAGGGAGACTGTATGCTAGTACAGCCCACGTGGGTCAGTTGAAACAGTGGAAAAATGAAGCAGCCATTGATAGTGATAGCGAAGAGAGCCAGAAACCAACGAACAAGACACTAACGAAGAAGGATTAGGACCTCCGTGTGAAGGTAAAGATATTGTAGGACCAGACGTTAGCCAAGAGCCTACCGAGAGAAAACCCCAGCGGTTACGTAGGAAGCCACAATATCTGGATGAGTATGTTTCAAACTAATCTTGAGGGCAAGATTAAGGAAGGATGGCCGAGTGTTAGTAACTTTTAAGTTGACGGCTGGTGTTGTTTTCTTTCAGAGAGACAGTTGGTAGTGATAGTCTTGGATTTTTCGAGGCATGTGCGTAACGTCGGATTAGAGTGTCGTATCATTGTCATGTTTTAGTGTAGTCCTTGTTAATAATAAAACGATCATAAAGATCAAACACGTGAGTTTTATTGATGGAAAGTGTATGCTAACATGATATAAATTAAAAAAAAATAGAGTCCGCCAGTAACATTTATTCAAAATAAAATGTATTTACTAATACCTAACATACATTTCACTTATTTTCTGAATAACCTTAAGGGGCCCATAGACAGTGGTCTTTTCTGTCAGTTTTAACCGACGGGTAAGTACCACTGTTCCGTGATGAACCGCACATGTTTGTTAGCAGTGGCGGCGGCTTTGGCTCTAAAGCGAAAACAGTCAAAAAGGTGTTCGAAATGGATAAAAGGGTGGCTATTAAAACGTAGCACCCTCAGCCATGTTCAAAATACCATAGGTGAGGTTTGTATATTTCCTCTGTTGCCGCAGATGATTTGTTTGATTCTTTCACTTTCTTCAGCTCTTTCCTAAAGGAACCACGTAGTGAATCAATTTCCTTTTTTACTGTTGCTACAGTAGCATTCTCATCCGTCTCCTTCAGCTTCGTTAGCAAAAACGACGGTTTTTGCCCATACACATCGTGATAAGCCGACCGGATGGCAGGGAACGAGATAAAATATCAAACAGATTTGAAATTTTTGAACGACGGTTAATCGCGACGGGTTGCGCCCATACACATCAGTCTTATCGTCCGTTCGTTCCAACCTACTTACCCGTCGCGTCAGTTAAAACGGTCAGAAAAGAAAGCTGTCTATGGGCCCCTTTATGCTTTCAAGTACATATTTACCAAATAATAATGGCATAAAATGTTTGAATATTTAGTTGTTCATGGCATGCTAGATTTATATACTAATTTATAGAATAAGAAAATGGGAAATTTTTCGTACTTTGTGAAAATAATGATCACAAACTATATATTTTCGAAAAGCTAACAAGTAACAAATAGCACAACTCAATGGTAGTACCGTCTATTATCGATTTCATTTAAAGAAATTGAACTTTATGTTATATCCTGAAATCGTTTCAATCTAGAAAAATTTTGACTACACCACTGAATTGTTTGACGACAAAACCTTTTAAGAAGTTTTCATATTTTTAGTGTTAATTAGTAGTGGGGGGTTTAGAAATGTCGCGGCGAAACTTAAAACTTTCTGACCACACCACGTAGTTACCCAACTGCTGCGGCGAAAACTTATAAACTTTCTGACCACACCACGTAGTTACCCACTGCACTGCTTGTGCTAATTATCTTTGTTTTGGATTAAAAATGTCTGTGTTCTTTAAAACTATACACTTTATTTACACAACAACATTCGTACATTACTCGTTCGATGAGTGTCCAGACAACACCTTTTCTTTTTACAGAAAAAACTAAATCTACCGCTCTACCAGTCTAACAAAAAATACACTTAGGTAAAAGATATATAAACCAGACGGTTAAGTAATGCAAAATATAAGTTCAGCAAATGAACTGTTGACAGAAATGAACCGGTACCTACGGTACCCCGCCCTGTATCGGATTACACTATAAGATGTTTCTCACTAAGTGCACATAGTTTGACTTATATCTGCATTGCTATGGATTTTAAACAGACAAAAGATAAACAAATTATACAGAAATGGAATTGTAACAAAACTTGTGAAATGAATATTATTTAATATGTTCGCAACTGAACATCCCGGCCCCCTTGAAAGGCTGGACTTTCAAAGAAATCAAAAAATTAGTTAATAATAATGTCTAACACAAAAACATAAAATAGATAGTAAAAAAAGGAAAGAAAACTTACACAATATCTAAAGATAACCTAATATGTAACAAAAAAATAAAAACAAAAATTACATACAATCATAAATTTCGAAATAACAATAACACATGTATGAGAGTAATGCTGACATTGAATTAAATTACTCGTGAGAATCGCCACTTTCACTGTTATCATTCGTTCACTGGTAGAACGCAAATTTTTGACACTGCACGTTTATGTCTTTCCACTATGTAGCACTTTTCATAGACACTACACGACAGACCCCATCTCGTCCGCGATGAAGTTCGATGACGCGGCCAAGCTGCCAACAGAGAGAGATGGTATGTTGTCTTCTTTTATTAATACAAAGGGATCCAACTGACATTAGATCGTCGAAATTTTGTTTCCATTTTGTTCGTTGCTGCAGCTCACCGATATATTCTTTATTCCAGCGATTCCAAAAATGCTGTGTTAATTTTTGCACATGCTGATATGTACTTAATCTGTTGTTTTCGATGTGCAAAAGGCTTGGTTCTGGGAGAGTTGTTAACTTTCTCCCAATTAAAAAATGTGCAGGTGTCAAAGGTTCCGGATCATTGGGATCGAAGAAAGTGGGCGTGAGTTCAGTATTGCTTCTACTTGCACCAATAATGTGTTGAATTGTTCATAAGTTAATCTTGCATTCGCGGTCATTCTCTTAATATGGTACTTTATTGATTTAATACCCGCCTCCCATAGACCACCAAAATGGGGGGAACGGGGAGATATAAAGTGCCAAGATATATTTTGCAGACTTAAAACATCGACAATCTTGTTTTGGTTTGTTTGATTTGACAGAAAATTACGTAGATCTACTAATTCAGAGTCAGCCCCTATAAAACTAGAACCATATTGTCAGAATAAATGTTTAAGGGCTAACCACGGCGACTAATAAATCGTTTGACAGCCGTTAAAAAGGTCTGGGTACTAAGGTCCCCAACTAATTCAATGTGAATTGCTTTAATTGAAAAACAAATGAACATACATACATACGATTTTACCAATTTGCACCCACGGCCTGCTTTATTTTTGATCAAATCTGGTCCAGCGTAGTCGACGTCACAATTATAAAATGGGGGTGCAGGAGTAACCCGGGGCTTTGGCAAATCACCCATGACTAGGTAATTAATTCGTGGGTTAGCACGAAAAAATGCAACGCATTTATGAATGACCTTTCTGATAGTATTTCTACCTGATATGGGCCAATATTTGTCCCTTAGAGAAGACAACAACATATTAGTTCCGCAATAACACAAACGAATATGTTCATTTTTTATAATTAAGTTAGTTAAAATATGCGATTTTGGTAGTATCATCGGGTGCATTTTGTCATAGTTAAAATATGATTGGTTAATACGTCCACCAAAACTCTCAAAATGTTGTGTTCATCCAAAAATGGATGCAAAGATAATAAAAGGAGCTCTTGCAGTTAATTAGTTTCTTTGAAACTAATTGATAAATTTCATGTAAAAATGCTTCATGTTGCGCCATTTTGATTAAAGTCATCATAGCTGAATTTAGTTCACTGACGGTGTCGCGGACATTCACGAGACATTCACTCATCATCCATCCAACCGACATTCATCCTGCATTCTCATACCAGACATTCTCCGAATAACTTCCAGTATTATCGCGAGTACGTGACTAGCTGACTTAAGTCGTGCGAAGTGATTAGCTGTGCTACCATAATTAAAAGCTGTTATTTAATGATTCAAGCTGTGAGGCTGTCAATAATTAAATATACATTAATTGGTCCGGTGTAGAGGTATAATAGGCTGGTGAAGGCTAGTTCTTAAATTCTACGGGTAGCCGTGGATGTTCAAACCATAAACTCGCACATGCCGAAAGCAGATTGAAACATGCGGTGCAAATAGCATATGCTGTGAAAATAGCACGTCTGCCTTCGACCGATGCAGTGAGCGATTGAACATCCCGTCCGGTTGAATTTCGGAGCAATTATACACCTACTTACGTAACAATTAATGGCCATCCGATTAAGGGATCGCCGAGAGTGGCTGTTACGTATATCCCCGATTTACACATCACCTGGTTGCACACCTGTGCGGCAACGTTAACCAGATACCGAGTACACAGTATAAGTCATCCCACGGGACGACAGTCAGTTACCAGAAAACCGTCCAGGAGAGAATCGCTTGCGATACCTGGCTATCAAAATCCAGTACCGTTTGCTATTCCCTCATGTATATAATTACCGTTTAAATTTTACCGTATGGATCATATTTAATTTCTTGTAAATATTTTATATAATACCGTTTGACCAGTTTTAATGTACATAGCTAACTATAATAGAATCATATTTATTTGTTTCCCGTGTGTATTATTATCTCCGTATAGCAATAGAGAACCCAGCCCTTCTTCGACTGAAGCGAAGGGTATATATCTTTCGAAGAATAAGTTTTCCAACCGACCGACCGAGATGCAACAATTTGATCGTTTATAAGTGAACGACCCGAAATAATCTAGTATACAGTGTGTCCCAGGACGCACGAGGGAAAGTTCGTTGCAATATGGATCGTCGTTCCACATTCTTTTCTGCTCTATCTATCTTATATGTTCCTTTACTCTTACTTCTGGTATTTTGGTGATGGTCTATCATGTGGAAATTACTTCTATTTTTGTATTGAAAAATTGTTGCACTGTTAAAAAACATTTGACGTATGTTCAACATGTTCGTATCGTTATAAAGCAGACTAGTAGGATACAAGTGTTCCTTGTTAAATATAGCTTTCATAGTAGTTTTGTAAGACTTGTATGGGTTTTGTGTATTTATCAGCTGCTGATCCCCATGCCATTACACCATAACTAAGCACAGATCCAACCAGGCCATGGTAGACTGTTTTCATGTTGTGAACATTCAGCATTCCTTCGAGCTTTCTAAATTTGAATAACATACTTCTAAGTTTTCTATTCAAGAATCAATCGTACCCCTAACCACATAAAATTTGAAATACTACGTAGTCCGGCCATAAGTTCTGTTACAAAGAAATTGGCCTTTGTACGGGATTTGACAAATAATACACCAGTTATTTTTTAAAGACTATATTAAGTACTATTTCACCTATCTATGACAATAATTGTTATTCAAAATGTCCTCCTCCAGCATTCACACAAGCTTGCAAACAAGCAGGCCACTCAGCTATCGCAGCGCGCACCGTCTCTATGGGAATTTCTGCTACTGATTTCTCGAGAGATCGCTTCAAACTTTCCAAGTTCCTGTGGCGTTTTTTGCAGGTCATCTCCTCTAAAACGGACCATAGTTTATAGTCCAGCGAGTTGAGATCTGGACTCCCGGATGGCCAATTTTCCGCTGCAATAAACGCCGGAACGTTGATTCGTAACCATTCCTGCGATGATTTAGCCTTGTGGGCCGGAGCTGAGTCCTGTTGGAAGACCCATTCCTTTCCACCAAAAAGCGTATTATTAAGGGGTTTCACAACACCCTCGAGCACGTCCTGCTGGTAGATCCTAGCGACAGTTTTGACGCCCTATTCACAAAAATGAATCTTCGAAACTCCCTGATAAGATACTCCCCACCAAACCATGACAGATGCCGGATGGTGGCCTCTTTGAACTCTTGGCACTTTATTTTTTGCTTCATGGGAAGAATGGGCATAAATCCTATCATTTTGGCGGTTGTAGTGCTCTTCAATTGTGAAAATTTTTTCGTTTGTGAAAATGATATTTTCATGACCATTTCTGGCGTGCCATTCAAAAAGCCGCTTTGCTCTGGTTCGTCAGATTTCTTTCAAAGCCGGAGTAAGTAAATGGCCTGTTGATCGTCGGTAAGCCCTCATATGTAGGTCGTCTCTAATGATATGAGACATCGATCTTGTTGATACGTTAAGCTCACGGGATAGAATTCTCTGTTTTCGAAGCGGATTTCTGCGAATTCGCTCTCGAACTGCCTTAACGACAGCTGGAGTCCGCACTTCTCGGGCGTCCAGATCGTGTCCTGTCTTGGGTTCCTGAGAGTTCGTCATAAAGTTTTATGGCTCGATAAACAAACATTCTCGAAATATTTAGAGGTTTCAAGAGTTCAAAAATTTCTGATGGCGACTTTCCGCATTTATGAAGCGCGATCACACTGACTCGGTTTTCATTAACACCCCTCGCCATGCTTATAATGCAAATCGAGCAAACAAATTAATGTAGAAATGTACATAAGATATGACAATTCTAAAACTGTCCAATATTCATACCACAAGCCCGTTTGTTTTCCATCGTCAACTATGTGAACATTTGTAACAGAACTTATGGCAGGACTACGTATATACGCATTTAGGCAGCTAAGCTGCCATCTTCAGTAGCAGGGAAAAACCTATAGTAATAAAAATAGCAATAACAACATTAAAAACTGCGAAGGGCACAAAATAGAGCAGTGAAGGTACTATATGGCATGCACTGGATGACACCAACGGTTAAAGTATATGCAGACACTGAAATTTTGAATGTCACTGAAATAGTAGAGAGTGAAACAGTCAAATTAATCCACAAAGTAATACTGGGACTGGTGAAAGCGGATATTACTTTAACCCAAAATAAAGACATACACGGATACTGCACAAGAAACTCAAAAAATTATCACCAGGAATCATATAGGTTAAAAAGAACTCAAAACTTCATCATCGGACGCGGAATAATAATAATAATAATAATATCTCTACTCACTCCAAACTAACCCTAAGGTTAGCCCCAGAAGCATAGCTTGTACGGGACGGAGGAGGCGGCATATTACTATTAGCCGCAGGTGCGTCACAGGAACGACCTACAGTTGTTAGTACTCTACCCACCATTTAGTGCGAGAATGAGGAAAACCTGGAAAACCTCATTAGGTAGAGCTGGATAGGCGATCCAAGGCGCGCCCCAGCCACAGCGCAGAAATGAGTCACCCATCCATAGCCAAACCGCGGGCACTGTTGCTGAGCATTAACAACTACTCACTCGCGCATGCCAGAAAGATCCCACATTTTATATAATAAAATACCAAATGCAGTTAAAGATACAAAAAGTCTAAAAAAATTTAAAACTGAAGTCAGAGAAATATTAATGAAAAGACGGAAAAAAGGTGTAGTACAGTTAAGTAAAAGAATTAGCAAATTTCTCAACTTTGTGTAATGGCAGTTTCAATAATTAAAGTATTCATACACATTAAAAAAAAAGAAAAAATACATAATGACTGAGACTAAGTACAAAGGGGCAGACCTTTCCAAAGAAGTTGTAGTATAATACTGTTTTCTTTTTCTCGTTTTATTTACTACTGTCTTATTAGGATAAAGTAGGTAGAATAAGTAAGTTAGTAAGTATTCTGAAGACTGGATTAAATTAAGAATTTATACTTTTATGTATGAAATATGGAACTCGGGTAGAATCTTTGTATTCTAAGAGTTTATTACTTACTCATTTGTATGAATTTTGTTAATAAAGACTTTGAATTAAAAAAAAAATAAAATTTACCACATATGGCAGATGGCGCCAGCAGTATTCAAATTCCGTTTTTCATTTACAACACTTGTGCGCAATGAAAGAACATCGAAAAATATAATTTTTAATGCACTTAACTCAATATTGCCCAAAATGTTACTTACAACATTTGTGCGCTATACCATCGATATGACTTAGTGCCCCCGCTGCTTTATCTCCTCTCATCTGCCTTGCTTTCATTTCTTCCTCCTCTCTTCCGTCCTCTGATATTTGTACCCCTAGATATGTAAATAGCTTAACTCTTTCTATTACTATTTCTTCTTTATCTGGTCGTTTTATTATTAGGTTATCATTTTCCGCCTGCCTTGCCATCACCATATACTTTGATTTCTGGCTGTTGACCTGTAACCCTACTTTCCCTGCATGCTTCTCCAATCTTTCAAACACTTTTATTAGGCCTTGCTTACTTTTTGCTATTAACACCAGGTCATCAGCATATGCAATACATTGGTGTTCTGCGCTTACTATGCATCCTGTTCTATTTATTTTACTTTCCCTTATTACGTACTCAAGTGTTATGTTGAATAGCAACGTCGACAGTGGGTCCCCTTGCCTGACTCCATCTCTCACTATAAAACTTTCTGACATCTTCCCTCTCCATTTAACTCTATTTACTGTATCTTTCAAGGTCATCTGAACTAATTTTATCAATTTCCCCGGTATCTTTAGGTTTTCCATAGCCCTGTATATCTCTTCCCTTTTTAAGGAGTCGTAAGCTTTTAAAAAATCAATGAATGCCACATGGATCTCCTTATTGTATTCTCCACACATATCTTGCATTTCTTTTGGGACAAACAGTTGATCTGTGACAGAGCACGCTGGCCTAAATCCTGCTTGATATTCTCCCAATACTTTCTCTGTGTATTTTTGTATTCTGTTTCTCAGGATCGTAGTTAGTATTTTATAAGTTGTGTCCAGCAGTGTGATTCCTCTATAATTGTTGAATACTGATTTTTCGCCTTTCTTGTGAATCGGGGTTATTATTGCTTGTGTCCACTCTTTTGGCATTCTTTGTTGTTGCCAGATTTGGTCTATCAACTCGTGTACATTCGTTATTAACTCTTCTCCTCCATATTTAATTAACTCATTCTTTACTCCATTTCCACCTGGTGCCTTTCTATTTTTGAGGGATTTTATTATGTTCGTGATTTTTTCTTTTGTTGGGGGATCTATATCTTCCCTCTCGCCTTCTGTTCTTCATTTCTGTTTTCCTCCTCACTTAGTATTTGCACTTCTGGTTTCTCTCCCTGTAGAAGCTCCTGAAAGTATCCCTTCCACCCCTCAATTATTTGCTCTTATTCTTTCTCCATTCTCATTTTTAAAGGATATCGGTATTTGTTGCCTAGCTCTTCTAGTATATTTTATCTCTTGGTAAAAATTTCGTATTTCACCGTTCCTGTAATATTCTTCTGTCTGCTCTATTCTCTTTTGCCAAAAACTTCTTTTAACTTCTCTATAAATTCTCTTTGCCCTTCTCCTTTGCTTTGTGTATTCTTCTATATCTTCCTGCGATCCAGTCTGCAGCATTTTCTTTCTTGCAGCTATCTTCTTCTGTAACTCTCTTTCAGTCATCATTAAACCATTTACTCGGTGTCGTCCTTTGGTTTCTCTTTCTTATAACTTGGTCTGCTGCAACCATTTATATACATATACACTGCTGGACAATTGAAATGGACCACTACGATTTTTGAAAGTAAATTATGTGTAGCTATTTTGCTTTTGTAGTTTTGTATAATAAATAGATTATTTTATTGTTTATTGTCGATTTCAGTTTGCATTAGTCATTATAGGGTTGTAAAATCATACCAAATTCTGCAGATATTCAACAAAATTTTTTATTAACGAAAAAGTGATAACAATTTTAGGATATTCCAAAGATGGAAAAGTGAATGAGAACAATACAACTAAGTAGCATCTAAATGTTAGTATTTCGTAGGCCCTCCGCGAGCTTCCAGAAGTACTCTGCATCTTCGAGGCATACTCCTAATCACTTCATTGATAAATTCCTGTGGTATCAATTCCCATTCTTCCAATAAAGCGACAGGCAGCTCTTGTAGTGTAGAAGGATAACGCTGGCGTTGGTTTAATTGCTTCTGCAACTTGTCCCAGACATGCTCTATTGGATTTATGTCTGGACTTCTTTCAGGCCAATTCATTCTAACGATTTCGTGTTCTTGTAGGGAGTTGGTAATAATTCTTGCACGGTGGGGGCGAACATTATCGTCGACCAATAAAAAATCTCGTCCAAAATTTTCAGCAAATGGAACAATAATTGGTAGAATACATCTGTCCCTATAGATGTGAGCATTCTTGGTTTCATTAATCAAAACAATCAGGTCAGTGCGGCTGTTCATAATTATGCCTCCCCAGGCTGTGACACCCCCACCACCAAAAGCTACACGGGGCGACATATTACGGCCTAGATAACGCTCACCTGGTCTTCTCCACACGAACACTCTTCGATCTGAAGGGTGCAGATGAAATTTTGATTCATCGGTGAATAAGCATCGGCTCCATTCTTCATTGCCCCAGTTTATATGTTCTTCAGCCCAAATTCTTCGGGCAACGCGATGCTGCCTAGTAAGCAAGCAACATGTCGCATGCCTTCTAGCTCTTAAATTGGACTCATTCAACCTTCTTCTGATGGTTCGAGTGGAAACATCAATTCCAGCAGCATCGTGAAGCTCATTATTAATTGGAGTTGACATATGAGTGGGATTTCGCCTAGCGGTTAAGCGCACATAATGTGCCTGCACTGGTGTAAGACTTCTTTGACGACCTCCGCCATGCCGGAAAGCAACACTTCCAGTAGTTTGAAGTCGTTGATGAGCTCTGCTTAGTACGCTATGCGAAACATTAAAAAATCTAGCAATTTCTCTTTGTGAAGCGCCATTTTGGATAAGACGCAAAGCTGTATTCAAATTATCTACGCTTAAACGATTGTAAGGCATTATTTTCTTAATTTGCTTAAACCAGAAATCTGAAACAACTGTAAACAACCTCGTATTCTTAGTAAATTATTTTATTTTTACAATGGGTTATACCTTACATTTTAATTTTTTTGCAACTTTATCAAAAATAAACACCTTTCAGGAACTTTGACACTTATGTGAAACAAACGCAAAATCTTAAGTAAACTTTAATCAAGGCACTCTTAGAGAAATTTTATTATTGTAGCTTAAAATCAATTTATTTGAGGTGGTCCATTTCAATTGTCCAGCAGTGTATATAATAAATAATATTGGTCCTAATACTGTGCCTTGAGGCACATCACACGCGACCAATTACTGTGGACTTAATGCATAATCAATTTGTACACATTGTTTGCGGTCTCGTAAATAATTTTGGAATATCTGTAGTGCCTTACCTCGTAAGCCTATACTTTCAAGCGCTTGTAGTAACTGTTTGTGGTTTACTGTGTCAAAGGCCTTGGCCAAGTCTATAGACACATAGCGAAGACATGCTGTTGTCAAGTCCCTTTTGAATCTCCTGTACTAGTAGTGCTATCGCATCTTGTGTGGATTTATTTTCTCGAAAGCCAAACTGATTATCTGCTATTACATCTGAAGTTTGCAAAAAACTGACTAACCCATGCGGCACAAGCTTTCAAGTCGGGGAAGTACCTGGTCGTGTCAACGCCAGCTTAAGTTTCTACCAATTGAAATACACAATATAAAGTCTCTGTCTTTAATGCATTAATTAATAATTAATCGATTAACCAAATAATCGCTTAGTTCATTAATCAAACACATAATCGATTAATTAAACGATCAATAAGCTGATAGATCGAACAATCGATTAATTGACAATCGACTAACTGATTAATCAAATAATCGATCAATCAAGTAATCAATTAATCACCTAATCGATTAATCGAAAAATCGATCAGTCGATTAATCAAGGTATTGGATAATCAAATAATCGATTAATCGATCAGCCGATTAATTGACTGGTATTCATGATAACTAAAATAAATAGAAAAATTTAGCTCCAAAAACAAAAGTTACAATTGAAATTATTAAAGCATAAAATATAGTTTGAATTAATAAGGTTGTAATATTTAAACAATAAAACAAAACATCATTTACAAATAATCTATATTTACTACATATTTAGACTGACTTAAACATTTATAAGAGCACTTACCATTAAGTACTAGACTTACATGTTACCTTTTTACATCTGTCGGTGGTAATATAATATCACATGTTCAAAACTTACATTGTAAGGTTGTTACCCTTCCAATTATGAATATCTTTAAAAATCTCCTATAAAAAAATAAAATTCTTCATTCGTGTATTATTAAAACATTCACCAATATTTAAGATTGAAAGGGAACAACAGGATATAATAATATTATGAGTATATGTACATATAACAGAAGTAGGTAATGTTTTAGACAGCTGTTAAAATAAAAAAGTTGATCACTTAAATAATTTTTATACTACTCTCACTATATTTAAAACACGCAGCTGTCCAATATACATAAAATCTCAATAAGAACAGACATTTCCATCAAAGAATGTTCTACTAATTCTCGCAGTAACTTTAAAAAATTTTGAAAATAAAATTTCTTAGATATAGTGACGATTTTTTTGCTGTTGGAATAACCGTAAAGTTTGTTTAACACCATGTTCAAGAAAAAGATCGTTCTTAAGCTACAAGTAAAAAATAACAATATGGCATAAAAGTAAAAATTCCTAAACGAATGTATCAAAATCAGTTGTTTTTCAACAAATCCATGAGCCTTTATAGCTCAAAAAATCACACTGATAATAAGAGCACTCATTCAGATAACACATGTTTAGCAGGATTTTTTTGAAGTACGAGTAAGAATAGCATTATTCTCATTTTTCAATCTGTATATCGACATGTAAGTAATAATCTCAAAATACTGATTCTAAAATTACGTATTCATATTACATGATAAACATCTATAAGATAATGAGTAAAAATTATAATAACAATATGTATTCTCCTGTATATGGCAATCTTTCTTTACTCCTGTATAAAATATTTTTTGGCTACGTATAATATTCTTAAGTTGAAAACTATATATGTAATTATTCAAAAACGACTGTCACTATTGCCATTATGACGATACCTAAAATTAATGCAGACAATTGTTTAAACGATTCTTTCGGATCCTCCTCTTTGAGCAAGTCTGGAAGAACAGTAACTAATGCAATGTGCAAGAAAGTTCCAGCAGTAAATGGAAGGATCCACGATGTTCTCGCCTCTGCAAAATAATAATATCGAAACTAGTTAATCAGACATGACCATGACCTCATTTTTCAAGAGCTCCAGATATAAATTTATTACATATGCTCAACAATGGGGAAATCCTACAAATTAAATATAGTTTCAACCAATAGTTTGCTATTCAAAGCAAGTTCCGTGTCCACGAATTGATGAAACAAGAGGCGTAATGGAAGAATTTTTTTATGTCAATTTCATAGATTAGAATATGTAGAATAGGTTTATTAAGACTGCACGTCAGAATTATGTAATGTGTCAAATACATAGGACCTTAAAAAGCAAACAATTATTTGACATAAAAAAAATTAGTATTGAGTATGCACCTAGAGGGCAATATTCAAGCCAGAGCTGCATGATTACCACACTTATGTGGTCTAGGTCACAAAAATTAAATACCTTTATAAACGAGCTTGGTAATTCGAAGAAAAATTTAGCGAAGGGTGCCGGCGAGAGCGCATTGTTGAAAGGGGCATGGAACGATCGTGTACTCAACTGAATTGATTTACTTGTTTCTCAAGATTCCAGTCTCCTGCTAAGCAGTCTTTTAGGTCTTTTAGGTCAACCCATCCCATAGCACAAAAAGGCACAAATTCATGGACACTCTGATTCAAGCACGAAAGATATTTGCTACCACTAGAGCCTCAAATAAGGGTAAGATCCTGTAGTAGAAGGGTAAGAAGTATAATTTTAATATTATGTACCTATGTACTTGTAAAATATTAATCATTATTCCATGTTACATGAATTGCTTTTAAGGATAAACAAAATTTTACATATCTGCTTAGATCATTTATGTCTTATCAACGAGAATGTATCTGTTCACCTGTATGTTAGTTCATAAATTGTATTTTTATGAGAATTATTTACTGTCCTCTAGTATCAAGATATTCTAGGTAGGTATGTAAGAACTTTTCTATAGTTTACGATTCCGTCTCCAGTGCTTTTAGTTTTAGTAGTATACTTTGTCTGATAATACTCATTTCATGCACCTTCTAGGAAATATTTATTGCCTTCTGCTGCTGAACAGTTTACACGGTTTTGTTTGCTTTCTAAAGATTTCAAAGTTCAAACTGTAAACTGTTGGCGCCTGGCGAGTTGGCTGGAGGCACAACTGATGTTTGCGAATTTTGGCGAAATGTTGCATCTATTCAATCAGTTGACAATACCCTAAAATTTGCTAATTTGTCCAAATTTTATATTTTCCTTGTAGTGTTATAACTGTTTTATTTGTGTTAAAAAGTTTATTTTATTGTTATTCTGAATGAATTTTTGATTTTAAATAAACGTTAAATAGGTAACGATGCGTTTTTATGGCTTTTGGAGAAAACATGAGGGCACTCATGCATTTTGTTAGAAATCTCATGATTTTTCAATACTTTTCTCACGTGAAAATTTATATCTGACCTGGCAACACTGGTAACACATTTAATTAGACAGAACACTGCATGTTGCTGGTAGAAGAGTAGTAGTAGGTATTCTCTGTAGAAGAGGCACAGCACAGACAGAGAGCTCTGCGAGACTTTCATGCTCTGTGACAATGCCACAATTTTCCTATGCTATTTCACGCTTCTGCGTGTATTTTATCTATGTTCGCGTTCGGTCTGCAAAAATGAAGTTATTCATTGAATCGGTCCGTGATAATAGAGTGCTATATATGATATGAACCATTTTGACTATATGCGCACAAAACCGGAATAAGAAATTTGGGAAAACAGCAAAAGAATTAGATTATCTGTTCAAATGGTAAATTATATATAATTTGAAATCTGCTCAATTTCTGAATATGATAAGTGGTACTAGACCGTTCGAACAACTACTCCTCGGGCAAATACCCCGCCAGGCATTGAATTATACAACTAAATCAAGATTTTTGTGTACTATGAGATCTTATATGGGATGCTACCCCAAACATATCGTTGCGCTTGGAACATCTTTAGATTTCTTCGTACTTTCCTGCTCTACCAGCAGTAGTTTTATGTATGTTAGAAGTTTTTCAATATTGCATGTTTCGAATGTGCATGGAAAACCGCAGACCACTGGTTTCGTCCTTTTGGGACTCATCAGTACGGTGCTTTGCCTTACACACTCGAACCATGCTTGCTGTATATACAGGGTGTTACAAAAAAGTAGGTCAAGCCGTTAACCACAGATTACCTGGCCGAAAATAATGAGACTTTCCTTATGCCATTTGTCATTTAGGCTTTTTTCTTTCAAGAAGGGTGTTAAAGTTAAAATTTAAAAAACGATTTTTATTAATAATTCCTTTGCTTTTTACGATATTCCGTTGAAATTTTGTTCAACGTTTTTTCATATACCCGCACAGTGTTTGTGTAATTTTGATCAAAAAATCGATGCGCG
This sequence comes from Xestobium rufovillosum, assembly GCA_963966045.1. NCBI lineage: Eukaryota > Metazoa > Arthropoda > Insecta > Coleoptera > Ptinidae > Xestobium > Xestobium rufovillosum. The sequence goes on from OZ014504.1 coordinate 19,408,809, forward strand.
AACGAAGGAAACGGGGGGCAGTAATACCCATTGACCCACCAACTTTTCCCTGCACACGTCTATGGTTCAAAGGTATTGTTTTTTATACCAATCGTTCATTTCTTTTATTTTTTTCACTCTTGTAAAATTTTGATTTAGGGCTTGGTTTACGAGTTATTGCAACTCATTTGGCTAGGTGTTGTTGATCCACTCACTGTTTAAAACTCCCAATTTTTCTTAGGTGACGAATTAAGCTCAAGAAAAGTGTCCTTGGATGAATTATGTTCCTGCATAACGTCTAAGCTTCAGAAAAATGCCACTGGATGGTACCAATTCGGACATGTTCTTGCATGGAAATTAGCATCCCAAGGAGCATTTAGAGGCACATGATGGGCTCTGGGTCGACATTGTGTCGACACACGATCTCGGACACGACACATTTCGAAGGCACAGTGCCAACACAGTGCCCGCATTAAGTAGTAAATGTGTCCAAAATGGTGATGAAAATGTGTCCTAAATTGAGACTAGTTAGGCACCAAAACTGTGTCTAACTCATGCCTTCTTTGTGACCGATATGTTCACATTTCTGTGCCTAAATTATTACTAAATAGAATAATATTGGGCACAATAATTATATATGCATCTCTCTTAGAACTTAGAATGATGGGAACAAGTATAAATATGAGGTGACTGTCTGTTGTTACACTACACATAACCTAAAGAACATACTCAAATAATGATGCATTCTGAAGTAACTACGCAGAAAATACTAAACGAAGGCAACTTTTTGGTAAAAACTGGATGACATACTTAAGCAAAATAAAAGCGCCTCCATAAAAACCTCTATTTGTCCAGGTATAAAAAATTTTGTGGTAACCTAATTTTTGCAAGGTACACATTTTTATCCAAAGTTTCTATTTATTTACACTTCTTTATGCTTAAATGGCAAAAGGACAGAAGTTTACCACATTTAGTTCCTTATTAGATGAATTTTTTCAAAAACATACTTCGCTTTTGAATTTTGAACCAATATGGACGCCTTTGAGCAGCAACAAACAATGGCTGATTTGAAGATGGTGTCTAAACAGAGCCTTGTGTCTATGTTTTAGCCAAATTGTGACTAATGGCTTTCCATTTAGTAACATTTCTACCTGTGGTACATTTTAGACTCCTGTGCACAAAATTGGCCTGAGTTGTTCCTGAAATGTTGTTAATATGACACATTTCATTTAAGACGCAATTCAGGAACAAAATTCTAAAATGTGCCTAATTTGTGAAAATCTAACCTAACTTTAAACTGCTGTTTTAGTGGAAATTACTAGGCCAGAGACAAACTGTCTAGGTACAGTGCTAGAGGGCAAAAAAAAGAGTACCTACTTCATAGCCTGTGTTAAGTATTTATACTGTTTATTATGTAATATGTATAATTATACCTATATTAAATCTCATATTTTGTTATATTATTTATTATAGTTTATAGCTATACTTTTACAACTTTTTTTAACACTTTTCACTATCCTCGAGTCACAAGAACTAGCTATAATGGGTGATAACATCTTTCAGAAGTAAGGTTAGGTTATCGAATGGAAAGTTGTGTTCACCTGGACACATCATAGAAACATTTCAGAATTATGTGCTTAAAGAGCGACCATTTAGAAACGCGAATGTCCGTTTAGATGCATTTTGGTTACAAAAAGGTCTCGAAGAATTTAAACACATTCCAGGCTCATTGTTTCTAAAGTGTGTCGACACAGTGCGTCTAAATGGCGTCCTTTGATTCCAAGTAGACAAATAATGGTTACATGAAGGGCACAAATATCTGAAATGTAAACACTTGGGCACGGCGACTTATTGGACACAAAAGCTAGTTCATGTGTCGACACGTAACCTAAAATTGTCACCATTTGAACACAGTGCCCACAAATGACACAAATTCCGGTTGCCGTGTCGACTCATTTCGGGCAAAATATTCGTGTGTCCATTCTCAGGCACACTTTGCTCCTTGGGATTGGAAAGAAAGACAGGTATTCGTTAAGTTGTCAAAATAATTATTAATAAAAAAGGGCATTTTTCTTAAGCTTAGACGTTATACAGGGACATTTTTCTCGAGCTTAATTCGTCACATAAGAAAAATTGGGAGATTTAAACAACGAGTGGATCAGCAACAAATAGTCAAATGAGTTGCAATATCTCGTAAACCAAGCCCTGAATCAAAATTTCATAAGAGCGAAAAAATTTAAAGAAATTAATGCTTGGTATAAAAACAATACCTTTTAGAGGTGTGCAACTGATACTTTTTTCGGTATCAAGTAGATATCGATACTTCTTGTATGAGTATCTGATACTTTGTATTCGTTACTTGGTATCGATTGCCGGTAAACTACAGCGGCTGTACAGCACGGTAACTGATTACTGGTTTAAATACATACTGATACTATTCGTAGTACATGCGGCTACTCCGTGTGATATTCGCAAGTGGTCACTACAAAAACAATTAATTTCCTTCAGTTCTTGAATTTTTTATATTGAATTTATTAAATAACCAAGTTCAAAAATAAATAGGTAGGTAAGACTTGTCTCATTACTATAAATCATGTGGTTTGATTATTTTCTGCATAACTACTTCCAATTTAAGAACCATAAACAAAATACCTAAGGAAATGCCTACAAAGCTTTTGGATACCTACCTGCATAAACTTTTATCTTTTATGTCTGCTGTCTTCGAGCGGCACTCATTGCGATGCGATATGCGAATACAAGACCACACCCCAGACGCAAAATAAATATAGGTACCTCGATATCGAATAGGAATACTAATAACACTGCTACTGCACGGACATCGGTACCATAAAATATCCGATGCGGTATTCGTTACTCGATACCGATTCATTTCCCACTTCCCGCGGTTACGCAAGTTATTCGTTCGCATTCACTTCACATCGATACCCAGTAACGAATACTTTCGTTTGGCACTACCAGATACTTCGAATCCAAGAGAGTATCTGATACTAAGTAACGAATAGATACTTTTTGCACATCTCTAATACCTTTGAACCATAGACGTGCCCAGGGAAAAATGGGGGGGTCAATGGGTATTACGACCCCCCTTTCCCCCGTTCACGCATCGTGACGGTATATGAAAAAAATGTACAAAATTTCAAGGGAATATCGTAAGAAACAAAGGAGTTATAAAAATTGTTTTTTAAATTTTAACTTTAACACCCTGCATCTTGAAAGAAAGAAGCCTAAATGAAAAATGGCATAAGGAAAGTCCCAATATTTTCGACAGATAATCTGCCGTTAACGGCTTGACCTACTTTTTTGTAACACCCTGTATAACGGGTGTCAACGAGAGCATGTAACATCCTGCCATTTGTTTACTTTTTGAAATACATTTTGGCAATCCTTTGTAAGTATTATACCCCTAAAACCTCATATTTTTATCATATTTGACATATCTAATTACTTCCGGTTAAACCGGAAGTGTCATCAACTTTATTATGTTAAATAGCAATATATCATTTTTTTTTAGATAGTTCGTTAGGCCTTTTTATTCTCTTGACAACCATGTATCATACAAGTCCAAAAACTTTATGTTTTTGACGTCAGAGGACGTTAAATGAAAAAGTCACGTTGGCTGTGAATTTGACGATATGAGGCTAATTCTAAATGTTTTAATGAATAACTATTAACTAACAGACTGTTTTAATGTCTATGGAAAAATATTACAATTTGAAGCAGTACATCCTTTTATTTTTTTAAACATAAGGTTAACATAGTCGTTTTAAGTGTTTTGAAAAATGGAATTTAAATTAATAATTGATCATTGAATTGCACTTTTTATGCACTAATTGTGAGGACAATAAACTGAAGTTCGAAAAACAAGAAAAATATTAGCACCTTGCTATTTAGAATTTCAGGAAAAACTCGGTTTCAAAAACAATTTGAAATTTTAAATATTCGTTTTTGATATCGAGTTTCTCTTGAAATTCTAAATAGCAAGGTGCTAATATTTTTCTTGTTTTTCGAACTTCAGTTTATTGTCCTCATAATTAGTGCATAAAAAGTGCAATTCAATGATCAATTACTAATTTAAATTCCATTTTTCAAAACACTTAAAACGACTATGTTAACCTTCTTTTTTAAAAAAGTAAAGGATGTACAGCCTCAAATTCGAAATTTTTTCCATGGACATTAAAATAGTCTGTTAGAATTAATCGTTTAATTCATTAAAACATTTAAAATTAGACTCATATCGTCAAATTCACAGCCAACGTGACTTTTTCATTTAACGCCCTCTGACGTCAAAAATATAAAGTTCTTGGGTATGAATGATACATGGTTGTCGAGAGAATAAAAAGGCCTATCGAACTATCTAAAAAAAAATGATATATTGCTATTTAACATAATAAAGTTGATGTCACTTCCGGTTTAACCGGAAGTAATTAGATATGTCAAATATGATAAAAATATGAGGTTTTAGGAGTATAATACTTACAGCGGATTGCTAAAGCAAATGGCGGGATGTTACATGCTCTCGTTGACACCCGGTATATTTACACGCTTGGTGCAAGTATGTATTAGCAAGAGCTAATTATTAGCCGAATTATGCTGCAGTAATGAGTGGTACTGGACCGTTCGAACAACTACTTCTCGGGCAAATACCCTGCAGGGCATTGAATTATAGAACTATTTTATTTCAATTACTACACTAGACGCGGAGTCACTGCAAGAGGCTGCGTCAATATGTGGTGACTAACATAGGCAGAGCAAAAAAATAGTGTAGTTTTCCTCTGCGCTCCTCTGCTGGGCTACGTTCAATATGCGGCCAACCTCATAATGGTTTTACTTCCATTTTCGTGTATTTTTTAACCGACTTCAAAAAAGGAGGTGGTTCTCAATTCGACTGTATTTTTTTTATATGTGTTACCACAGAACTTTTATCTAGGTCAACCGATTTTGATGATTCTTTTTTTATTTGAAAGCTGGTGCTTCTCATGTGGTTCCATATAAATTTGATCAAGATCTAACCAGTAGTTTTTGAGTTATCCTTAATTATGCATATTTAATTGACTCCGACTACATTGATGATTTTCTCATTGTATATTGAAGTCGGTTTTCTCTTTTGTAGGACAAAAATATTATATCAGTGTTTTTTTGTTACTAACCTTTTGTATTACACTGTTAATACAATAAATTTGGTCTTTCGAAATTACCTATTGCAGACGAAGGTCCGGTTTTTCAAAGAAACCAACACCAGATTAAGTCTGACACTGGCTTTGTTGCTATGATACCAGCTTTCTGATTGGTTGTATCATAGCAATGAAGCCGGTGTCAGACTTAATCCGGTGTTGGATTCTTTGAAAAACCGGGCTACAATGTTACAAGTGTCACATGGGAAAGACTGGATGTTAGAAAAACTCTAACAATATCTTATTTAATTAACAAAGGAAAACCACATACCCATAGAATTTGATGCACCACTGAAGGCAATTGCACACAAGGAACCAATCAAGCCTCCTCCAGCTGTTAAAATTTGAAATTTTGCAGCATCCCAACGGTTAAAACCAGATTTTAATAAAATGGCAAAGTCTCCAACTTCATGAGGGACTTCATGAACTAATATGGCAAAGGTGGTTAGACATCCTATTCTAGTTGATACCAAAAATGCGCCACCCAATGACAATCCATGTGTAAAATTATCAATTGTATTGGCCAGAAGATTTAAATAACCAGCAATCTGTAAAAAAGGTGAATATAGAAATATTTACTTTTGTCAAAATTGTGTATTTCATTTTATTGCAAGCGCTTTATACTTTTAAACAAATCATCTATGTTGTAAAGAATAAAATTATATAACACTCGTCAGGTGAAGCAAAAGTTTTCTAGAAACGAGATTCACATAAACATATAAGAGTAAGGGCTTTTATTGACAAGTATTATACAAGGTGTTCGTGAAGGAAGTGCCATAAATGCTACCAGTGAAAATAGCTCAATTGAACTAAACATATTTTTATTCAAAGTTACACCTTTGCGGAGTTGTAGCCTATTAAAAGTACGGAGAAGACAAATTTTTTTCATAAATCCAAAATGCTTTAGCCCATGTAGCACAAACACTTGTCTATCGATTACTCATATTTTATATTAATATTGTCTAAACTTGTCTACAGGTGTGCAGCAACTAACTATAGGTAACATCTGTCTCTGTATATTTTTACTTTATTCACATTTGTATGTTTAATTGGAAGCTGAACGAAAAATGTGATGGCACGCAGCTGCAACTTGAACCCACGTTTCCTACTTTCCGGGCAGGAGTTATCATTGATAACTCAAGCTCTAATGGGTATTATGTGTGATGATACTCTCGAACACCACTTGATATGACTTTTTGGCTTGTGACGCCAAATTTATTAACTCACAAAATAATATCAAAAGTAACAAACACCGACTCAAAATAGATAGGCCCTGTCCCAGCCAGGCTCAGTCGAAGACGGCCGTGCGGTAATAATCGGGATAAAAATATCTTAAAAATGGGCGCCACGTAATTTACGGGACCTACCTTTCAAACTGCCCTCGTGGTATACCTCAAAATTACGAAAGGTACGATCAATAATAAAAGCACGAGTCAAATTAAGAGTTGGTGTAACTATTTAATTTAAATGAAAATCTGAATATAATATATAAAAAAAATAATAATTAATTTTTGAAGTTACCAAAATGTAAGTGCAAAATATTAAAGTTAAACAAAAATCACAAATAAACTATGAGTAAAGTACAAAATGAATGACTGGAAGAATGCTAAAATCAGCAACGGCCCGACGAAACGATGCGCAAAAAGACGGTAATTAACAAACCGCAGATAACCCGACCATACGCTGACGAACGAGGCCCCGCACGCGCAGACGCACCGACAAGATTACCGCGCACGAAACAAACGCGAATCGCAACAATCTGTGCCGCTACTAACACCAGCACTATCAAGCATAAAAAACAGAATTAATTGAATTGTAAAAAAAAGCAAAGCAAAGAAATATGCAACTAATTAATAACTAAGTATAAGAAAATAAATGCCAAAAAGCGAGGTGGTTGACAACGTTACGCCGCTGTCAGGCTATACATACAAATTAGCTAAGCTAAACTACTTACTGCAAGCGTAAAAAAAAGGTAAGTACATACATAAACAAACAAATACAATATTTTTGGTAACGCTACGCCGCTACCAGGCTATACATAAAATTCAAGCTAGCAAAAACTAAACTCGAAAAGCCAAATCACACGTGGTTCGTTGGTTCGCTCCAGACGATGGCAAAATAAATGAAATAAATAATCTGACCTTATCAGTACGATGATCGGATGATCCAAAAATGGCGGACCGACGCCGCAGCCGTCCGCAAACACAATAGAAAAAACTCCAATATAGAATAATAAGTTTATTCTGGTTTCTGGGTGAATGCCAGGTGTAAATTCATAAAACGTACCCCAGGAGAAAAACCCTCGGGAAAAACCCTAAAAATCAAATGAAATAAGAACACACAAAGGAAAAGCAGGGAAGAAAGAAAATGGAATATGAAACGTGGCCTACCTTCAGCAAAAGGGTTTTTTTGTCCTTCTCTCAAACGCAAATGCTTCAAACGCAGCACGGCGAAAATCCCAATTCAATGGACAGACAGCGGATCCAAAATCACTACCAATTGCAACAATCCAAACTGTCTTAATAGTTTTCCAAGAGAAAAATCCCACAAACGTGGCTTGAAAATATTTCAATAGACTCTAGAAAACTACCGTCGCTTTGTAGAGCACTAGCGAGAGACGAATGGCCAAAATCGACCGATGGCAAGATTTTACGAATTTTCGAAAAAAAGGTAACGTAGGTAGCAGAAGATAGCCAATGAAATTTGTTCAGAACGAGAAATTCAGAAATCGACAAAGGCGTCGCTTCCGTCAAGATGGAAGTGAGACAAAAGATGACCTGGGAACGTCTAACCGAGAAAAATACAATCTAAACTCATTTACAATGAAGATTCGACGATAACCCAAGCAGAAAGTAAGAAAAGAAAGAAAAGAAAAACAAAAGAAACACACTAGAAAAGGGGCAAATCAACCTGGACGCCACTGGAGCATCAATCAAATGAGAGTGCAATGACCTCAACCGGGTGACAATTGAAACCTATCGGTAAGGAAGTTACCAACAGTAACAGATGACAGATAACCTCAAACAACAAACCGAAACAGACACATGGAAGAAAACAACAAATGATTGTGAAGAATTTAACAATAAGGTAAGCACAAATAATACAACAAATGCAACCTGAGATATTAACTATTCCAATACTTTAAGGTACAAATGGTAAACATCAGAAAGAGCTGAAATGAAAAGGGGACGAAGAACTAATTGAAGAAATGCTAGAAGACAAATAAAATAGAGCAATAAACAAATTAACTGCAAGTACCTAATATCTATGTATTTATACTCAATAAAAGATATGTTTTAATCTTTTAGCTATGCGTATTTTGTCTAAGCATTTCTATACCTACCATAAATGCTCTAAAATAAAATTTGCCCGTAACAAATCCCCCCCTAACTTAAAGATGTTTACCCCGTAAACATCACGACTGGTAAACAGGTTTCAAATCTTTAGTTGACCAAACGCCTTTCGAAACGCCTTTTTCGTCCCGCAACTCGTACATCCAGTTAGAAACTCTTTTTCCAATTAAGTAAGGACCGACGTATTTAGGTGCTAGTTTCTTAGTAAAATATTTAGAGGCATCCGAAAGAACATAATTCTTCTTCCATACTAGCTGATTGGGCAGAAATTCCACATTTCTCCGTCTCAAATTATACCTGTGCTGTCCTCGCTTTGAAGCTTCATCTAATCTCCTCCGTACGTCTACATATAATCCCGCGAATCCATTTCTCCTCCTGTCACAGTAATCCACCAAACTATCCAAGCTCGTATCATCCTTCAATTCTTTATGGTTACTGCCGAGAAGAACCATATCGCGTCCAAAATTAATATAGTACGGAGTCAATTTAACGGCTTCATGTCGAGCGGTACGCAAGGCACATGCGATCTTCGCTAGATTTATGTCCCAACAGCGATGATTCTCAGAGACGTAGATACCAAGTAGAGTTTTCAGAGATTGATTGTACCTCTCAGTAGGGTTTGCTTGCGGATGGTAATTTGCATTGAAACGTACTTGTATCTCATAAGAAATGACAAAGTCCTGAAACTTCTTCCCTCTGAACTGTGAACCGTTATCACATATGAGAGTCTTGGGCACTCCGAACAATAGGAATACGTCATTCTCAAGGTGTCTTCTCACCGTGTCCATCGTAGCTGTCCTAAGTGGGAATACAAGGGAAAACTTCGAAAAGCAATCAGTTGCTACCAAAATATACTGATGACCCTTAGTAGACTTTGGAAATGGTCCCATAAGATCGACTGCCACAATCTCCCAAGGCCTCGATGCCTTCGGCTGAGAAGTCATCAATCCAATCGGAGCTTTTCTTTCCACTTTAAATTTCGCACACTCCTGACACGATTTGACATAACGGGCGACATCATCTCGAAGTTTCGGCCAGATATACCTTTCACAAATGCGGTTATACGTTTTGTATACTCCCAAGTGACCACTTGTTGGAATATCGTGTGATAGTTTTAATATCGCCTTTCGTTGGGATTTCGGAATCACCAGTTTCCAATTGTCTGACTCTGTAGAAAGATTCGGGTAACTAGGTTTGACATATTTATAAAGTTTTCCATCAGAGATACGCCACTGCGGATACGACAAAGGACCATCCTCTACCTTCTTCAGCATACTGCTATACCATCTGTCCTGCGAACCAACAGTATCGTCCCATTCAACTTCACAACAATCCGGGATTGCTCGAGAGAGTGTATCCGGCACGACATTATCCTTCCCTTTCCGATGCACCACCTTGAAATCATACTGTTGGAGTTTAACAGCCCAACGCGCCAACCTTCCCGTGGGATCACGCATATTCTGCAGCCACACTAAAGAATAATGATCGGTGATCACAGTAAAGTTCACACCTTCTATATAGGGGCGCAGTTTCTCTATTGCCCACAACACGGCTAAACATTCTCTTTCGGTAGTGGAGTAATTTCGCTCGTTTCTGGTGAGAGATTTGCTAAGGTAGCAGATCACACGGTCTCCATCCGGATGCGGTTGTACTAAAACTGCTCCTACTCCATATGCCGACGCGTCTGTCTGAACTTGAAAGGGCAAAGAATAATCGGGACAACACAGTATAGGCGCGGACACTAAACACCTTTTAATAAGTTCGAAGGATTCCTCACACGCTACACTCCATTCAAACTTGTTCGACTTCTTCAGTAAGGCGGTAAGAGGGGCTATTCTGGTGGAAAATTCCGGAATAAATTTTCTGTACCATGAAAAGGTTCCCAAGATTCTCTAGATCGAGGTCTAGGAAGTCTCAACATAGCGTCAACCTTCGCCGGATCTACGTGCAATCCATGGCGATCGACTACATATCCTAGGTACTTCATTTCTGGACGACAAAAGCAACATTTCTCCAGACTTATGGTAAGATTAGCCTCTCTAAGTCGTCGAAACACTTCTTCCAGAACGGCAAGATGTTTTTCCAAAGTTTGGGTTACAATTACCACATCGTCCAAATATACAAATACATGTGGTTCCAAATCAGATCCCAAAACTTTGTCAATCAACCTCTGCCACGTAGCTGGACTATTCGTGAGGCCAAACGGCATCCTTTTGAACTGAAAAAGGCCTCTGTTAGGTACGGTGAAAGCAGTATATGGGCGAGAACTCTCCGCGACTGGTACTTGCCAAAAAGCCGATTTGATATCCAAAGAGGACAAATAGCGGGCATCTCGCAATTTATTCAAAGTGTCTGACACATAAGGAAGCGGATAACTATCTCGTTGCGTTACTGCGTTCAATTTTCGATAATCTACGCAGAACCTATAACTTTCGTCCTTCTTTTTCACAAGAAGAATTGGCGAAGCCCACGCACTATCCGACGGTTCAATGATATTGTGGCGTCAGTTACGCCACTGGAAATATCCTCGACCCACTTTACTGAATTGGAACTCGAGTAAAGATGCCGACGCTACACATTCTTTTCATGTGTAGAAATTGTAGTAGTAACCTTAATTAAATGTATAACGCTTACCTTGCACTATTGTATTATAACTAGAACACGCACTGTAAATATATATTCATTCATTCATCAACACATGTAACGGAACATACAGACTAATAAACGACTTAGTAGTCTACGTATTCTTCTTCGTTTCTCCTGCCCATCGAACACGCGATATTATATGGTAACCGTCACCCGACGTACCATAATTGGTGACCCCGACGTGATCCTCGACGTGATGGCACCCCCATAATTGGTGAACCACGACATGAAGCCTCGGACAACATCCCCATAATTGATGACCCGAAGTGAGTAACTGGCACGAGAAACCAACGAAGAAACCACCGTCCCGACGTCTACGATTTGCTGACCGCCACGACCGCTCCTCTGGAACCCACGAACAAGTAAGCGACAAATTTTGTATTATGTTACTAATGGGCAATCCACAACCGCAAGAGGAGGTCATCATAGCACAGATTGCTAGCGGTGACGTGTCAGCACGACGAACGACTGGTCCAGATCCGACATCCCGCTTACGACCGTGGTAAAGCCGCCACCAAGCTGTCAAGATCTGACGTCTAAGTGACGCCGCTCATAACATGCCTCCACCCGCCGCCGCTCCAGCTGCCACAGAGCATACAGGGATACGAATCCCGCCCTTCGGGCAGTCCGACCCCGCGATTTATTCCACTCAGGTCGAGCACGCAGCGGGGGTACGTTACATTTCTCTTTTTCTTAAAAATTCCGCTATGAATTTCGACATAAACCCCACTGCCGCACCCCGCCTCCCACGTTCTAGAGCTCATCCAGCGTCTCACTCACGATCTCGCTCTATTCCCCGGAACGAAGGCTCAGTTTCCTGGTACCACCGTACCTTCGGCACCAACGCCAAGCAGTATCATCCCCCGTGCAATTTCCAACTTTCGGGAAACGCACAAGCCGGTCACCTGTAACGGCAACCGGTGACCTGGCCGAGAAGAAGTCCTGCGTCCTGCCGCCTCTTCGCACCCGTTCATACTTATGGCTACGTCACACTCGATCTCAACCTAGGTATCCGAAGATTTTTCACTTGGAACTGCGTTCACGACTCACCGACGTATTCAAGCCCGTCATCGGATTTGATTTTCTTCACCACATCCGCGTGGTCGACATAAAAAATCAACGCCTACGAGATACCCGCATTTCTGCACGCGTCTACAAATGCAAAGACAGCCACACTGGTATACGAACCGTTTCTGGAACCTCGCTTCAGCATCGTTTTCTGCTGAAGTCCCCAGAAATCACCCGACCCACAGGATTTCCTCGCAAGCCCACGCAAACACTCAAGCAACTTCGGCAACTACTGGGAATTATAAACTTCCATCGTTGTTTCACTCCCAGTGCCGCGACGCTTCCAGCTCCACTCAGCGACCTTTTACACGGCAACGCCAAAGGCAAGACGCGCTTCGTCTGCAACCCCGCCTCGGCATCCGTTTTTCACGCCTGTAAAGAGAGTTTCCTTTTCGACCCGACTCTGTACTTCGACTCACAGAAGTATACGTACCCTCTTCTGACATCCCAATTTACTGCGACACATCCACGTCCAGTATCCGCCCTTTTGTCTCGAAGCCTTTCAAAAGACAATATTTTCGATGCTATCCACGGACTTTCGCATTCCGGCATTAAAGCGACGACCAAACGCATAGCACGACGCTATGTCTGGCCCGCCATCCGAGCCGACTGCAGAAAATGGGCCCAAGCACGCATTCCATGTCAGAAACCGAAGATACATCGACGCATCTCCAGCCCACTCGCAATACGAGCAGCCCAGCGAGATGATCAAGATTTCAAACCGTCCAGCAACCCCACCGAGTACATCAAGGACCTCAGACGCTATTTCGATGCCCTGCGTCCTACTCCGGGGACTCGACATTATAATTCACAAATGTTCATTTTTAGAGACCTTGCAACAGCAGACCACAACGCCGTACGAACATCGCTGCAACGACCTGCATATGTCCTAAACAACGCCAGCACACCCCTGAAGATCAAGAACCGCTCCACGTTCACGATCAGCCGACGCCTCCAGCAGCCGTCCCACTGATGACCTGGACAGGCCGCCGAGAGACGATTTCCAGATCAATTATCGTTAATCACTCCAAGGGGGCTCCTGTGGCGTCAGTTACGCCACTGGAAATATCCTCGACCCACTTTACTGAATTGGAACTCGAGTAAAGATGCCGACGCTACACATTCTTTTCATGTGTAGAAATTGTAGTAGTAACCTTAATTAAATGTATAACGCTTACCTTGCACTATTGTATTATAACTAGAACACGCACTGTAAATATATATTCATTCATTCATCAACACATGTAACGGAACATACAGACTAATAAACGACTTAGTAGTCTACGTATTCTTCTTCGTTTCTCCTGCCCATCGAACACGCGATATTATATGGTAACCGTCACCCGACGTACCATAATATCATTCCTCAACATGTCATCCAATTCCTTATCGATCTGCTTTTGTACAATCGGAGACATCGGGTAGTATCGTTGTTTTATGGGTGGGGAGTTCGTAATTATAACGTGTTCTGCCATGTTGGTGCAACCTAATTTTGGGCCCATAAGACTCTTATTACGGCTAATAACGTCATCCAAGAGAAGTTTCTCATGTTCGTTCAAAGCAGTCTGGTCCCTAAGATATTCCATAGTATCTACCAACATTGGTTCCTGCGAAAAGTTCCATTCACCTTTCCGTAAATCAGGCACTATTCCCACTTTCTTAAAGAAATCAACTCCTAAGAAGAGTAGATGAGGAAAATCAGGTACAACCAAGGCCTCAACAATCGCAGTTCGATCTCGTATCGCTATAGGCAATGTACATGTTCCGATGCAACTACTCAGAGAGCCACTAGCCACTCTACAATTTCCAGATTTCTCCCTGTCCAACTTTACACCCATCTCCTCCATCAGTTTCCATCCTCTGCCTCCCAATACTGTATGAGTCGATCCAGAATCTAAAAGTCCCATAATTTTCTTCCCAAAAATTGTCACCTCCAAGTACGGTCTTTCGTCATTCTGCGCATGTGCCAAAACAAAACTTAAAAGTGCTTCTGTAGTGGTCGTAGATTCCCTAGTCTTGTCACCAACCAAACGACCTCTCATTGGCGACGGGGCTCGTTTCCCGACTTCTTGGAACACTTTGGGCATGTTTTCGTAGTGAACCCATCAGCTTTACATCTATAGCACCGTAAACGTCTGGGTTCTACACATCCTGCAGCACGATGTCCTGGACGATCACAATTAAAACAAACTATGCCAGTTCTACTAGTCGACGGTACCTGGTGATGAATGTTCGAATGCACTGCCTCGACCAACGGTACGGATTCAACATAGGCGAGGTCAGGTTCCATAACATGTCCACGACGTGAGGGTGGGGCAAAATTTTCGACAGATTCCCGATTAGCCTCTAGCTTCTTACCCAACGTCTTAAGTTGCTCTATAGAAGTAACCTCAACTAATCCTAACTGACTCTGATAATAGGGCGCGATGTTACGCAATAAAATCTTTAACTTCGTTCCTTCAGATATAGGACAATCAAGTCTATTAAACATTGCCGACATTATAGCCAAATAAATTCCTATGGTTTCATCGGGTCCCTGTGTGCGTCGCCTTATTTCTTCGAACAATTTTTCATTATAGTTGACTGGTTGAAACTCTTCTCGCAACGAAGATACCAACTGATCCCAAGTAAATAATCTTTGTCTAGCATCACGGTACCAGAACAATGCTTTTCCGATAAATAAATCCACCGCCGAATCAAATAAATCCTCCTTACTAACGTGTCTTGCTATTCTTAGTTCCTCAACTCGCTGCAAAAATGCACCCACGGACATATCTCTACTGTCCCCCGAAAATTTTAGTTCCCATTTATTAACTGGGACTGGCTTAAAAACGTATGGTACTGTAGGAACCATACTAGAATGACGCATACGTTCCGATCTATGGAATGGATGAGGTGTCTCATGTTGGCGATTAGCTTCGCTCTCCATCAAATTTAATAGAGGTGGTGTACTTTCAATTGGTGCCGAGGCAGAAGCGGTAGCTTGAACATCGTCAACAACAGTATTTGCAGGATCTACTGCCTCCAAGTTTGGTAAAACTACTTCTTCTTCGACATCAGAATCTGGATTCAACTTTCCGTCAACCAAGGAAATTACGTTAAGTATTCTTGTGAGGAATGCAGACTTAAGTTTCCGTTTTTCATCGTCGTCGGCTTCCATCTTATCCGCACGACCTTCAACATGCGATAACTTCGTCTCCATCCTCAAAGCAGCTCCACTTCCCTTAGGTCCTTCAAAAGTTTCCAATTCTGTTTCTATCTCCTTCAACTTGGCCTCAATCGCAATTGAGTCTTCCTCAAATGTATATGGGTGTCCAGGGTAAGTAAAACTTCCACCAGCCTTCTCCATTTTAAGAGCACTGGATAGCCACCTTCGCATTTCCACGACAGTGCCGTCACCAATACCTCGAATTTTTAACTCGTAGACAAGCTCGTCTTGTGCCAGCCGGTTAATGCTCATAGCACGTGCCATCTTCGCCGAGTGTTAAATGCCAGCAATAAATTCACACAAACACACCAATAAGCACTTCAGGCAAGAATAGCGAAATGTAACAATATATTTTAAACACGCGTACTTATGTGAACGAAATAAACACAAGCACACCAATTCACTAAATAATTTGAAACACTGTTATTAAATTTCAAACACAAAAAATATAACAGTATCGGTAACAAAAAAAAGAACACAAAAATATGCACTTTTTCCAATAAAGGCCCCACGTTGGGGGCGCCAAAAATGTGACGCCAAATTTATTAACTCACAAAATAATATCAAAAGTAACAAACACCGACTCAAAATAGATAGGCCCTGTCCCAGCCAGGCTCAGTCGAAGACGGCCGTGCGGTAATAATCGGGATAAAAATATCTTAAAAATGGGCTCCACGTAATTTACGGGACCTACCTTTCAAACTGCCCTCGTGGTATACCTTAAAATTACGAAAGGTACGATCAATAATAAAAGCACGAGTCAAATTAAGAGTTGGTGTAACTATTTAATTTAAATGAAAATCTGAATATAATATATAAAAAAAATAATAATTAATTTTTGAAGTTACCAAAATGTAAGTGCAAAATATTAAAGTTAAACAAAAATCACAAATAAACTATGAGTAAAGTACAAAATGAATGGCTGGAAGAATGCTAAAATCAGCAACGGCCCGACGAAACGATGCGCAAAAAGACGGTAATTAACAAACCGCAGATAACCCGACCATACGCTGACGAACGAGGCCCCGCACGCGCAGACGCACCGACAAGATTACCGCGCACGAAACAAATGCGAATCGCAACAATCTGTGCCGCTACTAACACCAGCACTATCAAGCATAAAAAACAGAATTAATTGAATTGTAAAAAAAAGCAAAGCAAAGAAATATGCAACTAATTAATAACTAAGTATAAGAAAATAAATGCCAAAAAGCGAGGTGGTTGACAACGTTACGCCGCTGTCAGGCTATACATACAAATTAGCTAAGCTAAACTACTTACTGCAAGCGTAAAAAAAAGGTAAGTACATACATAAACAAACAAATACAATATTTTTGGTAACGCTACGCCGCTACCAGGCTATACATAAAATTCAAGCTAGCAAAAACTAAACTCGAAAAGCCAAATCACACGTGGTTCGTTGGTTCGCTCCAGACGATGGCAAAATAAATGAAATAAATAATCTGACCTTATCAGTACGATGATCGGATGATCCAAAAATGGCGGACCGACGCCGCAGCCGTCCGCAAACACAATAGAAAAAACTCCAATATAGAATAATAAGTTTATTCTGGTTTCTGGGTGAATGCCAGGTGTAAATTCATAAAACGTACCCCAGGAGAAAAACCCTCGGGAAAAACCCTAAAAATCAAATGAAATAAGAACACACAAAGGAAAAGCAGGGAAGAAAGAAAATGGAATATGAAACGTGGCCTACCTTCAGCAAAAGGGTTTTTTTGTCCTTCTCTCAAACGCAAATGCTTCAAACGCAGCACGGCGAAAATCCCAATTCAATGGACAGACAGCGGATCCAAAATCACTACCAATTGTAACAATCCAAACTGTCTTAATAGTTTTCCAAGAGAAAAATCCCACAAACGTGGCTTGAAAATATTTTAATAGACTCTAGAAAACTACCGTCGCTTTGTAGAGCACTAGCGAGAGACGAATGGCCAAAATCGACCGATGGCAAGATTTTACGAATTTTCGAAAAAAAGGTAACGTAGGTAGCAGAAGATAGCCAATGAAATTTGTTCAGAACGAGAAATTCAGAAATCGACAAAGGCGTCGCTTCCGTCAAGATGGAAGTGAGACAAAAGATGACCTGGGAACGTCTAACCGAGAAAAATACAATCTAAACTCATTTACAATGAAGATTCGACGATAACCCAAGCAGAAAGTAAGAAAAGAAAGAAAAGAAAAACAAAAGAAACACACTAGAAAAGGGGCAAATCAACCTGGACGCCACTGGAGCATCAATCAAATGAGAGTGCAATGACCTCAACCGGGTGACAATTGAAACCTATCGGTAAGGAAGTTACCAACAGTAACAGATGACAGATAACCTCAAACAACAAACCGAAACAGACACATGGAAGAAAACAACAAATGATTGTGAAGAATTTAACAATAAGGTAAGCACAAATAATACAACAAATGCAACCTGAGATATTAACTATTCCAATACTTTAAGGTACAAATGGTAAACATCAGAAAGAGCTGAAATGAAAAGGGGACGAAGAACTAATTGAAGAAATGCTAGAAGACAAATAAAATAGAGCAATAAACAAATTAACTGCAAGTACCTAATATCTATGTATTTATACTCAATAAAAGATATGTTTTAATCTTTTAGCTATGCGTATTTTGTCTAAGCATTTCTATACCTACCATAAATGCTCTAAAATAAAATTTGCCCGTAACAAATCCCCCCCTAACTTAAAGATGTTTACCCCGTAAACATCACGACTGGTAAACAGGTTTCAAATCTTTAGTTGACCAAACGCCTTTCGAAACGCCTTTTTCGTCCCGCAACTCGTACATCCAGTTAGAAACTCTTTTTCCAATTAAGTAAGGACCGACGTATTTAGGTGCTAGTTTCTTAGTAAAATATTTAGAGGCATCCGAAAGAACATAATTCTTCTTCCATACTAGCTGATTGGGCAGAAATTCCACATTTCTCCGTCTCAAATTATACCTGTGCTGTCCTCGCTTTGAAGCTTCATCTAATCTCCTCCGTACGTCTACATATAATCCCGCGAATCCATTTCTCCTCCTGTCACAGTAATCCACCAAACTATCCAAGCTCGTATCATCCTTCAATTCTTTATGGTTACTGCCGAGAAGAACCATATCGCGTCCAAAATTAATATAGTACGGAGTCAATTTAACGGCTTCATGTCGAGCGGTACGCAAGGCACATGCGATCTTCGCTAGATTTATGTCCCAACAGCGATGATTCTCAGAGACGTAGATACCAAGTAGAGTTTTCAGAGATTGATTGTACCTCTCAGTAGGGTTTGCTTGCGGATGGTAATTTGCATTGAAACGTACTTGTATCTCATAAGAAATGACAAAGTCCTGAAACTTCTTCCCTCTGAACTGTGAACCGTTATCACATATGAGAGTCTTGGGCACTCCGAACAATAGGAATACGTCATTCTCAAGGTGTCTTCTCACCGTGTCCATCGTAGCTGTCCTAAGTGGGAATACAAGGGAAAACTTCGAAAAGCAATCAGTTGCTACCAAAATATACTGATGACCCTTAGTAGACTTTGGAAATGGTCCCATAAGATCGACTGCCACAATCTCCCAAGGCCTCGATGCCTTCGGCTGAGAAGTCATCAATCCAATCGGAGCTTTTCTTTCCACTTTAAATTTCGCACACTCCTGACACGATTTGACATAACGGGCGACATCATCTCGAAGTTTCGGCCAGATATACCTTTCACAAATGCGGTTATACGTTTTGTATACTCCCAAGTGACCACTTGTTGGAATATCGTGTGATAGTTTTAATATCGCCTTTCGTTGGGATTTCGGAATCACCAGTTTCCAATTGTCTGACTCTGTAGAAAGATTCGGGTAACTAGGTTTGACATATTTATAAAGTTTTCCATCAGAGATACGCCACTGCGGATACGACAAAGGACCATCCTCTACCTTCTTCAGCATACTGCTATACCATCTGTCCTGCGAACCAACAGTATCGTCCCATTCAACTTCACAACAATCCGGGATTGCTCGAGAGAGTGTATCCGGCACGACATTATCCTTCCCTTTCCGATGCACCACCTTGAAATCATACTGTTGGAGTTTAACAGCCCAACGCGCCAACCTTCCCGTGGGATCACGCATATTCTGCAGCCACACTAAAGAATAATGATCGGTGATCACAGTAAAGTTCACACCTTCTATATAGGGGCGCAGTTTCTCTATTGCCCACAACACGGCTAAACATTCTCTTTCGGTAGTGGAGTAATTTCGCTCGTTTCTGGTGAGAGATTTGCTAAGGTAGCAGATCACACGGTCTCCATCCGGATGCGGTTGTACTAAAACTGCTCCTACTCCATATGCCGACGCGTCTGTCTGAACTTGAAAGGGCAAAGAATAATCGGGACAACACAGTATAGGCGCGGACACTAAACACCTTTTAATAAGTTCGAAGGATTCCTCACACGCTACACTCCATTCAAACTTGTTCGACTTCTTCAGTAAGGCGGTAAGAGGGGCTATTCTGGTGGAAAATTCCGGAATAAATTTTCTGTACCATGAAAAGGTTCCCAAGATTCTCTAGATCGAGGTCTAGGAAGTCTCAACATAGCGTCAACCTTCGCCGGATCTACGTGCAATCCATGGCGATCGACTACATATCCTAGGTACTTCATTTCTGGACGACAAAAGCAACATTTCTCCAGACTTATGGTAAGATTAGCCTCTCTAAGTCGTCGAAACACTTCTTCCAGAACGGCAAGATGTTTTTCCAAAGTTTGGGTTACAATTACCACATCGTCCAAATATACAAATACATGTGGTTCCAAATCAGATCCCAAAACTTTGTCAATCAACCTCTGCCACGTAGCTGGACTATTCGTGAGGCCAAACGGCATCCTTTTGAACTGAAAAAGGCCTCTGTTAGGTACGGTGAAAGCAGTATATGGGCGAGAACTCTCCGCGACTGGTACTTGCCAAAAAGCCGATTTGATATCCAAAGAGGACAAATAGCGGGCATCTCGCAATTTATTCAAAGTGTCTGACACATAAGGAAGCGGATAACTATCTCGTTGCGTTACTGCGTTCAATTTTCGATAATCTACGCAGAACCTATAACTTTCGTCCTTCTTTTTCACAAGAAGAATTGGCGAAGCCCACGCACTATCCGACGGTTCAATGATATTGTGGCGTCAGTTACGCCACTGGAAATATCCTCGACCCACTTTACTGAATTGGAACTCGAGTAAAGATGCCGACGCTACACATTCTTTTCATGTGTAGAAATTGTAGTAGTAACCTTAATTAAATGTATAACGCTTACCTTGCACTATTGTATTATAACTAGAACACGCACTGTAAATATATATTCATTCATTCATCAACACATGTAACGGAACATACAGACTAATAAACGACTTAGTAGTCTACGTATTCTTCTTCGTTTCTCCTGCCCATCGAACACGCGATATTATATGGTAACCGTCACCCGACGTACCATAATTGGTGACCCCGACGTGATCCTCGACGTGATGGCACCCCCATAATTGGTGAACCACGACATGAAGCCTCGGACAACATCCCCATAATTGATGACCCGAAGTGAGTAACTGGCACGAGAAACCAACGAAGAAACCACCGTCCCGACGTCTACGATTTGCTGACCGCCACGACCGCTCCTCTGGAACCCACGAACAAGTAAGCGACAAATTTTGTATTATGTTACTAATGGGCAATCCACAACCGCAAGAGGAGGTCATCATAGCACAGATTGCTAGCGGTGACGTGTCAGCACGACGAACGACTGGTCCAGATCCGACATCCCGCTTACGACCGTGGTAAAGCCGCCACCAAGCTGTCAAGATCTGACGTCTAAGTGACGCCGCTCATAACATGCCTCCACCCGCCGCCGCTCCAGCTGCCACAGAGCATACAGGGATACGAATCCCGCCCTTCGGGCAGTCCGACCCCGCGATTTATTCCACTCAGGTCGAGCACGCAGCGGGGGTACGTTACATTTCTCTTTTTCTTAAAAATTCCGCTATGAATTTCGACATAAACCCCACTGCCGCACCCCGCCTCCCACGTTCTAGAGCTCATCCAGCGTCTCACTCACGATCTCGCTCTATTCCCCGGAACGAAGGCTCAGTTTCCTGGTACCACCGTACCTTCGGCACCAACGCCAAGCAGTATCATCCCCCGTGCAATTTCCAACTTTCGGGAAACGCACAAGCCGGTCACCTGTAACGGCAACCGGTGACCTGGCCGAGAAGAAGTCCTGCGTCCTGCCGCCTCTTCGCACCCGTTCATACTTATGGCTACGTCACACTCGATCTCAACCTAGGTATCCGAAGATTTTTCACTTGGAACTGCGTTCACGACTCACCGACGTATTCAAGCCCGTCATCGGATTTGATTTTCTTCACCACATCCGCGTGGTCGACATAAAAAATCAACGCCTACGAGATACCCGCATTTCTGCACGCGTCTACAAATGCAAAGACAGCCACACTGGTATACGAACCGTTTCTGGAACCTCGCTTCAGCATCGTTTTCTGCTGAAGTCCCCAGAAATCACCCGACCCACAGGATTTCCTCGCAAGCCCACGCAAACACTCAAGCAACTTCGGCAACTACTGGGAATTATAAACTTCCATCGTTGTTTCACTCCCAGTGCCGCGACGCTTCCAGCTCCACTCAGCGACCTTTTACACGGCAACGCCAAAGGCAAGACGCGCTTCGTCTGCAACCCCGCCTCGGCATCCGTTTTTCACGCCTGTAAAGAGAGTTTCCTTTTCGACCCGACTCTGTACTTCGACTCACAGAAGTATACGTACCCTCTTCTGACATCCCAATTTACTGCGACACATCCACGTCCAGTATCCGCCCTTTTGTCTCGAAGCCTTTCAAAAGACAATATTTTCGATGCTATCCACGGACTTTCGCATTCCGGCATTAAAGCGACGACCAAACGCATAGCACGACGCTATGTCTGGCCCGCCATCCGAGCCGACTGCAGAAAATGGGCCCAAGCACGCATTCCATGTCAGAAACCGAAGATACATCGACGCATCTCCAGCCCACTCGCAATACGAGCAGCCCAGCGAGATGATCAAGATTTCAAACCGTCCAGCAACCCCACCGAGTACATCAAGGACCTCAGACGCTATTTCGATGCCCTGCGTCCTACTCCGGGGACTCGACATTATAATTCACAAATGTTCATTTTTAGAGACCTTGCAACAGCAGACCACAACGCCGTACGAACATCGCTGCAACGACCTGCATATGTCCTAAACAACGCCAGCACACCCCTGAAGATCAAGAACCGCTCCACGTTCACGATCAGCCGACGCCTCCAGCAGCCGTCCCACTGATGACCTGGACAGGCCGCCGAGAGACGATTTCCAGATCAATTATCGTTAATCACTCCAAGGGGGCTCCTGTGGCGTCAGTTACGCCACTGGAAATATCCTCGACCCACTTTACTGAATTGGAACTCGAGTAAAGATGCCGACGCTACACATTCTTTTCATGTGTAGAAATTGTAGTAGTAACCTTAATTAAATGTATAACGCTTACCTTGCACTATTGTATTATAACTAGAACACGCACTGTAAATATATATTCATTCATTCATCAACACATGTAACGGAACATACAGACTAATAAACGACTTAGTAGTCTACGTATTCTTCTTCGTTTCTCCTGCCCATCGAACACGCGATATTATATGGTAACCGTCACCCGACGTACCATAATATCATTCCTCAACATGTCATCCAATTCCTTATCGATCTGCTTTTGTACAATCGGAGACATCGGGTAGTATCGTTGTTTTATGGGTGGGGAGTTCGTAATTATAACGTGTTCTGCCATGTTGGTGCAACCTAATTTTGGGCCCATAAGACTCTTATTACGGCTAATAACGTCATCCAAGAGAAGTTTCTCATGTTCGTTCAAAGCAGTCTGGTCCCTAAGATATTCCATAGTATCTACCAACATTGGTTCCTGCGAAAAGTTCCATTCACCTTTCCGTAAATCAGGCACTATTCCCACTTTCTTAAAGAAATCAACTCCTAAGAAGAGTAGATGAGGAAAATCAGGTACAACCAAGGCCTCAACAATCGCAGTTCGATCTCGTATCGCTATAGGCAATGTACATGTTCCGATGCAACTACTCAGAGAGCCACTAGCCACTCTACAATTTCCAGATTTCTCCCTGTCCAACTTTACACCCATCTCCTCCATCAGTTTCCATCCTCTGCCTCCCAATACTGTATGAGTCGATCCAGAATCTAAAAGTCCCATAATTTTCTTCCCAAAAATTGTCACCTCCAAGTACGGTCTTTCGTCATTCTGCGCATGTGCCAAAACAAAACTTAAAAGTGCTTCTGTAGTGGTCGTAGATTCCCTAGTCTTGTCACCAACCAAACGACCTCTCATTGGCGACGGGGCTCGTTTCCCGACTTCTTGGAACACTTTGGGCATGTTTTCGTAGTGAACCCATCAGCTTTACATCTATAGCACCGTAAACGTCTGGGTTCTACACATCCTGCAGCACGATGTCCTGGACGATCACAATTAAAACAAACTATGCCAGTTCTACTAGTCGACGGTACCTGGTGATGAATGTTCGAATGCACTGCCTCGACCAACGGTACGGATTCAACATAGGCGAGGTCAGGTTCCATAACATGTCCACGACGTGAGGGTGGGGCAAAATTTTCGACAGATTCCCGATTAGCCTCTAGCTTCTTACCCAACGTCTTAAGTTGCTCTATAGAAGTAACCTCAACTAATCCTAACTGACTCTGATAATAGGGCGCGATGTTACGCAATAAAATCTTTAACTTCGTTCCTTCAGATATAGGACAATCAAGTCTATTAAACATTGCCGACATTATAGCCAAATAAATTCCTATGGTTTCATCGGGTCCCTGTGTGCGTCGCCTTATTTCTTCGAACAATTTTTCATTATAGTTGACTGGTTGAAACTCTTCTCGCAACGAAGATACCAACTGATCCCAAGTAAATAATCTTTGTCTAGCATCACGGTACCAGAACAATGCTTTTCCGATAAATAAATCCACCGCCGAATCAAATAAATCCTCCTTACTAACGTGTCTTGCTATTCTTAGTTCCTCAACTCGCTGCAAAAATGCACCCACGGACATATCTCTACTGTCCCCCGAAAATTTTAGTTCTCATTTATTAACTGGGACTGGCTTAAAAACGTATGGTACTGTAGGAACCATACTAGAATGATGCATACGTTCCGATCTATGGAATGGATGAGGTGTCTCATGTTGGCGATTAGCTTCGCTCTCCATCAAATTTAATAGAGGTGGTGTACTTTCAATTGGTGCCGAGGCAGAAGCGGTAGCTTGAACATCGTCAACAACAGTATTTGCAGGATCTACTGCCTCCAAGTTTGGTAAAACTACTTCTTCTTCGACATCAGAATCTGGATTCAACTTTCCGTCAACCAAGGAAATTACGTTAAGTATTCTTGTGAGGAATGCAGACTTAAGTTTCCGTTTTTCATCGTCGTCGGCTTCCATCTTATCCGCACGACCTTCAACATGCGATAACTTCGTCTCCATCCTCAAAGCAGCTCCACTTCCCTTAGGTCCTTCAAAAGTTTCCAATTCTGTTTCTATCTCCTTCAACTTGGCCTCAATCGCAATTGAGTCTTCCTCAAATGTATATGGGTGTCCAGGGTAAGTAAAACTTCCACCAGCCTTCTCCATTTTAAGAGCACTGGATAGCCACCTTCGCATTTCCACGACAGTGCCGTCACCAATACCTCGAATTTTTAACTCGTAGACAAGCTCGTCTTGTGCCAGCCGGTTAATGCTCATAGCACGTGCCATCTTCGCCGAGTGTTAAATGCCAGCAATAAATTCACACAAACACACCAATAAGCACTTCAGGCAAGAATAGCGAAATGTAACAATATATTTTAAACACGCGTACTTATGTGAACGAAATAAACACAAGCACACCAATTCACTAAATAATTTGAAACACTGTTATTAAATTTCAAACACAAAAAATATAACAGTATCGGTAACAAAAAAAAGAACACAAAAATATGCACTTTTTCCAATAAAGGCCCCACGTTGGGGGCGCCAAAAATGTGACGCCAAATTTATTAACTCACAAAATAATATCAAAAGTAACAAACACCGACTCAAAATAGATAGGCCCTGTCCCAGCCAGGCTCAGTCGAAGACGGCCGTGCGGTAATAATCGGGATAAAAATATCTTAAAAATGGGCGCCACGTAATTTACGGGACCTACCTTTCAAACTGCCCTCGTGGTATACCTTAAAATTACGAAAGGTACGATCAATAATAAAAGCACGAGTCAAATTAAGAGTTGGTGTAACTATTTAATTTAAATGAAAATCTGAATATAATATATAAAAAAAATAATAATTAATTTTTGAAGTTACCAAAATGTAAGTGCAAAATATTAAAGTTAAACAAAAATCACAAATAAACTATGAGTAAAGTACAAAATGAATGGCTGGAAGAATGCTAAAATCAGCAACGGCCCGACGAAACGATGCGCAAAAAGACGGTAATTAACAAACCGCAGATAACCCGACCATACGCTGACGAACGAGGCCCCGCACGCGCAGACGCACCGACAAGATTACCGCGCACGAAACAAATGCGAATCGCAACAATCTGTGCCGCTACTAACACCAGCACTATCAAGCATAAAAAACAGAATTAATTGAATTGTAAAAAAAAGCAAAGCAAAGAAATATGCAACTAATTAATAACTAAGTATAAGAAAATAAATGCCAAAAAGCGAGGTGGTTGACAACGTTACGCCGCTGTCAGGCTATACATACAAATTAGCTAAGCTAAACTACTTACTGCAAGCGTAAAAAAAAGGTAAGTACATACATAAACAAACAAATACAATATTTTTGGTAACGCTACGCCGCTACCAGGCTATACATAAAATTCAAGCTAGCAAAAACTAAACTCGAAAAGCCAAATCACACGTGGTTCGTTGGTTCGCTCCAGACGATGGCAAAATAAATGAAATAAATAATCTGACCTTATCAGTACGATGATCGGATGATCCAAAAATGGCGGACCGACGCCGCAGCCGTCCGCAAACACAATAGAAAAAACTCCAATATAGAATAATAAGTTTATTCTGGTTTCTGGGTGAATGCCAGGTGTAAATTCATAAAACGTACCCCAGGAGAAAAACCCTCGGGAAAAACCCTAAAAATCAAATGAAATAAGAACACACAAAGGAAAAGCAGGGAAGAAAGAAAATGGAATATGAAACGTGGCCTACCTTCAGCAAAAGGGTTTTTTTGTCCTTCTCTCAAACGCAAATGCTTCAAACGCAGCACGGCGAAAATCCCAATTCAATGGACAGACAGCGGATCCAAAATCACTACCAATTGTAACAATCCAAACTGTCTTAATAGTTTTCCAAGAGAAAAATCCCACAAACGTGGCTTGAAAATATTTTAATAGACTCTAGAAAACTACCGTCGCTTTGTAGAGCACTAGCGAGAGACGAATGGCCAAAATCGACCGATGGCAAGATTTTACGAATTTTCGAAAAAAAGGTAACGTAGGTAGCAGAAGATAGCCAATGAAATTTGTTCAGAACGAGAAATTCAGAAATCGACAAAGGCGTCGCTTCCGTCAAGATGGAAGTGAGACAAAAGATGACCTGGGAACGTCTAACCGAGAAAAATACAATCTAAACTCATTTACAATGAAGATTCGACGATAACCCAAGCAGAAAGTAAGAAAAGAAAGAAAAGAAAAACAAAAGAAACACACTAGAAAAGGGGCAAATCAACCTGGACGCCACTGGAGCATCAATCAAATGAGAGTGCAATGACCTCAACCGGGTGACAATTGAAACCTATCGGTAAGGAAGTTACCAACAGTAACAGATGACAGATAACCTCAAACAACAAACCGAAACAGACACATGGAAGAAAACAACAAATGATTGTGAAGAATTTAACAATAAGGTAAGCACAAATAATACAACAAATGCAACCTGAGATATTAACTATTCCAATACTTTAAGGTACAAATGGTAAACATCAGAAAGAGCTGAAATGAAAAGGGGACGAAGAACTAATTGAAGAAATGCTAGAAGACAAATAAAATAGAGCAATAAACAAATTAACTGTAAGTACCTAATATCTATGTATTTATACTCAATAAAAGATATGTTTTAATCTTTTAGCTATGCGTATTTTGTCTAAGCATTTCTATACCTACCATAAATGCTCTAAAATAAAATTTGCCCGTAACAGGCTTACATACCTACGAGTTGTTATGGAGCTTGACTCAAGCATTTTTTGTTGGTTCTGCAATGACCAGAGTGAGTAGATCTTGTGCAGCATACACATGCCCCCTTCCTACCTACCATACTGATTTTTGCACTGGTCTTGTTAATAGGTATAATTATATCACAAAAAAATTCGACAACAGATAAGCCTAGAACTGAATATCGGTTTGGAAGCAGTTTTTTTGGGAATTCTCAAATCGTCAAGAACAATTTTTTATGTAAAATCTGCTGGCTTTTATAATTCTTAGTTTAATAATTTATTCTCCCTGTTAAGTTTTGCAGCAGGAAGTTTTGTATTAACAAATTATGACATCTGATGAGTGCAACCAACTAAGCTGTGATCCACATGTTTTCACCTTTTGACAAAGCTAGCTTTTTTCTCTAATAGTCCAGTCGAAATAGCAAGAAATACGGAAATAACTCGAACAAAGCTGGAATTTTTTTAATCGCTCCATTTTGACTCAAATAACAATACCCTAAGCTAAGTTTTCTACCTCGAGCGAGGACCGGAAGTGGTTGCCATTTCGACAAGAAGGTCACGAGAAGGCATTCTTGCGAATAACTCCTTTTTAGTTCATTCTAGGCCAAAGAAATACCACACCGCTTTGGAACCCTATTAAATTATCTACAAAAAGATTTTCGAATTATTACCCTACGATTAATATTTTTCATTACATACTCAGTTTCCACTTACAGATAATATAATATGGATAATCACAGGATTAATAGGAGATGAGGCAATAAATTGTCACAGGGATTTAGAAGTAGGTTTATCTTCCATGGAAGCTCTCTTTGGAAACACTTTCAAGAACGTGAGGTTCGAAAGAAAGAATCGTGTCATCCCTCTTCGTGCTTTAACATCATCTATCAAAATAAGCAAAGAAGTTGTTCCAATCGATCCTGCTACACTATTTCAACGAATTTCGCTAGCAAAAAAATCCGATGAGCAACTGTTCGACGAATCAGGCATGCGAAAGACACAAAAATCCAAACTTTTCGATTACTTTTCCCCCCTATCAGAAAAGCCACGATTTGGATATCATATTCATGTAGTAGACGGCGGATTACTACTTCATCGAGTGTTGTGGCACCCACAACAGACATTTGCAGAGATCTTATCACAGCACGTTGCATATGTACAAAAGTATTACACACCAAACAGCAGCATTGTATTTGACGGGTCTCCCGTCGAGGCTGCTTTCAAGGGTACAAAAGTGCCGAACGTCAAGACAATCAGGATCCGAATTAAATTTTAATGAATCAATGTCATCAACACTGTCACAGGAAAAGTTTCTTTCAAATGGCAAAAACAAGGACCGTTTAATTTCTAAATTGTCCCGAAAACTTTGTGAAGCAGGCCTTTGAAGATGCCGATACGCTAATAGTTAATACTGCGATTGATTTGTCAAAGAACTTCAAATCTGTAATAATTGTTGGTGAAGACATTGACCTTCTCGTATTATTAACGTCATTAACATCTTCACATTCGAATATCTGAAGCCAAGCAGAAGTAAGACGGCACAACAATTGTATACGTGCAACTTTTTCAATTTTCTGCGCATCAGAGACTTCATTCACTTCCTGCACGCTTTCAGTGGATGTGACACCACTTCTGTCTTTTTAAACAAGGCAAAGCCAAATTCTCAAAACTTTTTAACAACGACAAGTGTCTACTAAGCATTTTAAAAGTGTTCAATGATCCAAATTCTCACACAGATTTTGAAGACTCAGCAGGACAAAAATTAATAGCAGCCTTATATGGAGAGAGGGTGTTTGACCGCTTTCTCCTTAACGAATTTAGGTATCTCTGCTTTGTAACATCAGCTGCACGAAACACTTTCAATCTGGCAGTGCTACCTCCGACAGAAAATGCAGCGCGACAACATTCGCTTAGAGTTTACCACCAGATGCAGCATTGGCACGGAAACATTATGAACCCGGAAGACTGGGGTTGGAAGAGATCAAAAGGTGGGCTTGTGCCTATTTTCACGACCAAAGATCTTGTTTCTGAAGAACTACTGAAAATGATATCGTGCAAATGTATCCATGACTGCAAAGCAAATTGCGGTTGCCGGAGGATTGGTCTCCATTGCTCCATAATTTCCTTTACTTGACGAGGACAATCGTGCAGGAATTCCAGAGAACAACAGGATATAAGTTACGAGGAGAATGAACAGTTTTTATTAGAGAACACGAAAGAAGAAGAATTAAACGACATTTCGTATGCCATCGTCATGGAGAACAAAACGAAGACGATAAAAACGTAGGAGACGATGAAGAAGAAAAGGGATTCCCTAAAGAAGTGGAAACCAGAGAGGCATTGAATCTTATATCTAAACGATGCAGACTGTCGAGAATGTTTGATCAAGTTTGTTAAGTTTTGGTTACCAAGGAAAAATAATAACAAGAAAATAATATAGAAAAAATATCTAATGTCAATTAACTGTTCTTAAATTTATTATTATAGTTTACTGTTAAAATAAACACATAGTTCTGGAAATGGTTGTTTAAAAAAGGAAGAAAGAAGTACACAGAAGAATATTACGTACATAATTTGGTAGCAGAGCGTAGTTTTCCAAGAAAAACGAATCATTTTCGGGTCTTTGAATCTATGAAAGACAAGTACAGAACAGTAAACAGTGAGTTAACGGTCAATTTCTATATTACCTTACCTAAATCCTATATGTATTGCTTCACCTGCATTAAGTACGTCTGAGCTTACAGAACTTAGTCACATTTACACAAATAGTGTTGCATTTCCTAATTCTAGGGTAGTGTTTTTTAATTCGGTTTACGTGGAAATACACAAACAAGATAAAAATGGCTACACCTACAGTAAAAAGGGGTGCTTTGCATGCAAAACTGACTAATTTTAATAAGCATGTGAAAGAAATACAGAGTAGGTCTGAAGTTACAGAAACGGAGATCATCCAATTACAAGATAGGTTAGCTAGTATACAAACGACATTAGATGCATTCGATGATATTCAAACGATCATCGAAGGCACAGCTGAAAACATACAGAGTGAACTGCAAAAGCGGGCAGAGTTTGAAGATAACTACTTTTCTTTAATTTCCTTAGCAAAAATACCCCCCCACCTGCAGCTCAGTCTGGACCATCAGTTAAGTTACAGGACGCAGACTGCGAAGGTTCAAGTGTTCACAGCAGCCGTTTGATTAATAATAATAGTCAAAACATTAGGTTGCCGACAATTGAACTTCCAAAGTTTGATGGGTCCTATTCTGCTTGGCTGGAATTTCGTGATACTTACGAATCATTAATACACCACAATGATGGTATCAGCCTGATACAAAAATTCCATTACCTGCGGGCGTCTCTAACAGGTGGTGCCTCACAGGTTATCAGCTCTTTAGAATTTTCCTCAAGAAACTATTCAGTTGCATGGAGTGCACTAATAGACAGATACGATAATCGTAGATTACTAGTGCACAACCATGTCAAAGAATTATTCAATCTTGAATACATCAATAAGGAATCGGAAATCAGTCTTAGAAAAATGATAGACTCAGTATCAAAAAATTTACGCGCTTTACAACAGTTAGGGCAGCCCACTGATAATTGGGACACGCTCATTGTCTACATGATGGTAAACAAATTGGATCCAATCTCAATGAGAGAGTGGGAAAACCACAAATCGGCTAAGGATTTTCCTTCATTCGAGGATCTAAAGGATTTCTTAAAGTCACGCGCAGATTTACTTGCAACTGTACAATCAAGTCAACAAACCGCGGAGAAAAGGCATAACTCAAAAAATACGCGAGGCTTTTTAGCAACTGAAAAGAAGCAAGGTCAAATTTATAATACTTCAAATAATAATCATTATAATTATATTATAAAATGCAAGTACTGTAAAAATCAACATTACATTCAAAACTGTCCAGAATTTCTGCAGCTTTCAAATAATAAGAAATTAGAAATTTTAGGAAGTCTCAAACTTTGCTTAAATTGCATTAGACCTGGGCATACCAGTGACGTTTGCCGTCGAGGAACTTGCCGAAAGTGCAATAAAAGGCACCATACATTGCTGCATGTTGAACAAGGGCAAAATTTGAATGATCATGAAAGGCTAAGTGATAGTAAAAATAGTGTCTCTCTATCGGCACGAACCTCTGGCGCACATGTACTATTGTCAACCGCATACGTTCAAGTTTTAGATGAGTGCAAGAACTCTCATACTGTACGCGCTTTACTCGACTCAGGTTCTCAATCAAATTACATTACGGAGAGTTTGTGCAAAAGGTTAAAACTTACTACTTCAAAGGAATCAATTACAATATGTGGATTGAACAATACGATCTCTAACATTGATTCAGAATGCAAAATTAATATTCAAGCGTTGCATAATAACTTTTCTGCCAATATATCGTGTTTCGTTGTTCCTAAAATTGCAGATAACATGCCAAGTGTTAATCTAAACATTTCAGAGCTTAACATTCCAAAAAGTCTAAAGTTGGCCGATCCATCTTTCTTTATGTCAAAAGAAATCGATATTCTAATAGGGGCCCAGCTTTTCTGGAATTTATTATGTATAGGACAAATTTCATTAGGTCCCGACAAACCCATCCTACAAAAGACGCGATTTGGGTGGATCGTGTCCGGACCAATCGGAAAGCAACAATCAGCCGCTGTTTCTTGCAATTTTAGTCAACAAATTGACATTCAAGCTCAGTTGGCTCGGTTTTGGGAACTGGAAGAGTGCAGTCCGACACGGCCACTCTCCCAGGAAGAGATTGATTGTGAAGCTCATTTCACAAGAACAATGAAGCGTAATAGCAACGGCAGATTTGTTGTTTCTCTTCCACTAAAGGATTCTGTTGAAATTTTAGGCGATTCGTATCACCAAGCGGAGCGTAGATTTTTTGCGCTTGAAAAAAGGTTGCATTCAAAGCCAGAATTACTAGCTCAATATTCCGAATTTATACACGAATACGAAACCTTAGGGCACATGACTAAGGTAGAAGTTCCTGAATCAGAAAAATTCTCTTATTATATGCCGCATCATTGTGTGATTCG
Organism: Xestobium rufovillosum; assembly: GCA_963966045.1. NCBI lineage: Eukaryota > Metazoa > Arthropoda > Insecta > Coleoptera > Ptinidae > Xestobium > Xestobium rufovillosum. Next base: position 19,441,632 of record OZ014504.1, read on the forward strand.
AGAAGAAAGCATTACTACTAAATTACGCGTTGTTTTCGATGCTTCGGCTCCATCAAATAGCGGTTATTCATTAAACAATTTACAAATGACCGGACCTACACTTCAAAGCGAATTGTTTTCCATTTTATTACGCTTTCGGCAACATAGGTACGTAGTCGCAGGGGACATTGCCAAAATGTATAGGCAAGTTCTGCTCACACCGGAACAAAGATGTCTACAACGAATAGTGTGGCGTGACAGTCCGAAATGCTCACTTGATGTTTTTCAGTTAAACACGGTTACATATGGTACCACCGCAGCGCCCTATCTTGCGGTGCGGTGTCTGTACCAATTAGCCCAAGATTGTAAAATCAAACAACCGAAATTAGCAAAAATAATAGAAGAAGACTTCTATGTCGATGACATGTTGACAGGCGCCGATTCTATTGAAGAGGTGGCGGAAATTGCAAAGGGAGTTTCTGATATTTTAAAACTAGGTTGTTTCGAATTACGCAAGTTTTATGCTAATGATCGCGAAGTTTTAAAATACATTTCAGAAAATGATTCACCGATAAAAACATTAGAATTCGGTATAAACGAAAATGCAAAAACCCTCGGTTTATCATGGTGTCCTAAAGGTGACAAATTAATGTATAACATAAGTGAACCAATATATACAAAAATAAATAAGCGAGTTATTTTGTCTAGCATATCACAGGTATTCGATCTGCTCGGGCTTCTAGGTCCTTGCATTATACACGTAAAAATTTTATTGCAACAATTATGGCTAAAAAAATTGTCCTGGGACGAAGGACTGCCATTACACATTCATTCATTTTGGTGCGAATTTAGAAGCGAGTTGACTCAGCTTAACTTTTTGAGAATAGATCGTCATGTGTTATGCGTAAACCCAAAACACATTGAATTGCACGGGTTTGCAGATGCCTCCGAAAGGGCTTACGGCGGGTGTCTTTATGTACGTAGTATAGATCAGTATGATAATATTTTCGTCAATTTACTTTGCGCAAAGTCCAAAGTGGCACCGTTAAAAACTATAACTTTGCCGCGGTTAGAACTTTCCGGAGCGGCAGTGCTGGCTAGACTTGCAGATAAGGTTGTCAAGTCACTTAGGTTAAAAATCGATAAAAAAATGTTTTGGACGGATTCCACTATTGTCCTTAGTTGGTTAAAGTTACCTCCATACAAATTAAAAACCTTCGTAAGTAATAGAGTATCACAAGTACAAGAGCTAACTAGCACTGGTTCGTGGCATTACGTTAAAGGTAAAGAAAATCCGGCTGATCTACTGTCTCGAGGCGTTAGACCAAGCGAATTAAAAAATTCGATATTATGGTGGCACGGTCCTGCATGGCTGTCACAGAATTGCAATAATTGGTCTCAATTTAAAACTCATGTAAATAAAAGTTTAGACTTACCCGATGTAAAAACTAAAACGCATGTGTTAATTTGTCAAAATGTTGAGCAATTTCCATTCAAACGATTTTCAAAATTGTCTAGGCTAAAAAGAGTCACAGCATGGATACTAAGATTTAAGTTTAATTGTTTGTCAAAAGGAAGGAATACTTTAAGTCGATTTGGAGGTTTGTCGATCGAGGAATTAAACAGCGCATTTATTATATTACTAAGGATTTCACAAATGATTTCATTTGGTGAGGAAATTTTCCTCTTAAAGGCAAGCAAACCGTTAATAAACTCTAAATGTAGAATTTTAAATTTAAACCCTTTTTTAGACGATGAGGGTATTTTAAGAGTTGGTGGTCGTCTAAAAAATTCTGATTTCTCAAATGATAAAAAACATCCTGTTCTTTTGTGTGCAAAGCAGCACTTGACGCATTTAATATTTGAAAATGAACATGTAAAATTGTTGCATGTCGGTCCGCAGCAGCTTTTAGCGCATATCAGAGAACAGTTTTGGCCGATTTCAGGTCGAACTCTAGCTACAAAGGTTACAAGACAATGCCTTTCTTGTTTCAAAAATAACCCAAAAACTATTTTGCCTATCATGGGCCAATTACCCAAGCCGCGATTACAGCCAAGTTATCCGTTCAACGTAACTGGTGTTGATTACGCTGGTCCACTCCAAATTAAGGACCGTAAGGGTCGTGGAAGTAGGATACACAAATGTTATCTTGGATTGTTTATTTGCTTTTCTACGAAAGCGGTGCACTTAGAGTTAATTTCAGACTTAACAAAAGACGCATTTATAATGGCTTTAAAACGATTCATAGGACGTCGTGGAAAGCCAGCCAAAATATTCTCTGATAACGGAACTAATTTTGTTTCCGCGAATTCAGAATTGAAAGAACTTGGTAAATTTTTAAATAAGTTAAATGTTGATTTACCTGATTTCTTAGTTCAGGATGGTATTGATTGGCACTTCATACCACCATATTCGCCTCACTTCGGAGGCTTATGGGAGGCAAAAAACACTTAAAAAAAAGAGTATTGGGAAATGCTTCACTTACTTTCGAGGAACTAAATACTCTGCTTGTGCAGATAGAGGCAGTACTAAACTCCCGACCTCTCTTTCCTTTATCTTCCGATCCTTCTGATTTATGCCCGTTAACTCCTGCTCACTTCCTTGTGGGAAGAACTTTAACATCAGTACCGGAACAAGATTTTCGAGAAGCTCAAGTGGGAAGATTAACTAGATATCAACATATCGAGCAATGCCGACAACATTTTTGGAACCGTTGGCATCTGGAGTATATCTCAGAACTCCAGCAACGTTCTAAATGGAAACAACCACAAGGTCAACTGCAAGTTGGTGCTATGGTCTTAGTTAAGGAAGATAATTCTTCACCATTACATTGGAGACTTGGACGAATCGTTCAAGTTCATCCTGGCAAAGACGGAGTTAGTAGAGTGGCAACAGTCAAGACGACAAGGGGCGACGTTAAGCTATGCTTCACTAAACTTTGTCCACTTCCCAGTCCAGACGTCAACATTGGTCAATCTTGAAAAGAATTAAAGTGATTGCAAGTGCCATTCATGGCCTTCCAAGACGGGGGGCATGTCGAGAATGTTTGATCAAGTTTGTTAAGTTTTGGTTACCAAGGAAAAATAATAACAAGAAAATAATATAGAAAAAATATCTAATGTCAATTAACTGTTCTTAAATTTATTATTATAGTTTACTGTTAAAATAAACACATAGTTCTGGAAATGGTTGTTTAAAAAAGGAAGAAAGAAGTACACAGAAGAATATTACGTACACAGACTAATATAGGTAATAGGATTAGGCCTACAGGGGATAGGTACCACGTAAAAAAACGCGCCGGATACTCTACCTCATGGTGGTGTGGAAACGAGCATAAGAAATTACTTTCAACATCGTTTAATGGCAAAATAGATGGAAGTTATTACTTCAAATTATTGTTATAGATATGTTTCACACTGAATTCAGGTATATTTATAAAAAATAGTTTGCAGCAATTCTATGTTTTACCATTTTCTCGGTAAAATTTTGAAAATTGAACTCTGTTAATTTCGAGCCTATTGATGAAGTACAGAGCTCAAGGGTACAAATTTTCACTTTGGTAAGGGGATCGTTGTTACAACCTGCAACTTGTTGCAATCTGAAGTTCATGTCTTGACTATAATATATCCAAAAGCTGTCAAATATCGTAATGTGCAAAAGGGCATTATACCCAAAACCTGAGTTATGCACACTGACGTAAAGAGCGTAAAAATTGCTATCGTAGACTTAGCAATGGAGACGACTATGCAAACGGTGCAAGCAGGAATAGAAAGAGGTAAAGGGTATACGGTAACTGCTACATATGACAGGTATTGTGCATTAGGCGGAATCAAATCAAGACGGATATTTGTAGAGCACATGAGAAAAGAAGGACGAAAGTCAGTCCGATACTTCGGAAGAAAATTAGTTTGTAAATTTATTGTAAGTAACTTTATTTTCATATCATTTAGCAAGACGGAGACGGAGCTACGGCGAAAAGTGAGATGCAAACCAGCGCAACGGGGTGGGGACGGGTACTGGTATCGGGAGCCGATCGGTCACGCTTCTTACATCTTCTTATATTTAATTACACAACTCAATACGTAAAAGATAAAAATCTGCATGTCGAACCATCAGACTCCGAAAGAAGCGTGCAAGATTTTGTAAAGAACAAAATTTTTCGATTTAGGCGTTAACTTAAAAGTTATCGAGATGTAAATGTAAAATTTGTTGAAATCTTGCAAATTTTCTCGGCATTCGAATGGAGATATTCAGCTTTCAAAAAATTTTCTCCCGTAAGAGCCTGTACTAAATTGTTTCTTCAGCAGTTTTTTAGAAGTAGAAGCACCACAAATAATTTAATGATCTTGGTGCCAAACGATAGCAATTTTTACGCTCTTTACGCCAGTGGGCATAACTCAGTTTTTGGATATAATGCCCTTTTGCATATTACGATTTTTGACAGCTTTTGGATATATTATAGTCAAGACATGAACTTCAGATTGCAACAAGTTGCAGGTTGTAACAACGATCCCCCTACCAAACGCATTTTACTGTGTAATTGCAAGCATTGTGCACTCTACTAATGGTAAGGTAATAACTGTAGGGGCGCTTTGTAGCTAATTTACTAGGCTTTCGAAATGATTTATTTGACGTAGGATGGAGTGAAAAGGAGTTTCTCGCAAAATAATAAGGGGTAAATATCCCTAAAAATTTTTGTACACAGGACTCGGAATTCCAAAGATTTCCAAGGAGTTCCAAAGACTTCCTAGGAATTCCAAAGATTTCCAAGGAATTCCAAAGATTTCCAAGGAATTCCAAAGAATTCCAAGGAATTCAAAGATTTCCGAGGATTTCCAGGAGTTTCAAAGATTTCCAAGGAATTCCAACGAATTTCGAGGCCCTCCAAAATAATTTTATGGAATTCCGAACATCTTCGAGGAAAGTAATCTCCTCCCAATTATCCCAAACAAAAGTGCAATACTGGCATATGCCTTTTATGCTTAAATTTCGTAATAGAGTGATTATTTAAAATAAATATTCTTTTATTCATCATCATAAGGTTCTCAGTCCGAAAACTGGCTGGACGCGTACCTCCATTCTTTTCTATCCTGAGCTAACATATGCATTTCCCTAAAACTAGAGCATCCTACATCCCTAACTATTTGAGAGCAGTAGTCTAATCTAGGCCTACCCCTACCTCTTTTTATTCCTATCTCTCTCTAGTATGTCGCGAACTATTCCTTCGTGTCTTAGAAGGTGACCTACCATCCTATCTCTCCTACTCTTTATTGTCTTCCATATCTTTTGCTTTTTCCCAACTCTTTCTAATACTCCCCTATTGCTAACCTGATCTATCCACGGTATCTTCATCATGCGTCTGTAACACCACATTTCAAACACTTCTATTCTTTTTCGATCCGCTTCTCATATTGTCCAAGTTTCGCACCCGTATAATGCCGTACTCCATACATACGACTTTAAGAGTCTCTTCCGAATCTCTGTATTAACCGTTCTCGAACATAACAGTTTATTATTTTTTTTAAACGCAACTCGACCCTGTGTTATTCTTTGTTTTATATCTTTAGTGCTCCTACAGTCTTTGAGTTATTTTACTTCCTAAACAGCAGAAATCCGGGACCTCCTCTATCTTCTCATTTCCTATTTGTATTTCAATTTTAGTTCTATTTTCATAATTTTTTAATATTTGCAGTAGGTAATTAATTGAATTGGCTGGTGTTTATATTTGATACCCACAACTTAATGGTAAATGTAATAAAAGCCTTTAAAATATTCGATTTTTTAAATTAACCCGCAAATATACAAGGTGTTTCTAAATTGAGTACCATAAATTTAGCAGTTTGTAGAGAAAGTTAAAATAACACTAAAACCTTTATATAGTTTTGTACAAAAACGCCTCCCTTCCAAAATACAGAGTGTTATAATGTCCACTGGCGTATCAGTTATTTAGCTATATCTGTAACTAAAGCAGCCTGAGAAATCTAAATTTTTGTGGGCAAGTGCTACTCAAAACGACAGATAATCCAGCAATATTTTAAGTGTAATACGACAATTCAGTGGCGTAGGAAAAGGGGTCGTGTAATACCTTTTTGTTAATAAAAAGTTTGAGGTTAGGTTTTTTGGAAATATCGTTTAATTTTTAGATTCTCTAATCAAAATACTACAAAAAAGATTCTCTTTTTAAATATCTCTAAAGTCGTTTGTTTTTGAAATATTTGTGGTTTTATGTAGCAGTGCGCATGAGAACTGTGGTATTACCTATTTATGGTTGATTTGCGAAAAAAAAATCGCATATGATTGCTACATGTTTTTGTAGGTACCTTCGTAATTTATACCTGCAAGCACTTCTAGATGATTTTGTTATCAAGTTTTACATAACTAATGATAATACAGCCCCGAATACAGCAAAACAAAGACAATATTTTAATAGCACTGCCACATAAAATCGTGCCTATCTCGAAAATGAAAGACTCTAGTGATATTTAAAAAGAGTATCTTTTTTGCAGTATTTTGATTAGAGAATATAAAAATAAAACGATATTTTCAAAAAACCTAACCTCAAACTTTTTATTAACAAAAAGGTATTACACGACCCCTTTTCCTACGCCACTGAATTATCGTATTACACTTAAAATATTGCTGGATTATCTGTCGTTTTGAGTAGCACTTGCACACAAAAATTTAGATTCCTCAGGCTGCTCTAGTTACATATATAGCTAAATAACTGATACGCCAGTCGGCATTATAACACCCTGTATTTTAGAAGGGAAGCGTTTTTGAACAAAACTATATAAATGTTTTAGTGTTATTTTAACTTTCTCTACAAACTCCTAAATTTATGGTACTCAATTTAGAAACACCTTGTACATATAAAACCAAGTATGGCAAATGTAATAAGTTACGTTAGATATATCTGACCTGCCCTGTATGGAGTTCACCGGTTTACCCTTGGAATGTATGACACTTGCATATAAGGCAAATTTTATGACATTAGCGTCCATAAAGCAAAATAGGCTCAACAGGTAAAGTAAATAACTCTGATCGAGTGGCACTTGGGTGCAACATAAAATTTGGATTCCTAATTTAAATTCGTATTTATTTCTAACACCTATTATGTTAAATATTGAGGTAAGTTAACTTGTAAACTGTTTGTTCAATGATCTTTGAAGAGAATCATATTATAAACGCTAACGACTGAGACTTACAACGCCCCGCTCGCTTCGTTTGACCTTAACCTGGCAGATTTTTATGTTGTACGCAAGTGACACTTGTTTCGAGCAGCCCGCTTTACCTGCTGGACATCTTTCCCTATGTATACAAATGTCACGTATGCAAGTACCTTGACCCTCACCCTAATACTACTACAGCTCCATGCCTTAATAATTGGAACAGAAAGTAGAAGAAAACAAAATAATTTATTATTATTATCACCACGTCTTGGAACCCTTTCACGTTTCTGAAACTAATACAGAATTGACACAGCACTGTACCTCACCCCACCCACAAATTGAAAATTATTGGCCGGTGGGTGCGAATACAATGGATGCCTGCAGAAACACCTCCTACTACTCATCCAACCGCTAAAATTTTATTCACATACAGATAATGAATAGAATATTAAAATTTATTACAAATATTCGTAAGCAACATGTGGAGAAATTAATATTTACCGACGTAGTTCTTCTTGGGAAAGATTATCCTTCCATAAAATTTGCTATACAGCATTGTTTGCTGATAAACCATTAGGAATCTAAGTACTGCTTCTTTGTCCCGGAAAAAACGATAATTAAAACGAAATCAAAGTTGCTTTAGAAACATTTGGAATTGACTGTTTTACCTCATAAGGACTAAATGCAAAATTCATGATTTCGGAGAATTCCAAGGAATTCCTCTGAATTCCAGGGAATTCCAAGGAATACCAAGGACTTCCAAGGAATTCCTGGGAATTCAGAATTCCAGAATTCCATTGGAATTCCAAATAAATGTACACACATTTTTCGGGATATTTACCCCTCGCAAGATAACCATTTCTCGCACCTTTCTGTCAAAATGCCGGTCACTTCCGGTCCTCGATCGAGGTAGAAAACTTAGGATATTGTTATTTGAGTCGATGTGAAGCAATTAAAAAAAAGTTTAGCTTTGTCATAGTTATTTCCATATTGCCTGAATTTTCGTGCTAATTCGACTGGATTAAATTCCTCTTTACTCTTTATTACAATCTGTTCAGTACATTGGGCTTTTAGAAACATTTGCGTCCAGTTCAAATTATTGGCCAACATTGTACATACAGAAACAAGACTTCAAGTTTTCTTCGCACCCACTTATTCAACAATGTGTGCTTGTGTTTTCATTTAATCTAAGTCCTGCGGCAGCCTCTTTTTTAAATCGATATTTGCCTTTTTTCTGCTTCATAAATTCGGCAGCAAGTTGATCATATGTTCCTTGCAGTTGGTATATTAGGTACCTCTTTGACAGTAAGTATACTTAAGTCCCATTGTAACATATTAATAACGAAACAAGGTGCATTGATATTAGAATCTCTGAATTATTTTGACATTTTGAGCTGGCAGCAACTTCCTAGAATTGGATCCCGCATGTCCAGATTGGTTTAAAGACAATCTTGCTTCTAAGAGAGTTTTGATTTTCGACCTATAAACTGCTGTCCAAGCTGCTTCTCTGAATATAAGTTTCTTCCAGGTCATACATCTGTCCTAATGAATTTGAAGGTATTTGACCCCATCTGCTTTGGGTATCTTCTTATCGTTAAGTGTAACTGAGGGACACGACACGTCTTGCACCGAATTGTAAATGTGACATACAGTGATTGTGTTGTTCTTTTCAGTGGATTTGGGTTTGTTGTTGGAAATAAATTGAGTCCAAGGTTGTCAAAGTTCAGTTTATTGAACAGAGTTTCACAAAAGATACCTGTCAACATACAAAAGAATCAATATCTAATTTGACAATTTTCAATAAATAGAATTATTCATGACTTTATACAATACAATCTTAACATACCTTTTGAATCTTCTGACACTCCTTGTTTTATTAAACAAAATTATAATTCGGAGCACGTTTTGCTTTTTGCCTTTCTATTTCGCTTTTTACGCTGTCTCATGAAAATTAACAAAAGTTGTTTATCACCTGCCTACTTACAAAAAAAAAAATGAAAGTACAAATAAATACATGATTACCAACTTTGACTCTATATAAAACAAAAGTAAAGTGTGAAGTAAGGTTAGATTCAGGTCAGCTGTCAATTGATCAAATTTCAACACTCCTCCTTGATCAATTTACAGCGGAGCGTCTCAAAGACTCTTCTGTTGAGTGGCTTTGTGAGAATGTCTGCAATCTGCTTGCTGCTCTCGACGTGTTGCAATGTCACAGTGTTGCCAACATGTTGCTGAATGTACTTTCGTGATATCTCAATGTGTTTCTTGCCTCTGGTTGTCTTTCCTTCGTGTGCATTCTGTAACATGTGAATGGCTGACATGTTGTCAACTTTCAGAGTGATCGGCTGATCACTTTCCAGGATACCAAGTTCCAGTGCAATTCTCTTGATCCAGCACACATCGTCAATCACGGACACCGCGGCTCGGTACTTGGCTTCTGCAGTTGAAGTCGCTACCAAACGCTGCTTCTGTGAGTACCAGATCACTGGTCCTCCTCTCATTACCAAAACTCCACTCGTCGACTGTCCTGTCTCAGAGTCTCCTCCAAAGTCTGAATCGGTATAGGCCACGAGTCCTTTGCCTCCTCCAAAGTAGATTCCTGCTGTCACTGTCCCTCTCAAGTACTGGAATACACGTTTTACCATCGCCTGATGGCTTTTCATGGGGTTGTTGCAGAATCGACTCAGGTAGTTCACGGCGAAGCTTATGTCTGGCCGAGTGATTGTAGCTAAGTACAGTAAGCTCCCTATCGCCTCGCGATAGTTGTTATTTGCCGGAAGTGCCTCGTCGTTCTTGAAGTCTGTCTTCTTGGTGATCATTCCTTGCTCAATAGGTGTGAATGCTGGGTTACACTGTTCGAGTTTCATCTTCCTCAAGATCTTCTCCGTGTAACGAGACTGATTCACAAAGATACCATCTTTATTGATCTTGATTTCCATGCCCAAGTACGTCAACTTGTCCTGTGCTTTCTTGCTGTATGTGATCTGAAACTCTTTGCTTATCTCCTTCAAGAGTCTGTATATTTCCTTTTCAACCTTCCCAGCTATCAATCCATCATCCACGAAGAGTGTGAGCATAATGCTCTTGTCCTTGTTATAGTAAATGCACGGGTCATCATCTGTGTTGATTAGGCCAATCTTCTTTTCAAAGTGTGTGGTGACCCTCTCGTTCCACATCCTTGGAGCTTGTTTGAGCCCGTAAAGACTCTTATCCAACTTGCAAACTTTCCTTGATCCATCGTCAAACCCTTCAGGCTGGTTCATATAGATGACTTGCTCCAGGTTTCCATACAAGAATGCCGTTTTCACATCGAACGATACCAACTTCATTTTCTCTGAAGCTGCATGACTTAGTAGTAGTCGAATTGATGCATGGCGGGCTACTGGGCTGAATGTTTCCGCGTAGTCCACTCCTTCCTTTTGTTCAAAACCTCTTGCTACGAGTCTGGCCTTGTATCTTCCGTCTGCCTTCTCTCGAAGTACCCACCGACAAGTGATTGGCTTCACTCCTTCAGGACAATCCACCAGTTCCCAAGTTTTCATTTCCATTAGCGAGTCGTACTCCTCCTGCATTGCCCGTCTCCATTTCTCATCTTTGAGTGCCTCGCTCACCGGGATATCTTCCGTTTCACCAGTCATGGCTACTTTTGCGCTCTTTCCTCCACGTCTGGAGTCAAGTACACAGTCTCTCAGTCTCGGTGGTGGTTGTAAAGTTCGACGATCTCGCAAAATTTTCTTTCCTGGCTCTTCTTCTGGCGGTTGTGTCCCATTATCGTTGTCACTTGTCTTCTCAGCACTTTCTCCAGTTGTCCTCTTCTTCGTCTGACTCACTGCTGCTTTCTTCTTGTTTCTCAGGTGTGCCCTCTGTTGCCGATGTCTCAAGTTCAGTGCCTTGTCTCTGTCGTATCTTTTCCTCGTCAAAGATTACATTGTCTGAAGTGACGACCTCTCTTTTCTCTTTCATATAAATCCTATAGCAGGGCGAATCAATGTCATAGCCAACCAGAATTCCCTTTTCTGATTTTCTATTTATCTTGCCTCTCTTCTGTGCTTGGGTCAGCACATAACATTCACATCCAAAAGGTCGCAGTTTCTCAATCTTCATTTTCCTTCCGAACCACAATTCTGCTGGACTCTTTCCTGGTACGTTGCTGGTTCCTGTCTGGTTGATCGTGAAGATTGCATGGTTCATTGCCTCTGCCCATAATCTCTCGTCCAAACCATCTGCTTGTATCTCGGCCCTGGCTGCCTCGACAATCGTTCTCATCTCTCTTTCCACCCTTCCATTTTGCTCTGGCGTATGTACATTCGTAAAAGTGTGAAAAATTCCCAACTTGTCCATCAGCTCTTTCATTTTTGCATTTTTCAGTTCCGTGCCGTTATCAGATCTCAGACTCTTCACTCTTCTTCCCAGTTGATTTTCTACAAATCTCAGGTAGCTTTCAATCTTCGCTGGGGCTTCACTGGATACCACTTTTGACCATCAAAAGCCTCCATATCAATGTTTCCGACTGCAACACCATCCAGCCTGGTTGAATCTCCAATCACAATTGGAATTGGCTCGTCCAGCTCAGCAAGCTGTACAAACCATTCTCGATGAGACGTCATGTGTTGGCTGGCTCCACCGTCTTGATACCATGAAGTTGCCCTGTCCTGCGAAATGTCGTTGTCCACTGTCGAGAGTGCTGTGGTCAAAAAAGCCCTCTTTAATGGTTTTCCATTTCCTGACTTGTTTCCTTCTTCTCGGGATGGACAATCCTTTGCGAAGTGACCTTTCTGCTTACAATTGTTGCATGAGTATTTCTTCTTGCAATACTCAATGTATTTTTGACATGCCTTTCCTCTGCACTCTTTAATCACATGACCTTTCTTTCCACATTTGTAACATGCGAACTGTGACTTGTCCTGCTTGCTTGACGACTGTCCTTGTTTCTCACGTCTTGTCATGAGAGCGTTGCTGGCGCTGCTCTCTGCGTTTGTCGTCGGTTCCTTAAGTTGCTCGTCCTCAAGTCTCAGACGTTCGATGAGAGTATCTAAGTTTCTTGTAGGTCCCGTCACGTTGTTCCATGATGTCCTGAAATGCGCCAGTTTTGACGGTAAGACACTCAAGATCCTCGTCATGACCCAACTTTCTCTCATAGGATTATTTTCAGTTGACACTTCTTCAGCCAAGTCCATAATCTCCATACAATTCTCTACTGATGACTTGCTTTCATCATACTCAAAAGTAAAGAATTTGATTCGGGACGTTTCTAAAGTTACATCAGTCTTTGTGCCATATAAACTAACTAATTTGTCTATCATGTCTTTGGCAGTTTTACAATTGGCAATTTTGTTCGCTATCTTACTGTTTACATTTAAACCTATCAACGTTTGAGCTTCGACATCTTTCTTTATCCAAGCTGAAACGTTTCCTTCTGACACATCACCTGTTGGTCAGACTTTCACACCTGTCACAATGTCGTACAGGTCTTTATTCTTAAGTGCTAGATTTAGTTTAAATCGCCATGAAATGAAATTGACATTTCCCTGACTATCGTCACTTAACATCTCCAACTGAGATTTTACAGTATCCATTTTACTTTTAAAAATTTTAGGATTTGACTGACTTCTGACAATTTTTAAAATAAAATGAATTTACAGTCTTTCGTGACGATTTTCTGACTTAAAGCGACTTGCGTTTACGTTGCTCAACGTTGACTTGCTGTGCGATGACTGCTCCGATGTCGCTGATTTGTAGATTATGTCTGCCGTGCCGGTTCTGACGTTTTGGACTGCTTTCTCGACTTCACCGTCGCTTTCCTGACCTTGCTTCCAACAATAAAAAACCCTTTTACAGCTGCCCTGGGCCGATAACCTGTTGTTCTTTTCAGTGGATTTGGGTTTGTTGTTGGAAATAAATTGAGTCCAAGGTTGACAAAGTTCAGTTTATTGAACAGAGTTTCACAAAAGATACCTGTCAACATACAAAAGAATCAATATCTAATTTGACAATTTTCAATAAATAGAATTATTCATGACTTTATACAATACAATCTTAACATACCTTTTGAATCTTCTGACACTCCTTGTTTTATTAAACAAAATTATAATTCGGAGCACGTTTTGCTTTTTGCCTTTCTATTTCGCTTTTTACGCTGTCTCATGAAAATTAACAAAAGTTGTTTATCACCTGCCTACTTACAAAAAAGAAAATGAAAGTACAAATAAATACATGATTACCAACTTTGACTCTATATAAAACAAAAGTAAAGTGTGAAGTAAGGTTAGATTCAGGTCAGCTGTCAATTGATCAAATTTCAACAGATTGTGTTTAATCAGCCTGTACATACCACGTCTTCAGCCATATCGCTATCTGGTCTAGACAAGATTTGAGTATTTTAGAAGCCACAGTTGGATTTTCGCGGACCGTTATTATGTCAGTATCATCGACTCATCGGCATATGTTGCTATTTTAAGCTTTTGCTAAACTGGCAAATCGGTGGTGAAGATATAGTACAAAGACGGTTCTAATATGCTACCTTGAGGGACTCCTATATGTATTTTGCGAGGGGTTAATCACTCCGTGATAAGGCGTCCCACACTTGAAATACTTAGAAGTATTTCACAAGTATTGCATAGCATTTCACTGGTATTTCATACAATTTCACAAGCATTGCATAGCATTTCATTAGTATTGCACTTAATTTTAATAAAAATTTAATAATGAATTATTAAAGAAATTGAGTGAAACATGAATCTCTGAGATATCATAATTTCTTTCCTGATTAAGTAGAAAAGGCTGGAGAAAAGTTTTATGGGTTTATTTCGAGGTTTATTTATAAACCAGGAACAGGAATAAAAGCAAATTAACATGGGAGAAATTTCTTACGTACAAATGTTCCTCCGGGCTTCCTATTGGCCAACAGGTATACTAGTTTGATTTAGTGAACCAATGGGAGATTTGCTTGGAGATTTGGGATTAAATTCGTACAAAATAAATTTCTCCAGGAATTTCTTCCATGTGAATTTGCTACATAAGAAAGAAGAAAACGGTCGGTAACTCCTTAAATGTTAATACCGTAAAGGCTAATTCGTGTTTCTTTATTGGTTTTTCTTATTCATGTCTTATAAACCCAGCATATAAGTTTATGTAAACTAGTAATCATTGACTGACATAATTCAAAACCGCAGGAAACTTCAATATTAAAAATCGAGGTGACCACGCATAGGTACACTCACTTATCCAGCAACCGTGTGTTCCGAAAAATTGTGATACTCCCCCAACCCTTGTGTATACATAAGTTGCCATCCACAAGGATAGAATGGGCACTAGAAACTTAATCCTAACATAATCACTAAATACATATGCGACGCGCCTGATAATGAAATTTATTTAGGCTCCAAAACAATTGCTCTGATTTTTTGGACTGCTGTCTTGCTCCGATTTTCTCGAATATATTCTCTATAAACATTAGAGGAATATAATGTAAATTATGGTCGCCTCATTTCTACAATAATGGTAATAGGGAAGGTCAGGTCACCTACCCACCTGCTTAAAGAGAATCCAAATCTAGAAACACATGCAGTAGCACAATGTCCCTAGAGAACGCACAGTATGTAACGCAATAAATAGTACCCGAGATAGTACCTAATCATCCAATAGTGTGGGTAATGCCGAAATGTTTTATGTAACACGTGCGCGTGGTACTGGAAGAAACTGAATTACGATTGCTATTTGCCATGAGTGGCCAGACGTAGTCACGTGATCGAAGTGCTGGCCGTCTATTGTAGCTTACACATGTTACAACGTAATAAATGCATAAGTTAATGAGCAGAGCCACCTACCATTTCATAAGTATTTCAAAGCCATTGAAAGGCATTTCAAAAGTAATTTCCCAGGCATTGCAAAGCATTTCACAAGTATTTCACAGGTATTGCAAAGCATTCCACAAGTATTTCACAGGTGTTGCAGCGCATTTCATAAGTATTTCACAGGTATTTCATGCTATTGCATATATTTCAAAGCATTTCATATGTATTTCAAAACATTTCATAACATTGCAAAAGTATTGCACATCGCTGTGTCCCACAATTGCACAGAGTGATTAACCCCTCGGTATTTTGCATAAATTTGTTATTGTAGGTATCCCCAAACATCACTTGGAAGTGACGGTCTTCTAAACAGAATTCAATAAAATTGTAGTAATTGGGTGGGAGCGTAAAGCTAAACTCATTATGGCAAATGCAAAGTATTTCGAGAACAGTTACAAATGTCTGAACAGATGCTGGTAACACAAAATGATTAATTTGCAAAATGTCTGGGCGCTTCAAGAACTGTCCGATTACACTTGCAGCTACAACACAGCACTGCATATTCTATGTATGGCAGTTTTATACAAGGAAAGAAGAATCTAAGGGTAAAAGGTACCATTCTTTAAATCTAGGGAACTCACAGCTTTTTTATTCGATGCTCCTAGTTTCTCGGTTAAATCGTATCCCTTATCATTATTGTTGATTTTTTCTAAATTGTTATCACATGATTGTTCCATTCTCTGCTGTAGTTTTATAATAACAGAAAAGATTTTTTCTGTTACAACAAATACTATCAAGCCAGTCAGGACAAGAATGCCACTATATATTGATGGATGTCCTGGTAAACCAGCTACAAATAGTAAAAAATTAGGTTAGTATTCTTAATAAACTGATATAAATTACCTTTCTTAGCAACATCATTGGCCCAAATTTCTGGCAATGAATGTAGAAATACATCTCCTAATATACCACCCACTGCAAAACTGAGAAGAGTTTTCAATGCATTTGCACTATCTGCAAGAGAAAAAAAAACAAACTTACATTTTTAGAGAATGACAATTTTCGATATTTGAAACAGTACACCATGAAAGTATGCACAGCAAAAAGATGACTTAAGTCACTAATATAGTGGTAACTAATTGCCTACTTTGCTTGCACTTTTTCAGATTGAATCCGTCAGAAAATTTGATTAGAATTAGATTAGAAAATTCAATTTTCTAATTTTTCGAAATTTGAGTCAATTTGAAGAAATTTAAACAATGCTACTGTACTAACTACTACGTATGAAATAGGTATCAAGAAATACCTAACTTATGCAAGTCTGAACTATTTTTACAATGAGTGCAATCCTCTTGGGGAACGCAACTAGCTTATGCGCCGCGAATAAGTAATCCGTTCTTCCATAAGATTTCATCCGAAGCCGCCAATTACCCAGGTGTGATCTATTTCTGTAAAACGTACTGTTGCAGACCGAAGTCATGAGATTGCCAAATCGATCTAACCTTCACCAGCAGACGCCCCTAATTCCCCGGCTTGAACACATTACTACTCATTCGGTACGCATAAGATAGACGAAATGTTTAATTGTTGATATTTCAGTAATAACAGTAATTAAACACCGGGCACTTACTCAAATTTATAAAATGGTGAATATCAGTCGATCACACGGCGGAGTCGGTACTTCCAGTTCGGATGTGACTGGCCAGCATCATCTCCGATGCTGGGAGTAATGGTCCCAACTGATGGCCCGACGACCAGGTACTCAATTTCTCCCTGGATTATCCTCTTTTATAAGCCGTGAGCGGGGGCTAACGTTGGCGGTTGATTTCGAGACTTCTAGAGGGGACTAGTGCCGGATGCAAAATACATGACGTCTCATTGATACCGTGCGCATCTACCATTTGCTTTACCTTCAATCTCGCTTGACTGCTGTCTCGTATGGCGCACGCTTGCTTCTCCCACCTGTGTCTACAAACACAGATGACGTACCTATCTTCTGTCGAGGTGACCAGAACAGAATTCCTTTGCCACACCTAATCCTCGATAAACTGGCTTTCCTGCTGGACCTGAGTAAACGTTTTCACTCCGCCGTACGACCTTATGATATTCACATATGTGCTGATGGTTATTTATTGTTAAAGCCTATCAATAATTAAGCGTTATCCAAAGCTGGCTGGCCGATTTATGGCAGATACGCCTAGTGCAATCGGAGATATCTGCTGGCGAGAGTAAGGTCACATAATTACTCCTTCGCCGTTGGCTATGACCGTAGTAATTTTATAAATGACGGTCACCTTGTGTTGTTCTAACGTTAGTGCAGTTGTAGGCAGTATTTGTATATTCATGTCTTATTGTGAATTTGTACTAGCAATGTTATGCTATCTAAATAAATATTATTATTATTATTGGTTTATGATGGTCATTTTGAAAATGACCAGTTTAATATAAATGACTGTCAGAAATTGTTTGACACAGGTTTGTACCAGTTGGGGTAAATTGCATCAACATGAATGTACTTGGTGTTTAAAAAGCGGCCCCTTCACGTGCATACATTTGGACGAACTTGGGTTGTGCAACCCTCAAAACGCACCAAGAATGCACGTGAAGGGATCAAAAATACCAAGTTTGTCTCGCACCCGGTGTGGTGCGTGGTGTTTCATCGGCGCTAAATTCTTTGTGCGGTGCGTGGTGCGGAGTGTACGTGAAGTTTGCACGCACACTTGACTTCGCACTTCGACAAAGATAGAGAAATACAAATCATAACGAGTGAGAAACATCAGAAGAATTCATCACACACATCTAATAAAATTTAGTTATTTACTCCTTCCCGCGCGTTGAAGTTGACTTATACCTTCTAATCACGTTACAAGAGAGATTCTTTTAAAGTACTTATGGTGCAATGAAAAGGGTGATCGAATGAAATTCAAAAATTGTTAATTTTTTGAGCAAGTATGTTACCATTAATTTAATTGTACCGTTCGTGCTGTACAGGATGTTCATGCAAAAATCGAGAAATATTTTAACAGAATTTTTGAGGGAATTTATAGAAAAATATAGGAACTTCCCTCGTCTCTGGAAAGTAATAATAATAATAATAATAATAAACGACTTTATTCGACTGATAACATGGGTATAATTTTACATATCTGATGTTGGCAGTCACAGTCGAAATGGCGAAGTTCAGCAACTAAGCTCTTAAAGGAGCAGTGCTGTTCTTCCACTTAACCATGAAATTAAAACGGAAACAATATTATTATGACGCTAAGTAGACAATAGAAAGTAACTTGAAATTAAAATGAGAAGAAAACATTGAAAAATAGATATTACATGCATTGTACAGACATAAGTATGGATAGTTCAGCATTGAAGGAGCGTTTGTCATTTAGGTATTGTCAATCATATGATCTTTAAGAGAAATCTTAAACTTGCTATAGGAAAGTATTTTATATTCTGCGGGAATTAAATTATAAACTTTGCAAATGTTATAACAGTATGACTTTTCAAAAAATGAATGCCTATGCAAAGGCACAGACAATAGATCCCTCCTACGAATATTAATATTATGAACATCAGTTCGAAATCGTATTTTATCATAAAGGTACGGAGGGGTCTTATTGTTAATAATTTTGTAATACAGACAAGCAGAATGTAGGAATCTTCTAGATGCCATGTTCATCCATTTAACTGATTGTAATTTATAAGTTATTCGCTCTCTCCTTCGTATACCATATATTAGCCTCAAGCACGAATTTTGAGCCACCTGAATTCTCCTAGCATCCTCAGTACTTATGCAAGAACTATATAGTGTATCTGCATAATTAAAATGTGACAGTACCAAGCAATCACACACCAGAATTTTTGTTTTCAAATCCAGCAATGCCCTTATATTAAAAATTAAGTTTAGATTCATATAAGCCTTTTGTATCAATTTAGTAATGTACGGATTAAAATTTAACTTAAAATCCATTACTACACCCAAACTCTTGGCGCACTCGGAGAACTGCAGTGGGTGGTTTCCAACTGAAATTTTTAATTTTCTCATTACCTCTGTCCGCAACACGCTGTTAGTTGATCTACCAAACAAAAGTAATTTAGATTTACTGGGATTGATTCTTAACGAGTGCTGAAGCAGTGCGTCCGAAAATCTGTTAAGGTCAGAATTTATCTTAACAACAGCATCTTCCACCTCATCGATTCCGAAGGAGTAATACAACTGTGTGTCATCGGCATATAGATGATACTTACAATACTTAAAACAATCTACAATGACGGAGGTATACAATGAAAACAAAAGAGGACCCAAAACAGATCCCTGGGGGACCCCGCAGACTACCACTCCAGGCTTAGACAGGGCAGAACCAACTCTAACAATTTGTGTCCTGTCCGAAAAATAATCGGCAAAAAGCTTCAACGAACTCGGACTTAAACCGATGTGGTGCAAGATCGACATCAAAGTTTATAGTATCGAATGCTTTGGAAAGATCAAGAAGCACTAACAACGTAAATTTATTGTGATCCATTGATGCTATAATATCATCTGTAACTTGAATAAGTGCGGTTGTACAAGAGTAGCCCTGCCTAAAACCCGACTGCATCGCGGGTATCAAATTATATTTATTTGTATGTAGAAGCAATTGGGAAGCTATTATTTTTTCAAATATTTTTGACAACACGAGCAAAATGCTGATAGGTCTTATATCGTTAAAGTCATTCGGATTATTTACTTTAGGTAGCGGGTTAATGACGGAAATTTTCCAGGATGAAGGAAATACACTAAGACCGATACAACAATTAATTATATGGGTAATCAAGGGCAGAATAATAGGAGAGCTATACCTGATTGAAGAAATTGACAGTCCATCATGACCCGAAGCATTGGAATTTATAGAGTCAATTATTTTTCGGACATCCCTGTCACAAACAAATTGGAATTCCAAGCATTCTGGAACTGACTTATTACTTACATATTTATTTAAAAGTTCAGGGTCTGGAATAAAATTATTGTTTTGTAAATGTAGAAAGAAATCATTCAAATTATCAGGAGAACTAAGGTGTACAGGAATTGCTGGTAATTGCTTCTTAAGCTGCACGCCCAGTCCCTCAAGTTCCTTAAAAATTTTATTTCTACCTACTACAGAAAGACGATGCTTAAGATAAGTTTTTTTTTCTCTAGAGACTGCAGAATTTACGAGATTACGAAGCGACTTATAGTACAACCAGTGAACATTAAGTTTCGTCCTCCTATAGCGGCCCAGTGCTTTGTCTCGAAGATCCATCATAAAAAGTAAATTATCGGTTAACCAAGGAGCTCTCTTTTTCGTAACACGTGATATTATTAAAGGAGCGTGCAAGTTAAATATTTCCAAGACATTGGCATTCAAAAATTGTATTTTTTCATCTATAGAAGATAAATCATAAATCACACCCCACCACACACTCGCCAAGTGCTCCAGAAACTCAGCGCAATTAAAGTTACGAAAGCTGCGATATTTGATCAAATTTGGTTGATTATTCTTGAATCTGGTACGGATCACACAGTCTATAACTGCATGATCAGAGATGTTATGATTATGTCTTACGTTTACCCCCTCTACTAATGTTAAATCTGAAACTATTATGTGATCTATAAGTGATGCTGTTGTAGCAGAGATTCGAGTGGGCTCATCTATCAGTTGAGTGAGATTGAAAGATTGAAGTAATTCGTAATATTGCTGAACATGGAGCAAGCTAGTATTCATCATATCAATGTTTATATCTCCCAAGCATAAAAGGTAGTCACAAAGTGGCAAAACAGCGGCATTAAAGTTTTCAAAGTCTATAAAAAAGTCACCGTAGTTTTTGAATGAAGAAGATCTGTAAATAACACAAACCAGCAAAGTTTTTCCGCATATTTTAAAATTGACGGCTAAATATTCAAATGATTTTATGTTTAAATTTAGTATTGTTCTCTTAAATTTGATATTTCGATTAATATACATACAAACACCCCCACCTCTTCCGTCGCGATCTTTACGAATCAGCGAAAAATTCTGATTTAGTAGAATTATGTCATCACTGATTGCCGAACTAAGCCATGTCTCCGTAACCACCAATATATCATAATTATACTTACTTAACTCATTCCTTACTATATCTATTTTACCTAACAAAGATCTAGAATTTAAATGCCCAATTCTCATTTGAACTGTCCTGACCTGAAAAAAAAGCACACTCACAAGAAACCCCCACTCCCTTAACAAACACAAAAAGCTATCAAACACTCATCAAAAATTCCATCCCATAGCAAAAAGAAAAAACAATAACGATTAATGCATCAATCATAAAGATCTTGTAGATCATCAGTTGTAAGTATTTTCTTGATTCCATTTGCCGTATGTACCATTATCGCGCCATCTCTGGTCCAGACCTCGCGCATCCCAAATTTCGCGCAGGCTTCACTTAACAAATCGTTTCTAGCAGAGCATAAGTCTTCTTTTACGTACATGCCGGAATTCTTCAAAAGTTTTTTCTTGCTAAATACTTCTTGTTTAAATTTATAGTTTGAGAATTTTATTATTATTTGACGTGGCTTAGCAGGGCCGCCTTTCGGGGTCCCGATCCGATGACACCTTTCTATTGCATATTCAGGCAAAGAAAAGCCCAGAGTATTCCAATAAGCACATGAGAAACCAGGCTTACGTGCACCTTGTAGCATTTTGCAAGTCGGTTCTGCCCAGGGAAACTTCATTGGCTCTGCCAGATGCCGACCGAGAATGAGTTATCAAAAAAAATTATTCTTTGAGGGGAGCCTTTAGACGCAAACTGAAAAAAAGTCAAGTCGTTCAGATCGGGAGATTCAGCGGACTCCACTTACGAATCAAATTTGTGGTACTTTGATCTGCTGTTATTTATAACAGATCAAAAAGAAATACGTAAGAACTACAATTACTGCGACTTGTTTTCTCTTTCATTGTGACACCATGTTAATTTGTACACTTTTAACAACTTTATGCCGTATGAGAAGAACAAACATCAGGTGGTAGTGCGTGCAGCTTGGTATGCGCGTCAAGGAGGTAAAAGAGCTCGACACCAAGTACCTCACACCAGAGCTGGGTCGTATCCGAGTACTTAGGCATATGGATACAGTATTCGGATACATTTTCTGTATCCAGGGCGTGTATGCGAATACTTCCGAGAAAAAGTATCCTTTATCCGTATCCGTAACAAATCTTGACGAGTATCCAGTATTCGAATACAATTTAGAGGGCTCGGATACAAAAAGTATCCCGATACTTTCAAAAACTTACGGATACAATTAATAACGCGAACTTAATGTTGAGTGGATAGATAGTAAAACCATATTCTGACATCTGACCGGACTTTTTTGATTTCGGCAATAGCCGTAGTCGGTAATAGCGGCGGCGGCCGATGACGGCGATTACACAGTCAGCTGATTCTGATTTGCACAGGCGGTGATCCGGAGATCGCATGGGTGTTTTTGTTTTGTTTGTTTTTCGTTGTGTACCTATTATTTGGTTTCCTTTCTATTGTTATTTTGAAACTGTAAAATGTTATTTTCTATTTTGAAATACATAGGTAATATAGGGTTTCCTTTAATTTTTCTTTTACTCAACCTATGCTGATGTATCCGTATCCGGTATCCGGAAAATAGTATTCGGATACAAGTATTGGGATACATTTTTACCATAGAAGTATCCGTATCCAGTATTCGGTATCTGAAAGCAGCAGGTGTATCCAGTATCCGGTATTCGAATACTTTCAATTTGTATCCGTACCCAGCTCTGCCTCACACTTTGTGCGCCGCGCCAAGTTCGTCCAAATGTACGTACGTGAAGGGGCCGCTTAAGGCTTGCACCACACACGCACAATTTTGAATGCTCGTTTTTGCCTGTTCATTCAAAACTTACCGCAAGTACGTGTGTGAGTGGTAGGCCTGCGACTTTTTTCGATATATCGATATTGATATCGATATATCGATATATCGAATAACGATACCGGAATGTCGATATATCGAAATATCGATATTTCGATATATCGATATTTTCATGTCGATATATCGATATATCGATATTTAGATATATCGATATTTAGATATATCGATATTTCGATATATCGATATGTCGATATTTCGATATTTCGATATATCGATATATCGATTTAGCGCGGTGTCGACGTTTTACAATGATTTTAATAACTTCTGGTACCGGAAACCGTTGAGCCTACGTCGAGTTTTTCCAAGTAAAGTTTGCAACAGTAAAACCTAAAACATAGTTGCAATGTGAAAGTGACTGAAATTACATTAATTTTATGCCGCATGTAGGATACAATTTCAATCCTTTAACTGTGCCCTAACTTGAAGCATACTTGAAGAATAGCTGAATAATTCTTTAGATTAGAAGCGTTGTTGTTCAGTATAAGTTCATTGTGTCTCTATGTACTATTAACAGCAAAAGTGGTCTTCCACTTTACGGTTCAATTCCGCTTAAAATGCCATAACCAATTACGTTCTGAGGTAAAAAAAAACCTTAGCAACTGTCCGCCAGTTAAAGTTTTGAAGGCGGATCTAAACAATTTTATTTGAATGACAACAAATGTGTTAGCCTTGCACTAGTAAACAAAGGGCATTAATCAAAGTATCGAGATCGGATAACGAAAAATCACATCGTCTATGGGGAGCGGGGCTGACAAAAACATAACAACGTCCGGCACAAACGATTCACATCGCAAACTGGACCTAACACCACTTTTGCTGATAATAGTACATACGAATAGCGAACAAGGTTTGCTTAGAATAAATAGATCAGATCAAACATTATTTTGATGTAAATGTACAGGACAGCCACCTGGTATGGTACTCGAACTTGCCCGAACATTGTTGGAACTATCCAGTATCATTAGAATCTCATAAATAATTAATGAAGTCGGTATATAAGTATGTTTCGTTCTTAATATATAGAGCTGTACCGTACTGACGAGTCCTAAAAAGGACGAAACCAGTTGTCTTTGGTTACCCTGGTCATTCAGAACGAAACAATGTTTGGTCTTATTTTTGGTTATATGACTACAATAAAAAATCGTACTTAGCCATTTTTCAAACTAAGGGGCCTCCTTTCAAGTATAGCTGGCGGGGTGGGGAGGCCCCAAATTCTAATCACGCCACTGAATTCAATATTGTTTGTGACCTGGAGTTTTCGCTTTGTCTTATTATCCTTCAACATGCAGCCAAGCATTCAGGTGACAAGAAATTACTCCCACCCTAAAATTTGTCTTATTTTGGAGAAGAATTAATGGACTACTTACATCAAAATGGAAAGTGTGACAATTACAGGCAGGAGTAAGACGTTTCATAATGAGCACGGAATATTTCTTTCTGATTGATAGAGGCAGTGGCGGACATATTGGGTCTCCCTACTGGGTAGGGGTAAATACATATTCTAAAACAGAAATGAATAGCTGAATAGCTTCTTCCATAATGCATGCGGTCGTGTGGGAACCTAGCAACTCTGCCTAATTTTTGATATTATTCGTCTTACGTTTAGTAACAAGCACCAACTTTTACGTTGGACAGTTTTCTAAGAAATCAATATAAGAGTTTTCCTCCTGTTGCACACTATTTTGGACACGCACTGTATAACTATCTATCAAAATATCGATATTTCGATATGCCGATATGTCGATATAACGATATGTCGATATTTCGATATATCGATATTTTGATATATCGATATTTCGATATATCGATATTTCGATATATCGATATTTCGATATATCGATATTTCGATATATCGATATATCGATATTTCGATATATCGATATTTCGATATATGCATATATCGATATATCGATATTTCGATATATCGAAATATATCGATATTTCGATATATCGATATATATCGATATCTTTTTGATATCGATATTCGATATCAAATTTTCAATATCGCGCAGACCTAGTGAGTGGGCGCCTTAAGAGGCAGTCAAGTCGACTCTTTTTGTTGTTCTTGTGAAGAATGTTAATTTTATTCATTTTTTAAACGGTTTTATTTAGCTTGCTTTCTAGCTGTGTCTTGTGTGGGTCAAATCACAGACGAAATTCGTCTGTGGTCAAATCTAGTACCTACATAATTGAAATTTTACCCCTTCCTGTTGACCGATTGATCTGAAATTTGGTACACACCTTTAGTTGTGATGACAATACAATTATGTAAGAAAAATAATAACAAAACAAAAACAAACCAAAAAAAAGTAAAAACTTGAAAATAAAATAAGTAAAAAAAATTTTTTAAGTTAAACGGTTTTATTGTAAAGAAACATAATAATGATGCAGATAATGTACTAAAAGCTAAAAAATAATTAAGTAGGTACCAGGTACAGTCATCACACCACTCTCCTCATCAATCTAGAGCACTGATAAGACTAAAATAAAATCGTGGGACGTAGCGTAACCTGAGTAAATATGTAAATGATCATTCTGCGATGTTGTCTATTGAGAAGATGCATCCAAAGCATACCTATAATGATATGAGCGGTTGACTGTAGATAATAGAAATTCGACTCGCCCCACGATTTTATTTTAGTCTGATCAATGCTCTAGATTGATGAGGAGAGTAGTGTGATGACTGGTACCTCGTACCTACCTAATTATTTTTTAGCTTTTAGTACATTATCTGCATCATTATTATGTTTCTTTACAATAAAACAGTTTAACTTAAATTTTTTTTTACTTATTTTATTCTATTTGATTTGAAGCAACTTATATTATTTTTAATATGTAGAATTATACTTGGGCCGCCGAACAGACGGAGTGATCACCCTGCAAACATGAGCTCTAGACGGGACCAGTATCAATTTAGGGCGACAGAACCGCAGTTATGCGCTTTCTTTAGACCCAACGAAGTCGCATCACTCCAATTCGGTCGTCATAAATTAATATTGGCCCCGCTAGAGCACGTTCTTGCAGGGTGATCACTCCGTCTGTTGGGCGGCCCAAGTATAGGATGTTCATTTTATTATATTTTATTGTTAGGTTGTGGCTTTATAATATTATATTACACTCATGCAAAATAACATATATGTATATGTACTTGTAATATTGTAACAAGATTTATTTTGGTTGTTTTCATCATTTTCTCATAAAATAAGTTTTCATTTCAATATGGCCCAAAGTGACCACCATTTTGAGTTTACGACCGTCATTTTGAACATGACATCGTCACGATTTTAAATGACCGTCATTTTACACTACTATGTAGATCCCGTGCTTATGACGAGAAGGGTGCCACGTAATCTCCAGTCCTACATCAGCTCAGAACGTGCGACGGACGATCGACGGTCTATCAGGCTCACAGTCACAGCATCGAGGGAAGGTTCGCTCGTTCCAGATTACTCTCTGGTTTCAGCGAGCTAATCACTCAATGGGCTAGAGACAGAAACAAACTTGAGTACCAAGAATACTACAGGAACACATATCTAATTTTCCCGTAAATATTTTGTCGAATATAATTTGTATGTAGTCAAACTGATAGTTTATTTTTTGCTTCTGTTTTGCGAACAAGTAGGGCCACTTTCGTCTTACTCCTTGAAGATTTCTGGATCAACCTGTAGATGACGTCCTTTATTCCAGAACCTACGGGAAGTTCACAACACCCTATAGGATTCACCACTGGTTTGTCATTTCCCTAGTTGCATTCGATTTCTTACAATTCCGTCGTCAGTGACCAGGAGCGGTTGACGTCCCATTGAATGTTGGTATGGTTCAATCCTAGCCGTCGAATTTTCTCTTGGTCCTAGTACAACACCGGCCGATGATATTACGTCTGATCTATTTCCGTACATATATTTCAGTTGCCCCACCTCTTCATTGATATTCTCAATTATTTTACCATCAACTTAATTTTTCACTTTAGCAACTTCAGTTCTGACTTCTGCAATTTCTTGTAACAAGTCCGTGGCCAAGGAATCCACCTTCGTACCTACCTCTTCCTGTATCTTCGTCTTATCTCGTCCCTCATTTCAGATGTCATTTCTAGCAGAGTTGTTTTCATTTTTTCTTAAGCTGTCCGTACGGATTCCAGTCGTGAGCTCATTTCTTGTTGTCTCATTTCTACCTCGAACATTTGCAACAATTGTTTCATTTGGTCATCCATTTCTGCTATCTGTGACCTTTGTTCAACATTTTTCCACCGATAAAAATTCGGTAATTAATTCTTAACATAAAACATAAACGAAAACAAACATAAACGAAAACCAACATGGCCAGATTGCCCGCCGCTCGCCTACAAGCAATTCCGCACAGTGTTGCCAACCCCAGTCGTAAATATTTCGGAAGCTTGGTTGCCAAATTTCGGTAGATTTCGGTAGATTCGATTTTAAACAGGAAAACAATGAGTTAGGAATTTTAAATAATGCCATTGCCATAAAGGTGCCGCCGAATCGCGACGTACGGCGGCTTCGTTTTGTTTTGGTTATAGGTTTTTCTTGCATAACTACAATGTACCGCTGCACTAAAATAATCCCATAGAAGAAAGGAAAAACGCAAAGGCGTTACGAATTATGATCTGTGCGCAATTTCCGAGTATTTCTTAATTGTATATCTAATTAAAAAATGAAATTTCGGTAGAATTATATGAATTCGGTAGATCGGTAGATAACATATAAAATCGGTAAATCTATCGAAATTTCGGTAGGATTGGCAACACTGCATCCGCATCTTAACTTCTATATCCACCCCACAGCGACAGGTTAGACCTCGGAGCTCGGATTCGACGAGTGTCCACCTGCAGTAAAATATTTCGGATCCATGATGGCATTATAATTATAACTGTAACAAAGCATAATTAACCGCCTGTAGATCTAACAAACTTAGATTAGGCGTTAGCTATTTTGTTCGAGAAACATCGCGCATCAGAAAAAGAGCACAGATGAGAGAAGACGTCACGACGCCAATGAACCGAAGATATTAAGGGTGTAATCATAGATTAGAGACTTATGTAGATAAGCGACTCCCTGTATTTTCGCCGGACGAAATGGTTTAGTTACGCTTTACGACACGAAGCGCTAGTATCGCAAACGCCGGGAAATTTGAATATAAGATCCTAGTTATAATGAAATTTCTTTTTATTTTATACTTATAAAAAATTTTGTATCCAGTATTTGCTACTTTTAGAAGAACATAAAAATAGTAATAAAGGATACAACAATTTTTTAAGTAGAAGTAAAATGTTATATGGAATGTTTAAATAAAAATATTTTCAAAATTAAATTTATGTATTTTATAAATGTAACATTGACACAATAAATTACTAAGAATTGTTTTATACAGTAATAATAAAGGCTACAAACTCCTTAAAAAAGTTTGCTTTGCCAAGTCGAAGAACTGTACTGCAGAGGCTAAGTGGCATTCGTTTTGGCGCTGAAATTATCAATGCTACAAACGAAAGTTTATAAAAACCTCATAACAATAGGGAAATACGTGCATTTTCACTTTGTTAGAGTTGTTTCCACATTTCTTCACAACACATTTTTGATACCCCACTTAAAGTTCGTTTTAAAAAATGTTACACAAAAATGTTGCAGAAAAACAACAGCAAATTTGCTCAAAGCTAGGTACACTCTCTAATCAGCGGCTTGGAAAAAAAAACGACTGAAAATTCAAACTTTTACACGACTGGCAAACACAACACGCCAACACCAACCAAGAAATTGCAAATGGCGCACGAAGCACGAACCAAACAATTCCCAGATACCGGTTGCCTGCAGCCCGGCAGAGATCGCAGATCGCATTGAAACATAGAGCGTATACTTTATCATGTCTGTGGACTCTCGCCCTACATCAGCGCCTTTGTGCCGTCAAGCGTAACTAGTACTTCGGCCGAGTTTTCAGGATAGAGTGAACATACCCTGGGTGTAATGTCGCAAACGCGCGAGAAAACTTGGAGAGAGTACAATCAAGTTCGGACTGTAGACGTACGCTGCCGACGTGGTGTAAAGAAAAGTGCGATTTATGCCACGAAACACACCTGCTATGAGTTAGGGCTGTAATTCAAGGGAGCGGCAAATACCGCTTGAATGCAATAATATTCATTTCCAGCATTATCTTATAACTTACTCATACCTCGCGTTCTGCTTTTTTAATATTTAGGAATCTCCATCACAAAATTAACCCTTTTTAAAAACGGGGGTTGGGTCTGTGAGTGCAATTTATTTTTATTATGTATAGTAGGTATAAGTCTTTACAAAACACGGGGACAATATTGCGAAAATAAGTGATAAATGTGTCTTCTAAATAATGGATAGGAACTCGGATAAAAAGTCTAGAAAATATCCACCTGCTTCTACAAAAAGACAATTTTAAAGGTTCGTGAAGCTAGAAAGTATGCATTTTTTTACAGTGCGGCACCTAGAGATAGGCGTATCGTTTTTTCTATTACATCTAATATATTTTAGAGAAAAAGCATATATATAAGAGACCCCTCCCCACCAAATTTTCTATTCTGTATTAAACAGGGTATTAAAAAATAATGTCGTGTAGTTAGTACTCGTCAAAATATGTCGAAAAATTTATATTATAAACATTATATTATTATATTGTGCATTAAAATTAGATTAGATTCTGCAGCTAGAGATAGGTACTTTGGGTCACAAACAGAATGAAAGTAGAAAACCCTGGGTAACAAGGGATATTGTGACTCTAACAGGCGAGAGCCGAAAATAGAAAAATAGGCTAGATGAAGGAGGGAAATAAAGTTATAAAGCGGTCAAGTGGGAAATTATTCGGAAATGTGGGAATGCGAAATAACACTGGATTGATAATAAATGCAAAGAAGTGGAAGATAAGTTCGAAGTAGGAGAAACTGACGGAGCGTATAAAATAATAATTAGGATTGCAGGCTGAAATTGCAGTGTGCAGGTCAAGAGGTAAGAGAGCGTCTATTTAAACTAGT
Organism: Xestobium rufovillosum; assembly: GCA_963966045.1. Classification (NCBI taxonomy): domain Eukaryota; kingdom Metazoa; phylum Arthropoda; class Insecta; order Coleoptera; family Ptinidae; genus Xestobium; species Xestobium rufovillosum. Next base: position 19,471,513 of record OZ014504.1, read on the forward strand.
TAGCCGTATATACGACACAGGTGAGATTTCAGAAGATTACAAAAACATCATAGTCGCTTTGTCAAAAAGGAAAGACGAGTACAGGTGTGAAAATTTTAGAATTATTAGTTTAACTTCTCACACGCCAAAAATTCTGACTAGAGTTGTGCAAAGAAGGATGGAGAAAAGAGCGGAAGAAATATTAGGAGAAGATCAGTTCATATTTACACTAAGTAGAGGAACGCGCGAGGCAATTCTAGTTTTACGAGTAATTATATATTTGGTACATATAGGCAATATTTGGTAAATACAATAGCACTTATATGTAAAAAACATCTGTTGAATATACAATAGAAAAGCGGAAGAGCACCTATGCAGGGTGTTTCAGGAGGAATGGTACGTACTTCAGTATGTCATAGAACCGTTCATTTTGAACAAAAAAGCTCATGAACAGGTATCTAATTCTAAATGGTTACTAAGATATACTGACACAGTAAACAGTAATTTTAATGTAGAGCAGTAGAGCGCATTACAGAGCAATTTGTAATTTAGCAATATTAGGATCGGCCATGGAGGCCCCAACAATTGGCCAGCTAAGTCTCCGGACTTAACCCCATTAGATTATGGGTTATGGGGAAGGATGAAAAATGATGTTTGTATAGAAAATTAGGCACACGTGATGAATTAATCGCCCATATTATGGCCAGTGCTACAATAATAAAGGAGCGCCAGGAAGAACTGCACAGTTTGGATGTGGGATTTTTGGGCCATTCCTCTAAAATCTATATGTACTTTACTTTGCATATCAAAAGTTAGTTGCCAGAATTAATGAGGTAATAAACTCGTTTATGCAATAATTCACTGTGTTCATATGAACTTTTTTTGTTCAAAGTGAGCGATACTATTATAACATACTGAAGTATATGCCATTCCTCCTGAAACACCCTGTATAGGATTTGCATATTTAGAAAAAAGCCTTCGACAACGTAAAATGGAAGATGTTCGAAGTGGTCAGAAAGGCAGGGATGAAATACAGGAACAGAAGAATAATACATAATCTCTACAAAGAGCAAACGGCAGTTATAGAATTTGAGCAAGAACGAAGAGAAGTAGATATCTGGAAGCATAATTTGAAACAGACGACACTAGGAGCATGATGGGGTTAAAAACTGAGCTGACTGGTCTACTTCAATTTTCACGCACTTTAATAGACTGCTGAACTTTTTGAAAAGAAAACAACCGGCGTGGCTCAATGCCAAAATGCGCAAAGAGTACTTTTTCCAATTCAAGCGGATCCTTTTCCATTTCTTCTTCTAAAGCGAGGATTGACCACTCCGTAATTTTGGTGTACAAGATGATGCAAATGTCTGCAATTGTCTTGTAATTGTTTGTAATTTTTGCAAATGTCTGCAATTTTTGCAATTGTCTGTAATTTTTGTAATTGTCTAGAATTTTTGCAAATGTCTGCAATTTTTGCAATTGTCTGCAATTTTTGTAATTGTCTGCAATTTTTGCAATATTGTCTGTAATTTTTGCGCTTCAAATTTACAAGGTGTTTGCTGTTTTAGATTAGCCTGGGTTATGAAAATTAATTAATTTTCGTAATGTGACTATAGTACTTAACGGTTGTTATTTTTGTATTGATATAAATACTTAACAACAATTTTTAGGTTCACATCTCAAAAATAAATTAATTTGTTCTCATAGCCTTGGCTATTCTCGGGGCTATTCTGAAACAGCAAACGCCTTGTAAATTTGAAGCGTTATATCTCAAAAACTATTCAAGATATCATCAAAAATTAAACTATGCCAGAATTGTACTGAAAAGTCCTATCCGATGAAGTGTCACTCATCATAGGGTGCTATTTGAAAAAAATATTAGTGACGTTATAACTCTGGGTCATATGACCGTATGGCGATAAAACTGACACCAGAGTGTGGGCAAACGACGTATCCGAGCGTTTTCTAGAAAAGTAAAAATGAGGCTGTAATAGTTATTTATGCACCGAGGGCACAAACAGGCGTTTATGGCCCGACTCGTGTTAGAGCCTGAGGCGTAGCCGAAGGCTCTAACACGCGTCTGGACATAAACGCTATTTGTGCCCGAGGTGCATACAAAATTTTATGCACAACCGGTCATCTTACTTCTTGCAAATACTACATAAGAATTATTTTTGATAAATTTTTGCGTTGCGTAAAAATAAAGTCACACTGACAGATAGCTACTTGACTTTATTCCCAACTAAGAATTCATCCAAATAACCCTAGAGACGCCGTAAACAACGACAGCCATATTGTAAATTTATGCATTCGTTTACCTACGCTAACCTAAGTACCTACTGTTACATAAAAAATAACTTTTGAAGTGTTTTAATTATTTCACAATGGAAAGTGATGAAGATTTCAGTTCTTGCACTCCACCGGAAGTTGTGGAAGCGGCTAAGGCAGCGACAATGAACTTGTTGCCTGAGTTGCCGGGCCGTAAAGTACAAAAAAACCCGCAATATAGCTGTCAATAATAAAATGACACTTTAAGCCCTAAAACAAAGCATTTAAAGTGGCCTGCTGCGCCCGGTTGTGCATAAACGAATTTATGCGTTACTTCTTGGACACACTGTATAATTAGGGTGGTTGCTAGGTCTTTACCACACGCAAGTGAAGTTTGCAAATCGAGCCTTTGTAGGAAGTGAGCGAATTTTCAGCCAACGCCACCATTTAACACTTTTGGTGGTAGTGGGCTGTCAGATTTGACATTTATAATTTTTTGCAGTTTTATATTGTCATATAACGTTAAAATATCTTACCATAATAATGAATAGGAACGTCGCTTATTGTGAATCAGAAGCACCCCCAGAGGGAATTCGTAAGTATCTATTCCGTTTAAATGAAAATATAGGTACGTACATCTGCAGATGAAATTCAATAATAGGCAAGCTGAGGCCGACACGCATTCCTACTCAGATTGCAAAATTAACACCAGACTTTTATTTTAGACTGTGCCATATTTTTCAGGGCAAAATAATTAACATTGTTTCCTTATGCTATGATCCACTGTGCGTCTTCCACTGGACACGCAAAATCGAACAAATTCTTTGTGTAAAATATTTTAATCGAACTTGATATCGTTAATGACTTACATGCCCTTCTGACGCTGATATGACGAGCTCTTCTCATATGAAAGGCATGAGTTTGGCCGCATTAAAAAGGTGGGACGTAATGAATCTTTGATTAGCCGAATTGTGCACTGTATCGTTATAAAACTAATGATAATAAATTTAGACCACTTACTTCTAAACTAACTGAATGTGGTCAGACATACTGGAGTTTGTCGAATAACACGAACTTCAATGTGAGAAATTTCGGCTCCAAAACATTTTCGTTCACTAACACTTAAAACATGTTTGGAACGAACCAATTCCAAACCTTTCTTGTACGCCAGCTTCACCTCGATGCGTAAATTGCACCCGAAATATACAACAGTATTCATTGCTCAAATTTACGCGGGAATGTCAAACTGACAGAGCTGTCACCTGCTCTGTCAGTTTGACACTTAGTTACTACCAAAAGTTTATCATTGCGCCGCCTTGGAGTCGCTGCTAAGCAATATTCGCTCACTTCCTGTAGGTGAGGTTTGAAATCACCCAGGTCAGGTCAGGTCAGGTCAGGTCAGATGGTAAAGACGTTATACCACCTGTATTAGGTATATACGACTTTTTATTTATAACCGAGAATAATTTAAAAGCTAGACTTATCGTAGATACACATCCAAAAAGACAAAAATTATTTAAATGGCAGACCTCACATACAAAATTTAAGTCAAATTTACAGTGACATAATTACGTAAATCTACGTAAATGTACTTACCTACATTTATTTCCTTTTCCATAGTTATCAAAATCAAGTGTGCTAAATATAATTTCTATTTTTAATTTTAGATTTTTAGGGTCAAACTATTAACATGCTCAGATTTGCGGATGATAGCAGTGTTAGCATCTAGCAAAGAAGAATTAGGAGGGGCTTTGAATGAAATGGAAGCAGTTTTGACACAGGGCTATGGCATGAAAGTCAATAAAAAGAAAACTAAAATTTTGGTATGCAGGGGATGTGAAAATAGAACTAAAGTTGACATACAAATAGGAAATGAGAAGATAGAAGAGGTCACGGATTTCTGCTATTTAGGAAGTAAAATAACTCAAGACGGTAGGAGCACTAAAGATATAAAACAAAGAATAGCGCAGGGCCGAGTTGCGTTTAACAGAAAGAAACAACTGTTATGTTCGAGAACGGTTAATATTGAGACAAGGAAGAGACTCTTAAAGTCGTATGTATGGAGTACGGCATTATACGGGTGCGAAACTTGGACAATAGGGGAAGCGGATCGAAAAAGAGTAGAAGCGTTTGAAATGTGGTGCTACAGGCGCAAGATGAAGATACCGTGGATAGATAAGGTTAGCAATAGGGAAGTATTAGAGAGAGTTGGGGAAAAGCGAAAGGTATGGAAGACAATAAAGAGTAGGAGAGATAGGATGGTAGGACACCTTCTAAGATACGAAGGAATAGTTCGCGACATACTAGAGTCAGAGATAGGAATAAAAAGAGGTAGGGGTAGGCCTAGATTAGACTACTGCTCTCAAATAGTTAGGGATGTAGGATGTTCTACTTTTAGGGAAATGCGTAGGTTAGCTCAGGATAGAAAAGAGTGGAGGTACGCATCCAACCAGTCTTCGGACTGAGAACCTTATGATGATGATTCATATTTACTGTTATTTACAAATTTTATTAAGAAAAAAAATTTAAAAAATGTCTTATTTTTTATAAGTACTTTATACATTTTTAAATCAAATCTTGATAAAGCCCCCGAACGGGGGCGAAACGTCGATTTTTACAAAAAGTATTTCACGAGGTATTTCAATTTCTGCCAATAAATATAAATTCACGAAATTTATAAATATAACCGTGAAATGTGTGTAAATATGCCTGCAATTGTTTGTAAATGTTTACAATTGTTTGGAAATGTCTACAATTATTTGCAAATGTCTGCAAATGTTTGCGCAATTTTGCAATTGTGTGCAATTTTGCAAATGTTTGCAATTTTTTGCAATTGTAATTTTGGTGTACACATTTTTCTTCAGTGGTCAACCCCCCGTTCTAAAGTTTATTGTAATTTACAGAATTTTGCATTCGATGTGTTGTGTCCGGTGTCCCGTCGGGAAAGGTATTTTTTTAAGAAAATCCGCGATTACTATTGAAAACAAGGGAATAATAGCACGCTAAAACATTGAATATCTCTGCATTGGCAAAACCTACTTGGGATATACATAAACGCCATACTCATAGCGTCCTGTTTTTCAAAATATGCTATCCGGAAGGGAGCGAGACAGGGATGTGCGTTGTCACCTCTAGTTTTCAACTTATATATCGAACATGCGATTAATATTGTTAAGGACAGAACAGGGCCAAACTATTAACATGCTCACATTCGCGGATGATAAAGCAGTGTTAGCATCCAGCAAAGACGAATTAGAAATACATAATATCTTTAAACGAAATGGAAGTAGTTTTGATAGAAGGATACGGCAACAATAAAAAGAATGCAAAAATTTTGGTATGCAGAGGGCTTGAAAGTTGAAAATGCATCAGTCCAAATACTTGAATGAAAAAGTATTGTCTTGTATTTTCGTATGATAATTTTATTTTCATTCATTCCCATTACATAAAAAACTAATTCTGTAGCTACATATTATGTAAAAAGCGTATATCAACTTAAGAACATGGTTAGGGGTACGATTGATTCTTGAATTGATTATTTAACCACAGTCTCTTACATCTTAATCCTTTTAAGAACATAAACTTATTTATAATGTTGATTTTCAAATGCGAGAGCTTACAGCTTACCCAAGACAAAATACAAATTATTCGCTTTCATAGAAGAAGAACAATTTATTATCATATTATTTCGTCCATTTGAAAATACATGTTGACCGCTCTACTAACTGACTGTGCCGCACATTCGTGCATAAAGTTTTATATGGGCTAGATGCTAGCGACGATCCCAGTAAAACGCCTGAATGTAGGCAATTGTATTGAAAATTTTACCCAAACACCCCGCCGTATATGACAAATCACTTGCATATTAATGCAAATATCAAAAAAATAAAGTGATGGTGTTATAGACAAAGGTTACGTACATGGTGCGACAGGGAGTTTTTTTCCTTTAACTGAAAAGGTAGGGGTATGTTGCCTCTCCAATATCGGCATTTTTCAGAACACAAAAAAAAATGTTTTTTGCATTTTATTTAAAAAAATGCTCTGTCGCACCAAAGAACTAATCTTTATTTATCATTTAAAACTTATCTGACCAAAATCGAACAACGCGTTTTGTTTCAATTTGTCATCTCGTGAACGCTTGCAAATATAACGGAACATTACACCCTTAAAGAGAAGGTACTGGGATCGCGCGCTGACAGTGGGAGGCGCCAAACCCCCGACCGGCCGTTCAAGAAGTTTGGTGGAAGATTTGACAAAACGAGATGTCACCGGCATTCAAGGGACATTCACTCATCATCCATCCGACCGACATTCATCCTGCATTCTCATACCAGACATTCTCCGAATAACTTCCAGTATTATCTCGAGTAACTGACTAGCTGACTTACGTCGTGCGAAGTGATTAGCTGTGCTACTATAATTAAGAGCCGTTATTTAATGATTGAAGCTGTGAGGCTGTCAATAATTAAATATACGTTAGTTGGTCCGGTGTAGAGGTATAATAGGCTGATGAAGACTAGTTCTTAAATCCTACGGGTAGCCGTGGATGTTCAAACCATAAACTCGCACAAGCCGAAAGCAGATTGAAACATGCGGTGTAAATAGCATATGCTGTGAGAATAGCACGTCTGCCTTCGACCGATGCAGTGAGCGATTGAACATCCCGCCCGGTTGAATTTCGGAGCAATTATACACCTGCTTACGTAACAATTAATGGCCATCCGCTTAAGGGATCGCCGAGAGTGGCTGTTACGTATATCCCCGATTTACACATCACCTGGTTGCACACCTGTGCGGCAACGTTAACCAGAAACCGAGTACACAGTATAAGTCATCCCACGGGACGACAGTCAGTTACCAGAAAACCGTCCAGGAGAGAATCGCTTACGATACCTGGCTATCAAAACCCAGTACCGTTTGTTATTCCCTCATGTATATACCTAATTACCGTTTAGACTTTACCGTATGGATCATATTTAATTTCATGTAAATATTTTATATAATACCGTTTGACCCGTTTTAATGTACATAGCTAACTATAATAGAATCATATTTATTTGTTTCCCGTGTGTATTATTATCTCCGTAAAGCAATAGAGAACCCAGCCCTTCTTCGACTGAAGCGAAGGGTATATATCTTTCGACGAATAAGTTTTCCAACCGACCGACCGAAATGCAACAATTTGATCGTTCATAAGCGAACGACCCGAAATAATCTAGTATACAGTGTGTCCCAGAACGCACGAGGGAAAGTTCGTTGCAATACCTTATACCTTATACTTAGGTTTAAGTATTTCGTTAGTCAAAACTGCATCCCAGCAGCGACGGTAGGTAGGGAGGTATCGCATAGAACTCGTAATTTGGTATTCTCGGCCCGGGTGGGATCGGCTGCCGTAGAGGTTTAGTTTTGAGGTTAAGATTTTACATTATCTTTTTTGCAAAAAATGCGTGTCTGGTGCGAGAGGGCAGCTAAGGGGTCTGTTTAAAATAGGTGTGTCAACTCTGGGGTCTCTTACTTGTGTATTATCCACTAACATGACGTCATGGATCCGAAATATTTTACTGCAGGTAGACACTCGTATCCACCTCACTTCACTCGTCTACTTCCAACGTTCCAACACAATTGGCGCGATATTTAAAATTAAATTCTACGTAAGTATATTAAAATAAGTCTCCCGTATAAGAATCCATTATTTCCCTATCAATAAATACAAGAAAAACACATAAGTACATTTGTACTGCAACAAGCAAAGGTCAATAATTTTCCCACGAAGCCTCGTACGGAGCTTTGTACGCACACGTCAAGTTCCTGTTTTAGTATTGAAAATACTTCTGGGCTCGTGTATATGGGACTCATCTTACGAAAAATGTATCGACACGCGACAGATTCTGTTGGCGACGCGCGCAGTCGAGGCCGCTAATAAATTGGATGGAGAGCAGTGTTGCCAACCATACCGTAATTACCGTAAGTTTACGGTAATTCAGGGTATAATACGGTATACGGTCCAAACATGAGGCCGTATCCATTTTTACGGTAATTCTGCAACAATCGGCAAATTGAAAAAAATCAGTTCACTCTGCACTCTGTTAGCAAAAGAAACCGTGAAAAGAGGAGGAAATTGCTATGAGTTCACGCCAAATGCTGATATGTTGTCCAGAATGACAAAAAAAGCATGTATCCACAGAAGGAAGAGGCAGAGACGAGTTCTTCAGAAAACGAAGACAACTTTTTGTGTGAACTGTGGATATCATTTAGACTTGAACTTGACCGGGTATTTTAAAAGTTGTGTTATAAAAGGTTTATTACACGTTTTTGTATATAATTTTGGGTATATTAAAAGTTAACTTTTTAAAGCATTAAAGTTTCTTGCAAGATTTTGCGTTTCTTTTCTTTTTTTACACTTATACGGCAATTTTGGGCGAAATACGGTAATTTTATCGTCAAAGTACGGTAATTTATCACCACATGGTTGGCAACACCGATGGAGAGCGCTAGCCAGATCGCCAGATGTAAACTAAGGTACGGCGAGGGCAAGTACCGTTTAAGAGGGATATCGCGTTGCTATAAAAGTCCAAACTGTACAAAACGGATGCGTTAATATTTTGTTACGTATTGCGTCAGTTTGACTATGTGCCTTGTGCTTGTCACAAATCATTTCTTTTATTGTATCAATAATAAGTATACCAACTTGAAACGGCACAGATCACTTTTGTTGGACATCTTAGAAACCGAGCAGTTGTGTCGGTATTTTCAATACGCCTATGATACTTGCGTAAGATGTGAGGTCTGTGAATTTTTTTACCTTATTTCAACCAAGTCCGATTACAATCTATCAACAAAATGAATTTAATGATTAAATAAAAAATTACTTCGCGTACTACCAATAAGTTGGCAGTTGTCAAGATTCCATGGATATTTTATTTATTTAGTTTTTTCTGTTCTGATATTTCACTTGAAGGTTTTTTCAATTGAATTTATTGTTTTCTTCCTATATGGTTTTCTTTAAATTCATTGTTTTTTCCCTTCAAGCTACGAGGTATTCGATTTTCCTTTGTGTTTTTCTTATACCCCGTAGGTAAATACTGAAATTCAGTTATCTAGTTATCTTATTTCATGGATATCATTATAATTTGTCAATTTTAGTTTCCTTGTCAACTGTCATAATAATTTGTTTACAATTTTTCTTAAACATTTCTGATGATGGGATCGTTTGTAGATCTTGAAACCGGTTAAATAAAATAATTTTGTTATACTTATTGGTAGTACGCGAAGTAATTTTTTATTTAATCATGGATTTCTACCAAATAGTGAAAAGTGAAAATATTAACTACATAAAATGAATTTAAATAAAAATAGTCTATTGTTGGCCGCTATTTCTATAAAGTAAATATTAAAAAATCTGATAATGAGCAACCTCGAGAGCTACCTACTTGCACTTTCTGAAATTAGGTAACTACGTAGGTACCTTTTAAAATTATATTTCTATATTTCCATTAAAATAATGAGTGATAAAAATAAAAACTTTTAATAATTAAGTACATTGTACCATAGTATATGCTTATACTAGGTATGCATTGTACCTACTATAAAACAGAACGCAAATCTCAACGCAAAGATTGAAGATATTAAGTTAAGTTCAATAGTTCAATCAGATAAACTAGAAAATGTGTCACAGCTAATAAAAAGTGAGACTTAGCAACTACAGAGTTACGCAATAACAATAGACCATTTAAGTATATATTTATATTTAACATGGAAATTTGTTAGGAGTTGCCAATATTAGTAAATTAAGCGTGACAGTAGTCACTGAGCCGTACCATAAAATTTAAAATGACTGAGCACTTTCCAAAGAAACAAAAAGTCATTTGTTAATTCGGATTGCAAACCCAGATTAAAGGAATTATAGAACATTAACCCCGACAAAGTACTTCATAAAATGAATTCGATTTGCAGGTACCTATTCGTTTTATAGATAAGAAAATGCGGGCCACCTAGTTTACATAGGTACACGTTGATTTACGGAAGTGTGGTTTTACCATAAAAAGTCGGCACTATAGGTACCGGAAATTGGCGTACTTTAACAACAGCATAAAGCAGGGAACCCATTATGAACGCCCGGCTCGGTTCGGCACAGCAAGGTACGGTACGGACCGGCACGTCCAAACCCCGTAGCCCCGTAACGACCAACACGTCACCGGATAGGAAAAAGAAACCTTTTTTCAGTTGCCATGGAGAGCTTGTCGGAAGAAGAGTTAATAATAGTTAGTAGGTGCAATTTGTGCCGATAAGGAAGAGCGGGAATAAAAGAAAAGACAACGAAAACGCAGGTTCTGGGTACACGACGTATTTAAGAAGAGGAGAGAATATGGTGAATTCCATGGGTATTCCCTTTCCCTCACAGTTTCTGTAAGAAGTTCCTCACTACTCATATTTTAACAAAACCACAGAACGAGAAAAAGGAAAAATTGTACATCAACAGGTGTTTACACTTGTCCTGACTGTTGTGGCCGTTCATCTGCAACGGATTTTATTCCCCTCGGATAATTCCGGCTGTTCCGTCGCCGTGCTGGACTGAGCCGAACCGATCTGGGCGCCACTAATGGGTTGCGTTGTATCGAAATCTATACAAATAAATTTGACCGGTGCTGTGCTGTGCCGAACCGAGCCGGGCGTTCATAATGGGTTCCCTGCTTAAGAGTCCGGCAAACCCCTTTAAAATGAACCTGAAAACTGACTTCGTAGTGCTATGCTCATTTCTAAACGGTGAAAATTGAAGTGTTGAATTTTTGACAGTTTATAAACGAAACTTTATTTTATGTTTCCATTGAAAGAAAATTTAAAAATTTTATCTTAGAAAGTGTCAGTTCACTCATGAAATTGACCAACTTCAGGCGTGCATAGCGCCAAGAGATTTACAGTTTTCGAAAAATTGTTTCAATGGCGACATAAAGTATACCTTCTTCTACCATAATCAGGCTTTCGTGTTGCTAAATTTACTAGGATGAAGGTGTAATCATGGTAGAGCGAGAGCGCTGCAAACGCAAAATATGGCTTGGTATGTGCTACCGCCTCGTAGCAACTGAGCGTAAACTCAGAGCGCCGTTGTCTCATTTACTAGGTACCGAACGCGCGGGCTTTGAATGTGCGTTGTTCCTGTGTCCATAAATGTGTTTAGCGCGACGGTGTTGCAACACATCTGATAGTTTGCTCCGATTTCTAACGGATTCCTCACCGACCCGATGCCCCGCAGGTGTAACTTTTGATCTGCTTTGCCGGACTCTTAAGACACGTCAAACATACAGCTTGGCCAGCGTATCGGAAACCGTTAAATGCGCAAAAGAGAAACAATGCTTATATTATAATGCTAAAGAAATTGATTTCTCATGCTGTGCCTCTCCTCTACCTTACAAGTGTGGTGTAAGTTGAGAGATCAGCTACTGTGCTCATGGAAAAACGCGAGGAAAAACGTCGGGCGAGCTACTTGACGTGCGAGTTGGCGAGTAGGTGGCTTGGCGAGCTACTTGTAAATATTTTGTTTTACCACTAGCTCTTCCTCACTTTGGAATCAGACTACTCGTGGTTCACATAAACACACTTGATCAGCAGCTGACTATCCAGTAGCTTGCTAGGACAGTAGACAGAACTGTTTATAGAAAGGCTTAAGTCGGGCTTAAGTGTTTAGACAGCCAGAGTTATTTCCGATCTTACTGCCAAAGCTTTACGGAATTTTTGCCTTGCTAGGGCTGCGAATATTCATCGATATGTCGAATAACAATACTTTTTTCTCATTTATCGATAAATATCATTGATCTACAAAACACTGTAAATCTCAACGGCGGAGGAAAATGTGCCGATTAGAAAGTTTTCCAGCTCCACTATGGAAGTGGTGTCATATAATTTCTACGTCACAGTTGTTTTCTATGTTGAATTTCCCTCGGAATTTCCTTTCGGTTATGCACATTTTTCTCTTCCTCTAAAATTAATAATTTTTGATATAATCGCCCGCGACCATTTCATCACCTCTAAATCATAAATTAAAATTATCATTGTCGCATTTTATGAATGCGTATCCAAATTGGTAATGGGAAAAGGGATACATGAGGAACTTTTACATATACTTGGGTTTAAGCCGGGTTTAAGAGTAAATTTTGACAAGAATAAGTACATAGGCAGGAGGCAGAGAAAAAGTATGCACAAAATATAATTGTACCTTACTTTTTCACGCGAATAAGTAGGTAAATGATGTTTAATGAATTTTGGCAATGCGAAACATTGTCTTGAATTCCACAGTTGCCACATTTAATTAAATTATGCATCTCAGTTGCGTTACTAAATTTATTAACTTTTATCCCGACTTTTATTTGATACTGTAAGTATCCGAGGTAGTATCTAATAAAATACGAATCGAGATGCGAATATCGACTTGAACTTTAGGTTACTTACTTGCTACTTCCATAAAAGACTATAAAAGACGTAGATATCTACATTTCCGCAATGTTCCGCAAGGAACTGAAACGCTCGAGACATTACGCTTACGCAAGATAGCATGTGATTTGGTTGCAAGGTTACCCACTTTTGAATAAAACAAATGCAACATATTAGAGCAGACATTTAGAAATTTATATCTTCATGTAACGACGATTTTCCGTAATTAAAAACGAGTAAAGAGTAAACAGTGGCGTTTCAAGTACGTCGACATTACTGCATGGAGTTATTGAATGTGCATTAAATTGATAGTTTGCATCATAGGAAATCAGTGCAGAGGGGGATAACCTAGGCCTCGACCTAGGCTGTCCTATAATAAGTGAAGAGTTCGAGCTAGCATTAGAAAGTTTAAAAAACAATAAAAGCACCAGGTGTAGACGGATTGCGGGCAGAAATTTTAAAGTGTGCAGGTCAAGAGGTAAGAGACGGTTTATTTAAATTAGTTAGCCGTATATACGAGACAGGTGAAATTCCAGAAAATTACAAAAGGAACATCCGAGGGAACATCATAGTCGATTGGCAAATGGTAGGTATAAAATTTGAGCAGGAACGAAGAGAAGTAGGTGTCCGGAAGGGAGTGAGATAGGGATGTGCGGTGTCACCGAGGGTGTCACCTCTAGTTTTCAACTTATATATCGAAGATGCGATTAATATTATTAAGGACAGAACAGCCTCAGGGATTAGGTAATGTACAGGGCCAAACTATTAACATGCTCAGATCCGCGGATGATATAGCAGTGTTAGCATCTAGCAAAGAAGAATTAGGAATGACTCTGAATGAAATGGAAATAGTATTGGCAGAGGGCTACGACATGAAAATAAATAAAAAGAAAACCAACATTTTGGTATGTAGAGAGTGAAAGTAGAACTAAAACTAAAGTACCTACAAATTAATAGGAAATGAAGAAGTCGCGGATTTCTGCTATTTAGGAAGCCAGAAGACTCAAGATGGTAGGAGCACTAAAGATATAAAACAAAGAATATCGCAGGGTCGAGTTGCGTTTAACACAAAGAAACAACTGCTATGTTCGGAAACGGTTAATGTAGAAACTCTGAAGAGACTTTAAGGACCAGTTGTTGGGACGTGGATCAAAATGTAACGCGAGGCTACATTTAATTCGGTTTTCGTATCATAGCAACGAAAGCTGAATTAAATGTAGCATGGAGTTACAATTTGAGCCGCGTTCCTACAACCGGCTCTTATTAGTCCCGGTTTTTCAAAGAAACCAACATCGGATTAAGTCTGACACCGACTTCGTTGCTATGATACAACCAATCAGAAAGCCGATATCATACATAGCAAACGAAGTCAGTGTAAAGCGCTCGCAACATAGGCCATGCCATGCCATGCCATGCCATGCTAAATTAAATTTAGCATGGCACAGCACAGAGCTGTCCACATAGGATATGCTATGTAAATTTGGGTAACCATAGTTATTTGTTTGAAAACTTATTTTTCATAAATTTAAATAATGGATAATGTTCATAACTTTGCTTTGGGGTTCATTATCGGGTTTATTTTACTCCAATTACTATTATTATTTCCATGGAAACGTATCCATAGAAACAGCATAGAAGTCGACTTCGTTGCTATGTAAATTACTTTAAACATGAACAATGTGGACACTTCCATTTGAATTCCATTGTCTCTACTTCTGTGTTTTACATTGGCATAGCATAGCATGGCCTATGTGGCGAGGCCTCCAGACTAAATCCGGTGTTGGTTTCTTTGAAAAACCGGACCTTAGAGACCTTGGAGATGTATGGAGTACGGCATTATACGGGTGCGAAACTTGGACAATAAGAAAAGTGGATCCAAAAAGAATAAAAGCGTTTGAAATGTGGTGCCACTACAGATGCGTTTTTTTATATCCCAACTAGGTTTTGCCAATGCAACATATTAGCGCGATATTATTCCCTTGTTTTCGTTAGTTAATCGCGGATTTTCTTTAAACAAAAACGTTTCTTGTCCTCCCACCAGACACAACACATGGAATGCAAAATTCTATCAATTACAACAAGTTTTAGAAGAAAAAAGAAAAAGTATCCGCTTGGATTCGAACAAAAAACCCTCGCGCGTTTTGTAAGTGCCCGCGCCTTTCGGTACTGGGCTAAGCCTGTTACTTGCATGGCAACGCGGGTCATTTTAAAATAGGCCGCGTCTGCTTTCAAGCTAACGTGAACGCAGTTTAATATTATCCTCCCACGTGATTACGAAACATACCACTTTGCTGATGGAAGCCGGAGAGAACGAATTAAAAAAAAAACCTTTACTGACGTTCTTTATAAAAAAAGGTAATGTAAAAAAGTAACACAAAAAACTTCTCCAGGAGTCGAACCCACCCAGCCTAAGAACAACAGACTACCAACTCCGAGACCAACTCTGTGCGACACCTACCTACCGACGCCGCTGCCGTCATCGAGTAACGAAGTATTTAAACGAAATACGAAAGTATAACGTTTATACAAAGATGACGTTTCGCGTGTAGGTATATAATTTTTAGTTTTGCGTACAAGCTAGCGTGGAAGTAGAAGCAGATACTTACCTACTATCTTTAAAATAACAATCTCGTTTCATATCGTTTAAAAAAAGCAAACAAATTACATTTCTTTTTGCTTCAGGCAACATACCTAAATTCATAAAAAAATACGTGTGTGCCAATTGGAAATTTATGTTTTATTTTAGGTACCTACCTGTTATTTCACCCGCAATTCTGGTATGATACCTATTTGTCATTGTATTAGTTTTTCCTTGGTTCCCCGGAATTACAAGTAATTCAAGTAACAGGTTCGTTAATGCATATCAAGTATTATTATTATTATTATCATCATCATCATAATTATTTAGAACCAGAACCCACTAATAGATTCAAATATCTACCTATTTATCAGGTAATTCATCTCAAACGTCGTTATTCTAATTTGACTGGCACTTATTACTTTTTTGTTTGTTATTAAATTATTTATGCAGCTGTAAATAAATATTCAACTCTGCCTATCAAGTTCTCGGTACTTACTTGTATTGTTATCGACAGGAAGTTTTATTTCAAACGCAATAGCATAATTAAGGAATTTTAATTTTAGCGCGTAGTAAACATTTCCAAGTACCTAGTTAATATTTTCTTCTTTTACTTTTTGGTAGAAGTTCATGATGAAAAACTAGTGGATCTTTTTAATACAACTTTTCCTATTTTTCGAAAAGTAGACAATGTACAGTTTCTATGCTTGGATTTTCAGCGGCTAGGATTTGAAATTTACGGTGGTCTTATTCTTGTCGAACATTGCACCTCGCATTGCACATTGCAAAAGGGTCGGTTCAAGCTCTTTAGTTATCGGTTATCGGCCGGTTATCGGTCACAATACATGCAAATAGATGCTACACAATAATACAAGAAACATGATAAGAGAATTGAATTATTTAATTTCCCCAATATTTTGTAATTTCCAAATTTACTTCATTTCATTCTTTTATTGTAAAGGTAGGTAGTACAGGTAGCATTGTTTATTCTGTCAGTGATAACGAAAATAGGAAATAAAAAAATAAAAATAAAAGATCTTTTACAGTATTTGGTTAAAGCCATAAACGAAACATACTACATGCTACATAGTATGTTTGGTTTATTGGTTAAAGCTCGAGTTAAAGCTTCTCCACAGCCACAGCGTTGATTAAAAATTAAGGGTTACCAAAAACCAAAATCAAACATTTCATAAAAATATATAAATGAATAGTATTACTTATCCTTTGTAGCAATAAAAAGCTACCAGTAGTCGCTTTAATTTAATCATGAATTGATGGGTTAATCGCCTTTTGCAAAATAAATAAAAGATAGGTAACTAGGTATGGATATGCAAATATTTATATTAGTTCTAACCTCCTTGTTTGAGATCATCTGTTTGATCAATTGGTATGACTAAAAGGGGCAGCACGCCACTGAGTCCGACAAGGATGGATCCCAACATGGCAAATAACCACGGGAAATGGTCTATCAAAATCCATTCTGGCGCTAATTCCAGCATTATTCTTTCACAAAAGTTTAAAGCACCCGTACTATTAATCACTGGCTGACAATCAAACACATTCACAGATTTCAACATTTCGTATGGCACTCAAAATTTTCACACTTCAATTTAATAAACACAAAAAACTGCGATTACAGCTGATCAGATAATGATTTGGATACGACTTTTTTGAATAATTGTACTTGGCTGTAACATTTGGGACATTTCCTGACTAATCTACCCTGAGATTGAGCCAGTTGTAAATACGAGAACTACTGCTTCCGACCACTCACATCACAAAACTCAAAATACAACCTCCCGACTTGGAGGTTAGGTTGCTCGTTGCTGCGTATTTTGTTTTTATCGAATGCCTTTGTTTCTTGGCTCATGACGGTTATGTTTGAGTGCGACAAAGACGTAGGTAGTGGGTGATCTCTCGTCCCCACTAGCAGGGAATTTTACGTAACCGGAACCGTACTATTCCACCAAAGTTTGTGGGTACAAAAAACTAATTACTAAATTAGACATTTTCATTCCACACGTGCAGCTCCCGAACGTTGGAAATGGCGCGATGCCTAGATAAGGAAGGTGCGATGTTGGCACATTTGCGATTTCTTTTATTTTTTGTAGTTACATACCTCAGGCCTTAGGCAAGGTTTGACCCATAAAATACAAACTTAACTAATTTGTTTCTTTATTAAAAAATTTTTGCCTTGAAAGTCTTTGTGCGGGCATTTAAATCGTCTTATTAAAGTGAATGGCAGTCTACTCAACTGGTACATGTTTCGTTGTATAGGTTATAGGTAACCAAGCTTTAGGAGTGCATGTTGGGTTGCCTATCTCGTTTCGTTAGATCGATAGATAAAAGCGAAGAAAGGGTTAGGTTCTTAGACACTGATGAGTTCACTTGGAGGTTTTCCCTTAACAAAGTTACATTGCTTTTTCCCAAGAGGCTTTCCCTAAATAAGAGAGAAATTCAAAGGGTTTTCCATTCCACTGTTCTAGTTGTTTTATAATGTAAATTATTTTCTTATATCCCATTGGTAAATGCTGAATCTTCATGAGGAATTAAGTTAGTTAATTTTAGTCTTTGTTATTGTAATCCCCATTAGGAAATCCAGTAGTCATATGTTAGAACCTTTGTTTCATTTAATTTCACTATGTTACTTTCGGGACATACTGTATAGGAAAGTGTTCCCCGCATAAGGTGCCACCGGAATGCAGACGCAAACAAACCTAAGTCAAACGCTGAGCTCCAGGCAGCAACGTCGGTGAAGACGAGGGGAAAATTAGGCAGGGAAGAAACAGGGCGTCTAGTACTTGAAAGAGGCAGTGGGGTTTTTAAGATCGTGTTAAGCTACTTTTGATTTGCACCTATAAAGTTATTATAAATTTATTTATATCTTAAAATAAATACCAGGGTAAAGTGATATCAGGTATATCTAAAACAGTTTTATTCTGTTGTAACTGCTTATAATACAAAGTATACATCTGAACTGCCGTATTCATTAAGGGTTCTGTCAAGAACATGAAGGTAAAATCTCGAGGAGTCTCGAATTTTGAGGAAAATAACAAAATTTTTACAAGCAAGGTTCACTATCACGGTTAGAACATGGTGAAAGTCTGAAAGTGTTTCAGTGATTCTAAATATTATTGTTGTAATCGGAATTTCCAGGTTGAATGCAATTTCCAGGAATTTTTAGCATTGGTTAATGATATGCTTAATTATACATGTTGCAGGATATATCCCACTGTGGTGGAAAAGTGTATGTAGCTGTGCGCGTCTGTATTTGACGGCAATTCCCAATGCGCATTTATGTACATGCAGTGGCGGGTATACCTATTCTTTGTTTTGGTGTCAACGTTCAAAAAATTGCAGAATAATAATTTCACTACAATATACAATTTCATTGATTCATTTCTAATTCTTATGGCTCCAGCGCATTTAAATAAATTACATTTAAATAAAAGAAAATGAAATAAAAAACGTTTCAAATTGAAAGTGACTTTTGTTCTATACTATGTGCGCAGTATGTATCCGGGTTAATAAAAGTTACAAAGAGGACAAAAAAGAATCATTTTAACTTGTCATCAAATAACTATCAAAACCCCTGCTTGTTCCCAAGCTCCCATAGCACATATTATTTTTTATTTAAGTGTTACAGGAAATATGTGATTAATTTTTACTTATGCCTTTTTTGAAGTCAAAACTTTTATTAGAATATTGTTAAATTCAAAAAACATTTATTAATGTCTAAGTGGTCAAATAGCATGCCATTTGATTTACATCAAATAGAATCAATATAATATTCTGGTTTTTTAATCTGAACAGAACCAATTTCAAAAAAAATTAATTAAAATTAAATTAGCAATGTACCTACTGTAACGCTGAAGTAGTTTCAAAGGAATTTCATAAAATATTATTTCACGTTAAAGCAAAAATATTTTATGTAGATTTAGTAATAATACCAAGCTTTTGGGAGTCAGTGACTGAAATATCTTACGGTGCTATGACCAGGGGTAACAGACTTAATATTTTACTGAAAATATGAAAAAAATCCGTTAAGTAAATGAAAGATGAGGGAAGATTAGTTTTGGATAAGTACTAAAGTGGCAGTGGTAAATGTACAAGGAATTTCAATTCGTGCTAATGTGTTTAAATACTTTTATAGTTCGTTTTGGAATTAATATTTTCTTCTTTTACTTTTGGTAGAAGTTCATGATGAAACAAATAATTACTCTGCGACCTACCAATATATAACGTTTTATTTAAATATTGGTAGTTCGCAGAGTATGTAATTACCTATTTGTTCCATCGTTTTGGTAGATTTAGACACGACAAATATTTCTCAATTTACCATTTTTTGTCAGATGATTTTCACTAATGTCCCCCCTGACTATAATGCAATTCTTAATAATTTTAATAACTATTTGTACCATCCCAAATTACATATTATAATTTACTATTGAAATTTCAAAAAACAATCAAATAAATTTTTTAAACTCCCTTGTAAACTGAATAGTATAGGGTATACTAAATCAATTTGGTTATACATATACCGTGTGACAAACTTCCATGTGTACATGGGGAAATAACATGGGCAATTACATTTTTAGGGATTCCTGCTCCCCATGTATAGTTACAGTGGTGGTAAAGGTAGCAATCGAAAGATTATTTTTTTCTGCGTATGAAGATATCAAAAACTCTACAATGTTCCAATTTATTAAAGCATTAAAAGCAAAAATTACATTAATAATTTTCTAACTAGAACACAGAAATTTATCAGATTATCCATGACAACTTAATTTATTCTAATCACGGACGTCTTTGATTTTTATGGATTTTCTGAACTGTCAACATTTAAAAATGAACAAAAATATTTATTCAGTTCAAGAAAAGGTTTTCAGTGTGAAAATATTTTACGGCGGCAATAGTTCGCGCGTAGTCCGTGCCTTATTTTCTGTAAAATTCAATAACGGTCCTATTCCTTCGGAATAATAACAAATAATTTAGTAAGAAATTTGAAGGCTTGGAGTCTTTCATCGAAAGAAGTTAATTTTTACTAATACGTAAACTTGTTTTTTTATTTAGATAATTCTCATTCACATTATTATTGTCATTACCTAGTTGACAATTAATTGATTACTGGTGTGGATGTTTCGTTGGTGAATGCTGGTCCATAGTATAGGGTAAACTGTAGGTGTCGTCTAACCTATTAAAAAGTTTTTGAAATAATAAAAATTAAATTACTTTAATTTTACTGCAATTATGAAAAATTTAACAAGCGGCAACATTTGTTTATTTTGCTCTAATGAATTTTGTAATCTGGCAATTTAATACTTATTTATTTCATATCTAGGTAAGGACAAAAACTTATTAATATACAATGAAATTAAAGTAACATAAAAAAAGAAAAATAACTATAACGAATATTCAAATAAACCCCCATTCTGTATCAGACAGTATCCCAGCCTACTATAGAAAGCATTTCTCACATTCGCAAGTTGCCGATCGTTTATTAAGTTTTTAAGTTGCATTCCGCAAAAATAGCATTCCTTAAAGAATCAATATTTGGGTGACGAGTTTTATAAATCTTATTTTTTAAATGACTCCACAACGAAAAGTCACACGGTGCCAAATCGGGAGATCTAGCTGGCCAGTTTATAGCACCACCTCGACCATTCCAGCTCTCTGGAAATATTTCATTTAATAATTCCCTCACTTGTGCTCCAAAATGTGCTGGGCATCCGTCGTGCTGAAACCAGACCTCCCGATTCGCATGTGCAACTTCTAATGCAGGGCCAATATGGTTAATTAAAAGATCTAAATAAGCTTCTGAATTTAAATTTCCCTGTATTTCATATGGTCCTATAATGCGATTATTAAAAATGCCTGCCCAAATATTGATTTTTTGAGGGTATTGCGTTGTAGTGGCTAGATCGAGGGCTAGATTTATTCTGGGATTTTACTGGGCCCAATGCCTAACGTTTTGTGAATTTGGCTCTTGATTTAGAGTGAAGGTACACTCATCGGTAAAACAAATTGATGAGAGGAAGCTGCGATCCCGATTAGCCCGTTCTTGCATTTCTTCACAGAAAGTTTGTCTTGATTCTTCGTCAAAAGGAAGTAACTCTTGGTGACATTGGAATTTAAAGGGATGATATTTGTCTTTTTTTAATATGTTACGGACAGTTTCTCTTGAAACATTACATTCTAGGGCAATAGACCTTAAACTAGATGTTGGACTAGCAGTTATCAGGCCTATTACCATTTCCTCTACCTCAACATTTAGATTTCTTGGAACGACTAAAAAAATAAATGATAAGATTAATTTTAGTTTTGTTTCACTCCACGTTATCACTTGTTAAATTTCCCATAATCCCAGTAAAATTTAAGTTAGCGAAGAATAAGGAATTAGCAACTAGGTAATAATAATAAGCGAATCAGAATTATCTAAATAAAAACCAAGTAAATTTATTAGTAAAAATTACCTTCTTTCAATGAAAGATTCCCAGTATCTTCAAATTTCTTAACTAAATTTTTTATTGTTGTTACCGAAGGAATAGGACTGTTATTGAATTTTACAGAAAATAAGTCACGGACTACCCGCAGACTATTGCCGCCGTAAAATGTTTTCACAATGAAAACCTTTTCTTCAACTGAATAAACCTTTTTGTTCATTTTGAAACCCAAATTTTAAATTGTCGATAAATAATGTTGACAGTTCAGACGAACTAGAAATTAGAATCAAGGGAGTCTCTGATTAGAATATAGTTATTTACGTAACCAGTTATGAAAAGACTAATTCAAATCAAATAAAATTAGACTTTTCATAACGTGTTAAGTACAAAATTTTATCTAACCCCGCTTTAAAATAAAAAATAATTATGCTACTCCAAATAATGTAACATCCCTTGTAGCCGTGCAAATAAATTCAACTTCATCGCTTTACCTTGGCGTTGCTATGGATACTATAAATAACTATTGTCAGTGATGAGTTTTTTTATTTCAAATTCTGCAAAAAATGGATGATTCTGATGTAGATATGCCTTCTGATATAGAAGAATCAGCGAATTTGGCAATAGATTCAATAATACCCTGTAATAAATTCTTACTTTTGTTTTTGCTTTTAAATATTCAGTTAGGCAAAAGTTCATTACATAACTAGTTATGTAATGAAAGTTCATTACATAACTAGTTATGTAATGAACTGACAGTTATGAAAAATATGACGTTTCGTAATGTCAAAAATGCATTTAAAATGTGACATTTCATAGCGGGGTTAGATAAAATTAAATTGTCATAGGTAATCTGATGAATATCTGTGTTTTAATTTGAAAATTATTAGTGTAATTTTTGCTTTTAATGCTTTAATAAATTGGAAAATTGCAGAGTTTTTGATATCCTCATACGCAGAAAAAAATAGTCTTTCGATTGCCATTTTTACCACCACTGTAACTACACATGGGGAGCAGGAATCCCCAAAAATGTAATTGCCCATGTTATTTATCCATGTACCTACACATGGAAGTTTGTCACACGGTATGTTTTACATCTGAACAATTCACATGCCAAAAAAGTATTTTTATAAGTTTAACTTACCGTGTAGGTAATTAAACTTTCCAGACCACAGTTTAGAAAATCTGCTATAAAACCTAACCTAACCTCTGAAATATGATTATAGTTATTTTTAAGTTCTTACGCGTAAGCCCAACACACAAATTGAAAATAAACTGTTTTCACTGCAAAACGTTTATAATTATATTGCAAAAACTAAGTTAAGACGTTGTAATTAATATCGATAAACGTCAAATGGCACGTGCTTCTGTTTTGTTTGAAATGAAAATCTGACGTATGACGGAGGCACTTATGCCCTCAATACTTATAGGCCGTCAAAAAAGTAGGACTTTTAGGCCCGGTTGTTAGAACGTCGATCAAAATGTAACGCAAGGCTACATTTAATTCGGCTTTCGTTGTTAAGGTACTGAATTCGTGATTGGTTGTATCATAGCAACGAAAGTCGAATTAAATGTAGCATCGCGTTACATTTTGATCCGCGTTCTAACAACCGGCCCATAATGTTTATATGCTTAATAAATTTGATGTAAAATGTCTCCACGTCTCCGTAGTCTTGGAAAGGACTGTGGAGGTCTCAGATATTGATAAAGAATCGATGAATTCAACCTGTTAGTCAAGATCAAGTGTTTTATCTCAGCCACAACCTAATTCATTAGCGCCACCCATCCAAGTTTATTTTTGTTTTGTAGCGAGTTCAGAGGTATGTTTTATTAACTGAAAAGCTGTAATTATAAAAAATGTTACTTTCTTATTACTTTCTTTTTACCAGTTTTACGTTCAGTAGACATTTTACAGAAGCGATACCGATACTCCAAGGTATCGATACTTTCTTGTTAAGTATCGGGAGGTATCGATACCTAAAGCCATAAGTATCAAATGATACTGGTATCGATACTTTCATTCGATACTAGCATCCCTACATACAAATGAAAGTACTTGTAGAATGTATTCAAGTACTACTCCAATACAAGTACTTACCTATTGATTCTCGAGTAATGTATCCACTACATCGAGTACATATTTTTGGAAGTACTCATGAGTAGGTACCTACTTTGACCTAGTCCTTTTAAGTACCCGAGTTCTTCCAGTTCAATTTTCGAACTATGCTCTCTTCTGTTCCAATTTGCTAGTAGAATTTGCTCCATTCTAAAGAGTTTTATTTTTACAGTACTTAAAAATACTTTCATAAAAATTTCACACCCATAAATTTATAAATAGAGGCGCGATAGTCTATGGTTAGAGCTTAGACTTCAAAAACAGCAGACGCGCGGGTGTCCGTTTTTTCAAAATCTTGGTCGAATAAACCTAAGGAAATGAGTACCTAGGATAAAACCTGGAGGCGGCTTGAGGCGAAGCGCTTGCTGCACTACCTTCTGAAGTGCACCTAAGTGTGCTTCAATATTCCGAGGTAATTTAAGCTCCTCTAACGTGCTTACTCGTACACTGTCGTTAGACGGTATAAAAGCAAGACTTCTATTATTATTATTAAATTTGTAAAGTTACAAAGTTCGATTAGTGTGAAAAATAAAGACAAACATAACAATTTTTAGGACGCAGTTATTTTTGATGAAGGTTTATAATTAAAAGTTATTTTGATTAAGCAGGTATAGGATTCATTACGATGGCATCCGACGTTGGTTGGCACAAAAGGCGTACTAAACCAGTTGTGCTTGGCAGTAGTTTCGCTGTACTTACTATTTTTGAACAGAAATTTTGTTGAAGAATATTGAGTCTAATTACTTAGTGGTGTCGCGCTGCATTCGTTTTATAGACGCCTGATTTTAATTCATGAAGAAATTTATTATTATTGTAGAATAAAAAAAACTAATCATGGATTCTTGGGGTACGCTAAATATAGCAACTGCAGTTGTTAGAGATGATTTAAACAGCAGTTTTAGGAGAGCTAAGAAAGTGGTAAGTTATGCTAGGAGCTTCGCTTAATATACCTTCTTGAAGGATGCGTGGGTGTTTCAGTACGTAGGTACCTACTTACCTTATGTTTTTAAAAGCATGTAGTATGTAGAATATTTATTACGTTTAGTAGACTGTATTCTCAGTAAATTACGTATTTGTAGATGCTCAAGCATCAAAATAATTCGTTGGCATTGCCGAAAAGCAAAATTATCGAAATTCTATGAATAAATATAAATAATTCAGGGTGGTATTGGGGATTAATTATCGCCATGTCGAAGTCTTTGCCCAGTTATTATAATTATAGATGCATCCGCGTGTGTTTATATTTAGCATCTATAAATTCGTGTTTTTATTGGCTGCTTCTAACATATCATCGATTTTATACAAATGTGACAATATGAGGGTTATTGACAATCATTTATAAAAAAAACAAAAAAAAACATTACTTCGATGAGAATTATCGGGGTTAATTAACGTCACCGATAAAATACAAGGACATGTTAAAAATTTATTGAAATTAACTTGAAATGGATTTATTTCAACTTTATGAATATTTGAGCTTTTCTATGGGAAACAGAAAACCTCTAAATGAAAAACAAACTGTAATTGTGACTTAGAAACCAGAATCAGTCGCATCGAAGTTTTTGTAGATAATCAACTAAATTTCAGAGAAGAAAATAAATGCGATGTGAAGAATGGCCTACTTTGCTATTTAGAATAGTAATTATGCGTCTGCATGGCATAGACTGAGAATAAGACGGAAAATTTATTGTTGAGGTATCGCGGTCCAGGCATGTGAAAGTCCAAAAAATTATTTTGTCTGAAAGTATGCAGAACTGGATTGGGTTATATCCAGCTTTAGGCACATGAAATAAATAATATGCAGGGCCGAGTGACATTTAACAAAAAGAAACAGCTATTACCTTCTGAAACCGTACCTAAATGTAGGGACCCAGAAGAGACCTTTACCAATGTACGTA
Organism: Xestobium rufovillosum; assembly: GCA_963966045.1. Taxonomy (NCBI): domain Eukaryota; kingdom Metazoa; phylum Arthropoda; class Insecta; order Coleoptera; family Ptinidae; genus Xestobium; species Xestobium rufovillosum. The sequence goes on from OZ014504.1 coordinate 19,497,217, forward strand.
TCTAGCACTGCCCTAGATATATTTGGTGTCCCAGAGTTGAGGGATGAAAATGTTGTCACTACTGTAAACAAGATAGGCAGGGGGTTAGGAGTGGACTTGGGGAGCGGTGATCTGGACTATTGCCATCGTCTGGGGAAGAGTAGGAACCCTGGTGAACCTAGAGCAATAATTGTGAAATTTGTCTCAAGACTCAAGAAGCAGGAACTCCTGCGAGCTAGGAGAACCAAGAGGGACTTCTGTGTCGGGAGTATTTACCCTGACTGGGTGGATGCCGGTGAAGCAAAAAAACCTGTGTATGTTAACGAACATCTCACGAGTGAAAACAGAGTATTGTTAAATAAGTGTAGGGAATACAAGAAGGCGAATAATGTGAGATTTCTGTGGGTGAGGGATGGTAAGGTGTTGATGAGAAAGTCTGAGGGAGGCAGAGTGTTTGTTATTGAATCCGTATCTAATCTAAACGATGTACATTAATCGAAGTAAGCAATATTTAAATAACTTTGCTTACCATTATGGTTTTGATTGTATCTATTATATTTGTTATATTTCTCCCCATATATTTTTATTTTTTGTATTATCTGCCGTCTTTCTCTTTCAGGGTTTTCTGTTTTCGCGTGTTTCTTTTGGTTTACTGCGGTCTTGTGGACCAATATGTTTAAAAGTCACAGTTGATATTTTGATTTTGTGCGAGTTTTTGTATAATTTAATTTGTGTTTGTGAATGGAGAAGTTATGAGCTATACTCTGCGTATCCTGATGGCTATTATTATGTGTTCAAACAGTTTAACTTCTTTTATTACATGAATTTGTTTCTTTTGGAAAATGAAAAGCTTTAGAGTCGTACATTTAAATATAAGATCTTTGATTGCCCATATTAATCAGTTAAAAGATTTTGTTTACAATTCTAATTACGACGCAATTTGCGTGTCTGAGACTTGGTTGAGTGATGAGATAGTGGATGACAGCATTACATTGCAAAATTATAACTTATTCAGGAGGGATCGCTCTACACGAGGAGGGGGGGTGGCGATTTATATTAAAATGAACTGGAACGCATCCGTAATTTTTGAAGTTGATGAAACGGATATTGAACAACTTTGGATAAAAACCAAATTGCATAATGTTTTAACTGCTCTGGGTGTGATATATCGTCCACTAAACTCGCCAATCTTAAATTTTTTGAATACATTCGAGAACTGTATCAGTACTATTACAACTTCATTTCAGGATGTAATTTGTTGTGGCGATTTTAATTTCAATCTTATGAAACCGTCATCTGCGCCATGTAAACTCTTTTGTAACCTCCTGGAGTCTCTAAACCTTACTCAGGTCGTGGATGGACCGACGAGGGTCGACCGCACATCTTCCTCTCTGTTGGATTTGTTTTTATGCAGTGACAAGGGCAAAGTTGCTAATTGTGATATCCTTGACGGTGCTAGCGTTTCCTCCGACCATAGCATAATTGTTTTAACCTATTCCGCTAAATGTGGAAAAAACGAGAAGGTGGAAATTGTGGGCAGGAATTTCAGGTATATTGATAAGGTTCAGTTTTATCACGATTTAAGCGAATTGCCCTTTTCTGATATGCTGTATGTTAATGATATCAACGTGAAGCTGGACATTTTTAATACTTTGTTGTTGCATATATTTGATAAGCACGCTCCTGTGGCCTCTTTCGTCCCAAAAAAGAATCGTAACAACCCGTGGTTAACAGATACGTTGAGACTAATGATTGGTCTGAGGGATAAAGCATTTTTAAAATTTAAACTGACAAAGAACAATGAGCATTACACATATTACAAGCAACTACTAAATTATACAAATGACGCTATAAAACGTGAAAAGAAGGCCTACTTAAATTATATTATTAATAAAGACAAGTCAACAAAAACATTATACAAAGAACTAAACAATTTAAATATTTATTCAAAAAGAAATAAAAATTTCATTTTGCCCGATCATCTGCGGGATTTAAATTCTCTTAATAATTACTTTATTACGACCGCTCAAGTTAGTTCTGATGCCGATGTGGGACTAATTTCGTATTTGTCAGATAACCCTAGAGAGGGTGTTCATGATACCTTCAGTTTTGTGCTTGCTAGCGAGGATGTGCGGGGGGCTATGTTGGATGTCAGGTCGGGCGCTATCGGCGCCGACGGAATAGGAATCTCCATGCTACTATTATCTTCTCCAGTCGTTATAAAATTCATAACACATCTTATTAATTATGCTATTGAGACACATACTTTCCCGCACCACTGGAAGCTTGCCCTTGTTACTCCACTTCCGAAGGTGCGGGATCCTGCTAGTTTTTCTGATCTTCGTCCAATAAGTATTTTACCAACTCTTTCTAAGGTTTTTGAGAAGATTTTGTACAAGCAAATTAAACTACATTTAGACATCAATTCTATCCTTCCCATGAACCAATCTGGCTTTCGTAGAAATCATAGTTGCGAGACTGCTCTTTTGACGGTTGTGGATGATGTTCTGGGGGCGTCGGATGGTGGCCTGCTTACTGCTCTTGTGCTCTTGGACTACTCAAAAGCGTTTGATCGAATCAATCATGAATTATTGTTGGCGATCTTGGGTAATATCGGTTTTAGTATGGAAGCGGTGGATCTGATGTCAAGTTATGTGTATGGTAGAGAACAAATAGTAAAATATCGAAATGATCACTCTCAGTCCGTTGTTTGTATAAGTGGCGTACCACAAGGTTCAATTTTGGGACCTTTGCTCTTTTCAATATATACATCGTCATTTAAAAATTGCCTTCAGCACTGTAAAAGTCATTTTTATGCAGATGACACGCAGCTTTATTTTTCATTTCAAGAATCAAATATAGATCACGCGAACATTGCTATCAATAAAGATTTAAGTTCCTTACATGAACTGTCGCATAGGTATTGCTTGTCACTGAATCCGTCCAAGTCTCAAGTTATGTTGTTCGGGCCAAGAGCTGCACGTGCTCGATGTCTCCCCAGGCTCGAAATTAAAGTGAATGGTAATGTAATAGTTTGTGCGGATGTTGCTAGAAATGTTGCTAGAGTTTATGTTGATTCTAACCTGAGTTTCACTTCTCATGTAAACCAAATTTTGAAAAAATCATATTCCAGCCTCAGACTTGTTTACGGTAGTAGACATATGTTAAATGTTAAGTCAAAGATAATTCTCAGTGAAGCCCTAGTGCTTTCACATATGAACTACTGTGATAGTGTATACGGTCCCTGTTTATCAGGGTATGATACTTCGAGGTTGCAACGAGTGCAAAATACATGTGTTCGCTTCATCTATGGCCTGAGGGGGAGAGATCATGTTAGTGAGTATCTGAGGACGCTGGGGTGGTTGGATGTGCGTAAACGTAGAATTTTGCATTATGCTAATTTGTGTTAAAAGATAATAAAATGTCGAACACCTGAGTATCTGTATAATAAAATTAAATACCGCAATGAGGAACATAAAGTAAATATAAGATATAGATATCTCGCTACTCTTCCTCCTTTTCGCACGACCCGGTTTCAGGGATCATTTTCATATGTAGCAGTCAAATTAATAAATGTTATGCTTCAGAACAGAGTATCGACTCCAAGGGAGATTAAGGGGTTGCTGTGGGTTTACGGAGTGAGTTTTGCTTTCAGGATTTGAGCACTGTTTTTTTTGGTGTCTGTGTTACTCTTTCTTTATTTGAACTTTTACACACGCAGGTTCACTGTTCTGTTCAATGTGGATGATCTGAACTTGTTGATTTATTGTTTATGTGCTATTATTATTGATGTCGTTATTATTGTTTCTTGTTGTCATCCAGAATATACATGTATATTTTATGCATTTCCGTATGTTGCGAGGGACAGCGGTTTCGTTTTGCGGTCATTTGCTGTACATACTTAAGAGTCAAATATGTTATGTTAAAGGGTGGTAGGGAAGAACAGCGCCGAGTGATTGTATCATTCGGATCTGACTATCATCTATTCTGTAAGGTGTTTAAACTTTTCATGTTTATGTAATAGAACATGTAATACCTTTCAGAATAAATATTATTATTATTATTATTATTATTATATACGGGTGCGAAGCGAATCGAAAATAAATTGAAAGCGCTAATGATGTATAACACAACCTCCTTTTTTCTTTGAAATTTCCAAGAAACACACCCACATTTCCACACCCCCGTTTCCTCGACGGCGGCGGCGGCTGATTCTGAGAAAGTGAAAATAATTTCGTGGAATTCTAGTAATACTAATTATTTTGACGTATATTTTTTCTTAGTCGTAATTCAAGCAGTTTAACTATTCAACATTTATCTGTAAATGCCCCCTATTACGTTCTTACCTCTTAATTTTATCTTTGCTTTTTACCTATTATTCTTCTCTATCGATTGTGTCGAATGCTTCTTTCAAATTGATAAGGGATACATACACTTTCCGCTTCGACATAATGATTTATTTTTCTATCATGTAACTCAGCAAGTGCTTCTTTCTTTTCTGAATTTTGATTAGGCTTCCGTTAGGTATCCAATAACTTTTCTTCTTCAATTTCTAGTTTCAGTTTCTTCCAATACCACATCATACGTCTTATATAATAATAATAATAATATCTCTACTCACTCCTACTAACCCTAAGGTTAACCCCAGAAGCTAACTATATAGCTTGTGCGGGACGGAGGAGGCGGCATATTACTATTGGCCGCAGGTGCGTCACAGGAACGACCTACAGTTGTTAATACTCTACCCACCATTTAGTGCGAGAATGAGGAAAACCTGGAAAACCTCATTAGGTAAAGCTGGCTAGGCGATCCAAGGCGCGCCCTAGCCACAGCGCAGAAATGGGTCACCCATTCATAGCCAAACCGCGGGCACTGTTGCTGAGCATTAACGACTACTCACTCGCGCATGCCAGCAAGATCCCACGATTAGAACGATTTTTGAAGCGTTAATTTACGATTTATTTTATATTCCTTTTGTCCTTAGAGACTTCTTAGTTTTCTTTCCCATTTTCCACAATTTCAAAGTTTGCTTAACTTTTCGTTTTTTCAACCTACCTACATCCCTATTTCATTGTTTCTTATATTCTTTTCTTCCATTGAGTTGCATAGTTCCACAATATTCAAAAAATTCTGTTTTAGTGCCATTTAAATCATTAAATTCATATCTCGGTGCAGCAGGAAGTTTTGTTCCATATCCGCTCTTGTCCCCTGTAAAATAGGTGCAAAATTTTACAATCAGCTCCAAAACCAGCTTAGTCCATAGGTATGTTATCAGTTGCAACTTACAACGACGAAAATGTGTCTTTTCTCGGACGCCATACTTAAACAATAACGTTTCCCAATCCTCGGCGGTGTCTCTGGATTCTGGCCCCTAAATAAACAACTGTGTCCCTCAGTATCACGTATTGGGACACACTGTATATTTACGGGATCTAGAAGTTCTCTTATGAACGAATTCTTTTGTTGTATCTGGATACTCTGATCGGTGGGAGACTTATTCGTCGATAAACCCTTAGCTGTCAGTCGCAGAAGGGTGGGTTGACATATTCAATCGAAATTGGAAATGGCCTGCACGTCTCTCAATGAATAAATAACAGTTTCCACTTTAAGTTAACAAACTTGTAGCTCTAATGGATATTGCAAACTATTTTAATTACTTATAATGACAACTAGATATAGATATATATAAGTCATATAAATAAAGGACAAACTATTTTAGGGAATTCCAGTTGAAAATTGATTCTTTATTTTCAGACATTTTCCTTTGTTCTGTTCCTCAGAATTTATGATTGCACTTTATAACGATACTTCACATTAAATTGGAGATTTTATTGTTGTAATTCTAAGAACGCATACTCTGAACGCATGCATAATTTCTGATAACTAATTCAGTAGCGACTCTTTAGCGTGGGCTCTAAATATTACTGAAAATGCTAGAATTTTTTAGTAACTATTTAGACATAATACTTATGCTTGTCATCATCATAAGGTTCTCAGTCCGAAGACTGGTTGGACGCGCACCTCCATCCCTTCCTATCCCGAGCCAACCCACGCATTTCCCCAAAAGTAGAACATCCTGCATCCCTAACTATTTGAGAGCATTAATCTAATCTAGGCCTACCCCTACCTCTTTTTATTCCTATCTCTGACGAGGCCGTAGAGGCAGTTTATAGTGATATTGAATATGTGCTAGATTTTGTGAGAGGGCACGAAAATTTAATAATTACAGGAGATTTCAATGCAGTCCTAGGCACAGGGCGAGAGGGCGGAATAGTTGGCCCCTTTGGATTAGGCAATAGGAACGATAGGAGAGTTCTGCGATAAACATAACTTAACGGTCGCGAACACTCTATTTCACCATCATGTTAGGAAATGCTATACGTGGAAGATGCCAGGAGACTTAGGGAGATATCAAATAGATTACATTCTCGTTAGGCAAAGATTTAGAAATCAAGTTAGGGATTGTAGAAGTTATCCAGGAGCAGATATAGATAGTGATCACAACATAGTCGTTATGAAAGCCAATCTTAAATTTAAGATTTTGAAAAAAAGAAGCGGAAGAAGGTATCTTGACCCAGAGAAACTAAAAGATGATGATATGCGCAATAAGTTCGAGAAAAAGACAAACGAAGCACTAAAGGGCACGGGTGGAAATATTGTTAGGGACATAGAGGCAGAATGGAATTGCATTAAAAATAGTTTAGTTTCCTCAGCTAGGGATATTTTGGGTCATAAACAGAATGAAAGTAGGAAACCCTGGATAACAAAACATATTGTGAGTCTAATAGAGGAAAGGCGAAAATATAAAAATAGGTTAGATGAAACAGGGAAACAAAGATATAAGGCGATCAAGTGGGAAATTATTCGGAAATGTAGGAAAGCGAAAGAGCAATGGATCGATAATAAATGCAAAGAAGTGGAAGATAAATTCGAAGTAGGAAAGACTGATGAAGCATATAAAATAATTAAGGAGAAATTTTAGAGAAATTGGATCTAGTACCAAAAACATTAGAAATGAGGCAGGAGATATCCTAATCGGAAGTGGGGAGAATGCAGATAGATGGAAAGAATATATAGGAAACTTATATGCGGGACAGGAAGTGCAAGATATATTAGAAAGCGAAAGCAGTGTAGAGGGGGATAACCTAGGGAGTCCTATAATGAGAGAAGAGTTTGAGATAGCACTAAAAAGTTTAAGGAATCATAAAGCACCAGGTATAGATGGCTTGCAGGCAGAAATCTTAAAGTGCGCAGGTCAAGAGGTAATAGATCGTTTATTTAAATTAGTTAGTCGCATATACCTGACAGGCGAGATTCCAGAAGACTACAAACGGAACATCATAGTAGCTTTGCCAAAAAGAAAAGGCGCGGATAGATGCGAAAATTTTAGAACTATCAGTTTAACTTCCCATGCGTCAAAAATTTTAACTAGAATTGTGCAAAGAAGGATGGAGAAAAAGGCGGAAGAAATATTAGGAGAAGATCAGTTCGGATTTAGACGAAATAGAGGAACGCGCGAGGCCACTCTAGCTTTACGAGTAATTATAGAAAAAACGATAGAAAAGAGAAAGAGCGTCTATATAGGATTTGTAGATTTAGAAAAAGCCTTCGACAACGTAAAATGGGGGAAGATGTTCGAAGTGCTGAGAAAGGTAGGGATGAAATACAGGGACAGAAGAATAATACATAATCTCTACAAAGAGCAAAAGGCAGTTATAGAATGTGAGCAGGAACAAAGGGAAGTAGATATCCGGAAGGGAGTGAGACAGGGATGTGCATTGTCACCTCTAGTTTTCAACTTATATATCGAAGATGCGATTAATATTGTTAAGGAAAGAACAGCCTCAGGGATCAATGTACAGGGCCAAACTATTAACATGCTCAGATTTGCGGATGATATAGCGGTGTTAGCATCTAGCAAAGAAGAATTAGGAGCGGCTTTGAATGAAATGGAAGCAGTTTTGACACAGGGCTTCGGCATGAAAATCAATAAAAAGAAAACTAAAATTTTGGTATGTAGGCGATGTGAAAATAGAACTAAAATGGAAATACAAATTGGAAATGAGAAGATAGAGGAGGTCGCGGATATCTGCTACTTAGGAAGTAAAATAACTCAAGACGGTAGGAGCACTAAAGATATAAAACAAAGAATGGCGCAGGGCCGAGTTGCGTTTAACAAAAAGAAACAACTGTTATGCTCGAGAACGGTTAATATAGAGACTAGGAAGAGACTCTTAACGTCATATGTATGGAGTACGGCATTATACGGGTGCGAAACTTGGACAATAGGAGAAGCGGATAGAAAAAGAGTAGAAGCGTTTGAAATGTGGTGCTACAGACGCATGATGAAGATACCGTGGATAGATAAGGTTAGCAATAGGGAAGTATTAGAAAGAGTTGGGGAAAAGCGAAAGGTATGGAAAACAATAAAGAGTAGGAGAGATAGGATGGTAGGACACCTTCTAAGACACGAAGGAATAGTTCGTGACATACTAGAGTCAGAGATAGGAATAAAAAGAGGTAGGGGTAGGCCTAGATTAGACTACTGCTCTCAAATAGTTAGGGATGTAGGATGTTCTACTTTTAGGGAAATGCGTAGGTTAGCTCAGGATAGAAAAGAATGGAGGTACGCGTCCAACCAGTCTTCGGACTGAGAACCTTATGATGATGATGACTCTAGTATGTCGCGAACTATTAATTCGTGACTTAGAAGGTGTCCTACCATCCTATCTCTCCTATTCTTTATTGTCTTCCATACCTTTCGGTTTTCCCCAACTCTTTCTAATACTTTCCTATTGCTAACCCTACCTATCCACGGTATCTTCATCACGCGTCTGTAGCACCACATTTCAAATGCTTCTACTCTTTTTCGATCCGCTTCTCCTATTGTTCAAGTTTCGCACCCGTATAATGCCGTACTCCATACATACGACTTTAAGAGTCTCTTCCGAGAGTCTACATTAACCGTTCCCTAACATAACAGTTGTTTCTTTTTGTTAAACGCAGCTCAACCCTGCGCTATTCTTTGTTTTATATCTTTAGTGCTCCTACCATCTCAAGTTATTCTATTTCCTACATAGCAGAAATCCGCGACCTCCTCTATCTTCCCATTTCCTATTTGTATTTCAATTTTAGTTCTATTTTCACTCCCTCTACATACCAAAATTTTAGTTTTCTTTTTATTGATTTTCATGATGTAGCCCTGTGTCAAAACTGCTTCAATTTCATTCAAAGCCGCTCCTAATTCTTCTTTGCTAGATGCTAACACTGCTATATCATCCGCAAATCTGAGCATGTTAATAGTTTGACCCTGTACATTAATCGCTGAGGCTGTTCTGTCCTTAACAATATTAATCGCATCTTCGATATATAAGTTGAAAACTAGAGGTGACAATGCACATCCCTGTCTCACTCCCTTCCGAATATCTACTTCTTTTCGTCCCTGCTCAAACTCTATAGCTGCCTTTTGCTCTTTGTAGAGATTATGTATTATTCTTCTGTCCCTATATTTCATCCCTACCTTTCTGAGCACTTCAAACATCTTCCCCCATTTTACGTTGTCGAATTCTTTTTCTAAATCTGCAAATCCTACATAGACGCTCTTTCCCTTTTCTATTGTTTTTTCTATAATTACTCGTAAAGCTAAAATGGCCTCGCGGGTTCCTCTATTTCGTCTAAATCCGAAGTGGTCTTCTCCTAATATTTCTTCTGCTCTTTTCTCCATCCTCCTTTGCACAATTCTAGTTAACATTTTTGAAGCTTGAGAAGTTAAACTAATAGTTCTTTTCTTTTTTGGCACAGCTACTATGATGTTCCGTTTGTAATCTTCTGGAATCTCGCCTATCAGGTATATGCGACTAACTAATTTAAATAAACGATCTTTTACATCTTGACCTGCGCACTTTAAGATTTCTGCCTGCAAGCCATTTATACCTCGTGCTTTATTGTTTCTTAAACTCTTTAGTGCTAGCTCAAACTCTTCTCTCATTATAGAACACCCTAGGTTGTCCCATTCTACACTGCTTTCGCTTTCTAATATATCTCCTACTTCCTGTCCCGCATATAAGTTTTCCAAATATTCTTTCCACCAATCTGCCTTCTCCCCGCTTCCGATTAGGATCTCTCCTGCCTGATTTCTAATGTTTTTGGTATTAGATCCAATTTAATAATAACAATAATAATAAATGGCTTTATTAGAAGCAATACACAGATACATGTTAGCATAATATAATATGCGACATGATAAAAAAAAATCAAATCAAAATAGCGTATGCTTCCAAAAGGCGAAGTTCAGATGAGCAGCACAGCTGAACATCGGTTCTTCCACTTAACCTTAACTTAACTTAACCTATAAGAAGATCAAAAGAGTGAGGGACAGTAAGGTGGGAAAAAAGAATAGAAAGATAAAGTTAACGACAGAGAACAGAAGAAGAAGAAAGTAACCTTCGGGATGTAGTGTTACCGCATGAATTGTGAAATAGCAAGAAGTTTTTTATATTTGTATTTAAATACACTTAAAGACAAAGGTATAAATTCAATTGGTATATTATTGTAAACTCTTGTTATCTGATAACTGAAACATCTCTTAAAAAAATCAGTTCTGAAAGTTGGAGGAGTCAGGGTGCCCTTGTACCTAAGATTCAAATTATGAACGTCAGAGCATGCATAGTCATGAACCCATACACAAACTTTAGCTTCTAACATTTTAAGATATTTTTGGAATATGCACCTATTCTATTTTTTGATCAGTTCTCGCTAGTCTTACGTAGAATATTCTGGTTGGCTCAGTTAATAACTGTCGGCCTAATTTTAACGTAAATCGTGAAAACGTTCTTGTTTTGTTGAATTAAAATAAAACAATGGATGTATGTCCGGATGTTTGGGGGCAGTTAGCATTAGAAGCATCTCAGGTTTATTTGACAGATGGAACAGCAGCTAGAAGCCCCTTTTCTGGAACGGTAATTTTTGTTATTTGTATTGCTTCACTGCTTTGACCTCTCCTACAATACTAACTCGTATTAATAAATATTTAGGGCACCTGTTTCAACAAAATGTAGAAGTAGGTACTTCAAGCAATACGTTTGTAAGTACATATTGCAACTAAGTGAAATGAAATTATTTATTTGGCAGTTCTTTCAGTAAATCTACCTACCTACTAGTAGAGTAGGTAAACGGATTGTATAGAAATAATTTCAATACGTTTGTTGTACGTGAGCTATCTACAGCACATCTGTTATGGTGTTATGTATTATTTACAGAACAATATCGTCTGTTCAATTTGTAACATTTGAATGGGTATTAGGCCCGGTATTAGGTCTGTAGACGAACTCCAAATAATTTCAACAATAATATTAATCTCTATATTAATTAAATATTCGTGAATTCTTATTTTTGGAAAGTAAAAAATATACACGGGAAAAGAATGGAAGTAAAAGAGTCAAAGAGTTTATGTTAGTATTTGAGAGTATTTCTCTGCTAAACCCTATAAGGGTTTCGTTCTTTATCAACAGTTTTGCCCGTCCGGGTAAAATTGCGGGTATGATCGAAGAACGAATACATTCACACGCTTGGTTAGGGTTGCCAACCATCCCGATATATCGGGACAGGCACCGTTATTGACCCTTAGGTCCCGACGTCCCGAAAAAACCATTAAAAATCCCGATAGCCCATTTTTGTTTGGAAAACACAAACAAATCGGTTGCATTTTATTCCATTGTCTTAAAGAAATCTCTATATAAATCGGTAGGTACATAAATCCAGTGTAGAGGGCGCAATTTCTAGACAAACAATGTTGGCGCACTTTTCCACGTTTTGCGGTTTCGTGCCACGTTGTACGTTGTTGTAGTTTTCAGAATAGACCTTTTCATTTCGTTAGTATTTCGTTAGAGCGCATGTGCATAAGTGTACTGACAATCAGCTGTTCTTAGATTTTCGGACGAATGTCAGTCACTGTGAGGCCTTGAACGTGTAGGATATTCGTAAGTAAATAGTAGACTACCAAATAAGGAGGGTGTTTGAAAGACGAAAAATTATAAATTTAACGAGTTACTCATGACTAATTAATTGACATCTGTCCGAAATTGTCATGGTATGATCGCGCAGGCGCCTTAGCATTTTTTAAATAATGAAAAGCTCTATTCAGACACGAGCACGGCGACAGGACTTGTTTTTGCGTTCTTGTGTAAATAGTTGTCGTATATTGGTTTGAATTATCATAAAATGGTGAATGCGCCTTGAAAAATTTTCGCCTGCGGTGCATTCTGGAATGATTGTCCCGATATAAGTCGAAAGATTTATGGCAACCCTATGCTTGGTACATGTGCTTAATGCTTACACATTTTAACATTGAAAATGTTTAACGAATTGGAAGTGTGACGGTATACGGGGGTCCCAGTGTCTAGTAGCGATTTCTGTGACGCCTGGAAATTTCGCAGTTTTTGCGAATTTTTGCAAGTCCTACGTATTCCAGATCAATGTTTTTGAAGATCTCGTCAAATGCGAACTTTGTGCGGAAGGACAGAAAATGTAAGATTCGAGGGGGCGAAAATACGAGGGTTAAAACGATTTTTTGGACACGGAAGCATTCGGCGCTGTTACATCGTAAACTTTATGAAACATCCAACTTTGATTTTGAGCTAGTTGGAAAGAGGATGAGCCAGCCAACATCGTATGGGTTGGTTTTTGGGGTGTGCGATGCACGGCGAGTGCGAGATTTCACAAAAATATTAAACAGGTATCTAGCTACTTAATTTATGGGACTTGTCTTTGAGTTAAAATATATGGTAATGTATATCAATTTAACTGGAAAAATTATGGCTTTCTAGATATATAAAAATCCAATATGGCTGCCATAAGAAAAAATGAACCCGAAGATCGTTTTGTCGAAACGAAACGTTTTGTGCAAAATTTGACAACACCTGCTGGAAAAGCATAAAAAGTATTCCAATAAAATGCTACTTGTTTTTTATTCTCTCGAAAACGATTGGCGACAAATTTTAGTACACATTATTACTATACATACATATAAACATCTATTACTATTATTTTAAATCTGATAAAAGCATGTAGGTAGACTGGAATGATGTCAAAACAACACTTACATGCATAATACGAATCGAAACATGCCTTGTTTATCATAAATATCAAACATTATCATTTTATTGTTTTTTTTTTCCAGACAATAGAAAAATTACCGGACAAAGTTCTATTGCATATCTTTAGTTATATGAGCCACAAGGAAATATGTCGAATGGCCCGTGTCTGTAAAAAATGGCGTATGATAGCCTATGACACTAGATTGTGGAAGAACGTATCTCTGCGACCTGAAATATCTGGTCTTCACGTGGGTTCTTTAGAGTCGCTTTTAGCTCTGATAAGTATAAGATTTGGGCCATCTTTGAGGTATATAGAATTACCTATCGAATTGATAACCCACACAGTATTGCACGAGTTAGCAAACAAATGTCCTAATCTAACCCACATGCTACTTGATTTCTCAACAGCCATGCAGCTACACGACTTTAGCGAGTTACAAGCATTTCCGACAAAACTTAAGTACCTCTGCATTTGTCTTTCTGAAGTCATCTTTATGGAGGGTTTTATGAGGAAGATTTATAATTTTATAAACGGATTGGAGATTCTGCATTTAATAGGGACTTACGAAAAAGTAGAAGAAGAGGAAGAGGAGATTTACGAAGTTATCAACGTTCACAAGTTAAAATCTGCCACACCTAATTTGCGAGTTATTAATTTATATGGAATTAATTTTGTCGATGACAGTCACATAGATGCATTTAGTTCAAATTGCATACAGGTGAGTTTATAGGTAGGTAGCCAGTTATTTAGTTTTTAAGAAATAACGTTTCTTATGCGCTGTTATGCCCGAACTCAGAATAGCTCCCCCTTAAAAATACGTAAAGGGGCATGAGGATATATGCAGATAATTAATGTTATTTGAAGGCCCTATTCAACGGAAATTTAAGAGCTTAAATTCAGCTGAGTTGCATGACACATTTTAAAAATTACAAGAGTGGAACAAAAGCAAAATTTTCTCTGATTCTTGAATAGGTTTACACGAGAATATTCTAACTTTGACGAAGGACTGTTGGACGTCAGGCGTTAGGAGTTGTTACGTGATTGCAATCCAATAAGAAGTAGAAATATTTGTAAATCGGGTTTTGTCAATTGCACTTCAGAATAAAGCCATTCCTCAATTAGCCTTACCGTTCAGGCTCTATGGTTTCCCTAAAATTCATAGGCTCCACAATCCTCTTCCTCGGACTGTCAGTGCGATTAGTTCCCCTACTTACAAACGTGCTAAGTATTTCGCTTCCACATTAACATTTTTCGCAGAGAAGACCGACGCGACGCATCTTTTACCTTAATTCCGAACATTTTGTCCAAAAACTTTACAAGGTAAAGGTTAAACCCCAAGACATTCTCGTTAGTTTCTACCAATGTTTGTACTTCGGATACCATTGCAATCATCAAACAACTTCTAACCAGCGGCACTTCATTAGATTTGGACTCTCTAGTTGAATTATGTCTCAGTTGCTATTTTGTTTTACGAAAAAGTTTTGGGTACCACCATGGGTTCTTCTTTGTTTTCTGTGAATGCTATTATCTTAATAATTTAGAATTTGTGGAAATTAATAAATTTAATATTTTTTTAGCCACATTGTCTATATAACAGATATTGTGTAAAAAACAAAACTAGTAAGCAAAATCAAAAGTCAAAAGTTCCCTGCTGACAACATAATTCTGATTACCTAACTGCAATTTACCCAAGAAACAATAATTGAATTATAATCCACACAGACTATTGGCAAATTAAAAATAAAAACTTCATATCAACAAACAAAAAATAAACATTTTTTTTTCACTGCATTTGGACATCAATTTGCAATAATCATTATCTAAACATAACCAATGTCTAATCTACAACCAAAATAAGGTCCTTTCAATTTAACATAAAAAACTATTAACAACCAAAATCACATATGTATAGTTCCATGCAGATAGAACGATTTTATTGCTGCAGAAGAAACTGTGATTGTGCCCTAATCGCATCAGGAAGGGCATTATACAGACAAATACCAGTATATATTAATGTTTTCTGCTGCAGGGTTGATTTTACAAAACTTACATTATAGTCCTCCTTGTTTCTCATTGAGTATCTATGAAACTGTGATCTCTTCGCCCAGAAACTCCCCTAACCACTGGCAAGAACTACCACGAATTATTTTGTAAATAAAAACTACATTACCCCTGTTAATGATCTGCTGTACTGATAAGAAATTTAACTCTTTGAGCATATCAACTAAGTGAGCATGCGTACCACAATTTAAAATAACTCTCATTGCCTTATTTTGGAAAATCTGCAGTCTCTTTATGTTATCCCCCGTACATGCTATCAGAAGCGACGAACAGTATGCAAAATGAGGTGCCACAATTGTATTATAAACAAGTAACTTACATCACCTAGAAACACCATCAGACACCCGTCTGAAAAATCCCACTTTTTGCCTATTTTTTACAAATATACTCAACATACAGTGACATTTAACTGTGGGTCGATTATAACGCCTAAATATTTAATTTCTGTAACACTTTGTTTTAGCCACATTCAGTTTCAATTCGTTAACACACAACCAACAGTGAAGTTATTTATTTCACCGTTCATATATATAATAAAAAACAGCGGGCCCAATACACTCCCTTGCGGAACTCTGTAAAAGTCCCTCTGCATAGGCGATATGTCACAATCAACTTTAGTTTGACACCACCTATCATCCACGTAATCAGTGAGCCACCGCAATGCACCATAGACTTAACACCGTACATTTCAAATTTCTTTAAAAGTCTCAAGCGGTCTATTGTTCCAAACGCACGTTGCAAATCTACGAACACACTTAGAGTCAGTTTACCCATTACTCTCATCGATACTCATTCGCCAGTATGCAAATGTCAACTGCAAGGCCCTTTCGCAGGAATGATTCTGTCTAAAGCCATCAGCCTGACCCTCTATACAGGGTGGTCCAGGTCGTAATACATTAATTGTGAGAGGTGATAGAGAATCAAAAATAAGGGGACTTTTCTTAATAAACACATACCCGGAAATGCATAATAACGGAGATATAGCCCTCCAAACATGGATTCCAATTCTTTTTACACAGTCTACCCCGTTCAACCGATTTGGCTCAAATGATGGCATTTTATTGATATTTACACAAAATTAACAAAAGAGTGAACGAAAGAAATTGACATGACTTACAATAAATTTTCAAAGTGCAATCCTCTGGCTTCAATACATATTTGACATTGTCTAGAAATGGAGTTGGATCGCCGTTAATATTTGATCCCAATTTTCACGTAATTGATGGTAAGCTTGGTGTATTCGTTCAATCAGTTGTTCCCTTGTTGCAACTGTTGTTTCGTAGACACGGTCTTTTAAATAGCCCCACATAAAAAAGTCCAAGGGAGTTATGTCGGGCGACCTTGGAGGCCACGCTACTGGTCCTCTTGCGGCTTCGGGTTGCTCATTGTTCATCCATCTCTCTGGATAATGTTCATTCATCCAATTCCTCACCTGCCTTCCAAAATGGGCAGGAGCACCATCCATTTGAAACCAACTATTAATACGTACTCCATACGGTATGTCATCAAACAATTGGAATTATACCAGTTATTTGTTTTTTCCGCATTTATGAACACTTTCTTTGGAGCTACTTTATCAAGAACGCCCTCAATGCAATCTATAAAATTTGAGTACATCTACACAGTCATACATGCAAGTAGCAGATAAAAGTTCGCTATTTATTCTTAAAATATTTTCAATGGATAAATTTCTTTTGAAATGTATGCCTGGCAGACCATCCCTCATCTCCGATGTCATTGGTAACGACACACCTATCACATCATGGTCCGTAATTGCTGGATAATCTCTCGGCAATGGTTCTAATCCATTAATGCTCGTTATTATGAGAGCCATCCAAGTAGAAAAAGAAACAGTGATCCTCGTGTTGTCAATAACAATTTGCTGGCAGCCTGCATCTCTAATTATGTTTTGCAACGGGATCGCCCTAGGGACAAGATTGGGCTTATAATTGACATTAAAATCTCCCATTATGAATAATAACTATTTAGTAACTATTTTATTTATCGTGTTATGACAAAAAATAATTTTGCCAATTTTATTATTGATATTGTTATACACAAACAGACAAAGTAAAGCGAAAGTTGCTACACATATTGGGTCATTGTGAATATGAATAATATCCTCAACTTTCATCAATTAAGTGCTTTATCCATTCAACGATTACCTTATGCAAATTTATAAATAATTATCAATGTTAAAAGTATTAAGTCTTAATTTTTAGTGTCATATATGAATTGTATAGGTATGAAATATTTACCTATACTTGGGCCGCCCAACACACGGAGTGATCATCCTGCAAGAACGTGCTCTAGCGTGGCCAATAGTAATTTATGACGACCGAATTGGAGTGATGCGACTTCGTTGGGTCTAAAGAAAGCCCATCACTGCGGTTCGGTTGTCCTAAATTGATAGTGGTCCCGCCTAGAGCACGTTCTTGGAGAGAGGCTAATAACTCCTGAGGTCTTGAGAAATGTAAGATCTGGATTTGAATCCAGAATGTATTATTGTATGACAATTGGTGGAGGTCATTTCGAGCAATACATTCGATAGATTAAACCTTTTTGTTTTTATTAATTTTGTAACTTGCAGACTTCAAGAAGCAATTTCTCGTTAACAAATTGATCGAATTGAATAAAACAAATACGGTTGTGTAAGTAATGAAAAACCCTTCCAAAGTAAGGATCATTTGACCCCCGTCCCATTTAAAAATTTGGGGGGGGGGTCGCTACCCCCCCGCACAGGACTAGAGTTGCAAGAGATTATTGCATAAAAATTGGTCCCCCTTGATGTAAAAATCGACGTGTTTTTGCCGAGTTTTACGGGGGTACAAGTTTTCGTTGGGACACCGTGTATGTTGATACCATTTTGCAGTATCTGCATCAGAGGTAAAGACCATTGCTTTCTTTGCGAAGAAACGATTATAAAGCGCAGAAATACATTTTCGATATCTGTTATGAATCTAATATCTAATAATTGCTCAGCAGTCAGCAATGATGGACAATCAGGTCGCACCTACATGATGGTACATGATAAAATACAAAATACAAAGTGGCGAATAACGTGATACCAGTATTTTTACTGGTCACGAAAATTATCAATTAATTTAATTTGATGATGATAATATTCACTCAGAAATAAAGCCGGATATTTCAAAAACCTTCGAAGTTTAATGGGTAGATCTAAAATAGCCAGAAGTAAATAATTGTAAAATGGATTGATAGCAATTTCAAACGGTTGTGAACATTTTAACAATAATGTAACAAACAATCCAGTTATTATTATAATCGAATTGTTTGTGCTTTAAAGTGTTGGCCAGAAAGATCATTTTGGCATGTATGAAAAAGGACAAAGAGTACATAGTAATCTATGATATTACCCTACGTGAGGTAGATAATGATTATTTTTGGATTACGTGTACATATGTACTTATTCGTAGTTTACATTCGTAAATTTGTAGAATTGTACATAGGGTGTTCAGAAATTAACAAACAGGTATTTTGTGGCACCTTTAAAGTACGTTAAACAATCTTAACAAACATACCTCCACAAAGGGAGTTAGGTATAACAGTCGGAAAGGAGACAGTAGGGTAGCAAAATAAAATTCAAATTACAAGAAAACAGGAAGTGCGAATACAAGGGTACAGACATTAGTCCTGACTGAAAGTAAAAGACAATTGACAAAATACTGAGCAACACTGCAAATTAGAAAATTAATTTGAACTTGAAAATCACCGTGCATCAGAATGCTCAAAGGCGTTTTTTTCCAACAATTAGTTGCAATTATGGGAATAGACAAAGAACATAGAGCAAAGAAAGGAGAAACTACAGAGAGGGTAACTCCAAAAACTTGGACAATGCACCCAGCGTCCTTATGCAGCAGCTGATTTTGTTGTGGAGCCAGCGAGTCTCATATTCAGACAAACGACCAGGCGAATGTTCCGCGATATTTCGCTTCCGCGGTGCGGCGGCCGGCATCTGTTTACTACTCAACTGGTAGGCTGCTTTGTTTTGCCTTTTCCGCAAACAAACGCTTAGCCTGCGAGTATCCAAGATGCTTCAGCGTTGTATTTTATGTGACTGCAGTTTTAGTGAAAAAAACCTATACAATCAACCTTACGAAGGTCCGACAGCGTGGTGCACGCAAAAAACTGGAATATCAATTCCGGAATGGGGAAAACCCGCAAATTTTGAAAATGATCATATTGAATAGTTTACTACCCAAAACAAATTCCGCAACTTTCGATTTTTACATTTGAGTCTTATTTTCGTCATAATTAAATACGAAACATGTGTCACGCTCGATGCACAATATTTGAATGACGCTGGTGACGTACTTGACCACTGGGCCCGACAGATTAGGTAGGGATTTTCACATGCGCAAACCGATCCGTTTGCACCCTGAGCGCTCGTTTATTTCTCGACTCCTCCCACTTTTTCCAGGGAGACGCGTAAACACCGCGGCGCAACGGATAGGTCTCCTACGCCACACAAAGCGCGCGTTTTAGCCATCCCGGTCATGCTGCTTTCTAAGTTGCAAATTTTTCGTTCAGCACGGCACATATAGGGTTGCCAGATCTCCGGTTTTGGCCCGGAGTTTCCGGTTTTGTATAACAATATCCGGTCTCCGGCCGGTCATGAAAGTTCTCCGGGCGAAAATAAATTATTTTCTTATATGACGCATTAAATTCGGGAGATAAGTGGCGCGTCACAAACGTCAGATTTTCATTCTAAACAAAACAAAGCCACGTGCTTTCTGACGTTTTAACCTAACCTCTGAAATATAATTATAATTACATATAGTTGTTTTCAAGTTTTTACGCGTAAGCCAAACACACAAATTGAAAATAAACTGTTTTCACTGCAAAACGTCTATAATTATATTGCAAAAACTAGTTTAAGACGTTGTAAATAATATTGATAAACGTCAAATGGCACGTGCTTTTGTTTTGTTTGGAATGAAAATCTGACGTATGACGGAGGCACTTAGGTCCCGAATTATTTATGCCATGATACCTTATTAAAAAAATTCGCCGCTACTGAAGTGATTCCCTGTGCCGTTACTACGAATACCTCTAGAGGTATTCGTAGCCGTTACGGATGTCAGTCGGCAGCAGATTAAAGCGGCAAATTTTTGAATTTTAGAGCGAGGTCAAACATTAAAAACAAGCTTGATGCATTTAGCCATTTAGCATTTACGCGTTTTTATTTTGATTAAATGGAAGAATCTGAATCAAGCATTGCCGAGCCTACGACTTCGAGTAGGTACCGAAATTTCACCGCCTCCAAAAAATGGTTTACTTCATTCCAAGATGCTTGGATAAAAACGTTTTCATGGATAAGAAAAGCTGATGGCTTGAATGCATTTTGCACTCTATGCAATGTTAATTTTACCATTAAATTTGATGATGGAAAGACAGTTAAAAAGCATGGTAATTACTAGCGCCAAACACCTGAAAATTGTAGCTGCGAGCAAAAATAATTTTTATCCGGATTTTTATCTTGTGTTTTCTATTAGAAATATAAACAAGTTTAATACTAATAGACGAGTTTCATTATTACTTTTTGTTAATGGCAATTTATTATCATTAATGTTATTATTATTATTATTATTATTATTAATGTTATTATTATTATTATTATTAATCTCCGGCCCAACAACAAGTGACATCTGGCAACCCTAGGCACATAATCAAAATTTTTACGTGGTACGCGATACATATTCTATTTATGCTTGATATTACAGTACTTAAAGTTATAAATTCGATTAAGCGGGTCTTGCCCATTTGTTGTTTGCCACCGGAAAAGTAGGTAGGCGACGTCACTAACCGCTAGACGAGGGACAGCATCGCGTCGTGCTGTGACGGGTAAGTGACCTGGGTTTGGATGAAACCAAACAAAAAATTCGTAAGGATTTTGATCTCGATCAAGTTATACTTCGCAAATACATAATAATAAACGCATAAATAAACAATAAAATTATTATAACGAGTAACATTTTATTTATTAATTTGTGTATAATAGAAAATAGAAATGCTTTCTATTTTACAGAAAATTTAAACGATAACTCAATATATTGTGGTGCAGCAGCGATACCGCACGCCTGTTCCTGATCGTTGAATTACGTTTGATAGGAAGAGGGGCGTAATACGTCATTCCACGGAAAGCCTAGTCACTCGCCGTAATGCCGGCGAAGGCTGTAATCAGCACAAACAAGTATTTCATCATTAAACTTTTTAAACATATGACTAGACGAGACGTTGACCAGACCAAACGCTATACTTTACATGAAATCTGGTAATTGATTACCTGGTTGGACTGAAGTTGAAAGGGCATTCTACGTAATGACGGAAAATTCCATTCATACAAGGAATTATGTACAGCCTTTGCCGACATTACGCCGGCTGACTCTAGGCGTTCGGCGGAATGACGTATTACGCCACTTGCCTACGACATATACAAATATGTACATCCTCTCTAGTTTCCGTCAAAATGTTACGATGCCATTGTCATTTCTGACCTACAGCCATACGGTTATTCTCCCTGCCGTTTCTCCGTTCTGTGACAAAGAGTTCCTATACCTTTTCATGTAAAATGAATTGAAAATTTTTCATTTGTCTTGGAACTTTTTAAGAAAATACGTAAAAACAATATGTGCTGAAATACCCTGGGCTTGCCAGGTTAGGTGCGCTCCTGAGCATAATTTTGAAATTGCATTTACACCATCTTATTGAGCATAAAAAGAATGTGTACGTACAAAATTTTATTAATTCAGCTGTAACCGTTTTCAAAATATCAAGGAAAAGTAAACTTCTTACAACCACCTTTCAGCGGCAATAATTAAATTCTTGAAAGATAATTTCTGAACACCTGTGTATTTCATATTTGCCATGAATTTGAAAAATAAATAAAAGGCCAGATTAACGATTTAGACAGCAATTTTATCGTTAGAAAATCAACTGTAAGTCATAAAAGATAGGTACAAAAGCATCACGAGGATTTATATCTGTATCTTGATCAACTATTACTAATGCACTGCAGGTGAATTTACCACCGAGGGTAATTTTTTTGCCAATTAATATAAGTATTCAAATACAATATATCCATGGTGATTCACGGAGACGGTCGGTTAGACGTTTCTCAGAAACGGCGGCGAATTAAAATTTGAAAATTTACACACAAATGTTCTCGGCTTAGACCAGTCTAATTAAAATATTTTCAACGCTCGACAACTTTCGGTTATACCGGAAACGAGTACCCACTCTCTTATTTTAAATGGAAAGCCCACATTCGAATTCTAAGGTCACCTCATCCTCTTCAAGATATTAGACGTTAAAAATCGTCATTTTCCAAATTTCATTCATTATAACTTTACGAGTAATTATAGAAAAAACGATAGAAAAGAGAAAGAGCGTCTATATAGGATTTGTAGATTTAGAAAAAGCCTTCGACAACGTAAAATGGGGGAAGATGTTCGAAGTGCTGAGAAAGGTAGGGATGAAATACAGGGACAGAAGAATAATACATAATCTCTACAAAGAGCAAAAGGCAGTTATAGAATGTGAGCAGGAACAAAGGGAAGTAGATATCCGGAAGGGAGTGAGACAGGGATGTGCATTGTCACCTCTAGTTTTCAACTTATATATCGAAGATGCGATTAATATTGTTAAGGAAAGAACAGCCTCAGGGATCAATGTACAGGGCCAAACTATTAACATGCTCAGATTTGCGGATGATATAGCAGTGTTAGCATCTAGCAAAGAAGAATTAGGAGCGGCTTTGAATGAAATGGAAGCAGTTTTGACACAGGGCTTCGGCATGAAAATCAATAAAAAGAAAACTAAAATTTTGGTATGTAGGGGATGTGAAAATAGAACTAAAATGGAAATACAAATTGGAAATGAGAAGATAGAGGAGGTCGCGGATTTCTGCTACTTAGGAAGCAAAATAACTCAAGACGGTAGGAGCACTAAAGATATAAAACAAAGAATGGCGCAGGGCCGAGTTGCGTTTAACAAAAAGAAACAACTGTTATGCTCGAGAACGGTTAATATAGAGACTAGGAAGAGACTCTTAACGTCGTATGTATGGAGTACGGCATTATACGGGTGCGAAACTTGGACAATAGGAGAAGCGGATAGAAAAAGAGTAGAAGCGTTTGAAATGTGGTGCTACAGACGCATGATGAAGATACCGTGGATAGATAAGGTTAGCAATAGGGAAGTATTAGAAAGAGTTGGGGAAAAGCGAAAGGTATGGAAAACAATAAAGAGTAGGAGAGATAGGATGGTAGGACACCTTCTAAGACACGAAGGAATAGTTCGTGACATACTAGAGTCAGAGATAGGAATAAAAAGAGGTAGGGGTAGGCCTAGATTAGACTACTGCTCTCAAATAGTTAGGGATGTAGGATGTTCTACTTTTAGGGAAATGCGTAGGTTAGCTCAGGATAGAAAAGAATGGAGGTACGCGTCCAACCAGTCTTCGGACTGAGAACCTTATGATGATATGATGATAACTCGGAAACGGTACGAGATAAAGAAAAATTATTTACATGTCCCTATCCTAGTTTTTAATTCTCCATCTAATGGGTTTGGAAAATACAGCTTCCTGATTGGCAACTTTTTGTAATTTCTTGCGATCAAAAAAGGCTACCTATATGAAATTGGAAGACCCGCATTTCAACAGGCGACCTCCAGGATATAAATCTTAACTGGACAATCCAGAGCAAATAAACAATGAGAAACCAATTTTCTTTTTTTGGTTCAGGCAGTTTCATTTACTTAATTTACACCTATTTAACTGCCTTAGGCATATGTTTACTAGGTATTTACTAACTCTTTATTCTGTTTAGCTGGAATGTTTGGCTGTCAATTACTGCTCCAAGGTAACTGGATCTACTATGAAAACGCTTATGCAAAGAAGTAGAAGATTACGTTGTTTATTAATGAATGGAACAAGTGAGAAAATCTTTATAGTTTGTCCTTCTACCTCATCTCTTTATTAGATTTCGTACATACTCAAATTATTCTTAGTACACTCTTTTCCTTTTTAATGGGCTATAATTTAAAATTATCTTCATTTATGTAGACTAGGTACTAGTTTTTTACACAGCATATTAAGTAATTTATTTTTTAAATGGAGCAATCGCTATATTGAGTACCATTTTGGATTCCCCATACGATTTCAGGATTAGGTTTTCCAAGATGATTTTTGTTTAAATTGCAGATAAATTTTTAATTAGGTACCAGCATTTTGTTCAAGATTTTGACAGATGTAAATCTAAATAAAAAGACTTTCTCATTTTTAAACGTGTTTCCAAAATGGAATAGAAACGGACACATAATTTAAGAATGAAATTTTTGTTTCTGAATATTAGAGGTAGGCACTCGAATATTTGAGAGTGATTACATATCTTAAAACTATTAACTTAAAAGCCGGGGAAGGTTATGCATAATAGAAAGGAAATTCAACTTGCAAAATAATTGTGGTTTAAAAATTAAATGGTAGCATTTAATAGAATAAGTAAAAAACATTTTTAAGTTAAACTGTTTTATTGTAAAGAAACATAATAATGATGCAGATAATGTACTAAAAGTTAAAAAATAATTAGGTAGGTACCACTCTCCTCATCAATCTAGAGCATTGATCAGACTAAAATTAAATCGTGGGGCGAGTCGAATTTCTATTATCTACAGTCAACCGCTCGTATCATTATAGGTATGCTTTGGATGCATCTTCTCAATAGGCAACATCGCAGAACGATCATTTACATATTTACTCAGGTTAGGCTACTCCCCACGACTTTATTTTAGTCTGAGCAATGCTCTAGATTGATGAGGAGAGTGGTGTGATGACTGGTACCTGGTACCTACCTAATTATTTTTTAACATTTAGTACATTATCTGCATCATTATGTTTCTTTACAATAAAACCTTTTAACTTGAAAATGTTTTTTACTTATTTTATTTTCAAGTTTTTAGTTTTTGTTTGTTTTGTTATTATTTTTCTAAAGTGCACTGTGTTCTACTTGTCAAGCCCTTTCATTTGATACCCATATTGAGGGGATTGAAAAAAAAGTAATCCGCCATTTTGTGGTGGCGGCCATCTTGAATTTTTTCATGGTGTACTGTATTCTACTAGTTAAGCCCTTTCATTTGATATCCATATTGAGGGCATTGAAAAAGAGTAATCCGCCATTTTGTGGTGTCGGCCATCTTGGATTTTGAATTTCTCATGGTGTACTGTACTTATTCTACTAGTTAAGTCCTTTCATTTGATAACTATATTGAGGGGATTGAAAAAAAGTAATCCTCCATTTTGTGGTGGCGGCCATCTTGGACTTTTTTCATGGTGTACTGTATTCTACTAGTTAAGCCCTTTCATTTGATACCCATATTGAGGGGGTTGGAAAAAATATCTAATCCGCCATTTTGTGGCGGCGGCCATCTTGGATTTACAATGTTACTTAATACACAAAATAGTATTGTCATCACAACTAAAGGTGTGTACCAAATTTTAGATCAATCGGTCAATAGGAAGGGGGTAAAATTTCAATTACTAGATTTGACCCGAACAAACAAACAAACAAACAACGCTCAAGGCAAGCTAAATAAAACCGTTTAAAAAAAGTAACTAGGTTTTCAAATATTACAATTTTGCCATGTAATCTAATCGATAATATCCTGTATAATATTTTCAGATCGTCACTGCATGCACACTTTCTCCTGGATATTTTCATCTCACCAAAATATCATTGGTACAGCTTCCTAAGACCTAAGGTGTTTAATTTTCAAAATGCTTTTACTTACTGAGGTACTTATTTAATCCTAATGTCCATCTACCAGTTAAGGTGTAAGGTTGAGGATGGTTTGGCCCTCAATCTTTCAGTTACTTACACACTTTTCTTTCCACCATTTTCTGTCTTCTGCCTCTTGTCTTACTTTTGACCACTCTATTCCTCACTATTTTACCTTCTTGCTCCCAGGCTTTTCTTCAATCCTAAACAAAATGCATCCTGGACAACTTTATACTGAAATCGCCCAGGAAATTCAAAAATGCACTTGATTCAGGTTGTTCCATTTAAAAAATAAAGTAAGGTGCTATAATTATAAGGAAGATATTAGGAAGAAAACCTCTATTAGGTGAGCACACCGTATAAGGTGTACAATTCAGAAATTCTAACTTTCAGATTTACAAAGCGAATATTTGATGCACGTGGAATGGGAAAAATGCTCTCTGCAAGAACTGGATATTACAGCAACTGATCTATCTACAGAATGTCTAATAGATATGCTTACCAGGTTACCGGGGCTAAGATTTTTAAGTGCTGGACAACTAAATGGATTTAATGACAGTGTCTTGAAGGGTTGGATGGAAGCCGGCAATGCTAGAAATCTGGTAGATAATAATTCTTTATAATAATTATCGCTTCTATCTTCTAACAATGGTAATTACATTACCAAAGGCCAAAATTAGCTAACTTAAATTTACATGATGAATAAGCATGTGAACGGAGATTACTTACTTTCAATGAATATAATAAATTTTTCGTGTTACCTACTTAAATTGTGCTTCTTTTTTATGGCAGTCCTGAAATTAAAGCCTCGTACATATGTTCTAATAAGACACAAAATTACCATTTTCGAAAAAATAATTTTCCTGCATGCCATGAAACAAAGTGACATTGATTTCTCTTAAAAATGGCAGGAGATATGAAAAATTACAACCATAATATTATTTTGTGCTCTATTGAAACAAATATTTAAATTTATATTCTGGGCCTAAATTTCCAG
Organism: Xestobium rufovillosum; assembly: GCA_963966045.1. Taxonomy (NCBI): domain Eukaryota; kingdom Metazoa; phylum Arthropoda; class Insecta; order Coleoptera; family Ptinidae; genus Xestobium; species Xestobium rufovillosum. Next base: position 19,524,145 of record OZ014504.1, read on the forward strand.
AAAGCTAAAATACTCAAAAAAGGTACATTTTAAGTTCGGTTGTTCGAAAAAAGCAACTTTGATCTTGGACTTGTTGCCGTGATGAAACTAATAGCCAAGCCAGAATCATAGCACGTTAACAAGAAACCCAGGATTAAAGTTTACCTGTTGTTACTTGAACAAGACGATTTGAGTTGACCAGGTGTATTACTTCAAAGTAAGTGAAAAAATTATTATAGGTAGGTAGTACACAATCTGCTATATCTTCGGTGCAAAAATGTAAATACAAAATTTGAAATTCAAACCAATATACAGTTTCAAATTTATTACAACAAAAGCGAAGTGCGTTCAGATTGTTATTAAAAAAAATTGGGATACGTAAGTGTTTTTCTCCAAAAAGGTTTCGCATGTGTACCAGTGAGAAAGAAAAGGAGGGAGACTTAAGTGTCGTTTACATTGTATATTTTCTCTTATGTGTTTTCATATGAGAAAACATATATGTACAATATGGCATAGGCAATAAAATTACAATATTACAAAAGGAAAATAAAATGTCACAGTGATGTGAAGGTTTTTAAACAAAGAAAATATATCAAATAAGTTTTGCAGTTTTTAGTTTTCTCAATATTAAGAGAAACATTTCAGACATTTCGTATTTCTTTTCACTGTAATTACTAGACAATTCCGATGCTATGACAAACCCAATACAGATACAGACTGTCTGTAGCCTTGTATTATATATTGTTATCTATAACAATAATCAACTGTATACAGGTTGATTTTTTTTGACCGTCTATTAGAAGTATCTGGAGAACTAAAAGAGATATTGATTTGAAATTTTGGCTGTGGCCGAAACCGGGTCGGATCTATTTAATGAAAATATTTTCAAAATGGTGGCATTTCCGGAAATACCGGAAGTTGACACCAACTTTGTTATCTTAAATGGAATGCTACCATTTTCTATTTTTTTTTAGATTCCACGGAAAATTTTAATGTCAATTCAATAAAGGTTCGCTATGTCTAAAATTAATATTTTCGGAGATATAAATTTTTTTCTCAATATTTTGACAGTTGTGGTAGATTATGTAAAAATTAATATCTCGATAACGTCTAGCAGTAAGATGTTCCATTTTTTATGGTGGCAAGACGAGGTGTTGGAGTTACTAATCAGGCAAACAAATTTTCAAAATCTATTACATAAAATTTTCTAATCAACGACATATGTTGATCGCACAAAAGTAGCAAAAAGTCATTTTTCTTAAATAGAATGATACCATTTTCAATTGTTTTTTAGATTCCACGGAAAATTTTAATGTTAATTCTATAAAGGTTCGCTATGTCTAAAATTAATATTTTCGGAGATATGATTTTTTTTCCAATACCTATTTTGACAGTTGTGGTAGATTATGTAAAGATTAATATCTCGATAACGTCTAGCAGTAAGATGTTCGATTTTCTATGGTGGCAAGGCGAGGTGTTGGAATTACTAATCAGGCAAACAAATTTTCAAAATCTATTACATAAAATTTTCTAATCAACGACATATGTTGATCACACATAAGTAGCAAAAAGTCATTTTTCTTAAATAGAATGATACCTATTTAAAGAAACCAATTAAAAAAAGTGAAAAAATGCGCATTTAACAATGTATGGTGTTTCTCTACCTAAAATGCATAGTATTTTAGATATTTGCTGTTTTCTTATTTCATCGATCAAAATTGAAGAGCGCCGCCTTCTAGTAAGTAGACCTTGGCTTGTAGACAAAACAAAATATTCACAAATTTTACAAATAATGTCTAATAAAAGCAATTGGTATTTTTTAGTAATTTAGTACGGTTGGTGTTTAACGAATAGGATATGGCAAATGATAATTATTCTTACTCGGATATTATGAATTTATTCAACATTCATGGAAAATGCGATAAAATAATTAACAGGACATACAGAACATTTAATGGAACATATCCTGAATTACCACCACTGAACTTATTTTAACTAAATAAAAAATAAAGTAGGTACGTGATAGTAAAACAATGTTAAAGAAACTGTTCAAAATGTAGTCCATTAACTTCTACACATTTAATAATTCGCTTATTTACGGCGTGTGTAGTAGCGCTACGAATTTCTTGTGGATCTAAGCCTGCAAATGCTGTAGCAATTCTTTCCACCAATTCATCCCTGTTGTTGAGTGGATATTGATACACTTTATCCTTTATACGGCCCCAAAGATAAAAATCCAACGGTGTAATGTCTGGAGACCTGGCAGGCCAACTCCATGGACCCAAACGTCGTATCCATCTATCTTCAAACATCTGGTACAATTCGTTAGTAACTGCTGCAGAACAATGACCTGGCGCCCCATCTAGTAGGTATCTAAAATACTATTCATTTTGGGTAGAGAAACATCATACATTGTTAAGCGCGCATTTTTTCACGTTTTTTAATTGGTTTCTTTAAATAGGTATCATTCAATTTAAGAAAAATGACTCTTTGCTACTTATGTGTGATCAACATTATGTCGTTGATTAGAAAATTTTATGTAATAGATTTTGAAAATTTGTTTGCCTGATTAGTAATTCCAACACCTCGTCTTGCCACCATAGGAAATCGAACATCTTACTACCAGACGTTATCGAGATATTAATTTTTACATAATCTACCACAACTGTCTAAATAGGTATTGGAAAAAAAATCATATCTCCGAAAATATTAATTTTAGACATAGCGAACCTTTACTGAATTAACATTAAAATTTTCCGTGGAATCTAAAAAACAATTGAAAATGGTATCATTCTATTTAAGAAAAATGACTTTTTGCTACTTTTGTGCGATCAACATATGTCGTTGATTAGAAAATTTTATGTAATAGATTTTGAAAATTTGTTTGCCTGATTAGTAACTCCAACACATCGTCTTGCCACCATAAAAAATCGAAAATCTTACTGCTAGACGTTATCGAGATATTAATTTTTACATAATCTACCACAACTGTCAAAATATTGAGAAAAAAATTTATATCCCCGAAAATATTAATTTTAGACATAGCGAACCTCTATTGAATTGACATTAAAATTTTCCGTGAAATCTAAAAAAGAATAGAAAATGGTAGCATTCCATTTAAGATAACAAAGTTGGTGTCAACTTCCGGTATTCCCGGAAATGCCACCATTTTGAAAATATTTTCATTAAATAGATCCGACCCGGTTTCGGCCACAGCCAAAATTTCAAATCAATATCTCTTTTAGTTCTCCAGATACTTCTAATAGACGGTCAAAAAAAATCACCCTGTATATGAGAAACCTTTTAACATGGAGTTCAGTGACTTGTAATCATAATGGGAAAAAGCAAATAAATAGGTAATCTTCAAAAAATCTTATACATAAGTATCAGTAATTTAAACATACGTACGTAAATACTTATTATAAGCATAAGGTAAAAATGATATTTTAATCGAAAAGCACCACGTTTCAGATATTAATATTTTTATTGTTGCAAAAAGTAATATTTCGTCCAGAGAAAAAAAATAAGCGGATAAATTATGTAAATATTAATTAGGGCTTGGGAAGTTCGAGTTACGGAAGCTTGACTGTAAATATTATTTAAGGCTTGGCATGACCCAAAAGGCGCTTCATGTGGGTGCATTTACAAATAAAATAAAAAAGCGTAATTTAAGAACTCCAGATTATTCTGTTTCATAGTGCATTGTTGGCCTCCTCCAAAGAATCCTAGAACGTTGGAACACAGTCACATTAACAACCTGTATACAGGGTCCTGCATCTGACCTCCCGTCTTCTACTACACCTAAACGATTTATTTTAGAAAAATGATTGAAACGGGACAATAGACTGTTTGTTAGAGAGCATATTTTAAAAATATTTTTGAATATACAGGTGTCCCAAAAATTGGTGGTGCATCAAAGTTGTATTTTTTTTAAATGGAATGCCCTGTAGTCTTATTGATTTTTGAGACCATTTCAAGCTATTGTACATATCCCTAGAATATTAACAAATTTGATTTGATAGTTCCAGAGGAATAAATTAAAATAGGGATTTTTTTTTCATGTTTTAAAAAAAATATAAAAAATAGAAGAAACATCTTCAAACCAAAACTAAGCAGCAGGTTGTTTATAATAAAAGGTCAGTTTATCCAACTATGAATACCGTAAAAAATAAAATAAATACAGGATGTTCAAAATTCAATGCCAAAGTTTTTAAAATGTAATGCCATTTTTCTCCATTTTTTCAAATGGGACACCTTGTATATTTTTATCCCGTCGGATGCAGAATTAAAATATGAACATGTTTTCTAATTACAAATTATCTCGACATTCTCAAAGGTTTCACAGATATTCGTAAAATCGTAAAATTGCTAACTAATAAATAATAATTTTACTTAGCAGTTTTCAAATCAATGACTTGAACATAGTTCAAATGTCTTCTGTTCTCTTGGAGGCACAAACGGAGGCGGGTATGAAATGACCTTGCTACTCTTCCTAATAGCTCAGGTGTAATGTTTTGAAATGTGTCTCTGATTCTTTGCTGCATGTGGTGTGATTGCAGGTTCCTGACAAACGATTTCCTTAACGTAGCCCCACAAAAAGAAATCCAATTTAGTTAAGTCGGGTGATCGGCCAATTACATGGCCCTCCTCTTCCAATCCACCAGTTTGAAAAGGTTGTATTGAGATTGTCTCGGACTCGTAATGAATAATGTACTGGGGCTCAGTCGTGCTGCAGCCACATTGCGTCTCTCAAAGCTATTTTGGCATAAATTTGGCAATTGATTTTGCAAAAAATCAAAATACATAGCACCGTTCAAATGTCCGTTAAAAAAGTGAGGACCAATATGTTCAATTTATTTTGTCGTGGTATTGTAATTTAAGCCAAATAAACATTATTATTATTATTATATTATAAAAATTTTGGATTGCGGTCGGAATAGTAATGAACATACATATATGTTCTAGTCATTGATTTGAAAACTGCTAAGTAAAATTATTTATTAGATAATAATTTTACGAATAAGTATCTGTGAAACCTTTGAGAATGTCGAGATAATTGTAATTAGAAAACATGTTCATATTTTAATTCTGCATCCCACGGGATAAAAATATACAGGATGTCCCATTTATAATAATAATAATAATAATTTTTATTATCTGCACCAACAAAGATTCAATACATATACGATAACAGCAAAGAAAATTGATAAGTACAGATAATAGGTAAGGAGATCAGCCTCTCGATATTAAAATCGAGCGCTGGTCTACCTCTCCCACCTTACTTAACGTTACTTAATATAAATAAACTAAAGCTAAATTTGGAAGAAAAGAAAGGAAAATAAGAAAAGAAAAGAGGAAAAGAGAAAAAGAGAAAGAAGAAAACAAAAAAGTCACTTAAGAACTAAGTACGCAGAATACAGCGGGGAATCAGAGAGAGACAAATTATTGACTATTAAGCAAGACCTCCCTGAGCTTTCTCTGAAAAGTGTAGCTGGATGAGCGAAAACAGTACACATCTAGGTGATTAATGCAAGAAGCGATATTATATGAAAAAGACCTCTTGAAAATTTCCTTGCTGTGACGAGGAATCGTTAGTAAATGTTTTCTTCGTACATTAATATTGTGAATGTCTGTCCTATACTTGATCCTATCATGCAAGTACGAGGGGGTCCCAGTCTGAATTATTTTGTAATAAAATATCGCGGAGTGAAGCCTCCGTCTGTTTAACATACTGAGCCACCTTAACTCCCCCAACTTGTGCGACACCCTCTCCCGCTGTCGAATACCAAATATTAGTCTCAAACAAGACTTCTGAACTCTTTGGATCCGTTGTACATCTGCAACGCCCAGGCATGGTCCGTAAACCACATCGCAATGGTTAAAATGTGACAGAACAAGTGCATCACAAAGATTCTTTTTAACACTTATGCTTAGACTGTCTTTCCAGTTGTATATTAATTTTAATGAACAGTAAGCTCTTCGCACCAACATTGTGATAAATATGATTACTAAAACGGAGTTTAGTGTCCAAAATCAGACCCAGACACCTAACCGAGTCGACAAAAGAAATTACAGTACCATCTATGCACACTCTCATGTTCTGCAAACACCGCTGTCTAGCGTTTTCGCTTCCAAACATCATGACCGCAGACTTATCAGGATTAATGCGCAAACCATGCTTTTTTGACACAGACGTTATGGAATCCAAGTCGGAATTTAAATTATCATTAGCTTGTTGAATTTCAGACTCAGGAAGCGAATAATATAATTGTGTGTCATCGGCATACAAATGATAACCACAATGCTTTAAGGATTTGAAAAAATTTGAGGTGTATACCGTGTACAACAAAGGTTCCAAAATAGATCCCTGAGGCACGCCTGAAACAACTGAAAGAGAACTAGAAAGAACATTGTCGATTTTAACAGACTGAACACGATTTAACAGAAAAGATGAGAACATATTCCGCGCAGAATCACTGACACCGACAAAATGCAAAATGGAAATAAGAATCTGATGGTCCAACATATTGAAGGCTTTACTGTAATCCAGCATCACAAGAATAGTCAGTCTAGGAATCAACAGCCTGAAGGACGTCGTCCACCACGCTGGACATCGCAGATGCGCAACCATACCCCGGTCTGAAACCCGACTGTTTAGGAGGCAATATACTATAAATATGCAGAAACTTTCTAAATTGCGAGTCCATAATCCTCTCCAAAACTTTAGATAGGACCGGCAAAACGCTGATGGACCTGAGATGGCCAAGCTCAATTGCAATTTTTGGTAGCGGGGTCACCACTGCTGTTTTCCAGAGTGACGGGAAGTAAGATAATCGCAAACATTCATTCATGATATGTGTTGAAACTGGAACAATCTGAGGACAACATAAACGAATTAAATTTATATCCAGATTATCAACTCCTACAGCCTTAGATTTAATAGTTTTAATAATTGTCAATACATCATGCTCCGAAACTAAACTGAATTTGAAAGCGTTATCAACATGTTCCACGACATGAGAGTTATAATAATTAAGTAAGTCAGGATCAGGGGATACATTACCATTACAATTTTTAACGAAATAATCATTAATGCGATCAGGGTCTTTCAACGACTCCGGCAGTGATTTATGCTTATCCTTTACAATGTTTATCTTCTTTAGTTCCTTCCACATATCTTTATTTGAACAATTACGGAATTTGAATTTAAAGTACGCCTTTTTTTCTGATGGAATCGCAGCAGTGGTGAAATTGCGGAGTTGCTTATAGTAGTCCCAATGTGCAGGCATTTTACTGAGCCTATACCTTCTCAGAGCATCATCTCGCAGCCTCTGCATCTTCCTTATAGTAGTTGTTACCCAAGGAGTATACGTAACCCTCTTCTGCAACGAGTACTTTACAGGTGCATGTTTATCAAATAAATTAATAATGTTAAAATTCAAAAATGCTATTTTGTCTTCAATATTTGCAATTTGATAAATGCTGTGCCAGCAAACCGATTCCAAGTCCCTCGAAAACTCATCGAAATCGATACCACTAAGTAATCTGTACCTAGAGACATGCTGCGTCTGAGGGCTCCTAGCGGCTTCATACTTACAATATATTAATAGATGGTCAGACAACATTGGGTCGCAGACACCAACATCGGCAACACGCTCCGATACAGCAAATAATAAATCTAAAAGTGTCGCAGAAGACAAAGTCACGCGAGTGGGCTCGCCAATTTGCTGATCCAGACCGAACTGACATATCCGAATTCAAAAGTAACATGTTAACATTAAAGTCTCCAAAACAAAAAATTTTACCATAGTTGGCAAAAATATTTAATAATACATCTTCAAGTTCATTTAAAAATAAGCTAAAATTTGACTGTGGTGGTCTGTAGATACTACCAATAACTAACATCTCTCCTGCAACACGCACTCCACAGATACTCCAAGTACTCGTACTCACAACTTCTGCTATACAGGGTGATTTTTTTTGACCGTCTATTAGAAGTATCTGGAGAACTAAAAGAGATATTGATTTGAAATTTTGGCTTTGGCCGAAACCGGGTCGGATCTATTTAATGAAAATATTTTCAAAATGGTGGCATTTCCGGAAATACCGGAAGTTGACACCAACTTTGTTATCTTAAACGGAGTGCTACCATTTTCTATTTTTTTTTAGATTTCACGGAAAATTTTAATGTCAATTCAATAAAGGTTCGCTATGTCTAAAATTAATATTTTCGGAGATATAAATTTTTTTCTCAATATTCTGACAGTTGTGGTAGATTATGTAAAAATTAATATCTCGATAACGTCTAGCAGTAAGATGTTCGATTTTTTGTGGTGGCAAGACGAGGTGTTGGAGTTACTAATCAGGCAAACAAATTTTCAAAATCTATTACATAAAATTTTCTAATCAACGACATATGTTGATCGCACAAAAGTAGCAAAAAGTCATTTTTCTTAAATAGAATGATACCATTTTCAATTGTTTTTTAGATTCCACGGAAGGTTCGCTATGTCTAAAATTAATATTTTCGGAGATATGATTTTTTTTCCAATACCTATTTTGACAGTTGTGGTAGATTATGTAAAAATTAATATCTCGATAACGTCTAGCAGTAAGATGTTCGATTTTCTATGGTGGCAAGACGAGGTGTTGGAATTACTAATCAGGCAAACAAATTTTCAAAATCTATTACATAAAGTTTTCTAATCAACGACATGTTGATCACACATAAGTAGCAAAAAGTCATTTTTCTTAAATAGAATGATACCTATTTAAAGAAACCAATTAAAAAAAGTGAAAAAATGCGCATTTAACAATGTATGGTGTTTCTCTACCTAAAATGCACAGTATTTTAGATATTTGCTGTTTTTTTATTTCATCGGTCAAAATTGAAGAGCGCGCCCTTCTAGTAAGTAGACCTTGGCTTGTAGACAAAACAAAATATTCACAAATTTCACAAATAATGTCTAATAAAAGCAATTGGTATTTTTTAGTAATTTAGTACGGTTGGTGTTTAACGAATAGGATATGGCAAATGATAATTATTCTTACTCGGATATTATGAATTTATTCAACATTCATGGAAAATGCGATAAAATAATTAAAAGGACATACAGAACATTTAATGGAACATATCCTGAATTACCACCACTGAACTTATTTTAACTAAATAAAAAATAAAGTAGGTACGTGATAGCAAAACAATGTTAAAGAAACTGTTCAAAATGTAGTCCATTAACTTCTACATATTTAATAATTCGCTTATTTACGGCGTGTGTAGTAGCGCTACGAATTTCATGTGGATCTAAGCCTGCAAATGCTGTAGCAATTCTTTCCACCCATTCATCCCTGTTGTTGAGTGGATACACTTTATCCTTTCTACGGCCCCAAAGATAAAAATCCAACGGTGTAATGTCTGGAGACCTGGCAGGCCAACTCCATGGACCTAAATGTCGTATCCATCTATCTTCAAACATCAGGTACAATTCGTTAGTAACTGCTGCAGAACAATGACCTGGCGCCCCATCTAGTAGGTATCTAAAATACTATTCATTTTGGGTAGAGAAACATCATACATTGTAAAACGCGCATTTTTTCACGTTATTTAATTGGTTTCTTTAAATAGGTATCATTCAATTTAAGAAAAATGACTCTTTGCTACTTATGTGTGATTAACATATATCGTTGATTAGAAAATTTTATGTAACAGATTTTGAAAATTTGTTTGCCTGATTAGTAATTCCAACACCCCGTCTTGCCACCATAGGAAATCGAACATCTTACTACTAGACGTTATCGAGATATTAATTTTTACATAATCTACCACAAATGTCAAAATAGGTATTGGAAAAAATTCATATCTCCGAAAATATTAATTTTAGACATAGCGAACCTTTACCGAATTAACATTAAAATTTTCCGTGGAATCTAAAAAACAATTGAAAATGGTATCATTCTATTTAAGAAAAATGACTTTTTGCTACTTTTGTGCGGTCAACATATGTCGTTGATTAGAAAATTTTATGTAATAGATTTTGAAAATTTGTTTGCCTGATTAGTAACTCCAACACCTCGTCTTGCCACCATAAAAAATCGAACATCTTACTGCTAGACGTTATCGAGATATTAATTTTTACATAATCTACCACAACTGTCAAAATATTGAGAAAAAAATTTATATCTCCGAAAATATTAATTTTAGACATAGTGAACCTTTATTGAATTGACATTAAAATTTTCCGTGGAATCTAAAAAAAAATAGAAAATGGTAGCATTCCATTTAAGATAACAAAGTTGGTGTCAACTTCCGGTATTTCCGGAAATGCCACCATTTTGAAAATATTTTCATTAAATAGATCCGACCCGGTTTCGGCCACAGCCAAAATTTCAAATCAATACCTCGTTTAGTTCTCCAGATACTTCTAATAGACGGTCAAAAAAAATCACCCTGTATAAAGTTTGAAATGTTAAATTTTTCCCAATGTAGAACGCAACTCCCCCACCCCTACCACGTCTGTCACATCTTACAAGATTATAATCATCAACCTCCAGCATCTTATCACCAATATCAGAATTTAACCAAGTTTCACTGATCCCCACAACATCATAATTAGGACTTAACAGAAAATTTCTAAAATCATTGAAGTGCGCCCAGAGAGATCTCACGTTATAGTGTGCGAAGGTGTAAGACATAAATAAAAGAAACAAAGTAAAGGAAAGAAAAGAAAAAGAAGAGTAAGCTAGAACAAGAAAGTTTAAATCAAGCGTTTAAAAGTAAGTTGCCCAACAAGGAAATCCGCACGGGTGTGCTCGCCAGCCTGTGCTCTTAAAATATAGGTACATTTATAAACATAGTAAACCCGGAAACCAAATCACTTTAGATAAAACAAAAACGAAACATAACTCGGTGTAGGTATAGTCACCTAAAACAATTTACTCTTTAAAGCTACCAATATAAGTTATCTTTTGTACCAAAATACTTAAACAAAACCCTTAGCTAAAACAAATGGGAAAACCAAAGAAATTATAATCATAACCATAGCATAGTTCCAGTGAACAGCAGAAATGCTACTCAATTAAAAAAATGAAATGTTACAATGTAGGTAGATCACTATCACACAAAATCTTAAGCACTCGAGCACCATCATCCTTCTTCATATAAACAAATCCCTTGTTTGTCCAAACATATTTGAAAAAATGGCATTACATTTTGAAAACTTTGGCATCGAATTTTGAACATTCTGAATTTATTTTTTTTCCGGTATTCATAGTTGGATAAACTGACCTTTTATTATAAGCAACCTGCTGCTTAGTTTTGGTTTGAGGATGTTTCTTCTATTTTTTATAATTTTTTTAAAACGACGAAATTTTTTTTTCGATTTTAATTTATTCCTCTGAAACTATCAAATCAAATTTGATAATATTCTAGGGATATGTACAGTAGCTCGAAAAATATTTTTAAAATGTGCTCTCTAACAAACAGTATATTGTCCCGTTTCAATCATTTTTCTAAAATAAATCGTTTAGGTGTAGTAGAAGACGGGAGGTGAGATGCAGGACCCTGTATTTAGTGGTTAGTGGTGAGTTAGCCACTGTGAGAAATTCTGAATTTTTTCATGCATCTAGCATTAAAATATAAATGCAAACCTCCCTTTGCTTTGGAAATTTAAATTAATGCAACACGGTGAACACAGTAAAAGAATTACTTATTTCTTTAGGTGGCACTAGATTTAGACAGCTCTGACAATTTAACAGATGATGCGATTTATAAATTCCTATCCAAATATGGGCACCAATTATGGGGTCTGTCTCTCTCTGGTATGCCCCACATGACAGATTCTTTGTGGCAAATGGTATTGCCTATACTTAATAATGCCAAGTAAGTTAGGTAATAGCAAGTTTTCTTCAAATATGGAGAAAGAATATTATTTATTTCAGGATACTTGTAATGGGTACGCAAGAAAGGCTGGGTGTTAATATTCTAGTAGATCAGTTAATGGATGGAATAGCGAACAACTGTCCCCGCTTAGAAAGATTAGAATTACGTTGGGATCCTGAGAATTTAAGGTTTTCCGACAAAAGTCAGAAAGCCATCGACACTCTGCGTGTGAAATGTCTTAAATTAAGATGCTTATGCTTAAGGTATAGTTTTCAAAAGGTCTTGCACAAAATTTTAATAATCTTTGTTTCTTTAGTGATGGTCGCTATTATGAAATTACCAAGGCGAATTTTGAAAGAGCTGATCGTATGACGGTAGTTCGAACATCTACAAACTGCAGAGTTTCAAATTATTACTTACTTTCAAATTATAGAGATCTAATATTTAATTAAAACAGTACAGTAACAACTTAAAATGTTTATTAAATAAATATATTTAAGATATCCACTTTTGGTAAAGTTAATCTAAACCTGGAATGCTCTGAATATGTACAATTTTTGTAAAATTTACAGTCATAACAAGAAATTGTAGATACTATTTTTATATTACAAATGTTTGCCCATTATAAACTGACACTGTTCATCAATGGGATCTACGAATCTTACAGTTTTACAAGATATTCCATTAGTAAAGCATAATATTTGGATATCTACTACTTTCAGGTTATATCACGGTCTATAAATATACAGCACTTATTACGAAGGAGGGGCAAAATTGTAGTAATAGGTTATTAACTGGTTATTTGCCCAGGTTAACCACATTAAATTAACCCCTTACTGCATGGTGTGCCGTATATGGCACAAAGCATTTTCGGCTTGTTGTTTAATGCCACCTAGTGCTAAATAGTTCTATTACCATTATAAGGCAAATTTATAGGGTTATTGCAGCTTGGTTTAGTATAAAACCTGGTTGGCGATTACGCAGCTTTTGGGGGCCACTGGTATGGGACATACTGACGTCAGTATGTGGAACTCTGGGGTGTTTTGTAGCGAACTACTGAATTTTTCTAAAATTGCCGTCAACGACCCCTACGAGCATTATTTGCTCGTAGCAACAGCATAGTAGGAATTTGCTGTCAAACTTTGTGGAAGGTCAAAATTTTTGGTTGAATTTGAATGTTGTTTTGCTTCAATGTGAGAATAAATTATGGGAAAATCAAAAGAATAACATACCTGAAAGCGTAAATTACAATTTAAATAGTATTTGGAATAGAAATTGAAAATTTGTGACCAGATCATAAACTTTAAAATTCCAACTTCAAGAAATCTGGAAATCCGATCTGGAAATTAGCCGTTTTGCAGTTGACACCTATTTGGGCATTACGTAAAAACCAAAATAGTTCATACAAGAACACTTTCGTGTTCAAACACTTTATATTAACGAAAAACTTGGGAATTAAATCCTGAAATTTATTTAATGACAATCAACTGACGTTACTAAATTGACATATTGGCAGTGTTACAAATCGAAAAGAATCCGACACTCCTGACTACAGAGGTTCTCAACAAGTTTGTCCACATGCGCAGAAGGCGACGAAAATCGATTCTCGGAGTGTCGAACCATTATCTATACTAAACCTTGGTTTAGTATAAAACCTGGTTGGCCATTACGCAGCTTTTGGGGGCCACTGGTATGGGACATACTGACGTCAGTATGTGGAACTCTGGGGTTTTGTCGCTAACTATTGATTTTTTCTAAAACTGCCGGTTACCGTCAGCCGTCAACGACACTACGAGCATTATTTGCTCGTAGCGAGAACATAGTAGGAATTTGCTGTCAAACTTTGTGGAAGATCAAAATTTTTGGTTGAATTTGAACGTTGTTTTGCTTCAATGTGAGAATAAATTATGGGAAAATCAAAAGAATAACATACCTGAAAGCGTAAATTACAATTTAAATAGTATTTGGAATAGAAATTGAAAATTTGTGACCAGATCATAAACTTTAAAATTCAAACTTCAAGAAATCTGGAAATCCGATCTGGAAATTAGCCGTTTTGCAGCTGACACCTATTTTGGCATTACGTAAAAACCAAAATAGTTCATACAAGAACACTTTCGTGTTCAAACACTTTATATTAACGAAAAACTTGGGAATTAAATCCTGAAATTTATTTAATGACAATCAACTGACGTTGCTAAATTGACATATTGGCAGTGTTACAAATCGAAAAGAATCCGACACTCCTGACTACAAAGGTTCTCAACAAGTTTGTCCACATGCGCAGAAGGCGACGAAAATCGGTTCTCGGAGTGTCGAACCATTATCTATACTAAACCAAGTTATTGCAGAGATCTGTATACAAAATATATCTTACATATTTCTCCTACTTGCCTTATTTTTACTTTTGAATGTCAATGTCAGTTGTCAATTGATGGGACTCGGAACCGCATCCAAATATTGCACCGTCATTGTAATATCGCTATCGATGGGGTGCTCATCATCGGATAAATTATCATCTTCACTTACACTTCCATCTGAGAAATTAACTAAGACGGCATTTTTTTATCTCATAAAACATTTTGGGTCCCATTTTATTGTAAAATATACTATAATTAGAATACATTTCCAGGATCACACATTTCCGCTTTTACACACTCCATTTTCTTCATTGCATACTGTGCCATATACTAGACCTGTGCGATTATTACTTTTCATAATCGATTATCAATTGTTGTAAAGTAATCGATAAATTTGATTAATCGATTATTTGATTAATCGATTAATCGGCTGATCGATTATTTGATTAATCGATTATTGTAAAATCTATAATCAAATAATCGATTAATCGATTATTTGATTAGATGAGATGAGATAACGTGTTTGCATTTAATGCACTCGCCAGAATCTCTTTTTTCATAAAATAATTCCACACTTCACTTCCGCGTTTAAAAGCCATTGTTTAATTACGTAAATGTATCGAAACTGACACCCCGAGTTACAGCTGGTGTTGACACGAACAGGTACTTCCCCGACTTGCCGCGCGGACTGGCTGCGCTAGCAACAGCAACACCAGCAACTATCAAGCTAAGACTCAAGCGGGACTTTTCAACTTAAACATTTTGAAATACTTACCTATGTAATGTAATGTACTGATGTTTTAAGGGATTGGAAATTTTTCATTTGCATTATCTGTTTTCAATTATCCACGATCATGCCTCGTCCCAGCATTCATGGATAATATGCGATATATCAGTTATAAAAATAATAGCTCTAGAATGGCTTACCATAAGAAAGTACTCATTTAATTAATCGATGGAACAAAATATTCAATTAATCGCTTAATTAAATAATAGATTAATCAAGCGAACAATTGATCAAATAAACGATTAATCAAATAATCGATTAACCAAATAATCGATCAGCCGATTAATCAATTAATCGTTTTTTAAGTAATCGATTATCGATTATCTGATTAATCGATTAATTAATAATTCGATTAATCGATTATTTGATTAATTGATTATTCGTTTATTTGATTAATCGATTATTTGATTGATCGATTATTTGATTAATCGATTATTGTAAAATCTCTAATCAAATAATCGATTAATCGATTATATTTCGATTAATCGATTATTTTGCACAGCCCTACCATATACGGCACAAACCCATTTTTCAAGTGTACATTTGTTCCAAAATGTCTTACCTGTTTGCCATAGTAGTTATCCACTTCACATATACTGTAGTTTGTCAGTAAGTACTTTCTGACAAACTACAGTATATGTGAAGTGGATAACTACTATGTCTACTATGTCTACTATGTCTTACCTGTTTGCCATAGTAGTTATCCACTTCACATATACTGTAGTTTGTCAGAAAGTACTTATTGACAAACTACAGTATATGTGAAGTGGATAACTACTATGGCAAACAGGTAAGACATTTTGGAACAAATGTACACTTGAAAAATTGGTTTGTGGCGTATATGGCACGGTATGCAATGAAGAAAACGGAGTGTGTAAAAGCGGAAATGTGTGATCTGGAAATGTATTCTAATTATAGTATATTTTAGAATAAAATGGGACCCAAGATGTTTTATGAGATAAAAAAATGCCGTCTTAGTTGATTTCTCAGATGGAAGTGTAAGTGAAGATGATAATAAATTTATCTGATGATGAGCACCCCATCGATAGCGATATTCCGGCCAATGGTTCCGCTTCTGGGGACGAGGAAATACACATAGCTCACATATCTCCTGAAACAGATGCAGATACTGACAGTGAAGATGATATTCCTCTAATTCACTTCCTACAATAAAGAGAATCCCTGACATCAACACAAAATAAACTAAACTGGAAAATATCAGATTTGATTGTGCCAATAATTTTTTTATTGCTGAATATATGATTAAAAAAAGTTTATTTTTATTTTGTTTCTACTTCCCTTTGACACATCACATTAGTCAATGATAACTTTTAAATAAATTTTGCCCAATTGCATAAGCGTACATGTCGCAACTGCATGGTGTGCCACATATGGCACAAACCTTTTTTTGCAAATTACTGGCCCAAATTTTATAATTAATTTTTTAAAACATTTTTTGGGTAAATAACACACCAAGACACTTAATTAATTTTTTTCCCTAAAATTTAAAAAAAAAACATGCAGTAAGGGGTTAATTCGAAGATGAAAATAACCCGTTAATAGAAAATCGGTTCTTTTCCAATAACCGATCAACCCTACTTCTTACCTAAAATATTACGTATATAAAATGCAATACTAAGGCCCGGTTTTTCAAAGAATCTAACACCGGATTAAGTCTGACACCGGCTTTGTTGCTATACTACAACCAATCAGAAAGCCGGTATCATAGCAACGAAGCCGGTGTATGACTTAATCCGGTGTTGGATTCTTTGAAAAACCGGGCCTAAGGCAGTTTATAATGGGAAACAATAACATAAGTTATAATAACAATACACTTCAAACAATTCTTTCAGTGTATTTTATTCACTACATAATCATACACCACTGTTCAATTTTTGCAAGCTCGATGATGATTCCCAACTCAAAAGAGTGATATTAGATGTTTGCTTATAAAAAGCAAACATAACTCGAAAAATTCAGAAAAAAATTAAATACTGTTTCAATATGAACAAATAATAATTTAATTCCAGCACCACAATTTTACTTCACATTTGAAAATGTGTAGTGTACATTTTCACAGTATGTAATTAAAATTAGCTCTCAAAACTTAAACTTTCTTCGTAAAACGTAAGTGATCACCAAATAAAATATAAATTCCGACCCGCTTATCACCTATGAAAATTAACATCATCTTCTTCAACAGGAGCGGGCACACCACTATCGTCTTCAGGTTTTCGGTCATCGAAGTCAATTCCATGTAAAATTTCATGACACAAAGGACATCTGTCTTGTACATAAAGCCATTTTCTGAGGCAAACTCCATGGAAGAAGTGTTTGCATCTCGTTATCTTTGCGGACTTCATTTCTTGGTAACAGATTGCACAAACGTCATCTAATCTCAATAATTGCTCTTCTTCAGCTTCTGGCAGGCTTTCTATTTTATTTACAGCTGTCCTGCGCTTCATAAAGACAGACCAACCTGCTCGTGCTTCACACCAAATATTGAAATAGGCATGTATGCACATCATGACTGCACGGATTGCTCCTCCACTTTCGAAAACCAAAATCCATAGTCCGTTGAAAAATAAGAATATTCCAAAGCAAAACTCAACAGTGTTACCAAATGCACGTATGTAGTACACATAATCGTCTAGCTTTTCCCAAAAGGTCTCTTTCCGTGCGTCCAAAAGGAACAATGAGTAAATTGAAAGAGAAACTGCTACTTTCACAATAACTTCAATACTGAATGCACTCACTGCCAGTAGCCATGTAGAAACTTCATGATTTGACCATAGATAAAATAGCAGTAGCACGGGAAAGAAAATTAAAAATCCACTCACGAACAATGCATGAAGATGGCGCCTCAAAGAAGGATTGTGTGATGCACTTAAACTCATTAACAGGGGATTGACAATGTTGTGAATAAAGTGCAGTAAAGCTGTACACAATAGACAGAAATTTCTGCACAAACGAACAAAGCGCTTCTCTGGTTCCAAGCCTGTTAGGCCTGTTTGCAAAGCTAAAATATAGAACAATATAGCAGACACAGTTCCTATATTCTTGTCATTTTCATCTGTTAGTAAAATCCATTGAAACAGTCGTCCGATGTTGTTGCACATATAAGAAACAATACTTGTTATACCCAAAACCGCCGTCAGTGTTTCACAACCAGATACCATTAAGGATTTTAAAAGTTGTAAAAAACAGCCAAAACAGTTTTCAGTCCACAGTCCGGAGATAAAGAACACCCCTGCAAGATAAAGATAAACGTATTCAAGATAAAATTGTGCTTCACTTCACACTTGCTCTAGCAAATAAATAAAAATATGAGCACAACCATAAAACTAACATTAAATATAATTTCCACTTTTGTGGACTGGCGTATCGTATTACATACATACATACATACGTACATACTGCATAATAGTAGGTTATATCAAGGCGTAAATACTTAGTGACATGTTCTAGTCAGTCACGCCACAGACGAAATTAACCTACAGTGCAGTAAATTCGTTGCACGGGATTGGTAACAAAACGAACGCCATATTGGTTCTCTCCAACTGTAGTACAATTAGTTTCGCTAGCCACCGATTGATGTCGCTCGTCTCTTACCTAAATATTAACACCATTAGTGCAAGATTTCACCAAGAGATTAGCCGACGTTCCTTTTTTTTGTCCAATTCTCAATTCCTCTGCCATATTTTTAACACATAAAAATGTTTGAAAATGAATAATAGTAGCGAGACTACAGGCAGCCAAGTTTGATGGTTTATGAATGTGCTAAACAGTATTCTATGCTGTGATATTGTTTAGCATATCGGCTGCCTGTAGTCTTGCTACTTTTATTTATTTTCGGGCATTTTTATGCCTTGAAAATACGGCAAGAATAGAAAATTGGTTGAAGTAGGAAAGTCGGATTACCTATTTGTAAAAGCTTGCACTAGCGCTGTTAACATTTAGATAAGAGACGAGGGACATCAATTGGTAGCTAGCGAAACTAACAGATTACAGTTGGAGAAAAAGCAATATGGCCTTCGTTTTGTTTCCAAGTCCGCGCACCGAATTTACTGCATAGCGGAGCCGTCCGTAAGTTAATTTCATCTGTGGTCACGCGCAGCGATTCACTTTCGAGGCTGCCTGGCTTGTTCACCTGATTTTTTGCTGTGGACTTAATGATAATATTGTCTTTTGCACTGTTTAATAAAATGGGGGTGCAGAAAGTGCATACTGCAACAAGTGAGATTTACAATACTTATGTTATTTTTCTGGTAGGATTGAAGCATATATATATATATATATATATATATATATATATAATCATTTTCCCTTCTACCATCTGGTGTAGGGTGAATTTCTAAATGTTTATCCGTACACGAATCTGCACCATTCTTTCCTGTTCACTGTTATTGCCTTTGCTTCATTCCACGTTACGCCCCTGCTCTTCAAGATACCTCCAACTACCTGGTCCCACGTCTCCCTTGGTCTTCCTCTTCTTCCCTTCCCCTGTGCCCTGGCTTCCCATACCTGCTTGACTGGTCTATCACAGCTCATTCTTTGGAGATGTCCCCACCAGGCAAGTTGTCTTTGTTCTATGAAAGTAAAAATCGAGTCTATTTCCAATTCTTCTCTTATCTCTTCATTTCTTCTTTTATCGTACTTAGTAATACCACGAATTCTTCTCAAAAACTTCATTTCTGCTGCCTGTATTTTACTTTTTAGACTCTTAAATAGTACCCATAATTCGCACACGTATGTAAGGATTGGCCTGTATATTACTTTATAAATTTTTATCTTTGTTCGACGTGACACTTCCTTTTTATTGATAAAACTTCTCCTTAGGGCATGATAAACTTTCATTGCTTTTCCAATTCGCTTGCTTATTTCTATTTCTTGTTTACTTTTTTCATCCATCATGATACCCAAGTATTCTAACTGACTTACTTGTTCAATTTGAACGTTCTCAATCTGGATGTTTGTTTGTACTCTTTCCTCTGCCATTACCATCACTTTTGTTTTATTTTTATTCATTGTCATTCTGTATTGCTTTAGCACCTCATTCCGTATTGTCACATTTGTTTGCAAATCCTGCTCACTACCACCCATAACAACATCATCGGCAAGGATTTAAGCATACATTACTTTAAATATTTTGAGCGTTAGCGTCTGGTGGGGTGTGAATTTTCTTGACCTTGGTAATAGGTATCAGGTTCAAAAGTGCATCAGCATTAAGGGTGACCATTGGTTTATGGATATGATAAATGTAATATCAATACCTAGTGCCATTATAGTGCTACATTAAAAAAAGTCACTGTCTACGCTTGCCCCACAATTTGGGCCAACTGGAGACACGCTCTTATTTTCCATATTAGTCGATAATGATCTAAATTTGGTAATTGGAGATGAGAGTATACATTTTACTGTAAACACCCGTTTGCATAACATATATCTTTTTTAACAATTAGGCAGTACAATTATTGACGTAAAAGAAACATACTTTTATTTTCTGGAGGTTAAATATAAAAATATGGTAGATTACATTCAAAATAAACACGTTTGTACTCTGAATTGTTCGCAATGCCTTCAAGGAATGTTATGGTCTATGAGTCGCCATTTCTTGATGTAATCAACTGCAAGGCAGTTGCCGATTGTTGAATAATTTTGTTGAATAAGTTTGTTCATCATTTTGGTAACCACTTCACCTTCTTCATTGTCTTCACCACTTTCCTCGTCGTAGGTTATCTCAATATCATTTTCTGATTCACTTGAAGATTGTTCGACATTTTTATCATTCAAAATTTTCTTTTGATTTGGAATTTTCACACATTTTCTTCTTTTCGTCGACTATTTTCTTCTGCGGAGTTCCATTGGGAGTTTTCACTTGTTTCTGTGTTTCCTTCGCAATCCTCTAAGCTTTCTCATCCCGGAGATGTTTCTATACTTCCTTACTTGTCAGTACTTCTCCATATGCATCTTCTGTTACCCTTATTCGTTTTTCTTTATTTTTTCTGCTCTGGAGGGATGAATTCAGCTCTCATTTTACATAAAAATACGTCTATGACAGACATTTTCCTGAGGAGGTTGATGGAGATGTTGTCTCATCTTCAGTTGAGCTGTCATGGCTCGTATGTTGATCACCATCTCTCTTTACGCTCTGGAGCAAAATGCGATGGTTGTCATCTACCGGTTCTTCAATATGAACCACAACATTGTTTTCGTTGACATTATCTACTTCATTGTTGTTGTCTAGGACCAAAAAGTCTGTTGGATTATCTTCGTTGTTGGTGGTCATTTGGTTGAGGTTGAATATCTTGTTGTTGTTGAGCTGCTTCAGTATTCCTATCGTTGTTTCTCATTTGAATCCCTTGTTGCATCTGCAGCACCTTGAAACGAGCAGTTTTACTTGATCGCACTTAGCCTGAGGAAATTTGGTGGGACCTAAAGGAAAACATCCCGTTGCACGGAATCCTGAAATTATGTTTTCTTTAGTAATATAGTTTTTCCAGGCATCACTTAAGAGCTTGACAAAAACTTTCTTTTGGATTTTATTTTGAGCCCTGTTGAGGGGTTGTAATAGGTGTGTAAGATGACTTGGGAGCTTCAATAGACCAATTTTGGACTTAAAAAAAGGCTTAAACTGATATGACTCTTATGTCCGTCGAAAATGAGCAATGTCTTTTTATCAGTCCTAACTTTAGCACTTGCGCTTCAACATGAGGTACCAAAGTATTCAGAAATCACTGGCTAAAAAACATTCTCCACGTAACCTTTGTCCGAAGTGGAATATGTGGTTCCGGGATATTCTTTTTCCCCATTTATCAAGCGGATTTGAACAGCTCCTTTTGACCGAAAAATTATATAGGGCGGCAAGACCAATTCATCTGCTGAAACACAGCAATTGATTTCTTCTCTGCCTGTCCCTGCCACTCGTCGTTGGAACGTTTTTCTTCCCCTGTGACCAATGACTTTTAGTCTACTTGGGTCGCAACTGTACAAAGTTGGAGGTTATTTTCAAGTTTATTTTTCTTCAATAGGTTTTCGAGGTTTTTGTAAAATGCATCTGCAACTAATGGATCTGCAGCATAAGCTCGCTTTTGTTGTAAAATTTTGGGCTTTTCAGGCTTCAATTTTTCTTCCGACCCATAAAATTGAGGTAGCAATCTTTCCCTGGTCTTCCATCCTTGAAGGGGGTCTTAAGTTTGTTAGAAATTTATAGTTGAACAAATTAGTTAATGCTCCTTGGTAGCGCCTTGTAGCTGTAACCTAAATTAATAGAAGTGTGCATCTCATCAAATGTTAAGAATTATTAGTCAATATTTTCTTCTTTTACTTTTTGGTAGAAGTTCATGATGAAACAAATAATTACTCTGCGAACTACCAATATATTATTAGTCAGTTCGAGACAGTCATTTCATTTCTTTTTGATTTCATAAGTGTAACGACATCTCAGTAATCTTTCCTTTTGCATAAAATTTGTATTAGTTCCTATCCCTGGTCCTATCCGTTCAGTGCCAGCCCAGAAGCCCCGAAGATGTCCCTTATAATAGTGGATCAAACCTCGTCATCCAGTCAATCAATAGCATGGTCTTCACCCAGAAGTCAAGGTAACTAAGGAAACTTGAATTTAGTTATGAACGCTTCTTTCTAACAACTTTTCTCAATTTATTAATTAAGCCTATTTTTCGCAACATCGCAAGCAATTTTTTAGACTGCATGAGAAGGAGTTTTGAGGTTATTGGGGACGCAGAAACCATTGCCAAAATTATTTTTTCATTCTAGTTAGTAAAATGGATACCACAACCGCAGCAATTGGCATTCTGAATTGGAATTAGTTTGTATGCTTCTTTCCATCACTCTTAGGTGATCATCAATGTAGATATTCTGATTCTTTAGTTTATTTTTATTCCTCATGACCTTAAGTTTGTTCTTCATGCTATTTAGTTTGACAATTATCATATGCCCTGCACTCTTTGTATTCACTTCACTTACTGCTTCCACCTTTGAGTTCACTTTTAAGGTTTCCTCCAAAAATTGTAGCACTCCTTCGATTTTACTGCCAACAGGTCCCTTACCTAATAATTTTAATCATTTACTCTCTTTCCTCTTCTTTCCTTTTCTTCCAATTTCTGCTCCAAGTTATATATCCTATCTTTCAATAGGTTATTCTCGTCTTTAAGAGCTTCTATTTCTTTCTTATAAGTTTGTTGTTCATCTTTTATGTCTTTTATGTCTTTTATGTCTCTTAATTCCTTTATTATTACATCATTGTTTGCTAGCAGTTGTTTCATCATGCTTTTAAGTTCTTCCATATCTTCTGGGGGTTTGTTCTACTTCAGCTATCTTGACGGTGTTCGTATCGCCACTTGCTTCTCTGAGTAAATTCCGGCGGACTGTTTTTCTTTTCTTATTGTCTTCAGAAGTTATGTTCATCTGTTTCAACCTGTGGTCCGTGTCTGCGCCTTGCTATTCCGGAACCGATCTTGACTATGCGTGTACTTTGGGTTGCCCATCTTACGAACCAAAATCGTACTCTGGAATTCTAGTCGACCTGTGGGAAATTCGTAGTACGTACCGCAACTAAGCACTCTGTTAATATTAAGGCTCATGTCCACATGCAAGCAATTTTCGATAGCTCTTGCTAACATTAATTAAACGCCTGTCTATTCATTCTTGAAATTTTTAGCAACTTTACTCTGGTCAATTTCTCTAGCAAATGGTTTTTGCGTAAATTGTGCGTCAACGTGTACACAATTACATATATAAATAAATTGCAAAATGCCAATTCAGAGTGCCAATTGCTGCGGTTGTGGTGTCCATTTCACTAGAATGAAAAAATTATTTTGGCAATGGCTCCTGCATGGCCGATAATCTAAAAACTCATTTTCATGCATATCATGTGACCACCAGTGTTTATGCCCATTGATCCGGTTTATATACTAATACGAAATACATGTTATCAATAGCCATGTGATCTTAATTTTAATGTCCAGTAAAATGCCACGACAAAGGGATGGTAAAAAATAGGTTGATTAAAACATGTACCTGGCTCATCTGAGGCGATGATTGTGGACTGTAAAGGGTAGGAGATTGTCCTGTTTGACCTTTAATTAGGTGAGCATTTGGATGGGTATCGAATAACTTTCTTTGTTCCAATGGTGATACGCCCAACAACAAAACTTTTCTTTCACGATTCTAATGCGACTCTTCTTTTCTTCTTCTTATGTCCTTTCGCGAGTTGCTTCCCTGTGCAAAGCTCCCTTGCGTCTTCCATCTGCACATGCACATATATGAATGGGTTCAGGAAAGGATAGAATTTAAAAAAGGTAGACTGGCGCGAACTACCAGAAAATCTAGAAGATTGTTTGCGATGTTGCGAAAAAAGGTTTTATTAATAAATTGAGAAGAGTTGTTAGAAATAAGCGTTCATAAGCAGATTTAAGTTTCCATAGTTACCTTGGCTTCCGGGTGAAGACCATACTATTGATTGACTGGATGATGAGGTTTCATCTACTATTATAATGCTGTTGGGCTGGCACTGAACCAATAGGACTGGGGATAGGAACTGATACCCGGAGAAGAGTCAGTGAACTGATTACAAGCTTTTGCGCGTTTTAAAAATAGAAGCTGTTATCAAGATTGACATAGGGTGTTTGATGATTTTCTAAAGTTTCCTGTTAGCTGTTATAGAAATTGAATTGGATATCTGTAACAGAAAGCCTAGGGTATTGGTTGAAACCATTGAAGACTCCCTCAAGGCTTCCACCTTCAAAGTACATGGAAGATTGGAAGCAATCAGCCACCTAAAATTGTCCACTCCACCAAATCATTTAAGGTTTACTGACTCTTCTCCCCTCATAAATAAGCACTCTGATACCCCATTCTATTAGTTCATTGCCACCTCAGCAGTTCTGAAGGTGTTCTGCATCCAACCAATGTCGGAGAGTCAAGTTAGCAATTACGGTATTGGCCGCGGAAGCCTACAAGATAGGTTTCTTCTTTACTCCAAACACGCTTTTCTTCCATGTCCAAAATTAATAAATAGACATTTGCAGCAAACATTTCAGAAGCATAAAGCAAAACTCGGTGTTTGCAAGTCGCAAGGGTATACTAACAAGTTCTGAAGTTAAAAATGAAACATCCTCATTTTTTTATCGTATGCCATTTACTGAATTTACTGAAAGAAGGCATTGACTTTTCACTAAAAAACCCGCAAAACTACATAACACAGCACTCAGTCACTGGAAAAAACTTCTGTCATCCGTCTTCTTTTACTAACCACAGTGTGCGCACACACATACACTTGCTGCACCATCAACGTAAGAGACGGGTAATTCAACGCCAAGCGAAGACACTGATAAAAAGTTCCTCCCTCTCTAACGAATGAAAACTAACATTATTTTAAGCACTTCATCAAGTGCGAGATTGAAGTACGTGAATTATGAGCAGGTGGTAAGTGGCGTATTTATTATTGTCATTTTCTCTGAATGTTCGAGGGCCAAACAAATAAAACCTGTGATAAATTATTTAGGGTTTTATTTGCCGTGAAATTTTCT
The DNA here is from genome assembly GCA_963966045.1 of Xestobium rufovillosum. NCBI lineage: Eukaryota > Metazoa > Arthropoda > Insecta > Coleoptera > Ptinidae > Xestobium > Xestobium rufovillosum. Next base: position 19,549,699 of record OZ014504.1, read on the forward strand.
GAAGTTATGTACTTTATATACCGTTCTTTAATAATACAAACTTTTATGCAGTTTCAATAATTATGAACCTTTACATAAAATAAAAGAATTAGATGATAAGGAATTATAACTTTATAGAAAAGTGATTAAAAATTACGACAGCTGCGAAGGTTTGTCCCCAGAAGTATGAGAAATCAAAACATGAATTGGTTTATTATTATTGTTTAGAGTACACATTTATTAAAAAATATTAGAGAATGCGGTAGTGTTGGGCACTATCGAATAAAAACTATCGAATTATTCGATAGTGGCAGACTGTTCGAATAATTCGATAGTTGCAAGAGTATTCGAAATGAAAAAGTAATGAACAGTTTCATTCGGTCGCTGAATCGAATGAAGACAGACAATATTCAACAAATAACTAAAAAGTATTCGAACGTAACGAGGAGCGGTCATGTCCTTTCCAAGAAACGAAACCTTTTATGTAGCGGAAATTTTTATTGCACTCCAGGTCAAAAAATATTTGCTCGTTTTAAACATTCTTCTACAAATTTAGCTCAAGTTTCTCTGCATTAACAGATGTGCATCTTTTAGATATTTACGGTACAAATTCAGCAATTTATTGCGTAGTCGACATTCAGGTTAAATAAAAAATGAGTTCTTACTCTATACACCGAAAAATAATAATTTAGATTTGCACTTTCTAGTATTCATCAATTTATACGGGGTGTAAATAACAAAATGTAAAATATCGAATAAAATGAAAATTAATGATTTTTGGGAGATAAGCGGAAACACGTAGCGTAGATTTTTATTTCTTGACGCATTCGCCCATACTTTGTTAAGAAATTGTGTCAAATGTTTAAGTCATGACGTCATCGATTTTTTTTAGTGGCAAATAGTCCTTCTCTGTTCGGATTCAGATAAAGTTACGTTATTGTGAACACGACAGCTTTGGGGATATTGATGTTTTTAATTTCTTGAGTTTATGAAAAACGAATTGACATAAATTTGTTGTTTTATTAAGTGGTTATCATAGAAATTTCATAATTTGGAATATAAGCGTCTACCAGGTACCAGGACTGTCTACAAAAATATGTACCTACCTATACCTTACATACACACTGAAAAACTACTGGAAATTAAATTTTAATGTTATCTCTTACTAATATGAAGATTCTCTGCAGACTACAAACTCATCACAATACCTTTTCTGATACATTCTGATTCAAAATATAAAAATCCGTTCTGGTAATAAACAAAAAACAGCTGAACACAAAATTTTGTAACAAGGTACATGAAAAATAACATTTACTGAAAATTACTTGTTTATCCGATATTCCAGTCCAGTTATTACCTACACACAGTGTATATTAAAAACATTATAGCTCGATTGACTACCACCCATAAAATTAAATTCCTGTCAAGTGTGGAAGGCAACTATACTTGCTACAAAGTTTGCTTTATTTTTTCTTAAGGATCCTAAGAATTATTTTTATTCGAAAGTATTTAATTATTTGTTATTACACAAACCCTCATATACCCAACCCCCAAAGTGCGATCATAAAATTACGGTACCTAAATATATCCCTATGAAAAAAATAAAACTATCTTTTTAGGATTGCTTCCTTAAAGCTTAAATGCAGAGTACCTGCTTTGCAGTAACCGACCATAGATAGCTATCCACTAAAAAGAACGAATAACTTTTTGTGTTACTCTTTTGCGAAAACATAAATGAATGAATTCGTTCGAATAAATTCATTCGATAGTGCCCATCACTAGAATGTGGACAGAATTTTAGAAGTACCAGAAAACGAGCAAGAATTGCCAGGTAAGTTTGTAGAGTAACAGTATCTTGCTGTACCTAATTCAAGTGCCAAAGAACTGAATCCCACACCATCTAGTCCGAGATGTAATCACTTCAAAGAACCTAAATACCTAGAATTTAATCATATCAAGCGGAGCATTAATACTGTAATACTCCTAGATCAAGAGTTAGAGAAAGATGCCACGGTTGAAAATGCATTTCCTAAAGGAAATGTTCCTAACTTATCAGAACTTAAATATTAAATATATAGGTATCACTTCCTGGACCAAGTAAAAAAAAAAATTTCTTTGTTTTGTTTAAAGATGTGATATAATATCACTGATATTGTAAGCGAAATACGAGGCGAAATACTAAACAATAAAAATAATAGAGGAAGATGAAGTCTCAAAATCTTCGTTTTAGACAGTTTTATTCTAGAATGAACTTTGCTTGGGAAAAATAGATTATTTTTCCTCATAATCTTATAAGTACGCATGGTTAAAGGCAACTTAGAAGAAAAAATGAGAATCGTTAAATTCTTTTGCAGTGTTTGTAAAGAAATTGTTGTGAACAATTATCTGTATAAAGAGCAAACGGCAGTTATAGAATTTGAGCAGGAATGAAGAAAAGTAGATATGTGACCTCCAGTTTTCAATTTATATATCGAAGATGCAATTAATATTAATATGGCTGAGCTCATTATTCTATTGGTGCTTTTATAATATACATGATTGTTTATACATACCGGCATGTTCTAGTGCTCGTAATATCCAAAATGTTCTTAGGACTTCAGGTACACTCAATCTAATCCATTCTGCTTCCACTAGTGCTGCCATCCCAAAATTGGATACAAAATTTCTACCATATAAATACCCGTTATACAAACTTTCCACCACAGAAATCACAGACGACCATAAAACGTATTTGAGTAAAGCTAACGGTATTAACGTTGCAAACACAGGTGCGTGGTATAATATATTACTTGAAATTGGTAAAATTGCTAAAAGTGAAGGTGCCATGAAAGAAACTGGCAATAACTTCTGAATTATAGGATATCTTGGTCCCAGGTGTATATTTACAAACACAAAAGTCAGTATACACTGTATGACATAATTCTGCAGAACATGACTTGCACATCCCGTGGGCTTCATGAGTTCTTCAATATTCAATGACAAGATGTTGTCAAGTATACTTATAGTTCCTGTATTCGACGCATTTGCTGCTGCCGTGACGTATCTTATGGTGCTTACGTTCGTCCAGTATGATACAAAAACCACCCCAACAGACATCAGGTACATGTAAACTATCATAAGATGTTTTGTGCTTAAAACAAACAAACATAGTGCTCCTATACAACCTGAAACAAAAAAAAATGCCGAATCATTCATTCAATACACACAGATTTCACACTGTCATTCTATTATCTATTATATGTTTAAATTAAATTGTTGCATATCACAAAAATGATAAAGGTTAAAGGTATTGTTATATAATACCGAAAAAGCAAAAATAAACCATTTACATATTTAAGTACCATTTAATACAATTTCCTACATTTTTAGACACATTTAAAAAAATAAAAAATCTACTTTTGTACTTTTCCAACAATTAAGCACATTTCTAAACAGAAATTTCATTTTACATTTGTTTAATTTAATACTTCGCTAACCAAATATAGAGTGACTATTTTTCAAAGGCAGCAAGTTGACAATTTGAATGTAAATGTAATATGTTGCACTCGGTATATTGATTAATTGTTTTCATACCTATTAAATCATTCTCTATAACTGTCCAAAGCATCTACTTACAGATGTAAAAGATTTTTTTAACTTTTTTAGGTTCACTCGCTACTTTTTCTATTGGTAGCCATATAAGTTTTAAATCACGACTGACGAATACGACATCATAACTGATGAATACAACACATTTAAAGACAGATTTATAGTTTCTGACTTACTACTGTCAAGACACATCGAATCATGTTTCGAAACATGAGCCAAAATGAAACAGTGCAGCAACTAGTTTGCTTGTTAATTATTATTGATGACACTGATGACGATTTACAGAAATTGATGATTAATGTTCTAACACAACATAAAACCAGAGCACTTAGAAAAGCAAAGGTCCCAGAAGGACAACGCATTTAGAGGTTTTAATTTATGAGAAACGACAAACGAGATGAATATGTGTTAACCCAAAAATTACCATTTATTACTAAGTTTACATACCTAAAGTTCCAAGTAATAGTCTCACTAATGATACTAAAAGGAATCTATAGAAAGTTGGATCATACTGTATAGGAGTTGAAAAATTAAGAGTATTTCCTTCGTATCTTTCGTTTGGTTCTTCAAAATCTGACAAATCATGCTCCGTTAATTCCGAGAGACCAAGTCCAACTTTCAAAATTTCGTCGATGACAAATAATGGAGGTACACGTAGTACTACTTCGACAAGGCCCAACACTTTTGTTCGTAACGACATTTCGTTTCATTTATTTCACAGAGAATTTAACCTGAAGCAGACTTGCACCTCAATTACGAAATGTTTGGAAAGACGTGACAGATTGACAACAGTAAAGATCTGTCGATAAAACAGGTTACGGCATTGTGAAGATTCGGATTTGTTCGGGATCTATTTTTCTCGCTTATAGGAACCTGTAAAACTGTCAAAATAGTAACCTGTAAATATATCTCGATTATTTTCTGTCGCCTATCAAATTATAGATGGGACACTAAGTGCAATAATATTAATTTCCAGTTTGCAACATACAGGGCCGGATTAACCACATGCGCCGCTGTAAGCAAATTGTTTGTGTGCCGCCTTCATTGAGCTAAAAATGCATTATAGGCGAAATTGTTGGATTTTTCAAGGTCAAACATTTTAAATGGAGAATTACAAATTCGAGTTAAAATTATATTCCGTCTCAAAAAAGGTTTTCTGGGTAGAAATTTTTGGTTTTCTGATATCATCCCCAACGACTGGCACTGCACAGTCCTCAACGCACACTTGTAGATGACAAACGGCCTAACAGGTGTTTACCTTGAGATAAAATAAGTCGATGGGAATCACCATGTGATTGAGAACGCGCCCTCCTCCGCCAAATCCCGAAGAAGCAAGCACGACACCTCTACACGACACACGTAGCAATTATTAATGAAAACGAAAAGATTAATATAATTCCAGACCAGACCGAGACGCTGCACCACCTTTTTAATTTTTAGAATTTTTGTCACCCCTAGAACGTGCCGCTGTAACCAGCTGCTTCCTATGCTTATTGGTTAATTCGGCCCTGGCTTGCAAAAAATATGTACATGGAATATTGTAATAGGTTGGTACCTACTTGCCTGCTGGGAAATATAAGTACGAGGAGATGTTGATATCTAAGTTAACCAAAACCGTTTTCATGATGCATAAAAGAAAGTTGTTGCTATTGGACGGTCTTAATTCTTGGAGGTTTATTGAAGTTTTTACTGCGTGGCAACAAGGTTGCCCAAATTGCTGAGTCCAACATCTTATATATAAAAATCAATTGCCGTGCGTTAGTCTCGCAAAAACTCGAGAATGGCTCGACCGATTTTGATCAAATTTTTTGTGTGTTTGAGTAGGTCCGGGGATGGTTTAGATTCACAATTGGACCCGGTAGGTGGCGCTGCAATCGAGTTCTAGAAATTTTTTACGGCTGGGCTGGACCGATTTTGATGAAATTTTTTGTGTGTGTTTAAGAGGGTCCCTGGATGGTTTTCATCCACAATTGGACCCGGTAGGTGGCTCTGCTATCGGGTTCTAAAAATTCTTTTACGGCTGGACCGATTTTGATAAAAAAATTTGTGTGTGTTTGAGTGGGCCCCTGTATGGTTTACGTTCACAGTTGGACCCTTTAGGTATTAGGTGGCGCTGCAATCCAGTTCTAGAAATTTTTTTACGGCTGGACCGATTTTGATGAAATTTTTTGTGTGTGTTTAAGTGGGTCCCTAAATGGTTTACATTCACAATTGGACTGGGTAGGTGGCGCTGCAAACGGGTTCTAGAATTTTTTTACGGCTGGGCTGGACCGATTTTGATGAAATTTTTTGTGTGTGTTTAAGTGGGTCCCTGGATGGTTTACATTCACATTTGGACCTGCAATCGGGTTCTAGGAATTTATTTTCCAAAATTCTTTTAATGTCGGGCAGGACAACGTCTGTCGGGCCCACTAGTACCCATATAAATATTAAGACGATAACGAGTATTGAGCCGAAAGAGTGAAACTAACAATGTAAAGGAGCGCAATATTCTTATCAAGCGGATCGTGAATAATGCGCAAGCGCATAAGTGCCTGAACTTATCGTCACTGGTTACCGAACACGTGGCGAAGCGTCATCTCCGTCTCAGCTGTTACCTCCTACTGGGAGGCTCCCAACCATGTTGCGTTTGAGACTGAGCGCATTCGCGGTACACGGAGTCCGCTTCACAAGGATTGTTTTCTATCTCTCTTTGGTGTTCACATTTTTCACTCATTGGTCTTATGGGTGAAGCTAGGCAAAGCTCCTTATATTCTTAATATTTATATGAACATACCACACGTCTGTATAACTAGTGCACAAGTAGAGATGTACCTAACGACTTGTTCAAATGGACATTTGCCGTATTTCGGGAGATAAGTGGCACGTCACAAACGTCAGATTTTCATTCCAAACAAAACAAAGCCACGTGCTTTCTGACGTTTTAACCTAACCTCTGAAATATAATTATAATTACATATAGTTGTTTTCAAGTTTTTACGCGTAAGCCCAACACACAAATTGAAAATAAACTGTTTTCACTGCAAAACGCCTAGAATTATATTGCAAAAACTAGTTTAAGACGTTCTAAATAATATCGATAAACGTCAAATGGCACGTGCTTTTGTTCTGTTTGGAATGAAAATCTGACGTATGACGAAGGCACTTATGTCCCGATTTGAGGCGAGGGGTGAACTCGTTAGTTCACCGCCCAATGACTCGAGCTTCGAGCATAAATTACAAGATTGCGGTGGTCATGAGATCATGCAGGTAGAAACAAAAACATTGCGTTTTCGGCAACGGGACTTGTGACTGCGACTGATCGCGGCGGCCAGTCCCTAACAGTGGGTGTTCTATAAGTTGAGTGACGTGATTAGAACAAGATTTAAAGTTCTATTAGTCATCATAATTTCTCACAGTGTTGAGATTTTAAAACTTTCCGAGTTTTCGGTGATGTAGGTACTCGCACCTGAGCGTTGGTGAAGTACCTATTTAAGTTTCTGGAGACATCTTCTACAAAAGTTTAGATTTGTTCCTATTGCCCCAGGCGTAAGCATTTGCAATGAGAATAGAGGAAGATTTAGGTTAGCGGTTAGGTTAGCGGTTAGGTTCCTATCACTCAGAACGGCGTTTTTTTAAATGGCACTTGAAATTTTATTTTAAAAAAGCTTTTTGCGTGCTTATGCACAAAGATATACTTTTCCAATAAAAAACTACAAAAAGTAATCATATGCTCTATCCTTATACGTAAAGGTCTAAAAGTGTCTCTATTCTCCCCATTTTATGGTACATATCTAAGTTTAATGGCTTCTAAGAGCAAATTTATTTTTTAATTGCGGTCTTACACATTGTTATTATAAATAAATTTCTACTTAATTTCGTCCATTTTAATTGAACTATACCCAACTTTTGTGATTTTGGCTAAGATTTTTAAGTGTGATTCTTGGGAACATTGATGGTTATTAGGTACATACATAAAAGCGTACCTACAGCACAAATGATTAAACCACGCAGAAATTTATTAAACAAAGAAATATCACATAACGTCAGCAAAATATAAGTTAAGTATCAAATAAAACTAACAATACAGTATAAACAAAATTTTAGGTAATAGCAAATATAACTATTAGAAGTTCGCGATCACTGCAGTACCTATTAGTAATTCTACCTAATTGTTTTTTCTTATAAATTTTTAAAACCTGTCACTTGAAAAAATAGGACCCCATAAATCCACGGCGGCACAGATAATGAAGAAAATTTGTTATGTTTTCAATGATCCAAAATGCACAAAATTAAAAAAAAATCATATGCAACTCGTATAAATCTTTACGTTCACGGTTAACAAGTATTTTTCCATTTTAACCCATTTTAACACAATTGGAGACACTTTTGATGGAGACACTTCCCAAATAACCTACTAAATCACGTGCAAATGTGAACCAAAAACGACTCACGCTTTCTAGTTTTCCGCTCTCGCCACCAGGGCGGCGTAACTCTAACCTTGAAGTCCCAACAATACAGGGTTTTTTAAATTTAGAAAAATTCTTCGGCAACGTAAAATGGGGGAAGATGTTCGAAGTGCTTAGAAAGGTAGGGATGAAATAAACGAACAGAAGAATAATATATAATATTTACAAAGAGCAAACGGCATAGTACGGCAGTTACAGAATTTGAGCAGGAACGGAGAGAAGTAGATATCCTGAAGGGAGTGAATCAGGGATGTGCGTTGTCACTTCTATTTTTCAACTTGTACCTTTATCGAAGATCCGATTAATATTGTTAAGGTCACAACAGCCTTAGGGATTAATATACAGGGCCAAACTATTAATATGCTCAGGTTCGCGGATGATATAGCAGTGTTTTCATCCAGCAGAGAAGAATTTTTAGGAATTACTCTGAAAGAAATGGAAGCAGTTTTGACAGAGGGCTACGGCATGAAAATCAGTAAAAAGAAAACAAAAAGCGTGATTTGTAGAGGGCGTGAAAATAGAACTAAAACTAAAATACAAACAGGAAATGAGAAGATAGAAGAAGTTGCGGGTTTCAGGATCGAGTTATGCTCGGGAGCGGTTAGCATATTTTGAAACACGCTAGGAGCATGGCGTGTATTTATATCCTAAGTAGGATTTGCCAATGTAGAGATGTCCAACGTTTTAGCGTGCTATTATTGTATTATATTATTGTTTTCGTTAATAATCGCGGACTTTCTTAAAAAAATACATTTTCTGACATGTCGAATGCAAAATTCTGTAAATTACAATAACTTTAGAAGAAAAAAAGGAAAAGGATCCGCTTGAATTCGAACGAATACTCCTCGCGCATTTTGGCACTGAGCCACGCCTGTTACTTGCTTTACATAATGAAGTATTAAAGCGCATGAAAATGGAAGTAGACCAGTTAGCTCAGCATTTAGCCCCCTCATGCTTCTACCATCCTGTGTTTCAAATTATTCGAATTGTTAATGTAGAAATTCGGAAGAGAACGACATTATACGGGGGCGAAACTTAGACAATAAGAGAAGCGGATCGAAAAAGAATGGAAGCGTTTGAATGTGGTGTGGTCGTAACGGGCGCCTCACCCATTGAGCTGCTGATCAGGGAACAATCTACGACGGACAAGAGAGGAATAGGGAAAGTGCGGGATGGGAAAAGGGAACCTACGGACGTTGAACCTTTAGTCTAATACCAAACATCAAAGTATGGATAGATAGACCCCACGGAGAAGTGGACTACTGCCTAACTTACGCTCTCTCGGCTCACGTCTGCGTTAGGGAGGATCTCTACCAGCGGAAAAGAGTGGTTTTGGACCGTTGTACTTATTGCGAAGGGGTGGATGATGCTGAGCATAAACTCTTTATTTGTCCCAATGGGGAAGGAGCCAGAGAGGCACATGATCTGCAAACAGAAAAGGTTTTCAATTCGGAAAATATGGTGACTGGTCTGGCAGCATCAGAAAAACATGGAAGCAAGCCTGTGGACCTATGGTACCATAAGAGACATAATGGAAACGAAAGATATGGGCGGCAGATAGAGGGTGAGTGTTCTCGGATTTCTTTTCAGTTCCTCAAGAAGTATCAAAATGTGCAAGTCCTTGCAATTTGATCAACTTACTGTATTAGAAGATCCCAATGATGTAAGTCGTAGATTTGACCAAACTGTATACATTTTGGCATGAAAAAATATGTGTAATAAAAATAAGTTTTTATAATTAATTACATGTCTTTGCCTGTATTGATTTTATTAAAAGGTTTTTGAAGAAAACAAACAAATGTGTTTGTATGAAAGGTGACATGAAAATAAGTGGTTTACAGGTCGGAATGTCTGTTTGTAGCTAAAAATAATGAATATACTTAAACGCATTTTAAAGACACATGTGTTAGACACTAATATGCTATCGCTTCTTGGTCATTAGATGAGTTTAAGCTAAATAGTCTTTACATCGTTTCACGTCAAAATAACGAATTAATCAACGTGAAGAGAAAGACGCGATTTGCCGTTTTATTCTTTTTGAACTATAAATAAACGCCTAAGTTATTTTTTTATAACATTTTGATTTATTGCAAGGCTTGTACGACATGTCATAATGCCAAAGATATAAGAAGTATATCACAGCCTTACAGGATTTAAGCCCGTTAAATTCTACAAGTATTTTAAACTCGCGAAAATAATGCTTAAATTATCGTTTATTTTCAGAGGTTAATATAATTATTCAATTAACCAACCTCTGCGACAATTGCTGATGTTCAAGATAAAATGAGGTAAAAATTAATAAAGTGGCATTTAAGAAAGTGTAAAAGATAGTGGGGTTGAGAGAGGTTTATTCCTACCGGCATGTGAAGCATCTGGCTTTAGTTTCTCTCTGTTCGAGACCATCTCGCGTGGTGAAGAGAAGGTGGATAATAATATATTATACACGAGTTTATAATGAATGCTATTATTACCGAGGACGAAGTTTATAACACGAGCGAGTGAAACGAGCGAGTTTTGTAATCATCCGAGGTAATAATTGCATCATTATAACGAGTTGTATACTATACTTTGTCCACGACTATCAAAACAGATTCCCAGAAAGAATTTACCTTCATTTCCCTTCTCCAGTGTAAGAAAGATTCATACATACGCTCTCAGGTATAATTTTCTTGGTTTTTTGGGCAATGAATCTAATGAGACAAGTTCTGCAGCTTCTTTTATTGCTGGTGCTGTTAAAGAAACCTCGTTTTCACCCTCACTACTCATTATATCTTCTTTTTTAGAATATGCATTTCAAATTAAAAGCAAACCATGCTGATTTGACGTTTCAATTTGAACTGACACATCGCGATCGCGGCCTACTAAATAAATGTAAAAAAGGGTCAAAGCGATGTTCCTATTGGTTTAGTGAATAATATTCATTAATCACTGCAGTGACTAATGTATCTAATTATGATTGAAGAAACACAAGTATAAAGAGTATGTTGTAAGATAGTCGTGGACAATAGTATATTATACACGAGTTTATAATGAAGGACGAAGTTTATAACACAAGCGAGTGAAACGAGCGAGTTTTGTAATCATCCGAGGTAATAATTGCATCATTATAACGAGTTGTATACTATACTTTGTCCACGACTATCAAAACAGATTCCCAGAAAGAATTTACCTTCATTTCCCTTCTCCAGTGTAAGAAAGATTCATACATACGCTCTCAGGTATAATTTTCTTGGTTTTTTGGGCAATGAATCTAATGAGACAAGTTCTGCAGCTTCTTTTATTGCTGGTGCTGTTAAAGAAATCTCGTTTTCACTCTCACTACTCATTATATCTTCTTTTTTAGAATATGCATTTCAAATTAAAAGCAAACCATGCTGATTTGACGTTTCAATTTGAACTGACACATCGCGATCGCGGCCTACTAAATAAATGTAAAAAAGGGTCAAAGCGATGTTCCTATTGGTTTAGTGAATAATATTCATTAATCACTGCAGTGAATAATGTATCTAATTATGATTTAAGAAACACAAGTATAAAGAGTATGTTGTAAGATAGTCGTGGACAAAAATGTTTTCTCAAACATTATTATTATTATATTATATTAGGACACAAGTGCATATTTGTTTTTAGAATGAAATTACATTTTTTGTTGCAAATTTTATCTCCCTATTATGCCTATTTCCCAATGCACTTTATATTTTCTTCATTTTTATTAAGTAGTAACTATACTGTCTTCAGAAAACAAAGTAATTTTCAGAACCAGATAGCGAGATCCAGATCTGACACCGCAATCCGAATCCAAGATCTGGATTCAAGATCCGGATCCAAGATCCTAATCCCGAGATCCGATATCTGGATCTTATAATAAAATCCGGATCTGGATATATCCGGATCCGGGTTTTTTCTAAACGGATCCGGATCCGTCAAAATTTATGGATCCGTATAGCACTAATAGGTTTATCGATCCCATGTATTTAAGACTCCGACAAACCCCTTTAAAATGAATCTGAAAACTGACTTCGTAGTACTACGCTCATTTCTAAAAGGTGAAAATTGAAGAGTTGAATTTTGGACAGTTTATTGCTCTCATGTTCAAAATAGTTCTAGGAAACACTATAGGTTTATCGATCCCTTTCACTTCAGGAGTGGGGGTTGGGTATTTATAGCAATGTAACGTAAGATTAGAGCATTAGAGTTAGATTGATCTTCAACTCTTGAGGATGCTGACGTTGTCAGCGAAACACTTGTTGAGTTTAATCACTGACTTTTGGCGTGTGGGGTTACCTTATTAAGAATTCATAGAAAACATTAGAAACTAAAATCCATGGCAATAAAATGATTAAGAAGTTCCTGTATGTGGACGACACTTTAGCCTGCTTTGCAAATACAAATAGAGAGCTGGATTGAATCAATTTTTTAACGATAAGTAAGATAGATAGTAAACACGATTTTGCAATAGTTTTAAGTATAGAACTTTACAGGTATAAATTTTATGATTTTGTAGAGATATAGTTAGGGAAGTACCAACGCCTGAAGAAGCCACTGTATTGGCGAAACAATTGTTACCTAAAATAAAACTTTGTGAAAATCGGGACAAGTTTGTCTTATTTACAATTTTATTACGGATTTTCATCAAATAAAGGCAGAATCAACCATTTAACCTTCTTTTTGTTCATTTTCACACTCCCTCTTTTCCTATCATAAATATTCTTAAAAAACATATTGTAAAATAAAATAAAAACCGTAATTCCTGAGCAATAACTTGAACACCTTGGGTAAATGACATCAAATAACATCAGCATTAATTGTCGTAAAATAAATTCCCAAACAAACATGGCTTGAAAAAAAATTACAAGCTGAACTCCTCGCTGAACTCTCAGTCCCTTTCGAGTAGGTACCTACCTACCGCACGCATGTTTTTGGAGAATACTCGTAGTGCAACAGTGTTAAACTAGCAGACAATTTCAGTTATTTAAAACTCCTCATGCATTGCATATTTATTTTTAATTGTTATATTAATTCCTAACAGAGTGTAATTACCATGTTTTACATTCTTCACATTTTTTAAGTAGTTAGAGTAATCTTAGCGTTTGTTTTAAAAATATCTGTAGCTAAATGTCAAATTAAGGATATAGGATGTCTAAATGTTTTTTGTTGACTTGCAACTGCTGCGTATAATGACGGATTAATGAATAGTAAGTAATTAATGAGGGACTGACAGAAACCTGTCTCTCTGCGTGGAAAGTACTTTGTTTCCACTAAGTTTTAAAGAAAAGTATTCAACAAACAGACGCCAGACTTGAACTTCAACATTCTAAGTATTATGTTTCTTCCGTTTTAAATGATTCCGTGCAGGAGTGAGTGCTAGGTATTAGTATTTTATTTCAGAATAAGATGTGTAAGAGAGATGAGGAAGAAGTCTGAAAAGTTTCAATCAAATTTCAATTCATCGAAAATTTTCAAGACTGGGGGAAACTTTTCAAGAATTAGTGAAAAGTTATAGCGTGTCATGAAACAGTAACAACAGCATTGATGCAAATCAAACGCAGTGCTCTAAACAGACAATAATTAGGGAGTTGCTAGGTGGTTGAGGATGGGCTATGGTGACTTGAAGCGGTCAGGTTCTCCAGGTGATAAGATGAAAGTGCTGACCCTGTACTGTTGTACCTACCCTGACCCTGGCATTGCACACTGGTAATAAACTGTTCTTTATTTTGATAAAAGTAATAAAAATGTAAAAATATGGTCCATTTTCTTCTCAAAAATAATGTGACCATCAGGCAATAAGTAATATTATTTGGTTTTTCAAAAAATTCTTATAAAGTTTTTAACTGTCATGAAATCTTTCATGGACGTTTTCAAGAATTTCACTTTTATGAAACGTTCCTCTGATTATTGTTAATAAGTAACTAGATACGTTCAATTTCTTTAAATACTGTTTTGCAAAAACGTTAAGTTTCTTGGAGAATAATAGAGGCATTTTTAAGCATGATTTCAGCGCCCAACGTATTCATATAGGGTAAATCAGGGTGATATGGTGAATCGGGTGAAATGGTGAATTACTCTATTTCTTTTCCAGACGCACATTTATGTCTCTGTAAGTCTATATGCCAGTTGTTTAAGATCATCTGTGGAAGATAAGTTCGAAGTATGCTTCGAGTAACGGGCAGAGTTGATTGTGGGCCCCTTAGGCATAAATTTCATGTCAGCAACGTTCAGAACACTAAATGTAACTTTTTGAGAAGATTAACCTTTTAATTTTTGTAACCTGACTATTGCGTCGGTTCAGCGTTGGCTGTCTCTTCTTTTGGGGACCATAATATATGCATCCAACTTTTATCTCCAGCCTTAATCTTATATCGCCAATAAACACGACCACGCTTATAATGTACTATCGGATGTTGTCAGTTAAGTTCGTTTCCGTTGTGTTTCTTTTGTAATCGTGTAAAGCACTCATCTTTCACACATCTTTTGGTATCTCAATCACAGTGTATCTAAAGTTCAATCCAGCAATTAAGGGTAAACTGTAGTAGCGAAGACTGGTCGTACCTCCGTATTTTCCTATATCCTGAGCCACCCTACGCATTTTCCAAAAGTAGACTATCGAACATCTCCAATTTTTGGCAATAGTAATCTAATCGGACACCTCAATCTTTTTTATTCCTATCTTCGTCTCTTGTATGTTGTGCACTAGTCCGTGTCTCAGAGTGTTCGTCCTACCATCCTATTTCTCCCATTCTTTATTTACTGTACCTACTTTTCTTTTCTCTAACTCCTTCTAACCTTGCCAACATTATCTATCCACTGTATCTTCGGCATGTATTTTAGTTTTAGTCCTGATTTAAATATTGCATGTTTTGAATGTGTATGGAAAATCATGCAACGATTATTTAGCCCCGATGTTTTGGCGCCCCCTGTTTTGGTTTTATTTTTGTTAATCTTCGTACCGCAGCCCTCTGTCAAAACTGCTTCCATTTCATCCAAAGTCAGTCCTAATTCTTCTGCTTCATCCATGAATATGAACATGTTGACCCTGCATTAATCTTGGGGGCGATTCTATCTTTAATAATAATAATCTCCGATATATAAATTGAAAACTGTGACGCATACGTCCCTATCTCACTTCCATCCCAACGTTTATTCCTGCTCCTATATAACTGCCGTGTGTTCTTTGCGCAGGTCATGTATTCTTATGTTCCTATATTTCATGCCTACACTTCTGAACTCTAATTCTACACAGACGCTCGTTCCTATTTCTATATATATTTTTTTATTATTATTCATAAAGTTAGATTGACCCATTTCCATATTTCTTCTAAACCCGAATTGACCGTATCCTAATAGGTATTTCTCCTGCCCTTTTCTTCATCTTTATTCAATTGTAGCTAAATTTTTTTGACTCACGGTAAGTGAAACTAATCGTTCTAAAATTCTCGTATATCCGCTTCTTTTCTTTTTGGTAGAGTTACTATGAAGTTCCATTTTTAATCTTACGGAATATCGCCTGATTGGTATATTATAGAATGAACTTTATCGTTTTCTTAAAGTTTTTATTGTCAGTTCAAACTCTTGCTCATTATAGGATAACATAGGTTGTTCCCCTCAACGACGATTTCCTTTATTTGCGATTTCAGTTTTAATAAAAATACGTAACAAAACTGTAGTAACAAAGGTAGAAAAGTTGACCCTATTTCCACACAAATCTTTTAATTACTTAGCTGTCTTTGAAAAGGATATCAAGTAGATAGAAGAATATTCTCATCGTACAAAGTATAAAATTGAATTATTCAAAACACTGAGGGTGGACCATAATAATAATTTTAACTGTCAGAATTTTATTGAGAGGGTACGTCGTTCGCAGCAAGTGAGAGAAGCTGTTTTCCGTATAAAATAAACGGAAATAGCGCCCTTATCTGCAACGCGCCGTACTAAAACACTGAGTGAGAGTCTATTCGAAAATAGTTTGTGTATAATTTCCGTTCTCGAGCCACTTGTTATAATGTAATAATATTACGGTATATATGAAGTGTTATACAGACAATATTCTCCAGAAAAGCATCAACAGTACACTGTTAAGTTTTCAGTTTCAGGTATAAATTAATATCGCACACGAGAATGCTAATTGGTATATCTCATACAGATTACCTATTCATTTAAAAACACACTCGTTCACGTCTGTCTGTACACAAAGTGTACATACAGTTATCGAAAGTTTCTCAGCATAAAATTAGTAACGCTAACACTGGAGAGTTTTTCTGAACTAGAATATCACTCCCTTTCCACCGTTTTACACCTGAGCTAACACCCTATTATCGAAGATGGAACGGCCACCAAGTTTGGACTAGACCAGAATGGAAGCAGTTCATAGGGCTTTCTTCGGGCGGCCATAAACGCTATGGCATTGCTTCAAGTACTTGTATTTTTCCTTAAAACTTCGGAGAAGCTTTCTCACATCAACGAATACTTTCACAATCTGGAGATAATAAGTACGGAGGCCAACATCTAACCATTTCCGCGTCTTCTTTGGATCTGCCCCTACTCTTGAATATGATCCCACGTATCCCAGAGCCTCTGTGTTGAAGGGCATGTGTTATTTCGGAAAGACGTCTCTCAGGTCAAATATACTAATCAGGCTTTTCCGAAAGTCTTCCAACGTAATCCGTCTAGGACAGTCTTTACGAATTTGTCGAACCTGGTCAACGCACTACAAAGAAGGAAGGGCATTACTCACTGATGTAAAGTCACAAATCAACACTGGCTAAAAATGTCGTCTCTTCTGTGTGTCTCTCGGATGCAGTTCTGCTGTGCAGTATTCGCTTAACAAATCCAAATCCGAAAAGTGCTTCAATTAAGCTATTTATTGTGTTCAGTGATGCATCATCCATTCTAGGTAGACGATAAATATCCTTTTTCGTTACTTTATTAAGAATTTTTGAATTCAGAAGTCTATTCTAAAACTCTTGGCACTTTATTTTTGCTCCATGGGAAGAATGGGCATAAATCCTATCATTTTGGCGCTTGTAGTGCTCTTCTGAAAATTTTTTCGTCTGTGAAAAGGATATTTTCATGACCATTTCTGGCGTGCCATTCAAAAAGCCGCTTTGCTCTGGTTCGTCTGATTTCTTTCAAAGCCGGAGTAAGTAAATGGCCTGTTGATCGTCGGTAAGCCCTCATATGTAGGTCTAATGACACGAGACATCGATCTTGTTGATACGTTAAGCTCACGGGATAGAATTCTCTGTTTTCGAAGCGGATTTCTGCGATTTCGCTCCCGAACTGCCTTAACGACAGCTGGAGTCCGCACGCTTCTCGGGCGTCCAGATCGTGTCCTGCCTTGGGTTCCTGAGAGTTCGCCATAACGTTTTATGGCTCGATAAACAAACATTCTCGAAATATTTAGAGGTTTCAAGAGTTCAAAAATTTCTGATGGCGACTTTCCGCATTTATGAAGCGCGATCACATTGACTCGGTTTTCATTAACACCCCACGCCATGCTTATAATGAAAATCGAGCAAACAAATTCATGTAGAAATGTTCATAAGATATGACAATTATTCTAGAACTGTCCAATATTCATACCACAAGCCAGTTGGTTTTCCATCGCCAACTATGTGAACATAATATGTAACAGAACTTATCGCAGGACTACGTATAAAACTCAGTTATGTAAACAGACTACCAAAAAATAAACAGTGATTGTAATAACAACTTGAAAATTAATATTTCAAATTTTGTGACGTTCTGGTATACTTACTCGTAAATAAATAACTATATAATATTATCGACGTTTCGTCCCCGTTCGGGGGCTTTGTCAAGATATGAAAACGTATAAAAATATAAAATTGACAATAAAGTATTTGACAATTTTTTTCCCAAACAATAAAAACTATTTATATGGTAACTATGATATAAACATATATCTTGACAAAGCCCCCGACCGGGGGCGAAACGTCGGTAATATTATATAGTTATTTATTTACGAGTATGCCAGAACTTCACAAAATTTGAAATATTAAGATTTGTTCGGCACAAATTAAACGAGAATTCTTGAAAATGAAGTTTAAAGATTTCATGTTGTTCATGAAAAGTCTGGAAAAAATTCATTGTTTTGTTGAAGAATATCCTCAAATACGTATATTTTATTTTTTTCTTGAGCACATTTTAATGTACAACTTACGTAGATACGGAGAATTGGTCTAGCACCGCAATCTACATCAAATGATTACTGGACAAGAAATGATATGTGACCTGCAGTGGTTTAGTTATCAGAACAACCGCCCGGAAGTGTCTTTACAAAATGTATCCTGTCTGAGCACAAGCCCCGCCTCGCACGAATATATCAACAATAAAAGTCAAATGAGTGAAAATGTCTCTGGCGTTGATGGTGATGACCTTTCTGTTCTTTTAGACCTGACCGATTTTTTGTTCATAAGAAAAAAGCTGAATCACTAGAACAAAACAAATTCACCGCGGCGACACGCGAACCCCTAGACTTACACTTTTGTTAAGGACGCACATAACCACTGAGCCACGAAGGTGTTGCCGATCGCATTTAACTAAATAGTATCTAAGCAGTCGCTTTTTTGATATATGGATGGAGGTGTGTCTTGTGTTAGCGTTGGTTATATTTAGTGAATACGCCGCGCCGCCCGGAAAGTGGGAAACCTGGGTTCGAGCCCAAGTTGCGTGTCCCTGCATTTTTCATGTCTTCTAATTAAACACTAATTAAACACTAACATTAAGTTTGAGTTATTTGTTATATTTATTTCTCTGTGTATTAAAAACCAATATAGAAAATGTTTGAAAACAGTGTAGGACCAATAATATTTGTATAGTAAGGTAAGGGTAGCAGCAATCGTGTACTGAATACAATATCCCTTCAACAAGCAGCGAAAGGAAATTCAAAGTTTCCAGTCGTTTTCAGTGAAATAAATGTCCCGTTCGCATTCACTACTTCAGACTACGTATGAACTGGTGTAGATGGTAGGAAATTACAGGACTACTATCTTTCATTTTACGCCCCAAAATTTCTTATTCCAATTTCCTGTTCGCGTCTGTCAGTTGTTATGAGTCATTTTCTGATAAGGCTTCGTAGCGACTATTATGCAATAGAACTATTATACAAAGCTCCTTATCAGCCGTTATATGTCATGCGGTGGGGAATTGGTGATGGTGGCACTGCTGTTCCTCGCTTCACTTGCTTTTACTTACTCTTGTGCCTATCTATAGACTTCTCATTGTGTTGTTACACCTATCCACCTAAATTCCATTTTAGTACCTAGTTATCTGTAACAAAAGGCCAGTGCTTGTTTCAATGTGTATACTTGTAATTTTCGAAATTAACTACATTAAAGGCAACACTTAATATCTGCGTTGCAATTTTATTTAATTTACTTAATACAAAACTTGCAGAGAGTATAGAGCTGGAAAAAGCAAAATTACAAAATAGATAAAATTAAAGTTAAAAGATATTAAGCTCTTCTTGATTGCCCCTTACTTTATTCAATTAATTGCTATAATCTGGCTTCCTTAATGGGCGGATATCACATTCCAAGTAGGTACTATACCGATATATCTGATACCATAATCTGTTATCGATACTGGTATCTGACTAAGAGATGCTTTTTAAATTTTTGTAGAAAAGTGACATTAATAATAAACTAAGTATATTTGAAAAAATTGCAGGCGGCTAATTTGCTGGTGATTTTCTTTGTAAAGTGTGCCCAAACATTAAAACTTTTGGCTAAAAAAATTATCTGGACAGTCGAAACTCCATCAACCTCGACAAGTATTCAACACTAGTGCTGGCAGCAAAAATCGATTAATCGATTAATCGATTTTCGATTAATCGCGATTTTGGGAAAAATCGAAAACGGATTAATCGATTTTTAGAGTCGACTTTAAAAATCAATTTTAAAAGTAGACTTTAAAATCGATTTCTAAAGTCGACTTAAAAAATCGATGTTTAAGTCGATGTTGACTTAAAACCGATTTTCAAAATAGGTAGATGGTTAGGTCTTTTTAAATAAATTATAAATAATTAAATAAACCTTTTGTTACAGACATAGGACACCCTCTTAATTTACAGTACTAACTTGCGCTAGTTAATGAAGTATAATAAAAATGTTTTATATCCATAGCAATTGAAATATGTACCATTCACCTTCCACAGCAACAAATGAACAAACCCACTTTTTGTCATTTATTGCAAGATATTTGCAAGATGATTGGACAAAAATTACAAAAAATTACCAATAAAGTCAGGTCAGCAGAATTTTCCAATCCAATTAAATAAAGGACTAAAAGCTAGGATAGGGGCATGTATGTAAGTTACTTTTATATAATTGATAAAATTTGACGAATGGCGATATTTAACGTCAAAAAACATCGAAACCGGGTGGGAGTTAGACCAATGTACGGTTAACAAAGTGGGTTTTAAATTCAACAAGGCAATCAGATGTATTGTGTTTCATTAAAAAAAAAAACAAAGTAAGGTGTTGTGCAAAAGAAATGGGACAGCCTGTATAAGTGAAAATAATTTTAAAGCAATATTCGTCAAAAAATTAATGGGGGTCTTTTATATAACTTTTTTCTCTAAAAATAATAAAAATGGAGCTATGGAAGAATCAATCTTAGGCGAAACAACCTGTATGTAGTACTCGCCGTAAACTTCTAATGCTCACGATTCCCCGGCATCGCAAGAAAATATGGGTGCATCCCACGAGATCGAAATCCCACGAGATCGAAGTCCCATGAGATCGAAATCCCACGAGATCGAAGTCCCACGAGATCGAAAAATTCCGTAACTCGGGGACAGCGCTAGTAAAATGGCAACAGCGCGTATCACGGGAGAGCTCGGATATCTACGAAATCGAAACGAACTGGTGTAGTTCGTTTTACACATATTACGAAGCGGCACACACACTTCTAATTATATAAATTATTCACAATACAGGACATTAAGTGCCTCCGCCATACGTCAGATTTTCATTCCAAACAAAATAAAAGCAAGTGCCATTTGACGTTTATCGATATTATTTACAACGTCTTAAACTAGTTTTTGCAATATAATAATGGACGTTTTGCAGCGAAAACAGTTTATTTTCAATTTGTGTCTTGGGCTTACGTGTAAAAACTTGAAAACAACTATAATTACATTGCAGAGGTTAGATTAAAACGTCAGAAAGCACGTGGCTTTGTTTTGTTTGGAATGAAAATCTGACGTTTGTGACGCGCCACTTTTATGGTGTATTTACAACCTTTATAATGATTATATGAATATTCTGCACACTGACCCCAAATAGAGTGACCGCAGTTAAAAAATAATTTTTCATGCTCCACATAATAACTGCTCCACACTAATAATTGTCTGGTGCAACTTGCCCTTCTTCAGCGTTCTACATTGGATGGCGAATTGTTTCCATTGTTGGTTCTAAACAAATAGTAATAAATAATAATTTACTTATTTTCGCTTGTTCTACTTAGAAAAATGTATTTATTTATGGCGATAAATATAAATTATCTTAATAAAATCCGGAAGAAAATGTCACGTTAATTTTTAGATATAGGTAGGTATCATTTTGTTCCTCCCAGTCGCCCTCCCAGTCATCTTCTGGTATATAAAATATTTGCAGCAAAAAATTCTGGAACACTATTATTATGGCTACATAATCCGAAGGCAATGTACTAATAACCTAAGCAGATGAAAGCTAAACTCGCTAAACTACATATATTATTATATTCTCTACAACTCTTAGCAGTTGCTACTACGAATTTTATGAAGTTTTTAAATGTTTACACTATCTGACACTACGCGAATACTATAAAAGTCTCGCCAATTGTTGTGCCCCAGACAGACTGCCCCACGTATTAATTTGTATATCCCGCTTATTTGGACGGTCGATTGCTACCAACTTCAGATTTATAAAAAGAAAATCACTAAAACGTGGTTCCGTGTAAAGTCACCCATGAGCGGCAAAGTAACCCTGCGTTACGGTATTGCTCGTAGTGACGTTGCGTTTATTTAATATCCTAACTAGGTTTTGCCAAGTAGACCACTTCCACTTTTACGCGCTTTGACGGACTGTTAAGCTTCATGCCATGCAAGCAACAGGCTTAGCGCAGTAATGAAAGGCGCGGGCACTTCCAAGATGCGCGGGGAGTTTTTGTTCGAATCCAAGTGGATCCTTTTTCTTTTTTCTTCTAAAGCTTATTGTAATTTACAGAATTTTGCATTCCATGTGTTATGTCTGCTGGCCCGTCACGAAAGGTGTTTGTTTAAAGAATATCCGCGATTACTAATGAAAACAAGAGAATAATAGCAGACTAAAACATTTGCATTAGCAAAACCTAGTTGGGATATAAATAAACGCAGTGCCGTTGACGGCTGACGGCGCTGGCGTGACGGCAATCTGCGATTTTAGAAAAATACAGTAGTTCGCGACAAAACACCCCCAGAGTTCCACATACTGACGTCAGTATGTCCCATTCCAGTGGTCCCCAAAAGGTGCGCAATGACCATGACCATGACCAACCATCCTTTACAGTAAACCAAGCTAATGCCCTGATTTTTATTAAGAGTTAAACGGATAACGGAAAAAGGCGCTGCATCGCAAAAATACGGCTATAGTATGGCTGTGACAAAAGTGAATTCACTTTGGCTGTGACTGATGAGTATTGACCACAAGGCACTTCGAATTTTATCACAATGTGTCAGTGGGTGTATCAATTTGATGTTTTCTATTTGGTATTAAAATTGGTATACCTAGGTATTTTTTACCTAGGTATTTTTTACTTCCATGTTCCGTATAAGGAAATGGAAGTATTGTATTACCGACAAAAATTCGTGTCCCAGATAAGCTCAGATTCGTATTGTACTAGCTTCAAAACATCGAGAAAAAGTTTTTTTAGCTGCGTGTCTGTGCGTGCGTGGGGGTGTTTAGGTGCGTGTGTGTGCCCGGATTTCTTTGGCTATCGATAACTGCCGTAAAAACTAACGAATTTTAATTATTTTTTTAGAAAAATGCGTCTCAGCAAGGACTATGGATTTTGGTGATAATTAAGTTAGGCGTTCAATTGTTATCAACATTTAAAATCTTCAAATAAATATTGCGGCTAAACTATTAGAAATATGAAAAAAAATGTTTGGATAAAAAATGTTGCCTACTTTAAGAACAAAAGATTTTGTTATTTTGTTAGGTACTTCCAATTTTCCCCTAACTCAATTATTTATTAAGTTATTTATTAAGTTATTACCCATTATAAATTTGACACTTCTGTGCTATAACCGAAATTTTCTGATTTGCCTTTGACTAATGAACATTCTTAGCCTTCAGGAAAAGCAGGACGCACATGTAATGAAGATGTTATTTGACCAAAGCAAATAAAATTTATTTAAGAATTTTGGTATTTTAAGAAATTTTGCAAAAATGTTTCTTCTTATAGATATGTCAATATTATAGTTTATGCTCTAGGGTTTATAATTATTGTATAGACAGTATCCTACAATAGTGCCAATTTGCTAGATACCTACTCGTGATTACTAAACCAATCGTTCGTAAAATTGCCGATAATAAACAGAAAATTATTGTTTTAAGTGTTCTCTTGTTATATACAATGAACATGGAAGTCATGTATGGTTCTCCATACCTATTTTTTCAATACTTGTTATAAACGAATTCAATGTGAATAAAACATTTTGTCACTTGATGCCACAAATTATTTGATGTAAGTCTGTTCTTTATTTCGTGAATAAAACGTAAAAAATACAAAAATTTAAACCTGAAAAGCAATAATAAACGCCAGATTGACAGATGATTAGAACTTTAAAACAAGGGAGTTGCTTAATGATAATAATACTCGTAGTATTTATTTAGTATAAAACATCTTGATAAATTGTCTACTTCCGCATAGATTTCTGGTTTACGGGTTGTGACAAGAACCGTACCTATCTGGAAATTGATGGCCTTATTTTTCAATCGGTTTAATTTTCTCAAAAGTAATTTTCAAGAAAATTTAGGAATAATTTCCCCATTGATTGAAAAAATTATTTACTGGGATGTAAGAAATTACAGTAAATAAAAGCAATGTTTTCTGATAATTTTTTCAAAATTAATGAAATAGAGAAATTTTCTCTAGTTTTGTATTCATTTCATAAAATGTCGAAACCGTTCATTTTCCTTACCGTTTTCGTATTTTCTTATTAGTAATAGAATTGTGCCGCCTTGCACAGATAAGGGCAGAAGTTAATTTCGATCTCGTGGGATTTCGATCTGATGAGACAAAAATACTTTTCTTTACAAGCGATGTTGCCACTTTACCAGCATTGTCCCCGAGTTACGGAATTTTTCGATCTCGTGGGATTTCGATCTCGTGGGATTTCGATCTCATGGGACTTCGATTTCGTGGGATTTCGATCTCGTGGGACGTCCCGGAAAATATTCAAAAGATCGTTCTCTTATAATGTTGTGTCTTTACTAAATCAATTTCACTCGTTCTTGACTGTTACTTGTGCTGCCGTGAAGCATAAACTATTCAAAATTTTCATTTACCAGCAGTAGCCTTTTATGCAGATCCCTTTTGCCCATTTTTGGCTTGCATTGTGTGGGTCTTGCGTGGTTGTGTTCTTCTTCTTCCTTCTCTTCTTCTTGCTTCTCTGCCTTTCCCCGCAGACTCTTCTTTTCTTACTTGCTTTCTTGAATTCTGTTTTTTGGCTTATTTAGGCAGGTACTATTTAGTTAATTTCTAGAATTGTTATCATTTTTTTGTTTTTAGTTTAAGTCTTAAAAAATTGTTATCAAAGGCCCATAACTTTTAAGGAAGCAGATGTACTAAGATAAATTGGATGAGATCAGTTTCTTTTCAAGGAAACTGGATTTGACATCCTGGATACCGCCACTCTTGTCGTGTTAACTGTATATTCAAAATCGGTTTTCAAACCAAATTTTAAAGCCCATTTTAACATAGACTATAAAAGCTGATTCTAAAATCGACTTTAAAAATTGATTTTAAAAATTGATTCCAAAATCGACTTTAAAAATCGATTTCAAAATATAATTTAAAATCGACTTTAAAAATCGATTCCGAAACCGACTTTAAAAATCGATTTCGAAATCGATTTTAAAAATCGATTCCAAAATTGACTTTAAAAATCGATTCCAAAATCGAATTTCAAAATCGAATTCTCTATCGTCGATCATTCGATTTTTCTAAAATCGATTTTCTCAAAAATCGATTAATCGATTTTACATTTCTGTCGATTTTGCCAGCACTATTCAACACCTATTATACAGGGTAATTTTTTATGTGGTGCTAACATGGCTATCTTTTTAATCTTAATAGATACAGGTTCGGTTAAATGGGAGAAAAGTTGCGTCTATTCAAGCATAAAGAAGTGCCGTTTGCAGAAGTTGATTATCTTTTTTCGTTCTTGAGATAATCGAAAAAAAAATTAATTTTGGCTTTTACATTTGTGTTCATATTTTCCTTATTTGGCATTCAATATTAATCTGCAAAAACTTTCTTGAGACGACTTTTCATCCTCTTTCCATTTGTGGTAGCAGAAAGTTTCTTCAGAATCATCATCAGGTTCATTTTTTCTTATGGCGCCATCTTAGATTTATTCACCATGAAATAGCCCATTTTTTCTGAATAAAATGATGTAACATATTTGTATGTTTAAATCGCATTTAGGCCCAGAATTTTAATAAAACATGATAAAAGTGGTTTTTCCTTGTAATCACAATTGCCATGAAAATAAAAATTTATCTACTTTGTCAACTCAAACGTCAAGAAACTTTTTTGTGTTTTATTGGGTTACAATGGATTACTCTAATGACGAATAGGTTGGCATGTTATTTGTTTATGCTACTGCCAGAAGAAACGCGACTGCAATGCATCGTATCCGGAACAAACACAACCCCATCAGTGTTACTTTCGCAAATTGGAACGCAACTTACGCGACAATGGACAGTTTATGAAACCTAAACGAAAAAAGGAAAATCTAGTTACGCAAATATGCGAAAATAGGTATTGAGCAAATGTATTAATTAGCATTTACCGAATTAAAAAATTTAGAAGGTAAAGATGTATCCCTGCGTGAAATTGAGCAGCATAAGTAACGCTGATGGGGTTGTCTTCGTTCCAGATACGATTCGCGATGCATTGCAGCCGCGTTTTCAGCATTTCTTCTGGCAGTAGCATAAACAAATAACATGTCAACCTTTTCGTCATTAGAGTAATCCATTGTAACACAATAGTATTAAAAAAGTTTCTTGACGTTTGAGTTGACAAAGTAGATAAACTTTTGTTTTCATGGCAATTGTGATTAAATGGAAAAACCATTTTTATCATGTTTTACTAAAATTCTGGGCCTAAATGCGATTTAAACATACAAATATGTTATATCATTTTATTCAGAAAAAAATGGGCTATTTCATGGTGAAAAAATCTAAGATGGCGCCATAAGAAAAAATGAACCTGATGATGATTCTGAAGAAACGAAACGGAGTAGGTACTTTCTGCTACCACAAATGGAAAGAGGATGAAAAGTCGTCCCAAGAAAGTTTTTGCAGATTAAGATTGAATGCCAAATAAGGAACATATGAACACATAATTTAAAAGCCAAAATTTTAATTTTTTTCGATTATCTCAAAAACGAAAAGAGATAATCAACTTCTGTAGACGGCACTTCTTTGTGCTTGAATAGATGCAACTTTTCTCCCATTTAACCGAACCTGTATCTATTAAGATTAAAAAGATAGCCATGTTAGCACCACATAAAAAAATCACCCTGTATAGCCTCCAGCCTAACATAAACAGTCATGCGGGTCATGCAATCCATAACAGGAAGGAATTAAATTAATTGTCATTTAATTTGTAAGCCAATACCAACTATTTATATGTCGCCAACACTCTTGTAAACACGCATAAGCATATTTTCTTGAGACTGCCGATCTAGCAAATTCCAAAAATTCATACACAGTAATCTGCACTAGTAATTTAGTTGTATATAATGTTATCCATTGTTGGCAATAAAATCAGTTCATATTCCAATTTTGATGTTACTGTGAATCCCTTCATCGCTACAAGTGGAAACCCTTGATGCTCAATATGCGGCCACCAGCCTCAGCCTCAGCTGTCGAACGCGTGGGAATCAAGGTTCCACCCTTCTGGGCAGCAAATTGAGAACCAGTTTATCCTGGCAGGCCTTACTAACGACGATACCAAATTCAATATTACGTCTCTGGACACAGACCAGAAATTCACCGCCGAAGTTCTGGACTTCCTGGTGGAGCGGCCCTACTCCAAGAAATACCATAAGCTGAAAACCGAACTCATAGACCACCTGAGTGCAAGCCGGGAACAAAAAAGAATGCAGTATGGCAGTTATTGGAGCATGAAGAGATCGGAGACAGAAATCCGTCCCAATTTCTGGAACATCTCCGCACCCTGGTCGGATCAACAATCCCAGAAGCCAAGATCCGAAAACCATGGACAGGGAGGATGCCATCATTCATGCGGCCCATACTAGCAACCCAAAAGACGATCGACCTGGAAGCACTAGCAGAGCTAGCTGATGCAAGCAGAGCAATCATGTCACACACAAAAACGTAAGTGATGTCATAGCTAGTCTTCGCCAAGAATTTTTTGCCCTGAACAACTCTCTTGTTCGACATAATCGCTCACGCTCAATTTTTCAATCACTTTCCCGCCCTCGTGTATGCTCTCGCACCCTCGATGGTATCTGTTGGTGCCACCGCCGTTTCAATTTGAGGTGAAGAAATGCCACCCTCAAGCCGTTTTTCTAAACCGGAAAACTTTAAAGCCAGTCACCAGTAGCAGCCTCCAGTGACTTGGCTACCCCTACGTCAAGCCGGGTTTTCGTTTCTGATTAGAACACCAGTACACAGTCTCTCATTGATACAGGCTCTGAACTCTGTGTATTCCTCCGTACGAAACTTCATGGTCCACGACCTAAAACGTCGTACAACTTCCAAGCGGCTAACGGCACCCTCATCCACACGTATGGTTTTAACACTCAGTCTAAAGAGAGATTCATTACCGCCGACGTATCCTAACCCATCATCTTCGCAAATTTTCTAAGCCACTACAACCCGCAATCGACGCCTCCTAGATCCCCTCACCCAAATCTCTGTCCGTGCGCAAAAATGAATCTCCAATGGTACTTGCATCCAAACAGTTTCGGGATCCACTTCTCAACATATCATCCTTCAGCATTTCGCAGAAATAATCCGACTATGGGGACACCCCATACCAGACAAACATTCCACCCAGTATCACATTCGCACAGTACCAGGTCAGCCCATCTGTAGTAATCCTCGACGCCTGCAACCTGACAAGTTGAACATCGCCAAGAAAGAATTTTACGCGATTATTCAGCTGGGAACATCACGTACCCCAGAAAGCAGTTGGTCATCATCTCATCACCGCTCCATATGGTACCAAAGCATGGTGAAGAATGGAGATCGTATGGAGATTATTGAGTTCTCAATGCCCGAACCATACTTGTCCGTTGTCCCTCACATCGAATATTTCGCACACACACTTCGTGGTAAAACAATCTTCTTCACTATCGATCTGGTAGCATCCAATATTCGTCCTCTTTGCCACAAAAACTTTCCGCAAACAAATTTTCAATGCCATTTACAATTATTTATCTCACCCCTGCATCAACGCAATGGTCAAATGCGCAACTCAATGAAACGTCTGGCCGTCCATTAATGCCGATTGTGAAAATGGGCAACTTTTTGAAAAATACGTATAACTTTATATTTACTTCAAATATTTCTTCCACTTCTCAACAACGTTACCTAACTTCCTAGCTACCCACGATAAACAACCAATTTCAGACCGAAATACTATTAGTTATTAACTTTCTTTGTCCACACAGGACTTCGGCCTGATGATCAAGACAATCACCCCATTTCCAGAGAATAACAATTTCTATACATATATCAGTTGTGGATAGTGGCAGCAGTTGGAGGATTTAGAAAAACGTTAATTTCATTTTCCTGTGTCATTTTGGTGTATTATTTTGCTTTTATTTAACCCTCCCGATAATATAAAAGTTTTTTTTTAAACGCAGCTGGGCTCTGTGTTTTTCTTTGCTTCATATCCATATCTCTCATCCCTTCATCTATATACCATCCTGCGTTATTGGCTTCCTGAATAGTAAAAATCTTTGACATTTCTTCTCTCCCGGTTTCCATTGCAAAATGAACCATCGACACTAACGAAATTTGTAGAAAATACCCATTTAACCCATTTAACACCCCACATAAATGTAAAAATGATTAAAATTTTAACACTTATTTTTAGGAAGCAGTTAAACATTGCCATTTTGCAGCAGAATTTATTTGGCGACAAGTAGCAAAATTGACGTCACGCCGCTCGCAGCTGCATGCTGCACGTGTGTTAAACAGAGCTATATCCCGACTTTTATCAAGTCAGTCTCATGCACGGGACAATTAAAGTTTTTCTCCCTTAATGTGTGCATTAGGTGAAAAAGGGAAATAAAAACGGGCCAAATATTTCTAATTACGAAATAAAAAAGTTGTTCGATTGCCCATTGGTCTTATTTTCGTTCCTCGTTCACAATTTTTATTTTTTTTTGAATTTTGACATCATAGCCTTCTGTCAAAAATGCTTCTATTTAGTTCAAAAATATCTCCAATAATTCTTCCTTGCTGGATCACAAATGCTAATTTCACAATATTATGTACCACAAATCTGAGCATTCATCATCTGTATCTGCATGTATATTAATCAATTCCAGAAGTTTCTCCATCCTTAATATTATACTAATCGTTACCTACTTCGACAATGTTGACAATGCGCATCCATGTCTCACTCCCTTCCGCATATCTACTTGACTACGTTTGCCAGCTCAATTTGCCAGTCTTATGCAAGTTTTATGTGACCCTTCTGTCCCTATTCCCATATTTTCGAGCATTTCGAACACCTTTTTCCATTTTGCGTTGCCCAAAACTTTTTCTAAATCCACAAATCTTTTAGTGATGATCTTTCCTTTGTTTGCTTTTTCTAAATTATACATTTATACTACCCGTAAAGTTGGGATAACGTCGTATTAGTCCGAACTGAACTTCCCCTAATATTTTGTCCGCCCTTATCTCGATCCTTCTTTAGTTCTTTGTACAATACTAGTTAAAAAATTTGACCCGTATACGTAGCAAGCTAATCGTTCTAAAATTTTGGAATCTACCCCCGACTTTCTTTTTTGGTGAATTTACCATGGTCCGTTTGTAGTATTACGTAATCGCGCCTGTCTGGTACCCGTGTTCAGTTTGAAATTGCAAGCTTCGCGCACTAGTCCTAGCGGTTAACGACAATTTTGGCCGAAACCCTGCAAATTGTGTTAAAAACATGAAACTTGGTGGGCAGCTTAGATAGTTCAAATTAAGAGATTTTGCCCGCAGTACCCAAAAAATACCCGGTAGGAGCAGCTCAGGGGCGGAAAATACTCCAACGGGCTTGAATTTCAAAAATAATGAAATAATAACCAATGTGGGCAAGTAATATGTCATTTTATATTGATTTGATATCGCTGAAGTCAATTCAAACCATATTTTATTTATAACTATAAAATTTTCAAAATTGCGTCCAAATTTCCAATTTTAATTAAAAATTTTGTTAAATTCGCTAATATTAAAAAAAATTGTAAAATATATAATATTTTTATTTAAATTGCAGGCTCTTAACCTGTTCTAATGATATTTTTTGGTATCCCCAAAAATTTCAAAATGGTTGCCAATTTTGAAAGTAAAATTTATTTGCAGTACCTAGGTACCCTGTTGGATATGGATGGACGAACTGAGGGCATTATAGAAATTTAACTTTTTGTTTCTCTTTTTATTTAACATGTCGACAATTTGTTTTTGAAGATAACTATACCTACATATAGGGTGTGTCACGACGAGTTCCTATTAGACGTTTGTGGAGAAGCGCATAATTCGACTAATAATTAGCTCTTGCTAATACTTGGACCAAGCGTGTAAGTATACAGCAAGCTGTATTGCATAGTTCGAGTGTGTAGGGCAAAGCAACGTACTGATGAGTCTCGAAATGACGAAACCAGTGGTCTACGGTTTTCTATGCACATTCGAAACATGCAATATTGAAAAACTTCTGACATACATAAGACTACTTCTGGTAGAGCAGAAAAGTACCTACGTAGTGATCTAAGGATGTTTCAAGCCCGACGATATGTTTGGGGTAGCATCCCATATAAGATCTCGTAGTACCCAAAATCTGGATTTAGTTCTATAATCCAAAGCCTGGGGGGGTACTTGCCCGAGGAGTAGTTGTTCGAACGGTCCAGTACCACACAGAATTTTGAAAATTTGTAATATCACGTTTTCAAATATTCTCTATTTAATGAAAATAATGGCAACTTAATCCAACTTCCGCTTATACCGGAAGTGGCACTTATATCGACTCCAACTAAAATTTTCCGTAGAATCCAAAAAGTGCATAAAAATGGGGACGTTCCATTTGATTTTGTTGAGTTCTGGCAATATCTTCATTTCTCAGTTTAATGTCGCATCCTAATCACTGTGCGTATATAGTATTTTCAAACTTTGAGTTCACTGAACTTTAATTTAGACCTTTGTCATTAATGCTACCGCCGGCAATTGTTTCGATTTGAATTTGTTTCTCTTGCCGCAGACCCCAAAGAGTACCCTGCAACTGTAAAAAAAATGTGAAAACTCGCGTATATCTTGGAAATTTTGACATTTAGAGGTTATTTATGTTACATAAAGTCCATCTAAAATTTTATGCAGAACCGGAAAGTGTAAAAAAATTAGGTATTAGTTCTATTTAAAATAAGGAAGTTAAGTGCCACTTCTGGTATAAGCGGAAGTTGGATTAAGTTGCCGTTATTTTCATTAAATAGAGAATATTTGAAAACGTGATATTGCAAATTTTCAGAATTCTATTGTGAGCGCTTCTCTACAAACGTCTAATAGGAACTCGTCGTGACACACCCTGTATGTAGGTATAGTTATCTTCAAAAACAAATTGTCGACATGTTAAATAAAAAGAGAAACGAAAAATTAAATTTCTCTAATGCCCTCAGTTCGTCCATCCATATCCAACAGGGTATAGGTACTTCAAATAAATTTTATATACTTTCAAAAATGGCAACCATTTTGAAATTTTGGGGAGACCAAAAAATATCATTAGAACAGGTTAAGAGCCTGCAATTTAAATAAAAATGTTATATATTTTACAATTTTTTTAATATTAGCGAATTTAACAAAATTTTTAATTAAAATTGGAAATTTGGCCGCCATTTTGAAAATTTTATAGTTATAAATAAAATATGGTTTAAATTGACTTCAGCGATATCAAATCAATATAAAATGACATATTACTTGCCCACATTGGTTATTATTTAATTATTTTTTAAATTCAAGCCCGTTGGAATATGTTCCGCCCCTGAGCTGCTCCTACGGGGTATTTTTTTAGGTACTGCGGGAAAAATCTCTTAATTTGACCTATTTAAGCTGCCCACCAAGTTTCATGCTTTTAACACAATTTGCAGGGTTTTTTTGTTAACCGCTAGGACTACACGAAATTATTTGTATCTGATGTGCTGTGTATTAATAGGCGAGTTGGCGTTCGGGTGATTAGGTTGCTGCACCACTCTTATATAATACACCCTCCCCCTCCTCGCTTGTTTCCCGATTAGGAATTTAGAACCTCCTAGGCGAATTTTATTTACGTTTAAAATAACGCAATGTGTTAAACTTTCACTTTAGACATTATTTATTTTTGCATATAACAAAAGTTTCGCCGAAATTCAGCGTTCGAATTGTATTTATTTTTCTCTTTCTCTTTTAATTTTACATCATAATATAACCAACGGATTCAAAAATTTCATTATTAGGTTAACGATTGCCCAAACAGGAGTCAACCAGTCAAATTTACAGATTCAAGTTCAAATTTCCTATTTTATAAACTGCACAAAATTTTGAGTTACTCTAATTTCCACCTCAAGTTCAATTTAACTTGTTATGAGTTTATGTGTGTTATATTTTTCTAGTTTTTCCCAAATTTCATTATTATTTTAGTTTTCTTTTGGACGTGAAGGTCACGTATATCTTCTTTCTAAAAGTTATTCAATTTTAACATGTTTTAGATAATTACAATATTTTACCTAATAATAGCTTTTCTTGGTGTTGGAATAATGGAAACAAACAAAAAACTGTAACAGCTTATGAAGTGTTAATTTGAAGGCGCACCCACATGTTTTATTTGTTTCTTAGTTGCTGTACTGTACATACAGAATAGGTTGAAATTTGAAATATCTTAATAATATAATACCAAACAAAAACCTTTTGAACGAATGTCACAATTATTAAGAACCATTTTTCAGTTAATACGATTTTAAAAACATTTCATTCACTACCTAACATTCTTGAGCATCTAGTGAAAATTTTGGTCGACCGTGAACGTAGTATAACAAAACATAATTTATGTGCGATTTTTAACCTCAAATGGCATTTCTAGGTGTCACAGACAAAGAATGAAGTTTATTATTAAGTCAGGAGTGCTGCGGACGATAAAGACATCATAAACCAAAAATATCATAGTTTTCATTCAGCATTTCTGCTTCCATTCAAGTAAAAGAGAATAGCACAGCAAGATGACAAAAAGTGTCAAATATCGGGAATAAATTGGGTGTTTTCTCGAGCTATTGTACGAGGGTGGCTATTCTACATTTCGCTAACCTACATCATGGGAATACGCGAGAACATTAATCTTCATTTGTTACCAACCACTTCAGCTATTTACCTCGTCGTCATCCCGCGTAGGTACCCAACACGTTATTACGCTACACTTTATTATACTACAAAGAACAAGCACAATGAAAGAATTTTAATGAATTGTGAGTCTTTGTTACACATTCTTCTTCAGTGTATGATTAATATCATTCATTTAGTCTCAATTATAAAATATTTACAAGATAATGGCGTTTCCATTATTGCGGTCTGCGCACCTAAATATGTTTTAAGGTAATACCTATTGGTGTTAAATATAATATTATTAACTCGTATTATACCTAAAGCAGCAGCAGGTTTGCCTATAAAACGGAAACGTTTTCCGGGCAATCAAAACCTTGCAAAACTAAAACTGAAGGCGCGCGTTTCATAAATGGTTGTGCTAATGGTACTTAGTGGCAATTCCTTTTTACTGAGTAGTAGCAAAAATCCACCATAATCCAGACATCGGAAGTTTTGGTAAAAATGTTCGTGATTCTGGAAGTAAAATAAAAACAAGTTGGTTTTGAAACTTCTATAGGTACCTACTTGGTAATGATATGAATGATATACTATCTACATTACGTTGTAGAATAAGAGAAATTGCATGAATTCTCTCCCAACTAGATGAACCTTGAAACAAATCACGCTGAAGCGTGGAAGTTTTTCCCTCAAAAATTCAACTTGTATACATATAATGGTTAATGGTTGCTAACGGAGACTGAATGAGAGGAATATAAATATGCAGTGTTACATCACATAGGATATAAAGCATTAAAAATATATAATACATTGAAGTGAAGAAAATGTAAATGAGCACATTCCATTGGTTCATAGACCGACATCCGTGTTAGCGATTAAATTGTAAATAAACGTTATTCTGCAATAATGAAGTTCAGATCACATTCGACTTTTGATGTAACTGCAATTCACATGTGAATTTCTTTTTGTACGTCACGTAAATCGCCGTGACACTCCTATAGGCTATAACCAATCAAAAAATTTCTATTGTTGTACATA
Organism: Xestobium rufovillosum; assembly: GCA_963966045.1. NCBI lineage: Eukaryota > Metazoa > Arthropoda > Insecta > Coleoptera > Ptinidae > Xestobium > Xestobium rufovillosum. Next base: position 19,584,539 of record OZ014504.1, read on the forward strand.
TATCCAGATTGTTGTGGTGCGTAAAACTTTAAATTAAGAAATGGTGTATGTATTTTATGTTTCCATGGCAACGCTCGTTCAAGGACTACTGTCTGTGCACATTTATCTAGAATAAACGGGTTTAATCTTGTTTTACAAGTGCAACTACGGCGAGTTCTTGCAGATAAAGTACAGTATTCAACTTTTGAGTTATGGCTATTAATAACTCGCTCAATGGATAATTTAGAATAAGTATAAGTAGATAGTGGTGCCCAAATAAATTTGACGAATTTTAACTATTACAAACAATTTTTAAGAATAATATGTTCGGGTCACACACTTCTCCACATGTTCAAGTGAAAAATTTGTCTCATAAAGGGTTAATAAAATCTACATGTTGAAACAATAAATACCAAACACATATTTATTTTAGAACTAACTTTAAACTTTTGTATACAGGGTGATTGGGGAGGATCCCCCAATATTTGGAGAAGGTGGTTAGGAGACCAAAACAAACAAAAAAGACTAATAAACACATAATAATGTCTTTATTGTGGGCACAACAATAAAAAGTAAAAAATACAATCTTTAAACAATGTTGCCCACAAGGCGAAGTTCAGCTTAGCTGTTCTTACACTTAACCCTTTGACATGGTCAAATAACAACCATTACTGAGATATTATTGAAAATAGTGAATTAATCGAGGAACTAATTATAATGCATTAGTGGAAAAATGTTTATTTTGTATAGTAAATTACAACATCGATTATAGAAAAATACAAAAACCGAAATAACGTAATTTAATTCTCAAAAATACCATCGCTCACTTCGATGCATGGGGGCACCGGCACCGTCATGCTGAAAGTACATGATGTTGCCTTAAACCCAATGGTACATCGTCCAGTAGATCTGTCAGATCATTTTCTAACAATTCTAAATACCTATCCAGCTCCTCTAAGACGACCTTCGAGCACAACTAGGCCAAGTAAAATTGATTATTAATCATGCCACACCACATGTTAATGCTAAATCGACGCTGAAAGCAGCTTTCCACCGTGGCCTGCGCATTTTCATCTGACCAGCGATGTTCGTTGTGACACTTATTTACTCCAACACGAGTGAACAAAATGTTTTTGTAAAGCTCGCTATAGACTATACGTGTGTTCGCGATTCGCGATGCGCGATTCGCAATGCGCCGGCAATTTGTGAATAGTGTGTATGGACTTATTCTTTCTAAATCGATTCGTAAACAACGCGGTGCGTGTGTTCGCAGCGATTCGCTCTTGGAGGCGGTAAATTGACGAATATCAAAGGACGCGCATTAACACGAATCGCTGATTCGTCAAAGTTCACGCTCATGCATGCTTTTGCGTGTAGATTCATCTGTTTAATTTGAGTTCGCAAATGAGGAAGATCGTTTGCAGTCTCTCAAATTTGCGCATCGCGAATCGCGAATACATGCATAATCTGTACGCTTTGATTTATAAATACTACGAACTACAACGAATCGGACAAATTGCGAATCGCGCATCGCGAATCGCGAACACATGCATAGTCTGTAGCGAGCTTAAAACGTGCGATTTCTGTTTGTCCAGTTGCAAAATATCAACCGCGAAACATCAACTGAAAACAACTACAAGAACTGAATCGGCATCAATGGTGATACGATTAATTAATTTTGGTAAAGACTACTTATTTGCAATAATATCTCAGTAATGGATGATATTTGACCATGTGTTTATTAGGCTTTTTTGCCCATTTTGGTCCCCTAAACACATTCTCCAAATATTGGGGGATCCTCCCCAATCACCCTGTATAATGAACACACAATAAGAGTTAAATTCCATCTAGGTGTCAATTAGGTGTTTTCAATTTCATGCAATTTGTTTCAGAAATAAGAACATTGTATTGACTAGTATAGGACTGTGCGATTATTACATTTCATAATCGATTATAGATTGTTGTAAAGTAATCAGTGTTGTGCACATATAACAGTTTTTTATCTAGATAAGAGAACAGATAATTACGAAAAATATTATCTAGATACAGATAAAAGATGATTTGGCAAATGATAATCTAGATAAAGATAATAGATGAAGTATAATTATCTAGATAAGTCAATAGATAATCGAGTTAGGGAAGGAAATTTTATCAGTCTATAATCCTTGACACTTTTCAAGTTGTTTATTATATAAAAGTACAGACGACCATGGTATCGGGTTCTTAAACTACCAACCCATCTTCAGGTCAAGAAAAGATATCATATAAAGTTGCTATGACTAACCAAAGGCAACACTCTGCCGGGCAATCAAGTCTGGTCCGCAGGAAGGTTGGAAATTAAGCAGCTAACAAAATTTGGAAACGACCGCTGCTGGGGAAGCCAATTTCCGCAGTCGGAATGTTCCGAAGAGACTTTTCCTTTTGACAAACGTGGTAAAATACCCGTGGTTAGTTAAGCCAACCAACGAGCAGCGTGAAAACATGAAAACGCACGGTGGGTCACCAAAGAGTCATCCATCTTGCACATCAGAACCGTCAAACTGTATAAATATGGGATCCCGTGTCCCTTAGAGATGATGTTCATCAACATGGATAAACATGCTCCGAAAACTCAATAATAACCTCGATAAAATGGAGAAATTCAGAAGATTCAATAGATAATCGTAGAAATTTTTTTATTTATAAATTTAAAGTGATGGTTTAGGTACATAATTATTGGATTTCCGGTTCCAGGATATATGTCCCATATTGTGATATTGTAATTGTAAATTAGGCATAATAATAACGGATTTAGTAAGTATCTTACCTTAATATACAGGGTGATTCAGAACGGGCGTGCCAAATTAAAATGGGTGCTAGAGGAACTCTAAATAAGACGAAAAGTTTATATGAACATAATGTTGTAAAGTGACTACTAACAAAGATGTAAAAGTTTTAATATTCTTTTTAATATCGTAATGTAATAATTAATGTGTTTTCTCGTTCTTCTTGTTAGTTTTGTTAATGTTATTCTTAACAAACCATTATTTTTCCATTTTCACTTTCCTTGCTTATCGGTGAAGCAATTATTGCATTATGGAAAATTTCAGGGCATGTGCACGATTTCACAAAAAGCTAGGTACTTCATTCAAAAACTAAGCATTTTACGAAAAATTTTGAAGATACCAATTTCTTCCCAAATTGAACGTAGATTTCAAATACATTAAAATCACCTGCATTCGCCAGTTGCGTAACATTGGATTGGGGAAATAAATAAACGGCCTACCCCATAGCAACGCTACAACTGATTGGGCTAGCAGAGCAATTTTGTTTGGAAAATTAGAACTTGGCAAATGAAAAAGACACCTTAAATTTCAACTCAATAACTTTCCTAGTTACTAAGATAATAAAAAAATATTTAAAAAAACTTTTACACCCTCTATCTTTGTTAGTAGTCACTTTAGAACATATGTGCATATAAACTTATTTGGAGTTCCTCTAGCACCCATTTTAATTTGGAACGCTCGTTCTGAATCACCCTATATAATATAGCTTAGAAAGATGCCGACCTAAATAAAACAAATTTACTGAAAAATAGGGATTTTGCGCGTTTTATGAAGCTACGGATGATCGATTTTTCGATTAATCGATTATTTGATTAATCGATTAATCGATTAATCGATTATTTGATTAATCAATTATTGTAAAATCTATAATCAAATAATCGAATAATCCATTATACTTCGGTTAATCGATTATTTTGCACAGCCCTACCAGCAACTATCAAGCTAAGATTCAAGCGGGACTTTTCAACATTGTACCTATGTAATGTAATGTACCTACTGATATTTTAAGGGATTAGAAATTTTTCGTTTGCTATCTGTTTTCAATTATTCAAGATCATGCTCGTCGTCACAGTAATCAATAATCATGGATAATATGCGATATATCAGTAACAAAAATAATACCTCTAGAATAGCTTACCATAAGAAAGTACTTATTTAATTAATCGATGGAACAAAATATTCAATTAATCGTTTAATTTATTAAATGATAGATTAATCAAGTGGACAATTGATCAAATAAACGATTAATAAAATAATGGATTAATCACATAATCGATTAATCAAATAATCGGTTAATCAAATAATCGAACAATCGATCAGCCGATTAATCGATTATTCATATAATCGATTAATCGTTTTTTTGAGTAATCGATAACCGATTAACCGATTAATCATTAATTTAATTAACTGATTATTCGATTAATCGATTATTTGATTAATCAACTCGTTAATCAATTATTGTAAAATCTATAATCAAATAATCGATTAATCGGTTAATCAATTATATTTCGATTAATCGATTATTTTGCACAGCCCTAGTATTGATTCAAAACTTTTGTGACATAGGTGTTATAAAATGCAATACCTACCTAACGTCTATTTAAATATTATAAGAATTCGACAAGAACTTGCTCCAACAACTACTCCCCTGGCAAATACCGCGACAGGTATTGCATTACAGAACAAGTCCTTGACGATTGCGTGTACTAAACGTAAACACAACAACAGGAAGCCCCCCACTATTAACTACTGTGGGCAAGATGAATCCAATAGATGCTCCTAGCGTACACAAAAGCAGTATAGTGCCCTGCTATGGCCAAATATAATGAAAAAGAAAAGAAATGATTTGGTTTGTTCGCCCACAGCAACCGCATATCATGATTTCGCTCTTTTGGAGCTCATCAGAACGTTGCATCTATGTGCAAACAAACCAAACCAGCCTCTAGTCTTAAAGGCGAGCGGGACACATCAGTAAGCGAGCGCCAACTCCAAGGAGTTGGCTCTCGCTCACTGACCGCCCCCTCTAAGACATTTCTAGTCAATGTCGAAGAATGTAAATAAGAATTCGACAAGAACTTGCTCCAACAACTACTCCCCTGGCAAATACCGCGACAGGTATTGAATTACAGAACAAGTCCTTGACGATTGCGTGTACTAAACGGAAACACAATATAACATTTTTTTTCTTTTATTTCCTTAGTTGTATTTCGCAGCTGTTATTAGGTTTCCCTTACTTGGTTTAATTGTCCTTATATTCACGATTTCCGATATAGATTTAATATTTTGACTTGGTTGTTGTCGCGTTAAATGTTTATGTACCTAAAATGGTTTTCTTGCTTAATACCTCTATTCAATTAGGTTTGTTTACTTACCTTTGGGCCCGTCCCGCTTTTCTACCTCTTTATTATGGCTAGTTCCCATCTTTTGTATTGGAGGTTCCACTATATTTTCCGCATTTACCTTCTGTGGGTGACATCTGACCGCGGCACTGGGTATTAATCTGTCAGGTTTCGGTTGATAATTCTCCTTCATGAGCGTGCATATGGGGGTTTATGTCTTTTCTTCATATGCTTTTCTTGCTGGTTCTGTGGCTTCGGTTCATTTTCGTCCACCTGAATAGGTTATATCGATTTATGGTTTAAGTGCATCCGTTCTGTTTGGCTTTGATTTAGGATTCTTTGAGTCGTACCCTCTTCTAATGTGCCGCCCCCCTTCTATGACGCCTCTGATTTCTTTTAAACTCATCACACGCAGGTGGGTTCGGTTCGCTTTCGAGTTTCGGACATTGACGTGCATGTTGGTGATCGACGGAATTTTTATATTCCATTAGTGCCTTTGTGCGTTCTTCAATTTGTGGGATTTATTCGATCATCAGCGTTAGGAATCGTCTATATTGGGTTCTACGTTGTGTATGCCGTTTGTGTTTAGACGATTCATCGGATTCTTCTGGATTTTCGTGCACGTGTCCGTTCCCGAGGTTTCGAAAACCCTCTCAAAGGTGAGCCATCCTCTAGTTTTATTCATTTCTATAGCTTTCCCTGTCTTTCTTGGTACTATTTGGCGTCTTCTCTTTATATATTTTTAGGGTTTTATCCGGGGGAGTACTGACTCCGACCACCCCCGCTCCTGGTGTGCTTCTTACAGCCAGAAGTACGTGGCATAAAGCCGTAGCGGCCCTCCGTGCCCACGCTAGAATTTACCGCCAGGGCCTGGACGACAGTGATTCCAGGATTATATAAAATCTAAGGTTAGACCAGTCCTTACTGTTCCTGCTAATTGGTTCCGTGTCGCGGGAGCTAAGAGCTCCGCTGTCCAGTGTAGCCCGTCGCGGCGTATCGTGACATAAAACTTTCCATTTTCCCATTTATTATTTTGTTTTGTACCTTCGCATCTAACTTAGTCATTTTGAGTATTATACATAATTATATTTTGTACCTTTCATTATCACTCAGTAAGAATAATTTATTCATTCCTTATTTAGCTATTAATTATTATTAATTTTGTAACGTCGTAATCGCCGTGCTTGGGTCGCGTTTTGATTATGGTTTTTGGTACGGGTGTACGGGAGCGCCTGCGTGCATCGAAGCTTCGACCACCTTGCGTCCTTGCGTCATCGCGTCTTGTCTAATTTACGGTTTTGACCCCTGCACGCAGACTTGGGTCACGGCATTGCGTCGACTTATCTTATTTTGTTCACTGCTTCACAGCTCATATTAGTTCCTACTTCATTGATTGTGTTTTCTAGCTACTTGGTTTTGATAAGCAATATTTGGCGTATTTTTGCGTTATATTGTACATGTATTATTTTCCCTTATGTAAGAACCTTGTGCTGGTTCACATTGTTAATGAATATATTGGGTAAGTTCAACTTATCTGCCTGTGTTTCTTTTAGTCCCGCTATTATAGGTCCCTCACTTTCTTATCTTTTCGTGATTTTAGTTATAAGTAGATTGGAGGCGGTGATTAAGAAAATCACGTGGCGCCCGCAGTATTATCCTTTTGTGTATCTTAGCCCACCCCTACTCTCCGTATGTGCTAGCCGCTGCCTCTATCTTTCAGGACCTTTGATAGTTTAATTTTCAGTTTTGTAACGTGTCCTTTTGGCACGTTATAACAACAACAGGAAGCCCCCCACTATTAACTACTGTGGGTAAGATGAATCCAATAGATGCTCCTAGCGTACACAAAAGCAGTATAGAAATCATGATATGCGGTTGCTGTGGGCCAAACCAAATCATTTCTTTTCTTTTTCATTATATTTGGCCATAGCAGGGCACTATACTGCTTTTGTGTACGCTAGGAGCATCTATTGGATCCATCTTGCCCACAGTAGTTAATAGTGGGGGGCTTCCTGTTGTTGTGTTTCCGTTTACTACACGCATTCGTCAAGGACTTGTTCTGTAATTCAATACCTGTCGCGGTATTTGCCAGGGGAGTAGTTGTTGGAGCAAGTTCTTGTCGAATTCTTATTTACATTCTTCGACATTGACTAGAAATGTCTTAGAGGGGGCGGTCAGTGAGCGAGAGCCAACTCCTTGGAGTTGGCGCTCGCTTACTGATGTGTCCCGCTCGCCTTTAAGACTAGAGGCTGGTTTGGTTTGTTTGCACACAGCTGCACAGTACTGATGAGCTCCAAAAGAGCGCAATCATGATATGCGGTTGCTGTGGGCGAACAAACCAAATCATTTCTTTTCTTTTTCATTTCATTATCTAAATATTCTCGCGTAAATATACATTCTGACATACATATATCTACAAATTAATTTTGTTTCAAAATAATTCGTATATAAAAATAATAGATAAATTCATTTTGACCTCGGCCTGTAGGAAAACGAAAGAATGTAAGTAAAATGCTCGAATGACAGTGACCTCTAATAGAGAAATGCCGAACTCTTATTTTTAACCCTGAACATAAATCTTAACTTTTTCCTTCAGATTCCTACCAAGCCATCCTATCATCCTAAATAATTTACGTTGCTTAATTATTTGGGCTTCTTCTTTGAAAATATACCTAACAGATTTAGTTGCGGTTTTCGTGGAACTGCATTTAAAGGTGCAGTCTGGGATCTTTGAACTGATTTATCAAGAAACAAGAATTGAATTCGTTGATAGAATATAACACATGATCTAACAATAAAATTATCAGTGTTTCGAAATAACATATTTACGTAGATTGTACTTTGAATACAGACAGTGCTAAATCTTAATGTTCCTGTTTGATTCATAAAAATACAGTTTGAGCAACGGATCTTTAGTCGTGTATGTTCTTAGAAGCCGACACGAATGCAGTATTTTATTTCCGTCCTAATACGCAAATCAGGATACCGGAAATTCGATGCATATACGTCTTTCGCAAATGAATCAATCTAGGATGCACCGCGCAGCATGCTCGATTCGTCGGGATACCAATAACCAGAGTGCGTAGGACGCAGCTGTCACTTGCTCTTACTGTCAGTGGTGTCACCAGTTTCAAGATTATTATTTTTGTGAAGTTAGTAGAAGCTATATTGATCGCTAAAATCTAATGATCACTTGTATACTGAATTTGTGTTTAATTGCGCCACTGTAAATGCTTGGCAACAAATGCAGCATTGATTTGTTGCAAATTTTCAGATTGTCCCACCAAAAAATCAGTCACCAAAAAAATAAAAGTTTTTGATTATTAGTAGTCATTTGGTTCCAAAAAAGAGGTTACCTGGAAAGTTTACCGGGAGTTTTGAAAATGGGTAGTTTTATAGATTTCGATGTGCTCTTTCCGAATTTCAACTTTGCCCCTCGTATCTTTGCCGCTCGCGCCGCCATATTGGAAAAATTGCGCCTAAAAGCAGTTTTTTGACAATATCTCTTTTCCGACTCATTCCACGATAAAAACATTTATATACAAAATGAAACTAGAGAAAATTTCCTACAATTTATGTAATAACGTTTTTTTCGTAAAATCGATAGTTTTGGCGTACGAGTGCCGCAAAGTGTAGTTCAACACACGTTTTGGCCAAAAACTCATTTCCACACCACCTTGAGGTAGAGTAAGCAGCGCGTTTTTTTATCGTGGTATCCCCAGTAGGCCTAATCCACATGCAATTCACTATTCCAAAATTTAGCGCATTCTCCTTCGCTTCGCTGTTCTTGATGGACCAGGTGTTGCGAGTTCATTGTCTTTAGTACCGATCGAAACGTCGCTGACCGAAATTTCTTCCACATCATCCGCGATGGGATTTTCAGTTTCATCGCAATCCTCTTCGTTCTCGATTTCATCATACGTTTGCTCTAAAATAGTCTCCGTTTCTTCCTCTTCATCGCTATCTTGTGATGGAACTTGCGAGTTATCACAGGTACCACTACAATTCGTGCATATAACGGAGCACTTTAACCCAGCCTTTCTGCAACCACAGGCTTTCTGACATCTCTTTTTGCATTTGCAAGAAATAAGTTTTAACAAGCTTTCCGGAGCTGGGGGCTCGAGTGTGGTGACAAGAATTAGCCCATTCTTGTTTTTTTCCATCCCCATTAACATTGAGAGCTATGCAACGTAGAGAATGTGTGCCGACCGAACGGTTGTCATGGAGAAATTGACATTTCGTGCAGATGGCCAATAGAAATATTTAGTCTGAGTCATCAGTACACGTCTGTTGTTTCACAGTATCGTTTGCATTTATAGAGCCATGGCTTCTAATGAAGTGAACTAATGTTTTATTAATTTGTGCTAATTCATTGCAAGAAAGTGAAGTGATTGAAGTGAAGGAAAAAGGGTTGGAGACTTTTCGTAAGTCAAGTATTAAAAGAAAGGACAACAAGGATAAACTGTGATACAACATCAGCATTATTTAATGAAGGAAAAATGAAATTTATTAATGTACTCCGAAAAAATCCAGATTTAAACGAGGTTATCCAGGTATTCAAAAATTTAAATGCTGATCCAGAGATCATTGCTAAAGCTGGAGAACGCTTCCTTCTTGAATTATATAGTTACAGTAATGTGAAAAGTAAGAAAAGTATGTCTTTAAACAACTATAGATATGCATGCTTCACAACATCAGCATATAAAAGTAAATTTAATATTGCGTCGCTACCACCAACAGAAGCAGTAGCACGACAACATTCGTTCCGAACCTATCACCAGGTTCAGCAGTGGTATGGGAATGAACAAAATGCAGAGCAATGCGGATGGAAAAGAAACAAGAACGGGCTAATTCCTGTCACCACACTCTAGCCCCCAGCTCCGGAAAGCTTGTTAAAACTTATTTCTTGCAAATGGAAAAAGAGATGTCAGAAAGCCTGTGGATGCAGAAAGGCTGGGTTAAAGTGATCCGTTATGTGCACGAATTGTAGTGGTACCTGTGATAACTCGCAAGTTCCATCACAAGATAGCGATGGAGAGGAAGAAACGGAGACTATTTTAGAGCAAACGTATGATGAAATCGAGAACGAAGAGGATTGCGATGTAACTGATAATCCCATCGCGGATGATGTGGAAGAAATTTCGGTCTGTGACGTTTTGATCGGCACTAAAGACAATGAACTCGCAACACCTGGTCCATCAAGAACAGCGAAGCCAAGGAGAATGCGCTAAATTTTGGAATAGTGAATTGCATGTGGATTAAGCCTACTGGGGATACCACGTTAAAAGAAACGCGCCGCTTACTCTACCTCAAGGTGGTGTGGAAATGAGTTTTTGGCCAAAACGCGTGTTGAAGGTTATTACATAAATTGTAGGAAATTTTCTCTAGTTTCATTTTGTATATAAATGTTTTTATCGTGAAACGAGTCGGAAAGGAAATATTGTCAAAAAACTGCTTTTAGGCACTATTTTTCCAATATGGCGGGGCGAGCGGCAAAGATACGAGGTGGCAAAATTGAAATTCGGAAAGAGCACATCGAAATCTATAAAATTACCCATTTTCAAAACTCCCGAAAAACTTTCCACTACTATTAGTGGATATTCTGAATGGTAGTTGTGCGTAAAACTTTATAGTGGAGCAAAAAGTTAGGCGCGCTAATTTACTCTCAATATTTCAAATTAAGGTGCCTTCCAATTACCCAGAACAATACATTTAATTAATATGTGTATTCAATATACGATAAGTATTTAATGTACCTTTACATTTGAATTTGCATCCACAGTCGACACTCTTACCAACAGAGATAACCTAGTATAAGAAGTATTCTTGAAATTGCGCGCCCCCTAATTTATTTGAAAGTGCGATAAAGCTAATTAATTAAATTCTTAGAAACGCTTTGCTTATTTTTATTTGTCCGATCGGAACAATGGCCACTTAACTGTTGTAACCTGTCTTTCTCTAGGATATCCTTTTCATCGTGCGCACATCCCTAATAAGGCCGCCGAAAGGAACAATCCTACATCGTGAAGTATAAGCAAACTTAAAACCGGTATAATTCCGAGAAGTAATTTCACAAATTACCCCGGACTCTTTTAATTTACGAACATATTCCAGTAGGAACTGAAAGTTCTGTCCTTTTCTTGCTCAAGCCCATGGCAATACACGCACGTCTTATCTTCACACAACCGATTAGGGTAGGGCAGTAGCTGGCTGTAATTATTATTCAATATACACCACGTCTTTTAATTGACTCTTATCTTTTCATGGATACCTCGTTCCACTCTTTTCTCACTCCGTCTTTGTTTTTAGTGCACCTACAGGTGCAACTTTTTACTCTACATAACTGTCTTGAAATCAAATTAATTAATTGTGCATACTTGCTAATAAGTCTTTTCTATTGCACATATAATCACTACACTTTATGACTCTTGATGATTTAAAGTATAATATTCCTTTGACTTTCTTAGTCGTAATTTCTAAAATTAAACAGTAAAGAGATATAAACAATGATTATTACAGGCGTATAATAATTTTATAGAATGCAGTAGTAGGTATACATCAGAAATACTAATCGTAAGCAAGAGGGCGAAAATCATACCTGTCTTGTGAAAAAAGTGAAGAAAGCGTTTCATTACAAAATCAGTACGAAAGTTGAAGTATACCTACGAGGGACAGCGAGTGCTTCAATGGGGTCATTACACTAAATTGAAAATCAATATAATTTTGATTGAAATAAGTAAGTAGGGTTACATTTTTCTTTACTCGTCAATTGCCCAAAATTGAAACGAAAACAATTTTAGCATGAAGAGCGCCTTCGGACAATTAAATAGAAACGTGCGCTTCCTCTGCTACGTCATCAGGTCAAAAGCGTTTGCGATTGGTCTCTGAACTATTGTTCTCATGCCGAGGCGAGTAAAGTTACGTATCGAGTCGTGTTGGTTACCGAAATTATTGATAATAATTTTTCTTTTAACATCGAAATAAATACTGCCTTAATACATTACATCTTGATAAATGTTCCAAATTTACGACAAATAATTGTTTAAAACGCTTCCAAACACCAACTTTTCAAATGCGTCTTGTTGCTCGTGCGCAATTTAACGTTATTGACGTAGATTGCTCCCACTAATGAACATGATCAAACAATATCGGTTGCACGCGTGACGTCGTGCCTTAAACTGAAGCATAGAGAAAAACCCAAAAACCGGGGTCAAATGGTTTTTCCAAACTTTCTATATGTGAAATAATAATTAAATATCTTGTGTACAAGGTGTCCCAAACTGGACGCGTTCTTATGGGAACACCCCTTATTTGAAGAGATAGAAAAAAATTAACCAAGGTGTCCGGAGCTCAAATTTAATGAGAAAACTACTGGCGCAAACAAAACTTTGCTATCTCTTATCGTTTGGCCGCTAGAGGGCGATTCTCAAATTTCGTCGATTTCTTTTATGTCCTATAACTTATTTATTAATAAAGATAATTAATTTTGGTAAAAACTTTCTTAAGGCACTTTTTTCCGTAAAATCCATTGCAATAGGCAGTTTTTTTACAGGGCGTTTAGATTTTCGTGCACCGCCCCAAACTCATTTTTTTATATAGACCACCCTATATATTATGAGATTTTTGAAAAGCTCGTAAAATTTCCTAAATTTTGATGTATCACTTGTCATGTTTATCTTAAAAACCATTAGCAACATTTAAAGAATTATTAATTTAATATAATACCTATGAGTAATCTTATCATGAAACTTTAGATCTGTGGATTTAATCATAACATGTTAGCATCCTATGTCATTTTATTAGTCATGGCAATCTTGATTTCTGTAGGCACAAAATTTTAATTTTTAAATCGTAATGTTGTTATGTTATAAGTATGTTATAAGGATTTGGTTTCGACTGTTGAGTTTATGTAAATATTAAAATTGAAAGCTTGAACCTAAAAAAGAGATTCTTTTAATACCAGACTGAATTCCCCAAATAAAATTTTAATATTTACATATAGGTATGTATATATTTTTAGTATTAATTATAAGTTCCAAAGCCAAAATGACCCTCCTAGTTATTAACCCACAAGCCGCCACTGGTTAGTAGTACCAAATGCGGCCTAGGTAGGCCATATTGAGTATACATAATTTATTCCCTGTTTTTACATTATTTTGCCTTATTTTCAGTCATGACTTCAGTAGTTAATAAGAAGAGAGGAAATTGGGCTCAAGAAGGCTTTGAGCAAGCTTTAAATGCAATTATTACCATGCCGAGTTGTGTGCCAGAATCACACGACTAGCAGAATTGGGCTATCCACTAACAACAAAAATATTGAGATTATGTGTATACAAATACTGCAAAAAAATAAAATTAAACGTAAGTTTTCGGACATAAAGCAAATCGCAAACCATAAATGGGTAAGAAAATTTTTGAAAGCTAAGTCCATTGTTTCTATTAGAAAAACTCAAAATCTTAATCCTGCTAGATCGCAGAAATTAAAGCTTTCATTGTTTGCAAAACTTAAAGAGGTCTTCGAAGAGAATGGCATTTTTGGGAAACCAGAAAGACTTTATAATATGGACGAGAAAGGTACTAGACTCAATTTGAACAAATAACCAAAAGTTCAAGCCAAAAGAGGTGCGTGCAGAGTTCATATCATTGGCAATGAACATGGGGAAAACGTGACGGTCGTCTCCTGTGCAAACACAATTGGTTCAGCGATTCCTGCCCAAAGCAAGCGAATGAAAGCAGAATTTTCAGATGACTTACCGCCTGGTTCAGTTTGTCGTATGACTGAGAAAGGTTCCATAACATTCAAATGTTTTGTCGACTGGCTCCGCCATTTTGGAGGCTACAAACCACCGAGTCGTTGCGAGTACTCATTTTTGATGGCGCCAGAAGCAACTTGTACTATGAAATTGTTGAGACTGCGGATCAGTATGATACTGTGTTATACTGCCTTCCATCCAATACAACACATGAGCACCAACCCTTTTATAATGCAGTATTTCGGTCGTTCGAATATTATTGGGACGAACAAGTAATGCTGTACTGGCACAATCATGGTGAAAGAACACTAACCAAACAACGTTTTGGGAGAGCCTTCACCACCGTGTGGGATAAATCTATGGCAAAATCAAAATCAAATCAGGATTTAGAGCTACAGGTTTATGTCCCTACGATCCACATGCAATTCCTGAAGATGCCTTCAAGCCAAGTACAGCATCTAACTTACCAGTTCCTGATCCTCAGGCGACATCGACTCCTAGAACTTCCTCGCCATCACTTCAAACTTCTCCACAGCCTGGAAATTCAAGTTTGTCAACTCGCATGCACATTAGAGCGCGTGTTCTGTCCGCAGATGAGATCGATCCTGTTGAAGCTGCCTTGATTAATTCTGGTGAAGGAAGTTCATCTGAAGATGAGGAGCATATTCTCTAACTTACTACCTACCTACTGCAGTCAAAGACACTCCGAATGTTACGAATAGACAGAAAGCTATCAATAGTAGGGCAGTTGTAATGAAAAAATCATTATCTTCCAACAAAGATGGAACCAAAGGTGTAGCATCAAAACCCAAAGCCAAAGCGCCAGCATTAAAATCTTCAAAACCTGCTATCAAGAAGAAATCAAAAAAATCTGCAAAAAATGAATCCTGGTTTGGTTGCATCTGCAAGGAATATGCGACGAAGGATATGCGTATGTGCATTGCTTGATGTGCAACCTATGTTCATGAAGAATGTGTTGGGTTAATAAAGGACAATTTTATATGTCCAATGTGTGAAAACGCTCCTAAAATAAATTAAAAGCTTACTTTCAGAATTTAATCCGAATATGTCGTTGTTTTAACATTGTAGGCCATAATATGGACCAAATATACCCTTTGTGTTATTTTTTATCACCCGTTTCCCAATTATTTCATTCCCTTAAAATTTGTATTTTTACTTCCCGATAATTTGATCTCACGTATACATTCATTAAGGTCTAGTTATTTGCATTCACAAAAATTTTAAGAAAATTGAAAACTTAGGTAGGTACCTTATATCTACGATTTTTGCCAACGTCACACTTGCTACAGTTTAAAGAGACTTAATGTTAATTATTTCGCATAAATCAAAATAGTACTTATATTTTCAAATTAAGTTTCAGTGTCGAAAGTAAATTGTATAATTTTAATTTCTTTGAACTTTCATTGAGGTTCTGATTTTGGGCTGTAGCGGGGTGTCCCCATTTTCTCGTTTATAACTTTGATAAAGGATAGATCATTATAAAAATATTAGGCTTTCCTATAACATTTTTCTCTAAAACACTTCGCTGTCGTTAAACTTTTAAAAAATTAATTAATTTTCTTTATTACCTTCTAAACAAATAAAAATTTTTGATCAAACTTGGTATACACATTCATCATGATAAAAGTCTGTTATATTGGAACACAAAATGTTTTTCAGGCAAGACGCAATTGCGTAGTTTTTTCGTCAAATTGCTAGGCAACAAAATTTCGTTTAAAACAAATTTATCCGACAAAATAATAACTTCTCGTCTCGCTCCATATAGCCCCGACCTGGTTCCGAGTGATTACCACTTATTCCTTTACCTTAAGAAGTGGGTCGCTTCCCATCCATTTCAAATTGAACTAGGCGGTTTCTATGACATGGGACATGCGAATAAGAAAACTGATCTCCCTCTATAATAAATGCATCGAAGTTAATGGCGATTATGTCGAGAATTTAGCAATGTAGACAGATTATTTTGTCACCAATAAATTACATTTATCACAAATGGTTACTTTCCGTTGCTGGCCGGATCTTACTTTAAAAATAAGCCTCGTACAATAGGTTTCTTTGATCTATGTATACTTGATATTTATTCCAACATACCAACTTAACGTATAAAAACATTTGTGGTCTCAGTTGGCACGAACCTTTTTCTGCCCGTTTCGTAGGAAAATAGGCCCATGTTTTTGAAATCTTTTAGTGAACAACATGTTTATGTGCATATTGAAGTGAAACTTCTTTTGTCTCGGTAGAGTAAGTTCCTGTGTTGGCAAATGCGAGCGTCACGAAAAGTGAAACGAATGGAGGGGAGCAGTCGGAGAAGACGGGCAGAGCGACAGAGGAGAAAGGGCATATCGAACGACCCACTCTTTAGCCACGCTCTGTCTCATGCTTCGAGCTGTTTCTCTCAGGCAAGCGTCAGTTCATTCCTCTAATAACGTTGAAGTTTCACTTCTACCGCGTGTGGCGACCACGCACCCAGTTTTTTATGCACACAGATCTCTAGTTAACTTAACAGATAGCTATATGTGCTCGGTGTTTTGGAATTATACATATAATTTTAAAAAAGATGAAATCGTCACCTTCACGGAACGCATTGGTCATTGGAAAAATGAACATTTTGAGTTACGAAAGTGATGTATTGTAATAATGTATTTTAGATCGAGTTAGAAGTGATAGAGTTAAAGAGAGTACTATTATAGAAATATACCTACTACTAACTTATACTTAGATATAATTGAAAAGAGAGAACATGGACATATTGTCATATAAAATATTGAAATGGAAACCTGATGTGTTCAGAAAGAAGATAGGACGGGTCAGAATGAGTTGGAACTAGGAATTGGCCGCAGCAATGGGAAATTGGCAGACTGAAGAGGACCTATACCTATACATTTATAGAGTGTTGGCGATTCGCAAACTTCGCAAGGTTGTGGAAAACAGCTTACAAATGACTTCTCATATTCTAGAATAAAATATATAAATGAAGTAAGAAGTTCCGGGAATGGGATAAAGTATGCAGGAATGGAAGATACAAAAAGTAGATACACTTGTGCAGTTAAGAAAATAACTTTAACTTATGGTCAATGGTCACGAGCCGCTACTGTGACCGGATGTATGCATTTTTCCAAGATCAACCGCATAAAAGAACATTGTAATGAAACATTGAGTAATGAAAATCAATTAAAATAAGGAAATATAACGAGAGCACCATTAATTTCAGTTACGAATATTTACATTTCAGTTTTATTAGTTCAATATCTAAACGACCACCTGAAAGAGGCATTATAAAATACTGGGGAAGGAACATAAAAGTGTCTCACGACGTGAAAATGTACAATAATTAAAACAGCTCATTTAATTTGTATACAAACTGGCTTAATTAGGTAAGCGTCAGTGAGATGTACCTTAAAATACAAGGATTAAGTCCTTAACTCGCCTTACCAATTTAATTTTCAACCATGTCCTTTATCTGTCTTAATTTGTGTTTTAAATGAAGTTTACGTGATGGAAAATATAAGCCTCCTTAACGAAAAGAAAAAGGTTCGCCTTACAAACACATATCGGTAGCTAAAACTGTTAATAGCATGATATAACAACTTTTAACGTCAACAGTTTCATCTCTTTTCGAAGTTTTGGTATCTATACGTACAAACCGTTCTGAATACGTGATGACAGCTTAAAACGATAAAACATACCGGTTTATTTAACAAGGAGCGATTGTGGCCCATTGGCTTTCCAAAACACGTATCTTCACGATTTGGCTAATTGGGACAATAAATTGTTGGTACGGTGTCCACCTTTAATAGGCTGATTGTCTTTTGTCTCTTGGCATCTGTTACCGGGAGACTATATCGAGAACCAGTCGGCCATTTCAATACTCGGTTTCATTTCAGACCCTCATTAAAATAACACAAATTCGTATATTTACAATTAAAAGATTATTATAATTTATAATACTGTATATAATTTATTAATTATCAAACTATTCATAAAAAACGAATTGGCGGTATTAACATGTTTATAAATCCTGTCGTTTAAAATCTTTTGTTCTGAGATACAGGTTTTATCACAAAAATTGAATTATTACAAATTGATTTGGTGGTTTTATTACCTACATGTCTCAAGTAAGTTGGAGCAACAAGCAAGTTGGATATTATCAGCAAGAGGGAAATTCCGGCCAATATTATTTAGAATAATGGAACAGATATCTGCATTTTGTTTCTCTAGCAGTCTTTAGAATAGGAAATGCTAATATTCGACCGCTAGCTAAGCCGCTACATCTTGAGATGTCGGTAATATCAACCAAAGTGTCAAATATTTAATTGCGTTATAACTTTTACTGGGCGAAAATTAAGATAAGCTCGAAAACAATTTCATTTCTTATACTGTACTTTACATCAGTAAGGCTTATTAACATGATTAATCATTATCTGGTGTTAAAATGACAAATAAAATCCAGTACTTATCTTGAAGAGGTTTGAATTTGTGTAATGTGTGCACTAGGGGAAATACCGGCCACATTGGCCGGCATTATCCGCAACTCTGGTTTTCCTACATAAACCAAAATTCAAAAACTAGGAGAGTTCCAAAGAAACATTCTATTATTTTTATCGCCACCCGCAACAAAGTTGACCTAGAGGGACGTGAAAGAAAAGGGAAGAACAAGCAAAAAGTTCACAACAGAAAGGCGTTGAAAACGTTTAACTACTTACAAGGTAGTTGAGGTATGTATTGCCCACCTAACGACAAATGACTGTTTTATTATTATTTATTGACAAATAAGGAAAACTAATACATGTAGCATAATATTAACGTAATGTTTATTCTTAAGTTTAACATAACTATTTTATTTTTTAGTTATATTGGGTCGCAATAAAAATTAAAATAATGAACAATATGAAAATTAGGCGCATTCAAAGCACTTGAAGGTCTCATCATCATCTGCTGTTAGCCCTACGCTACACACTCCTCATGATAGTACACAAGGCAGGAAGAGCAAAGACGCATATCCAGCTGACTCTCGGTCTTGCATATTGATCAGTACCAGGAGTTTTCTTGCGGTCTTGAAGTTGAAGGTTCTTTCATAGTTTGCTGAACCTTTTGCAAAAGATCTTTCGTCACTTTTTGCGCCCCGTAGTTAATAGCCTTCTTGCGGTTAGTTTTATTTGCATTATACCGTTTCTTCATTGTTCCTTTGGGCGTAGGTAAAGCTGCCTTGAACGAATTATCCAGTTCTTTTGTCGTTTCGGGTGGCACATGGTTGACGTAGGAGGTCAATGAGATGTTGTAATCGGATGAAAAATCATCCTGATCATCATCTCCAGAAGGCACTTCTTGTACGACTGCATTTTGTTCAAGCTCCTGATTGGTAAGAATTGAAGTGGCGTAGGCGGAATCGGGTAAAATGGATGGATCGAATGGATATGGATATATCCCTGTTGCTCTAAATCCATTACACAGATTTTCTGAAGTCATACACTTTGGCCTCACTTTAGATAAAATTGTATTAAATCTTGCTTTGTTTAAAGTCCTTTCTGGATAAACGTCCCAAAACTCTAGCAACTCGTGGTCCCAATGGGACTTCAAGGATTTGTAAAGAGCCTTATCTAGCGGCTGAAGCTCGTGTGTCATATTTGACGGTAAACAAAATAGGGTAATAATCCCAAAGAGTTCGAAGCTTCGTCGAAAATTAGAAGAACCTCAGTCCCAATTTTATATTTTTCTATATGTTTCAAGAAGTCCCTAAAAAGGTCGGTAGTCATGCAACCTTTGGGTGCCATTTTTACTAGTGATCCGGGAGGTAAATTGTCCATGAATTCAGGTTGACCTTTGGCTATAATCATAGGAGGCATGGAATTTCCTAAAGCATTTCCCCACCCTATCACAGTAACGTTTTCTGCGTCTCCGGTGCAATTAAATGCATTCTCTTCGCCCCCTTTAAAGCTAACGCAGTTTGTTGATGATGGATGGTCAGCCTGCAACCTTTTTCGTCCATATTGTAAATCAACTGCGGCCTGTGTTTCAAATACATCTCATCTAGAACTTGCCCCAGTACAGCAAAATGATGAGCAACGATAAATCGATTCAGTTTTTGAGCACGAACTGGATTCATAGACTGAACTTCTCGTTTAGAAAGCTCTGGGTGTCGACCCATAAAAAACTTGAACCAATCCTTTCCTGCACGTTCCTTGTCCTTATTGAAATTATTGGGGATGTTAAATGTTCGCAATACTTGTATGCCTCATAGCAAACCATTGTTGCAGTTGCAGAATACTTGGTCTTCCTAGTCGTTTAATAGAAGCACCATCATTTACGTACCTCCGCAAAGTTCTCCTTGGAATCTGAAATCGCTGGACGACTTCCCTTTGAGATTGTCCATTTCTTATAGCTGCTAAAGCCGGTGCTAAGTTTTCTTGTGACCACTGTTTCCGAATACTCCAACTTTTGTATTTCACCATTTTTCTTGCTGAAATATTTTTTTATTTAAATAGGTTCGTTTAAAGCCTTTAGTGGAGTATATGGCCCAGTTACGGCTTATATGTCCCGCGGGCCATATATACCGACGTATTATGGATCACATAACCTAAAATCATGACTGAAGTTAAATTCCTTGTAAAACAGTAACCTTTTTAGTAATTGACAAAATCAATGTAAGAATAAGACTAGCACTTAGCAACATTTGTTTTTGTTTAGAAACCCAATCACAGGTGCCTAAAGTTGACTTTATTTTACAGCGGCAATGTTCTAGAATTGTGAACCGCAGGCACGAAATCTTCCATAGACTTTATGTTTTGTGGCTAATGTCAGACTGCACTTTCATGCAGTGTTGCCAAATTTTATGCAATTTCAGTTGTAAGAGGTTAATGGACAATGGGCCATATTACCCCCTGGGCTATATATACCTCAACTACCTCACAAGGAATAGTAAAATAAGTAAGACGGCCGATTCTAACTCAAAGAATCCACAAATTTATACAGTATGTGATGTGGAAGAACGTGTATGCCTTTTCTGTATTGAATTTGATAAAGATGGTGAGCTAAGTTATTGCTGTAATAATTGCGGAAATTGGGCACAGGCAGCATGCACTGATGGTGAGCAGGCTACTGGATACAAATATGACAATATTGTCTTTAAAAAGTGGTAGGTCGGTATTACCCAATAGCAAGCCGGCATTTTCCGATACTGTCGGTTAATACCGGCTTTGTAAATGTTTGAATTTGACCTTTTATTTTACTTCTGAACAATGAGACTTGTTTGTTTTTATTTTGTCTATCTCAGAAACTTATAAACGATAAGGGATGATTGAAAAAATATCTATTAGAAGCGTCCCTATTAGTATAATAGGTGTGCCAAAATTCATTTTTATATCTTTCTCAAAAATTGAGAAAAAATTAGAAATTAATTTAATAGTCTCCATCGTTGGACGAGCATAACTTTTATACGAAGCATTTCCGGACATACCTTCATATGATATTTTTTACTTCATTTGTGGTTCTGAACCATAATTTTAATTTTTCGCCTCCTGGTATAAGTCACCCTGTAGAATTCAGGGTTTGTTTGGATACGGCATTTGACCTTCAGAAAAATAATGGCGGAACTGCGTCACACTAATTGTCCGCATTGGATTTTTCGTAAATATATGAATTTTTAAATCTCCGTTCTTTTTAGTAGTGGATGAGCAGTGGGGAACAAAACAATTATAACGCATTTTATGCTGATTAACACTCTCAATAACACAAGTAAATATAAAAATTCATGAGATTAAAAGTGAGGTTAGGTTTTTACACCATACACAGACGCTGCGCTGGCGCCATCTACATGTAAATGCCCTATTATCGCATTAAATAAAATTTGGTAGGAGATGGTTACAAATTATGGCAGTCATTTTTGATACTGGAGATGTTGTCACGTCTATAGTTTTTCCTCTATTGATGAGAACGTTTTTATTTTAAATGGAATTACCTGTATAATGATCCAGTTTTGAAAAGCCCTTTTCATTGGTACTGGGTTTAATGGGCCTACATTAAGCAGCAATAAAGATATTCAATATAATGTCCAACAGAAAAATCACTCAGAACTTTTCAGAACATCGTGAAACGAATTGAAAAAGAACATTCATTTTAAAACAAATTTTGCTTTTGCTTTATCCCTTGCATTGAAGCAAGTACAATTCAAACAATGTGTCGATTTATGAAAACGATGCGAATCAAGTAGGTTAGAAAAGTTGTTTGCCCCTCTGAAGAACAAACGCATAAAATGCATAACTTTATTTCCAGGGATAAAACATAAGCAAAATTTGTTTTAAAGTGAATGTTTTTGTTCAATGTTCATTCCGTTTCACGATGTTCTAAAAAGTTTTGAATAATTTTTGAGTTAACAATACTTATTGTATTATTCGACTTGTTTTAAACAATTTGATTTTTCAAGCATGTACCTACTATTAAGGGTATAATCCTATATAAAATATAGTTTATAGCAAGCGCCTGGGTAAAGAAAGGTATATCATTACTAAATATTATCCTGCACCCAACTTTTATTGGAAACATACTGAAAATGGAGGATATTTAATTATTATAATCACCGTCCAACAAGCGGCAAAAGAAAATAGACTAATCAATTGAATTTCCATCTTCGTCGTCTTTCAGAGGCAACGGTTAGTTATCTGCCTTTACCTGAATTAATTGCACCTGCTACTGCACCGCGCCAAAACACTCTTTGGAGCGGTGATTGTACCCTGTTTTAAAATTGGTTTCGGGTAGCCTTGTCTCTCTGATCAAAATAAATCAGTTTTTTTTTGCATAAAAGTTACGTCTCGTTTAATTTTCTTCACATGAACGTTAATTATGGTTAATTAAAATAGCAGACCTTAACCTGTAGTTTGAATACAATGACAGCAAAATTTAAAACAATTTAAATTTTATTAATTCTCGGATTAATATGGAATTTTCAATTTAACAATAAAGCCACTTCCTCTTGGGTTTTGTGTTACCTACAATGTAAAATGCAAAGGTAATTGTTTGATTGTATCTAATGTATTTAACCTTTTCTATTCAATATTTTAACCCCAAATACTAACTATATGAATGTATTAAACTGTAAAATCGCCCTAAGGGGCTATTTCCCTCCGTGCTAAAACTTGTAACGCTATAGTCGCTAGATCAGAAACTGTTACCCGATGTCGCTGAAATTTTAAGGACATACACACGCAAATCGAACGACGGGGTCAGATTTTTGATTTTTGTTCTAGTTTTCCAAAATTCAGTTAAGTTAATTCCTCTATTAATTCAATTAATTGAAATATAAACTTAAGACAATTTCTAAGTACTTAATATATTTCTCCTTTGGCGGCTTATGCTTTGGCAACTGTAAAAGGTACCTGGAATAAGCGTGGCTAATACACAGGTGGCCGCAATATATTTTTGTAATATGATTCTGCCAAGT
Organism: Xestobium rufovillosum; assembly: GCA_963966045.1. NCBI lineage: Eukaryota > Metazoa > Arthropoda > Insecta > Coleoptera > Ptinidae > Xestobium > Xestobium rufovillosum. The sequence goes on from OZ014504.1 coordinate 19,607,886, forward strand.
AAACAAATTTTATTGCTGAATGGTATTGGTTTCAATCACATCTTCAAAAAAAGTAGATACCAATTTTTAATAAAAAAATAAGAAGGGAAACACGGTACGAGGTGGTGCCTTACCATGATGAAATTAAAAATCTGTACCCTGCCTATGTGGCATACTTTTTGATATGGATTTTTACGTAATTACTTGAACAACTGCACTGTAGGTAAAGATTAGGTCTGTTGACTTTTGTTGTTCTTTAATGTGCATGGCAATGCTTAAACACGTTTTGTGCTAAAGTGTGTAATGTACTGTATAGGCATATTGCAGTTTTTATTTGCTTTGGCCAAATTCAAAACCAGTGGAAGCAGTTTTGTTTGAAGGATTTGGTTGTGCTTCAGATTCATAATTCTTGTGAGATATTGAAATGCATACATACGATTTCTAGGTAGGTAGATAGCTAAAAACAAAATTTTCCGAAAATTTATATTTCTAGCATAAAGAAAACAAAATCATCATACATACCACAATTTAAAATAACTATCCCGATATCCTACATTTTAAGTAGGTACCTATTTACATCAGAAAGCAATAAATGCAGTCGGTTTATTAAAACAACTAGGTAGGTACCTAATTATTTAATGTTACAATAATACCTCATATTTCTGATTGCTTTTAATGGTTAACATGTAATATCTGTAATATTTGAGAACACAAGGGTTTCAAGAGAACACGTAACGAAAATATAGTACCTATTGTATATCACTATACAGTCCGAGGATTGATGCAACAAGAGGTGAAATGGAAGCATTCCTTTTAATGGTAATTTCATATTTATGCTAGGCGAAACTAATTTGAAGCATATTTTCAATTTTTTAAATCAAGTGGTCTTGACGGTAGATAATAGTACATTATACACGAGTTTATAATGAATGAAACGAGCGAGTTTTGTAATCATCCGAGGTAATAATAGCATCATTATAACGAGTTGTATACTATGCGTTGTCCACGACTATCAAAACAGATTCCCAGAAAGAATTTACCTTCATTTCCCTTCTCCAGTGTAAGAAAGATTCATACATACGCTCTCAGGTATAAATTTCTTGGTTTTTTGGGCAATGAATCTAATGAGGCAAGTTCTGCAGCTTCTTTTATTGCTGGTGCTGTTAAAGAAACCTCGTTTTCACTCTCACTACTCATTATATCTTCTTTTTTAGAATATGCATTTCAAATTAAAAGCAGACCATGCTGATTTGACGTTTCAATTTGAACTGACACATCGCGATCGCGGCCTACTAAATAAATGTAAAAAAGGGTCAAAGCGATGTTCCTATTGGCGTAGTGAATAATATTCATTAATCACTGCAGTGATTAATATATCTGATTATGATTGAAGAAACACAAGTATAAAGAGTATATTATAAGATAGCCGTGGACAACAAACTGATTTGCTTCGCATACCTGAAAATGAATCATAGCAACCCTAAAAAATCCGAAAGCTAGATTTCCCGCCCTTGAGCTTCTAAACTCCGAAGTCCCTACTTTACAGTTTTTCATCACAATCAGGACACCTTTGACTGTCATTTGTGCACTTTTTTTTGACGTTCCACATAATTTTTTATTAAACGTCAGTTTAAATCAAAACATACAACAAGACAAGTTTTCAACAATTTCAATATATATGTAATTTTGTTTAGTGGGAAGCATCAACCAGCCGCGGGCCAGCAAATTCATATTTTCTGCCCTTATGACACAATATACTATTTGAACTCACCGCTTTCAAAAAGACATTTCGCGAACGCAACAGTCAAACTAGAACATAGTGTTCGCGCACTAGTTCGCGAAAATAAGCAAAAGACACTGGCGCTTTCGGATTTTCTAAAAATAATTTGACTTGATAATAATAAAGCTTGGTTTACAAAACGCCATTTCTCCAATTTGGAAAGAATAAAAATAAATCGCTATTAATTCGATTGACACTTTGGCAAGCGTCATCTATTCACAATTTATTGGTAACAATCAATTTTAAATGAACAAACGATGCGCGAAGACATAATTGGCACATTCGCGCAAATGAAGCACTTAGCTCCTTCGTCGCTCGTGCTTCAAAAAATGCGCTCATGCGCGAAAAATGTCTTCTCGTACTCTGTTCGTAAATAACTATTTTGTATTCAGGCAATAGTATATTACGTAACAAGTCCGGAAAATACTGTTTTTTTGGAGGAGTAGACAAGATTCCAGGACCAGCCGTAGGCGAGTCCTGCTGTGTATTGCGTACACTATTTTGTCGGCAACCGTGTGAGATAACAAATCAATACAGCACGTTTCTTTATAATATTTATTTGCAGAACAAAATTAGGAACATTCTAATTCTTGTTTATATTAATATTTATGTTGAAATTTGAACAATGGGGAAGACCCGCTTATATATGTATATGCCTACATCTAATTATAGTGATGAGGCGGTAGAGGCAGTCTATCGAGTATGTGCTAGAGTCTGTGAAGGGGCATACAAATTTAATAATTGTAGGAGACTTTAATGCAGTTGTAGGTGCAGGGAGAGAAGATAGAATAATCGGCTCCTTTGGATTAGGTAATAGGAACGAGAGGGGAGTTAGACTGATAGAGTTTTGCGATAAACATAACCTAACCGTCGCGAACACTACATTTCAACATCACATTAGGAGGCGCTATACATGGAAACGGCCAGGGGACCTAGGGAGATATCAAATATATTACGTTCTTGTTAGGCAAAGATTTAGAATCAAGTTAGAGACTGCAGAAGATATTCAGGAGCATATATAGATAGTGATCACAACATAGTGGCTATGAAGGTTAATCTTAAATTTAAGACTGTGATTCGCGCAATGAGTTCGAGAGAAAAACAAATGAAGTACTAAAGGGCGCGGATGAAAATACTGTTAGGGACGTAGAGGCAAAATGGAATTGCATTGAAAATGGGTTAGGTCCTGCAGCTAGAGATATATTGGGCCACAAACAGAATGAATGTAGGAAATCTGGGATAACAAGGGATATTGTGACTCTAATAGACGAGAGACGCAAATATAAAAATAGGTTAGATGAAGGAGGGAAACAAATGTACAAATCGGTTAAGTGGGAAATTATTCGGAAATGTAGGAAAGCGAAAGAACAGTGGATTGATAACAAATGCAAGGAAGTGGAAGAAAAGTTCGAAGTAGGAAAAGCTGACGAAGTGTATAAAGTAATTAGGAGAAATTTCAGAGAAATTGGATCTAGCAGCAAGAACATTAGAAATAAGGCAGGTAACATCCTAATCGGAAGAGAGGAAAAGGCAGATAGGTGGAAGGAATATTTAGGAATCTTATATGCAGGACATGAAACTAAGAGGTATATATTAGAAAAGGAAATCAGTGTAGAGAGGGATAACGTAGGCTGCCCCATAATAAGGGAAGAGTTTGAGCTAGCATTAGAAAGTTCAAAAAAACTATAAAGCACCAGGTGTAGACGGATTGCAGGCCGAAATTTTAAAGTGTGGAGGTCAAAAGGTAAGAGAGCGCTTATTTAAACTAGTTAGCCGTACATACGAGACAGGTGAGATTCCAGGAGATTACAAAAGGAACATCATAGTATAATTGCCAAAAAGGAAAGGTGCGGATAAGTGCGAAAATTTTAGAACTATCAGTTTAACTTCCCACGCGTCAGAAATTTTAACTAGAATTGTGCAAAGAAGGATGGAGAAAAGGCGGAAGAAATATTAGGAGAAGATCAGTTCGGATTTAGGCGAAATAGAGGAACGTGCGAGGCCATTCTAGCTTTATAAGTAATTTTAGAAAAAGCAATAGAAAAGGGAAAGAGCGCCTGTATAGGATTTGTAGACTTAGAAAAAGCATTCGACAACTTAAAATGGGGGAAGATGTTCGGAGTGCTCAGAAAGGTAGGGATGAAATATAGAGACAGAAGAATAATACATAATCTCTATAAAGAGCAAACTGCAGTGAGAAGTAGATATCCGAAAGGGAGTGAGGCAGGGATGTGTGCATTTGTCGCCTCTATTTTTCAATTTATATATCGAAGATGCGATTAATATTGTTAAGGACAGAACAGCTTCAGGGATTGATGTACAGGGTCAAACTATAAACATGTTCAGATTTGCGGATGATATAGCAGTGTTAGCATCTAGCAAAGAAGAATTAGGAATGGCTTTGAATAAAATGGAAGCAGTGTTGACAGAGGGCTACGGCATGTAAATCAATAAAAAGAAAACCAAAATTTTGGTATATAGAGGCCGTGAAAATAGTATTAAAACTGAAATACAAATAGGAAATGATAATATAGAGGAAATCGCGGATTTCTGCTATTTAGGAAGTAAAATAACTCGAGATGGTAGGAGCACTAAAGACATAAAACAAAGAATAGCGCAGGGTCAAGTTGCAATTAACAAAAATAAACAAATTTTATGCTCGGGAACGGTTAATGTAGAAATTCGGAAGAGCCTCTTAAAGACGTATGTATGGAGTACGGCGTTATACAGGTTCGAAACTTGAACAATAGGAGAGGTGGATCGCAAAAGAGTAGATATGTTTGAAATGTGGTGCTATAGACGCATGATGAAGATACCGTAAATCAGTGGTTCCCAAAGTTTTTTTTGTCACGCCTCCCTACTGTCTAAAATGAAAATGCCCACGCCCCCCCGTTGGCACAAACTACAATCTAGCTCTAGCTGCTAGAGAGCTAGACTCTAGCTGTCTAGCAGCTAGACAGCTAGAGGCCATGTACCACGTACCTACTTATAAAATACAACAAGGTAAAACATGTTTTAAAAAAACATCCTTTAATCAAATGTTTTATTTAAAAATAATATTTTCCGTTTCTCGCTCGCGCCCCCCTTTACATTTTATCGCGCCTCCCTAGTGGGGCGGGCCCCCCACTTTGAAAACCAATGCCGTAAATAGATAAGGTTAGCAATAGTAGGGTATTAGAAAGAGTTGGGGAAAAGCGAAAGGTATGGAAGACAATAAAGAATAGGAGATATAGAATGGTAGGACACCTTCTAAGACACGAAGGAATAGTTCGCGACATATTAGAGTCAGAGATAGCAATAAAAAGAGGTAGGGGTAGGCCTACATTAGACTACTGCTCTCAAATAGTTCGACTTTTTTGGAAAAGCGTAGGTTAGCTCAGGATAGGGAAGGATGGAGGTATGCGTCCAACCAGTCTTCGGACTGAGAACCTTATGATGATGGTCCTTAATTAGAAATATAGTTTTATAAACTAATTAAAACGATTTTTTTAAAGTTACCTTTAGCATTAAGTAGGTTTCATTGTCTGCTTCTCTAATAAATTTGTTGATCTGCTCGCTTCTGAAGATTTCTGATTTCCTTGCTTTATAACCAACGTTCTTCCTTTTAAGAAATGCAATAACCTTCGGGAACTTGGCTATGTTTACATTACTCTTCACTAAAATGGTACTTTTCAACATAGGGTACATGCTCCACAGGGTTGAGGATTTAACAATTTCTGATTTTTGTGCCAAATAAGCCAAAATTACGTCTTCTGAAATAGTTTTGAATTTCTTTATTTCCATCCATTTCGTGAACAAATTATAAACGTTTTCAGGTAATAATTGTGTTGTAGCAGCAGCTGCTGCACTGGAAATTTCGTCAGACACATTTTCAAACTCGCTTTCACTGTTGCTTTCCATTATTTATCGCAAAAACCGCGACCAAAAAAGCAAAATGATCGACTGCATTCTTCTAAACTAAAGCATTCCTGGATTTTCATATACTATTTGGTACTTTACTGGAATTTTCACTTACTGTATTCTGGGAGGCACGTTTAATGAATAGTTTAGAATTGTAAATGATAGGTATTTACCTATTTTAGATTCTATAAAACTTTCTGGACCATAAATTAGCGGCATTTTAAAATGTAACGTTGTTAATAATTTAGAATCTAAGTTTACAATGCCTCTAAGCTGTTCTAACAAATTTACTACTATAAATCAATCATATTTATTGCTGAATTTTATTAAATGGAATTTGTGAGCAATTCTGAAAACGGGAATAACAGCAACTTTATATCATGATAACTAATAGCATGTGCAGTTTGTACATAGAATTTTTCTGTTGAATAAAATTTGTGCCCTAATTCTGGATAGATCAAGCTTCTGGTACTTCCGGTTCTATATAAGAAAATAAGTATATTTTGCAGGGTTCCCAAATGTTGAAATTACATTTTCACAACTGACTAAAATATTCTCAAAGTATGAGGATTACCCTCGTAATATGAATTTTAATCTACGTAATGTTTAAGTAGTTGATAATTTAAGGGTGATGTCGCGATTTTTAGTGTTTCTTGAGAAGTCGATTTTTATTTTCAGATACACATATTTTTTATAATAAGTAAACTACTTAATACGTCATCACCTCCTGATATAATTAAGCCACATATATGAATGTGATGATTTCGAGGAAATTTAGATTACGTCACTGGCTTGAAAGTTTTCAGGGTAGCAGTCTCCTTACTGTCCGCCGCACTTCAAGTAAATAACTGTAGTAGATTTGTATGACGTTTATCAGGGCTCTCTCCATACGCCCACGCTTGTATGCAGGGTGGTCCAGTTACCAGTTTTTAATCGACAAAGTTCGGGAGCACATGAAACGCATCAACATACATAGTGGGGGTTTACCATATAAACTATTAAAGTGATTTTTTTTAAGGTTTTTCCATAATAATCTGATATGAACAGGTGCGACTTTCAAATTTGGAAATCATACTTTATAGGTTACAACCATTATTTGGTAACAACTTCACTTCATTTCAAATACTTGTTGATATTTTTTTGGGGTTGGGCACCCCAAAACCTATCTCAACCAGGGGTGGGTGGGGAAGGTTTTACCGGCCCGAGAAACCATTGGCATCGACCGGCCCAATTTTTTTGAGAAACAGAAAATACTCATTTTTTATACTTTGTACATGTAATTTTTTTATTTATTTTTTTAATAAAATACAAATCGGATTTCTTAAGATTTTTAATACAAAACGTTTCAAAAAAGTACAACTAAACTTAAAATCTCCAGAATCTAACGACGAACGACCGGGTGAGACTCGAGATGGGGCGACGAAAGCCGAAAAAACAATAAGCGATTACCGATTAGACCGGCCGCTTTCAAGTTCCAAAATAATAGCATTTTCGGCTACCCGCTTTGCACTGGCCGCCAATTTTTTATAATGTCATGTTTTTTTCACCTCGGTCGGCCCAGACCGGCCCCGAAGCAACCGGCCCTTCGGGAAATCTCCCGAAATCCCCTTTGGCCCACCCGCCCCTGATCTCAACTGACTTACTCCGCTGGTCAACTTCAATGTCAAATTTGAAATAGGCGATCTACTTTCAAAGTTTCCTGTCTCTTTGAATATTCAGATATTTTGATTCGTTTTCGGGATATTTAATAAATTTCACTGAACTTTTTGTCGGCTTACATTTTTTAAGATTCAGGTATAAGAAAGACGTGAAAAGTGATTTTGGCATCATTTTTATTGCATTACAATTTTCTGGTCTGATAAGTAGTGAACTACAAAGAATACGTGCCAAATTTGAAAATTGCCCCCCTTCTGTTTAGCAGATTATTGCGATTATTCGAACTTTGATTCCATATAGCTCTGAAAGAAAGCGTTTTAGAATAATAGTTTATATGACAAACGCCTATTATTTTAAAGAATCCTATCTATCACCAAAGATTGTCGATCAGAAATCGGGTCACCCTGTAGAGTCTGGATCCTAAATTTCAAAACACGGATTTATCACTAAAGAGCTCGTTAGCTCAATCCTCGTATCGGACTTCTCTATTCCTGCATGGCATAGACTCAACTTATGTTCTTATAATTTGCTACACAAAGAATCAATGTATCATTAATTGAAATTTCAGTTTGCAACAACTAATCTGTCCTTCTCATTCATTTAATAGGAGAATTTATGTTATTTCTTTTGCATGGAGTAGGTACTAATGGCTTATGTAGGTACTTATACCTAGTTACGCTAAAACAATTTGTTAGTATTACTCTTATCCTACATGACTGGAACTATCGAATTAATATTAAATTTAATTTATGCTGCAATAATTGTAAACTGTTACTTTTATATGCAACATTTACCATTAGTGTCGTCAGTAGCAGCAGTTAATTGGCAGTTTCTGAGACTAATTTCAAAAAAAATCTGTAGGTAATGCTCATTATTTTCGAACAAAATGATGACAACATATAAGTTGTGGTTTTATAGGTTTTATTGAAGAAGATACGTCGTATGATTAAACAGAAATGAAATAAAAACTATACATTTAAATTTCCTAATTAAAATTCGAGGGAATAACAATAAATAAAAGAAAATTACGGATTAATGTATTCCACACAACATAAATCTGATCGAGAGACAATGATAAGGGTAACTTTTGCGTCTGGAAGTGATTAGCTATTGTACACAAAAAAGGTAAAATCTAGTATTATAATGGGCAGGCAACAGCTGATACTAAAATCATTTCAGGCGCATTTAAATTCTCTCGACTTGTTTCGTGGAGATGTTGGTATAGTTTACTTGAAGTGAACGTCAATTTAGCCGGGAATTTCATTATTTATTGGTTTTCTTCCAGAAGTGAAAACAATAGATTTGTCTCAGACATGGCAACGGTTCGTCAAATTATGTGTATACGTAAGTGTATCACCGATCTTCTCTTGGTAATAGGTGGAGCTCTTCGTTCCTAAATCTTGCATTGAATTTCAATGAACCAACTAAAGACATATACCCTCACGTTTAAAGCTAAAGATCTGGAATGCCCATCTCTGAACTAGTGATTCCAACACAACTTGAAATAACTCTATGTACAGAATGATAAATTTTTATAGTCTTATATTAGTTATTAAAACAAATACAAAAACCTGGCAACATAATTCTACTACCTATTATTAGTTTGAACACAAACTGATAACCAAATGCTTATGAGTAATATGTCAGAACTTGCCTGAACTAAATATACACGCAACCTAAGATCATTGGTTTCGTCCTTCTGGGACTCATCAGTACAGTGCCGCTGAAAAGATGTTGGAACTTTGGAGCTGCTCAAAAATGTAGGAATGAAATGGAAGTAGAGACGTAAAGTTTTATCTTGTTTATCCAAAGAGATATTATAAGTAGAAGTCAACAAATATTCTGAAAATCATTTAAAGCAAAAATAGCATTAATAGTGCTCTTTAAATAAAATTAATTTGTTTTGTTAATAAATAGTTTAAAAATATCATCTTGAATAGATTACCTGAATGTTATACCTGTTCTTTAACAATCTACAACTATCGGGTGAAATCTGAACGGTGGCTCATTTTTGTAAGAAGATCGTTGCGATTTTCAATGACAAAATTAGTCGTCTCGCGCCTGCTGTTTCCTGCAGAGCACATCTTACAAAAATGAGTTAGGTACTGTCTGAAGGTCTAATGCACTGAAAAACTTTAAATTACAATTTTCAAATCATAGATGGCAGAGTGAAACTTGTCACAAAAACTTTCAATGTCTATTCAATTTTCAAGAAATGAAATAATGAAAAGTTTCAAATGAATGAATGGTAGGAGCATGAGGGACATAATTGGATTATTGTTCGAAAATAGTTAGAGATGTAGGACATTCTACTTTCGGAGAAATTCATAGATTAACTCAGGGTAAGGGATGTAGGATGGGACGTATACGTATAGGTTGCTGTCCAATTAGTCTTCGACGGAAAACTGTGAGAGGTCTAACGTCTAAGTATAATCAGGATGAAAATCTTAGGTTATATTCGTGGGGGCATAACTCACATTTTCAAATTCTCTATATATTTTCGTAAAATGACATTTGTGTTCACAAGAAATTGTAAATTTGAGGTAATATCAAAAATAAATATTTGTTCATTTGTCAAGCGAAGCGTCCTTTGTTTTTTACGGGGCTACTTGCTCATTTAAAGGCCGAAACTTTACTTAAAGCATGTCCTATAGACATTTTCATCATTTTAAGAGATATTTGATACTTTTGTAAGATGCCTACCTATACCTACACACATCGACTATGGTATTTCAAACAATACAAGGTAGGTAGGTACGTAACCTCCGAAAGGTATAGCGTTGGAATAATTTAAGAACAAAATCGAATATAATATAGCTAATTTGTTTAATGCTACACTGAGAAAAAAGTGTTGTCCGTAATATCATAAAAGTTGCATGCAATACAACATGTTGTTGCTATATATGCGCCAGCTACAACGGATTGTATATTTTACAACAACAATTCTGTAATAACTTTATGACAAAGAATACGACACAAAATATATAAACATGTCCCTTGTGAAGTTCGCGCATACAAGGCAGTTGTTGTAATAATTAATAGTTGAAATAGTATACAATATTGTGGCTGCTCCGAAATTGTTACGGGATGTGTTTTCTATCATACAGTTAAATTCAATCTATACTTACCGTTTTTACAGTTCTGTATAACATATTAGTTCCATTCTTAATATCTTTGTAGATCGGCTTCTTATACTTTACTCTTTCTTATTTCTTAACTCCGATATCAGTGTATCGACAAGTTAACAAAAAGTAAGAGATAATTGAAAATATTTATGTACAATTATTCTGGAAGGTATGAAAACAAATCATGATGAAAATATAACTGCTTTATTTGTTTTAAAAATACAACCTACGTAATCATTTACAAATAAATAAAAAATTAAAATATAAATTTGTATAGTGTACAAACATTAACGGCTATTAATAAAAATTATATTCTATCTTGGACTACCTCAATATTTTAAAACATTCTTAATAGTGAGGTGGTGGTTCATTTTAGTAGGCCCGTAATACAGGGTCTTTCAATTTAAACATACATTAGACATTTTATCTGAAAATTTGCTTACGTCTTAGGAGAAGAATTCTAGGTTGATGCCATGGATCCTCTATCCTCTATCCATGGTTGATGCAGATCTCACAGCTAGGTATTTCTGTAAAGAAAATAAGATACTGTAAAATGATACCCCTTAAGAAAACCCCGTTTTAATCTTTTAATCAACCCTATCTAAATTTTCAAGGAGAATTCAAAAATGTCATAAAAATATAGCAATCTATTTAAAATTACTAGGTAATATAAGAATTAATTTTCTCGAATTTAATAAAGAATTGCACACACTTGTAGATGTTTTGGCAGAATGTATAGTTTTTTCATAAGGATGTGGAATACAACAGCGTTTACTTTTATGATGAACACCCTGAATAGCAAAAAAAACATGCATTTATGGTGTTAGGCAATGTTAACTTTGTGCTAATTATTAATTGTTCGTAAAACACATTTAAGCTTCAGAAATGTCCTCTTTTACAATCTTCCATGCACAACCTACAGTAATCTACTTTAAGACTTCCAGAAATAATCATGATTTGTGTTAAGTTCAATGTAATAAAGAGAAAAGTAATAGTGCAATATGATAAACGTGAAAAATATTATGTAGGTAGGTACCTAACTGATGTTGCGGGTATACATCATCTAAAACACAGCAAATTTTACTTACCGATAAAGACGAAGACATGTACATAGGTACCAAATCTTGAAATCCACAAAGGTTTAACATGTCTTCCATTTTCAATAACAATAAACTGCAATTGATTTCGGTACTTAACACACACACTAACAGCTCTGCTGCACTTTTGATGAGACGGAAAGGTTGCAAGTTAAAACTAGAGAACAACCGTTTGGTAGTTATAATGTGTTGCGCAGGTGCGTGGCACCAGCTTCGACCAATCATAAACGAAAACTAGTTAAATTACAACGTCGTTGTTGTAATGCTTACAATTTGAGCAGTATATTATTTACAAAGTCATGAACGATATTACTTAATGTTTGTCGTATGTCTTGCTTGCAATTTGAAGGTATGTATATCGCAAGTAAATGTAATCCATACGAATGAGTCTTTATGATAATAACACTTTAAGGAAATTTGTTTTTCCATAGTATCTTATGCAAGAAACTTGGCGTATGCAAGAATATTCTATTTCAGATTTCTGATACACCCTCCGTTTTCGCAATGAGTAAATGTATTCGAAAATGAAAATGTATTGCTGGATACGGTATCTCAAATACAGTTTAAGTGTAATATGAAAAACATTCCATATTGTAAGCAGTGTATAAATATTGAATATGATAGAACATAAAAATATTATACTATACATAAAGTTCCCAGCAACTTCATTTTGTATAAATATTTTGTAAAATTTCTCTCAGTGTACTACTACTGAAGTAATTTTAGAATAATTGGTGAAGTACCTATACATATAAAAGCTCCTTAGAGTGAGACATGTCTCTTTCAAGTAGGTGAATATTTTTTATTACCATTTGATATGTAATGCGTGGTAGAACAAGTGATGCATGAAAACGTTATTTTCCTATTGCACGTAGTGTGATATATTATCGATGTACCTAACCTAAAATTAAGTTGACTTGCGGGTTGCTTAAAAATATACAAACATCACCATCTCTCCCTACAGAATATGGAAAGATGGTGTAATGGAAAAAAAAGATGTCCAAGATTAGAAATTAACAAGAAAGTAGCTTAAAATTAGGTAATGGTAGAAAACAATTCGTCTGAAGATGAAGAGGACATTCCCTGAGACGAGAAGAAAATGCTGAAATATTGAAACCGCGAAGTGCAGTGGTTACGGGGAAGATTACAATACTACTAAAAAGTTTATTGGATTCGATGCCTGCAGTGGTTATTCGATGACTGCCCGAAGTTCTAAAACATATGTTACCTCTGTGGACGTTTGGTTCCTAAAAGGGTTGTATAATTCATAACATTGTTGAAACACCGTCTTATTCACACTAGCAGCGCCATCTAACCCTAATACATGTTGGTGAGATGGCGCTATTTTCCAAAAATTGTTTTTAACACAGATTTTTCTTCCAGCGATTTATTTGTTTTTTGAGACTACCAAGCCAAGAGTTAATTTCTTTAGTTGTTTATCGTCCATTTTAAGTTTGAAAAGTTTAGTGCAAAAATAAACAAAATATGTAACACTGTAGTTTTTTGCGCAATCTCACCCGATTTTACCCTACATGTTCGTGTCAAATATACCGGGTGTCTAGCTAAGGGTGGCGAACGGCCATACCAGTTTTAAATGGAATGATGCATTTTTTATAACATGTTGTTATTACACATAAAGTGAAGACTGGAATGCCGCAAACTGAAAGTTGGTATCCTTTTTCAAGTGGAAGTTACGGTCAAAATAGTATTTTATTTTATAAGGAGCTAAAGTGATACTTTTTGTGGCGAATCTGTAGACTACAGAAATGAGCCACAAAAAAACACTTTATAGTCGGGGAGCAGACCGCCTGAAAGATGCGTTTTAAACACCCTCTATAAATACAACTCGAACACACACAAGAAAATGAAGCTGGTTCTTATGTAAAATGACCTGCCGGATTCGAATTTCGAGGTCGCGAAAAGATCGGGAATTGCGAAAATGCCGAAAAATCGATTTTTCGTTAAATTTTCCTAAATCAATTTTCGACATTTTTAATACTTTTCTTGTTGTATTTCAGCATCGAAAAGAGTTAGAGATCTGTTTTTCTCGTGGAATATACACTGAAGTGTGCAGATCATCACAGTGTACTCACGTTGCCTCTACAACTTTCTTGCTAGACCACAAATTTGTGTAATGTATTATTCATGTACCGGGTAAGTAATCTTATTTTTCAGAATTAACATATACATAAGCGAAACCAAATACGGGCAAAGGCTCGAAATTATTTTTGATGAAGAAACGAAACATTAATATTGTTGCTGAAGAAAGTTACAGAGAGTTAAACACAAACAATTTGTGCGCTCTAGCCGCGCTGATAGGTTGATAGGTAGCGACATAAGGGTTCGCGCAATTTTATCCTTGATAATACACACACAGCCAAAACTCTTGGCCCTCCAATTAATTTGAAACGTAAACAAAAATAATTCTAACAAATATGTGGATTCTATTCTACATTTTATTGAAATGCTTTATCACATGTAAGGTTATTCTCATGGAAGGAGTACGGCCAGGAATTAAATTCAAGACAATGTCTGAATTAATTTTTTTGAAAAGACCAAAGTCTTCGCAAAATGTGAGAAACGAAGATGTCAATAACCAGTATGTTCTCATCTGTTCTCGAACAAAACATTAACACGTCTGTACATTCCTATAAAAAGGTTATTAATGACTTCCTGCGGTATGTTGTTCCATTCTTCTCGAGCAGCAACAATTAGCTCCTGAAGGGTGAAAGGGGAGGTTGTCTCTATTTAAAATGGCCCTTTTTAGCATATCCCACACGTTCTCACAAGGTTTCATGTCAGGTGAGTAGTGAGTTTACTGGTCAATTCATTCTTTGAATACTCCCTTCCCGTAGCAAATTGGCAACCTTTCTTGTGCGGTGGGGCGCGGCGTTATCGTCCATAATTTTCTCCTATTTCGTTTCGCAATGAAAGGATGATTGGTTGGATAATGTTTTGGGCGTAAATGTTTCCCGTCATGGTTTGCAGCACGTGAATAAGTGGAGTGCGACCCCCCCAAAACATTACTGTTCCGCCTTGATAAGGAACAACTTCTCTGGCAAAAGCAAGTCTTTCTTGTCGTCCCGGTCCCCTCCAGACCCTTTCACGCCGATAATCACTCACTCACCCAATTTTTGTCTCATCAGAAAAAAACGATATTGCGCCACTGGAGTCAAAGCCAACACCTATGTTCCTGTGCCCATTGGAGACGTTCGGCTGTGTGTCGAGGAAGTGTGCTGTATATTAAACGGCTTGGCAAATAAGCTCAAATTTCCCAAACATCCTAGAATATGGATGGTACATGAAAAATGACGTTAAACCACTTCTACACGGCTCAGCGCGGCTAGAGCGCACAAATTGTTTGTGTTTAACTCGCTGTAACTTTCTTCAGCAACAATATCAGAGGAAAGTTGCCTAATAAGGGGTACTTTTTTCAAATTGCTCCAAAGTTGTTGTAACTATGTTTTTAGGAGAATTTTCACTAGCAAACTTTAAATTTGTTTGTCTTTGAGCATTGTGTTATAAAACAGACCAAAAACAATTAAAATGAGGGAGATGTGCAATAAATAAATTGTCACTTACTACCCCATATTAAGTTTATGCATGTCCTTAATATGGGGTACCCCAAATAATATTAAGAATTTATACTCAAAAAACATTATTTTGAAAAAAGGTTTTTATTATCAACTCAAAATAAACAAAACATTTTATTCCAATATAAAATATATAAACAAAATAACAAAAGAGAAACAAATAAGTTGTCAAAACTTTAAAAATTGTTTTGGGCAGTATTACTGAAAATTTGCTCTCTATTCCATGATTTGCGGTTATTGGGCATCTGGAAATAATGTATTTCCCATTATACACAGAAATAAAAATGCTAACATTGCTATTCCATCGAATAAAACAATAATTTCCTCAGTATATGGGGTACCCCAAATTAGGAACAAATGATTGTTTGGTTATATAGCATTTTCGCAGAAATTTTACTGCGTTTTCTAAAATGCCACATACATGACAATAAACTTCACAAAATTTACTGTCGGATGCAAATAAACTAATTTAAAATACTTACTTTTAAGACTCAGTACACTCGCAGGAACAACGCGCTCACTAACATTTCAGATGCATATAAACTTTTGAAGCCACCTGGTGGAGAAACGGTGAACGTAGTAACACCGTTGGTCATATAGGAAAATAGCAAAATAAAGTCGATATTAATTAGCAATGAATTTAACAAGTGGCAAAAATGGAATTGGCCAAAAACGCGGTACCCCATATTAGGAACTATCGTCATATTAGGCGACTTTCCTCTAATGTTACGTTTCTTCACCAAAAATAATTTCGAGCCTTTGTCCGTATTTGCTATTTGGTCTCGCATATGTATATGTTAATTCCGAAAAATAAGATTACTTACCCGGTACATGAAAAATACATTACACAAATTTGTGGTCTAGCAAGAAAACATTTTTCATAAAATTCCCGATCTTTTCGAGACCTCAAAATTCGAATCTGGCAGGTCATTTTACGTAAGAATCGGCTTCATTTTCTTGTGTGTGTTCGAGTTGTATAGAGGGTGTCGAATTAGAGCACCTTGCTCCCCGACTATTAGCTCCGCATAAAATATGCTATTTTTTCGGCAAATGACGATAGGTCGATACACTTATCTCAGGGAAACAGTACCGTCAGAGAGTATTTATTTTGTATTTATTTTCAAGGTACAGTACAAAACCAAATTAAAACTTGAGAAATGCGAAACTATTATTTTTTTACTTTTCTATCGTAATGTGCCAGGATATACTCTTAATCCTTAATAAACCATATTTTAAATCATAACTTTCGTTTAAAATAAGACATCGGCTTCCTGTTTGCTGCATTCATTTTATGTATAATGCCACCATGTTATAAGAATATGCCACTCTACTTAAAATTCTTGAGAAACTTTGGTAAATTCATAAGTCATCTGACGGCTTCCACGTAAAATAAAATTGAAGTGTAAATGCAGGGTTATATTATGCTATAAATTCCCTTTAAATCGACACCAAATTCACTAAAAGAATTCGAGTAATTCGGAAGAATCGCATTTTTGTGTACCGGGAATTATTTCCTCCCCCACCTTACTTCGAAACCTATACCAACAAGTTATTATAGTAAATTCGCGATATTTAGTGTTACACGTCAAAAAAATTATATCACGGCGTAAGCGTGTAGCACATTCATATGGGATTTTAAGGTTTGTACTCAGACCCTTCTAAGGTGTTTTACGGACGGTAGATGGCAATGTCGCTCAGCTTTGGCTATGAACCATATCGCGGTGTCGAAACCACAATGATATCGCCGTCCGGCACTTCCGCTATTTGCACAGAGAGGCCGCCACCCATGAATTTACAGTTTTCTTTTTATTGAAGTTAGTGAGAGGGTATGGGAAGAAAATGTGGCATTTTTAAACGGTTTTATTTAGCTTGCCTTGTTTGTTTGTTTGTGTGGGTCAAATCTAGTAATTGAAATTTTACCCCCTTCCTGTTGACCGATTGATCTGAAATTTGGTACACACCTTTAGTTGTGATGACAGTACAATTATGTATATTCAGTATCATTGTAAATCCAAGATGGCCGCCGCCACAAAATGGCGGATTAGATATTTTCTTCAACCCCCTCAATATGGGTATCAAATGAAAGGGCTTAACTAGTAGAATACAGTACACCATGAAAAATTCAAAATTCAAGATGGCCGCCACCACAAAATGGCGTACCTATTACTTTTTTTCCAATCCCCTCAATATGGGTATCAAATGAAAGGGCTTAACTACTACAATACAGTACACTATGAAAAATGCAAAATCCAAGATGGCCGCCACCACAAAATGGCGGATTACTTTTTTTTTTCAATCCCCTCAATATGGGTATCAAATGAAAGGGCTTAACCACTACAATACAGTACACCATGAAAAATGCAAAATCCAAGATGGCCGCCACCACAAAATCACAAAATGGCGGATTACTTTTTTTTTCAATCCCCTCAATATGGGTATCAAATGAAAGGGCTTAACTACTACAATACAGTACACCATGAAAAATGCAAAATCCAAGATGGCCGCCACCACAAAATGGCGGATTACTTTTTTTTTTC
The DNA here is from genome assembly GCA_963966045.1 of Xestobium rufovillosum. Taxonomy (NCBI): domain Eukaryota; kingdom Metazoa; phylum Arthropoda; class Insecta; order Coleoptera; family Ptinidae; genus Xestobium; species Xestobium rufovillosum. The sequence goes on from OZ014504.1 coordinate 19,625,553, forward strand.
AATCCCCTCAATATGGGTATCAAATGAAAGGGCTTAACCACTACAATACAGTACACCATGAAAAATGCAAAATCCAAGATGGCCGCCACCACAAAATCACAAAATGGCGGATTACTTTTTTTTTCAATCCCCTCAATATGGGTATCAAATGAAAGGGCTTAACTACTACAATACAGTACACCATGAAAAATGCAACTTGAAAATAAAATAAGTAAGAAAACATTTTTAAGTTAAACGGTTTTATTGTAAAGAAACATAATAATGATGCAGATAATGTACTAAAAGCTAAAAAATAATTAGGTAGGTACCAGTCATCACACCACTCTCCTCATCAATCTAGAGCATTGATCAGACTAAAATAAAATCGTGGGAGGAGTCGAATTTCTATTATCTACAACCAACCGCTCATACCATTATAGGTATGCTTTGGATGCATCTTCTCAATAGACAACATCGCAGAACGATCATTTACATATTTACTCAGGTTACTCTACGCCCCACGAGTTTATTTTAGTCTGATCAATGCTCTAGATTGATGAGGAGAGTGGTGTGACGACTGGTACCTACCTAATTATTTTTTAGCTTTTAGTACATTATCTGCATCATTATTATGTTTCTTTACAATAAAACCGTTTAACTTAAATTTTTTTTACTTATTTTATTTATACCTACCCATCAACATGATTTCTCAAGACCTTATCCACTCTGAATAAAAATACTTTTCTTTTTTTCTATCAGCTTTATTTTTAGATCGATTTGGACGAAATTTTGGTATACTTGGGCCGCCGAACAGACGGACTGATCACCCTGCAAGAACGTGCTCTAGCGGGGCCAAATTAATTTATGACGACCTAATTGGAGTCATGCGACTTTGTTGGGTCTAAAGAAAGCGCATCACTGCGGTTCGGTCGTCCTAAATTGATAGTGGTCCTGCCTAGAGCTCATGATTGCAGGATGATCACTCCGTCTGTTGGGCGACCCAAGTATAGCATGCATAAATGTATTTACAAATTGTTTGAACGATGTTAAAGTATATCCATGGCCAACTTGCCAAAAATAATTAAAATCGGAAGGTTGGAAAATTCAATACAGTGCCCATAAGTAAAAAACTTGGCTATAGTTATTAATTTGTTTTCCACCGGAGAACAATTCTGATGTCGCCAATAGACGGAGAATGTCTATTTTATACATAGGTACAGCCAAAATTTCATTGAAATTCATATACATAAGAATACGTCTGCTATTAAAGAAAGAAAACGCAGTTTCAGTTCTTTTATGATATTATTTCAGAAACTATTCAGACTGGATAAGATGTCGAAAAATGCCAGTTTTTCCCATTTATCCTTCTCTCTATTTTCAACAATAACAATAGGTAGGTAACCGATATAGTAATGGTGAGCCAGTAAAATTTAACACCCTGTAAAGTTTTGTTTTTGTTGAAAAAATAATGTTTTTTTATTTGTTATACCAATGTTATTTTTAATATATGTATAATGTTTTTTCAAACTACGGTTCTTATTATACTTGTTTATGTACCTACCTACTTTATACCCAATTACTTTTTGAAATTCAAATTCAAAATACAAATCTGCTTCTGAGTGGTAAAATTCTCCGCTTTAGATATTCATGCACAAATCGGGAATAATACATGTTATAATGAATAATCAACTGACAAAATGCCAATCTGAGATTGCCGATTCTATCGGAATGAGGTTCATAAACATTTTACGAAAAGTACGTAAGATACAATTCTTATGCGTTGGGTAAATCTGAATTCCGACATTCCGAGTGAGCACTGAGCAGGTGTTCGGTAGCCAAAATTTACAGATGGATAGCAAGTGCGTTTCGTTTTCGCTAGACACCACTGCACGGCCGCGGCGCCACCTCCTGGACTGCTGCATTTGTTTTATAATTTTTCAGATATTTTGAAAACTTTTGGTGAAATTGACAGGAAACATAATGTGTTATGTTGTTGCCTCTTTATGCCATGTACCCAATTAAGATTTATGTCAATTTTACATTTTAAAGACGTTTTTGTGCCAATTTTAATAACAAAATTTTGAATATCTCCAAAACTTGCAGTTTAATTTTAATCAGATTTTACTCCGTGTTTCACATGGCCATATACTAATTACGTTATTTTTTTGCATGCGAATGAACGAGTAGATTTTAAGAAAAAAAAATAAAACCTTCCAAAATCCATATTTTTCAAGAAAAACTCAAAAACTACAAGTTCAAAAATTTTCAAATTTACAGATATTCATAAGGACCTCCTCATGAATGTGCATACCAAATTTCATCAAATTTGAACGAAAACTAATATTCCAAAGAGACCTGAGTATAAACCTTAATGGACGTTGAACAGCTGCCGACTAATAAACCCGCTCAAACAACTACACCTCGAGCAAATACTCCGCCAGGCATTGAATTACAGAACGGGCCTACGTCGGCAGAATGTACATTAGGATGCACACAAGAGGCCTACCCCAGCAAAGCTGGCCTTGAAAGCCTCCATACGTGCCCCATCGTACCACAGTGAACCAGGTTCACTATTCAAGCTAGAAGCCTGCACATTCACACCATGCAGGCTTCTAGCTTAATGGACGTGATTATTTATTTTAGGTTATGCATGCCGTACTGCCGTGTTATACATATATGACTTTTCGGTACTTTTGAAATAATAATTACAAAAGCGGCATTCTACCACCTAACAGTAATATAAAATTAAGAACATAATTCACTACAATACAAAATTAAGAGTACAATTTACCGAGAGAAAATTTGCAAAGATAAAGAAATAAAATGAACAACAATTCTGAGACATGAACAAAAATTCCGAGTCGTGAACAGACATTTCGAGACATGATTGAGGGTGAAGAGAGTAATGGTCGCCCAAATATGTATGCAAAAGTTAGTGTGGTTGTATAACTAATAAATGATCTGAAAGCGTTCCTACTGTACGGGCTAAATTCGAGGGGAATATTGTTGTAAACATGAGCTCCAAAGTACTAAATAGACTTGGTGTATAACGATGTTCTGTGATTCGAGTGCCCTCTAGTATCAACACCAAGAACGTCCTTATGAAACGTAAACTTTCTATAAGGCTAAGAGGGAATTCCAGAGTGCAATACACGGAGCATTAGACATTCACAATGTAATGTTAACCTATTTCTCATATTAAGCCAATTTACTGAGACAAATGAAGGAGAGATATGATCAAACTTCCTAAAACCATAGATAAACCTAACACAGTTTTGTAGTCTCTGAATTTGAGCTGTGTGTTCTATCTATATCTAAGCATGGCCCATACACAACATCTGCATGTAAAGTCTATTCAAGAACAATAATGCTCTCCCAGTTAACATAGCTTCTGAACCTAAGGTCATCATCGAGCATAACACTTAACTCCGAGATTGGGGAGTTCTATATTATAAATATATAATATGGCTTTGGCGCTTCAAAGCATCCCTTTCATTTTTTTCAGCAAATAGTAATGCATTACATTTATTGGAATTAATTTGTAGGTAATGTTTATTGGATATATCTATTAGAGCTGTCAAAGTGTCAAATCTGAATTAATTTTACTTTGAAGAAGGGTAATGTTTTCACAAGACTCTGAGTTATACAATTGCGTGTCATCTGCATACATGTGCATCTTGCAATATTTTAAGAAGTGATTAAAATCTGATGTGTAAATGGCGTACATTAGAGGTCCAAGAATAGATTCCTGAGGCACATCTCTTGTAACAATCGCTTCACTAGGCAGTTTACCGTCCAAAGGTTCTTGCTGAGTTCCGAGCTGAGTTCTGTTCGCTAGATAATAATAATAATAATAATAATAATATCTCTACTCACTCCTACTAACCCTAAGGTTAGCCCCAGAAGCTAACTAAATAGCTTGTGCGGGACGGAGGAGGCGGCATATTACTATTGGCCGCAGGTGCGTCACAGGAACGACCTACAGTTGTTAGTACTCTACCCACCATTTATTGCGAGAATGAGGAAAACCTGGAAAACCTCATTAGGTAAAGCTGGATAGGAGATCCAAAGCGCGCCCTAGCCACAGTGCAGAAATGAGTCACCAATCCATAGCCAAACCGCGGGCACCGTTGCTGAGCATTAACGACTACTCACTCGCGCATGCCAGCAAGATCCCACGGCTCAAGCCAATTCTTTATAAATATCACTTCACCGTTACCAAAACCACAATATGAAAGTTTATTCAACAAACAACAAAATTCAGAGTATTAAAAGCATTTTTCAAGTCCAGGAGTTGAGTCACTTGATTTGTATCCAATGAGCAAATAATGTCATCAACCATATCCATCAAAGCAGTAGCGGTAGTTTGCTGGCTTCGAAAACTTGACAGAGTCTCAGGCAAAATACTAGTATCTTTATTGATGTGACTTGAGACAACTTTTTCTATTATTTTATATAGACATAGGTCTCAGATCATTAAAAACGAATTCGGATTTCTCCTCTTAGGGAGTGGATGTAACTGCTTCTCTCCAAATAGATGGAAATGTGCCGCTAGTTAAACCATAGTTTGCAATGTGCCTTATATAAGTTTATTGGTGAACAAAAAAGGAACACTGAGCTTAATCATCTGCAAAGAAACACCGTCAGTTTACTGTTGACGAGCGGTCCTCAACAAATTTGTCCACCTGAGCAGAAGGCGACGAAAATCGGTTCCCGGAATCACTAACCATCTTCTACACTAAACGTCAAGCCATAATGATAGTTAGAGGTGGCCTACTATATTGACATTTAATATCAATATTTAATATCAATATCGAAACAACGATGCTCTGTAAAAGGCAATCGATATTTTAACAAATATCTAAGTATACATTATCATGGCGGGGTAGAATTTCACTTACTACGCTTGTATATCGTATCTTTAGTGTATCTTATCATTGATTAAGGCATTGTTTAACATTAGTATTTTTGTTATATTTCATACCGATTACATTGAATTTTCTTACTGACAAGTATCAAGTATGGAAGTATTGAAAGTTTCTCATCGTTATAACTGATAATCAGCAGTGACATGGAAGAATAAAATAAGTGAGAATATTTTGACATTTAAGCTGCAAAACGTCTTGCGGAGAAGCGCAGAGGCAGATGTAATCTCGAACGAGCACACCTATCCTCTTGCACTACGGTAGCAACTAGTTATATTCTTATAATCAGTTTAACGTATGTAACTTGTGGCACTTGGTTTGTTTACTTAACTATTACTTTTTTGCCAAAACAACCTACGATTTTTGTAAAATAGCTTCCTTGACGCACAATGTTTAAATCACTGCATTTTTATTTATCCGGTTTTCACAAAATGTATCTCCCAAACCAAAACAAAATGAAAGTTACAAAAAATCTGCAATTTGAACTGATGTATTCATTTGTGGTAAATTAAATAGGTAAGAACACATTCATGTTAAACCATTTTGGATTTATAAATAAAAATATTATTTTATTTATTATTTATTATTTTATAAATATAAATATTACATTTCCTGAATTTAAAAGACAAAGTAACATACCAATTAGTCAATTATACGTGAAGGATGTTCAAGAATATCAAATATTCAAAACACTATTGAGGAAGTATGTAATAGGATAGCTAAAGGTTCATAAGGCGCCTACGCTAGAATTTAAGACAAGAGTCACTTGGCATTGAATCAATAACAGTAGCAAACAATTTGGTTAAACGAACTTTTCATTAAAAGGTTGTTTGTCGTTGGATGCCCACAGTTAAATATCCAGAAGCTACATTTGTTCAAATTAGTTAATAAACCGTTACGCGAAACTTTAAATCATTTAAACAGCCGTGGTGGATCAATCAAAAGGCGATTTAACGCTGATCAACCAAAAAACATTTGCCGTGGCAAATAGCAAGATGGTAAAACATTAACAACGTTTTGCTATCTGCGTAGGGATTTCGGTTTGAATAGGTCAGGTCGTTTCAGGTCACGTCACGTCACGTCGCGTCAGGTCAGCATTTCAATTTATTAACAAAGTGCAAAACCGTACCTATAATAATTGTCATTTGCTTAGGCATTTGCTAAGTACCAGAACAAATTCAAATGACTAGGACAATTGATTATTTCTAAAGGTATGCTTTCGTTTGCGCCGGTAGACGCGGCGTGGATCGACTTGCACACGCGCGACGGCCTCCGTCGCATTCGAACGTGAATGCACCTGCCGGCAGGTGAAACGCACAAACGAAAGCAGTTCTATTGGAGAAGTACAATTTAGTCGGGGAGCAAGGTGCTCCAATTCGACACCCTTTATACAACTCGAACACACACAATAAAATGACCCTGATTCTTATGTAAAATGACCTGCCGGATTCGAATTTTGAGGTCGCGAAAAGATCGGGAATTGCGAAAATGTCGGAAAATCTAATTTTCGTAAAATTTCCCTAAATCAATTTTCGACCCTTTTTAATACTTTTCTTGTTGTATTTTAGCAACGAAAAAAGTTAGAGACCTGTTTTTTCGTGGAATATGCACTGAAGTGTGCTGATCATCACAGTGTACTCATATTGCCTCTACAATTTTCAAATTTTATGAGAAAAAAATGTTTTCTTGCTAGACCACAAATTTGTGTAATGTATTTTTCATGTACCGGGTAAGTAATCTTATTTTTCGGAATTAACATATACATAAGCGAGACCAAATACGAGCAAAGGCTCGAAATTATTTTTAGTGAAGAAGCCAAACATTAATATTGTTGCTGAAAACAGTTACAGCGAATTAAACGCAAATAATTTGTGCGCGCTAGGTAGTCGCACTGAGTCGTGTATTAGTGGTTTAGGTGAAGGCGTACAAACGCTGCATTAGTATCGAGAACATTTGTATTTTTTATTTAGACAAATTGCATTTTCCCTCACATAACCATGATATTATACATTGCACATTTCATGCATGCACATCGAAAAGAACAAGTAAAATTTTCACATTTACAGAACAGTGTTATTGTAACACAATCGAGTTTAGAGCTATTTGTGAATGTTATTGGCATAGTAACGTCATTTTATACGTACCATCCATATTCTAGGATGTTTGGGATATTTTGGTTTATTAGCCAGGCCGTTTTATATACAGCACACGTCCTCGACACATAGCCGCACGTATCCAATGGGGACAGGAACATAGGGGCTGGCTTTTACCCCAGTGGCGCAATATCATTTTTTCTGATGAGACAAAAGTTGGGTTAGTGAGTGTTCATCGACGTGAAAGGGTCTGGTGGGGACCAGGACGACAAGAAAGACTTGCTTTTGCCAGAGGAGTTGTTCCTTATCAAGGCGGAACAGTAGTGTTGGGGGGGGGGGGTATGGTTGCCGCACTCCATTTATTTAAGTGCCACAAACCTCTCCAACGATATTGGAGAGAATATCGTTTTTATGGACGATAACGCCACGCCCCACCACACAAGAAGGGTTGCCAATTTGCTACTGGAAGGGAATGAATATTCAAAGAATGAATTGGCCGGCCAACTCACCTGACATTAATCCTTATGAGAGCGTGTGGGATATGCTAAAAAGGGCCATTTTAAATAGAGATAACCCCCCTTGCATCCTTCAGGAGCTAATTGTTGCTGCTCAAGAAGAATGGAACAACATAGCGTAGGAAGCCATTAATAACCTTTTTATTGGAATGCACAGACGTGTTAATGTTTTGCTCGAGAACAGAGGAGAACATACTGGTTATTGACATCTTCGTTTCTCACATTCTGCGAAGACTTCGGTCTTTTCAAAAAAATTAATTTTGACATTTTCTTAAATTTAATTCCTGGCCGTGCACTCCATCCATCCATGAAAATAACCTTACATGTGATAAAGCATTTCAATAAAATGTAGAATTGAATTCACATATTTGTTAGAATTATTTTTGTTTACGTTTCAAATTAATTCAGGGAGCCAAGAGTTTTGGCTATGTGTGTATTTTCACGGATAAAAGCGTGCGAACCCTTATGTCGCTACCTATCAATCTATCAGCGCGGCTAGCGCGCACAAATTCCTTGTGTTTAACTCGCTGTAACTTTTCTCAGCGACAATATTAATGTTTCGTTTCTTCACCAAAAATAATTTCGAGCCTTTGTCCGTATTTGGTCTCGCTTATGTATATGTTAATTCCGAAAAATAAGATTACTTACCCGCTACATGAAAAAAACATTCCACAAATTTGTGGTCTAGCAAGAAAACATTTTTTCCATAAAATCGAAAAATTGTAGAGGCAACTTGAGTACACTGTGATGATCAGCACACTTCAGTGTATATTCCACGAAAAAACAGATCTCTAACTCTTTTCGTTGCTGAAATGCAACAAGAAAAGTACTGAAAATGGTCGAAAATTGATTTAGGAAAATTTTACGAAAAATCGATTTTCCGGCATTTTCGCAATTCCCGATTTTTTCGTGACTTCAAAATTCGAATCCGGCAGGACATTTTACATAAAAATCAGCTTAATGTGTGCGTGTTCGAGTTGTATAGAGGATGTTTAAAACGCATCTTTCAGGCGGTCTGCTCCCAGACTACAACGCGTGTGTCGGCCGGCCGCCGGTACACGCCGCGTCTACCGGCGCAAACGAAAGCGTGGTTTAAAAATTGCTTTTATCTAACCCCGATATGAAATATCACATTTTAAATGCATTTTTGACATTACGAAACGTCATATTTTTCATAACTGTCAGTTCATTACGTAACTAGTTATGTAATGAACTTTCCTTACATAACTAGTTATGTAATGAACTTTTACGTAACTGAATATTTAAAAGCAAAAACCAAAGTAATAATTTATTACAGGGTATTATTGAATCTATTGCCAAATTCGCTGATTCTTCTATATCAGAAGGCATATCTACAACAGAATCATCCATTTTTGGCGTAATTTGAAATAAAAAGCTCATCTCTGACAATAGTTATTTATAGTATCCATAGCAACGCCAAGGTAAAGCGATGAAGTTGAATTTATTTGTACGGCTACTACAAGGGATGTTGCATTATTTGTAGGAGCACAATTCTTTTTTATTTTAAAGCGGGATTAGATAAAATTTTGTACTTAACACGTTATATAATTATATATAATTACTAGCAGGCCCGGCAGACGTTGGCCTGCCCGACATTAAAAAAAATTCGGTAAAAAAAAATCCTAGAACCCGATTGCAGCGCCACCTACCGGGTCTAATTGTGAATGTAAACCATCCAGGGACCCACTCAAACACACAAAAAATTTCATCAAAATCGGTTGAGCCGTTTTTAAAAAAATTCCTAGAACCCGATTGCTGCGCCACCTACCGGGTCCAACTGTGAATGTAAACCATCCAGGGACCCACTCCAACAAACACAAAAAAATTCATCAAACTCGGTCCAGCCATTCAAAAAAACTCCTGGAACCCGATTGCAGCGCCATCTACCGGATCCAGTTGTGAATGTAAACCATTCAGGGACCCACTCCAACACACACAAAATTTCATCAAAATCGGTCCAGCCGTTCAAAAAAATTCCTAGAACCCGATTGCAGAGCCACCTACCGGGTCCAATTGTGAATGTAAACCATCCAGGGACCCACTCCAACACACACAAAAAATTTCATCAAAATCGGTCTAGCCGTTTAGGAGGAATTCGGTGACATACACACGTACAAACGCACGAAGTTAAAATAGTCGTTACGTTTTCTCAAATTTTCCAATTTTCTGCGCAATTTTCTTAATTTTCCGTTCCGTAAGAACCTTCTACAAAGTATTAGAAACCATAAAAAAAGATATGAATGAAATCGGTTAAGTCGTTCTCAAGTTATGGCATGACCAAGGGAAATAGGGATTCATTTTTATATATGTATGTATATATATAGATTGTTCATACAAAAATACTAAAATCGCGATTAAAAAATGGGGGGTGGGGGTAGGAGGGTGAAAAATGCTTTACGACCTATTCTCATACCTACCAAATGTAAAAAAAATCAATTATTTGGATATTCTTCATACAGAAATTCTAAAATCGCGAATAAAAATGGGGGGTGGGGGTAGGAGGGTGAAAAATACTTTTTTCTACGATTATAAAGAAACGTACATCTTTGTGTACGGATTTTCATTTCCTACGGCCAAATTGTACGGAAATATTAATTTCCTACGGGTTTCATAGGCTACTAAACTGTCATTGAGTCAATATAATTCAATGATTAGCGAATCATATCCAATCATACCTACAGAATCATCCGCCTCTAGGAGGCTTTGTCAGTTTGACAAAACATCACTGTCACTTTGCAAGTCGCCATAAATTCAGTCAATTTGTACATGAAAACACTATTCTTAAGTAGAAGTAAATATGAATAGCGATAGTGACAATGAAAAAATATTAAATTTAACACCGCCAGGTATCACAGAAATGGCGAAGGTAAACTGTTTAAATTTAGGTAGGTACATACTTCCACAAATATCAAAGAGTAAATACGAAAATTCGTACAGAAAATTCATGGATTGGCGCAAAGACCAGCACATACATTCATTTTCGGAGAATACTTTATTAGCATATTTCGGAGAAATGTCGAAAAAATTTAAGTCCATCACTCTCTGGAGCCAATAGTCAATGTTAAATGTTGAGTAAATGAAGTTCTGGATATATCTAAATTTAACAAATTAAAAGCTTTTCTGAAAAGGCAGTCGGATGGTATCAACCTAAAAAATTAAAAATTTTTACAGCAGAAGAAATAAACAAATTTATCAAAGAAGTTCCTGATAATGAATATTTGCTAACAAATGTTTTGAAATGTTTTTTAAATTTTTTAAAATAAGTAAATAAAGTAATCGTAGAAAAAGTATAGTGTACAACTCGCGCGAAATGACCCTTTCCCACTCGTAGGCACATGAATTTTGTGCCTGCTCGTGGGAAATGAGTATCATTTCGAGCTTGTTATACAATATACTATTCCGTCCACAGTGTATTTTTGAATATGATTAACAAACGCACAATAGTTCGTTAATGACCCCTATTAATGAATGATTTCTATTAATAAACGATTTTAGTACCCTAGGCAACCAAACATAGGTTCATATACAATGAAATATCCAAATCAAGTTGTCATGTCATCAAGATCTGTCACTGTCAAGTTTATAGTTTCTGAAATCGTAATTCGTACAAAATTTAATAAATGGATGTTGACGAAGATTTTACGTTAAAAATCGACTTAATTAGTGGTACTGGACCGTTCGAACAACTACTCCTCGGGCAAATACCCCGCCAGGCATTGAATTATAGAACTAAATCCAGATTTTTTGTACTACGAGACGTTTCAGACTGCTACCCCATCTAAGATGGCTTTGAAACAATCCTAATTTGTCTCCATGTACGTACGTGCTTTTAAGCAGGTCTTTGTTCAAATATTGCATGTTTTGAATGTGTATGGAAAACCGCAGACCAACTGGTTTCGTCCTTCGGGACTCATCAGTACGGTGCTTTCCCCTACACACTCAAACCATGCAATTTAATCTTGCTATATATGCTGCCGCGTTCTGGACAGATATCAGCAAGTGACAACTACTTTGAGTAATTATCTTGTATTAATTAGTGGTACTGGACCGTTCGAACAACTACTCCTCGGGCAAATACCCCGCCAGGCATTGAATTATAGAACTAAATCCAGATTTTTTGTACTACGAGACGTTTCAGATTGCTACCCCATCTAAGATGGCTTTGAAACAATCCTAATTTGTCTCCATGTACGTACGTGCTTTTAAGCAGGTCTTTGTTCAAATATTGCATGTTTTGAATGTGTATGGAAAACCGCAGACCAACTGGTTTCGTCCTTCGGGACTCATCAGTACGGTGCTTTCCCCTACACACTCAAACCATGCAATTTAATCTTGCTATATATGCTGCCGCGCTCTGGACAGATATCAGCAAGTGACAACTACTTTGAGTAATTATCTTGTATTAATTAGTGGTACTGGACCGTTCGAACTCCAACGGTCCAGTACCACTAATTAATACAAGATAATTACTCAAAGTAGTTGTCACTTGCTGATATCTGTCCAGAGCGCGGCAGCATATATAGCAAGATTAAATTGCATGGTTTGAGTGTGTAGGGGAAAGCACTGTACTGATGAGTCCCGAAGGACGAAACCAGTTGGTCTGCGGTTTTCCATACACATTCAAAACATGCAATATTTGAATTAAAAATCGACGGAAAAATTTTGTAACGAACTCATATATTAAAAAGCGATCAATACACTTGTTCGTTAAATAACTATTAATACCTATTCTCATACCTACCAAATGTACAAAAAAATTCAATTATTTGGATATTGTTCATACAAAAATATTAAAATCGCGATTAAAAATGGGGGGTGGGGGTAGGAGGGTGAAAAATACTTTACGACCTATTGTCTTACCTACCAAATGTACAAAAGAAATTTCAATTATTTGGATATTGTTCATACAAAAATACTAAAATCGCGATTAAAAAATGGGGGTGGGGTACATTAAAAATATTATAATTTTGGCGTATCTAGTTATAGCGAAGTCTAAAAATATTATTCCTTAAAAAGGTATGGGTTGCCATTTAAAAGAAAGAAGCTGGTATTTACGCCATTAGACCGGAAGTTGCATCTACTTACCTATTTGTGTGACCATTAGGTATGTCAAATTCTGGCTTTAGTGAGTTACTTATTACAAATCCGATAGTGCGAGTTTTTTCCTTTATAATCACCGGGTTATTCCGTGGGCAAAACTTTCATGGCCGCACGGTATATTATAATAACAAATTAAAGAAATACCTCGACAATGATGGCCGCTGTGAACACATCGGAGACTAATTTAAGCGAAGTGCTACCATGAAAACTGAAGACAAGTAAGTATTTTATATCAATTAGCGGTAAAATCGCCGAGCAAATCAAAATTCCAAATGTCTCTTATGTATAAATGGGCCATAAAGGCTTCCAAGTCTTTGATCTAGATTATACGTATTTACAGGAAAGGCAGTCAAATAAAAAACTATAAATGAACACAACCGTATTTGGAAAGCATAAAACACATATCAAGAGAGCAATTTGTATCATTAATTAACAAATTAACATTTAAATTATTAATAGTCGGCATTCCGGCCAACCATAAATTAGAAGCAGTAGCTGATCGGCGGGCACATTGATCAAAGATGACTTGGGCACTACCTGCGACTATGGGTTTACTGCTAAGCTCAATTTGCTTCCCTTCTGTTAGGTTCCATATATCATTTTAGCGCAGCAATCTTCCTTTAATGCCGTTTAATCTATGAGAAATTTATTGTCGGTTCTTTTAGTTTTAGAGCTAGTGCCTTCGTTAAATTAACTCTTTATTTATTTTATTTATTTTTTAGTTCCCTTAGTGTTAGTAAGAAATATAAATTTAATGAACGTGATAAAATAATCTTTCTATTTCACAAATTACATATTTGTAATAGTTCACAACAAATAAATACACACAGTTGCACATCTATAAAACTATACAATAAGTATCAACAAAATAATAATTTTTTTACAAAAATGTACAAATCAGTCTTAATAACACCTCACAAGTCATACCACAAACAGTGATATATACCAAGGGTAAACGTTAAATATTTTCAAAATTCACTTCTTGCAGTAGGTATCAATGTGGAATGTTCAGAAGTGGACTAGGCCCACTGGGGAAATTTGAAAAATGAGGTCCTCTGGGTGACATGGCTGCTAAAAAAGGCGACATTAAATGTGCTCCACCAGGAAATAGACCAAACGTTGGAGGTAAAAGTGGCCTTGCCGATAATCGCAATTTTTCTAATTCTGCTTCCTGTAACCGTTTTGCCTTAGCTCTTCTATTTTGGAACCAGATTTTCACCTGGAAATTGAAAGGAAATGTCAGTAGGCATAACAAAAATAAAAACTAAAGTTTTAAATTGAGATCATTAAAAAATATGCTAGTTTATTTTAAGGGTAAATGAACCCAAATTGGGACGTTATTCTTAGAAAATACCGTCACTTGGATGGTGCAGGCATCAGTCGAACGGATTTGTATTTGATCTCATAGTTTTCGTAAAAATGAGAAGGAAAGGTGAGAAAATGCAGCCTTCATTTCGGCGAACAGATGAAAATTTTAAGAAAATTTGTAAATGGTATTAAGGTCTGTATTTTCATCTTCAATGATCAAAAAAAAACTTCGAAAAATAAAAGCTGCTGGAAACTATAAAACTGTTCTCAAATGTGGACAGCTATTGAAAGAGCAAGTCTAAAGGAAGCATTATTCTCACTGTGAAACATGTGGGGCATATAAGCCGAGAGGAAGAAAATGGATAAATTTGTAAAATTCTCACTTTTAAGGACAACGGGCAACCCTCACAAACATTTTATTGCAAATGCAAAGCAACAAAAAATGTAAAATAAGTCGAACGGACCATCGACCTGCAATCACATTTTACCTCCAAAAATAAACTGAAAAGCAAGAAACTGGAAGAATGTCCATAAAATTTCGGTATCACTCCCGGCATTTTGCCTCGTCGTGGGGTGGAGACCCGGAACGGCGGCGATCTGCATTTCGAAATGTAATCTCGGAAGATTCAGTTACTTTTGTTGAAAACAACAAGCATCTATCTCTGAGGATAAGAAAATAGACAATTTCTAAAAAAAATTGACAGTTGGGTGTTTGAACCTTCTAAAGTTTTTTGTTCTAATCAAGATTCTAACCTTCCTCTTTCATCTCGGACTTAATGTGACCATACACCTGTTTACCATAGGAAGAAATGGTCCTCCTATTTTTCGTGTTATTAACCTCAAGAATTTGTAAGGTTTCAAGGAAAAATGACTTTGACTGGCAACTTCTGTCTGAACGGCTTGATTTTCGGTTCGAAGAGCGGGGGTATCTGAATTTTTTATCAAAATTACCCAATGTCTTCCTGCTTAACCGATATAAAAACACCATATTTCGAAAACGGTTCAAAACGTAGAGATCCCACCCATGTAATAAATTACACCCAATCATCCGCTTTTCGCATCCAAAGTGTAAGAAAGGATAAGTTTCGGATTTTGGGAGTACATTGTCATTGCTCTGAAACGGAGTCTTTTAGGATGGATCTCTGTCGATCCGCAAGGAAGCTTCAGGTTACGCTTGGAAATTCCATCTTGATCGAGAATATTTTGACTGGAAGATCTTCTTTAAAGATTTTTCCGCCCCTATTTGGGCTACGGACTGCGCACGGGGGTGACGTCACTTCGTGTTTGAAACCACACGTAATAGAAATTTTGCATACGTGAATGCCGAGGTCACACATTGGGGTGGATTTGAGATCTATACCTATATTTTTAGCAGAAATAGAACTGCAACAGGTAGAAATTTACAGAAAGCAAATATGTTATGAGCTTCAGTTTTCGTAATATATGAATTTTTCCCACGACCCCCTAAGAAAGCGGCACGTTGCATACAGCATAGTGGGCCGGAAACTTGACAATTGCGTTGCCCCTGCGCTAAACTCAAAACTGTGCTGTAATATTTGAAAATCGCACAGTTCACTCAAATTTTGCAGTCAGCTTTAAGATTTTGACGTTTACTGAATAAATATCCTGTCGCGTCTCTTTTTAAATCTAATAATTTTTTATTAGAAAAATCTCTTAAAAGGTACGGCAGTTGAACATTTTAATGGCTACTCCGTGGAAAACCTAAATATTTTAGGTACGAACTGGCCATTTATGAACTGGCGGGCAAGAGAACAAATTAACGTGTCATTCATGAGTCGGTCGGAATAATTAGAATATTATGCTGTCTTAACAATAATTATGGTCCGATTCCGAACTCGACCCTGTATAGATTTATCAGGTAGATAGAATTAAGACCAGTCATAAAATACGTGCCTTCCAGTTCTAGGACACCAATTTTATTGCTCTTATGTTTAAAATACTTCTAAGAAACCCTGTAGGTATGCCGACCCCTTTCGCTTGGGAGACCAATTTTGTTGCTCTCGTGTTCGAAATGGTTCTAGAATTTCATGGAATTATTTTGAGCATGGGGGAGAGATGCAGTTGGTTTCTTGAGTGGGAGGGGTTGATGAAGAAACCCTATAGGTTTATCGATTCTCTTCACTTTAGGAGTGGGGGTTGCGTATTTATAGCAATGTAATTTAAGTTTAGAGTTAGATTAGATAATCTTCAACTCCTGAAGATGCTGACGTTGTCAGCGAAACACGTGTCGAGTTTAATTACTGTGTCACTGTCTTTTGGTGTGTGGGGTTAACTTATTAAGAATTCATATTTCTGTTAACATAGACATTAGACAACAAATCACTAAAAATAAAGTTACTGTTTATGAATAAATTCGTCTTCTTAAGGGGTCGTGGGAAAAATAGTGTACATAACTCGATGGAAAGTGTATTTCCTATAAACTCGCGTGATTTCTGCACCCGGCTACGCCTCGTGCATTTCACGCTCGTGTGAAATTTGTCACTTTTCATGCTCGTTACGTAATATACTATTAATTAACAGCGCGCGAACTGATAATATTCCATTGGCAGGCAAGTATTTTATCCAACTGTTCTGGGTATTAAAATCATATTTGTTGGCACTGACACAGATTGTGTTTTCTCTTTTAGACTAGGTATTCCGATTACAAAATAAGCACATGCAGTATTTTTTTGGCTAATAGTAAATGGAGAACGAGAACTGGCAACTGGCAACTGGAATGAATATTATGAGTACTTTTTACTAGTCTTTAAGGAATTTTGCTTTAATTTTACCCGACAAAATCTTCATGGATGGTGTACGCTAGTATTTTCAGAAACGATACTTTTTAATACTGGAATTTTACCGCAGAATTTAAGAAAAACTCAAAATACCTGCTTTCTTGGATTTTGTAAACAAGCTTACAAAAAAGACAATTTAGATTAAATGAAATATGGCAAATGAAATCCTACTACATACCTACATTTCTTACAGTAAGTATTATTTTCTTCGGTAGAACGCCTGGGAAAATTTTGTAATTGCTAAAATCTGCATTGAAATACTTACACGTGATGAAATTTAATCCATTTTTGACAAACTCATGGAAATGAAAGAAGTGATTATAAGTATAAGTATAAGTATAAGGCTGGTCTCTAAGTAAAAGTAAAAATGTGTAATGGTATTAAATAGCACAAAAAAAGGTCCCCACGTTTTAAAAAAAAAAATTAGTTACTTAATTTTCTTGAAAATGTTTTTTTTTTCTGAAAAAGTAAAGAGACCTATTTTGTGCTATTCAATACCATTTATAAGAAAACTATTTAACATATTTAAAAACTCAGTGGCGCGCGAATTTTTCTCTAAACGAATACCATAGTCACCCCTTGGGTCCGCCCCTGTTTAATTGAAAAAAGGAATTGTTGCATCAAAGGTTGATCCATTGTGTAGTAATATTGTGAACAAAGTTTCATTAAAATATCTCAATTGATTTTTAAGCTCTCTCAAAAAAAAACATTTTCTTTCCCTCAACTTTGAAATTAATACGTTTTAGACGTATGGTCATATGAAATATTCGACGCAAAATAATGTAAAGAACAACCTCAAAAACTTTTAGAATACTTAAGGATAATGAATAATCAATGTTTTGAGTGTAGTGAAATATGAAAAATACAAAACACTATTTCAGATTCTCCGGTTTGCAACAACAGTTTTACTGGTTTTATTGAGAAGTACCGATATTTTCAAAAGGGAACAAATTAGGTGCTCGATATTATAATCATACTGCAGCGTACACTTTCCCGTTAATTTATAGAAATGTATGATTAAGAAATAGAAATTCGATATAAATAACAGACACTCGATTATTATAATGAATGCTCGGTATATAATTCCCATGCTCGGTAATATAATAAATACTCGATAAATATGATAGACGCTCGATAAATGTAATGAAAGTTTGATACAAAATTCAAATGCCTCCCATAATAATAAATATTCGATAAAAAATCATAAACTCTCAATTATTATAATGAATGTTCGGTATATAAAGGTATACAAAACGTACTGCTTTGTTTTATACTTGCCTGTCAATGAATACAGCCAAAAAAGTTGTTCCACGGCCCACTATTTCCGGTCTTTGGGCAAGCGGAGCGAGCGAAGCGAGCGGAGTGTTTAAGTCTCCCCCCCCCGAGCGTTTATTTAGTACCCCATCGGGATAATTCAATTATATCAAGCAAAATTTGATTTAATAGTGAACCCGACTTATCGAGCATTTACATTTTTTTAGAGCGCTTATTGGATTAAAGTAGCGACCAGAACTTATAGTGCAAATGAGATACTTTATCGGGTGAATTTCTTTAAAATACAAAGCAAATTGAATTAGTTCATTCCGCATTTTTATATTTTATCGAGCATTAATTATTTTATATCGAGCATTTATTATTTTTTAGTATGCAAAATTCATTAAATTATCGGGTGTAAATTACGACCCTTTTCAAAATACCGGTTCCTTAAAAAACTAATGTAGGTAACCTACAGAATAGACGTGGTTACGAATTTGCACACCAAAAATCTTAATATCGAGAGAACAACGATCCAAATTAACGATTTTTGTTGTGTTGTGTTATTGTGTGTACTGAGTTCCTTAATAAAAGAATTTTTCCCATTTTGAAAACCTAACTGCATGGAATGCATCATATCACATTTACACGCATTTTGGAAATATAATTTTCCAGATCAGAATGGTATAGCTGGTATATAGGCGTGTTGCTATCTCAATTAGTTCCCGAGATTTTATGCTGTACATATGTATTATTTGCTAAACATATATTTTTTTAAATTACAAAATTTTGCACATTTTCTGAAAAAAAAGATCGTGGCGTGTTACGGACTTAAATTGTCATTTGCTAAAAGTAGTAGATTAGGCACTAAACTATAATGTATCGGTTTTAAGTGGTTCCATGAAAATTTATTTTTTCCTTAAGGTAGCCACTTTCCCTAATTAAGTACTCCACTATATTCAAAGTTTTCAATGGTTTTTGAATTTCCATTAGAAAAAGTAGTATAGGCAGGTCTCATATTCACAGAATAATGAGATGTCGGCGTTCGCGTGGCGTCGGTCGCACTGCTGCACAACCCATTTTGGTTCCTTCATTGCTTTTTCGTTAATAACTCAGATACTTATGAACCGATTTTAATTTTTCGACGGATTCTGAACGTCGACTGTCGACTGTCGACCCGTGGCAAATTTTTGACACCTACGGATACTGCAGACCACCGAAAAATGTATTGGAGAAGTACCTAATAAACTGTAAAACTTTTCCTAAAATGTCGATTCCACCAACCATTGATATTTAAAGTAATTTTGGAGTGGGGCCCTGGGGTTGCGGCGACGTATGTATTGAAATAAATAGTTCGAAGAAGCTTATTAAATGAAGAAGACCTTCGCGGGTCCCCTGAAAGTTACTCTGAAAATATAAATACGTCGAATATGTAGGCGTAGAAAGAAGATTTTGACAGCTGGGTGAACAATTTCTCACCTACGGTTACTAAGTGCAAACTCTCTGTAGGTATTTGAAGAGCAACAAATTGTAAAAATTTTTTTAGGATTTTCGTCATTCTGAGCTAGCGATCTGGGATTGCGACGACTTCGAAAGTCTCCAAATGAAATGAAAATTTTGATCCAACCTTGTTCTTTCATTACCTACATAGATACCTATAATAAGACCATATCTCGCACAAAATCAAAATGACATACTTTTAAACAGGGTGCGATTAAAATTCAGGGATCACCGTTGATATTTCGCTTATTTCAAAAGATAGAGGACAGGTTTAAACGTCGACGCTTTTGCAGAAATTAGTGATAATTAATATGCCGTTGAGAATTTTGTTATATCTCGAAGGGTTTAAGAGTTATGACGGAAAAACAAATGCTCGTTTTTACCGCGTAGCTCATTGATTTGATCTTCCAAAACATTCTGAGCCGTGGGATCTTGCTGGCATGCGCGAGTGAGTAGTCGTTAATGCTCAGCAACAGTGCCCGCGGTTTGGCTATGGATGGGTGACACATTTCTGCGCTGTGGCTAGGGCGCGCCTTGGATCGCCTATCCAGCTTTACCTAATGAGGTTTTCCAGGTTTTCCTCATTCTCGCACTAAATGGTGGGTAGAGTACTAACAACTGTAGGTCGTTCCTGTGACGCACCTGCGGCCAATAGTAATATGCCGCCTCCTCCGTCCCGCACAAGCTATATAGTTAGCTTCTGGGGCTAACCTTATGGTTAGTAGGAGTGAGTAGAGATATTATTATTATATTATATGGATAGGTACTTTATTAGAGCAATTCTTCGTGCCCTATCAATACTCCACGTGAATTTAAAGAAAAACGTTTCGTTCAAATCAAGTCATTACCTACGATCGGTCTAATGCATAAAATATTATGATTTAGCGTCCTGAGAAGCGGGCATAAAAAGCATTTTTTTACGCCGCGGAAAGCTTTTCGTTTGTTTTAAAAGGTAGAATATTTTTATTTTATTGCCATTTTGACAACAATAATTTATAAATTTGACAATTCTGAATTTTATTTTTTTGAATTACTTATACAATAATATTAAAATTGTTCTATGATACATAAAGTTTTGTATGTACCACGGTCGCAAATACACAGCCCTCGGTGTCTTGTATCCCTCAGCGCTTTGCGCTTTGGGCGTCAATTCCGCCGCGGGCCGTAATGCTTTTTTACGACCTTGATACATAAATAACTTTTTCTACAAGCACTTAAGGATTCAACAGTTTATTTAAGCCAATATGTGAAATATTACTTGGTGATGTTGCCATACATTTTTTTGACGAAATAGTTCTCATGTCACAATATCACAGAGTTCTTCAAATAAAAACGCCATTATGCAATAAATAACATTAGATTATGCCAGTTAGTTTATTACTTTTAGTTCATATCATTTTCAAGAAAGCCTGTGTAAATGATCTTTTAAGATTTTTGTGTTTTTTCTTAGTACAATTACCTACCTAAAATTTGGACAAAATCAGTCTAAAACTCTGTGCATACCATATCTAAGTAAATAATTTGGGGAGTTCTATTTAAAATAAGGAGTCACGTGCCGCATAGATGACAATATGACAACCTGTACAAGTAAATCACACTATAGTGATAAAAAGACTCCTGAATCGAGTTACCTATGCAGGGTGGTTCAGATTTTAATAGAAAAAAATCGGGTACTTATAGGTAGATCACGTCAAAATAATGCGGGTTTGTTATTTAAACTTTTAACCTAAAACTTACCGTTTTTGAGATATACGGTGCTGAAGTTTTCTTTTTAAAAACGTTTTTCCTTATTTAATAACTCGAAACTTAAAAAAGTTATTGGCTTCAAATTTGGTAAGTGTTTTTCTTAAATTTGAAACCATTAGGTAAGCTTTAGTATACATTTCTAGTTATGAAATAACAATATTTTGAAAATGGAGTAGCTAACTTTGAGAACGAATAACTGGAAAACGACGAATCCTACAAAAATTTTGTAACAGCCACTTTTTCTCAAGATTCGAGCAGGAATCTTCAAAATTATATAATTATTTAGAAAAAGTTCAGTGGCGCACGATACAGTAACGAAAAGTACATAAGAATCCAATAACTAAGCCACGTTACGGATGTACGGATAACATCTGTCAATGGACCTCTTAAAATGAGAAATTTGAAGCCAATAACTTTTGTAAGCTTCGAGTTATTCCAGAAAAACATTTTTAAAAACAAAACTCCAGCACTCTGTATCTCAAAAATGATAAGTTTTTGGTGAAAAGTTTAAATAGCAAATTCACATTATTCTGACGTGTTCTACCTTTACCCGAATTTTTTCTTTTAAATTCTGGACTACTCTTAGGTATATGGATAATGGATAGTTTCCATTTTTTTACATCTTGTATATTCTGTATACTAATCATGTCTACTATAAACTGTAAACAATTTTCGGTTAAGGAGATAATTATTTACCTACATATTGATACACGCATCATAATGTGATATGCTTGTTTATTATATTGTGCAATTGAGAAACTCACCTGTGTTTCTGTTAATCTCAGGGAACTAGAGAATTCAGCTCTTTCCGCTATGCTTAAATATTGTTTGTCCCTAAATTTTTTCTCGAGGGCTAATAATTGCTGAGTTGTAAAGGGAGTCCTTGGTTTTCTATTTGGTTTATGTTTTCGGAGAGCACACCTCACAATAGGTCCTCCAGTAGGATTCGTATTTGGTAATCCAGCTGAAACCAATTACATAAATATACCCATTTGTATATTTAGTTAAAGTTGTACCAAAAACATTTTAACAAATGATTAAACTGCCATCAGCACAACTTAAACTGAAATAGTGATTTTGTTGGGCTGTTGTAAATATTTTAATTTAGGATGCCTTAGTTCTTTTAACGATGACACGAACACAATTAGACTGATAAATTCCTCTGTCTGTTTAAAAAAACTTGATCCGGTGCTTACTTTGAGGTGAAGCTGATCTCATCAACCCCGCCGGATGGCTAACCCATGAAAAAGACCATTGCGGAGAACCAAACATCCTGTGCGTAGGACCCGCATGCAGAGGTCGAGGTACAAAAACTGTGTGTGCCAAATTTGGGCTGCATCTTTCTTCGTTCTCTTCGTCCACCGTTATGTCTTCATCTTCGTCGTCTTCGGTTAACTGACCATCTGGTGATTGTTGTCGGAGTTCATCCTCTTCATGACTCTCGTGCAAACTAATTGATGCTTCAGATTCTGACTTTGATATATTTTTAGAAAGCAACGATTCAACACTAAAGGAAATTTTGGTCTTATAGACTGATGGTTCCGAGTTCACATCTCCCATTTCATTCACTTCACAAATGAATTTTAACGCATTAATTTTAACAAATTGCAAAGATTGATTTGCGTGTAGTACAAAGTTGACGCAGTAACATGGAGTTAAAGGTTTTTATTTTTTGCAAAGTGCCACTGCACGGTTCTGTCGGTGTACTGAACTGCTGTCGACTCTGTAACATGGGACCGTGCCATTAGGGCGGAGCGATGCTATCAAACGACACACCTCTCTTTTATTATTACCTATCCAAGGGGTAAAGTTGAAAAATAAACTTAATTTCTCTGAAATGCTTCAGTCTCTCACGTTAACAGAGGTGGGTGCTGAATGGTGAGTACACAGGTACTTGAAATTACCATCTCCAGGACTGCACACGTGGATACGAAAAAGTAATTTGATTTTAAAGTTTTATTTATTATATTTGCAAACACACTTTTCTATTATTTTATTTAATTCGATATTAATAAATAGGTATATACCTAATACACATAAAGTTCAGAACAGGGTTCAGAATGAAAGAAAAGAGACTAAGTAGATATATGTCTATCTGCCTAGATTTTTATTTTTTATTACAGATCGATGAGTTTTGTGTGGTGTCACTGTAAACATTTACAGGCTCATCAATTGCTAACCTATAACTTGTTAAATGTTTAGTCATAAAAGTAACATATTTACTACCTACCTATTTATCTACTATACTGGGTTGGGCCTATAGTGCGTATAGTCCATATCCCTGGTTCTATTCAAGGTATCAAATTTTGATAATCAAAATAAAACTTTATACCTACGTATACAGGATGTTCCATTTATGCTTCAAAAAATGATATGCAAGTTCTTAAAGTTAAAATAATGGGGGTTTGTCATATAAATTTTTTTTCTTAGACGCCTGTTGGCTGAGATAAAAGGTGTTAAAATTTCTGCAAAGTTTTTTTTAAAGTTAAGCTAATCGTTATTAAAAAATTTTTTTATTAAGTTTTGATTGATGAAGTTATGAGTTATTCAGTTCAAACCTTTTATATGTAAGGACAATTTTTGAGGAAACAATGGTAGATTTCAAAATGAAACAAAAAACTTGCAAAAACCAGTGACGTACCATTTATTTTTCAAAAAGAATTTTAACTGCATCCATTTTGTACGCCACTGGTTATTTTTTTTATTGATTGCACTATCAAAAAGTAGGCAAGGAAAAATAAGAAAGGTGAGTACAATATTTGAAATACAAATCTCTTTTAGATTTTAAGTTATGCTGAATTTAATATTTTTTTGCATAACTTTTAACACCTTGTATCTCAGCCAACAGGCATCTAAGAGAAAAAATTTATATGACAAACCCCTTTTATTTTAACTTGAAGAACTTGCACATCATTTTTTTGAAGCATAAATGGGACACCCTATCCAGTAAATTCTTGACGCTCGAATCGCCACGAAAACAGGTAGAAACCCAAAAACGCCCGAAACGGGAACGCACGAAACGGGAAGATACCTTTTGAGGAGCTACTGACGTCTACTGATCGGAGATATTTAAGATTTCTTTATTGGATTTAGGTTCACAGACAGCTCTATTTGTATAATCCACGAGTACTTTTGTCACAATATCAGGGGGGGGAGGGGGCAGCTTATGCACTACGTATTTTTTTCTTAAAAAATTGAAATGGAACACCTTGTATATTACTTTCATATCTGATAACCAGTTTACTAAGCTTTTTATTGATGTAGAAGTAAAATTGAAAATTGAACCTTAAAATGTAGTCATTTGGCTGGTAATTTATTCGGTTCTACTATATTTTAGCATCCAAACCACAAAGTATGATTTCTATTTTGTTTCTTCAAGTTGAGTTCACATTGAGACAAAAAAATTAATTGCCAGATTGCTTCATCATGGTCATATTCTTAAATAAGTACGTGGTAACTTATTAAACCTCGGTATAATTTGAAGCAAGGAGTGCCATGGAAGAAAACCGTCCTTTCAAGAAGTAATTTTGCAATGGGATTTCTTGTGCCGGTGTAAAATCTGTTCGCTAAATTTTCTGTAAAAACAAAGTGTAAGCATTTTTATGAGTTTTTGGTGGCAAAACAGGGGAAATTTCCCGAAAATGGTACAAAATTACTCAATTCTTGAGGTTCAATCTTTATTTCTGCCTTGAATTATCAATCGCAGACCTGCTAATATCTGCATCAATCAAAAACTTATTAACCTGGCTGTGAAACCTGCAAGTAATATACGGGGTGTTCCATTTAACATTTTTGAGAAATGCTCAATTTTACGCAAGTTGATCCTTCTGTATATAACATGAGGTATTTTGGAAAAAGTGTTAATGGCCATTGAGAAAATCTTAGGTAGCTTTCATCAGCAGACTTCAGTAGCTCCACAAAGTTGGGTACACGCTGGGCACTAAAATGGCCATATCTTGACATCACTTACTCTAACCTCCACCGTACTGCGTATCAATTTTCATGAAATTTTATATAGGGAATCCAAATACGAAAACAAATGTAGGGCATTCCATTTAAAAAAAACATAACTTTGGTTTGGTACTTAGCACTCGGACATCCTGTACATATCAAAATAATTTTAATAGAAGCTTCTCGGGGTTCTCCACATACTCGAAAAATTTCATGTTGATATCTTGAACAGAACCAGATATATGGACCGAGTACACACTATTGGCTCACCCTGTATAGACAGTTTGGTACTGAGTGCTTAGTTTCTTGTAAGTATCTATTACTTAAATTAAATGTGTAATGAAAAAGAAAAGTAAAATGCTACCCCAAAGAATTTGTAATAAAAGCACCTATATTTCGCAAAGAACAAACGACTAGGTAATAATTGCCTAATAAAAATTAAATAAATACTTGTAACTAGTTAGGTAGGTACACTCAAGTGCAAAAAATTCAATCTATTAGTATCATTTCTCATCTTAATTTTTTTCTGCAAAATATTATATTTTCGGTATACCTACCTATACTTGGGCCGCCCAACAGGCGGAGTGATCACCCTGCAAGCATGAGCTCTAGACGGGACCACTATCAATTTAAGACAACATAACCGCAGTGATGCGCTTTCTTTAGACCCAACGAAGTCGCATCACTTCAATTCGGTCGTCTAAAATTAATATTGGCCCCGCTAGAGCACGTTCTTGTAGGGTGATCACTCCGTCTGTTGGGCGGCCCAAGTATAGTATACAATACCCACATTCAGATTCACATTCGGATTAAGAACAGAGGGCAAAATCGGGTGAGATGGCGCAAAAACTTCAGTGTTAAATATTTTATTTGCTTTTGCACAAAACTTTGCAAATTTCACATGGAAGCTAAACAACTTTAATAAATTAACTCTTGGTAGACTCAAAAGCAAATAACATATCTACTGGAAAAAAATCTGTGTTGAAAACAATTTTTGGAAAATAGCGCCATCTGTATTAGGGCTGGCTGGCGCGGCTAGTGTAGGTGAGACAATGTTACAACAAAGCTAATTTACAACCATTTTTGGGAAGCAAACGTCCACAAATAATAATGTGACACATGTTTTAGAACTTCGCGTAGTCCTCGAACAACCACTGCAGACATCGAATCCAATCAATTTTTTTATAGTATTGTAGTCTTCCCCTCGACCACTGCATTTCGCTGTTTCAATTTCAACATCTTCTTCTCGTCTCAGAAAATGTCCTCTTAGTCTTCAGATGAAGTGTCGTCTACCATTACCTCCTTTTTTGCTACTTTCTTGTTAACTTCTAGTCTTGAACATCTTTTTTCTATTACACCATCTCTGCCTATTCTGGAAGGCGAGTTTTTGCAAGCATTTATTTGCTAGTATTTCGAATGTTTTACAAAGATGTTTTTCTCGTTTCTCAGTTATTTTCGAGTTATTTTGAAGCCCATAAACCCTGAATTAATTTTTGGCCTCTAAAACGGTTATTTGATATCAGATGAAAAACCAAAAAGCACTTTGTTGAGACATTTTTGTATGCACTTCCAGCCGGTGTTGTCAAGTTTTGTAAAAATCGTTTCTGTCCGACAAAACCATCTTCAGGTTCATTTTTTCTTATGGTGAATTTTTACATGGATATTTGGAAAGCCCCAAACCTAAAAACAGTTAGGAGCTTGAAAACTATATTTCTGTTCTAATTCAAATGGAAAGAAACCATACCTATTAATGAAGCAAATGTACGACTATGTAGGTATACGTAAATATGTTGATGTGATCACAGGTGTGCAGTTATTCGTAAAACAATTATTGTATGCCAATTTAAATAACCGGACAGTAAATAATGGACAACGACAATTATTTGAGGACGATATAAAATTGTCCATCAGATTTTGACTTTGAGCGCTTGTCGGGTTACATAATTATATAACAGGAAGACAAATTTAAGTAAGAGAACGTCAGATAGATAGCTGTAGAACAAAACTGACATTATTATAATCCCCCATCGGCTGTTCCAGCCAATAGGGTTAGAGATAACAAACGCCTGAAAGGCGGGAAAGAAAATATACATCTGCCAATCGGATGAATTGTTTTTACTGTCAGTAAAGGAAGTAGATGTTTAGAGTTTACTAATGGATTAAATTATTGATTTTACGCTTGTTTTCTTCTTATACCTTTACGGTGTACACATCTGCAGCAGCTATTTCAACATTAGTGAGAGCGGGGAGAAGATCTGCTGAGAACTGAACTCGTACGTTTTCAGATCTCTATGAACAGCTGTACGGTTGAACTACATACCTACCTAATAATATTGATTGATATTATTTTCTTTTCCATGATATTGACGTGGAATTTGCAGTTTTAAATTTCTAAACTGAACATTAGTCTATAGAGACTAAATGTATTGGGTAGTTTTTTTTGTATCACAAGTAGGCTGTGCGGCACTTAAAAAAGTTTAGCATTATGGTTTCGAAAAACCTAAAATGTATCAGAATGCGCTGGAATGCGCAGGAATGCGCTGGTGTGCGCGCTCGCCGATTACTTTTTTTAATGGCAGGAAGTGTGAGATTTCTACAAAACAGTCTAAATGTTTGGAACGAAGTGCCTACATAAATTGGAACATGAAAATAGATGGGCTGTATTTAACCGAACATCAACGTAATATTGATTTGATCTCTAAATGCTTGTCTTTTGCCACTAAAAATAAATAAATAATTTAAGAACTAAATTATTCAAAAATGTCAAGTTTTGTAGCCTGTTTATCATTTTCAGGACGAAATATTTGTTTTCGGCACCAAAAATCTTACTTGAGCACCAACTACTCGTAGTTCTGTTATGGTTGTAATACTCATGTAATACTCATGTAATAAGTACAAAAATTGTTAGAAAAAATTGGTGCTCAGTAATTATTTTGGTGTTCTTAAAAAATATTCCCAAAATAAATTATTACAGCAAAGACCAAAGAAATTGTGGTATTCAAGGAACAGCTAGCAATAATTTATTATTGAAATGAATGAGGAAAATGTTCAACAGTATACAGTATACAGTATGCAAGAAGGAAATGAAAAAGGGAGAATAGAAAAAGTAGCAAAAGTGTCTCGGTTTGCAAGAAAGACGTAACCAGTAAAACAAAAATTCTTATCTACAATATACCTACTTAAATAAGTAGGGGCTGCGAGTCTTCGTTACTAACATACAGAAAGAAGAGTAAAGCAGACACTTTAAATGAAATTCCTGGAAGATAGGACTATGGGGAATCGCATAAGAGACCAGGTACCGGGATATACCTAAGAGAAGAGCTATAAGGCAGGTCAGGTCATATAGGAGAGATAATGCCGATGGCATGCTGAGCACACCCAGAAAGAATGGATGACAGTAGACCGAAGACGGCAAGACAGCGGTCGAAGAGAAGTAAAGGAAGGCCGAAAGACAACTGGGTGAAGGTGGTAGCAAAAATTGTGAAAAACACAAGGGCAGGAGCAAGACGGAAGGCAAGATAATATGTTAATGTTAAACCATGGAACAACTTCAAAAATTTTCAATTTCGCTGAAATTGTGACAGTTAGATGTTGGGTTCGGTCGATTTTGCGGTTTTATAAAAAATTTATTGTCATCTTTCAAAAATTAAAATCTACCCTTAAAAGCTGACCGTTTCAAATTTCGTTTCCATACGCAACAATCCCCAAATCTTCTCTTTCGAACTGTACCTACCTACCTACCCACCTGCTACCCACCCTGTAGGAGGAGTCCCCTCTACAGATGTAGTTGCGGCCTCGGGGGAATTATTTTTTGACATTCGTTGTAATGGGGTGTCTGAATCCGGTCTCCAACGTGTTCTACGCCTCTCCGCTCCGCCGGTATAAAGCACCCGTAACTTAGGGTTGTCGTATCTTAGCAATCTACTTTGGAGCAATGAAACTTGACGGAAACCTCTAGGACGCGGTGGCGAACAACTTCATATGTGTATGACACTATCCGTAAATCGAATGCTTGGTATTAGCAGGGTACGTCGTGCTGTTTATTGGTTAGTTTATTGGTGGTTTTATTTATTTTAGATTGCTTGATTGTTATATACAAAAATCGTTATTTTGGGAGGTTAAATTATATTATTAAAACGACATATCTATCAATATCAATATCAATATCAATATCAATATCAATATCAATATCAATATCAATATCAATATCAATATCAATATCAATATCAATATCAATATAAATATCAATATCAATATCAATATCAATATCAATATCAATATCAATATCAATATGTATTGATAATATAGGGTATCTCTAAAAAACCTGTACAAAACGATACCACATATTCCTGAGACCAAAAAAGAGCGATTTAACCAAACTTACCTCTATCCAAAATTATTTCGTTAAGGCACTATCGAACGTCAAAGATCTTATATGTTTTTTTTAATAACAAAAGATTGAATTTAACGTCATCATCATAAGGTTCTCAGTCCGAAGACTGGTTGGACGCGTACCTCCATTCTTTTCTATCCTGAGCTAACCTACGCATTTCCCTAAAAGTAGAACATCCTACATCCCTAACTATTTGAGAGCAGTAGTCTAATCTAGGCCTACCCCTACCTCTTTTTATTCCTATCTCTGACTCTAGTATGTCACGAACTATTCCTTCGTGTCTTAGAAGGTGTCCTACCATCCTATCTCTCCTACTCTTTATTGTTTTCCATACCTTTCGCTTTTCCCCAACTCTTTCTAATACTTCCCTATTGCTAACCTTATCTTTTTAACGACGGAAATTAAATTTGGAATGTGAATCCGTACTGAAAAAAAGTGTTTTCTTGCACAATTTTTTTGCTAGCAGGTGTTACCCAAGTGGTCGAAAGTTGCAAAGAAGCTCATATTTTTTAATGGCTTGATCAATATCTTTAAAACTTTTTCCACAGACAGACACTTTTATTTAAAATATTTCCTGCTCCTTTTTGGATTTCGCTATCAGGCTTAGTTTAACCAGAAAAAAATAATTTTGGTTTGCTGCACGACGTGCGCCGCAGCCATAAAGTAGGTAATCAATGTAAAGTTGGCGTTTGAAGAAAGTTAATCATGTAATAATTACTTTCCTACATCCGTAAAGAAATATGCAATTTGTTTTATTAATTTGCGTGAAAAAAAATCTATCCAAATGTTCTTTGTTTAATAGTTAACGAGCGTCAACATTCGTTAAGAATTTTTTATTCTGATAAACTCAATCACTGCACAAAGCAAGTTCTACTTTTTCAAATGTTATTTAAAACAGAAAAATAATTTTGGTTTTATTAATTTTTTTCAAACGCCAACAAACTTTACATTCACTACTTAGGCGCACGACGTACAGCAAACCAAACTTATTTTTTCTGGTTAAAGTGTGTCAGATAGCGAAATCGAAAAAAGAGAAAAGAAATGTCTGTGTGTGGAAAAAGTCTTAAAAGATATTGACCAAACCGTTAAAAAAATATGACCACTTTTGGTTAGCACGCACTAGCAAAAAAGATGTGCCAAAAAACACCTTTTCCAGTACGGATTCACATTCCAAATTTAATCTCCATCGTCAAATTCAATCATTCGTTATTAAGAAAAAACGTAAATTTTTTGAAGATCTTTGACGTTCGATAGCACATTAACGAAATACTTTTGGATAGAGGTAAGGTTGGTTAAATCGGTCTTTTTTGGTCTCATGAATATGTGGTATCGTTTTGTTCAGACCTTTTAGAGACACCCAGTGACGAATAAACTTTTACAATAACGGCCTCCGGAATCGTCGTATAACCTATTATTTTGCCACCGAATTCCGAATTCCGAATTTTGACAGATTCGTGGATACAAACGTTTGGGCAGGAATAGTAGTTATAGTAGGCAACCATATTATTCGAATGAGAATATGTATTTTAAGTTTTACAAAATTACTTTATTGAAGCCTTGGAAGAAGTGCCCTTGAAAATTAAAAACTGGCTGCAACTTGATGGTGCACCGACACAATCAACCCGCGCCGTGCAACGTCATTTAAACGCTATCTACTCAACAAAAATATGGACAGGTCGATGAGGTCCGGTTTCTTGGTCAATCGGTTCCCTTAACTTAACAACATTGGACGTTTTTGTGAAGTTACATCAAAATCTTGGTGTACATCAGAGGCTTCCAACTGTTACTGAAGACACGAGGGAACACACTGCTCAAGTTTTTACCAACTAAGTTTTACTAGAGGGTGCAGTCATGTATAATTCCCATAACGCACAAAAATTTTGAACATTATCTTGGATCACTATGAATTCTTAATAAGTTAACCCCACAGACACTGACACAGTAATTAAACTCGACACGTGTTTCGCTGACAACGTCATCATCTTCAGGAGTTGAAGATTAATCTCACAATACGTCAAAGTTCTTGATCCATCTACTGTGTGTATTATCTTGGATAAAAATTTTTTCCACTTCTTTGTTTTGTTGTTGCTGCATTAGTTTTTGATATACTTGTAGTTAATTGTGTTTAGCATCGTTCTATTTGATATTGCTTTCGTTTAAAATAATAGCCCGTAACTAACTTAATTCCCTTTTCGCAGCAGAAGTGGAATATCAATGAAGATTTCCTAATCGTAGATTACCAAATAGATGCTGAGTATGTTGTAGTGTTTGTCAAACATATTTCGAGAGATACTGAAAATTTTGATGTTCTAGTAAAATTTTGTTATTTTTACATGAAAATATCATATTGTTTAAAAACACAAAGTTAGATTTCGTACCACAGAACTTGAGCACTCTGTGTACTTTGAAGTAATTTTGGGAAATAGAGTTGTAAAATATAAGCAACTTTTGGACGAAACATATTTTCCTAACTCTGAAAATAGAAGCTCTATCCATTAAGGGAAGAACGTGTGGTTACCCTGTATCGGTAAAGAACAAAAAAAACAATTTTACATCATACAGGTTGTTACAATCTGTTCTTAGAAAAATAAATAGTAAAGGTACCTTCACCTACACTTCCTAATCCTATTAACATTGTCACTCAAACATAACTTGTCGCCGAATCTTTTTTTCATTTTCTTGGTTTTGACTTTTGGAAGTCACCTTAAAAGTTGACGTTAATCTTGTTTGAGAGTTAAGAAAATAAATAAAAATGGGCGTTACGCACGTGCCTTGTGGTTATTGACTTAGAATTTTAATCCCATCAGGTGCTTCTAGGCGCTAAAATCTACAGGGATTCAAACAACTGTTAAAATTTCGACGTGGGTGTTCTATAAAATTACCTAGGTGTCAAACATTGCTAGACAAGCTTATCCTTTAAACACAAAATTTGTAAACTGGACTATGAGCGACAGAGTAGATATACCTATTTATGTATTATAAATTGCATTATATGTTTCTTTAGTTGTACTGCATACCTAGGTATTATGTTATTTATTTGAATGGCCGTATTAGAAAGACATGTGGATTTCATACTTAAAATAACTAATTTAGGTCGTCAAAATGGTTATAGGCAATAAGATACCTAAAGTCTGAATAATATAAGTTGGCGTATGATTGAAATAATCTACGCATCATGTTAGTTTGATGTCTCTCTCGCACGCAACTAGTTGATATGGCAGCTAATTATTAACGTAAGATGAAATAATCAAATTTTCCATTGTAACTCTTTATTTCACTCATTCTCATTTATAATGTTGGATAACAATGTATTTGTACGTCTTTGCTTGTCTCGTATGTTATCATGGAAACTAGTATTAGTGTCACAGTACTGTCAATGTCGAAACAAATTAGTTCACATCCATGTGTCAACCCATACGCCAAGTTATATGATTTAAACTTTAGTTAGTTAGTATCGCTAAAATGAAACCGGATAATTCATGAGTGAAGAAATCGGCAAATAAGCCAGTAAATATATCATTAATCAACGTATATGCCCCTACAGAGGATGGCAAGAAGGGAAGAGAAGGAATCATTCTATAGCGCATTAGAAGAAATTTGTAAAAATGATCCAAGGCACGGTAGGTTGCTAATGCACAAATTAAAAAAAGAAAATGATTAAGTAAAGTCGCTGGAAGATACTCCATTCACAATGAAACAAATGAAAATGCGTACAGATTGGGTGGATTGACAGCAAGTATGAATTTGATAAGTAGCGCACAGAAACCAGGGGCTAACATTGACACGAATTATTTGGTGGTACCTAGTCAAAGTAAGTCAAAAATTCAAAGCACGTTGAGAACGGAAAAGAGGAATCAGTTAATGGCCGACGACCAAGTTTCGTGAGGAGAAAATTACGAGGAATAAGCAAAAGCAGTGGACACTGAATTGGATAGTAGAGAAGTACCTATACGATGAAGAGAATATTGTGCAAAAGTGGAGGAATATAGAACTGGCTATGGGAAAAGATATTAAGGTGGCAGTAGGGAAAAGAGACCAAAAATTTCCCAAGACCTGGTATGATAGTGGATGCGATTATATGAAAAAGCAAAAAAATGAGGATCGAATTAAATGGTACCTACTGAAGACATGGAGAATTATAAAGAAATAATCAATAAAGTGAGAACAGTTATAAAGAAAAAGAAAATCATCTGGATGAATAAGATGGTGGAAGAATTGGAAGAGGACAGCAAGCGAAGTAATCTGAAAAGTTTTTAGCGAAAAATTAGATAGCGAAAAGGAGCATAATATGAGCCAAAAGCACGAGTAAATAGAGGAAAGAGCGACCAGAAAGGTGTGGATGGCCTGGAGTGGGATAAAGGAAATATGGATGCAGTATTTCCAGTCACAGATCGGAAAGCTAAATGAGGAAATGGAGGCACGCGCAGACGAAGCGGAAGAGGATGAAGACGGTCTAGAGCAAATAGAAGTAATGAACAGGAATAAAAATTGTAAAGCACCTATAAAGAATAGGATTATGGGGAAATGTTGAAATTTGGAGAAGCACTACATGCCAGAATAATGGAAGAATAGTATAATTGTACTTAACCATATTTAAGAAATCAGATATTGCAGGAAATATATAATAAGCACATCATTATTGAGTGTTGTATACAAAGTGCTGCCGAATGTGATGCAGAGAATACTGGTAATGCATGTGGTGTATGGAAGTCGGATCATAGGGTAGTACCAGTGCGGTTCTAAAAAAATAAAATCTATCATTGATACGTTACATTTTATGAAACAAGTATTTAAGAAGGTGAATTAACATCTGCAGCTCATGTTCATAGACTTCCGGCAGGCTTTTGTCTCGTTGAGCAGAACGTAATTGCAAAAAGTTATGAAAAACTTGGGAATTCCAGTGAAATTGAGAAGACTGGTTAATGGAGGGTATTGTGACCTGCATACGGACAATCCAAGGAGATATCGCTGATTTCGAAATCAGTCAAGGAGTAAGACAAGGAGATGCTCTTCATAATAGCACTGGAAAGCGTGATAAGGAACGTACGATGTAACGGGACAATAGTAAACAGGGAAGCTCAGTTGATAGCGTACGCTGATGATGTGATGTGGGTAGTAATATCAAGGTCGATGATGAAATTGAAAGAGGTCTTTAGAAGAATAGAAGAAGAATGAAATAAAATAGTAGGTACTGAAAATTAACTAGAAGAAAACAAATTATGACTAAAAAGAGAAACAGAAAACGACGGTTGCTGTATAATGCTAGACAAATAAATATATGTACGCGAAAGTGATCAGATTTAAATATTTTGAACTGCCATTGAATAACAAAAACGTCAGAAAAGCGGAGATAGAGGAGAAGTTGCATATGGGGAACAGGGCATTCCATGCAAGCAGGCATATTTTAAGAGATAGAAATATAATTAGGAAGATAAAACTGCGGGTATATAAAACAATTATTATAAGGCTAGTTATAACGTGCACAGGTGAAGTAATGAACCTAACGAAGCGAACAGAAATTCAAAATTTTCGGAAGGAAAATACTAAAGGTAAATACAGGAACCAAAGACGGTTAAAGACTGTGTTTGTAGGTCAAGGATGAATTTTGAAATAGAGCAGGAAATGGGAGGAGAAGATATATTCAGTAAAATGTATTAAGGCGCAGAATATGTAATGGCTCGAATTTATGTAATGCGAATTGGGGAAGAATAGATGATACGAATATAGTTAGTATGGAAGCCAGACCACGGCAGATGACGGGGTAGACCAAAGATGAGTTAGCGGGATGAAGTACCGGAAGACCTGAGAACTATGACAATTGGGAACAGTAGAGCAAAAATTTTTGTATACGAGAGGAGTGGAGGAGAATTTCGTGGGAAGCTACGACACATTACGAGTTATAGAAAGAGAGAAGATGGGGATTAATTGACCCCGAGAAAATAATGTTAAAGCTTCAGCCGGAAGCGGCGAAATTCCAAATAGGAATGTTAAGTAGCGCTACAGCAGCGTGTTACTTAAATAACATATTGTTAAAGTATCCCTCGATTTTTCCACGACAGTAGATTTCCACGTCTAGGTGATGGAAGACGCAGAGATGGGACTCCTGAAAGCAAGAAGGTAGAAGGGCAGAACACCACGAAAGGAGTTGAATATTACCAGAGTAAATCGAAAAGAAAAAGATTATCAATTGTGAAGTGGCCGAGTAGAATTAACAAAAGAAAGAAGTGCATGAGTGCAGACTGAGAGGCAGAGGAAATATGGGGCTGTCAAATAAAGGGTGTAAGTATGAGCTCGAGTATGGGCTCAATCAAAGGCAACAAAGGAAACGTTAGCGGCGTAAGAGACAGCTTATCTGAAACTTTGACGTACCAAAGTTGTTATGGTAAGAAGACATTTCATTCGTCATGAAACGATAAGGACAACGAGCATGCTTCTGATGAACTAAATACGTAAGCGGTATAAAGAGAAATCTACCAGCTCCCTAAGGGACTCAGTATATTAAAAGAAAGCAAAATGTAGTACTGAGGTTTGTTGAAAGATACTGGAAGTTCCCATTCGAAGTTTTCTCAGCGCCTCTACTTAGCAAGTTTCAAAAACCATTAAAAAATGGTGTCTGTTATTACATCTTTTCCTTCATCACACTAGCCATTAATGGTTAATTTAGTGGGTACAAACATTATGTCGTAAGTACTTTATTTATTTATTTATTTAAGTTCCATAATTGTACACTGTACAAAATTTAGCCAGCTTAAAGTCCACTTTTTGAACATACAGTACAATTTTGCAAAAAATATAAAATATAAATGTTCCCTGCCAACACTTTTAGCCGCCAAACTCTTCGAATTTTTCTAGAAAAATTTCAAACCATCCAAAATTATGTCTTGCTCTCTTACGTGCCTAACTTAATCTTCATTCAAATAGTTTTTGGCAGATACTGCAATTTTCCTACACTAATCCAAGAATTTTTAGTGACAGTTATTTTTGAAGTGAAACTTCTTTTGTCTCGGTAGAGTAAGTTCCTGTGTTGGCAAATGCGAGCGTCACGAAAAGTGAAATGAATGGAGGGGAGCAGTCTGAGAAGACGGGCAGAGGAGAAAGGGAATATCGAACGCCCCACTCCTTAGCCACGCGCTCTCTCTCATGCTTCGTGCTCTTTCTCTCAGGCAAGCGTCAGTAAAGCGAGACCACAGCGTTTCATTTCTCGTGACGCCACAAAGGGCTTGGTTAGAAACATTAAAATTCGATTTATTCTTTCATTATTATTATTTTGATACAGACAATACAAATTTTTCATTCCTCTAATAACGTTGAAGTTTCACTTCTATCGCGTGTGGCGACCACGCACCCAGTCTTTTATTACTTGAAAATCTGGAAAACAAGTTGACAGTTTCGATATAGGTAATTCACAGCTTGCCTCCAGTTGTCATGGTTGAAAATATTACACCCACAAAAAAGTGCATACGGTCCTTAATGGATATGCAGTTTCCGTCCATACAATTTTGTTTTCTAGAATCTGGATTATAAAGAGTGGAATTAGACAGAAATTGTGTTAAAGCCTGCATAAAGCGAAGAAGTAGGTACAAGCTGTATAAACAGTGGTGAGTCTAAAACACGATAATGGTGTTTTGTAATTTGCGTTCAGCTGAGAGATAAAACCATTTTAAGTTAATATATGGGAATTAAAATCTAAAAAAGCCATTTGAGTATGATAACTGTGCATAATATCATTAAAACGACGATAAGCTTTGTGTTCCGTTATTACAGTTGTATATTGCGCCATTTGAATACAGCAGGGACGCGCCAGAATGGCCATCTACAGCGTTATATTCCATTTAAAACCTTTTGTTACCTCTTCGCAATGTTCTGATCATACTGCATAACAAAATAGCAAACTAATAATACAAAAGGTTTATTCGTTTATTGTTGAGCATATATTTGCAATGTGAAAATGTAACATATACCTAGATAAAATATATTTTTTTTCAGTGACTGCACAGGGTATGATTTCAGAGCTGTGCAGAGTACTTGACGAGGCACTCGAGTAACGAGAAAGAAGTACTTCTTTAGAAAGTCTTCACGAGTACGAGTGCTTTGGACTGTACATAGTTTTTGAAAGTACTCTGTAACTTTTACATTATTTTTGAATATGAGAAAACCTTATTACTCGCCTTATTATAAGGCTGGAAGAACAAAAATTTATAATAGTACTTTCCTTATGTTCTTGTTCTGGAATTATAAAATTGCAGAAGCAATAAAGGGCCAGGTACCTATAGATGAATTGCAGGCAGAAATTTTCAGATCAAGAAGTAATAGATGCGTATACCAGACAGGTGACATTCCGGAAGATTACGTAAGGAACGTCATAGAAACTCTTGCAAAAAGGAAAGACACAGAGAGATATGAAAATTGTGGAAGGATTGCTAACTTCGCACTCGTCAAAATTTCTAATTAGAATTGACTCATGAAAAGGGTGGGAGAAATATTAGTGGAAGACCAATTCGGGTATAGAAGAAACAGGGGAACACCAGAGATCATTCTAGCTTTACGAGTAAGGAGCCATTGGCAAAAAGTGACCCTTGTTTGAAAATCAGTTTGGGCATTGTAAGAATTACGACTCCCTCTATACTCAGGTTGCGCCACTCTGTGCCCTTTGTTCAAATATTGCATGTTTTGAATGTGTGTGGAAAACCGCAGACCAACTGGTTTCGCCCTTCTGGGACTCATCAGTACGGTGCTTTCCCCTACACACTTAAACCATGCAATTTAACTTGCTATATATGCTGCCGCGCTCTGGACAGATATCAGCAAGTGACAACTACTTTGAGTAATTATCTGGTATTAATTAGTGGTACTGGACCGTTCGAACAACTACTCCTCGGGCAAATACCCCGCCAGGCATTGAATTATAGAACTAAATCCAGATTTTTTGTACTACGAGACGTTTCAGACTGCTACTCCACCTAAGGTGGCTTTGAAACAATCCTAATTTGTCTCCATGTACGTAAGTGCAGTGGTACGTCGAAGCCGAACGATAATTCAAGCCGGAACGTAGCGGCCGTGACGTATTAATCGTGGCCAGCTTGGTACGAACGGCCGGTGTTCGTGGCGTGGAAATAATGCTAGTTTACCAAAATATTCAATAACAACAACTGGACTTTTGAAATTTTTATTAAGAGAACATCTAATTAAAGATACCTGAACCGTATAATATCATATTTTCCTATTTTGAACAAACGTTTAACATTAAAAACCTACAGAACTTAAACTCAATATGTATTTAATAATATTAAATGAGCCGCATTCCGCATGAAGAACAAAACTAAAAAATATAGTAGAAAACATTGTCGGAAACAAGTCTTAACGAAATAAAATACACCCGGTAACAAAATGTTTACTGATGGAAGAAGATAAATGGGAGAACTACTTACTAGGCAATTTTTTAATTTTCTTTTCTTTTGCTTCATTAACTCACATTTCATTGGAGGTCGGTAACATATGAATAATTATTTAATAAAATATTGCATGAATTGTGCAATGTATAATGGTTATATGGTTAAGTGAGGGGAAATGTAATTTGTTTGTACGCCTACACGGCTCAGTGCGGCTAGCGCACACAATTTATATGTGTTTATTAACCCGCTGTAACTTTTTTCAGTAACAACATTAATGTTTCGTTTCTTCACCAAAAATAATTTCGAGCCTTTGTTCGTATTTGGTCTCGCATATGCATATCTAATTCCGAAAAATAAGATTACTTATCCAGTACGTGAAAAATACATTATACAAATTTGTGGTCTAGCAAGAAAACATTTTTTTTTCATAACATTGGAAAGTTTTAGAGGCAACGTGAATAAACTGTGATGATCAGCACATTTCAATGTATATTCCATGAAAAAACAGATCTCTTACTCTTTTTATTGCTGAAATACAACAAGAAAAGTATTAAAAATGGTCGAAAATTGATTTAGGAAAGTTTAGGAAAATTCGATTTTTCGGCATTTTCGCAATTCCCGATATTTTCGCGACCCCAAAATTCGAATCCGGCAGGTCATTTTA
Organism: Xestobium rufovillosum; assembly: GCA_963966045.1. NCBI lineage: Eukaryota > Metazoa > Arthropoda > Insecta > Coleoptera > Ptinidae > Xestobium > Xestobium rufovillosum. The sequence goes on from OZ014504.1 coordinate 19,665,192, forward strand.
CATAAGAATCAGCTTCATTTTTTGTGCGTGTTTGAGTAGTAAGAGGTTATCGAATTAGAGCACTTTGCTCCCCGATTAAGCGATCCGTCCACGGCTGTGACGTCATAGCAGTGCTCCACGCGCTACATTCTGGCTTGTTCTATCGTTCGGCTTCGGTTACCGGCATAAGCTAACATCATATTCTTTCCTATTATGAACAGACGCATTTATTTGTATGTGTTTTATATTTTAAGGTTACAGCATAAGTTTAAGTTAACATCCATTATAAACCAGGTATAACGTAGTTTTTAGATGAATCGCGATCGCCACTAGCCAAAGCCCAAAACAAAAATACCGGCGACGCGGCGTCTCTTTGAAACCAACGGCGGTGCTCCTGATAAAACCATCGCCGCAAAGGTGTCGCCGAATCGCGGGGCACGGCGGCTTCGTTTCGTTTTGGTTCTAGGTTTTTTGTGCATAAAATGTATCGCTGCACTAAAATGATACCATACGAGTTCAAAAAGAAGATAGGAAAAACGCAAATCGCAAAGGCGATACGATAGATCGGTATATAACATATAAAATCGGTAGATCTACCGAAAATACTTCTCATTTCAAACAAAAACTAGAAACATGCGCGGGGCTGTCGTAGGGATGCTAGTATCGAATGAAAGTATCGATATCAGTATCATTTGATACTTTTGGCTTTAGGTATCGATACCTCCCGATACTTAACGAGAAAGTATCGATACCTTCGAGTATCGGTATCGCTTTTGTAAAATATCTTCTGAGGGTGTTTTGAGAGAACGCAAAACTGGCAAAAAGAAAGTAAATTTTATTTTTTATTACAGTTTTTCAGTAAATAAAACTCACTACGAAACAAAATTAAAACAAAAATAAACTTGAATGGGGCCGAGATAAAAAAAACTTGTACTTGACGAATAGGTTGAATTCGCCGACTATGTATCAATATCTGAGACCTCCACAGTCCTTTCCAAGACTACGAAGACGTGGAGACATTTTACATCAAATTTATTAAGCATATAAACATTAACCACATTTGACTGCATGATATACGGCAACCGGCAAGGGAATGCTGAATACCGTCCAAAGCGCAGTTCAGCTAGCACATAATCGCTTACAGTAGGTATCGTTTATTCGATATCGCTCTAAAAGTATCGATACCAGAGAAGCAGCGCATGTGAGGTATCGATGCCAAATTTCGATACATTTTTGTTGAAAGTATCGATACTTTAGAAGTATCGATGTATCGTTAGCATCCGTTCAGACCACATATTTGAAGATTTATTTATTTAAGTATGTGGTTCAGACCGAAGCCGAACGATATATCAAGCCGGAATGTAGCGGCCGTGACGTAGTAATCGTGGCCAACTCGGTACAGACGATTGGCGTTCGCGGCGTGGAAATAATGCTATAATCTACCAATATATTCAATAACAACTATTGGACCTTTGAGATTTTTATTAAGAGAATATACCTGAAAGGTATAATACGATATTTTCCTATTTTGAACAAACCCTTAACATTAAAAACCCACAGAACTTAAACTCCATATGTATGTAACAATTATGTAATAATATTAAATGAGCCACACTCCGCATCAAGAACAAAACTAAAAAATATAGTAGAAAACATTGTCGGAAACACGTGATCCTAAGGGTAATAATCATAAACTTTTACTTGTTGGTACTTTCGAGAGAAAAAATGAAATTTTTAAGAAAGCGAAGGAACTGAATGACGATGCAATGTTACATGAAATCCGAGGTTTTTTCTTTGATAATTGCGTTGATATGATTGCCAACGATTTTCAGTATCACAATTTTTGCAACTTTTACTCAAGTCTGTTAGTAAAAGCCCTTGTAAAACAAGACCCAACATTTTTTATATATTCTTTCGTATTTGTACCTACTCTGCAACTGATTCAAGAAAATCTCTCAAGTACCTATTGCTGATATCAGAAAACTACCGGATTCAGAATGTAAACTCTTCAATATTGAATGACATCACTTACGACATTCAGATCTCTTAATCTTAGAGACTGCACCGCCACAACTTAATATACAAAGTAACGTATTAATTACTGATTGCCTTTGTTCGTATTTGGTCTCGCATATGTATATGTGAATTCCGAAAAATAAGATTACTTACCCAGCACATGAAAAATACATTACACAAATTTGTCGTCTAGCAATTAAACATTTTTTTTTCATAAAATTTGAAAGTTCTAGAGGCAACGTGAGTACACTGTGATGATCAACACACTTCAATGTATATTCCATGAAAAAAACAGATCTTTAACTCTTTTCGTTGCTGAAATACAACAAGAAAAATATTAAAAGTAGTCGAAAATTGATTTAGGAAAGTTCAGGAAAAATCGATTTTTCGGCATTTTCGCAATTCCCGATCTTCTCGTGACCTCAAAATTCGAATTTGGCAGGTCATTTTACATAAGAATCGGTTTCATATTTTTGTGTGTGTTCGAGTTGTGCAGAGGGTATCGAATTAGAGCACCTTGCTTCCCGACTAAGCGATCCGTCCACTGCTGTGACGTCACAGCAGTGCTCCACGCGCTACATTCTGGCTTGTACTATCGTTCGGCTTCGGGTACGTCCAGTACCACTAATAATAAATTAATAGCAGTTTTCTATTTATATAGTGTATTGTATATAAAAAGTGGTCTTTCTTACTTCCTGGAATTTGGAATTATTAGCTTTTAGAAAATTCCCTCTGACTAATATTTGTTCATAAATCACAACAGTTGCTTACGTTTACTTTGACGCAGGTTCACCCTAATCTGTATATTCACACAAGTTATACCTAATTATTTTTATTTCAGGTTTAAATTGAACAAATTGTATAAATATCCCAGATTTTGCAAGTACCAGTGGGTATTTAAGTACAGCCTTTTTTTACAGCTTGTGTAATTTCGTAGAACTAGCCTAGATTTTAGTTATGTTGCACCGCCCATCGTCTGAGATTTAACCACTTCAAGGGTATTTTCCGACACATCTGTTTTGGGGCTAACCTTTACCACATTAAATGCAAGCGCCAGTAATTATCCGTTGACACGTCCACATAATGAGAAATTTTTTGGTTATTAAAAACACGTGTTATGCAAGTGATGCCAAATGATTGATTATTCTCGTCAAGAAATTTGTTCAGTGAAATCGTATTAAATATCAGTAATATGTAAAATGATACTTTAGAGCAAATGTTTCAAAATTAATAACTGATAGCTATAATTAATTAAGTTAATAAATGTTATATATTTGTTGTTTTTGCTTTATCACAATAAGGAAAGAAAATTTAATGACAATAAATTACTACTATCTAAAATTAATTTGACCTTTATGGCTCTTTAGTTCATGCTATTTTAAAAATAATGTATGTAATTACAATACGATATGCAACACCAAATTACTTTTTTCTGTATTTCAGCTTAATAAATAAGTCTATCACGGTTTGGGAACAAACGCATTCAGATAAGCATAGAAACATATTTTATACTATATCTATCCCCAACTAAACCAGGAAGTTAAGTTATTTCAGTAATGTCCCTTATTTCAATTTTAAGTACCTAACATCTTAGCATATTAAATAAAAAAGGTCCCTACAAATATACATATAATGGATTAATTTGAAATTTTCTAATGAAATATTTAAAAACTTATGGCTTTTGGTGATAATTGTTTTAAGCGTTTTTTCTTATAGGTACAATGATTTCCTTAGAGAAACAGATTGTATAACTGACAAAAATTCGTGATCGAGATAACGTCAGATTAGTATTGTACTAACCTCAAAATATCGATAACAGTGGTTTTTAGCGTGGTGTCTGTGCGTGCGTGCGTGCGTGCATGCACATGCGCGCGTACGTACACCATGTACGTACAAATAACAAATTAGGATTGTTTCAAAGCCACCTTAGGTGGGGTAGCAGTCTGAAACGTCGTAGTACAAAAAATCTGGATTTAGTTCTATAATTCAATGCCTGGCGGGGTATTTGCCCGAGGAGTGGTTGTTCGAACGGTCCAGTACCACTAATTAATACCAGATAATTACTCAAAGTAGTTGTCACTTGCTGATATCTGTACAGAGCGCGGCAGCATATATAGCAAGTTAAATGGGGAAAAACCGCAAATTTTGAAAATGATCCTATTGAATAGTTTACTATCCAAAACAAATTCCGCAATTTTCGTTTTTTATATTTGAAACTCATTTTCGTCATAATTAAATACGAAACGTGCATCACACTTGAAACACAATATTTGAATGACGCTGTGACGTACGTGGCCTACAGATTTGGTAGGGATTTTAACATGCGCAAACCGATCCGTTAACACCCTAAGCCCCCGCTCATTCCTTGACTCCTCCCCACTTTATCCAGGGAGACGTGTTATACCAAGGCGCAACGGATAGGCCTCCTACGTCACAGAAAGCGCGCGTTTTAGCCCTCCCGGTTATGCTGCTTTTCTAGTTGCATGTTTTCCTTTTAGCACGACGCATAATCAAAATTTTTACGTGGTACGCGATACATATTCTATTTGTGCTTGATATTACAGTGCTAAAAGTTATAAATTCGATTAAGCGGGTCTTCCCCATTGCATGGTTTGAGTGTGTAGGGCAAAGCACCGTACTGATGAGACCCAGAAGGACAAAACCAGTTGGTCTGCGGTTTTCCATACACATTCAAAACATGCAATATTTGAATATACGAGGTTGTTTATGCTTGGTATCAATTAGAGTCATGCCATAATCTTAAAATAATTCTCTTAAAAAATTTGAAAATATGAGATAGGTACGTCACTTCGTGATAGTGCCGACGAAGTAATCCACATATTTTATTTATTTATTTATTTATTTACGTATAGTGCTTATCAAGTATACATTGTAACTTTTTGTTAGTCTCTTTAAATTATAAATCTGTGATGCGAAGAACATCCAAAGCAACCAAAAGTAATAGAACCTTTCCAAAATATGCATAGCATAAAATTCTTTTAAATTTTTTTGTTCCATTTGAGGAAAGAAACCGATCCGTAGATTTAAGTCATAAATAAGCACAGTCAACTTGACAAGCGGAAAGTCTGAGCCTGAAAAGCGCCGAAATCTGATACAATCATTACAAAGTCTAATCGACCATGTCTAATATTGCCACTAATGGCCAACAAAATTATTTATCAAGCTTTTAATGTTCTCTCTTATATTGTGAAAATTTTGACTTCTATTGGCCATATAAAATCTCGAACACGTGATTGGCGGAAACCTTTAATCAATGGCGTATGTGCTAATTTGATATTAAATGCTGGGGTTCTGAACCAGCTTGAAAATTCAGCGAGTCACAATTCGATTTGCCATAAGAGCACTTCACCAGTAAGTATAAACTATAGTTGATACAAAACGAGGTGTTGTCCTGAATCGGCATCCATGACGACCGGTTAACAATTGAAATCACAGCCATCTGCTAGTTTTATTGAGAGAAGCTACCCTAATAATGACTCGTAAACGTTACTAAATATACTCCGCTTCACTATATTATTTCATAGCGTGAAACGCATAATTTATAAACGTCAAGGGTCTTGTTATTCACCATAGTGCTTCGGATGCTTTTGTTAAACGATGATTAACTGAAAAGCTACCATCCAAAATACGGCTTTTGGGGTGTCGTTTGTAGATGTTTAATAGCACTTAATTGTCAAGGAAGTTTATTGCAAAGAATATAATTAAATAAGTGTTCATTATCATGTCATTATAGCTGAATACTTAACTCGTGTTTAATACTTTGAATAATTTGAATTAAAATATTTTATTAAGAAGGGATTTCTTTAAAAGTATTCATACATAGGTACCTATATACATACAGTTTACTTTGCGATCCTACAAATTTCGCTCTAGATCTAGAGAAAACAAGAAGTAGGTAATATGTATAGGTATAAATTAACAACTACCTATTATACCTACGTACTGCTAGTTTAGCAATATCTGTATGCCTAACCTACGTTGATCATACCGTACTCTGGTTTGTGAACGTCCATATTTTCGAAGTGGAGTGAGTTAGGTATATTTTTTATTACTACTACGGATGGCAACTTAGTTGTCGGAATACGTATATAGTGTTTCAAATTTTGTGTGGTTACGGGTCTAATTGATTCTTGAAATAATGATTAATGCGACTAAAAGTTACAAGTGGCAAAGATATGGGGTAACGGGGTGCAGAAGTATCTAGAAAAAGAATGATTATCTCCGAAACTATGAACGCCATTAAATTAAAACTTTTAGGGCGACTGTCCTTTATGGACGATTGTTTTTTTACTGACAAATAGCATCGCATCTATTCTGATTTTTTCACCAGAAATGCAGATTGTGAACGATTTCAGAAAAATGTGTTTCACTCAAAAACTAAGCAGCTTACGAAAAATTCATAGTTGCCGATTTTCTTCCAAACTGAACACAGCCATTAAGTACCTATCTTTCACTTACCTATGCACGATCAGTTGCGTAACTTTAGTGAAAATAAGTAGGCAACGCCACTGGAAGTATTAGCACAAAAGCAAAACTTTTTGGAACATGCAACGAACTTTACCTCGTGCGTCCTGGGACACACTGTATACCAAATTATTTCGGGTCGTTAGCTTGTTAACGATCGAATTGTTGCATTCGTCGATATAGATATGCCCTTCGCTTCAGTCGAAGAAAGGCTGGGTTCTCTATTGCTCCATTTATATATCTAATGCTATATGGAGAAAATAATAAACTCTGAAAATAAATAACAATGATTCTATTAATTTATCTATGTGCATTCAATCAACGGATAAAACGGTATTATACAAAACATTTACAGGAAATTAAATTTGAGCTTCTTGCAGTAATTATTCACGTGAGCGAATAGCAAACGGGTACTGGGTTTGGGGCCAGGTATCGCAAGCGATTCTCTCCGTGACGGTATTCTGGTAACCGCCGATCATCCCGTAGGATGATTTATACTGAGTATTCGGAGTCTGGATTTACGTCGCCGCAAGGATGAGTAATCCAGATGGTGTGTAGATCGGTAATATACGTTACAGCCACTCACGGCGATTCCTTAATAGGATGACCATTAATTTCTACGAAAGCAGTTTTATAATCTCTATGAAACTTAATCGGACGGGGTGTTCAATCGCTCACTGCATCGGTTGAATGTAGATGTGCTATTCGCACCGCAACAAAATTCATTCAACTTGTGCGAGTTCTTGGTTTGAACATCCACGACTCCCGTAGAATTTCAGAACAAGCCTTAACCAGCCTATTATACCTCTAAACCGGATCATTTAACGTACATTTAATTATTGATAGTCTTATAGCAACAATAATTAAATAACGGCACTTAGTGTACCACAGTAAATCACACCACGCAACGCAGGACACTAGGACAGGTACTCAGGTACTCTCAATAGTTCAGAAAGTTAATCGGAAAATGTCTGGTATGAGAATGCTTTCGATCTCCGGCTGTCACGGGGTTTTATTATTTCTTCCGTCATCCTTCGAGAACGACCGTTCGTAGACTCGGCTCCTCCCATCTCTCAGCGCGCGTTCGCTGTGCCCTCTCTCAGCTTTCCTTTGGTTCATTGACGTGTGACGTATTTTCATATGCTTCTTTTTTCTAAGGCGCTGCGATCTTTTATTTGATCCATTTGAAAAATCTAAGTTTGTTGAATCCATATGCGTTTAATTAGGCTTTGTTACACACATTAGATACCTGCAACGGAAAATCGTCTCAAAAATTTCAATTCAGTAGCTTTCATGGTTATCGAGATTGGTACTGAAACAGAAATAATTTTTAAGGAAACTCTATTAGATGTGACTTTTGTGTTCTTGTTAATAGAAACTTTTCTTCTTATTTTGAGCTTCTCTATTTTCCCCTGCAGTTTTTACACCCGTTCTGGATCATCACGTATAGGGTGAGTGAAAATTAACGCATCAACTCATTATTTCTGCAAATATGCAATCTCAAATGAATTTCCCTAAACACGTCGATTTTCTATTTTCCTTGCGAGATTTTTTATAGGGCGTTTCAGAAAGAAGTTTCAGGTTAAACTGATCTTTTTTAATAGAACGCTGACTATTTCTGTCTAAATTATCAGTCGCAGACCTTCCAATATTTACATCAGTCAAAAGCTTAATAAACTGGCTATCAAACCTGCATATATATGGGGTGTTCCATTTAACATTTTTGAGAAAAGCTCCATTTTGCGAACGTTGGCCACTCTGTACAATATGAACTAATTTGAAAAAAGTGTTAGTGGATTTTACAAATAGAGTATCCTCTGAACCTAGTCCAATAAAAAAATCATAGTTAACTTTGACCAGCAGACGTCAATAGCACCACAAATTTGGGTTCACACTGGTACTAAAATTGCCATATCTTAACATATCGTAGCATATCAACTTTCGTGAAATTTTATGGGGAATCCAAATATGTAAACAAATGTGGGGCATTCCATTAAAAAAAAAAAACTTTGATTTGGTACGTAGCACGTGAACATCCTGTATACATTAAAATAATTTTAACAGAAGCTTCGTGGGGTTCTCCACACACATGTAAAATTTCATGTTGATAACTTGAATAGAATCAGAGATATGGACCGACTACGCACTATTGGCCTATTATGTAGGTATATGAAGCAGCTAGATAATTATTTTACTCAGTTAAAAATCGCCGAAGCACATTAGTTGGTGCAGTTATCAATTATTTGCATGCATAAAGATACGTAAGAGTTTATGCGTACATTAAGATCTAAATTTGTACGATTCAAGCAATTTGGACCATTTGCGCAAAGCTTAATGGTGCAAAAAACTTAAAAACGTTAGTGAGTGAAGTATACTGACGAAGAATTAATGGAATTAATGTACCATACAGAACAAAGGTTTGTTAACAGTAATAAAGTGCACGTAAAAAGCTTACTTCCTATAATAAGTGGAATATGAGGCAGAGCGGGGAATAAGTACCTACCTATTCCATATTTTGAAAGTAGAATTATTATTCTAATGAAATAGGGGTACGTTATTTTATGATACTATGAACTTTATAACCGATGTTTACAGTACGTAGGCCCTTCAAACATACAGCGAGTCTAAATTGCTTGTTTTTTGAATATTTTCATAGTTGTAAAGGTGTTTTAAAAACTTGTAACTCTTCAACGGGGCAGTTTTTAGGAATTTTTAGCCTCATTTTTAACGTAGAATACCTACCTACGCAACTTTTCTATTGGACGAGAATTTCATTGTCATTTTGAACCACCTTGTATTTCTAGATTTAGTACGAATAGTCGAATGAGAGCGGTGCTGAAGGTAGGTAGACAAGAATATACTGTGGCGATCAGAGTTATAACAGGTTTGGAATTATTGCTCTTATTTGTTTGTCGGAATATTTTTAAGAGCACCTAGAAAGAAATTGCAGATGCATTTGACCTAGACCATGAAGACGGGACCCGGCGCCTTGCTGCTCCACCCAGTAATATGAGACAACTAACTGATGACTGCTCTTTGAAAGAACCGACTTTTCTATGTTCTTTCGTTGATCCCATTAATTTCGTGCACGCTGATGATGCTGCTCAAATTTAATAGCTATAGAATTAGATTATGCATAGTAGGTAATTAGGCGAAAGGTTGTTTTTATTATTTATTAACCGGTATTACTAAATAGGTTTCCTATTGCACATAATTACATCTTCATTAAATGCTGGGCAAGTTTTTAGATAAATTAAAATTATTAGTTTCTCCTTTGAAAATGCGTAGAAATATTGTCCATATATTTATTAATATTTACCTAAGTATTAATGTTACGAAAAATAATTAAAATTTTCGTAACACGAAATTAAAATGTTAGTGACTATTTCATTCTCACTGTGAATTCTTAATAAGTTAATCCCAAACGCCACACAGTAAACTCGACACGTGTTTCGCTGACTTTGAATTCGAAATTATAGATTTAGAAAACTCAGTTTTGAACGCAACATATTTGACATAACCTATAAAACGAACTTTGTTCTTTGAAGTAATGCACGCAAAGACACGTTATGAATGTTTCAATACCAGCTAGCTGAAGAAGCATTCTGTGATATTTCGTAGCACAAAAATCTGGATTTGTTCTATAATTCAATGCGTGGCTGGTATTTACTCGAGGAGTAGTTGTTCGAAGGAGCCACTACCAGTCATTGTATCTAAACAACTAATAAAGTAATTAACGCTTGTTCGTATCTGACCGTTACTCGCGTATAAGATTAATGCAAGCATAAATATTACTTGTCATCATAAAATAGTCATTCCAAATAGGTACAATTCGTGCTTCCAGTTAATCCTAATACAGATTCCACTCTGTTACACAGAAATTTGTCACTAAACGAAAATTCTTCTCGTTCACCAAACACCCCTCTTCAGTACTTAGGTTAGAAGTTATGTACTCTTGGTACGACTTGACAACAGTATCATTCTTGAGAGCCGAAATTTTATATTTTATGACCCGATCTGCTTTGTTTTCTGAATATTGGATATTTTTGTACGCAAACAAGTAACAGCGAGATAGTGTTCGGAGTCTTTGCAGTTCTATAGCTCCTTACGTCTATAAGGTTCAGCTGTCTACTATCCACGAGGACATGGCCTATCTGATTTTCTGAAACTCCTTCTGCGGTCATACCCATGCAAGTAACAATTTAAACGCCATTGCTCCTTCCAAAGTTTTATGGAAGAGTTCTATTGCAACTTAAAAAATTAAATAGTTTTTAAATTGTTGTCATAAATGAAAGTTGTATTTAAAGTCAAAGTATATTTATTATAGAGTTTTATGAATTCCTTCAAGGCTAGGTTAAAAAACTTATTTGATTTCAAGTATATATTTGCTCTCAAAAGTTCTTTATTATTAGTAGACACTCCGACCAATATAAAGTTTATTGATCTTAAGACGGCCTTCAATGCAGTTAAATGCTAAAGTAAGTCTTAAGGGTTTTGTTATAACTTTTATGCGCAGTTTTAAAGGGTCCTTCTAGTGACCTTTATAACTATTATTTTCTCCTCGTTTTAATGATACTCTTTGCTCCAAGGGAATTAGAACATTTTGATCATTTTGACAGAAGTTTTCTTGTTTGTGTCGGCGGGTGTGTACAAATTACTGTAGATTTCCCCTTCTTCTATTGTTTGTACAATTTTGAACGACACTATAGTCCCCTAAATTCACAAGAATAATTATAGAGTGAAAGCAGAAAACAATGTACTATTTATACAGGGTAGTCCACTACGCGCGCGTCGGTCAAAAGTCGCTAAACCGTTGAACTTATGGGAATTTTTTTAAATAAAACTTGTAAGGTTCCATCTTTGCTGCAACTGAAAGTTATTTTCAATTATGCAGGTTGTCCCATTTCTTCTGCGCAGTGCCTAACTCTTTTTTTTTTAATGGAACACCCTGTATTTGATCGCATTTTGGAGTTCTTTGTTGAATTTAAGTGCCACTTTGTTAACCGTACATTGGGTCTAAGTCTTACGGCTTCGGTGTTATGTGACGTTAAAAATCGTCATTTTTCAAGTTTCGCCATTTATAACTTTTAAAAGGTTCGAGATAAAGAAAAATGACTTATGTGTCCCTATCTTAGTTTTTAATCCTCTATCTAATGGGGTTCGAAAATACTGCTTCCTGATAGGTCGCTTTCTGCCATTTGTTGACCAATCAGGAAGCAGCATTTTCCAGCCCCATTAGATAGAGGATTGAAAACTAAGATAGGGACACGTAAGTCATTTTTCTTTATCTCGAACCTTTTAAAAGTTATAAATGGCGAAACTTGAAAAATGACTATTTTTAACGTCACATAACGCCGAAGCCGTAAGACTTAGACCCAATGTACGGTTAACAAAGTGGCACTTAAATGCAACAAAGAACTCCAAAATGCGATCAAATACAGGGTGTTCCATTTAAAAAAACAGAGTTAGGCACTGCGCAGAAGAAATGGGACAACCTGTATAATTGAAAATAATTTTCAGTTGCAGCAAAGATGGAACCTTACAAGTTTTATTTAAACAAAATTCTCATAAGTTCAACGGTTTAGCGACTATTGACCGACGCGCGCGTAGTGGACTACCCTGTATACACATATGAATCACAAAAACAACTTTACACTTTGACAGCCAGGAACTCCGTTTTTTGAGGTTATGTATGTATTCAGAGTAAGCGCATGCGCCAAATGTACCATAAAACCAATTGGTTTTATAATACACTTATGTAATTTTGGTAAAGCAAGTTATACACTGCCTTTTTTATAAATGCACCATATGTATCTACATGCTATAAACTTTGTCTCGTGTTAATGGTTTTCCTACTGCGAATTTCAAAATGATTTTTAACACACTTCAAGTTTACATCATTTCTGACTTTTTTGGATAGTTTTGAAAATGTAAAAAGGGAAATTGTTTACGATAAAGAGGAACTAAGCTTGATAATTAATAGCGCATTCCATTGAAATAATTTTTAAGTTAGTAGGCCTTGTTCCCTGACAGCAATAATGTAGTAGGAACTTAAATAGTACAAATCTGTCACTTTTAAGTCGAACGAGTATTAAAACGTAAAAATGGCAGTTTATACTACCGCAGAGAAAGTAAAAATGGTTACTGGTTATATCAGAGGTCTATCCAGTAGATAGGTTAATTATTACTTATCTTTAATATAAGAAATTTTTGATAAAAATACGTGAAACAGCAGAATTACATTACGAGTATAACGAACAATACCAATGATCACTTTTCTTTGGTCGTATAACAACAGAAATTTCATGTTTAATTACTTTTTCTGGTTATAAGATGTAAAACAAAGTGACAGACTTGCATTGTTTATTTGGTAGTCAGTAGAATAGCCTACTATAACGTAAAACACAGTTTTATAATATGGGCTATAATTTTTTGATATTTTCATTTTATTGCGTAAAGTTTATCACTTCTTAAATTTTAAAAATAATCAGAAAAGGCCATAAATTATGTAAACTTACATTATGCCAAAAATAATTTTGAAATTCCCAGTAGAAAATCCATTAACACTAGATTAAGTCTATAACATGTAAATACATATGGTGCATTTCTAAAAAAAGGCACTGTATGACGAGCCGCCTATGTATTGCTTCAGTAAATGAATTAATAGAGGATCTTAGGATCATTACTGTTTTTGCTTTTGAATTGAGAACACCTTTTAATTGTACTTAGTTTGATACATGTCAAATTTCAAAATACGACAGAAATCCGCCAGTAATTAAATTTAACATAACCCCCACTAGTTCTAGACCTTTTGAAGTAGTCCATGTTGATATTTTCCAAATTGAAAAACAAAAATTTTTAACGGTAATAGACAGATTTTCCAGATATTGTCAAGCTTATCCACTTATTAGTGCAAACTCGATAACTACAACGGATAGTTTTATAAAGTTTATTTCACATCATGGAACACCGAAATGTATTACGGTTGACGGTGGAAAAGAATTAGACAACACGACCGTGAAGGAATTTGCAAAGCTTCATAAAATCAAATTACACAAACATAACAACACCCCAAAATTCTAACAGTAACAGCCCGGTAGAAAGAGTACATTCAACATTAATTGAACACATTAGATGCCTTAGACTACCAAATAAAGAAAGTACGACAGAACAGTTGATGACATATTCCATACTGGCATATAATAATTCCATACACTCTGTAACAAAACAAACACCGTTTAATATAATTAATGGACATGTTAATTAATACCCTAGATTCATTTGACATAACAGACGAAACAATTACCTACTAGCGATTATATTCATAAACATTCAGAAAAGACTCGTATTTTGTATGACCGAATTCATGAATTAAATCGGTCAGAAAAGGAAAAGACCATTAATAAAAGAAACGAAACTAGGGAAGCTCCTATTGAGTATCCAGAAAACACGACGGTTTATTTAAGTACAGGTAATAGAGTCAAAGTAAATACAAAATTCAAGAATACAAAATTAGTAAAGAATCTCGGTATAAAAGCTCAGTTGCAGACAAAAACTGTCCACAAGAAAAAATTAAAAAGGCCAAGAAAATTCACAAGTGACACTTTGTTACAGGAACCAAGACCAGACGATGACACGCAAAACAAACCAACGACTACTGACAATTCTGACCCTTCCAGTATTCCTGGCTGTAGCAGGAATTAACGTAATTCCTTTGGAAAACTCTCCCGGAATTTTACCCTTTAGGTTAGGAGTTGCACACATAATTAGCAGCAAAGACGTATTTTTACATTATGTTAATCTCAGTTCTCTTAATTTAGAAGTAAGTAGCTTGTTAGAAAATTATTATAAGTTAAATACTTCGCTTCCACGTAATGATCCCATGTACTCGGAAAGCCTAGAAAACATTTATCAGAATTTGGCACCACTAATTTTGGAATTAAATACAAAATTTCAAAATATTGTCTTTCAACCAGTAACTAGATCAAAAAGAGGATTATTCAATATTATAGGATCTGCAAGCAAGTGGCTTACAGGTAGCTTAGATGCCGCCGATGGCGAGCGATACGACAAAGCTATACAACAGCTAGAGAATAATCAACAAAAATCCATAAATGAAGTAAATTCACAAATTTCGTTATCCAAACAATTAATCGAAAACTACGCTGACACTATAAAAACAATAACGGAAAATCAAAAGAAACTGGCAGATTATATTAATAATTATGAAGATCATATTCTGAACAAAATAACTCACGAACTTTATAAACACTCTGTATTTTCCAGTATCATAGCTCAAATTCATACAAATGCTGACGTTTTGATAAATTTCATAGAAAACTTGGAAAATGCAATCACTTTTGCAAAATTAAATATAGTTCACCCGGACATAATTACAAAAAGCGAATTAGAACAAATATTAAATCAATTAACACATTTTCATTCACAGGAAGAAATAATAAAGACAGATCTTTTTACTTGGTAGGTACTAGATAATAAGAACAACTTGTTATATTTCGGAGGAACAGATAATTTTCGCCTTAGAAATCCCCATAATTTACCCTCGTACATTCGGTTATTACCACCTATACCCAATACCAACAATAAACAATACCTTAATTATTCCTCCCAAATCTTTCTTGGCTCTTGAAGACAACGTTTATCAATATATGGAAAACTCATGTGATCCAATCAAAAACTTTTTCCTGTGTCTACAAGAACAGATGATGTCAAACTCCGAAAAAGAGTGTATCCCTTCACTCATAAATGGTCAAGATTCAATATGCAATTTTGTACCAATTCATCAGCCACAACAAATTATAGAAAAAGTCAACAGTGAATATATAATTACTTTATTCGAAAAAGAAACTAAATTAAAAGGGAAATGTCCTAATAATCAACTTAGTATTTTACACGGAGCCAACTTGATCCAAGTACCGACTAATTGTAGCGTCGAAATTGGAAACTTTAAATTTGGAAACACAGAATCAAATATTAGACAACACCCTTTAATACTACCAAGGATCCTGAATAACTTCAAAATTTTGAAACCGAAAAATGAAGAAAAATTACAGTTAAACAACATACCTCTAGATAACATAAGAAGACTTCAAAAACAAGTAGAAGCCATCCACCCTGTAAATATGGAAGATAACCAAGACTTCAGTGTTCACAAGTGGTCCCTTTGGAGTATTGTGACTTTGGTAATTTTAATTATGATTGTTCAATTTGTCTTTAGAAAATTCAAGTGGAGTCGATTTCAGAAGATTAACGTTAGAAAAACAAGAAGAACAGAAAAGCATCAAGAAAATCAAACCCCTTCAGTTGTTTTCATCCCTGAAAGAACTTCTTAAGGATGGAGGAGTTATATGATGAGCCGCCTATGTATTTCCATAGAAATAAGATTGTATTTTACTCGGTATTTTAGCTTACTCTACACTTTTGCTTCAGTAAATGAATTAATAGAGGATCTTAGGATCATTACTGTTTTTGCTTTTGAATTGAGAACACCTTTTAATTGTACTTAGTTTTTGGAAATAATTTTTTTTAAAATACGTTAAAGTTGTATTGACATTTAACTAGCACAAAATTCATTGTATAAGATTAAATGTTCTTAGACAATGTTAATAAATTTTAAGAGGGGCTTTCTTACAGCATCAGTAATAAATAAAATGAGTTTAAAATTTCACAAGTTTGCGTGCACTTGAGTAACTTTGATTTTATGGTTGTCATCGTTTTCGCCCTAATGGATTTATGATAATAGCGGCCATTTTTTATATAAAAAGGAAGGAGAAATGACGTCTTCCATATTTAATAAAATTTAGTTGTCAAAATATGAACGTATATTTCTATTCAGTACAAGATGAGATATTGTGGGTTACATTTTTATGATTAGCTAACTGGCAACATTACTTTAACAGTAAAAATAATTAGTTAAAAAATGCGCTAATTTTTTATGAAATTTTTCTTCGGAAAAATTTTACATTTTCGTGGCGCTTGAATTTTTTGTGTCTCTTGTGTAGCATTTCATCAGAAAACTTTGTTGCGTTTGAATTTTGGGGATTCAGATAACTGTATTAACCAGTACCTGCAAGGTGATAAATTTGTCACATATAGAGAATGGCGAATATTTAATACACGGTAAACTGTCCTCAGAACATTATAGTCCTACAATGATAGTTTAAACTCTTATCACTGATTTATAACAGGTTTTTATCCGGTTCTATAATTGACTCAAAGAGTAGGTATTTTAAGGTATTTTGTATGTCAACCAATAGGTTTTAAAACGGCTTTAAAATATGGACTTCAGAACCTTCATAAGATTCTCCATTTTTTGCTCATGAAGGTTTTATCCTGTGATATTGAGAACGTTGCGAAGAAAAAAAACTTGTGTGTGTCAGCTCCGACGCACGACTGGAGTTTACTCCTTACGAACGATTATTTTAACTTCATCATCATCATAAGGTTCTCAGTCCGAAGACTGGTTGGACGCGTACCTCCATTCTTTCCTATCCTGAGCTAACCTACGCATTTCCCTAAAAGTAGAACATCCTACATCCCTAACTATTTGAGAGCAGTAGTCTAATCTAGGCCTACCCCTACCTCTTTTTATTCCTATCTCTGACTCTAGTATGTCACGAACTATTCCTTCGTGTCTTAGAAGGTGTCCTACCATCCTAACCCTCCTACTCTTTATTGTTTTCCATACCTTTCGCTTTTCCCCAACTCTTTCTAATACTTCCCTATTGCTAACCTTATCTATCCACGGTATCTTCATCATGCGTCTGTAGCACCACATTTCAAACGCTTCTACTCTTTTTCTATCCGCTTCTCCTATTGTCCAAGTTTCGCACCCGTATAATGCCGTACTCCATACATACGACGTTAAGAGTCTCTTCCTAGTCTCTATATTAACCGTTCTCGAGCATAACAGTTGTTTCTTTTTGTTAAACGCAACTCGGCCCTGCGCCATTCTTTGTTTTATATCTTTAGTGCTCCTACCGTCTTGAGTTATTTTACTTCCTAAGTAGCAGAAATCCGCGACCTCCTCTATCTTCTCATTTCCAATTTGTATTTCCATTTTAGTTCTATTTTCACATCCCCTACATACCAAAATTTTAGTTTTCTTTTTATTGATTTTCATGCCGAAGCCCTGTGTCAAAACTGCTTCCATTTCATTCAAAGCCGCTCCTAATTCTTCTTTGCTAGATGCTAACACTGCTATATCATCCGCAAATCTGAGCATGTTAATAGTTTGGCCCTGTACATTGATCCCTGAGGCTGTTCTTTCCTTAACAATATTAATCGCATCTTCGATATATAAGTTGAAAACTAGAGGTGACAATGCACATCCCTGTCTCACTCCCTTCCGGATATCTACTTCCCTTTGTTCCTGCTCACATTCTATAACTGCCTTTTGCTCTTTGTAGAGATTATGTATTATTCTTCTGTCCCTGTATTTCATCCCTACCTTTCTCAGCACTTCGAACATCTTCCCCCATTTTACGTTGTCGAAGGCTTTTTCTAAATCTACAAATCCGATATAGACGCTCTTTCTCATTTCTATCGTTTTTTCTATAATTACTCGTAAAGCTAGAATGGCCTCGCGCGTTCCTCTATTTCGTCTAAATCCGAACTGATCTTCTCCTAATATTTCTTCCGCCTTTTTCTCCATCCTTCTTTGCACAATTCTAGTTAAAATTTTTGACGCATGGGAAGTTAAACTGATAGTTCTAAAATTTTCGCATCTATCCGCGCCTTTTCTTTTTGGCAAAGCTACTATGATGTTCCGTTTGTAATCTTCTGGAATCTCGCCTGTCAGGTATATGCGACTAACTAGTTTAAATAAACGATCTATTACCTCTTGACCTGCGCACTTTAAGATTTCTGCCTGCAAGCCATCTATACCTGGTGCTTTATTATTCCTTAAACTTTTTAGTGCTATCTCAAACTCTTCTCTCATTATAGGACTCCCTAGGTTATCCCCCTCTACACTGCTTTCGCTTTCTAATATATCTTGCACTTCCTGTCCCGCATATAAGTTTCCTAAATATTCTTTCCACCTATCTGCCTTCTCCCCACTTCCGATTAGGATATCTCCTGCCTCATTTCTAATGTTTTTGGTACTAGATCCAATTTCTCTAAAATTTCTCCTAATTATTTTATATGCTTCATCAGTCTTTCCTGCTTCGAATTTATCTTCCACTTCTTTGCATTTATTATCGATCCATTGCTCTTTCGCTTTCCTACATTCCCGAATAATTTCCCACTTGATCGCCTTTAACTTCAATCACTTGATAAATAATTTTCTAGTAAGTCCATTTCCAGTTTAACTAAAAATTATAAAACCTTTAATTATGCATATTTGTTAATTTCGTGAAATTTTTGGCATAGGTAAATAAAAAATTTTGTATAATAAATATAATCGACGTTTCGACTCTGGGTGGAGTCCTTGTCAAGATTTTATTTAAGAAAATATATAGAAGTATACAAAAATGACATATTTTTTTCCTAATTCCACGAAATTAACAAATCTTAATAAAGAATTGGCACAAATAATTATAAAAATATTTAATTATGCATCTCTACTGATAAAATTCAATCGCCGTTTATTCAAAATAACGATAAAAGTAAAAAACGAAAACTAACCGTCATTGGATTTGAACCTCCGTATGCCGGATTGAATATCGGCGGCGTGCGATTAAACTCACTAATCCATTGCGACATGGTTGTCCTCTTCTTTACACTACTTGTATTTAAACGAAGTTGATTCCCACATGATATATTTTTGATATTTTTTGTTAAATTTTGAAAAACATTGCACAAAAACGTTCTCTGGTGCACATTGTCCTGATACTCGGAATATCCTTAAAACACTTTGGGGACGTAGAAATCGGAATTTTCAAATTTCCCATGTTAAACAGGATGCTTCAGGATTCCCGGGACACACGGTAAACAATTAATCAAACATACATACACTAAATAAAAGACATAGCTGTTCGTATGTACAATTTATATCATTCGTTAACATGAATTATACGCTTACCAATTAACCGCATCCACGTGTTTTTCGGATTCTTCTACATTATCACTGGAATAGGTTTTTTCCATATCTTTCCAAATGGATTGATGATTTGGGGCACTTTTCAGCCCATCATGAGAATTAGGAGGTTCTAAGATTACATAAGGAACCGTAAACCCAGAAAGATATAAAGATATGCTCGTCAGAAGTTTTAGCCTATAAGAATCAGAATCTTACACATTGCTGGAAACTTCATATTTCATATTTCCGCATCGCTAAAAGTACTAAAAATTGTTCAGGAGGCACGTTATGGTAGTGCTGAACTGACAATCGAGCAGTCCCGATTTACAAAGTTGTGACATAATATTACGATACGAGAAATCTGGAATTCCTTCACGCCAGATTACAGTAAGTAAATCTTTGGTTTCCACAATAGCCTGGCATACCCGAGCGGAATTTTTGGCGAACTTAGTCCGCCAAGGATCGATTCCGTGAAAGAGTTCACTGTATTGTGTGGGAAACAATGATCTAGGTCCTTCATATGAAGCCATCCATAGAGTCCGACAGGCTAGAAGAACCCAGGAACAAATTGGTGATCAAAATCTTTGCCCCTTAATAGGTAATAAATTGCCTGACATACACGAACGGACGTTTTGGCGGATTTGCTCCTCTCGAAGAATCGAGTGCGCGAAAAAGTTCTCTAATATGTGGGAAACACGTATAAAAGTCAGATGAGTTCTTTGATCTTTCAAGCATGTTTAAAAGACCCCAGTTCTGATCTACAGGTGCCAAATCCCTTAAAAATTACGTAATTTTACTCCACCCACGAAGGAATCTGATCTGTCAGCGAAGCTTTTTCCTCACGCACGATAGATTTTCATTTTTACGTTAGTGGACATAAATAGAGGACCGGGATAAATTCATTTGCGGGCCAAAAGATCTAATCTGTCGGATCCGATCATTACCACCCGATCGCATATTAACCTTACAGACCTACAACACAAAAGCATATTATCAAGAAAATAAGTGCTTAAATAAGATTTAGTTAAGGAGGCTTGGCAACACGTTCGTGGCTCAGTGGGAGATTCGTAAACAACGAAGGTGCGAGTCTTGGGTTTCGCTTCTTGCTGCGGTGGGTTTGTTTTGTTCTAGTGATTCAGCTTTTTTCTTATGAACAAAAAATCGGGCTCTGGTCCAAAAGGTCAGAAAGGTCATCACCATCAACGCCTGGACATTTTCACTTTTACTGTTGATATATAAGTCCCACTTGTTTACAAGTCCCTCGCCCGTTGCTGTAGGTCTGTGAGGGATGTTATTATGCCACCCGATCCACTGAAAATTGCGCTCGTATATGCAGCTTAATAATACAAACGGTCATCAAAGATGACTTAAAGCATCTGAATATTTATTTGGCAAGGAAATAATGCCCGTAGCTTGTGTTATTATTAAGAACTGTAGTGCTGTAGTGTTGAAATTTCAAATGTTCTTTATTCAGTATGTAGGTTCGTGCCTTCTGGGTGACCATGGTGTAATTCAAAGTATGTTACAGACATCGTTCTTACTTGCGCGTGCCCTCAAATTATTTTTCTATTGCTTTTTCTCATCTTAACGACCTATTGTACTGGTGCAGAAGTTCAGCTGCTATTTGTAAATTTGTAACACTTAAAAGTGATATTCAATAGACCAGTAAAATTTAAACACAATCACTTTTATGGAGGTGTCATTCGCATAATTATTTGAGTGTACCACCCATGACTTTAGCGAAGACGATTCATGAATAGAAAAGTCGAGAAGGTATGAAGTGCCGTATCTAAATAAAACATTTTGAAGGGACTCGAAAATACTCAAGCTATTGTTGGTCCTGTACCCGAATTATAAAATTTGTATTGTAGTTTTTGTAACTGTGGTAGGTATACAATTGGAGAATACCTCCCTTATTCTTCGAACATTGTTTATGTTGACGTGCACCGGCATCTGTAGCACATGCTTTAGTCTATTAAAACAAGATTCCAAAGACATCCATTTCATGAGTGACTTGATACTCGTACGTCAGTGTATCTATAGTTTTAGCTGTATCACATCCCTTCTAGTTTTATGACATTACCTGAGGTAGCTGCAACTGCAACCCTCTTTCTGTTTATGCATACTTTATCTTCAAGTTTCAATGTTGATTGAGAAGTACATCATAAACATCGGTTTGTAAATAGTCCTCAGTCTCTCCACCAAAAAACATATTGTTTTTATTGGTAAAAAATGCTAGTACTTGTCAGTTCACAACATATTTTTTAAATACATCAACTCACAACAAACCATTATTTAAATCTGACTCGGCAAGAAATTGCTGCACCAAGAACAATGCAAATTTTTGGAGCGAACAGATTAAAATTTAATTTTATAAATATACTTAAAGGGAATTTGATAAGTGTAACTTATTTTCTTTGCAATATTATCTATATCTAGGGTGACCAGATTTTCAGTTAGGTACTGCAAGTAGGACTGCACAGCGAAAAAAATAGGACAAAAGAGAAACATGCTTCGAATTTACTATTCAAAAATAAAATTTGTACAATTCTTACAATACCAACAAAACATAAAACGTCCAACAACGACAATAAAAAATTGGTAATTTAAAATAGAACTCTTTTCTTGAAATCACCTAAGCCATATGAGATGGAAAGTTAATATTTATGAATAAAGATAAAACTAGGGGTTGTATTTTTCGAAACTACGTGCTGACAGCAACAAATCTTTTTTTTCAATGATAAATCATAAAACAGTTGATATTGTAATTTACGTAAGTTAAGTAAAATATTTTTGACTGAATTAATTTCCAATAGATTTTGATCATCAGTCCCCTGAATTTTCATCGAGCTGAAAATTCTTTCTAATTGCGCATTATGCCCAGGCAATAAAAAAATATTGGCATAACTTCAAAATCTCGGAGACTTGTTCCTCATTTTGAACACGCAGAAAAAAAATAAACCCACTTTTCAAACGCCAGATCTTCTGAAAAGTTGTTTGTACCAGTCGAGGTACTAGTGGAAGCTGAAGAAACTTGATTTTCCAAAAACCGCAGTAAGTTAGGAAATTAATTCATACATTCAGATCGAGTCGGCAGCACTAAAACCAGTTAGCTTTAGCTTTTTGATTTAAACTGAATAATTCAGTCTGAATTGGAGGGAGGGGGGCTCTAACGTCCACTGTAATGCAGAAGAACACTATAGAGTACAAAGCCGCCATCTGTTGTAAAGTAGTAATAATAATTGTGATTACTATTACATGGACTGTCAATGGTAATATTGATATGTGAGACCAATCTGTTTCAAAAAAAAGAGGACAAAATATAAAAAGAGAGTGGCCAAAAAGAGCGGACTCCAAAAATAGGACATGCCCTCTAAACAGAGGACGTCTGGTCACCCTACCTAAATCCATATATTATTTATTTCGTTATAAGGGGAAGTAGACCTTTAGAGTAATTAAATTTTAATTATTGTAAATTGCTTTATCAAATTGGCATTATTTGTAATAACTGATGGGTTTAAAACAAGTTTTCTTTCTATAGCGACATTGTCAAAATTGTAAATAAACAAAATATTCTTTAACGATTCCATATCTGAATCTATATAATTCCAATTTGAAAATCTGAAAAATTATGCTAAGAAATATTTTAAATTGTTAATGTGATCTATCCAAAGTTTTATCTAACCTCATTTTCTGTAAGCTATATCTAAAGTTCAATTTATTTATATTTATACTGTTCTAACAAGTTTCTTTCGAGGGGAAATCACTGGGGTATTTTAGTGTACAAGGCAAGGAATTTCAGAGGAATTTCGGGGTATTTCGAATGTCGCGGTATTTTAGGTATGTCAGGGTATTTCAGGGAATTTTTTTTGAAAGGGGAATTTCAGTGTACAAATTTTTTCGGTGAGTTACCCCCTTGGTTTCTCTTATTGAAGTAGCCCTGACGAAGACGTGAAATAAACGCCTAAAGCTAGGCATTTGAAAAAAAGAGTTTTCTTTGAAATATAATTACTCCAAAGGTCTACTTCCCCTTATAACGAAATAAATAAATACCTGCCTATTTATAATATATCTACGGAGTCCGAATTTTATGGGGATGCTATTTAGGAGATTTTGACAAAGCAATATTTATCCAGACAAAATAAAAAGTTCGAGTCTAACTCGGCTAGACAATTTGATGAATATGAGAATACGCAGATGGGAGACTCGATTTTTAAATATTTTACAATCAAAAATACGAAATTTGCAACGTCATCATAGTATCAAAAGGTAAATAACATAATTATCACTTATAATAGCCCAAGGGTCTTGATAATTCGAAATAACTTGATACATTTTCGAAAGCGGGTTGCTCGGCAACATCCCGACGCCGAAGACGGAGGTATGTTACCACAGAGAAACCCGCTTGAGGAAATGTATCAATTATGAGGATTTGTCAAGACTCGAGGGCTATTCGGTAAGAAAATGTTTTGCCCAAAAAAAACAATTTGTTAAAAAGAAATTAAAATTGAAAAGAACAATCTTGGAAATGACATTTTGTGCAAAAAATTCGACAGCAGTGCAAAATAGACATTTTTCCGTGGCTACAGTAATCCAGATGACATAAGTGAAAATAGCCCATAAGCACTTTGCAGTTAAATGTTCTCCTGATTGGCTGTCTTTGAACACGTGACTGTAGATACACAAATTCTATTGGATTATTGTATAGGTAAAAAATTTTCAATGTTATATTTTGTCGTATCAAATACGCAAAATATATCGTCTACGTATGTCAATCACACCTTTCGAAAATGAGACGTTTATTTTACCGACCATTCCATTATCTTTAGGAGCCTTTTCTTTTCATAATATGTTTACTAATTTGGTACGTGGGACAAACTCCAAATACCGTTGTAAATGGGGAAGACCCGCTTAATCGAATTTATAACTCTTAGTACTGTAATATCAAGCATAAATAGAATATGTATCGCGTACCACGTAAAAATTTTGATTATGTGTCGTGCTGAACGAAAAATTTGCAACTTAGAAAGCAGCATGACCGGGATAGCTAAAACGCGCGCTTTCTGTGGCGTAGGAGACCTATCCGTTGCGCCGCGGTGTTTACGCGTCTCCCTGGAAAAAGTGGGAGGAGTCGAGAAATAAACGAGGGCTCAGGGTGCAAACGGATCGGTTTGCGCATGTGAAAATCCCTACCTAATCTGTCGGGCCCAGTGGTCAAGTACGTCACCAGCGTCATTCAAATATTGTGATCTGAGCGTGACACATGTTTCGTATTTAATTAGGACGAAAATAAGACTCAAATGTAAAAATCTAAAGTTACGGAATTTGTTTTGGGTAGTAAACTATTCAATATGATCATTTTCAAAATTTGCGGGTTTTCCCCATTACTTCTTCAATTCATCTTTCTATTGAACATATTTATAGTATTGCGTATTTCGGTGGCGGATAATAAAAATTTAAAGGATTATCTTCTGAAAGAATCTGGTATTAATTATCTCACTTTGGGTCGCTCTACTGAAATCCTTTGAAGTATATTCGGAGGACATTTATCTAACGAGGTACCTAAAGACATCAATGGTTTTAATGTTCATTATTTTTACTAACATTTGCATGTGTGATGGCAGATTGTAACTGATAAGCAATTTTGAACCTTATGTGACCCATGTTTGAAATAAAATGTTCTGTATTCGATTTGATCTGCCCTAACGAGACTAGCACAATGGGTTTAAAGATTTATCCTATTAAAAATATCTGCGAATAACTGAGCCAATTTACCTAACAGATCGTTATCTTACTTGGCTAACGATCGACTGGGGCTATGGAGATTTATACCCTTTTTATTTTACCAGCGTCAAACAGATAGGCACTTTGGATGATACGATGATTTAACAAATTTGTTGCAGATGTTACATGTGTAGACAAATCTGGGATGCGTGTAATTATTGTAGTAGAGGTTTTAAAGGCTAGTGAAGTTTAATTTTAATTTACATAACGTACAGAGGGTGAGTTAGTCGAGAGACAAAATCCATTTATTCCTCAAGGGTTAGTGCAGAACAAATACCTAAGATTATGAATTTTATTATGAAGTTTTTCACTTTGTGAAAGATACGGATTGTTAAAATACCTGCACTTTATTAAATATTAATAGTATATTACAGTACAAGTGGAGAAACTGAAAATTTCGCTCAGGCAATTTGCTAGATTTGCACACGAGCCGCCAGACGAGTGTGCAAAGGCAAATAAGTGAGCGAAACGGTTTCTCCACGAGTGCCGTATAACGTTTTTTGTTCAATCCTGCCACTGATCTAAATATTATTTCAAAAATATTCAAAATTAATAATTCAAATTGGTTTGACAGTTGGGCAGGTATACAACATAATAACATAGAGAGCCTGTTTCATCATTTTTATGGTTACCGTTACTACAAATAATAAACAAGCTAGAAGAAGTTAATTTTTTGACGTTTCAGCTAAATTTGTTCCTAAAATAAGATTTTACTGAGAAAATATGGAAAAAATTGCGATTTAATTTTACCGGAGGATATTAAAAGAAGCTGATGCCGCTGCATACAATTGCCTCAGAAGTCTAAAGGAAGGTATATGAACGAGCTGAATACCGTGATTTGATGCATACAAAGAAAGTTCATCTTATAACGGAGGAAGTGAACTTAGCCTATTAATGGATTGGTAGAAAATTACGAGCCATCTTCTTTGTGGTCCACATATTCTATGTTGAAGACAATTTTATTTGTTTTTGAAAAAGTAGATATTAAGTACATAGCAAAAGTAAGTTTGATAGTGCTATATTTTTTAAAAGTATTGGCTTTAACTCTGTAAAAATTTTCATATTACCTAATAGAAATGTTGACAGTACCTACTTAATATTAAATAAATATCTGATTAAATTTGAATGTATGCCCAAATTTATTAAAACGCAAACGAATAAAATTTCTTGACAACAATTGAGCTAGTTTATTATTTACAGAAACCATCATAAATTGCCATGTCAATTTGAATGATTAATTTTGAATATTTTTGTAATTTTATTGAGAAACGGACTGGGTGAAAGTAACAAGAGTGAACGAAAGTACTTTCGCTCACTGCTTTCGCCCACCCGTTTCCAAAGAAACGAAGTGAGTGAACAAAAGTAATACTTTCTCGCATAGTATCTAAGGGTAATAGTATATTACAGCACAAGTGGAGAAACTGAAAATTTCGCCCACGCATTTGCCAGTTTTTCACACGAGCCGCCAGGCGAGTGTGCAAAGGCAAATACGTGAGTGAAACGGTTTCTCCACGAGTGCTGTTTAACGTTTTGTTCAATCCTGCCACTGATCTAAATATTATTTCAAAAATATTCAAAATGAATCATTCAAATTGGTTTGACAATTATTAGGCAGGTATACAACATAATAACATAGAGAGCGTGTTTCATCATTGTTATGGTTACCGTTAATATAAATAATAAACAAGCTAGAAGAAGTCAATTTTTGTACTTTTCAATTTCTTAAACTTGTACCTAAAATAAGTTTTTACTGAGAAAATATGGAAAAAATTACGATTTAATTTTATCGGAGGATATTAAAAGAAGCTGATGCCGCTACATACAATTTATTACGTCAGAAGTCTAAAAGGAGGTATATGAACGAGCTGACAAAATTCCGTGATTTGATGCATACAAAGAAACGGAGAACGGAGGATCTTAGCCTACTTTAATGGATTGGTAGAAAATGACGCGCCATCTTTTTTGTGGTCCACATATTCTATGTTGAAGACAACTTTATTTGTTTTTGAGAAAGTATATATTATATAGCAATTAAGTTTCATAGTCCTATAATTTTTAAAAGTATTGGCTTTAACCCTGTAAAAATTTTCATATTAATAGAAATGTTGACAGTACTTACTATTAAAAAAATACCTAATTAATTTTGAATGTATGCCCAACTTTATTAAAACGCACACAAATAAAATTTTGTTGATAATAATTGAGCTAGTATATTATTTATAGAAACCATCATAAATTGCCATGTCAATTTGAATGATTAATTTTGAATATTTTTGTAATTTTATTGAGAAATGGAGTAGGTGAAAGTAATAAGAGTGAACGAAAGTACTTTCGTTCACTGCTTTCGCCAACCCGTTGCCAAAGGAACGAAGTGAGTGAGCAAAAGTATTGGTTTCTCGCATAGTATCTAAGGGAGAAACAACAAGTTTCTATGGCAGGATTGAACAAAAGAATATGTTTCTATGGCAGGATTGAACAAAACAACATGTTTCTATGGCAGGATTGAACAAATAAATAGTGTCCAGAATAAAATTAACAATGTTATATGCAGTGTTCTTCAATTTGAATACAAAATTATTATTTTCTAATACCGGTACTTTTTCAACACTTGCGATTACCAAAAATGTCAGCAGTAATTGTCTCGAAAATGGTGAGATCTACAAACATTAAAAAAGTATCGCTTTTTTAGCGGATAGTACGTAGATTTTAAAATGAAATAAAAAAGCATTGATGTAACAATTTTTTCCCAAAAAGGGTTTCAACTTCATCTGGTAGGTACGTTATAGCAGAAATTAATTTCTTTTATAGAACTTTTAACACCCTGTATCTTCGCCAACAAGCATCTAAGTGAAAAACTTTATAAGACAACCCCCATTTTTTTAACTTGCCCACGGATTTTTTGAAGCTTAAATGGGACATCTTGCATTTATTTATTTTAAATAGAACGGCCTGTATTTTATTACCTAAATAAATTTATTTTCAGTAAAATATGGATGTAAATGCACATGTCGGAGTGTAATTTGTAAAACTACTTTACTGTTATCTCAAAAATTATGAGATTTCAGTTGTAGGGAGTAAATAATAATTTTATTAAGAATTAAATTTCACCACGTACCTATGTATGTATGTTGTCCAATCTTAGTTTATAATCTCCGGATATTTGTAGGTAGTGCTTCCTTTTGAACATAAAATTATTGCACTAAAGGGTGGGTAACAACGTCAGTATGAAAGGAAATAAATAACAACTGAAATGGAAAGGCCTTTATCAGAGTATAATAATTCATCATAAATACAAATGCAACATAAATTGATATAAAGCATGTAGAGGTCCATTAAATAATGTGAAATTCATTATAAAGCGTAATCTTGCTAATTTTCTGCCTATAAATTTATATTTTAACAGGAATAAAATATGACATAGTGTGCCGCCTTAAGTATTTTTGTAAAGAGGCCAATCAATTAAACAACTCTAAGCTTCTAAATAAGCCGACCAGGACAGCTAGAAGCATTCATTACACCACACAAATTTTCATAATCCGATATTTATTCCGTCATTACAAATAAATTATTCAGTCAGTGTGTAAGTGTCGCTCTGTTCGTTTATTAGAGCCTTATTCGAGCACAATTAGAGATGTGTCCGACCACACCGGTTCCAATGGAACCTAATGAACTATAAATATGTTTGACACAATGCATTATACCACTTATTTATGTCTTCTATAATATATTAATATGCCGGCAAATGCGCCTGTGAGTTCCAGCACAAATTCTAAAACTTTTATACAATCGCTTCATCCCGCCTTTCCTGCCAAGGTGGCATGATAGTTTGCACCACATATTTTGTCTGTCTTAAAACAGAAGTAATAACAGTTCTGTCCTGATTTACTAACAACAATTTGTAAAGTAGGTACCACTTTCTCGTATTATGATTTCGTGTTAGCAGAGGATGAAATATGCTTGACATTTCATTTCTGGCCGGCTTTGTCCAAATTCGTTGCTATGCTACCTACAAAAGAAAAGACATCATTCTGTTATTCAATGCATGGTGAGATATTTGCCCGAGGAGTCGTTGTTGGAACTGTCTATGTATCACTCGGTTACCTACATTCTTAATGATTAATGAAGTAATTGCCCCTAATCATATCTACATAGGTAGTAAGAAAAAAGTGTAGAAAATCTACACTACTCAACACTATTCACAACTATTCGAGAAAACTTAACGGATTCATAGACACACGATTATTTGCACCTACGCCACTGCTAGCTGATCGAATGTATTGAAATAAAGCCACATAGAATAGCCGTTAATAAATCCGATGTTGCGTAAGCAGAATGTAAAAGGTTGGCATAAATAAAAACAGCGGCAAAACACGAACCTGACATAGCTTAAACCCGCTCCACACTATGCGGTAAACTAGGCGACGTTTGCGATACGTGGAGTTCGTCACATAGTGCGTACAGTACAACTACACATGGCAAACCCCGCGAACTTTCGCGTGCTGGGTTGAGGTTCGGACAGAAGCACAGAAGTCAGTAAAAGAGACCCGAATCACAGGCACAGTTGCACACTGACGTACACTGACACTCCAGGTCAAGTTTGACAAGCATCACACATCTCCAACGTTCACCTAGTTTGCCGCATAGTGTGGAGTCGGTTTAAAATAAGTAGGTTCATTTTACAATAAACTCACTTTTTATTGGTGAGTGGCACTGGACGGTTCGAACAACTGCTCCTCGAGCAAGCAAGTGCACCCCGCCAGACATTGACTTAAAGAACTAAATTCAAATTTATATGCACTATAAATTAATGCCTAGCTGGGTACTTGCCCGAGGAGTAGTTGGTCGAACTGTACAGTACCACTCACCTCTTGCGCATAATTCAATATTTAATTAGCTCGTGCTGACGCACACCCGCCAGTCTATACCATGCTGTGTCCACGAAAATGTTGTGCAGTCCGCCAATGCTTTGTTACATAACGTAGAGACCAGACGCATGGTTGGTAAGTACAATACTTTTGCTATATAAAGAGGCATCCCAAAGTCACTTCCGGTATAATCGTAAGTTTCATTCACTTTCTTATTTCAAATAGCACCCTGTATATATTTAAGAGTTATTAGATTCTACTACGAATTCGCTTTCTAGTGATGTGTTATGAACCGACTTGGCGTCAAAATTACACGTTTCCATATGAAGCAAGTTGGCCGTGCCATATCATGAAAACAATTGAAAAAAAACTTGATGTGTAAGATTTCATAGGAACATTTTTCTCCTTAAAACAGTGTCTCTTGGGCACGACTTATTTGAATACTAGGTACCAACGTATTATTTTTCTGCAAATTTCTTTAAGTACAAATGGCCAAAATGTGAAGAAAACCTAATCCAACCCTGTTGTTTTTCTTATGATTTAACAAAGCTTCATCATTGATCTATTAGAAAAATCCATTAAAAAAGCACTTCAATGAGATTTCAAAGAATAACATACCTAATTATCAACGGAATGTGCGCAGTAAACATCATGGTCAACTCGTTTACAAGAAAATAAGTAATTTCGACGCCACTTTAATTCAAATACTACGTTATAATATATTAGTAGAAAAAAATCTTAGTGCCAATCAGAAGTGTTTTTGTAATTTTTTTCAGGCCGAGGTTTCGCACTTATCTACCATGAATCTGGTCCAAATTTCAAGCCTCTACGTTAAGTAGTAATGCATTGGCGGACTGGACAACAATTTCGTGGGCACCCGGTATACGGTATAGTTCGTGTGTGCAGGAAAAGCACCATTCTGATGAGTCCCACTAGGTCCAAACCAGTGCTCTACGACGGTTTCTCATGTAGGTACATTCGAGACATGTAGTATTCAAATTTTCAACAATAACTATTTATTACTATAAGAGTTTATATTCATAAAAATTTTGCATATTCCTCTGCTACTCCAACTGTTCGAAATACATAGACAGTTGTCGACAAATTTTGCAATATATCGAAAAATATTCCCAGCTCTAGTTCTGAGTTATGGCCACATCTTTGCCACAGTTGGCTTAGCCGCATTTCCTAATTTCAGCTCTTTTAGTTGCACATAGTAGGTCGTCGTCAGGTGGGAGCTGCTCGTATGTTCGAGGCAAATTTTTCTCGTTTTGTTAACCGACTTCAAAAAAGGAGGTGGTTCTCAATTCGACTGTATTTTTTGTTGCCTCAGAACTTTTTTCTAGGTGAACCGATTTTGATGATTCTTTTTTTTATTTGAAAGCTGGTGCTTCTCATGTGGTCCCATATAAATTTGATCAAGATCTGACCAGTAGGTTTTGAGTTATCCTTAAGAGCCCGACACACACAGGAATTTTGAGAACACGGTAGACGTTCGCCTGTTTGTAAATATTTCAAAAACTATAAATGCTATTAAGTTGTTTTTGTTTGCAAACAGTTCTTCAAATACAAATCTACTATTGCTATTTTGAAATTTCTTAAAAAATATGAAAACAATAAACGGAGGAGCATGTTATATGTGGGCGAAAAACTGCTTCTTATAGAACCTAATAAAACTTTCCTGAAAAGAAAATCTCAGAATCTGGTTAATAGCAGTAGTAGACTGAACCTCTGGCTTGTAAGAACACATAAAATTTTCTATTTCGGCCGAAAAACAAAAAAGTTATTAGTAAACAGCGGTACCCTTGCATTCGAAGTTTTTCGTCGTAGCTCGAGCTCTCGTCTATATTTCGACTACTGATCAAAGTCGCTCAGCTGTCAATCGATCCCGAAATAGGGAGTGCTCGCAACAAGTTCATTCTCAGTGTTAGTTTGGTCGACTAGTTCCCTGCTTATCCAGATAGTTTTTGCCATCCGCTCTAGGTCCGAACCCCTGAACCCCCCGATTCTTAGCAAATTGGTGTGTCGGGCTCTTAATAATGCGTATTTAATTGACTTCGACTACATTGATGATGTTCTCATTGTATAATTGAAGTCGGTTTTCTATTTTGTAGGACAAAAATATTATTGATGAAGATGTCAGTTTGAAGACCAGTTTTTGTCTAGCCGGTCTTTCCAACCGTATGAATAGGCGTACTATATCCATTTCAAAATCCTTTTCCTAATAAAATTCCTCTGAGGAAATAATGGTAATTTTTTATTATTTGTACGTTAAGCGTAAAAAAATTATCTGTCGTTTTTGTTACTTACCCGTCGTTGTGTGTCTCTTATCCCACAACAATTTTCTGTGTCTGGCACAACTTGTAGTAGTCAATAATGGTGATAGAATTCGTAAGCGGTGATCTTCTCTGCCTGTGCGGTAGGCTGAGGACAAATCATGAACAGGGCACCAGTAATTTGGAGTTTTTGATATTGATCCTCTATATTAAGGGGAAGAATTTGAGAAGTTGCAGTCCGCACTTCTTCTGGGGCGAGTTGTTTACCGACATCTGGTGATAACTGATTTGGAAGCGTTCTTTCCCGTTTCGTATAATCTTTATAAGCCATAATTAATTGGAAGTTGATATTTCCTATTGGCTGTTTGAGACTGTTGTTTAATTATCTTCTCAGTCTCATATGTTTGTTGCTCCATGTCATGCTCTCCATTAGGTTCTTTTGAATCTCTTTAAGAAGTTCAGTAATTGCTGAAGTTAATCTCAGCTAACAACTTCACCATGCTGGCCACCAACCCAGCTAAAGAATGAGTAGTAGACTTGTTTATAATTTAATAGGTTGCTATTGACTGCGAATCGAAAACAACAAATTAAACTACAATGGAAAGAAATTCCTTAAAAATTGGGGAGTTTCAACGATTTAAATCATTTGATTTAAATCAAAATTGCAAAATTTATGACAACGTTTATTTTATGCTTTTATAGCAAAAAATAAAAAAATTAAAATCAAAAAGCAACACATTTTACTTAAAAATACATTTCTTTTTAAATGAATAACAATCTTAAAACGTTAAAACATTAAAAAAATACACAGCATGATATAAACGTAATGCCAATAGATTAAAAAACTAAAAAAATCACAATTTTATACAAGAATACTAATTTCGCTGCCTTATCCGTCCCCAGCCTATTTCTTAATTTACTAGGTGGCGCTGGAGCCAATATTTCTCTTTATTTATAATGAATACCTTATAATTTGATTTAAATAAAACCAAAAACATGATTTAAATCAAATAAATCGATTTTTTTGATTTTTTTATTTTAATCGTGATTTTTTTAAACCCTGTCCCAAACCATGTAGAGTGACAAGGATCAATGATATTTATCAGATTCACCTTGAAGGTGGTTCATCTACACCGGCGACCAAATATTGAGGAGTAGTGTTATGGTTCTTTCCACGTGAACTATTGATTTACGATTTTGTTTAGGTGTTGCTATGTTTAATTGTTTCGTACACGATTTCCGCACTCTTCTTTCTCTTTGTTTTCAGAAGATAAATCAGTAAGTTATAGCGGCCCCTATAACATTTTAAGCAGTTTAGTCATTAGAGTACTGAATCAAAGTAAAGAAGAGACCGAGTGGTTAACTGAGTAATTAAAGGAGTGTGATATTGAGTTAAGTTTATGTATTTTAAGTAGTTTCAGCTGTTAAATTGTTTATTCTTTGAATGCGTATTCTTTAATTATCAGCCAAATCATAGTAAATAAATGTGAATAAAGTTTATAAAAATGAAATATTTTTAGAACGCTGAAAATAAACAGCTTATTGAAAGGAAGTGAAAGAGATAGCATATAAAAATAAAACTTATATACCAAACACGTTACTTGCATGCACTCATTTTGGGAACATTTTTAGTATTGAAAATACTTCTGGGCGCGTGTGTATATGGGACTCATCTTACGAAAAATGTATGGACATGCGACAGATTCTGTCGGCGACGCGCGCAGTGGAGGCCGCTTAATAATATCAGAGCGCTAGGCAGATGTAAACTAAGGTACGGCGAGCGCGAGTACGCGTAGAAAAGTCCAAAGAGTACAAAACGGATGCGTTAATATTTTGTTACGTATTGCGTCAGTTTGACTATGTGCCTTGTGCTTGTCACAAATCATTTCTTTTATTTTATTGTATCAATAATATACCATCTTGAAACGGCACAGATCACTTTTGTTGGACATCTTAGAAACCGAGCAGTTGTGTCGGTATTTTCAATACGCCTATGATACTTGCGTAAGATGCGAGGTCTGTGAATTTTTTAATCACTGATTTATAACACTTTAACGAGCAGTAAGAGCAAACAACAGTTGAATTTAAGATACAATCGAAACCAAATTATAGAGATTGCTGTTGTCATTGTCATGTTATAGACTCAAAGCAAATTTAAAGTTACTGCAAATAGTCCAGTCAATCGGTGTTCAAAATTGCCGTTTTCGTAACAAAATTGGGGAAGTTTTTTCTCAACGGTTCTATATGTATTTTGGGATGCTGAATCAGAAATTCAAGTTTGTTGCCTTGTAGAAGGTCGGCTTCACAACGAAAAACTCAAGAAACCTCAAAATTTTCGCACTTTTTTCAGTTTTTCGCTTATATCTCGAAGACTATGCGTTTTTCGTAGATGACCACTCTATACAAAATTAAAGTATACAAAGTTTCCAACAAAATGCACTGGTCAACTTTGATTTTCTGACGAGAGGTATCGGCGCTAGAGCGCGCTTAAAAATAGCTATTTTTTGGCCCTTCTGTAAAAACGTCAAAATCGCCCACTCCCACCCCCTACAACTCGAAAAATGTACATGTTATCAACAAAAACCCTTATACCACGTGAAAGTTCATTAAATTTCCTACAAGAGACGTCTCTAACATTCAATTTTCTCATAAGGTGAGAGGGAGCAAAGCGAGAATTACGAAAAATGCCTTCTGCGCTCTGCAGCCAAAACGGTCCCTCCCAACTGTCTATCTCTCATCGGCGCTATACTTTCGATGTATTACGCTTAAAAGAGGTTGTTTTGAATGAAGTGATGGCAAAGCATGTTTGATGAAAACATTAACAAATTATATTTACAAGATGTTAGGTACAAGACACTGAATATAAAGCTGAATATGAAATCTGTATGTAGTAATGTACATGTCTCACGAAATGAGGGAAAGTCGAACCCAGGATTGGATCATCACTTCGAGTAGGTTCTCCATCTGGAAAAGAAAGAAGGCATTTAGTTTTAGAACATGGTTACAAAAAGCAAAAGCAGATAAGTTGTATAGTGAACTATCGATGTATGTATGAAGAAATAACTGATGTCATGTGCGCAGTTATTTTAGTCGTCTCCGTTCGGTTGTTGGTGGCCCAGGCAATGTTTTTTGGGCACTAGAAGGTCCAGGTGAAGGGTCTTGGGCAATAGAAGGTCCAGGCAAAGGGTCAGGGGCTGTAGAAGGTCCAGGCTGAACAGTTGAGTTGTTTTTATATAATATTATTAATCATTCAATTACAATTTTTTCAGTTGAAGAACAGCAACAAGTCACTGTTTAGCCTGGACCTTTCACAGCCCCAGACCCTTTGCCTGTACCTTCCATTGCCCAATACCCTTCACCTGGACCTTCTAGTGCCCAAAAGACATTACCTGAGCCACAAACAACCAAACGGGGACGATTAAAATAACTGCGCACATGACATCAGCCATCAGGTATTTCTTCATACATAGACAGTTCACTATATATGTTTTTGTAACCATGTTCTAACATTAAATGCTTTCTTTTTTTTCCAGATGGAGAACCTACTCGAAGTGATGACCCAATCCTGTGTTCGACTTTCCCTCATTTTGTGACACATGTACATTACTACATACAGATTTCATATTCAGCTTTATATTCAGTGTCGTGTACTTACCTAACATGTTGTAAATATAATTTGTTGATGTTTTCATCAAACATGCTTTGCCATCAATTCATTCAAAACAACCCCTTTTAAGCGTGATACATCGAAAAGTATAGCGCTGATGAGAGATAGATAGGCGGGAGGGACCGTTTTGGTTGTAGGGCGCAGAAGGCATTTTTCGTAATTTTCGCTTTGCTCCCTTCCCCCTTATGAGGAAATTGAATGTTAGAGATGTGTCTTTTAGGAAATTTAATGTACTTTCACGTGGTATAAGGGTTTTTGTTGATAACATGTTTATTTTCGAGTTGTAGAGGGTGGGAGTGGGCGTTTTTGACGTTTTCGCAGAAGGGTCCAAAAATTACTGCTTTTCAGCGCGCTCTAGCGCCGATACCGGACATCAGAAAATCAAAGTTAACTAGTGCATTCTGTAGGAGATTTTGTCTACTTTAATTTTGTATAGATTGGTCATCTTCGAAAAATGTATAGTCTTCGAGATATAGGTAAGCGAAAAACTGAAAAAAGTGCGAAGATATTGAGGTTTCTTGTGTTTTTTGTTGTGAAGCTGACGTCCTGCATGGCATCAAACTTGAAATTCGGATTCAGCACCACAAAAAACATATAGAACCGCCGAGAGAAAAACTTCCGCAATGTTGTTACGGGAAAACCACCATTTGACTGGGCTAAAAATTCTTTGCGCACACGCCCTTCTTATTTTACTTATTACATACCATGTGTAACTGGAGCATGGTACATCCCCTTTTTTCTTTATTTTTGAAAATAAATTTTTGCAACTTGGCACATCGTATGTACTGAGTAAACGCCCAGGTTTGACACAAACAATGAAATTTTCACACTTCCAGTTTCGTCAGAAGTGGTGTCGACTTTTGATTTTCAAGTGGGACAACCTGTATATCAATGAATTCTTGGACTTCACATAATTTTCTATATGCAATAGTACCAGATAAGCAACATTTCAAGTCTCGCACTTTTTAAATCTAATTTTAATTTAGTCATTTAAGTGTGCCATGACTGTTCCAATTTATTCTAATAGATCCAGTATTTTTTGCGCCCTAGGGTGGTAAAATACTACTATTCAAGTCTCTAAAATTGTTGTCGCTTTTATGGTATTTTAACTATTACATTTTTCGTGTTTAATGTACTCCATGTACATTATGTAATGGAGATGTTGGATATTGCAAATAGATTTTGCTAATGTGTTTGTGAACGTTGAAGAACACTTAAAATAACTTCAACCCATAAAGGACAAAATATACTATTAAAATTACATAGTGCAAAATAGAGATACTTTCTGCACATTTGAAAATTAATATTAATGTGTTCGGCAATATCTCTGAAAGGCATTCTTTTACAAATCTAAATTAAGTACTAACAGGTTTTTCAACAGTACCAAAGTATGAAGATTCTAAAAATAAACTAAAAGAAAATAACGCTTCAGTAACGTTCTCCGAGAGAAGATTCCTATCTCGAAGTTTTAACAGAATCGTAACGTAAGTTAGCTTTATAATACAATACGTAGTCGAAATATTCAGTCCTAGACGGTTTAACTTTTTGGGTACGGATGGATGGGGTCAGGTGTTGAATGAATGAAACTATTATACCGCTGCCGTAAAATAACTTCTAATTATCCAACAATCAAATCACTGTGGCCTTTTGAATCAAGAATATTTCTTTCATAGGTATTTCTGAATCGCTTGTTGATTGCTTCAGACATAATTGTAAAGTATAAATACCTGCGCGAGTTTGTATAATCGTGTGCTTAACAATGAAGTTAATTTTTCAACCGCCAATTGTATGGGTTGTTAAGGATTAATATAAGTATTAACGTCAAATTTGAGGCAAATATAGGTTTCTTTTGGACACTTAAAGGCATGTACCTATACAGAGTAATCACGAAACATGAATTTGAAATGAATGACCGAACCAGTTTTCTTGAAATATCCGAAATATACAGTGTGTGACGTAACCGCTGACGTCACGTCACGGTAGGAGGATCCGGCCGCGACTAAACCCAAGCCGGAGGTGGGGGTGGGCAAAAAAGTAATAGGGCGCCAAGGAGTTGTTGGCTGATCCTCCAAGAAAAAAAATACTCACCACGACACAGCGGCTACAGCTCCTAAAAGCCGCTGGCAAACAGTAGGGCAAGGTGCAAATAAAAAGAATACACGTAGTCAAATAATATATGAACATATAATGATATTAAAAAAATTGGTAACCAGAATGAAAATTTATATCAGCAAAAACAGTGGTACCTATATAAAAAAAATACACCGCAAATAAGATTTAATTAGAACAATGTAGGTATATAACAAAACTGACCTAGGTGAAATTTAGACACCCGGTACTAACGTTGCGCCAATAAAAAAAGGAAAACAAATAGGCGCGGATGACGCGGTAAAT
Organism: Xestobium rufovillosum; assembly: GCA_963966045.1. NCBI lineage: Eukaryota > Metazoa > Arthropoda > Insecta > Coleoptera > Ptinidae > Xestobium > Xestobium rufovillosum. The sequence goes on from OZ014504.1 coordinate 19,703,700, forward strand.
CCGCAACACGGTTGGAGCTCGAAACGCGCAGCGCACCGACGAGCCAATCGCACGCACTCTACCTATAAAACAAATGGGCGCAAACGGCAGTATCGACCGTTACTAATTCCCGACAAATTGATACTATTTGAATCAAAGTTAAATCAAGAAAACAAGCAAAATTTAATGACTAATAACAACTATTAATTATACTAAACTGAAACTGTTAAAGAAACCAAAATTAATAAACTAAGTACGAAAATGTGAAGCAAAACTTCTAATATTATTATAACTACGTGCAAAATGACAAATTCAAATTAATGATTAACGAATAATAAAAGTGAATATAAATATTACATGTTCAAACGAACAAAACGGGTTGGCCACAACTAGCCGTGGTCAGGCAACTACTTCCAAACCAGCCGAACGGGACGATCTCGAACGGGCAGGCGACACGAAAAATGCGGAGAAAACTCCAAGGGGTTTTGGACACGTATATGCCGTGCCAGGCGCTACTTAGAAACCGCGGCGTTCCAATCGGACAGGCGACAAAATCGAAATATACAATATACTTCTGACCTTTCAGGAGATTAAAGGTGTACAAGCTGTTACAAAACTGTAGGTAGGTCCTAGGTACTCCTGAAACTCAGCACCAGGTGGTATACGGCGCTTCTAAACGGGAAGACGGGAGGCACCAGGAAACTGGCACCAAGAAACAAAATCGCTCCCGGGAAAAACCCTATTAGAATAGAAAAGCTAACTAGAATTAATAATTTTAAGACAGTTCTACCCTCACACAAATTGATGGAAACCGAAAAAGACAATGAACGTGCAACGAATTTTCCCTCGTGCGTCCTGGGACACACTGTATACTAGATTACTTCGGGTCGTTCGCTTATGAACGATCAAATTGTTGCATCTCGGTCGGTCGGTTGGAAAACTTATTCGTCGAAAGATATATACCCTTCGCTTCAGTCGAAGAAGGGCTGGGTTCTCTATTGCTCTACGGAGATAATAATACACACGGGAAACAAATAAATATGATTCTATTATAGTTAGCTATGTACATTAAAACTGGTCAAACGGAATTATGGTAACTGACTGTCGTCCCGTGGGATGACTTATACTGTGTACTCGGTATCTGGTTAACGTTGCCGCACAGGTGTGCAACCAGGTGATGTGTAAATCGGGGATATACGTAACAGCCACTCTCGGCGATCCCTTAATCGGATGGCCATTAATTGTTACGTAAGCAGGGGTATAATTGCTCCGAAATTCAACCGGACGGGATGTTCAATCGCTCACTGCATCGGTCGAAGGCAGACGTGCTATTCTCACAGCATATGCTATTTACACCGCATGTTTCAATCTGCTTTCGGCTTGTGCGAGTTTATGGTTTGAACATCCACGGCTACCCGTAGAATTTAAGAACTAGCCTTCATCAGCCTATTATACCTCTACACCGGACCAACTAACGTATATTTAATTATTGACAGCCTCACAGCTTCAATCATTAAATAACGGCTCTTAATTACAGTGGCACAGCTAATCACTTCGCACGACGTAAGTCAGCTAGTCAGTTACTCGATATAATACTGGAAGTTATTCGGAGAATGTCTGGTATGAGAATGCAGGATGAATGTCGGTCGGATGGATGATGAGTGAATGTCTCTTGAATGCCGGTGACATCTCGTTTTGTCAAATCTTCCACCAAACTTCTTGAACGGCCGGTCGGGGGTTTGGCTCCTCCCACTGCCCGCGCGCGATCCCAGTACCCTCTCTTTAAACTATTTTCGGTTCATTGACGCCGTGACGTCTTCTCTCATCTATGCACTTTTTCTGGTGCGCGATGTTTCTCGAACAAAATAGATAACGCCCAATCTAAGTTTGTTAGATCTACAGGCGGTTAATTATGCTTTGTTACACACCCCCCTTTCTTCGGGAAAAGAAGATGCTTCTTTCTAAAACAATAATTCTATGGATTTATAAAAATTCTGTTTACCCCGTTATCCTATGTGCTGCGAGTATCAGGCAACCCCGAGATCCTGGGCTAGCGTCCTCCTCATCCTAATGAATGTGCCATTAGGGAGGAACACACGTGTCCTCTTCTTCCCGCCTCTTCGGGTAGCCTTCTTGACGGGTTGGAGCACCTGGAGAGGTACTAGGTCTTGAAGCGGTGTCGAGCCGCTGCTTCTTGGTACCATTTCCTCGGGGACATCGCACACGTTCCGGTATCTGCCCAACTCCGGACAGAAACGTTGTATTGGGGTCTTGGGGGTCGGTGGTAACCCGGTCACCTCGGGACTGGTAACTACCCGGACTGGTGAAATCTCCATCACAACGGTTGGAGTTGGGGAGCCTACCTCGGCCCACCATCTCATGAACTCCTCCGAAGTTTCAGGACTGGGGGAACCTGGCGGAGAATCGGATGGTCCGAAGAGTTCCCCGAACTTCTGCACCAGGTCTTCCATCATCGGGCCTGGCGATGGGGTTTTCGGTGGCGGTGGTCGAGCTGGCGGCTGAAGCCTGACAGCGGTCGGCGGTCTCCATGGGCGGATCTTGACTGTAGTTCTTTTAACCTTCATGGCTGTTTCGGAACTAGTCGTTCACTCGTTGCGGGGCTGGCTTTATACTAGAGCAGAAACAACCACGCATGCGTTAGAGAGGGGGAAGTTTACTTACTCGGTTTCCTCGGTCTCCGGTTTCACGTCCTTCACGTGAACTCTTCCAATGTCTCTTCCTTCTTCATCCCGAAGGACTAGAATGACGGGTGACAAGATTCGGTATACTTCGAACGGTCCTGTGTACTTTGGGGCTAACTTTGCCGTGAAGCCTCTGGCGGCATCGGGAAGTACATGCGTACGTTTGTACACCAGGTCTCCTATTTTCGGTCGGTATGGCCGTCTTCGAAGATTATAATGATGGCTTTGTCGGACGAATGATTTGGCTAAATTCACTCGTACCATCCGGTATATATCTTGTAATTTCTGAAGATGCCTCTGGTACTTTTCAAGATTGATTTCTTGCAGGTCTACAGGAGCGTCTTGATTCCTCAACGTTCCTGGCGGTTTCGGCTCTCTTCCGAAATGTAGATATGCGGGGGAGAATCCTGTAGATTCATGTTTCGAGCTGTTTATTGCAAACGTCAGTTCTGCTAGGTAAACATCCCATTTTTTCTGGTCCTCGGAACTATACTGCGCCACCATCTTCCCTATAACTTTATTACCTCTCTCTACCGGATTTTCTTGAGGAGTATAAGGAGGGGTGAACTGGTGGTGTATCTGGTATGTAGCTGCCAGGTCTTGGAAAATACGATTCGCGTACTGCTTTCCGTTGTCTGACACTAACATTCTCGGGGTTCCGAAGCGGAATACAATACGTTCCTTGAACGCCTGGATAACGGTTTTCGCGGTCGCCTTCCTCAGCGCCTGGATTTCCACCCACTTAGAGAACCTATCCTGGAATACGACCAGAAATGTGTTCCCTTTCGTTGAGCGTGGAAGCGGTCCTATGAGATCAGTGCTTACTACGTCCCATGGTTCAGTCGGTCTGGAAAAATTCATTTTTCCCAGTGGTTGCTGTTGCGGTAGCTTATACCATTGGCAGTTCCGGCATTTTTGGATGTACTTTTTCACATCCCGGTACATACCTGGCCAATGATAATTTTGAGCAACCCTGGTATACGTCTTAGCGACGCCTAGATGTCCCGCTGCTGGCTGGTCGTGACATTCCTCCAATACTGCCTGGCGTTGCTGTTCCGGGACACACAGTGTCCATCGGTCGGTCCGTCCGTCAGCGGCCTTATCTGCGAACACATCTGGAAAACATTTATAAATCTTGTGATTTATTATCCGGTATTCACGGAATTTTGCTGGAGAATCTTTTATATTTTTACGGAGCTTTCTTACCCACGTACAATCTTCGATTCGGTTTACCACAGCTAATTCCTCTGTCTCACCCGGTGATCGGGACAGAGCGTCCGCGACCTGGTTAAATGTTCCTTTCCGGTACTTTACTTCGAATGAATATTGCTGTAATTCGAGCGCCCATCTGGCCAGCTTTCCGGTGGGATTTTTCAGTCGGTTTAGCCATTCCAAGCAATGGTGGTCGGAGATGACAGTAAAATGGTATCCCTCTAGGTATGGTTTCCACTTTGTTACTGCCCATATTATGGCTAATAACTCTTTCTGGGTCGTGGATAATTTTCTCTCTGCCTCCGTGAGTGTATGGGAGATATAAGAGATCGGTTTTTCTTCGCCGTCCTGGGTCTGACTTAGGACAGCTCCTAGGCCTACATCGCTAGCATCGGTCTGTAATACGAAAGGTAAGTTAAAATCTGGACAGGCTAATACGGGAGCACTTGTATGTGCCTGTTTTAATTTATAGAAGGCTTCTTCCTGCTCTGTAGTCCATAAAAATTTAGCATTTTTCTTAAGTAGGCGGTTCAGCGGAGCCGCTATGTCCGAAAAATGCGAGATAAATCTCCTGTACCAGGACATCATGCCCAAAAATCTTCGGAGCGCTCGTACACTCTTTGGGATTTCTAGCTTGGTAATTCCTTCTACTTTATCAGGATCTGTCAGGATTCCATCTTGGTTCACGACGTGTCCTAGATACCTTAACTCTGGTTGGCAAAACACACATTTTTCCGGCTGCGGTTGCGGTCTGCAGACCGCAACCTTCGGAATACCTCCCCGAGGTATTGAAGATGTTCTTCGAAAGACCGACTTACCACGATGATGTCGTCTAAGTATGCGAATGCTCTGGGTTCTAGTTCAACGCCAATTATTTTGTCCAATAATCGCTGAAACGTTGCAGGTGCGGAGTGCAATCCATACGGCATCACTTTAAATTGGTACAGGCCCATACCTGGCACTGTAAACGCTGTGATCGGCCGGCTCTCCTTCTCTAGTGGTACCTGCCAATAAGCATGTTTTAAATCAATGGTCGAGATATACCTTGCTCCCCTCAATTTGTCAAGGATCGCCTGGATATACGGGGTGGGATAGGCATCAGGAATGGATTTCTTATTTACCACCCTGAGATCCACGCAGAATCGGTGCTTCCCGGATGGCTTCTTAACCAAAACCACCGGTGAACTCCAAGGACTGTTGGAAGGTTCAATCACGCCGTCTTGTAGCATTTGCGTAACTTCGTGATTGAGGATTGACTGCATGGCTGGATTTCTCGGATAATATCGTTGTTTCTGGGGCTCTTCCCCCGTTTTTGGCCGTATTTTATGTTCCACCAAAGCTGTCGGTCCCTTAAGAGCTGAAAATTTCTTCATCTCTTTACCTAGGAATTCTTCTAATTCTTTCTTCTGGCCTGGATTGATTGGAACAATGCCTGCTAGCTCATTATCCTGTTCCTGGAAGTTGAGTGCAATTTCCTGGCTTCCTAGCCACATTCTACTATTATCCAGATCGATTATAGTATTTAATGCTCGCAGTTGATCCATACCCATCACCACGTCTGTGGTGAGATGCTGCAAGTAGCCCCACACACCTTTCACTTGCTTAGTATTATATGAAAACTGAAATTCGTACTGGTGTTGAACAGGAATGGTCTGGTTATTTGCCAGTCGGACGAATTTATCCCCTCCTGGCCTCGGTCGGATTCCATTCTGTTCCAGGTGTATACGAACTCGATTTCCAATATACGAACAACTAGCGCCGGTATCCACTAATGCGGAAAAATAGACGCCAAGAATTTTAAGTTTAATAAAAATTCTGGAATCTCTGGTAATGGCGGTTTCTGGTGTCATCTGAGACTTTATCCCTGACATCTGCTTGCTAGGGTGTGTATGGAACTGTTTCGGTAACTTATGCTGGGGTTCAGGTCGGTCTTGTCGTCGGGGTCGTCCCCTTACCTCCGGCGACGCATTTCGTTTCCCGAATTCTTTAAACCACAACAATCTCGGGTCAACGTGCCTTGCTTGCCGCACCAGGAGCAAAATAACTTCCGAGCGCCTCGGCAATCTTCCTTGAAGTGACCTTTTTCTCCACAACGCCAACAAACTAGCATTTGGCATGATCGGAGAGCAGGGACAAGAACTGGAAACAGATACAATTAGAGCAATAAGAGGCTAAATTTAAGTGTGAGACTTAGAATAGGAATAGAAATATGTTAATATGAGCACGATGTAAGTACTAGTTTATTAATAAATGCGTAAAAAATAGTTTGAATTGATTTTTAACGCTACAAATCCCCCTCTTACTTCAGGAAAATTACCTGCTAATTTTTCCTAAAATACTCGTCTCCCGACTTCAGATCCTTTGCATGCCAAACTCCCTTCGATCGATCATCGCGATCTTTCAATTCATATGTCCAAGGCGAAATACGCTTTGAAATGAAAAATGGTCCAATGTATTTTGGGGCAAGTTTCCGGGAAAAGTACTTGCTTGCATCTGACAGGACGTAGTTCCGTTTAAAGACTGGCTGACCCACAATAAATTCCTCATGACGGCAGCGCAAATTGTTGGTGTTTGCTGCTCTCCCATTAGCCTTCTTCAAACGTTTTCGCACATCCTTGAAAATTTCCCTCATAGTGTCGCTTCGATTCACTATTTCCTCCTGAGTTTCTTCGTCCAGTATGTCGTTACTTCGCTTGTGATCTTCACCCGACAAATACATATTTCTTCCAAAATTCACAAAGTACGGAGACTTTCGAATCACCTCATGGCAAGCAGTTCTTATTGCACATGCGAGCTGGGGTAAAGCAGCATCCCATTTCCGATGATTGTCCTTAACATACATTGCCAACATCGTCTTTAATGTTTTGTTTACCCGCTCGGTAGGATTAGCCCTCGGATGGTAATTGGGAGTGTATTTGAGGCGTACTGCATACCTTTTTGGCAAAATCTTGGAACAGTCGACTTTTGAATTGCGATCCATTATCACAAATAACCGTAGCAGGGACACCGAATAACAAGAAGCAGTCCTCTTCCATTCTCCGAAGTACATTTGACGTTGCTGCAGCCTTCATAGCAAACACCAAGGAAAATTTGCTGAGGTAGTCACTGATGACCAAGAGATATGAGTTTCCCTTTGTGGATCTCGGCAAAGGACCCATCAAGTCCGCCGTCACTACTTCCCACGGTCGGTTCGGCTTCGGATGAGAAACCATGGTATCGTTAGGCTTAACATTATCTGCTTTATACTGGGCACATATGGGACACCTCCTAACATGTCTAGTAACATCACTGCGGAGCTGCGGCCAGTAAAACTTCTCTGATAATCGGGAATACGTCTTGTAAACACCCATATGTCCTGCTGTAGGCATGTCATGGTACTCATGTAGCAAAGCCTGACGCTGTTCTTTAGGAATAACCAACCTCCACTCTGCAGCAACACCCTCTAACCCTAGCCTATCATTCTTCACATACTTATAAAGACGCGTCCCGACGACTCTCCATTGGCTGTAATGCAAAGGGTTCTCCTTCACCTTCTGCATCATCCCCTGCACCCACTTATCAGACGTCGATTCACCATCATTCGTTTGGATGTCCTGTGAATGTTCTGCAGCTCCCATGGCATCCAAAACCGGCACAGACCTGGACATCATGTCAGGGACCACATTTTCCCCCCCTTTCCGGTGAATGATCTTGAAATCGTGTTGCTGTAGCCTCACCGCCCATCTCGCCAATTGTCCAGAAGGATCCTTAAGATTTTGAAGCCACAATAAGGAGTGGTGGTCTGTCACCACGGTAAATGGGATGCCTTCTAAATATGGCCGAAGCTTTTCTATGGCATACAGTACCGCTAAACACTCCCTTTCAGTGGTCGAAAAATTCCTTTCATTCTTTGATAGTGAGCGGCTAAGGTAGCAAACAACTTTCTCACCATCTGGATGCGGCTGGGACAACACAGCACCAATCCCATATCCTGACGCATCGGTCTGCACTATAAAGGGGAGGCTATAGTCCGGACAGTTAAGTACAGGGTCTGACACAAGACAGGCCTTGACCTTTCGGAATGATTCTTCGCATTCTGGTGTCCAGCGAAACCGAGTTGTTTTCTTAAGCAGTGCCGTGATAGGAGCCATCATGGTGGAAAATTCAGGGACAAACCTCCGATACCAGGAGAATGTGCCAGCAATTCTTCTAACCTCCGGGACTGTTTTAGGAGATGGGATATCCAACATTGCCTTAATTTTGTCAGGATCCACATGCAGACCAAACTTGTCCACGACGTATCCTAAATACTTCATCTGCTCCCGACAAAACTGGCACTTCTCTACGCTAACTGTTAAGTTAGCATCCCTCAATCTCCTAAACACCTCCTCCAGAACTTCAATATGTTTTTCGAAGCTTTGCGTCACGATGACCACGTCGTCCAGGTAAACGAAAACGTACGGCTCAAGCTCTGCTCCAAGAACGCGATCCACCAGTCTCTGCCAAGTACTAGACGTATTATGGAGTCCAAATGGCATCCGATTGAAATGGAAAAGTCCTCGATTGGGAACAGTAAATGCTGTGTACTGCTTGGAGTTTTCAGCCATCGGGACCTGCCAGTAAGCGGATTTGATGTCAAGGCTCGACAGATATTGAGCATCCTTCAACTTATCAAGAGTGTCCGCCACCATTGGCAAGGGGTAGCTGTCTCGCACCGTCACCGAGTTGAGTTTCCGGAAATCCACACAAGGTCTATAGCTCCCATCTTTCTTCTTAACCATCAAAAGTGGCGAGGCCCAGGGACTATTGGACTTCTCTATTATGCCCTGCTCCAGCATCTTACCAACCTCCTTGTCAATGACAGGGGTCACTCGATAATACCGTTGTTTGATTGATGGGGAAGCAGTTTCGATGACATGCTCTGCCAAGGTGGTGCACCCTAGAGATTTGCCCATCAGGTTGACGTTTCTTTCGATTACTTCCTGTAGCTCCTGCCTCTGTTCGGAAGACAAAGCCGTCTGTAGCAGTGTGGGGTCAATTGCACTAATCATAGGCGGCTCTTCTTTGAAGTGCCACTCGTCTACCATCGGAATGATTCCCACACTTCTCCAGAAATCCCATCCCAACACGAATAAATGCGGAACCTCCGGGACGACCAACACCTCCATCACACACATACGTCCTTTCAAAGTTATCGGCAGCTCACACACACCAAGCACAGAGCACGACTGTCCATTCGCCACCGTCAGTCTGTTTGGTTCTTGATGAGTCAGCTCAATACCCATCGAACTAATCGCCAACCAACCTTCCTTTCCTAAGATTGTCCTCGTAGAACCCGAATCCAGCAAACCAAGAAACTCCCTTCCCAAAATATTCACCGTTAGATATGTTCGTTCATCATTTCGAGCATGTTCAAAAATGTAATCTAAAACCACCTTTATGTTTTCGGTCGAACTCTCTTCAGGAACACTATTAGGCCGACCAGCTAATAGTTCCCTTGACCGTTTCCCGAATGTCGTTTCTGGCAGTCAGGACAATTACGAAGAGTAACCCCAGGTTTCCTGCAACCGTAGCACTTCTTGATTTTAGGGGCCAGACACCCTATGGCCCTGTGACCCGGTTGATCACAACTGAAACACTTCGCCTTAGAGCCACTTCCGCCACCGCCACCACCACTAATAGTGACTGCACTAATGGATGGCGCACCTTCCACATAGGCCAAATCAGGCTCCAGGGCGGGTCTACGAGGGGGAGCAGCAAAATTTTCCACCGCTTCACGGCGTGCCTCCAATCTACGGCACAGAAGCTTCAGTTGTTCAATAGAAGTAATATCCACCAATGCCAGTTGGGTCTGATAGAATGGTGCGATGTTCTTCAAAATAATCTTGAGACGCACCTCCTCGGAGACGGAACATCCCAACCTTCCAAACATGGCGGAAACAACAGCCAAATAGGCCCCAATGCTTTCGTCCTGGCCTTGGGTTCTTCTCTTGATTTCCTCCAAAAGCTTTTCATTGTAATCAATGGTCTGGAATTCTTCTTTCAGTTTGTGCATCAATTCACTCCAAGTTGAAGTGCTTTTCCGTGCGTCTCTGTACCACAGAAGGGCTCTACCTGTGAAGAGATCTACGCCGGAGTCGAATAAGTGTTCGCTCGTGCAATGGCGGGCTACCCTCAACTCTTCTGCTCTTTCCAGAAAAGCGTTAACTGACATCCTTTTCTTCTCGCCGCTAAACTGTAGACCCCACTTGCTTACGGGGACACTCTTCACCTGGAATGATGGTATTAGACTCGAATGTCTGATCATCGATGGTCCCGCCACCGGTTCAGGGGGATCGCGCAGACTCGCTTCCAAAATGCTCAATTCGGGAGGAACATCTCCGTCCTCCTTACGGCCAGCAAACAGTACCACCTTATCCTCCACATCAGCCATCAACGAAAGCACTTTTGCCATAAATCTACTTTTGGCTTCCCTTTCATCAGCCTGTGTCGCTACCATTCGGTCTATGCGCCCCAACACATGGGTTAACTTTGTCTCCATTTTGGATACTGGACCACTATCCTTCGGGCCCTCCAGTACTTCTAAGTCTTGGGTTATTTCGTTCAGCTTTTCTGTCACCGCTTCGGAGTCCTGCTTGAAGGTGTAGGGGTGCTCAGGGTAAGATATGCTATCACCACTTTTCTCCATTCTACGAGCTCTGGACAACAACTTGCGCATCTCCTCCACGGTTCCAGTGGCAATCCCACGGATGGTCAACTCATACGTCAATTCGTCTTGCACTAGGCGATTAATATTCATATTTCGCAACATTATACCCACAAAGCAAAAAAAAATAGGGATCTTTATTTCAAAATACAAAAAAAAATACAAAATGTCACTGTAATTTGCACAACAATTCCCACCAAAAAGATATCACAAAGCGCTTCACAAAAATACACTAATCCACGCACCAAACCGCACCTATATTGTGTAGAAATCCCGTGCAAAAAGGTAACAATTTCTTTGTAAGTCAAACAAATGAGCAAAAAAAAAATTTCGAAAAAAAATCCGAAAAAAAAATAAACAGGCCCCACGTTGGACGCCAAATTTGTGACGTAACCGCTGACGTCACGTCACGGTAGGAGGATCCGGCCGCGACTAAACCCAAGCCGGAGGTGGGGGTGGGCAAAAAAGTAATAGGGCGCCAAGGAGTTGTTGGCTGATCCTCCAAGAAAAAAAATACTCACCACGACACAGCGGCTACAGCTCCTAAAAGCCGCTGGCAAACAGTAGGGCAAGGTGCAAATAAAAAGAAAACACGTAGTCAAATAATATATGAACATATAATGATATTAAAAAAATTGGTAACCAGAATGAAAATTTATATCAGCAAAAACAGTGGTACCTATATAAAAAAAAATACACCGCAAATAAGATTTAATTAGAACAATGTAGGTATATAACAAAACTGACCTAGGTGAAATTTAGACACCCGGTACTAACGGTGCGCCAATAAAAAAAGGAAAACAAATAGGCGCGGATGACGCGGTAAATCCGCAACACGGTTGGAGCTCCAAACGCGCAGCGCACCGACGAGCCAATCGCACGCACTCTACCTATAAAACAAATGGGCGCAAACGGCAGTATCGACCGTTACTAATTCCCGACAAATTGATACTATTTGAATCAAAGTTAAATCAAGGAAACAAGCAAAATTTAATGACTAATAACAACTATTAATTATACTAAACTGAAACTGTTAAAGAAACCAAAATTAATAAACTAAGTACGAAAATGTGAAGCAAAACTACTAATATTATTATAACTACGCGCAAAATGACAAATTCAAATTAATGATTAACAAATAATAAAAGTTAATATAAATATTAGATGTTCAAACGAACAAAACGGGTTGGCCACAACAAGCCGTGGTCAGGCAACTACTTCCAAACCAGCCGAACGGGACGATCTCGAACGGGCAGGCGACACGAAAAATGCGGAGAAAACTCCAAGGGGTTTTGGACACGTATATGCCGTGCCAGGCGCTACTTAGAAACCGCGGCGTTCCAATCGGACAGGCGACAAAATCGAAATATACAATATACTTCTGACCTTTCAGGAGATTAAAGGTGTAAAAGCTGTTACAAAACTGTAGGTAGGTCCTAGGTACTCCTGAAACTCAGCACCAGGTGGTATACGGCGCTTCTAAACGGGAAGACGGGAGGCACCAGGAAACTGGCACCAAGAAACAAAATCGCTCCCGGGAAAAACCCTATTAGAATAGAAAAGCTAACTAGAATTAATAATTTTAAGACAGTTCTACCCTCAAACAAATTGATGGAAACCGAAAAAGACAATGAACGGAGGCATGATCGGAGAGCAGGGACAAGAACTGGAAACAGAGACAATTAGAGCAATAAGAGGCTAAATTTAAGTGTGAGACTTAGAATAGGAATAGAAATATGTTAATATGAGCACGATGTAAGTACTAGTTTATTAATAAATGCGTAAAAAATAGTTTGAATTGATTTTTAACGCTACAAGTGACAGGCAGAAAGTTGGCCTCTTATGGAAAACTTTTTTATGGTAAATTTCTCAGAAAATTTCATTCTTGATAAAAGTTGGTGCTTAGAAAAAGAATGTCTTTGACAATACCATATTTTACGTATCACGTACGGGGGAGTGCAAAAATACAAAATAACACTTTCGCAAAAAGAAAATTATTTGAAATCAATATGTCTAAAACTTGCTGAGTACATTAGGGTCAAAGAATAGATTTTTCAATTTTTTCATTTTAAATTTGAATAATACATTACAACATACTATACGCAGAGTATGAAATTCTTCAATATATCATATAAACATTCTTAAAAACCGTTAAATGGAAAAGTTACTTTTTAATTATTTTCAGCTACACAGCTAAAAATTCTTAACTTTCTTTGCATTTTTGTGCACTTTGTATACATACTGCCGTGTATTTCGATTTGAAACACAACTTTATTTACATTGACTATTTACAAGAACTATTTGCAAATATTCACAATTATTAGTGATTTGGAACAACTTAACAATAACGAACAAATAACAATATAATAATTCTAAATGCACTTTATTCACTCGACTGTTTAGACACTCCTCGTATATTCCCCTTTCGCCGCTCTCGCTCTGTGCTCGTGTTCCAAAAATATGTCAGCGCGTCAAACTTGTGGGAGATTCCAGATGCTTGGTGTGACATCTCTTTTAGATCAATCACGTCGGTAACTCAGTTACGCTGACAGCATACCATTTGTTGCGGTAATACGCATAGAGTCAAATGAACTGCACGTGTGAAAGGGCTCGCGTATCACTGCGCCCTCTTTCAGAAATGGTCTTCTACGCTCCCACGGTACGGAGTAAACCGGTATAGATGAACCACCTAATCTTCGAACGTGGAGATCGTTGAATATGATAGACGAGTTCATTGGTCGTAGTCACTGCTCGATGTGGGCCCTCCCCGTTCTCCTGTGGTTTCGGAGATGGTCTTTTCCTCTGATCTGAATTATACAACCGCATCTCTTGGAAACCTCCAGGCGTATGCGATTCCGAACAACCGCATTAATTGCATCGAGCCGCTCTCCCAATTTCTGGGAATACTCGTCTACAGGCCACTGCCTACCTTTAGGATGTCCAAACAAAACATCTACAGGCATCCTTAGTTCCCTCCCAAATGGCGTACTGTCAGGTATTCTACCAGTTAACTCGTGCACCGCCGATCCATAAGCCATCAGGAGTAATGGAATATGCCGGTTCCAGTCTGGTGTTCGTTCACCATAATCCTCAGATAGTTCTCTAATGGTCTAACCATACCATCTGACTGAGGATGCAAGGGAGTCTTTCTGACCATAATCACTCCCATAAACGTGTACACAGTCTGGAACACCTCCGTCACGAAATTTCATTCCTGAGACAAGTAAAGCTTTATGGGTACACCGAATCGGCTGATGAAGTTGTTCACCAGAACTTCGTTCACAGTGGTGGTTTTCTCATGTACTAAAATAATCTGTTGCAATCAGGATGTACATGTTACCATCTGCCACATCGATCACAACTCTTTAGAATGGAGCCCCAACATTATATTGGCGCATTCTGCTACGTCTTCTTGTCTTGGGTCCTTTGCGCTGGATGCCCAGTCGTTACAGTTCCGACATCAGTTTATTATATTCATTCTATAGCCCAACCAATAGTACCTTTTTCGGATCGTCATCGTCGTCTTATTGACACCTAAGTTGTCGTCCACTCGCTTCACTGTGAGCCTCTGCTAAGACTTTCGAAATCATCTCTTTCGGTATCATGATCATAGGTATTATCCCATATTCTCTTCAACTGACCGCCTTCAATCACAAGAGAATCCCATTGAGCCACGTACGACTCCGGGGTCACACTCTTGTCGGACACTTCCACCAAATCCTGTTTTCCCCCTGCTGCCTTCCATTCCAGCAGAGGTTCTAAGTTCTTATGATTCTGTTGGGTGTCTTTACAGGTTTGCACATGTTCATATTCAACCTGCAGTTGGGTTCGATGACATGTTATTGGCGTTACGTGCTTTTCCTTCTCTTCTAGAAAGCGCATCAGCGTTGACTTGTTTTCGTCCTATTCGGTGTTGGATGGCAACATTGTAATGACCTAATCTGACCTCTATATAAAAGGGGTCAACGGACCTGCTGCTGGGTTTTTAAATTTCAACAAATACTTTAAGGAAGCGTGGTCAGTTCTAATAAGGAAATATTTGTGGAATTGCTCGATGGTCTTTCCAATGGCTAACAGTTCCCGCGAGGTGAAGCAGTAGTTTCTTTCGGGTTTTGACGGTGCCTTACTGAAATAGGCTACAACCTTCTTTTGCCCATTCTCTTCCTGCGATAACATGCCTGCTTCGCCAATCATTACTCGCATCAATAACAATGAAAAACTTGCTCCCTGCACTTCCTTGTCCACTCCAACGGTCTCCCGCAGTTAAGTGATGAAAATGATTCGCTATGTCTGCAAACCTTTCACGAAGCGACGGTAATCGGGGCACAATCCCAAGAAACTACGAAGCTGATGTTCATCAATTTCAAATGTGACAGGTGCGTTGCAGAGTCCAAACAGCATCACCCTAAACTACCATAAGCCGATTCCGGCAGAGAACGCTGTTTTCTCTTTATTTTTGGCATGCAGCTCAACTTACCAATAACCACTGTTTAAGTTGAGGGTGGAAAATCATTTGGGGCCCGTGGCCAGAATATCATTAATCCGGTGTAAGGAGTAAAAATCTCCCTTCGCGACGTCAATCAACTGCCTGTCACAAGAACGGGTCGAGTCATCTTTCTTGCTCACCAATACTACTGTGGAAGTCCATGAACTCTATGAAGGTTCAGTCGCCTTTTGCCTCTGCATGCCATAAGGTTTTCCATTTCAGTTTCTTTTGCCAAGCTGGTTATCTGGTGGGAACGTGATCACCGGTGTTAATAGTGTGCTGGGTTACTCCCGTCCACCATAGCTCACCATCTCTCAGTGAAAAGACATCTTGGTATTTCGTCAGCAGTTGTGTCAGCTTCTCACTCTGCATCTTCTGTCCTAGCTGCCATTTGGTCCAGTGAATTGGGTGAATTCGTGACTGACGTATTCTGGTCTTCGAGCTTCTCTTCAGCCTTCTTTACCAATTAAATTTTCTATACTAGCTCACACATACCAAATAATGTACCCCAGCACATCCTTTGGTCATATTCAGCGATGTTCACCACTCTTACAAGTACTTGCAGTTGATCAGGTCTCATTTACGTCTGTGCAATCAGTTGTTAAGCTATGATTTCATCGGAAAGCGGTGCCGTCACATGACGGCCGTAATATTATAATGTTTCGATATGTAATAATCTAATAATCACAGTGGTGTCCAAGGAAACTATACTCAACACAGCATAGTAACCCACTTAATTCTTGGTAAGCTTTTCAAAATTTTCAGACTCTACAATATTTTCCGATGCCGATGCCGTTATATCTGAAAAGGAGGCACAAACAATTCGTCAACAGTTTTTAACGGTGAAGTTTGACGGAATGGTGATTTTATTTTGTTTGTATTTCGCATTTGGAGCGCGGTAACTTTAGTCATCAGCCGTTCTGTGTGTAAATCTAGGGAGTAAATTATTTATAGTTATTAAATATATGTAGTGTAA
Organism: Xestobium rufovillosum; assembly: GCA_963966045.1. Lineage (NCBI taxonomy): Eukaryota > Metazoa > Arthropoda > Insecta > Coleoptera > Ptinidae > Xestobium > Xestobium rufovillosum. The sequence goes on from OZ014504.1 coordinate 19,719,740, forward strand.
TAAAATGTATTCCGATAATAATAAACGCTACGACTTTCGTACTTTCCGGCCTCTCTACGACCTAATGTACCGCCTTATTACGGCCGCTAACGGCACTGCTTTTTTAGGAAACCGTAGCTTAACTCCTTCATTTTCTCGTACATCGGCTCGACCATTCCCACCAAGTAACTTGGAGCACCTTCTACGCAGACTCTTACGATGTTCTCGGATCTAGCACGCAATGCATATTTTACGACGTTCACTCGGTATACACTGTTCTTCTGCCCAGGAGAACTCACCACTGGTTCTTCCTCACCAACACGAAGTACACCGGCGCCAACATCAAGCACAGTTCCATGTTTTCTCATATACTCTAGGCCCAGTATCACTTCATCCCTAACATCGGCAAGAACTGTCTACCGATTGACAACGTCTTCTATCACTTGTCGATTTCTGCTTCTCCGTAGACTGGAGTTCCTTTGCCGGTAGCAATAATCAATTGGTTCTTCTTATTATTGGTCGGTCTACTATTCCAATCGGACACAACATCTTTTCTCATTATAAGGTTACTGACTCCCGTGTCGATTGTAATTTCAGTTTTCTTATTACCAAAAACTCCTTCAATCATCAAATTATCTCCAACTCAACACATACATTCACTTCTTCTACTGGGGTTTGACAGGATTGGACCAGTCTCTCATTCTGATTCTATCTGGGAGTATTCTGACATCTACCCTGAACTAAAGATGACCTTTTTTCCACAGTTCCAGCATCGTAGGAAATTATTCCTTTCGTACCATCCACAACCAGTCATCTTATTGTAGTTGTCTTACTTTGGTTTATTAAATCTCAATCCGATTTTTTACACGAGTCTTTGTATCAAGTCTTCGTTAGACTCCTCTTTGATGTGCAGCTGTCGTATACCTTGGAGTACTCTCTAAATGTCTGTCTTGCCGCACAATACTCTAAGGCGCGGGCCAAAGCAACCTCGAATACCTTGTCCCTGGGCAGCTTTAGTGCAAGCGTGGTTTCACTCTTCCGCAGGCCTTCAGTGAAGTTCTCCACTGCCAGACCCTCTAATAGTTCCTCCGGGGCCGTTGGCTATATCAGCCGGACAAAATGGGTAATATCGGATACGAATTCTTGCAGGTTCTCGTTGAAACGTTGATACCTTCCTTTAAACTGAGTCTGGTGCACTTTCTGGAGGTGTTTATGTCCATACCTCAACTTAGACGCTTAGCCCCGGTTTTTCAAAGAATCTAACACCGTATTAAGTCTGACACCGGCTTCGTTGCTATGATGCAACCAATCAGAAAGCCGGTATCATAGCAACAAAGCTAGTATCAGACTTAATCCGGTGTTGGTTTCTTTGAAAAACCGGACCTAAATGAGTTTCTTATAACCAGCCTGTTGTTCACTCATCACCGTATTCAGGATATTCAAAGCAACTCCTCTAAGTCCAACCATCAAATTACTCGCTTTTCCGTACTAACCCATCGATTCGCTGCTGCTGCTGCTTCGAACAGTTTGATGTAAGAACGCCATGAAGACTTGCCAAAAGCGACTTCACTTTAATAGGGACTCTTCTAGCTTCGTCAGTTTCGGCATCTTCCGTCTTCAGAGTTATCATCTTTTCCACTTGAGCCACTCTCATTTATCTTTGATATTTCTTCATCCACCAATTTCCTTTCTTTCTTCTGTTAGTCGGTTCTTATTTCAGTAATTCTTGCAGCCATTTGTTCTTGGAACAGACTTAATCCCTTCTTGGCTTCTTCTTCTAGATGGTTATTGATTCTTCGTGGCTGCCCTTCATTGTTTTTCATTGCTTCTTGACTACTTTGTGTTGCTTCATCTTCATTTGCATTCATTACTTCCTGATTGATCTTCATTTCATTCAGGTTGTTTCTCATTGGGTCCATAAAAGCCTACAGTTGTTGTTAGTTGCTCCATGGCTGCTCCTCTTCTTGTCACCGGCATAAACACTGACAAGTCAATTATACAAGTTGCAAATTACTTCTCGTCCTTACAATCACTATTGGCTTCAAAAATGTCGAAATTCATACTTACTTCCCACACTTTCTGAAACTGCCTACATTTTTCTAGGCGTCCTAGTCTCTAGTGCACTCTCCAGGGTGTTCACAAATCCAAAATGCCGAAAGTTTACATAGAAACCAAGTCGCACAACTTGTTCTAGAAAATTCCACACTCTCCTACACCAGTCTTCCATGACGCTATTCAGTCTTCTTGGCTCCAAATCGTACTTCTTACACCAATTCGTATTTCGTATTTCTATTTGAAACACAAATTTATTTACAGTGACTATTTACAAGAACTATTTAAAATTATTATTAGTGATTTGGAACCGCATTTGCGAAAGGGTAACAATATTTTGTGTTGTGCATATGTAATGAGTTTTTACTTTGTGCCTTTTGTTGAAGAGAAGCTTGAATTTGAATCATAACTTTATATTCCTGACAGGCTATACGAAATTCTTGAACAAAATAATAATAATAGAGTTTTTGTTCTGCACTGTTTCTAATATTATTTTGTTTATTCGTTAATTTAAGTTTTTGTAAATCTTGCTATTTCATTAAAATTTTCGATCGTTTCTTTTTATTTAGTTATTTGATTTGACACTTCTTCAAGACTGCGCAAATATTTGAATAACGATGAATTTTTGGCGTAAGGGAAGGAGGAAAGGGCATACTTTGTAAGACGAAAGAGAATATTATGGGAAATTCAACAATATTTTAAAAACCATGGGGTTCTATTTGGAATAGACCGTAACTCAAAATATATGAAAGTTAGATCAGGCCAAAAATCATTTTATTCAACTTCATTCGTAAAATCGACAAAGGACATCGAAAATGAAGTCAAACGGAATATTTCATTCGAGTTCATTTAAAACAATGAAGTTGACCTTTTAATGTTTCCTTCGGTTTAAGACATACCGAAGAATTCCGCACTATTGACCCAGCCTAGTAACTTGACAAGCTCGGGCCAGATATTTACAGGAAACAATTACGTCAGTATTTATCTGGGAGTAATGAGTGGTACTGGAGAGTTACAAATACTCAACTAGGCCAAATAGACCAGTTTTTGTACTACGAGGCATTACAGATTTCTACCCAAGCTAAAGAAGCATTGGAACATACATAACATGCCTCTACTTACATTACCTCAATGAACAATGACGAAATCAGTGGTATGCAGTTTTCTGTAATCATTTTGAACGAAACGTATTTCGTATTTGACCCATTTTGTAAATTCTTGACGGAGATTGGTAAAATTTTGTAGTTTTAGGCGTGTTATCATAAGCATCATAACCCATCAGTTGCCACTATCTTTCCTTACACTTTGACTTCCTATCACGCCTTTAGGATAATCTCCATTTAAAATAAACCACTCAAACGAATAAGTATGTACACGTATACAGGGTGTCCCAAAATTATATAGAAAATAAGTCGATTATACTAAACTTATTTATATATCAATGTGATTCGTTTGCGCGCGAGGAAACTTCAGTCTCCGAAAAAAATCATTTTCTTCAATTCTAATAAAATTTGGTAGATAAATACTTGCAAGTAGGTACTATTTTTTGATATGCAAAACAAATTCACTAAGATTCGAGAAAGGTGATAACGACCCTACTCAAATTTTATTGTAATTGTTTTAAGGGTCTGATGATCGACTCCATTTCTTTTTGTAGAAAATAGGTATTCGTCCATTTAACACACTTCTTGCCTCTTGTAAAAATTACATCTCCCATAAATGGAGGCGATCATGCGACTTTTATAATACTTAATTACATTTTCGAGTTTTAGTAAATTTATTATATGCACTCAGAAAATATTATACAGTACTTCAAAGGGAACATCTTCATACTCAATTTTATTGCAATTGAAAGCTGAAAGTATTTTTGTAGCGAATTTGAGACACAATAACGGCATAATGATCTGGTCTGAGACTTTTGTAGTTGTATGAGAAATTCGATACAGGCATAATTAGCACACTTACTGGTGCATCTGCATTTTACGATGCAGTTAGTATCTCGTTACTCACTTCTTGTAAATTCTTTATGTTACAGACGACATATGGTCTAAATTATCCCAAGAAAATAAAAGACACGTAAAACACTAATAATGCAACATGAGATATATACTGAAGTTTTAAACGTTTTAGTCATGCAGCTCGGCATTATTATCTGGTAGAATAGACGAAATTAATTTTGACCACCCACTTGAAAAACTGAATTCTTCTTTGTCCACTCTACCGAATGGTATTTACGAAGCATCTCTAATTAATTAGATGAATGAAGAATCCGAGAGATTTTAATAATCACGCATTTTTATCGCCTAAATTATTGGGTCTTTTAAAACAGATACAATTAAGCAAATGGATACCTACTCCAAAAGTAGGTATTCGAGTATTCGAGAAGTTGAATGCGAAATTTTGCGCGAACGTTATGAATAATAACACCTTTTGCCCGTACCAGCTCAGACTAGGTGTAATAATTTTAATTGGTCATTATCCATTACCGTATTAGGCCGAGGTCACACGAAATTAATAGATGCATGCAGGCACAAACGCTAACGGCATCGGGAGGACAGCTCGAGACTAGCCTCCTGATGTGGGATCAGCATTCACGGGTGGCCTCACTAGCGGACATGGTTGGTCAACGTGGTTAGGTTCGTTGCATGTTTGCTGGTGTGTATTCCGCTATATCATGAATCCAACTGTGCTGGTTAAAATTTAGTGGAGATTTAAGACAACTACAAATTTTTGTCGCCCATGCTGATGCCTGCAAGTCCACTAATTTTTACACTAGATACGGATCTGCGCTATCTAATTGTTAAAAACAGTTTCACGTTATAAGGCGAGCCACTTTCAAAGAACAAAAATAATACTGAAGGTAATAATACTGAACAACTAAAATAATTTGGAAAGTAATTGCGCAGGTCAAGAGGCAATAGATCGTTTATTTAAACTAGTTAGTCGCATATACCTGACAGGCGAGATTCCAGAAGATTACAAACGGAACATCATAGTAGCTGTGCCAAAAAGGAAAGGTGCAGATATCAACATCATAAGGTTCTCAGTCCGAAGACTGGTTGGACGCGTACCTCCACTCTTTTCTATCCTGAGCTAACCTACGCATTTCCCTAAAAGTAGAACATCCTACATCCCTAACTATTTGAGAGCAGTAGTCTAATCTAGGCCTACCCCTACCTCTTTTCATTCCTATCTCTGACTCTAGTATGTCGCGAACTATTCCTTCGTGTCTTAGAAGGTGTCCTACCATCCTATCTCTCCTACTCTTTATTGTCTTCCATACCTTTCGATTTTCCCCAACTCTTTCTAATACTTCCCTATTGCTAACCTTATCTATCCACGGTATCTTCATCATGCGTCTGTAGCACCACATTTCAAACGCTTCTACTCTTTTTCGATCCGCTTCTCCTATTGTCCAAGTTTCGCAGCCGTATAATGCCGTACTCCATACATACGACTTTAAGAGTCTCTTCCTAGTCTCTATATTAACCGTTGTCGAACATAACAGTTGTTTCTTTTTGTTAAACGCAACTCGGCCCTGCGCTATTCTTTGTTTTATATCTTTAGTGCTCCTACCGTCTTGAGTTATTTTACTTCCTAAATAGCAGAAATCCGCGACCTCCTCTATCTTCTCATTTCCTATTTGTATGTCAACTTTAGTTCTATTTTCACATCCCCTACATACCAAAATTTTAGTTTTCTTTTTATTGATTTTCATGCCGTAGCCCTGTGTCAAAACTGCTTCCATTTCATTCAAAGCCGCTCCTAATTCTTCTTTGCTAGATGCTAACACTGCTATATCATCCGCAAATCTGAGCATGTTAATAGTTTGACCCTGTACATTAATCCCTGCCCTTAACAATATTAATCGCATATTCGATGTATAAGTTGAAAACTAGAGGTGACAATGCACATCCCTGTCTCACTCCCATCCGGATATCTACTTCCCTTCGTTCCTGCTCACATTCTATAACTGCCTTTTGCTCTTTGTAGAAATTATGTATTATTCTTCTGTCCCTATATTTCATCCCTACCTTTCTCAGCACTTCGAACATCTTCCCCCATTTTACGTTGTCGAAGGCTTTTTCTAAATCTACAAATCCTATATAGACGCTCTTTCTCTTTTCTATCGTTTTTTCTATAATTACTCGTAAAGCTAGAATAGCCTCGCGCGTTCCTCTATTTCGTCTAAATCCGAACTGATCTTCTCCTAATATTTCTTCCGCCTTTTTCTCCATCCTTCTTTGCACAATTCTAGTTAAAATTTTTGACGCATGGGAAGTTAAACTGATGGTTCTGAAATTTTAGCACCTATCCGCGCCTTTCCTTTTTGGCAAAGCTACCATGATGTTCCGTTTGTAATCCTCTGGAATCTCGCCTGTCAGGTATATGCGACTAACTAATTTAAATAAACGGTCTATTACCTCTTGACCTGCGCACTTTAAGATTTCTGCCTGCAAGCCATCTATACCTGGTGCTTTATTATTCCTTAAACTTTTTAGTGCTAGCTCAAACTCTTCTCTCATTATAGGATTCCCTAGGTTATCCCCCTCTAAACTGCTTTCGCTTTCTAATATATCTTGCACTTCCGGTCCCGCATATAAGTTTCCTAAATATTCTTTCCACCTATCTGCCTTCTCACCGCTTTCGATTAGGATGTCTCCTGCCTCATTCCTAATGTTTTTGGTACTAGATCCAATTTCTCTAAAATTTCTCCTAATTATTTTATATGCTTCATCAGTCTTTCCTACTTCGAACTTATCTTTCACTTCTTTGCATTTATTATCGATCCATTGCTCTTTCGCTTTTCTACATTTCCGAATAATTTCCCACTTGATCGCCTTATATCTTTGTTTCCCTATTTCATCTAACATATTTTTATATTTTCGCCTTTCCTCTATTAGACTTACAATATGTTTTGTTATCCAGGGTTTCCTACTTTCATTCTGTTTATGACCCAAAATATCCCTAGCTGAGGAAACTAAACTATTTTTAATGCAATTCCATTCTGCCTCTATGTCCCTAACAATATTTTCACCCGCGCCCTTTAGTACTTCGTTTGTCTTTTTCTTGAACTTATCGCGCGTATCCTCATCTTTTAGTTTCTCTGGGTCAAGATACCTTCTTCCGCTTCGTTTTTTCAAAATCTTAAATTTAAGATTGGCTTTCATAACGACTATGTTGTGATCACTATCTATATCTGCTCCTGGATAACTTCTACAATCCCTAACTTGATTTCTAAATCTTTGCCTAACAAGAATGTAATCTATTTGATACCTCCCTAGGTCTCCTGGCATCTTCCACGTGTAGCGTCTCCTAACATGATGGTGAAATAGAGTGTTCGCGACCGTTAAGTTATGTTTATCGCAGAACTCTATCAGTCTAACTCCCCTATCGTTCCTATTGCCTAATCCAAAGGGACCAACTATTCCGCTCTCTCGCCCTGTGCCTACGACTGCATTGAAATCTCCTATAATTATTAAATTTTCGTGCCCTCTCACAAAATCTAGCACATATTCAATATCCCTATAAACTATCTCTACGACCTCATCACTGTAGTTAGAAGTGGGCATATATACCTGTATTATTACTGTTTTTACAGGTTTCGAATCTAACCTAACCATAACTACCCTGTCACTTTGCTGCAAGAAATTTTCTACACTTTGCCCTATTTTTTTCCGCATAACAATTCCTACTCCCGAATTTCCTCCTACAGATCCTGTGTGTATTACTCTAAAATCTCCGCTCCAGAAGTCTCCGGCTTCTGGCCATCGCACTTCACTAATACCTACTACGTCTAATGCTAACCTATCCATCTCAATTTTCAAATTCTCTAACTTTCCTACTTGTTGCATGCTTCTAACATTCCACGCTCCGACTCGTTCTGATGACTCGCCCCGAAGCAGTCCCCGCCCGGAGATTCGAATGTGGGACTATTTTACTTCCGGAATATTTTACTCCAGAAGGTGCCATCATCATAAAAAAGAAAGTACGGTGTACTAGGGATAGCATAATGTAGTGATTTCCCGTTGCCTTCCACATCGCAGTAGTGTGTATCACAGTGCCATACCGACCTTCACGATCTCTGCCACTATGATTACTGAAAGAGCTGCTGCCCCCTTTCAGGGACTTGATTTAGTCTGGCTTCTCAAATAAAAACCCCTCCAATATGGTTAAACCTATGGTTCGGCTCTTTAGATCATTGAAGCGCGCAAGCCATCCCACCCGTCCCAGTATTACTAGAACTGCGTCAAGGTACAAGTCCTTTGGGATAAGTACGAAAATTTTAGAACTATCAGTTTAACTTCCCACGCGTCAAAAATTTTAACTAGAATTGTGCAAAAAAGGATGGAGAAAAGGGCGGAAGAAATATTAGGAGACGATCAGTTCGGATTTATAAGAATAATAATAGAAAAACCAATAGGAAAGGGAAAGAGCGCCTATATAGGATTTGTAGATTTGGAAAAAGCCTTCTACAATGTAAAATGGAAGAAGATGTTTGAAGTGCTCAAAAATGTAGGGATGAAGTATAGGGATAGAAGAATAATTCATAATCTATACAAAGAGCAAACGGCAGTTATAGAATTTGAGCAGGAACATAGAGAAGTAGATATCCGAAAGGGAGTGAGGCAGAATTGTGCGAAATGGAAGCGGTTTTGACGAAGGGCTATGGTATGAAGATCAATAAAAAGAAAACCAACGCTTTTTTGTGTAGGGGGCGTGAAAAAAGGACTAAAACGAAAATACAAATTGGAAACGAGAAAATAGAGGAAGTCTCAGATTTCTGCTATTTAGGAAGACAAATAACTCGCAATTTTAGGAGCTCCAGAGATACAAAGCAACAGAGAGGTATTAGAAAGATTTGGAGAAAAGCGAAATTTATGGAAGACAGTGAGGAATAGGAGATATAGGATGGTAGAACACCTTCTGAGGCACGAATGCTTAGTTCGCGACATACTAGAGTCAGAGATAGGAATAAAAAGAGGTAGGGGTAGGCTCAGATTAAACTACTGCTCTCAAATAGTTAGAGATGTAGGATGTTCAGCTTTTGAGGAAATGCGTAGGTTAGCTCAGGATAGGAAAGGATGGAGGTACGCGTCCAGCCAGTCTTCGGACTGAAAACTGTAAGAATTGCAACCCATTAAACGAACTAAACTACAATAAATCTTGGTACTAATACAGTTTATTCTTAAAGATATTCGATAACACAGAGTTGGGCCAAGGAAAAAATACACTCAATTTCTCTTCAGAAAAGTTGAAGGGTTTTTTGTATACGTTTAAGATATAGAAGCCAAATTTTTCTGGTATAGTAAGGTTACTATATCAGACAGGAACCTGCAGAATGTTTTATGAAAATTCGTCACAGACTACTTAACTTAATTTGTTCAATCTCTTTTATGTCGTTTAATTAAAATCACCTCGATCTTTTCAGTTTTTTAGATGGTGTATTCAATTATTAGAAGCAAGGTAGGTGTCTTGAAATTTTCCGATATTACTTCCAGTTTTTCAATAAAGTGCATTAATTGGTAGTAATGCAGATACAAAGTGGGCGAAGAGTGCTGTGATGTAAGTGACACAAGTTTCTTCTGAAAAATTATTTAAATTTTCGTATGAAAGAGGCTGAATTATTTTAATGCCAGGGATGGAAAAGAACAGCGTCATCGGCAAAACAGTTCCGTACACGGATGCACGTGTCGCGATTCTGGGGATCATTTATTTTGTAAGAAACGGTCATTAGCAATAGTGGTAGTACAATTTTCCCGTTTCGTGCGTCATCCCAAACCTCTACCTGGTTTGAGTGCCGCTTCGTGCGCTTATCTGCTGATAATGCAGTAAGCCACTAATTCGAGTTTATCTTTATAACACAACGCTTTTAATAACTAGACTTCAATGCGGAAGTGTATGTTGATTTCTCTCCTATTGTTTTCAAATGTTAATGTTTTTGTTTTGGGGGGGGAGACTTAAACGCTTCGCTTGCCCACAGACCGGAAATAGTGGGCCGTGGAACTACTTTTTTTGCCGTATTCAGTGACGGGCAACAGCACTTTTCTGGCCGGGTGATTTTTAGAATGCTTTTCGAGTATACGGTCACTAAGGGATTGTACCTGTACGCAACTACCACTATTGCTAATGACAGTTTCTTATAAATGATCCACAGTATCGCGACACGTGCATCGTGTACGGAACTGTCACTGATTTCGCCTTGTGCGAAAATGGGATGTTCGGAACTACGACGATACCCAAAAATTATTGTAGAGAATCTTGCTGCAATAGATAATTCATTTTTTCTGATACGGAATTGGCTAGGTTTATACAAGGATTCTTTTATTGTTAGTCAAGGAATATGCCATTAAAATTTCATGGTTGAATTTTGGAACACCTATTGTGTAAATAGGTAATTCTTGCAGGGTCGGACTTCATCTTCTGCAATTTTTATAAAAAGCAAATATATTTATTTTTATTATAAATTTTTGAGAAAACCTTTGCTTTGAAAATCAGAATGCCCATATAACCTAAGTAGGTGATTGTGCTTAATTTAAAAAGATACAGGAAAAGTTGCTTGGACATTCCTAGAAACATCCGCTATGAGCTGAGTTGTCCTATAAAAATCCTATCTTATAATAAGTAAACACACCCTTTAATAAATTTTAGCAACAGATAGTAGAGATAAGCAAGCTTCCATGTTATTCATTTTCTTCATTGCTTATAGTCGCTCATTTTTATCCATACCACCATACTCGTACTGTTTTATTTTAAATGAACACAAGCCTACTGATTTAGCTACTTATTAATTTCTTATTAGAAGTTTACAAATTAAAGGAATTTATGTAAACAAAAATGCGATCCAAACGGAATGTGAACACGATCACTCTAAGAAGAGAGAACAACAAACATCCCCCAATTAAAGGTTATAATTACATCCAAAAACATGATTAATATTAATGGGACATATGTCAGTTTAGCGCTGCATTCCTTCTAATGAGGCAACGCTCTTCACATTCCTGACGGGGCATTAAAGACAAACCATATCCGGGGTAGTTGGAACCCTATATCTGCCTCACTTTTACGTTTCATCAGTCAACTCTCAACTGCCACTCGCGAATTACTTTGACATATATTATTAGTCTATCAGTAGCGTGTGTAGAAGCTGGTCCAATTTCATCCAGATAAATGAAACCTTGTCGGAAACATAGAACTCCTCGAATACTGAGAAACTACTATTAGCACATCTGTGCACTAATCTATTGTACATTATGTACTAATTTTCGGTTTTGCAACCAAATGTGCACTGGCAGCGACGATTGCAATTCTTTTTAGAATACCGAAGCACGTACATGTTGTATTCGTTACATGACATATACTTTAAAAGAACTTTAGTGACTCTTCCGGTTTCTGTTTTCCATAATTTGTAAACTTTAGGACGCCATTATTTTTTCTTATCCATTTTACATCGTACAAGTTTTACAAGTTACTTAGGTGTTAGGTCAAAATGCCTGTTGTTTTTAGGCAAATGTTTAATTTTTCTAAGATTTATGTTGAAAACTACGCGTCTGAACAAGAGAAGGGTTCCCTAGGAAATGGAAAGAAGGGGTAGTGTTCCCAGTATACAAGATTGGAGAATAGAGAGAAAATAGTGAGAGAATAGGGAACTACACAGGAACAACAATATTAAATACATCCTATAAGATTTGCTAAAAAAAATAGGAAATGGAATAAAAACAAGTCCTGCCAGAGGTACAAAGGAAATATTTACATGTTGAACTATTTAATAGAGAGAGAGACTATAACAAATAAAGGGCGGCCTTTGATGCAGCAGGCAGAGAAATACTATGGAAGCAGTTGGAAAGCTAGAAATTTATATACAATTGAGGGTAAGGATCGAAGAAATCTATGGCGACAATAAATATGGTGAAAGTAAAACAAAGGGAGGGCGGAAAGTTCAGGGATGCCCGTCTACCCCAAGCTTCTTTACTGCTTGCATAGCAGATGTGGAGGAGAAATAATTACAATTTGCCCAGGCAGAAGGGGCGAGATAGATGATGGGGTAATTGAAAAAATATTTGGGTGAGAAAAGTTTGAACTTAAATACAAAGGAGTCAAAGGTCATGAGATTCAAAAGAGGTGGGGGGTAGACTAGGGAAGAAAACCGGGCGTGGGAAGGAAAAGTGATAGAGGAGGTGAAGGTATTCAAGCATCTCGGATATTACGGAGAGGAATCACCCATAAGGAAAACAACGAAAAGGGCGTCAAAGGCAATGGCAGGGATATGGAATATTGAGGTACGATATCAGGTACGATTTCAATAGAAGAATGATGATGTTCGATAGCTTAACTAAACCAATGATAATCTATGGATCTATGGAGCCGAAATGTCGGGTGGAGAGAACAGTCCAAATTGGAGACTGTACAGGAGAGATATCTGAGATGGGTATTAGGACTGGATAGATGAATTCCAGTATATATTGTGTTTGAGGAGACGAAAATGTAAAAGATGAGAATGAAAACAAGGAAGAGAACAATTAAATGGGGGAACATATTTGCAATTAACGGGAAACAAATTACTAGCAGAGTGTATGGAGGAAATAAGAAGGAACATCGGCTCTGCGAAAGGAATCGGTATGCACCAGAGGCTTAGAGGTTTAGGTGAAGGATCGAGAAAATTGAAGGAGATATTGGATCCTTGAGGAAGAAGGAAAGTGCAAAATGTGTGGAGAGAAAGAGGAAACTCTCGAACACACACAAATATAATGCGTCTGCACAAAGAGGGTAAGAGAAGAAGAGGAAATGTCCAAAATTAGAATTAACGCATAGTTTCTTTATTGTGTTGTGTCTTTACCTGCGTGAAGTGGCCCAGTTCTTATTGTTTCATAGTGAGGTTAGCTGTCAATGTGTGCTGACACAAGAGACCCTCTTCATAGCAGCGCGACCCTCTAGAAGCGCCTGCTCAATAATAAACATGTCTTTTTCAAGAGAAGAATCTTCGAAGAGAATAATATTATTATAAACGCTAATGACTGACATTTATAACGCTCCACCTGGCCTTAATCGGTTAGATTTTTGTGTAAAAAACGGTAAAAGCCGAGGTTCGATAGATGCCCATTAGATCGTCAGACGTAAACACTACCCATACAGTTAGCACATCAACATAGGTACGTTACAGGCGGACGGCACTGGGAGTAAATGGGAGTTAAATGTGTTTGTCAGCACCTTCAATGGCTCAGTGGTCGTTTTCGGATTTCGCACCCAACATAATATGTTTTTCAGGATTTATTTTATAGGTATTAAAAAATGGGGAAACTCGAAATCCTCCGTAGGCCGAAAGGCAACAAGGTGCTTGCATCTACGGGCCTCGGCGTGTTGCATCCCTCGAGGCTGTGCGCTTCGGCCTTCAATCACGCCTCGGGCTGTAAAAGTCTGTTTACGATCTTGATACATAAATGACTATTTCTTTAATGAAAGAATGAGAAAGTCACAAAGGCAGGGGTCAAATATTTTTATCCAAAGTTTGGATATCTGAAATAAAAAGAAAGTCGCCCCTCGTCCAGTTGCCCATTATTAAACAACGTTTTTCAGTTCTTCTTGACTAACTTTTGTAGACTAATAGGATATTACACCAAGCTTCAACTGTAACGATGTGCATGTAGTCAACACTCTCTTCCACACTGTAATTTCTAATAGAGTTGTGTATGCATACTATTGGGATTTCATTTCCACTTTAACTGTTCTAGTGTTTGGGTCTGTGTTGTTACCTATACTTTATCTATTCACTATTATATTTCCTGATGGTATGTCTCGCACTTTAGCAAATGTGCACGCAATCTCTCTATTTTGTGCAACAAGTTCAAAGTGAACTACAAAAAATATCTTTTGGAACACCCAAACACCTATATTTGATGCTCCATCTAATGCAGATTTACTTATCGTGAATTTCCTTTTTCTTGTTGATTTTTAATTGTAGCAATACATATTTCATATATTTTTGTATTTTTGCTCCAAATTAATTTCCATCCGGAGCAAAAATACAAAAATATGCAGATTGTGACCAGCACGTAAAAAACAGGAAAGTATCCAGAGAGAAGACAAAAAGGGCTTCGCAGCTTGATTACCGACGGAAAAAATACCAAAAACCCAACAGTTTTGAACATTGGTGGGGATGCATATTGAGCTTACTAATGAAGAAGAAGAAAACTCCGAACAATTTGAGACTTCAGGGCAGCAGAATTCAGAGATGGACAATACTGACTTTTTATGTAGCCAGCGGTTTTTAACTGGATTTTGACCTGATAGAAAGCGATGTCGAGAGGAGCTAATCGCAGTACTGATACTTTGGTGTGAGGGATGGAGGGGGTATTGAAATTTGAGGAGAATCCCGAGAAGATGCAAGAGTAAATATACTGATCAAAAAGGAAAATTGGAACACGTATATTGGGGGCAATTCAAATTCACAGATTTCTAGAGAAATAGAGGGAGATGACCGCTTATTTCATATTTTGAGACTACTGAATAAATCTGGGACTTACCAACCATACCTATTGAAACTTTAAGGAGGAAGTCATAATTCCAAAACTGGAAACTGAAAATATATTAGTATCTTCTAACTTACCTACCTAGAATTATCCATTTATGGTATTAATTTGCAGTATGCTTTAAAAATATGATATCTACAGAGTGTTTCACTTTGAGTGGCAACACCATGCTATAACCTGCAACGTTTATACCTATTTATGAGCGGATTTTCAAAAACATGTAGATTTAAAATACTCAACCAAATTAGCGTAAATCCAAAACCCAGCATACTACGATGAGAAATATAGGCAAAAGTTTTTCGAAAGTGGATTAAGCCGTCCTTTATCGAGTAACTGACTGCGCCATTTGGTTGGATCTCCCAAGTTTTTCATTAAACCTAGTATCGGTACAATCTAGAAAAAGTTTTCGAAAATTCGTACATAAATATAAAAATACAGTGGTGTTGCCGCTCAATGTGAAACATGCGGTAGGTAGATGCCTACTATACAGAATTAACTGAATTGCTTTTGTTTTCCAATTTTTAATTGATGTATTTTATGTGTGTGACAAAAAGAAACAATTGTTACGCTCGGGAACGATTAATTTAGAAACTCGGAAGAGATTCTTAAAGACGAATGTATGGAGTAGGCATTGTACGGATGCGAAACTTGGACAATAGAAGATGAAGCGGGTCGAAAAATAGTAGAAGCGTTTGAAATGTAGTGCTACAGACGCATGATAAAGATGCCATGAACAGACAAGGTTAGCAATAGGGAGGTATTAGAAAGAGTTGGGGAAAAGTGAAAGGTATAAAAGACAATAAAGAATAGGAGAGATAGAATGGTAGGACACCTTCTGAGACACGAAGAAATAGTTCGCGACATACTAGAGTCAGAGATAGGAATGAAAAGAGGTAGGATGTAGGATGTTCTACTTTTGGGAAATGCGTAGGTTAGCTCAAGAGAGGAAAGGGCGAAAGTACGCGTCCTACGATTCTTCGGACTGAGAACTTTACGATTATGATAAAACAGAGGAAAATATTTTTACTGTGAGCGATAATGTTTCTACTACTTATAGCCTAATTGAAATTTAATTTTTTAGTAATTAATTCTTAAGATGTGAACATATTATGCGTATATAGTGATAATGTGTACACTACAAGCCGTAATTAAGTACAATTAGCACATAAGTTAATAAAGTCAAGAAGAATTATTGCGTCCTTCATGTTGACGCCTTTCAGAAGTTGTGTAAAAAAATTGGGGTTATCGTTTCTTTAATTAGATAGGTAGTTCGTTTTTATCCGATGTAATCGTTTGTATAAAGGATCAATTTAAAATGGTAAAAACAGAAGCTGTATGTCTAGAAAAACTTGTGTCGTCGCCTGTTTTTGAAGAAAATTTAATTATGCTTAGTTATAGGATCTCGTTTAAAAAGAATCGACGTTTTTACAATTCATTCATCCATAATTTTAACAAGATGTCCAGTAACGAGCACAATAACTCACAATTAAGTGATCATTATATCTAATTGCAATGGTTGTTTCAATTCAGAAACACTGGGTCTTCTTTTTACGTGGAGTCTGTCCCGATTTTCGAACTCGTAACAAGCAATTTGCAAGCCTCATTAACTTTCACATAATGATACAGACCTCTCTCTCCTGGTCACGCTGTTGACATTTATGTGTCTCTTTTTCGGTCGCAGACTGAAGCTACAACAAAAAACTCTTCCAATCAATCGGAATTCGCAGAATTCGAAAATCGAAACCATAACAAATAATGAAGCTACCTGAAAGGGTAAATAATGAAAACAAGTGGTCACATTACGTATATCTGACAGATATGACGTTTTATGTAACGATATTATACTCCATTCGTTTTATACGCGGTCGTAATAAGAGATGCAATACGTAGGTAAGTACATTTACCTGGGCAATCAAATTAGTGGCGTTCACCATTTCCGTGTTTCACTGGATTCCTATAACGTCATTCTTGCTGTATCTATAACAACTAACAAGTCTATTTGTTTTTACCTTTTAAATCCAGCAGCAACTGTTTTATTAACATATAATAATTAGGTATAGGCGCCTATTATATCAGCAGATGTTGGCTAAGAAAAAATATGGCGGTTCCCTCATCATGCCACCAAATTAGGTACCTATAAGTACAAAGTGATAATTATATTGCTTAAATTACCTATATACGTATTTGATGTATACGTGCAAGAAAATAGGTGTAAAATTTTATATGTTTTCAGACTGCAGTGTTGAGAGGGGCTTGACGATTCCGATTTTCGCAGGAACATATCATTCATGACTAGGCAGCAGTCACCAACTAATAAAGAGCTTGGCGTACTCAAAGAAGCCGAATATATATTCTATACTAATTTCAAGCATCCGATTAACGGATAGCGTCAAATACGCGTCAAGTTGTTGCGTCAAGTCCCATCACATCTACAAAATAGGGGTGTTTCATGCCGGCGGAACGAACAGGTGTGGGGCACGTTGGAAATCGTATTCGATACCTCAAATTCACGAACAACAAATGTCAAAAAATCAATTCTCCAAGACCGACAGTGACGACTTCAGAAACTAATGAAGGCGTGCGTTTTCTTTTAAATAAAGTTTCTAGACCCTTCATAGAATAGGGTAAACTACCCAATGATTGGCACTCTAAGGGAATCGTATTAATAAAACTAACTCTAAAATAATAAGGTGCATTCCATAAGGTTTATATGTATTTTTCCCGAATACCTATCAATTTAAGATCATTTATTTGAATTTTTTGTATCCATATCTTGACTGCTAAAGCCAAATTTAATTTAATTTGTTAAAAATTGCATTTTTCCGATTATTGGCACTCATACGCTATTTATTGGCATCATATATTTTCCAATTATTGGCACCAAATATTTTGTGAAAAATCCTATCTAGGTAGGTAACTGAATATTAATACCTACTTTAAATGATTACCTACACTTCTAGAATTAATGTTTTGATTTAAGTTCCTACCTAGGTATTTATATTTAAGATATAAAAACAGAATTAAAAAAAGCATTTATTTGAATCAAAATACTTACAAAATCATAAAAATGCGTTTTAAATTAGGTACCTAATTAGTGGTACTGGACCGTTCGAACAACTACTCCTCGGGCAAATACCCCGCCAGGCATTGAATTATAGAACTAAATCCAGATTTTTTGTACTACGAGACGTTTCAGACTGCTACCCATCTAAGATGGCTTTGAAACAATCCTAATTTGTCTCCATGTACGTACGTGCGTTTAAGCAGGTCTTTGTTCAAATATTGCATGTTTTGAATGTGTATGGAAAACCGCAGACCAACTGGTTTCGTCCTTCTGGGACTCATCAGTACGGTGCTTTCCCCTACACACTCAAACCATGCAATTTAATCTTGCTATATATGCTGCCGCGCTCTGGACAGATATCAGCAAGTGACAACTACTTTGAGTAATTATCTGGTATTAATTAGTGGTACTGGACCGTTCGAACAACTACTCCTCGGGCAAATACCCCGCCAGGCATTGAATTATAGAAGTAAATCCAGATTTTTTGTACTACCAGACGTTTCAGACTGCTACCCCATCTAAGATGGTTTTGAAACAATCCTAATTTGTCTCCATGTACGTACGTGCTTCTAAGCAGGTCTTTGTTCAAATATTGCATGTTTTGAATGTGTATGGAAAACCGCAGACCAACTGGTTTCGTCCTTCTGGGACTCATCAGTACGGTGCTTTCCCCTACACACTCAAACCATGCAATTTAATCTTGCTATATATGCTGCCGCGCTCTGGACAGATATCAGCAAGTGACAACTACTTTGAGTAATTATCTGGTATTAATTAGTGGTACTGGACCGTTCGAACAACTACTCCTTGGGCAAATACCCCGCCAGGCATTGAATTATAGAACTAAATCCAGATTTTTTGTACTACGAGACGTTTCAGACTGCTACCCCATCTAAGATGGCTTTGAAACAATCCTAATTTGTCTCCATGTACGTACGTGCTTTTAAGCAGGTCTTTGTTCAAATATTGCATGTTTTGAATGTGTATGGAAAACCGCAGACCAACTGGTTTCGTCCTTCTGGGACTCATCAGTACGGTGCTTTCCCCTACACACTCAAACCATGCAATTTAATCTTGCTATATATGCTGCCGCGCTCTGGACAGATATCAGCAAGTGACAACTACTTTGAGTAATTATCTGGTATTAATTAGTGGTACTGGACCGTTCGAACAACTACTCCTCGGGCAAATACCCCGCCAGGCATTGAATTATAGAACTAAATCCAGATTTTTTGTACTACGAGACGTTTCAGACTGCTACCCCATCTAAGATGGCTTTGAAACAATCCTAATTTGTCTCCATGTACGTACGTGCTTTTAAGCAGGTCTTTGTTCAAATATTGCATGTTTTTAATGTGTATGGAAAACCGCAGACCAACTGGTTTCGTCCTTCTGGGACTCATCAGTACGGTGCTTTCCCCTACACACTCAAACCATGCAATTTAATCTTGCTATATATGCTGCCGCGCTCTGGACAGATATCAGCAAGTGACAACTACTTTGAGTAATTATCTGGTATTAATTAGTGGTACTGGACCGTTCGAACAACTACTACTCGGGCAAATACCCCGCCAGGCATTGAATTATAGAACTAAATCCAGATTTTTTGTACTACGAGACGTTTCAGACTGCTACCCCATCTAAGATGGCTTTGAAACAATCCTAATTTGTCTCCATGTACGTACGTTCTTTTAAGCAGGTCTTTGTTGTTAGTTCAGCGTATGCGGAGTACAGCAAAAACTTATGGTGTATCGATAAATAAAATTATTAGTAGGTACACTTTTTCTCGAAATACAACTATGATTGATTATGATTAGAATATAGGTATATTACAAATTCGTGGAAATCGTTGGTTCTAATAGATATTTTTATTTCACTACTACTTTACAATTTCTGGGAGTCCCGTTTTCGTATTCGATGACAATGCTGAAAGAGCGTTGTATACTTTTATTTAATTATACCTAATATGTGTAAAAAAGGAAGTGACGGAGCTTTTTATGAGAAAAAGGTTCTGTAGAAACTTAATTAATTCATTGTTTGCATTCTGTAAAAATATTTGTTTTGATGAAACTACACTTTTACAATACGAATTACGAAATTAAATTATCGTAAATTGTACAAACTAATACTTACCTACTTGCTCTGAACAAATTAACACTGAAGTTCAAATGTCATTATTATAGGTTTGAACGAAAGAAATGTACCTATGTGTTCAAATTTTTTATGCGAAAATTCGATCAGTCACGACTTGCCAGAATAGCGTCACCTGACCTATTGACCATGGAACTGAACCGAAATGAATTCCTATTTCGTTTCGGTTTTGGTTCAAGTGTTAATCGAAATTTCGGTTTCCGGTTTGGTTCGGGTTCAAGTAACAATTTGAGTTTCGGTTTTTAGTTTGGTTTGGGTTCAAGTATCAATTCCATTATCAGTTTTCAGTTCGGTTTAGGTTCAAAGAATAACTCTATTTTCAGGTCCGGTTTCGGTTTAAAATTTGGGTTCGGTTTCGGTAAAAAAAGTAGATTCAATTTAGTTCAGCCTTCTACCCTCTTGCCCACTCTTATGGTGTATGTAAGCAACCAGAGGAAGCCCCTTCCGCGAAAAATATAGACAAGCGCCGACTGAAAAAATATTTTCACAAATACGCCTTTAAGGCAATGTTTTAAAATTAAAAGTAATTTCTTTCATATTCATATTCATTCACACAGCGAGATCAAAAACAAACTAATATCGAAAACCTGTTAACTTTCCTCTGCATGTTTCATTCAGAAATATTTGGGAAGCTGGCGCAATTTGACGTTTCTTAGCATCTAATTTTTCTTATAATTTCTTAATGACTTTTTTCCTATGCTCTTATTTAAAAAACAGTGCGTGTACGACGGAAGACCTTAAAATTTAGAAGATTACAACAAGCAACTACATGCAGCAGTCTACACCACAACAAGAATCGATGATTGACGTTTAACGATGATCAAACACGGAACTTCGCGCAATTACATTAAACAATTTCTTACTTTTTGCTAATTAAATTGCTATTATAGTTATTATTATAAAACGACTCCGGTATTTTTTAATTATTAATTTTGGTTTCGGTTCGTTTCGATTCGAGCTCCTACCGGAATTTCGGTTTTCAGTTCGGTTCTTGTTCAGGTGTCAGTCGTAAATTACGGTTTACAGTTCGGTTTCGGTGCAAGGCAAACATGAGGTTACGGTTCGGTTATGGTTTCGATACGGTTAAGGTTCCCTGATATTGACAAACCAATCCAGAGGCAGACGTGGATGTAGGAATTGGAAAATTCTAGCAGTCTAGTTGGACTGTTACGGGCACAGGAAGGAAGAATCGAATAAACCGCGAATCGTGTCATTTCGCTATTGCCTTTGTCTTAAAAGCATTATGCTGTGATCTTATCGGATATCTCGGATAAAGAAATGTTAATAATAAGTGCAGGCGAGCAGGTGCAGGTGCTCTTCAAGGAAAAAAAAATATTGTTCACGTGGCAGGTTATATAGGGTTGAAATTGTTTGAAAATATATATTTTTTGCTGATTAGGTAGGTTGGCATTATTATTCTTTTTGATATTGTATTGTATATAATAATACAAAAAAACAATTGATATCAACAAAAATAATTATCAATGAATAAATGCATATATAAATATAAAAAAACAATGAACATAAACCTGGGTGAAATTTAGACACCCGGTACTAACGTTGCGCAAAAACAAGGGAAATCAAAAAAAGGCGCCGATGACCCGGTAAATACACTACATGACTGGAGCTCCGCACGCGCAGCGCACCGACGGGTCAATCGCACGCACGCTAACTACAACAATGAAGTCAGACGCAAACGGGAGTATCGACTGTTACTAAATCTTGACAAAAAAAATAGTTATTACTATTAATCAAAATGAAATTTAAAACTAAGCAAAATTATTGAAGTGACTATAGACAAAATGAACCAAAATTATTAAGTACTGACTAAATGAATTTTAAACAATAATAAACTACTTAACTACGTGAGCAAAAGAAACAAAGTTAATAAATGAATAAATTTTACAAAAGTCCAAAAGAACAAACAGGGTGACCACAACAAGCCGTGGCCAGGCATCTACATATGAAACTAGCCGAACGGAGACGAAAGTTCGATCGGACGGGCGACGCGAAATCACAAAAAAACGAACACCAAAATTGACACAAAAAGCTGTGACGGGCGCTACATAAAAACCAGCCGTTGGACGCGATGTTCCAGACGGACAGGCGACGTAATAATCAAACTTTATATCTGACCTTTCAGATGATAAGCAGGTCAGCTGCTACAACTAATCAGACTTGCAGTTCAGCACCAGGTGATCGGCGCTTGAACCATGGGGAGAGTCGGAGAGTGCATCAGGACCAAAGTCTGCACGAAAAAATCGCTCCCTCGAAAAAAAAAATCATTCCCCCGGAAAAATCATTCCCCCGGAAAAATCTTTCCCCTGGAAAAATCGTTCCCCCGGAAAAATCATTCCCCCGGAAAAACCCACGTGGGGTTTCTACTTGACAAATCCTGCTGAACCTCAAACGTGAATCTAAATCCCAAAAATGGAGCAGATGACGATTTCTACAACTACAATAAACCGACATCTTCAAGAGGTGCACCAAGAAAATCCCATAACTGGCTAGAAAACTTAATTCCACAAAACTTGGAAACACCGCCCACTCACGAGAAGATCAACAGGAAGAGTGAAAAATGTCGAAGCAAATCGGAAAAACGGAAATTCCAAAAAAACCGCCGACTAATAAAATACATCCGAAACTACAAATGTATCCAGAAGTACCCTAGATTTCCAAATCTTCCAGAGGCGTCACCAGCAACGGAGAAGTTGACAGAAGAAAGAAAGCTTAAAATGACTTGCAAACCCAAAGGAAAAGAAGATAGCATTAAGAAAAGTCATAAAGAGGTCTCAAGAGACAGAAGAATAGATAAGACAATGCATAAAGTACCGAAAGATGAGACAGGGAAAATGAAAATGAGAGTGCGCGCCACTGAGCATCTAAATGGGAAAATGTCCTGCACAAGTTGGCAGAACCGAAAGTAACTAAATTAACCTCAAAAATCTGACAACAGAAGAACAACAAATTGGAGGCTATTAAATGAACAACTATACGATCAAATCGTGAAAAGGGAACGACAAACCTCCCAAGGTAGGCTCAGCAAATGATAAATACGAAACATGAACAATTTCAAGACTCAACGTATGCAGCGACATCCAGCAAACTAAACTACCAAATACAGAGACAATAAGAGGACAACGATAGTAGGTAAGTGAGACAAACCCTATTAGAATAGAAAAGCTAACTAGAATTAATAATTTTAAGACAGTTCTACCCTCAACCAAATCGATAGAAACTCAAACAGACTATAGAGGGAGGCATAATCGGAGAGCGAGGCAAGAAATAGGAACAGTGACAATCAAAGCAAATAAGAAACTAAATATAAGTGAAAGACCTAAAATAGGAATACAAGAATGTTAATATGAGCATGATGTAAGTACGAGTCTATAATAAAACGTTAAAAATAGAGAGAATGTTCTAATAGCGAAAATTAACGTTACAATTTCATCATAATAAAATAAACATTTATTCCAAAGAGAAAACATTTTTGATAGCAAATTAAACCACAAATAAAGAAAAAGCGTTAGTTTCTACAGTTAAAAAAGTGCTAATGTCCCATCTTAGGAAACCGGTATCTTAAGATGGGACGATGGGTTGCCTAAGAAGGGGCATCACTTTTCACAACCGGCACACGTGAAATGAAGCTCATCCATTTGACTCCACAGAACTCATGAGCCCACTCTAACCATCTATGACAATTATATCAGTCTTCTTCACTGTCCAATGTCCATGTACCTATGCTTCTCCGCAAACAACACAGTTTGTATATATTATCATCAACAGTAACACTGATGTTGGATTTCTCTTTGTGGACATTTGTTTTGTTCACATCTTCACTTCCGTTATTTACCTACCGATAGGTAGGTAGATACTATTTTTCTCTTGATAGCGTTTTTAGATTTTGAGGACTGGAATTCCTCTAATTAATTTTTGTAAGGCGATTCTGTCAGAACTGTAGACTGTAAAGATTTAAAAGTTTAGAAAATGGTCGAGTTAAACAAAAACTTTAATTTTTTTTATTACCTTCTGGAAGATTGTTTATTTTGCTCTTCCTTTGTTACTGGTATGGAACTTATATCTGTTAGTTTAATTGTTTGAGAAGGATGAACATCACTAGGCGTGTTTTCTAAGTCAATACGCGGTTCTCTTGACGTAAACGGAATAGGACCTTTGAATGCATTACCGCCAATTTTCTGTTTAGTAACAAGTGATGAGACGGGTGTGTCATCTTCGGAATCACTACCCTGTTCTCTTGACATAGACGGAATAGGGCCTTTGGCTGAATCAACATAACTGGAGTGATCTGCAGTAGACCTTTCTTCCCTCTCCTTGTTTTCTACGTTTTCAGTTTCCATCTGCATTTCTGTTATTTGAGACGCAGCAAATCCCCAGTCTTCCAGAAGGTTATCATTGAATGGCCAGATCCCAGTTTTCTAAACCCATTTACGGCGGTATTAGACCGAGAGCTCGCGTGCAAAATACATAACCATCGGGAACAAAATTTTTGACTTTCTGGGGTGAAAGGCCTTTCTATAACAATCATTTAACCACCCGTCTGCCGGCCTTAAGTTGTCAACTAACTTCGGGGGCGGCAACTGAAAAGGGGTCAAAATGCAAAAATAGGTAACCATAGGAACAAACGTAATTTTTTTACAGTTATTTTCGGAAAGTTCTACATAAGCAAAATCAACACGGCAGACGCATTTTTCTTGTCAACTTTTTAGCGCAGACGCTCTCAAAGATACCGAAATTTCCGTTAAAATGTAACTATAAGGAACATGCTATTTAAATATGTCAATTGAAAGGTAATTAAACGTAGAATTCAAATATTTAAATACATTTTTGGCAGACGGTCGCATAACGACAGCAGACGCCGTCAAAGTTGCAAATTGCATCTCATTTTAGCTCCTAAGATCTTCCGCGCTTGAGTGACGCGCACGGTCGCATATTAAAAACCTAAAAAAATGATAGGCAGGAACAACAAAATTAGGGGTTTGTAGTTATAAACGTTCTTATTTATTACACAAACATTTATTGTATCTATTAATAACAATAATGGGAACAAATTTAGGAACCTTAATACGTACATTATTCTATTATTCACAACTTATATGCATAGCCCGATTGGAACGCAATCAGGGAAGATAAGGAACAAAACATGTATTCTAGAAGTCATTCTTTTACTTTTACATGTTATATAAATAAAATAAATTTTATTCTTCCGCTTAGGTATAGGTACGAAGTACGTAACAAGAATGGTATTCTTAATGACATGAATAAAATAATTAAATATTATTTAAAGTAAAAACAAAAGGCTGTCATAAAGCATTTTTATAAAAATTTGTTTGCTTTTTCATTATATTTCTTCATCAGTAGATGATAAGTATACGTCATATTCATTTTTTTCTATTGGTACTTCGTTTGGTTGGGGTTCCTTTAAGCATATTTCTTCAACACATGTTGGTGTCTGTCGACCCTCAAACCATTGAGGCTGTAGTTTGGCATCAATTAGAACCCAACCGTGTTCCAGAGGAGAATAAAATGTCTGTTCTTTTAAGGTTAATGCAAATTTGATTTACCCTTTTCAATTTGCATAATAGAACGTCTTTACATGGTGGTAATAGACTGCCATCATATTTTTGCAATCCTTCTAAAGGTTTTTCCGACTTTTTTGGTTTGTAGCAGTCCATAAAAATATGAAACCGCGCTTCGTTTTGATATTATTACTATGTTTTCTGTTGCATTTTGCATAGAAAGTCTTCAATTTAAACTATTAAACTATTTAAACTATTAAAACTATTGAAACTATTTAAACTATTGAACTATTACTTACTTATTCCAAATGAAATGAAAGCTTTTTGAGCCACTACATATTTTTCTAATAAGTTGAAAGGCCTTATCCTCGGCCTTATCTTACCTTTTCTAGAAAAAAGCTGAAATATAGTCGCATCCTGTGGAACTATGAAATGCTGGCAAAGCTTTGCATAAATCTGACCCTAAAGACTGCGCTATGGTGTTAACATTAATATGTCTCGACGTATTTTTTTATTGCATTCATACTTCCAACCACATAGATATGTTTTCTGGAAGATTATGAATGTTTCATAGAATAATAATTAAAACATCTGTATCTGAAGTTTTTATTATAACTTTTGACTATTAGATGGCATTTTAAATAAGTGGTAGACAATAATTCTGCTATCAGCTTCCTCGTGTGTACAAATCAAATTCTCGTCTATGGCTATAAATGCGCCCTTCTACACTATAGAACTTATAGCAAATACTTCACAATTAACGCACAAAAAATTGTTATGCAAAATGGGTGCATAACAATCGTTCTGCCAATTCTTACAGCTAAATTTTACTAAAGATGTTTTATAATTACCATTTCATGCACCCATTTTGCATAATAAATATTTGTACCTTAATTGTGAAGTATTTGCTGTAAGTTCTAAAGCGTAGAAGGAGACATAGACGAGAATTTGATTTGTACACACGAGGAAGCTGATAGCAGAGAATTGTCTACCACTTATCAAAAATGCCATCTAAAAGTCAAAAGTTATAATAAAAACTTCAGATACAGATGTTTTAATTATTATTCTAGGAAACATTCATAATCTTCCAGAAAACATATCTATGTGGGTAGAAGTATAGGAATACAATCAAAAATTACATTGAGACAAATTAATGTTAACACCATAGAGCAGTCTTTAGGGCCAGATTTATGCAAAGCTTTGCCAGCATTTCATAGTTTCACAGGATGCGACTATACTCCAGCTTTTTCTAGAAAAGTTAAGATAAGGCCTTTCAACTTATTAGAAAAAAATGAAGTGGCTCAAAAAGCTTTCAGTTCATTTGGAAAAAGTAATAGTTTAAGTGAGGGCCAAATTAGAGAAATTGAAGATTTTCTATGCAAAATGCAGCAGAAAACACAGTAATAATAACAACGAAGCGCGGTTTCATATTTTTATGGACTGCTACAAACCAAAAAAGTCGAGACAACCTTAAGAAGGAAAGAAAAAATTTGATGGCAGTCTATTACCACCATGTAAAGACGTTCCATTATGCAAATTGAAAAGGGTACATAAATCAAATTTGCGTTAACCTTAAAAGAACAGACATTTTAAGGCTGATTTTCACATATAGGACCGTGCACCGACTGTGCGCCTACCGGGTGATTTTGCTGTCGATTGAAAAAATGACCGCTCCTTATGAAATACACTGAAGAGCAGTTTTAGATTTACACATAAGGGACTGTGCACCAACCATGTCGTGCTGCTGTGAGTTACAGTCGCTTCAAAACCAATTTTCGACGGTTGACGGTCGTAAGACGATCCCAACACAGCAGGTCACCCATGTGAAAATCACGTGTAGGACCGCGCATCGGTTGTGTTCCTAGAGTCACTTTATGGTCAATGCTCAATGCATATACCTATACATCGATATGAAGATTGCAGAAAATATTAAGGAAAAAAATATATTACATTGGTTCAAAAACATAAATGAATGTTTGTACTTGTACAGTATATCATTCAAGGATTGCGACAATCTTGTTTCGAAGTTTTCACTATTCTCATTTTCTTCAAAATCTGAACACCGTTGCTATATTACTATTAAATATTTATCGGAAAAATCAATACTGTTCACATGTCTGTTGAAGCTTTCCTGAAATTATTTTTGTCTTATGGAATAAACGACACGGTCCCAACATGATCGCATTCCGGTCTTACATGTGAAAATGCACTCGACCCTCGACGGTCGCAGCACGGTAGGTGCACGGTCGGTGCACAGTCCTACATGTGAAAATCATCCTTTATACTTCTCTGGAACACGGTTGGGTTCTAATTTCTAATTGATGGCAAACTACAGCCTCAATGGTTTAAGGGTCGACAGACACCAACATGTGTTGAAGAAATATGCTTAAAGGAACCCCAACCAAACGAAGAACCAATAGAAAAAAACGAAGATGACGTTTACTTATCATCTACTGATGAAGAAATATAATGAAAAAGTAAAAAAAAATTTTTATAAATATGCTTTATGGCAGCCTTCTGTTTTTACTTTAAATACTATTTAATTATTTTATTCATATTATTTAGAATACCATTCTTGTTACCACTGAGAAAAATGTACTTATGGTATTTAAAGCTACCAGTCTAGTATTGTTTTTCTTTTTCTGAAAACTATAACAAATAGTAAGGGTTGTATCTAGTAGACGCAACTGTTCTAACTACACCTTCTAAGTCATACAAATACAAATTAGTAAACTGTATTAGTAAAAAACACAACTGCATTTGTATGTAATACTATGTCGTAGTTGTATAAGCCAATATTCTAATAAAACAACGGTAACATTGTATATCATACAACTACGGGAGCAGTTTGCAATACGATTGGTTGACTTAAATGACCAGTTTTAAAAAGTGCACATGCGCCGAGCAGACCGAGTTCTTCAAGTTTCTACTATACAATCGCAATTCTCAACCGTCGTCCGTCTGCAGTCTCCTTCGCGTTCAGCCCAACCGCCAATAATCGTTGTAGAGCAGCATTTTTTTGCTTCCAGTTTACATTTACTTGTACCGTGATTTACAATTATTTATTTGTGATACGTGATGTGAAGTGGTCTCGTCAGGGTGTTTTATTAGGGTCGGTGCCCTTCATCATGGAGAAACATTTAGAAAATTGGAATCTGACTGAACTAATTCCGGTTTTTAAAGGTATGTAAGGTGCTAGTGTGGTGCAGGGAATTCATTTAATTATTAAAAGCATGTATTTGCCGTGTGACGTTCTGATTCTGAAATCATAATTCAAAAAGCACAAGAGACCCACTTGTATTTTGTACATAACCTCAAATATTTCAAATCTAAAACCACAGATGGATCAAATTTATCTGTAGGTATTAAACTAAAAGTATTCTCCACACCATTTTTGCTTTTTGAATTACTCTGTATGTTGTGTGTGGGTGCTTTGATGGAATACATTTTTGATTTAAATTAATTTGATGTCAAGTAAACAGAGTTGGCATTGTTTTCCTATGATTGCCAACAACAGAAAATTATTGTAGCAGCAAGGATTGTAACGGGTATTTCTAATTTCTTTGTTCTTATTTAGATAATTATATTAACGAAGAAACATTTAAGCTTCTATTGGAAAAAGAATGATTCCCCAAAATGGATTGCTTGTAAGCGCGCATCGAGGGACGCTTCAGCGTTGGAAAACGGCATTATTATTTATATTAAATAGACATATTTTATTATTATTTCAGCGAAATAAATATTTATTTTTTTTAAATATGTTATACTTTTCCACCCTGCATGCAGCAGCGTGGGTTTGTTTGCACCCAGCATTCCACACAGCGGATGGATCGAGAACTTTGACGTAAATTCACTATAAATTCTTAATAAATTAACCCCACGCCAAAAAACAGTGACACAGTAATTAAAGTCGACACGTGTTTCGCTGACAACTCCTGAGGATGCTGACGTAGTCAGCGAAACTCGTGTCGAGTTTAATTACTGTGTCACTGTCTGTTGGCGTGTGGGGTTAACTTATTAAGAATTCATAGTACACAGTATTATAATACGAACAATTGAGAGTATTTTATAATAAAGATTATTGTAACTTTATACAAGAAGAAATGTTATCATTTATATCATAATAGGCGCTACATAAAATGTATTGTGTACTATGCAATACAAACAAGTAGTTGTAAAATTAAAAAATACACACTCAGTGGGTATACTACATTGTAGTTGTAGATGATACAATAACTGGTAAGTGTAATATTAATAGTTATTTACAGCGTAATATACAACAACGAGTATATTAATTTGTAGTTGTATTTGATATTATGTGTTGTTTTTGGCGCCTATTTAACAGCTACGAGTAGTAAAAGAAAGTGTTTTTCTTGTATATGTAACAATGCATTTTTCTCAGTGTACTTCGTACACCTAAGCGGAAAAATAAAATTTATTTTATTTATATAATATGTAAAAGTAAAATAATGACTTCTAGAATGCACGTTTTGTTCCTTATTTTCCCTGATTGCCTTCCAATCGGGCTATGCATATAAGCTGTGAATAAAATAATGTAGTATTAAGGTTCCTAAATTTGTTCCCATTATTGTTATTAATAAATACAATAAATGTTTGTGTAATAAATAAGAACATTTATAACCACAAACCCTTAATTTTGTTGTTCCTGCCTATCAATTTTTTACGTTTTTAATATGCGACCGTGCGCGTCACTCAAGCCCGTAAGATCTTAAGAGCTAAAATGAGATGCAATTTGCAACTTTGACGGCGTCTGCTGTCGTTATGCGCTCGTCTGCCAAAAATTTATTTGAATATTTGAATTCTACGTTTAATTACCTTTCAATTAACATATTTAAATAACATGTTCCTTATAGTTACATTTTAACGGAAATTTCGGTACATACCTTTGAGAGCGTCTGCGCTAAAAAGTTGACAAGAAAAATGCGTCTGCCGTGTTGATTTTGCTTATGTAGAACTTTCCGAAAATAACTGTAAAAAAATTACGTTTGTTCCGATGGTTACCTATTTTTGCATTTTGACCCCTTTTCAGTTGCCACCCCCGCAGTTAGTTGACAACTTAAGGCTGGCAGACGGGTGGTTAAATGATTGTTATAAAAAGGCCTTTCACCCCAGAAAGTCAAAAATTTTGTTCC
Organism: Xestobium rufovillosum; assembly: GCA_963966045.1. NCBI lineage: Eukaryota > Metazoa > Arthropoda > Insecta > Coleoptera > Ptinidae > Xestobium > Xestobium rufovillosum. Next base: position 19,750,203 of record OZ014504.1, read on the forward strand.
CGATGGTTATGTATTTTGCACGCGAGCTCTCGGTCTATATGGATACACTTGATGCTTGCTCAAAAGCTTCTCTAATAGCCCTCGCGATCTGATACAAAACAAAAGTGCGACCACAATGATTTTTTAACCACCTAGGTAGTAAGGTACGCGTCGTAAAAAGTCATGAATGATTTGAAGTATGACGTTTCCTTCGCAGTTCCTGTAACGGCGTCAGACAGAAAATACTAACGATTTCGAGTTTACTCCTTACGAACGATTATTTTAACTTCAATCACTTGATAATAGGGTACACGCGAATGTCAGTTTTATACCCAAATGTGTATTTATCAGATGGTTTATGTTCGAAAATGTCCAATTAAGTGACAATCTGCTAAACGTCGATCCCACTGGCAATGAAATAAATGCTTTTCGTGGTGTTCGAATGGGCGTTGATTCACATTTCGGCACTACGCAATATTTGGAGTATTTAATATTAGGTTTTTCCATATTAAATAAAAAAATTCCACAAATTTAGGAACGAACGAACACTGCAAATGCTGACTTTACAACGCCAACTGTCATATCTACTCTATGCCACTATATTTCCATGCTCTATGCAATCAGACATAAACAGCCGTATCCATAGATACGAACATAATTTCAACGCTCACTAGGTAACGCGTAACGTAACGCTGTCAACGGGAAATGTAACGCTTGATTTTACTACTCATAAAATTTCCGTACCTCGGGCTATAACTGAAAATCGATTGTTAAGGAGTAAACTCCAACAATTAATAATTGCTGAATTCCTTCAACTGCATAATTTTTGTGGAACTTCACATTGTGTGATTGTTTTCATCTGAAGACGAAGAGGACATTCCCTGAGACTAGAAGAAGATGTTGGAAATTGAAACCGCGAAGTGCAGTGGTCCTGGGGAAGATTACAATACTACCAAAAATTCCTTGGGTTCATCAGTGGTTGATTGAGGACTGCACGAAGTTCTAGAACATTTGTTACCTTTGTGGACGTTTACTTCTGAAAAAGAGTTGTATAATTCATAACTTTGTTGTCTCACACCGTCTCACCCACACTAGCCGCGCCATCTAACCCTAATACATGTGGGTAATGAGGTGACGCTATTTTCCAAAAATTGTTTTCAACACAGATTTTTTCCAGTTTGTTATTTGTTTCTTGAGTCTACCAAGACTTAATTTATTCAGTTGTTTATCTTCCATGTTAAGTTTGCAAAGTTTAGTACAAAAATAAACAAAAATGTAACACTGAAGTTTTCTGCTCCATCTCACCCGATTTTTCCCTATAAACAAGGATGTGAGTTAAATGTATGCCAAAAATCTTTTTGAAATTATCGATGAAGTTTATACTATGTGAATCCCTATATGATGCAATGTTAATAAAATGCACTGTAAGTATACAGTGCTTTCATTTCAAAACTAGCCACCCTCAATAACACTTGATATAAAGCGAATTCGGCTTAAACAAAAAACACGTCAATTTAGATATCGAGGGGGAAGTTTAAGACCAATACAGATTGAGTCCTAGGTTTCACCCCCTTACCCTCAGCTACCCCTACTTTGAAATTTCAAATAGCACCCTCTACCTTGTCATACATCATTTTAAAGGCCGTAAAAATCCTGAACTAACCACGTTTAAAAAATTGGATTCGGTTGATCCTTAAATAAGTTATGGTCAAAAATTATAACATAAAGTCAAAAAAAATATTTTTTATTATTTATTATTACGACAATTTTATAAAATTTACTGTGTTCAAAATGTGCTCCATCATTTGCTAGACAATAATACAGTCTGTTTTCGAACTCGTTGCGGACTTTCTGAAAAGTTTCTGGAGTAATCCTATTTCATAAAACATGACAAAAAATATTGAAAAGTGTGCTTTGGTAAAAGAGTGTAAAAACGGATTACTTCAGAAACTTTTCAGAAAGTCCGCAACGAGTTCGAAAACAGACTGTATTATTGTCTAGCAAATAATGGAGCACATTTTGAACACATAATAAAGTAACTTTTATAAAATTGTCATAATAATTCTGAAATTAAATTTTTTGACTTTATCTTATAATTTTTGACCATAACTTATTTAAGGATCAACCGAATCCAATTTTTTAAACGTGGTTAGTTCAGGATTATTACGGCCTTTAAAACGATGTATCACAAGGTAGGGGGTGCTATTTTAAATTTCAAAGTAGGGGTAGCTGAGGGTAAGGGGGTGAAACCTAGAACTCAATCTGTATTTGTTTTAAAGTTCCCCCTCGATATCTAAATAATTGACGTGTTTTTTGTTTAAGCCGAATTCGCTTTATATCAAGTGTTATATTGAGGGTGGTTAGTTTCGAAATGAAAGTACTGTATGAAAATCGTTGTTATGGAATTGTATTGGTAATTAAAATGGCATATTGGTATCTAAACCTATTGACAATATAATAATATATTGATCGTTGTCTAGGTATATGGGTCACTTAAAATAGATAGGTACTTAAAACAAAGTCTAGTTCACGATTAAGATATACTCGTAGCTATCTTAATCTAATACCTCTAAGTATTATTTTTTTATTACCTAGAGAAAATTAATTTTAATAATGTAGGTAGGTAGTGAGTATAAGCATTACTTAGGTATAACTAAGTACCTACGTATATCTAAGTAGGTACCTATACTTACAGAAATGCTACACGGTAAAAAATTGGTCCGCGATAAATGAGTAGTGTTTGGTGTTAACAAATTAGTGTTAAATTTTAGTGTTGACAGACACTGTGCTTTAGCACTACAGGAAATTATGTTTGCACTACAGTTTAAAGCACTGCTAATGTATAAACAGTGTGCATTATCTCTACGACACACTATTAGTGTTGTATGAATGCCATCAGCGGGTAAATGAGATATGATGCGCATGCGCCACATTCAATCTGTTTTTGAATTTCAGTGCTAGTAAACTTTACAACTGCACCAGCAGGTACAGTAAAAAATGCCGCTAACTCTTTTTTACTGTTATAACACTAAAACAACACTATAGAACGTTACGCATGCACTAAACACACGTGTTTTCTACCGAGGCCAGCCATTGCTGCATGTTTCTTCGGTCGTTGGTGTGGTTTGTGGTATAAATCGAAATACGAATAGGAAGGTGCCGAGTTGCAGTTTAAAGTGAAGATTGTGTATTTATATAAAAGCGTATAAGTTTTTATTTTTTTATTTATGTACTTACTGTACCCAATATGCTCTTACTTCCGGGTAATAAAAATTGACACTACTAAATTTTGTGACAGCAAGTTATGGAAAGTGTACTTATACTGTAGTGTAGTGTACTGTACAAGGTGTCCCAAACTGGACGCGTTCTTATGGGAACACCCCTTATTTGAAGAGATAGAAAAAAATTAACCAAGGTGTCCGGAGCTCAAATTTAATGAGAAAACCACTGGCGCAAACAAAACTTTGCTATCTCTTATCGTTTGGCCGCTAGAGGGCGATTCTCAAATTTCGTCGATTTCTTTTATGTCCTATAACTTGTTTATTAATAAAGATAATTAATTTTGGTAAAAACTTTCTTAAGGCACTTTTTTCCGTAAAATCCATTGCAATAGGCAGTTTTTTTACAGGGCGTTTAGATTTTCGTGCACCACCCCAAACTCATTTTTTTTATATAGACCACCCTATATATTATGAGATTTTTGAAAAACTCGTAAAATTTCCTAAATTTTGATGTATCACTTGTCATGTTTATCTTAAAAACCATTAGCAACATTACGATTTAAAAATTAAAATATTGTGCCTACAGAAACCAAGATTGCCATGACTAATAAAATGACATAGGATGCTAACATGTTATGATTAAAACCACAGATCTAAAGTTTCACGATAAGATTACTCATAGTTATTATATTAAATTAATAATTCTTTAAATGTTGCTAATGGTTTTTAAGATAAACATGACAAGTGATACATCAAAATGTAAGAAATTTTACGAGCTTTTCAAAAATCTCATAATATATAGGGTGGTCTATATAAAAAAATGAGTTTGGGGTGCTGCACGAAAATCTAAACACCCTGTAAAAAAACTGCCTGTTGCAATGGATTCTACGGAAAAAAGTGCCTTAAGAAAGTTTTTACCAAAATTAATTATCTTTATTAATAAACAAGTTATAGGACATAAAAGAAATCGACGAAATTTGAGAATCGCCCTCTAGTGGCCAAACGATAAGAGATAGCAAAGTTTTGTTTGCGCCAGTGGTTTTCTCATTAAATTTGAGCTCCGGACACCTTGGTTAATTTTTTTCTATCTCTTCAAATAAGGGGTGTTTCCATAAGAACGCGTCCAGTTTGGGACACCTTGTACATCTACCTATATACATTATGTACCTATATACATTATGTAAATATAATGTTCTGTTTATTTTAAATGTACCTACTTTGCACGCTTTTTAAATAAAATGTATGCATATTTCCCTATACAGGGTGATTTATAACGAGTGTAAAAGATTTCGAGGGCTGATAGAGGAAGTCAAAATAATAAGAAAAGTCGATGCACGTATGGAAGTATGTCCTAAAATTATTCCCAACAAAAATACGGGGTGTCCAAGTTTCTCGAAATTATTCTTATTATTTTCGAAAATAAGAAAGCTATTAAATTAAAGTTTTAGCGACAATTTGTCGCTTGCAGACCTCTATCATAAAAAAATTGCTTTTATATCCGAGAATAATTTATTTTTTATGCACAGAGAAAAGTATTTGGTTAAAGCAAATGAAATATGGTTACCCCAAACAAATTTAAGCTTTAAATATGGCGAAGTAAATCTGTTTGTTAAACGAAGAATTCCATTTATTTCAATTTCCAAATCGATTATTTGTTTAACTGAAGACAAAAACATTCAAATCAACTAAACTAGATGTTTTAACGCAAACTAATTAGGTATCTTCTTGGCGTAAGTCAATGCAGTATTAAGTTAGTTACAACATAACTTGATTCAAAAACACAATTTTCATTCAAATAAATGATTTTTTGCTTATTAAAATACTGAACTGAGCCCATTCATTTTTCAAAGTATTATTTATTTGAACCAAGAAACAGTTTTCGTTCGTCACCTTTGCGTACCAACGAACAAGCGTTTTTTTTAGTTACTTATTTTTGCTTCAATTTAAATACAAGAATTTGATAACATACTTTCATATACCAAACTACTCACAATGTAATTTTAATAGAATTATTTTCCAATTATTTCTATTAAAAGTATACCACGTTTGTTCTAAATTAATAATGATTATTGTTTAACGAATTAAAGCAATTCTTTTAGTATACGCTTTTATTAAATAGGTACCTACAGACATTTTACAAAAATAACTCACATTCCTGATAGGCCACAAAAAAGTAATAATACCAACCTCAGCACAACAATCAACAAATGTACAAATGTACAATTTTGTTCTTGAAGGACACTTCCAATATGCGGGACTCTCAAAATAACACGCAACTGCACTTATTATTAACAGTTTCTTATCCCAGATATCCAATCAAATCACAACATAATGCTTGACAAACATAGAATTTTCTACATTCATGTCGGCCTCTGGAGTGGTGTGTGACGCTATCCTGGCAAGTCGTGATTGGTCTAATTTTCACACCAAAAATTTGAACATATATTTCTTTCGCTCAAACAAATAATTCTGATATTTGAACTTCAGTGTGGATTTGTTCAGAGCAAGTATATATTACTTTCGCCATTTATAGTAATTCCATTTCGTATTAGAAAATTATAGTTTCACCCAAACAATTTTTTTTTTAAATCTAAACTATTAATTGTTTGAAATTGAGAGTAGTTTTATTACTTCAAACAAATATCAGAAATTCAATTCAAATAAATGGGGTTCTTGTTGCAAAGAATTTCATTAACTTGATAGAAACATATTTTTCTTGAAAGAAAAGAACTTTATTTGCATCAAGCAAATAAATTGATTTGTTAAAATCAAGAGAACCTTTTTCTCTGTGTGACCAGTTTTTTTACCGAAAATTCAGATTTTGATGATTTTAAAAAATGTTGTTTTACTCGGAAGTTATAAGTTGTACGGAAAATACCAAGAATACCTTTTTTCTTTGAAATTTACCGCATAATCCAAAACTTCAATATTTTCTTTAGAAACCAGTGGCGTAACACCGTGTAAGCCAAAGGAAAGCGCTCTCCAGCTTATAGCGGCGCCACTGGTGGCAGTAGAAAATCAAATATTTTTAGGACGATAGAGGTTCACAAAGGACAATAGCCCTTAAAATATGAATTCAATAGCTTCAGTAGATTCGGAGATAATAAAATTAATCAATTTTTTTCGAGAATTTTCTACACCCTGTTGGGAGCAATTTTGGGATAGATGTTCATGAAATATTTTTTCTTGTTTTGACTTCCTCTATCACCTCTCGAATTTTTTACACTAGGTACTAGTGATAATTATAATAACTAAAGTCTTAGCGGATATGACTTTCCATCAACACCATATTTCTGATTAGAACACTATTAGTGAATATTAACTCTGTTTATTAACACTGCTGTGGCCTTAAGTTACTGCTAATATAGTGAAAATTGTCACTACTTTAGTGTAAAATGTTCACCGCATGAAGCACTCTTCTAGTGCTTACTTGCACTACTATTTATAGTGTACAATGTAACTACATGTAACACTATTCTAGTGCTTATTCTAGTGTTAATATGTGACCCTATTAGTGGGTCGCAAATAGACTTTAGGTAGTGTTGATTACTGTTTATTTTTAACACTACATTTTTTACTGAGTAAAGTACCTAGGTAGGTACCTATAGTTTATGTAGATAGGTATTAAAACGAATGATTCATCTTTCAATGCGACAATCGAAAACTTTTGCGTTCCTTTAAAATGACATATGATATATTAACCTAACCCGTCACATATTATTTTCTGATGTATCAGCGTTCAGCGTATACCTACTACCTATACCTATATTCTTTAGCGTTTCCACATTTCTCTTTGTCGATTCTGCATTATCGGCTTCCCTCCACACTTCCAATACATGCCTATGTGGCTATGTGCCTACCTATATACTTATACATATCGAATATTTTGTTGGAATTTGGAATTACCTACCTAGGTACAGGTACGTTCATAAGTACCTAATCTGAGTCCGCCGGATAACGTTTTTAACAGAAGTCGAAAATTATCGATAGGTAATGTTTATCTGCACTAGACCCATCCCATCTTAAATATGTAGTTAAAGGTAGAAGGCAATATGTACCCTATAAGTATGCAGATACCTACCAATTCATTTAAATTATTGCCACGGTCAAAACAAACGAGGAAGCGACAGTGAAATTATTAATGAGTAAATGGTATTACCTATGGTGTAAGCAATAAAAGACCGACTTGTGTACGTAATTAAGTTATAACAATTTTAAAGTCCACTTTAATAAGTCCGTAATATACGGGTACAAGCACTTAAAACTTATTTATAATCATAACTTGGAAGTGAAAAAATAATCTGTGGGGAAATAAAATCTCTCCACTCATCCTTCTGGTTCGATTCTGATCCACACAACCCATTCTAGTGATTATTCACTTGAGTGAGTGTCTCCCTATTTGAAATAAACAATGATCATTGGTTGAAAATGCTAATAGAGGCACTTTAAGTATAGGCGGATCGATCCCTGATCCGCCCAAGCTTGAGACCCCGCCCCTCATAAAGCTTTTCTCGTCTGGCAATAGTATAGTTCCCCTGGTCAGTTTCATTTTAGTAGTGGAGGAAGTTGTGTGTTCCCTATGAGTTCTCCACACAAAATAACTAGTTTTTAATTCCGGTGCCATAATAAAAAGAACTGTGCAAAATGAAACCACGCGTGTTTTAAATAGTGTTCTGGAATTAGAGTTAACTTAAAATAACAAAATCAAGAGTTAATTTTAATCTTCATGCTTAAAAAAAAGACTGAAAGTGCTCAAAATATGACTATTCAAAATTTTGAAAGTTTGGACTCCAAAAACGGGGAAACGATGCAAAGTTACAGTGAAAAATCAAACAGTACCACTCCTCAACAACAAATGACCACCAGTAAAAACGGACACATTAGTTTTAGTGTAGCTTCCCTGTTAGCAGACACTAGGCCCAACACTAGATCAGTTTCTCCCCCTAATTCTTCTACTATACTCTCCACAAGCCCCCGTCATCATTCATCTGATGAAGAATATGATTCAAACCAAGAAGACTCAATAGTTGACGTGGAAGACATTAATTCTGACAGTAAATGTGATAGTGCATCAAAAAACAATGAACATTTTCTTGGGGTAGACCATCGGGAACGTGAATTTCAAAGAGATGCCATTCTAAATCAAGCACCCATTCGGCCGACGCCGTTTTCGGCATTGGCAGCTGCCGTCTACCAAGCAGCTCATCCAAACTGGGCTCATGTAAGTCCTTTTGGAGGTCCGGGGCCGATGTTTCAAGGACCCGCTTCATTTGCAGTTCCTTCAATGAATTCAGGTGACTATCTATACTTGTTGTTTCTGTTCTTGTACAGTATACCTACCCTCATTTTTAACAACCTCTGGTACCTACCCAAATGAAATATGAAATTGCAACAAAGTCGAACAGAACCAGTTTGTTTTTGCTTTGTTGGTAAATACCTAGTTAATATCTAAGTAGGTAGGTATATGGAACAATGTAGGTGATACCTAGCTACCTATACAATAATTGTTCGACGAGTTGAAACTTGCCAAAAAACGTATAGGTACCTACGCAATTTCTTGAATTTTTCTGATAACCTAATTCATATGTATAAAATCTCATGAGCCACGATGTTTTTGACAGAGTGACAGCGAGAAAAGTTATCCTTAACACTATTACAGCGATAATTATGTTATTTACGTTTTGCTACGATGACGACGTTGCAAATTTCGTATTTTTGATTGTAAAATATTTAAAAATCGAGTCTTCCATATGCGTATTCTCATATTCATTAAAGAATCTAGCCCACAGGCTTCGCATTCGCACTCTCTCTGACTGTCAGTTTTATTCGTCAAATTGCCTGGAAACAAAATTTCGTTCAAGACATAAATTTATCCACGGCAAAATAAATATCGAAAATAAATATAAACCTGACGTTTTTCGCGTCAAGGCAACCTCGATATGTTCACAAATGGTATTTTTTGATTGGCCACAGCTCCTTGAATAATGAACCTTTTTCCAACGCCAAGTGTGAATGTGACATTTTCCGACCACCCAGTTTAGAGAGGAGTAGCGTTTTAATTACATTTTACCCAATTCAAGCTATAGTGAGTGAAGTGTTTCAGAGAGGAAAGTGACCTTCCCTACTAAAACACCTTCGTCACTATAGGTAATATACGTGTACTATACCTAGGTATATCACTTTACCCGGCGCTAGTCTGAATTAATATCTAATATTGTTCGTCATAGTCTTGGAAACTTGACTTGCAAACACATTCTGATGGTGTGATATGATTTATCTTTAATTACCTGTTTATTATTAGGTATCAGATATACCTCTCGGTATTTTATGAGATTCCTTTATATCCCCGAATAAAATATATTCTCTGTAAGAATACTAAAGAAAAAATTTTATATTCTTAAACAAGAAAGTAAATCAAATAAAATGAACAACAGTATTTTTGGAAACATATTGCAATGCATTTACTTTTTCTATTTTGGATGTTATGAACGACATTCTGAACTCATAAATTGAGATACTAAGATATACCTAGTCCAGTGTCTTCTGTTCTGATCGTCGACATTGCATTTCTGGGGATCCTTTGAACTCTCATGCATAAGCAATGTTTTTATTTATTTAACAATTGGAAGGCTCTGTTTTTCTTAAAAGTAGGTTGAATGATTGTAGTCAATCAACGACGGGATTATCTTTGAAATCGGGTTAGCTGCTGGTGATTAGGGGTGCATGGTAATTATATTTTCTTATCGGTATTCGATAACAGAAAGTTATGGATAAATTCGGTGTATTGATAACTGTTGACAAGCCGCTAACTATCGGTACTTATATCGATAACTACCGATAACTATCGATAAATAAGACAAAAATAACGTTCGATAATATAAATATTGTTGAATTTTTCGTTAGGTATATCGATAAATCTGCAACTTATTTATTCGATAATTATTGATAACTATGAATATATTTAATATCGATAATTGTTCCTATTTATCGATATGTTAGGATCAAAGACCGATTTTGACCAATGACCGGAAAAAACGTCCAGAACGCGTTCTGGGATTTCTATTATTTCTAGAACGCGTCGTACACTGTAACACCAACGTCCAGAGACCGATTTCATGCCCGTATCAAAGAATAGGTCTAAAGGATCGTACGTCCTAAAGAACTCTTGCTTTATTATATTTATATTATTCAATCTTTTGAAAGAAAAGTGTAGATGTTAGACGTAAAGTTCGGAAACGACCAAAGCCCAAAATTCAGGGTAAATTTTTTCGGGTCTGATAATGTCTAGGTAGATCAGATCACAGAAGTAAATGGATTTTTGATAAAACTAGAGCACGTTTTGGGCAATTTGGTCTGGCGGTTTTTCCCCGTAGTTTTTTTAAATGAAGTGCTTTAGACGTCATTTTAAAACATTTTCAAATAAGAAATTTCACTCACCGCATTATTTGACGAAAAGCCCAAATTCAAAAGGTTAAACTTTCGTACACAACTTAGGACGCCCATTTCATTTTATTTCAAGTTTTTCGTCAAAAGTCTATATTTAGATAAAATATTCATTTTTAACTGAATGGAGCATTACAACCCAATAATAATTTTGAAAAATGCAAAAATCAGGTGACCCCTTTGTTAAAGTTCACTCCACAATGTTTACAGGCCGTCTGACACGAGACTAATTTCAGTACTAAATTTAGTACAATGTCAGCGAGCACAAAGTAAGTTTGAAATTTAGAGTGACAATAGAATTGTGTATGGCAGGTTTAAGTACTAGAATAAGTTCTGTGCGATTGAAAACAGGAATTATAAAGACAAACATGGGGGAATATATTTGACAAATAACTTAATTTGGTTCAATGCGCATGCCAACATGCTTATTTTAGTATTTACCTACCACACACAATTTTCTTGTCTCTCTAAATTTTACACCTACTTTGTGCTCGCTTCAATTGTACTGAATTTAGTGCTTAAATCAGCCTCGTGTCAGACGGCCCTAAGTGTTCCACTTGAACCAAACCACTACCTCTAGCCATGCTATTGGAATTTTCAATATTTAAAAATAAACACGATAACACAGCTAATAAGCAAAGCAAGGAGCCAATCTCAGACCTAAATATGGTACACAAAAACAATAAACGATGCCGCAGAAGTACCAACTCCCGTGTCCCGTGCTTCACCCAACTGTAAGTGTGTACTCAAACAGCGCTCCCAGACGAGCTTTATTCTTCCAACTAAAAGCACATGTGACGAAATTTTCCCGAGTCGCGCCGATCTCGCTCCCATATCGAATGCGCATTTGCCTAGGCCTAGAGCGCCGAACAGATCCACACCTCAGTACTCGGACGGCTGCTTGCGTGATGTAGGCATTTTGAAAGACGACGCGGGATGCTTAGAGCGCGTACTATTTATTATCTCTCATACCTAATAATTAATATATATTGCGGCAGCTAAATGCTGGAGATTCAAAAGGTTTTAAACTTATTAGTTTATAATTATAAGGTTTGAACCTTATTAAAAAAGGTTAAAAATATTTTTTGTAGGCAGTACGCGCGCACGAGCGCACTTATTAAGGAGCCGCCCCTGGACCTGACCAGGCTCGACAGAACCTATAAAACTAGAATGCGGCATTTCGGGCTTTGGATATAATTTTATTTAGAACTTTGATAGTTTTTGGATTTTGTGCCCAACAAGAGCTCTCTAAAGTGATGAATGCATTAGACCTGTGCTTCGATCAGGCATATGAAATCGGTCTTTGGGTGTTAGTGTTACAGAGCAAGCCGCGTTCTGGCAATAATCAAAATCCCAGAACGCGTTCTGGTCTACTTAAGGCGACCAAAACGCGACATATCGCAGTTCGGTAATTCGGTGATATCCAGAACGCGTTCTATCTGTTCTTTTCGACAATTGGCCGAAATCGGTCTTTGATTCTAACAGATACACCGACAATGATCGATATATCGAATAACGGCATTTTTTCTCATTTATCGTCAGGTATTTCGATAACTGTAGATATATTGAAAAATAAGAAAAAATTCTCAGACCTCGCATCTTACGCAAGTATCATAGGCGTATTGAAAATACCGACACAACTGCTCGGTTTCTAAGATGTCCAACGAAAGTGATCTGTGCCGTTTCAAGTTGGTATACTTATTATTGATACAATAAGACAAAAGAAATGATTTGTGACAAGCACAAGGCACATACGTAACAAAATATTAACGCATCCGTTTTGTACTGTTTATTCCAACGCGATATCCCTCTTAAACGGTACTCGCGCTCGACGTACCTTAGTTTACATCTGGCTAGCGCTCTGATATTACTATTATTAGCGGCCTCGACTGCGCGCGTCGCCGACAGAATCTGTCGCGTGTCGATACATTTTTCGTAAGATGAGTCCCATATACACGCGCCCAGAAGTATTTTCAATACTGAAATATCACTATCCGATATTTCGATAATTTTTCGATTGGTAGGTAGGCAAGTACCTATATCGACAAATATTCGCAGGCTTAACTGATACCGACTTTCTGATGGTTGTGTCACTGTAGTCGACCCAGCATTGAGTTGACACAAATGCTGTGATAGTGTTTATCAAATTACCGGATCTTGGAATTGCCAATATTGCGGAAATATCATTATTTGGGAATGCAAAGCAAATCGTTCAACAACTTCTTCAGCACTTTCTGACGAGAGCTCTCTAACTACCTACTTTAAATATCTGAACCACTGAATCTTCTTTTGTGATGTGTAACTAAGTAGGTATACCTATACACATTGCTAACGATTATTTGTTAATAAATGGGCACCTAACAAGCAAATACAGTACCAATACATAGGTCTACATTTTTTTAATATTGTTTTATACTCACAAATGAAATCCAGAGAGCTGTCTTCTCGGTCCTTCGCTTTGCTTCCCAAATTCAATCTCTGCCGTTTAAACTCAGCATTTGAAAGAATAATTTTCCGAAAGTCAAGCTACAGCCAATGTGTTACGACAAAGAAAGGCTCTATGTAATACAAGGATTTAAGTCTGCGGCTTTATCAAATTGTAGTTTTCAATCAACTGAACACCATCAGAATACTCTACTAACAAGTAGGTACCTATATGTAGGTAGTATAACAATTTGGAAAAACTATTTAACTTTAACTAAAATAATCAACTTTTATAATAGAACTGTAAAAAGTACGCAGGAAACGAGTAAATTTTTAGGTTATTTGTTTGTACCTATAGTTGTGAGAGCAAGAGCCCAAGAGCCGCCGGATCTTCCAAGCGTCCGTATTTTAAAAAAATCATTACACACGTGTAGGTATAAGGATATTTAGCAACTATTATAGTCAATGTTGTGTCCTTTTAGAAGCTGATATTTCATTGGTCAGTAAGCTGTTAGAGTATCGCGACGACGTCACCCTTGTATAATTTTTAAACTCTTTTCTCAAAAGTTTTCAGACAAAAAGGAGCGCTTAATTTCTTGAAGTGGCGAATGATAATAAAAAATGCAATTTACAGTTTTGGGCCGCTTTTGACTTCGATTTTAATGTACTTTACACCGGAGGAGGATTTCCGTGGATTAGGTACTTGTAACTGAGCAAACCAAAGCAAAACCTAGGTACCCGCGGAAGTAAATACATAATAGGTATAATTTTATATTTTATAGACCATTCAATTCATTCAATTTATTTCATATCTGTAATCTTACTTCATTAGGATGTGAATATAATTAAAGTCCGATACCTATAGTTTGCTCGGGATCACCGTCGCCATCTAACGTTTCCCGTTAAAAGTCACGCAGTAGGTATTTACTCAATAGAGAGGCAGTTATTAGTTAACACTATAAAATATTGTGATGCTATAAAATTATTGAAATCTCTCATTCGAACAGCGTTTACTAAACGTTTTTATATTCTAATAGCGATACGCTCATTTTATAACTTTGCAGAAAGCAATAAAGATAAAAATGATAATAAACACACACACATACAATCAATTTTAACTACATAGGTGGGTACCATTTAGCTGACGTTATCACAGTAGGCACGTATCAACATCATATAACAATATATCCCACCTCTACACGAACTAAATGTTTAATAAAAATATTTGTATGTGTAGGTACGTAATTCCAGTATTTACTGTTTCCATTTTGAACTGTTATCTAACAACTAATTGCAAATAATGTTAATTTATCTAAACGCTAATCTGCGAAATGGCTAGTTCACACTTTACACGCGTAATAAAGTGGGTGAATTTCATTTGTTCATTGGCGTTATCTTCGAGCAGTTAAACAATTATTTGTTTAATAAAATTATGGGCAAACAATATAGGCGTGAACCTTAGAAACGACCGTTTATGCAACGCAAAACCAAAGAATAGAAATGTATATTTATACTCTTTGGCAAAACAATAACTAAACAGTCTTACTGTACTTACTATTTTGCAATTAAAACTCGCCTGTATTTAATTTGAATAGCCGATATCGTCTGTTTTAATCGTTTCGAAGAATTTAAAAGTAAGTAATAAGGCTTAGATATAGCAGAAACAGACCTAATTCGCTCTAGGAATGTTAAAGTAGATGCTTCAAGAAGATTATGTGACCATTCCTAACTTCATTGTAATGTTCTCAGTTCGAAGAATGGTTGAACGTGCGCTTCCATTCTTTCCTATCCTAGAAATTTTCCTATTTCTCTTTTCCTAACTCTTTCAAATACCTACCTCTCTATTACTAACCTTACCTTATCCGCGGTCTTTAGGTATATGAGTCTGAACCAAACACTTCTAGAATGGACCTGGCGTCCTTATGCAACAGCTGATTTTGTTGTGAAGCCTACACCGTTGTAGGCCAGCGGGTCGCAGGGAGGGTTGTTTGTTACTACTTATTATATTCAAGCAACCGACCAGACGAGCGTTTCGCGATATTCTGTTTCCGCGACGGCACCTGTTTAGGTGCTACACAACTTGTCGGCTGCTTTGTTTTGTCTTTTCCACCAACAAACGCTTAGACTGTGAGTATTCCGGCTGCTTCAATCGTAAATGTAAATAGCTAAGTCCCCTCTCGAAGTCTTTGGCCTGTACAGCACCTTTGCTTCTTAATATTTTCATATTCGCTTCTTCCATGGTTCATGTTTCGCAGTCATATAAAGCCTCGTATAAAGCTGAGTTCTATACGTACGTTTTTAAGAGCCTATTCCTAGTTTCTACATTTCCAAAATTTGCTACCGCTTACACCATCGCGATTTAAAAAAGCAGACATCTAATTTCTCGCTACTGATTTGTTTTTTAGTTTTTGTCCTATTCTCGTGCCTCCCTATACCTACATATAAATCGTTTAGCCGAAGAGCAGACAGTGACCGTCCATTTTATTGTGCGTGACGTCATTACTTCTGCTCACTGTTGATGATGAAATTTAACGTTCTCCAGTAGAGCGATTTCTACCAAGATTTTAATGTTATTTTTATTAATTTTCATATTCTGTCAAAACTGCTTCTATCTTGTTCAAAGCCATTTCTAATTCTTTGTTAGACAGTATTGAGATTATATCGTCGACGAACCAATCCATATCGAATGACAATGCATAACCAGATAACCACAAATATTATAAAAATATATAATATGTATATGGAAAATATTATTTAAGTATTATTTAAATATTAGAAATATTTTCTTAATTTAGTGAAAACATATTTTGTATTCATATATTAGATAGTCATATTATCCAAACAATATTTACAAACAAATATTTGTTTAATATTAACATAGTATTATAAAATATAGCTATTACTGAACTAATATGATCCAAATATAGTTTTGCCAATATTACAAAAATATAAAATAAAAGAGCTTACTTTAATATTTGCATTAAAGTGTTAGTATTTTTTATAAAACATGATCCAATAAATATATATTTGAAGTTATAATTTTTTAATACTTATTAGGTATTACATTATCTCATTAATGATATTCATAAGGAAATGTTAATTTAATAGAATTTTCATAATATTACAAACATATATTATTTAGGAAGACACATCTCTTTATTATTTAAATGGAAATGGTGGTAATACCTTCCTTTATAAATACTCGTATACCTTGAAAATTGATTTTATACTTTAAAAAATATTTAAAAATGTACATATATTTTTTAATATTATTTCATTATTTCACTAATGATATTCATAAGGAAATATTAATTTCATATTATTTTCCTAATATTAGAATAATATTTAGGAATAAATATTTCTTTACTATTTTCGTGGAAGTGGTGGTACAATATTGCTTCTTATATATGTATTTATAATGAATGTTGAGTTTATGTTTACAATAAATATATAAATATATTATATTTTATCTCTTATTTCATATTATATTTTATATTATATTCCACTTAAGATATTAAGTACAATTTACTTGCAGTTGCAGAATTCATTGAACTTTTTGTTAATTTAGTTAATTATACTATTTTCTATCACTTACTGTACTAATATTGGAGTTAAGAAGTGGTGTTGGGTTAATTCTGAAGTTTAATATATTAATTTTCGACTCATAAATTGAAAACTAACTTTGACAACATAGTGTTGTAAAATTACCGGTAATTTATATTTCGGTAATATTACCGGTAATATTACTGGTAAAGTTGGTAATTTTGGTAAAATATGTTTTTTATACTGCATGAAAGTTTTTCAACTACCACCTACCAATTAGATGAAAATGTTTTAGTCATAATATTTTATTACGAGTAGAAACGAATTTTTGACATAGTGACAGACTATATAGGATGTCCCAGAACAACGGGGCAATATTTCTGGACCATATAGTTTGGGTCAAAATAACACTTGTAGTACGTATAATTTTTTTTCTAGGACGCACCCCTTCGAAGCTATTCGGCCTTAAAGGTCAAGTCCTGAAGAGGGTTTTTTGCTGGTAACTTTCAAACTACTGTATCGAATGTTATAAAATTTAGACTATAGACAGAGTAAGAAAGTATCTGTGATCGAGTGACATGACATCTTCCGTATCTTGTCTAGGAAGCCAGGGGTGGAACATCCCTAGTGCTTTTCACCCCTTAACTTTTACGTTGATCTTCTTAGCGAATTTGCAATGACAGTTTCAAATTCCTTGAACGAAAAAAGGTACTCTTTTTTGAAACCGTTAAAATGGCCCGTTTCCGAGAAAAGAAATATACAAAGAAATGGTTTATCATTTGTACTATACAAACCAGGCTATGAAATTGAACTGCTACATGAAACATATGAGAAAATGAAAATGAAATGAAAATGTATGAACAATCGGTTTTGAAAACATAATAGCGGCTACAATAAATTTTCGAAGTGAGCACCTTGTAGACACAAACATTTTTGTGTAGTAAAAATGACAAACCATGTCTTTGTATATTTTTTTTCTCGGAAACGGGCTATTTTAACGGTTTCAAAAAAGAGTACCTTTTTTGAGACAATTGTTTAATGAATTTAAAAATGTCATTGCAAATTCGCTAAAAGCATCAACGCAAAAGTTAAGGGGTGAAAAGCATTTGGGGTGTTCCACCTCCGACTTCCTAGACAAGATACGGAAGATGTCATGTCAGTCGATCACAGATACTTTCTTACTATGTCTACAGTCTAAATTTTATAACATTCGATACAGTAGTTTGAAAGTTACCAGCAAAAACTTTTAAGGGCGAATAGCTTCGAAGGGGTGCGTCCTAGAAAAAAAATTATACATACAATGTTATTTTGACCCAAACTATATGGTCCAGAAATATTGCCCCGTTGTTCTGGGACACCCTGTATATTTATTAACAAAATAAAAACATAAGGTAATCGTAATCCTCCAAGATAAAAATAAACATTTGGCAAACAATAACAAAAACAATAACAAACATTTCAACATAAATATTCTTGAAAGTAAAAAAAATAACAATCTTTCTCTTTTCAGTTTAGTTTTAAAGCCATAGTAAAATTCAGTTTTCTTCTACGGTATCATTTTAATTTTCTTCTTCGTCACTGTCACTACCGTTTCTTCTGAATATCTCTTCGTCATCATACTGACCTAGAGTATTTGACGTTTGGCACCACTAACATAACCGAGCTATTCAGTTTTACTCAGTCAGTGTTACCCACCAACAAGAATCCACATCGGCGGGCGCCTTCGGTAATATTACGTAAAATTGAATTCGGTAAATTACCAATTTTACCAATTTTACTTCATAGCAGGTAAAATTACGTAAAATTACGTAATTTTACAGTAATTTTACCGGCCGTAATATTACTTTTACAACACGCATTTTTGTTCCTGCTTAAATTCTGTAACCCCCTTCTTTATTGAATATACAATCATGAAATGTAATAGTAAATATGTACCTATATTATATAACAAGAGCGCGGTAACTAGAGCTTAGCCGTACAAGTAATCCTTGCCAGAGAAATGTATAATACATAAGTACATGAGTTCTTGAATTTTTCTGATAAAGTCAACGTAAATTTGACGTTTCTCTCATCACGGCAACCTCGATATGTCATAATAGGAACTTTTTCATTGGCCGTTGAATAATTGCTTCATTATATTCAATGGCAACTGAATAATAAACGTTATTGGATATTAATGGACACATAATTTGACAGTTGTGGATAAAAGAATACTAAACCTTAAAAAGAACAAATTATATAAAAAATTGGTACAAAATTTAAAAAGAATAAAACAATTCGCAGTAATATATTTTTTCACCATCCACTGCTGATGGATGTTCGGCGTCCCCTACATTCTTTATTGAGCATTAATTTTTTGATAATGGTGGTTTAATTTATTGCCAGCATTAATTATTGTAAATTAGGAAGTTATATTTGGTGTTTCACTTGCTTTATAAATGCGTTGGCATATGAAAATGACGAATTGAAATTCTTAGTTCTTAAAATGGGCCTTACAAAAGAAATTTTATAGCCGCATAACATTTAACATAAGTATATAGTCAATATTATATAGTTACCCTGAAGGGAGTATGGAAAAAATTCCGGATCTGTAGATAGAGTATACCATACTGTTTTATTAGCTATAGAGAATCGAATATCACATCATAAGTTTTCGAATAAACCATACGTAAATATAATGCGTTTTATTTTGGTATTTTTGTAAATAAAAGTGTTTTGTCGAACTCAATTTTATTTTCAAATATGTATTTCAAATAGTTAAATTAACAAATGGGACGTTTCATATTCATTACCATAAATTACCTGACCTAATTAGGTACCTACAGGTACTTATATTTTTATGTGTGAGTTAGAAAGGGGCAAATTTTTCTAATGTCTTTAACTGTAAAGGGTTCGTCAAAATTATGTTAGGGTAAGTCCGGGATAGTTGGCCATAGTTTCTAAAAAGATACTTAAAACTAACCATATTAAAGCCAAGTCTCTTTATAATTTTTTTACTGAATATTCAAACTTTAACTCGACTTAAACTCCAAATAAACTTAAATTAATATGTAACATTTAACAAAAAAAAACATATATCCAAAAGTGTACCTATGGTCATCTCTCCCGAGTAGGCCGGGAGAGATGGCCATAGGCTTACAATTCATTTTCTTACTTCTTATTTCCTTTCTTTTTGTCAACAAGGTTTTTCTGATTCATTTAAAGGTTCCATCAGTATGTTTGTTAAGTTTAATACCATTTAGAGCGGATACAGCAAATTGAAGGTTAGAATAAAAAACACACGTGGGTGAATTATTCTATGTCGAAATTTTGAACTTAGTCGACGTTTTGACGAGGATATTCGTCATTTTCAAGACAGAATGATTACTAATAATCAACCATGCTTCCGAAGAAGCAGAAGATTGATTTGGTTGCCAATCGAGAAGCATGGCTTGAGTTTCCCCATTTTAAAATTTTTAAATGTAATTTCTTAAAAACCTGGGCTTCACTCCTTAATCTTTGATGTGAATCTATCTTCTACTTCTTCGGAAGCATGGTTGATTATTATTAATCATACTGTCTTGAAAATGACGAATATCCTCGTCGAAAGGTCGACTAAATTCAAAATTTCGAAATCTAATAATTCACCCACGTGTGTTTTTTATTCTAACCTCCAATTTGCTGTACCAGCTCTACAAGAGGAAAAAATGGTTTAAAAAGTCTTTCTGCCTTATTTTCACCTAAAATAGTAAAGTACGAGTAGGTTCTAAAATCGCATTTTGGTGCATGGCCATCTCTCCCTGAAAATAATGGGCAATCTATCCCGTTTTTACGGGAGAGATGGCCCACCCAAGTACGACACACAAAGTAAGCCGTGCAATCGCAATTTGAGGTTAGAGTGTCTGTAAGATGTCCCAAACACCATTAATAACAAGATTATTGAAAAATACACCACACGAAATATGAACCAGTTAGATAAGCAAGCTCATGCTAAAAGTTTTCCCTATGCAATTAACAATTAATGCTATTTTCTTACCTTTCTTAATGTTTCGACGCACGAAGCCACAACTGACGTAACCTACAACTTAGGTAGAACAAACTAATTGCACTCCTATTGCCATCTAAACTTGGGTCGAGAAACTTTTAGCTATGGACATCTCTTCCCTATGGCCAACTATCCCGGACTTACCCTATATGAATGTGGGTAAAATTGGGTGGGTCTAATGATAAAAATTAACTGCACGAAAACCATTATTCTTAAATTGCTCGTCTATTACAAGGGAGCTATTCTCAATAGCTTTCTTACGTGTAGGTGAAACCTGATCCGTAAATTATATCTTAATAACGTTTGGATTCTCCTAAATTAAGCCATTAAATTAATAAAGTTGCTATGAAATTGACTGTTTCATTACAGCGATGCTTTTGTGAAGTCAGCAGCACCCGGTGATTAACCATGAATTAATAGTTTGTCTCCACAAATTACGCCTTGATTTTCTGCCCTTTGGCATGCACGGTGATTTAATAATAGACAACGTCAAAATATGTCTAGCTTTCTGTGTAATTATTCGTATCTGACTTTTAAGTACATATTGTTGATACTATACTCGGGTATAACTATACCTAATCCATACAATGGGGTCGTTCACCGTAGACGAAATTCGCTTCATTTTCCATTTGCACTGTTTCTATTTCTCACGCATGCAAATTTATTTTGTATTATGTAATTAAGTGGTATATAGTTCTATCTACTTTAAATTTTTACATTGTATCGAACACGTCGGGTATCCTTATTTGTCATGTTATTTAATAGTAACCGATAAACTGAAAGGGGTAACGATCCCCATTGGGTGACTATCATTACACAAGGATTTTCAGAGGAATTATGTAAATCTAATATGGTTTCAAGGGTTCCACTTTAAAACGCGGCCTACGATGATGTCAGTAGGTAAAGCTTCCCGGATCTAGATTCGATTGAAGCAGATTTGATAGGACGAGCTTTGACAGAAGTTTCTTTTGTTTACAGTAAGTCAGAACAAGCCTTCGAGATTTATGTGCATTAGGCAGTTTAACGAGGTAAGCTCGAATTGGTATCTACTTTATTTCAGGACTTTGCCGGTATGTTTAACTTGTAGTGTAAAAATGTACTAACAGTATTGATTGGTTTTACGATCTTTAATCTAGTCATTAACGCTTTTCTTTTACGTAATAAAACAGGCATTGAAAAGTATGTGATATGATATTAGTATGATATAGGTATCGATGTAATATCGTCTTGAAATATTTTATATCGCCCAGCCCTACTGGGCCTGGCGAATATTATCGATATTATCGGAAAATACCGACATATCGAGAAACATCAATTTTTTAAAAATCGATATTCGTTTTTAAAGGTATTTGATATCAAACTCTCACTCCTAATGCTCAGACGGATAATGCTTGCGTTGAATTCTATCACACTGAATTATAAATATAAATTACTTAAACGGAAGACTATATGATCGAAGTTGTTGAAGTTTTTGAGTTATTCCAGTTTTTTCGAAATTTTTGGCATATGCGGATCTTCAGATGAAATTTAGTAACATTTAGTTAGTAGAAACATTTGTAATAATTTGTTGTTATTCAATATTTTAGTTAAGTTCTGTTGGGTCGATATCATTGTTTATCTTTTTAGGAAAATTTTGTTTTTTTTTGTAAAATAAATAAATTTATTTAGTTAATATAGGTTTTAAAATGACAATTCTCAGCTTTTCAACTTAAAAATATTTCATAACACGTTGCGACATTTTCATTGATGGGTGACAACATGTAATATTATTTCCAAGTTCTAATAAGTACGAGAATATCAGATTTGGGTATAGGGGATCTTATAGAGTAGTGTTAGTAAATATCCTAAAGAATAAGGTAAATTGTGTTTCATTTGAAAATTTTAAGTTATATACGCGATATAATTGAACACCCTGTATAGTAAATTAAGTTGTCAAACACAAGCACTAATTCAGTCGTATGTTATCTAGTGATCCCCAAAATATCAGTTCTACAAAAGTCTCCGTTTTAGCTGCAGCATATTCTATCTAAAGGGCTGCATTATGTCAAAAATTCGGAAAAATCTGGAATAACTCAAAAACTTAAACAATTTCGAGCATGGTCTTCCTTACAATTTATGTTTATAATTCAGTGTAGCATTCAAGAAACAAATAAAATATGGAATGTTTCATTTAAAAAGCTGTCGCCCTTAAATGCGACGAGCTGTATAACTGAAAATAATTTCCATTTAAGGAGCATATCGAACCTAACAACTTTTGCTTAAACATTTTTTCGTAAACTTTCTCATTTCCGATATAAACTTGCCTATAAGTTTTGCGCGAACACTCTGTATGTGACAAATCAAAGAATTAGGTACTGTACTGTTTTGTACAATACTGGACTGTACTGTACTGTACTGTACCTTACCATCTAAGCAACAGAACGCCAAGAATACACAAAGTAACAATTTATTGTTGCTTGTGACAAGTACTTTATTATTGATCTTATACCAAATAAATCTGTTTTACATATCTTTCAAACAAGGAATAATTATAGTCAAAGGTACTAAATACCCTTCGAACAAGTAATCCTAGGGCAAGTACCAGACATTGAATTATACTAAATCAAGATTTCTGTACCCATTAGGAGGCGTCACAGAATTCTACCCCCATCTAAGGTGGCATTGCAGCAATTATAACTATCTTTGTGTACTTACGTGCTTATTAACAGGTTAAATATTGCGTGCTTCAAACATGCACGGAAAACCGCAGACCACTGGTTTCGTTTTTGTGGGTCATCAGTACAGTGATTTCGTACTAGGACGGGATCAGTGATCTGCTGTTCTCTGTGCACGCTTCAGATATGCAGTACATATTTAATTTGAATGAATGCTGCTGCTTTTCTCTTGTTTTATTAACTTTTCATGGACCTTGGCCGCATTTCATACTTGGTATGTAAATAGGGCAGTTAGTAGGTACTATTACAATAACTAGTAAATGGAAAAACTGTTGGGACTTTGAACTGTACAAAGCGACTGCAGGTATGATTTATAACAATTAACATTGGTACTTAATTTATTGTAGTTAAAATCTTCCAACTTTTACAACTTATACATACACAGGTACGGATGAAATATATAGGGGCAGAATAATGATCTTTACAAAGAGAATTTGAGAATTTGAGCAGGAACGAAGAGAAATAGATGTCCGGAAGCAAGTGAGACAGAGATGTGCGTTGTCACCTCTAGTTTTCAACTTAAGTGTATATCGTAGATGCGATTAATAGCCTCAGGGATTAATGTACAGTACAGGGTCAAACTATATTAACATGCTCAGATTCGTGGATGATATAACAGTGTTAGTTACCATCCAGCAAAGGATTATGAAAGGTTCTGAATGAAATGGAAGCAGTTTTGACAGAGGGCTACGGCATACAAATCAATAAAAAGAAAACCAAAATTTTGGTGGTTATGTATAGGACGTAAAAATAGAACTAAAGCTAAAATACAAGTAGGAAATTGTACGGATGCGAAACTTGGGTAATAGGAGAAGCGGATCGAAAAAGAATAACAATCGATCCAAATAGAAGCGTTTGAAATGTGGTGCTACATACGCATGATGAAGATACCGTGGATAGATAAGTTAGCAATAGGGAGATATTAGAAAGAGTTGGGGAAAAGCGAAAGGTATGGAAGACAATGAAGAATAAGAGAGATAGGATGGTAGGACACCTTTTGAGACTCGAAGGAATAATTCACGACATACTAGAGTCAGAGATAGGAACAAAAAGACGTAGGGGTAGGCCTAGATTAAACTACTGCACTCAAATAGTTAGGGATGTAGGATGTTCTACTTTTAAAGAAAAGCGAAGGTTAGATCAGGATAGGAAAGGATGGAGGTACGCGTCCAACCAGTCTTCGGACTGAGAACCTCATGAGATGGTAGAATCTTGTAGGCGAACTTTATCTAATTGTGGAAATATAGCGCATACTTTACGTTAATTTTACAAATAAAAGTTTGAAAAAATAAGAAATATTTAACGATGAAGATTATGTGGTTACACGAAAGATTTCTACCTTAAAAATAACAATTTGAGTTAGGTTATTCATTATTTACTTAATTCTTTGTTAATATTATGTACATTTTCTATTTCAAGTTTTTATTTTCGTGTAACCGCAGAATTTTCGTCATTAAGTATATATTTATATTATTTTTTAGACGTTTTTCGCAAAATACCTAAATGTAAAGTATCCTATATTTCAGGAAATAGAAAAGTTCATCTACAAGATTCTTCCGGAAAATATCTTGTTGCTATTTGAAAAAAATCGTCGATGACGTCATATCCAAAATGTTATTAGCACATCAAAAAGAAAAAAAGAAAAAATCAACGTGTTACGAGTATTGATCAACAACGCACCCTTTAAAAAATATTGAATTTATTCCAGACTTTTCTAAAGAACTGTATATGAACAACGTGAAATTTTTTAAACTTCATTGGAAACAATCAATTTTATATAGAGTTTACCATATACATACCTAGTTTATTTTCAAGTTGTTAACACAATCACTATTTACTTTTTGTATAGTCTATGTACATAACTGAGTTTTATATAATGAACATTTGAGATCATTTTTACAACCATTTAAAATAATTACAAATTTCCTATTCTTGAAGAAACTAAATTATTGTACCTATTAGAAAAGGTTGTCAATTAGATGCAGACGCATGATGAAGGTACCGTGGATAGATAAGTTTTAGCAATAGGGAGATATTAGAAGAGTTGGGGAAAAGCCAAAGGTATGGAAGACAATAAAGAATTTGAGAGATAGGATGGTAGGACACCTTCAGAGACACAAAGGAATAGTTCGCGTCATATACTAGAACCAGAGATAGGAATAAAAAGAGGTAGGGCTAGGCCTAGATTAGACTACTGCTCTCAAATAGTTCGAGATGTAGGATGTTCTACTTTTAGGGAAATGCGTAGGCTAGCTCAGGATAGGAAAGGATGGAGGCACGCGTCCAACCAGCCTTCGGGCTGAAAACTTTATGGATAATGACGTTTCAATGTGGGTTTTGGGAATCACTAATTGCTAATCCTTTCCTGAAATTAAAAAACTTTATGATTTTCCCTTCGGTTTCATATAGGTACTTAACTAATGTAATGTTTTCTGAATAAAGTTCCTGTTTTTCATTTCGGGGTTAGACGTATTAGTTTTTCATGTTATAACTATTAACAAACATGTATTTATGAGATAATAAGATAAGAAATAATGGTGCAGAACAAAAATGGGTGACTGAAAAGAATGGGTGTAACAGAAGAAAAATGTGGATAAATAGTTCACAATATAGACACGCACGTATAGCAGGCAGACACAAATATCTCGACACACCACATATCAGTGACGGAAGTTAAAGGGGCAGCTAAACGATCATTACTAGATATTTATTGCCAGCGGCGTTTAGTAGGATTAATAACCATCTATCACAGCTGCGACAGCGGGACATTTCAGACGTCCCCGATATTTAACATTCCATCCTTTAAAAATACGACCCGTTCACTCCTGAAAATCAAATAAATGAACCCATTTCGCTCTCTGAAAATGTTATTTTATGCATTCACCCCTAGATAAGGGAAACAAAATACTGTTATATGCTACGGGGTGTAAATGAAAAGTCGATTATTTAATTAACTGCACGGGTCCATGAATAAACAGCATAACTCTAATTAGGCGCCAACAGTGGTTAGTTTAATGATTAAACTGTACCCCAGACCCATAGAATTGTTTGAATAGATAAAAAGGTACATACCTAATAATACAAAAGGGGCAAATTTGCAACCGAAGTGCGTTTTACTGTCTTTTCTTCTTCAAATCTTAAGTAATTATAAGTTGTCATTTATTTTCAAGTGGAACACTTAGGCAGAACTGCGTGTAGGCGTGTTAGCTTCCTAGAGCGAGCCAAAAATATTTACTTATCTGCATGTAGTGAATAATAAATTAACTTTTAAAATTTGTTTAAATTTAATTACATAATGTTTGACTAATGCTTTTTAAAAATTAAAATGAACTACTTCTGATTGTACATATTGGAAATTAGCACTAAACTTTTTATTTTAAGCTCTGCCCACTGTACTTTTGAATTCCTGGAATAACTTTAAACCGACTTAAAAAGCGTGCCGCTTTAAAACTTCGTCTTGGACAACTATAGAAAGATGTCGTTTAAAATATACAGTAAGTTATATTAAGCCCGTTTAATTTTGATATAAGGACATTAAAATGGCTTCTTTACAGATATTTTTTTCAATAGTAATTTTATTGCACGAATGATTTTCGAGATACAACAAAACTTACACATGTGTATATTTACGCACATATTGTGTCAGTTTGTGATGAACGCGTTAAATGTTATTATCTCCTTATAGAAATATTCATGGGACAGTTCTATGTACAGGTCGTGAAAATAGAACTAAAACTGAAATACAAATATTAAATGAGAAGATAGAGGAAATTGCGGATTTCTGCTATTTAGGAAGTAAAATAACTCGAGATGGAAGAAGCACTAAAGATAAAACAAAGAATAGGGCAGGGTCGAGTTGCGTTTAACAAAAAGAAACAACTGTAAAGGCCGCATTTCACGTAGCTGGTCCAGCCGAGCTGGTCCCGCCTGGCTGGACCCGCCGCAATCTGAAAAGCATTGCCGCTTATGGAACTGCACTCACGTAGCTTGTAAACCCGCTTCAGCCCGACTGGTCCAGCTCGATTTGTAGAAATATACAACTCCGGCGGGACCCGCTTGGCCGGTAATTGCAAATCCACCAACAGATTTGCATTCTTTGAAACCACGTGGATAGTACAGTCCAGATAGATTATTGTGCATTTGCAAGCCCTTCATAATTCATTAATATTTCATGAACCCAGTATCTCTTGCGTTTATATCGCCTTCTATTGCTTACGGTTGATGATAAATAGTAGATGGCAATAAATTTTGAGGTTTTTGCGTTTTTCGTTGTAAAGCCGACCTCCTACAATGCAGCAAACTTGAAATTCGGATTCAGCACCCCAAAAAACATATAGAACCATTGAGAAAAAACTTCCCCAATTTTGTTACGAAAGAGGCAGTTTTGAACACCGATTGACTGGACTAATAGGAGGAATAGGATATGGTAGGACACCTTCGGACTGAGAACCTTATGATAAGAGTTCTATTTATTTTAAAGGAAGCATAATGAGTTCACCTAGTAGGAGTTTTCTCCCTCATATTTTTACGTACTTGGCTTTGTAGTAAAAAAATCTCGGCAAAGTCCTGTGTTCTTTTTAATTACAACTATATGTAATTTAAAATTATTTCCACTTCCTCGTTCTTATGCGCCCTGAATTTGAAACATTTTTTTCATATTTCAAAGTGAAAAAATCCATGTTTGTCCAACTAACACAGTTTAAGGGGAAATGAGACATATAGTCTATACGGACGAGTTGGACCGCTTCTGCTGCGAAACTTAAGTGGAGGCGGCTGCAGAGCTCTTCTTGCCATATCCTTCACACATATTTCATGAATGATTCATGTAGCCCATCTGCCACCCATTTCACAACATCTCCGATATTTCGTTTGATTTTGATTATCTTATCATAATCTTTGTTGTACCCGGCGCAATTATTTTCATTTTAGGATTCAACGGTATTGCCTCATCTTAAAGGAGTGCTTGTTCATTTGATTCTGAAGAACTGCTGACATGTCTAAACCCTTTTATTTCGTTTGATTTTGAATTCTTCGCTATTTTCTGTGCTACTATTGTCTTTTTAGGTTTTTTCTCCTTTTGTAGTATCTCGCCTTTTACTTTATTTTTTGCGATGAGTTTGGGAGGTGTAAGGGCTGCTATAAGTATACGCACCCTCAGAACGTTGAGCAGAATCAGCTTTACTTTTAACAAATAGAATAGATAATTCAAAAATCAATTGCCATGTTGTTCCGATCAATTTTCTCTTGAAGACGTTTTGTTTGCGATTATACTTTTTTAGACATTAAAAATTTTGGAACCGAGTACAGATGTGCCAGGGAAGTTTTTTTAAGATGAAAGAAATGTCCAGAAGAAAGTTTAGCTAAACTGAAAAACTAAAATTATACAGGGCATTAGAAATAAAATGATCAATTTAGGAAATTTGTAAACGTCATTACTTTATTTTGTCTATTGAAATCCTATTATTTTTATGTGCCAGTTGCTTTTTATGTATAAATTTCCCTCCCTCTAAAACTAGCGGGTTTTGAGATAATCGCTCACAGATATCCGATAGTTGTAAACAAAGAGAATATTTTCAGATTGTGGGAGCACATTTACAAAATGGTATAAGGACAGATAAGCAGAGATAACATGACGATGTAAATAACTTTAAAGCAATACTCGTCCTCAAATACAACTGTCTCTAATTCATAAACATTAACCTATTCCACAAGGACTGATGGGAGGATGCGTAGCATTTGCACATATACCGACGTATCCTGTTTTCGGCTTATACTTTAGATTTAGGATTTTTCAGTTGTTATTGTCGGGAGCCCCGAGACACGGAACCGAAACCAAAGCCCCCAGGATCAGCATTCTGGTTCAGCATTCAGCTTCCGGTTTGGGCTCCTTTCTACATGTAGGTACTCATGGCGGCATGGTTTTGCCTGCCGCGTTGGATGAGTGTCCGTCGAGGTCGCTTCCTCAACTATACTCCACGTCACTACCCTCATCGGCATCCGTTACCCACATTCGTGGTGTTGGACAGTCCGCAAGTGGTTTTTATGAGGCAAACTCCTTAGGTGTAAAATTTACCAGTGCTTGCACACTTAACTTGAACAAGGGGCAATCTGAATGAACAGCACCGGTCTCCTCACATTTAGTAGTCATGTTGGCAAGGTTTCCCTTGTCCCGTTTTTTTGCGCGATTCTCTATCCCGCATCGATACCATCATCGGCATCCTTTGCCCACTTTCGTGGAATTGGTTAGCCCGCGTCAGTGGTTTTAAGGATAAACGTTTTGGGGTGTAACGTTTATTTCTTTCACTTTGCAAGTACTCATGTTGGCAAGGGTTCCTTTGCCCCGTTTGATAAGTGACCGTCGAGGTCGCTTGCGCGATCTTCTCGTTCACATCGCTACTGTCATCGGAATTCGTTACCCACATTCGTGGAATTGGGTAGCCCGTGAGCGGTTTTCTTGAGGTAAGTGCCGTGGGGTTTACCATTTACCGATGCTTTCGCGTCTAACTTTAGTGAGAGGGGTATCTAAGTAAACTAGCTTCTCCCCTCACGTTCAAGTGCTCTTGTCGACGAAGTTTTCTCCGCTGTATTGGTTCGCGAAACCCTACCACACATCGTTACGATCATCGGAGTCCGTTAACCCATTTGTGTGGGATTGGGTAGCCCGCAAGTTGTTTTAGGGGTAAACGGCGTGGGGTCTAACGTTAACATTCTGTGCCAGGGCAAGTTCTGGTAAAAGTACCTAGCATATTAAATGAAAATACCTGTTAGTATCATATTAGCAAAGGGTCAGACATGTAGACATATTAAAAAAGAAATAAACAACGTGTGGCTGCGATATTTTATTGTTTAACAAATATCCGTCACCGATTCTCAAAAGGGGCAGAAATGGGCTAATCTTATTAAAGGCAGTTTTAAGGACCTTCTTTTTTGCGTTTCTAAGGAAGGTAAAATACGAATTTGAGGGTGATTTTTGTTTAAAAAGTTTTTCACGTTTGTATTATTTCTACGTATATGTCCTTAGCCATTTTAAAAATGTGCAACCACAATGTGAAAATATCGATTTTTGTTTAAATGCTACTCGGTATTATCTCAAGAATTATTAGTTAGAGACAGGGAAGTTTATGCTATCACATAATTAAAAAGAAATTCACAATAGAAAGCATGCCATAAAAATTACATGGTTCCATTTGAGAACGTAAAATTATGAAGTTTAGAAATTTTGGAACTTGATTTTCAAAAATTCTCTGCGTCTGTCAATATCTCCAAAAAATATTCACTTTACATAAGAATCGTCAGTTACAACCTCTTATTGAAATAGCATGGGGAATCCAAAAATGTAGTCAAATACAGAGGGTTCTATTTAAAGAATAAAGTAATGCCCCGCGCAGAAGAATTATTTTGTAGGTGAAAATAATTTTAAATTATTACTAATTAAAAAATAACATTTTTAACTACAAGCCTAATAAAGATATGGGGAAGAAAACCTCTACTAGGTGGACACACTGTATTTCCTCGGTTCACGATTTAAGGCGCTTGCGCAAAAGTTGAAATAATTTCCAGGTCTGTCTTCCCAATCAAAATTGATGAGTTGAAGACGAAATTATAAATGTGGGATAAACACAGGTAATCAAGAGTGTCGAGTATAATTTGACAAATGTTTCGGCAGCAAACAAGAGTATAACAACCGGAAATGTTCGTTTTGTTATATCCAACCAGCAACTAACAAAAAATATTCCGGCTCAAACGTTTTAAGAATGGCAGACTAGCATATTTCTAAAAATAATCAGTGTGCAGTTGGAATGAAATATAGAAACGCCAACTATCTGTGTAGCAGACCGACGGAGACAGTCAGCGGCATTTGTTTCAGCTGTAAAGATCCTTCAGCGTATGAATAATGATTGTGATGCCGAAATATATCGTTTCATTTTATCTTGTCAGTTAAAACTATGTATTTAGTCGTATGCTAGATGTTTCCATTAAAATAAAAGAAATATTTTTCTAGAGAGACCTAGGTAAGAAATTGGGATATACAGGTGTCCATTTTCTATCTTCGTATATGGGTAACTTTCTTAGTATGTACCTACCTGTTAAAGACAGAGAAAATGAGCAAAATTGGACAGAATTGTATAGGGACAATTTGACGATAATTTAAAATTTGAGCTAATGCGGCAACTCTTAAGTAAAACATGAAAATCGGCCAAATCTTAAAGGCGGTAAATGTGAATGTGTTGTAAATACTTTTACCAAAAATTCAGAAATGGGAATAAAAGGTAGAGACTGTAAAGTTAGTAATTGGGCCAGCCGTTTGAAACCAGTTGCAGGAAAAGTAGATGTATTTGGCTCCGTCATGCTCCT
This sequence comes from Xestobium rufovillosum, assembly GCA_963966045.1. NCBI lineage: Eukaryota > Metazoa > Arthropoda > Insecta > Coleoptera > Ptinidae > Xestobium > Xestobium rufovillosum. Next base: position 19,781,906 of record OZ014504.1, read on the forward strand.
AGCATCCTGTTTCAAATTATGTTAACCGTAACACGTTACCAAGTACCAAGGGGTCCCAGAAAACTGTCGATAAATTACATTATGTTCGATTTTATTTAGAGTGGCTGCAATGGGGCAGCCGATAATTTTATAAACTTTTGCAATGATAAACTAACTCGCGAAAATATCGATAATGCTGACCGATTTTTCTTTTGGCTCTAACGAACCACTTTTTCCGTTTTATTGGTGTGCTGTACGATGTACTAGTCTGGGTACAAAACAGAAAACACCAGTTAATAATATTCAATAATTTAACTACACATGCATAATACTTATGGGACTGCTGCGCGCTGAAGCTGGGACTTGTATGTCACGCGGCCTACTCTCGCTGCAAGGTACGATTTCTAGCTTCGCACCGACGGAAAACTTTGCAACGGTTTCACAGGCGAAGGAATTTTTTTAAACAAATATTAACAACATAACTGCCTTCAGTATAATAAACTCTATCAATTTTAATGAAATTTGAAAATTATCGAACCTGCCTATTTACAATATTTTTTTCTACTGGCTATTTACCAGTGATCATTCAAAATATTTTCAATCAATGCAAAATATCTTTTTCTAAACGATAATAGAATAAATTTAATTGATTATTTTATAGAGAGTATAATTTTTACAAAACGTATTTTCCAGTGTTTAATATGCTATATGTTCCACTTCAAAAAAATACATGGTATACAATTTTCTTCACTACTAACTTAAAAACGTATAATTATTGATCGATTTTTTGCCGCGAGTGTTATTCTCCACCTCTTACTTACGATTAATTACTATTGGATTCGCTATTGACTAGGTTAATAACGAAAACTGTCATTCGAACAGTTACTTTTTTAATTACCTCAAGCCTCAACATTTCTCTTATTAAGCACAAGAAATGTAATTAACTATTCGTAACCCTCCTCGGTGCTTCGCGCCTCGTGCGATACAATTTTGTCGCTAGAGATATTATCTATAATAGTTGTCTTCTTAACCTTGGTGTATAACATATTATTATTATTAATAATTCTTAAACTATATGGTTTTGTTATTTCCTAATATCTTATAATATTTTATTAAAATGTGATATTTAATTTTCCCAATGATGAAATAAGAAGAAAATGAGCTTTTTTAATGAGGTACCTGTTCAATGTTGACCATTCTTCTGTCTTTAGTAGTAAAAGAGTTATTTACACGAAGATAGAAAATGTGCAGCCAGTATACAATTTATCCAAAGAAGATTTCGTATCAGGTATCACACCCCATAGTATACACTTATATAATCCATACTTTAAATAAGTGATTACATTATTATAAACTTGCTTGTGTAATGAATTTATTACCATAAGTTTTCCTTGGCGAATAGTTAATTGAACTTAATTCCTGAAATGCCGCGGAATATAATGATTTTTTGAACTAGGCAAGTCAGTTTGCTCCGAGCAATACTGTGCTTTTCAACACTAATAATTATTTTTAAAGCACGCAACTCAACGAAACGGAATCATAATTAATTAGGTAAACTTCTAAATTAACATAAGAATAATTAATAGAAATTTGTATGCGTCAAGCTTGCTTATTTATTACAAACAATGTTCCCATGGTATGGCAAATTTGAAACACATCGTTGCTCTATGTCGCTGGGTTAGTTTGTTCAAGAAAGATTTGCATTGATACGCAGTGTTTAAAGTAGCAGAAAGGGATACATGATTTTTATTGAACAACTCGAAAAAGATATTGCAAAATAGATATAAATGTTTCCATTAGTTAAATTCATAATACCTATAGGTAGATATGTATATTATTAGGATAGGCATTTAGGCATGAAAGCGCATCAGCTCATGCTCAGGCTTCCCACTTTCCGGGCGGGTATTCTATCAACGACTTCGTTTAGTTAAAGGTTGTTTGAAGGTTCATTGAATTTCTTATGACGACCCTTCGGGGAACCACCAACAGAACATTCATCTACTTGGGTGTAACCATAGTGCCATGTCAATAAAAGGATTGAATTTTGTAAAAAAAATCAAGTACCCCCCCACGTCTACTGTCCGTCCTATTGTACCACTTTTTTCTCCCCTTAGGGCACTGCACCCAAAAAATGGGCTTATTGTGCTCACCCTAAATTCTAAGTCACACCCATTCCATGATCTTGGTGCCTTGGACCAAACGGTACAAGTCAAACATTGAATGCGTGGAAAATTCTTCCGACTCTATAAGACATCGCCAGAAAATTCGCTGCCTCTTCTGGTCTAGAGCTTCACATCTGCACAAGATGTTCATAGCTGTCTCCCGTTCCTTATTACACAAGCGGCAGTTAAGGTCTCCGTAATATTTGCCAATCTTCCACAGGTGTTCTTTAACGGTCGTGTGTCCCGTTAGGAAGCCTGTTACGATTCTAATTTGCATCCTACTAAGGCAAAGTAGTTCTGAGCATCTTTTCGTGCAAGGTCCATTTATATACGACTTGCTGTGAATGTGTCCTGGAATCACGTTCTAGTAATTGTGATGTTGAGTACGAATCCATCTGTTTACTTGGTGTCTGACTGCACTCTTAGTTATGTCTAGGGCAGGTTCCGGTCCAACGAAAGGATCGTTGGAGCCCCGCTTTGCTAGTTTATTGGCTTCCTCGTTCCCTATCAGCCTACAGTGACCTCGAATTCAAAGCAGTCTCACTGCGTTCCGCATGGCTAGGATATTAAGTTGCTCGAAGCATTCCCACACCAGTCTGGAAGACATCTTTGGGCTCATAAGAGCCTTTAAAGCTGCCTGGCTGTCTGATAAGGTAAAGATCCGCTGATTTTTGTAGCCCCTCTCAATGTTTTCCCGCGCACATTGTAGTATCGCGTAGACCTCTGCTTGACCCAGCACCTGTGTCGGTCTTAGAACCGTCGGTGTACCAGATTAGACTGCCGGAAGGTATGCTGTTCAGAATTTGGTTCTCCACTCTAGGGTCATCGATTGTGACCTGAAAGAGTAGTTGTGCGGTGTTCTTGGGGACCATGTAATCCGTCCTCATGTCAAGCATGGGATCCGTTATGTCCTCAATAATGCTAGTGTGCTCTGTACCCAGACGGACACGGTAAAAAGAGTGCCAGTCTCGCCTGCATCACGAAGTGGAGAGGAGGAAGGTCCAGAAGAGTCTCTATGGTTGCAGTTGGCGAAGTCCGCATCGCCCCTGTTATCCCTAGGCAGGCAAGCCTCTGAATTTTGCTTAGCCTTAGCCTAGTAGTTACCTATTTGACTTTGGGCCACCATGAAAAAGCTGCCTACATTATTCCTGATCTGACCACTTACCACTTACTCTATCGTGTCTTCCTTTTTTTCGTTTCAATATGGTGTAAGCACAATGCTCTACCTATCTTGGTGATCTCAGAATTTTATTATTATAAAATCAACTACTGTGGGAATCGCTCAAGGAAGCTAAGAAGGCAGAGATCCTGTTGGAAGCAATATGTGATAAAATGGACTGTGATATATGGGGGATGGTTATAAAATTGTAATGAAGGGTCTGTTGGGGTTCCCACCGAAACTCCAAATGATAATGGAAATGGTGGAGAATGTCGTTATGCACCTCTTTCCCTTACACCAACTTGTGATATTTGACTGTGACCGGTCTGCGATATTTACTAAATTTACTGTGGATCAACTGAAAACAGCATACTATAAGTTAAAAAATAAAAAGGCACCTGGACCTGGAGAAGTACCTCCAGAGATAATAAAAGAAGTAGCTCAGAGCAAACCGAAGTATGTACTTACCATAACGAGCTCCCAGAGAATGGCAACTTTCCCCAAGAATGGAAGAGAGCAACTTTACTGCTATTGAGAAAGGGAGACAAACCACTTGATAGCCCAAACTCTTACAGACCGATCTGTATTTTGGACATAGAAGGAAAACTCTATGAACATCTAATACTGATAAGATTAAATCAAGAATTGGAACGAAAGGGAGGCTTATCTCAGAAACAGGTTGGTTTTATTAAAGAGCGCACTCATGGAAGTTACTGGAGCAGCCGCAGAGGCAGCAGCATACACCCCTGTACATAGGCGACTGTGTGTGGTTATCACTCTGGGCGTAAAAATGCCTTTAACAGTGCTTCCTGGCAAATAATCTTTGATAATACTAGGTAATACTAGAGGCTGAAGGAAGGACGAAGTCGATTAGTGTGAGCAGCGGCATTCCGCAAGGCTCAGTGCTGGGGCCAACCCTGTGGAACGTGATGTATGACGAGTTACTGGTGATGGGGCAACCGAAGGGAGTGAAATTGTTAGGATTCGCAGACGACGTGGCAATGGTGGTGTGGTGGCGAAAACGGAGGATGCCTTAATGAACAAGGCAAACGCGGCACTGATAAGAGTTGCCGACGTGTACAGCTGGCTCCAGATAAAACGGAAGCAGTCCTTCTGACTACAAAACGAAAAGTGGCACCACTTAGATTTGCTGCTCAGGGAGCAGCGGTCGGACTGAGCAAAGCCATAAAGTATCTTGGTGTATGGCTGGATACTAAACTCACCTTCGCGGTGCATGTTTCTCAGACGATCCAAAAAGCTGAAGCTCTCGTGAGCCTTGTGCCAAATATCGAAGGACCTAGGGCGTCCAATCGTAAGATGTTGGCGAGTGTGGTATTATCGGAGCTACTGTACGCAGCTTCCGTATGGCACGCAACGACAAGCTCGTGAAAGGATAAACAGAATATAGGGACTACTATGCATCAGAGTGTGTAGTGGTTATCGCACTACTTCGGTGGCGGCCGCGGGAGTGATAACTGGAATACCACCAATAAAACAAATGGTAATTGAGCGAAAGGGGAAATTCGAGAAGGCAACGAAAAATGATGCTCAAAGGATGGCAAGATGAGTGGAACGTCTACGGACGCAGGACGCTTGCTTGGAAAGACCCTACACCCTACAGAGAGGTGGACTACTTTCTGTGTCAAGCATTGTCAGGCCACGGGTGCTTCAGAACTTCAGAAAGTATCTTTTTGTCCTGCAAAAAGCAGAAACCAACAGGTGTATCTACTGCAGACAAATTGATGACGCACATCACACGCTGTTTTCCTGCCCAAGATGAGAAGCCCACTATCAACGCCTTATGGGTGTCCTCTGTAAGATTCCCCCCCCCCAAGTTTATATTGTAGTCAGAATTTTATTATTACTAATGAACGATCACATACCTATTGTTTTTTAGTTTTAATGCATTTTTGTCTTGGAATTTCTTAATCGGCGGAAAGAAAGTTATTCCCTAATCAGTCGAGTTACTTAATTGCTTAAGATAACTTGCCGCAGGCACGTTTTAAAATCGTCCTGTAGGTATAAAGGACACCTACTCGCTTTTAGTCTTGTTCTACCTAATCTCTGAGGTATGGAAATAAATGTTTCCTATTTCAGCAGTTAGCTATTAAGAATGTAAGATATATCGGCTAATTTGAATATATCGTGGCCAATTAAGACTCCTCGAAATTTGTATGTGGCGTAAGAGTAGAAAAACACGAAAAACAGTAAAATTAATATAAAGTAGCGATACCAGGTGCTTGTTCGAAACTTCTGGTGATTATTTATAGTTGAGCTAATTGGTATCTCGGAGGCCGAAACGACCACTGGAATGCCTAAAAACGGGAGCTCCTTTTTTAATTTATTTAATTGAACTAATCTGTCCACTTCTGTATTCATCATTAATTAACACATTGGCAATTTGAATAAAATAACCATTATATGTGATTGGAAAATGCTGTAGATTAGTTTCTGTAAATTAGTCTAAAGTGATAGCGTTCCAAATTTTAACAATTTTTGCCTCTTTTCTCACGCTTAGGCTTCCGAAACTTGATACTTAATATCGGACGATTCAATGATAAAAATTTTAACGGCGACCAGTGTAAGCTTAAAATGTGTGTTTACCAACAATTCTTTGGTTGCTTTATGCTATTTGGTACGAAAGAGGTCGGCTTCAGAACGAAAAACGCAAAAAACCTCAACATTTTCGCATTTTTTTCAGTTTTTCGCTTATATATCGAAGACTATGCATTTTTCGAAGATTACCATTCTATGCAAAATTAAAGTAGACAAAATTTCTTACAAAATTCACTGGTCAACTTTGATTTTCTGACGAGAGGTATCGGCGCTAGAGCGCGCTAAAAAACGGCGTTTTTTTGGACCTTCTGCGAAAATGTCAAAAACGTCCACCCCAACAACTCGAAAATAAACATGTTATCAACAAAAACCCTTATACCACGTGAAAGTACATTAAATTTCCTACAAGAGGCGTCTCTAACATTCATTTTTCTCATAAGGAGGGAGGGAGCAAAGCGAAAATTACGAAAAATGCCTTCTGCGCCCTACAACCAAAACGGTCCCTCCCACCTGTCTATCTCTCATCGGCACTATACTTTCGATGTATTACGCTCGAAAGAGGTTGTTTTGAATGAATTGATGGCAAAGCATTTTTGATGAAAACATCAACAAATTTTATTTACAACATGTTAGGTACACGACACTGAATATAAAGCTGAATTTGAAATCTGTATGTATTAATGTACATGTGTCATGAAGTGAGGGAAAGTTGAACCCAGGATTGCGTCATCACTTCGAGGGGGTTCTTCATCTGGAAAAGAAAGAAGGCATTTAGTGTTAGAACAAGGTTACAAAAACAGATAAGTTGTAGTGAACTGTCGATGTACGACGAAATACCTGATGTCATGTGCGCAGTTATTTTAGTCATCCCCATTTGGTTGTTGGTGGCCCAGGCCATGTCTTAGGTGCAGGTGAAGGCTCTTGGGCAATGGAACGTCCAGGCAAAGAGTTAGGGGCTGTGGAAAGTACGGGCTGAACAGTGAGTTGTTGCTGTTCTTCAACTGAAAAAATTGTAATTGAATGATTAATGATATTATAGATAAAAATTGACTAGTAAAGATGCATAATGCTGCGAAATATTACATCAATTAATACCTTCTGTTGCCTCAGCTGCTTCAGACAGTGGTACTGCTAGGGGCGCGTCCAGGTCGTCTCCCTCTTCTGAATTTTGCAGCATTATGCATCTTTACTAATCAATTTCTCTCTATAGTCTATAATAATCATTAATCATTCATTTACAATATTTCAGAAGAAAGAACAGGAACAACTCAACTGTTCAGCCTGGACCTTCCCACAGCCCCTGACCCTTTGCCTGGACCTTCCATTGCCCAAGACAATTTCACCTGGACCTTCTAGTGTCCAAAAAACATTGCCTAATGTATTAGTTTCAATATAAGCTCACAAGCTCTAAATCTCAATCTCATATTTCGTGATTGTGTTTTTTTTATATGCATTATTTTTTGAGAAGTAAATGTAATGAAAACGTTGACATGTTCAGGAGTATGATTCGTGGTGGTCTAGTGGTTAGAGCGCTATAGCATATAGAGTATAAGGTTTTCATTACTCAGGTTGATAATTAAAAAATTGTTACAAATTAGTATTATTGCCTACTTTACAGAAATGATAATATATTGGTCATAAATATTGCAAAAGTTCATTACGGTAAAAAACTGCATTACAAAAAGTCAAAACTTATTTGACACAATAAAGTCAAATTATTTTGGATTTCCATTCAGAAAAGGGACGTCTTTAAAGAAAGTAAACGCCGCGGATTTTCTTTAAAAACATCCCTTTCCTGACGGGGTGACGGGAAACCTGAAAGAACGCATCGAAAGCAAAATTCCATGCATGTGTTGGAATGCGCATGAAATCGGCTTTCACTATGCGCAAACGAATACCAGTGCGATTCAGCACACCAACGAGCTGTAATGGATTTACGTTTCCCGGACGCTTCAGGGATTATGTCAGATTACGGTGTCGGGAAGGAAGACAGAAATCAAAAATTTAGCCTAGTACTTACACTATGCGAATATTACAAACATAGGTGTGCAATGTAACTGAAGTTATGTGCTCGTTTGAGTGGATCTTCTCCAAAAGAACCATAAAATTATTTTATGTTCCTTTTATTCCTTTATTTAATTACCGTTTAATAACGCGTTTAAAGTATATTTTTGTATAACATTAATAATTAAGCAAAAATAATTAGGACACGAGTTGAGTATACGGAAAACAAGCCAAATTAACAAAAAATCATATCTTCAGCGTTGTAATTATGAACTACACGTTAACATTAGAAAATTAGTGAACTAATTATATTCCTCTAATTTCTTGTATTTCATAGTAGGTATCTACTGTCGCATATACAGGGTGTTCCATAGTATAGGTAGAGAATTGAATATGGCAAATTTTTTACTTTAGATACTTTAAAAACTGTTTTCGAAAGTAGGTAGTAATTTGAAATTTCATGGATCGAAATGAAATTACGAAATCATCATTATACATACAGAAATCTTAAAGTGCGTAGGCCAAGAGGTTTATTTAAACTAGTTGACTGAGTATACCAGAGAGGTGAGTTTTCGGAGGATTACAAAAAGAAAAGGTGTAGTTAGAAGCGAAAATTTTAGAACGATTATGACAGTAGGTCGGTATTAGACAGTTGGGGAAAAGAGAAACGTATACAGAAGACAATAAGAATAGGAGAGATATGACACAAAAGATTAGTTAGCGACATATTAGAGGTGTACACAGAAACAAAATGAGGCAGGGGATACTCAGATTATACCTACTACTGTTTTCAGATAGTTGGGATCTGGGGATGTTCTACTTTTTGAAAAATGCCTAGATTAGTCCAGGGTAGGAAAGGATATGGATGTACATGTATAGATGTACCTATCCAATTAGCCTTCGGACTCAAAACGGTAAAAAATATGATCACTTTGGAACGAATGCAGGTACTTATATACAATTCATGATTTTGCTACGGACTGAAATCAAGCAGACGGGACGGCCAGGATGATTCATATAATACTTGTGGCAAACGTGTAATAAATAATACACTATACATATGAAACCAATTTAATGGTCAGATGTGAAGTGTATAATGATAATTAAACTGACTGAACTGAGAGCAACTAATTGTATGATATTAACATGGTAATTAGAGAAACAAGATTATCAACTTGCGATGAGAATAATATGGCGGTTTGAAGCTTAGGCTCGTGACAGCTTATAATGAGTGTAGTTTTTACTAAAACCAAACAGGATATTGCAGTATGAGGGCAATTAGCTCCTCATGAGCCATGCCGCTCCGCCAGACATTCCTTAAAAGCAAAACTAATAATTATACATAATTACAACGTACATGTCTGTTTGCTACTGTAAGTAATCCCAATTTTAAATTTTGTTTCAGATACAAATGGCGAAGGTCCGAAATTAAAGTGTAATCTTAGAAAGCACAAGCCAAATCGGAAGCCTAGAACTCCCTTTACTACTCAGCAACTGTTGGCTTTGGAGAAGAAATTTAGAGACAAGCAGTATCTTAGTATAGCTGAAAGGGCGGAATTCTCCAGTTCTTTAAGATTGACAGAAACACAGGTAATTCGAATATTCCAAACAACTTACGAATATTATAAAAAAGATTCTTGTTTATTTTGTTCAGCAAATTAAGTAAAATGTATTTTGTTTCAGGTGAAAATTTGGTTTCAAAATAGAAGAGCAAAAGCAAAACGTTTACAAGAGGCAGAATTAGAAAAACTGAAGATGGCGTCGCTGTCTCGTCACCCCCACCACCCTTTATATCCACATCCTGCGCTTCAAGGATATTTCTCTCCGGGCGCTCATCCTTTGGCGTCGCTGTTAGGGGCGCGACCACCTATGGCACCTATTGGTCTCATTCCACAAGCACCCCCACCGCATTTGACGTCGACACAGGGTACGATGCGATCTCCGAGTCCGCACATGTCATAAAATGTAAATATATAGTAGCGAAAACAATTATTAGTGCAACACATTTGTGATTTTCCAGATTTATTTATTTCTGTTGAACAGTTCATTTCTTGTTTGGTTAGCCATCGGTCAACAATTAATGTTAAACTTTGTATTCCGTTACACAAATCGTTCGTACTTAAGATCATTTATCAACCCAGGAGGTAATATTTAACTGTAATTGTGCAATGTGCAGTCACTGCTAATATTATCACTGCTGGACTTCTGACTTTCCGGTCTGTAAACGAGTATTTTCAAATTTATTGTTGGGGATTTATGGTTTATCGTTTCATACAAAGTAAAAACGCAACGCACAAATTGTTTTAATTAATTTAATATATCAATTATTTATATATTCAAATAGAACATTTCCTTTTGTATAATACGGATATTAAAAAATAACTATTAATTTTGAAACATAGAGATTAATTATTGGTACAAAGATAAACAGTCCTCTCTGCTGTAGGTCCATAAATATTTTTTAATTCGATAAATAATTCCATTAGTGGTTCCAGTAAGCCATTACTGCACGGACTATAGGAATCTGGGACATTTTTAATCGCGATAACCTTTTTTATCTCGGCACAGCAAACTCTGATCTTTATACCCTATTATAATTAATAATTAACACTAACTTGAAAAACAAGGCTATATTAACTGCTTCTTCAAATTACTCACTGTTGCCAATCTGCGTAATTAATTTATCGAATTGAAACTGTTATCTATTTCAAATTACCCATAAATCGCGTAGTTTTTTTCTAGTTTATATCATATTTTTAAATATTAGCATCAAACAAATCGCATTACGTCAGTATCACCTTGTCAACAATTAATGCTGACCATTAGCGACTTATATATTAAATATTTGATAAAGAAATTAGCACCCAGAACCGTCCATTTTAAAGTAGCAATCCATAATGTTTGAAAATTTGCAAGTATTACCTCACTACAGTCTGATTATATAGCCTTATATTTTAAAAACCTTTTCGAACACAATATTTTGAGGCAAAGTACAGCAAAACTTTCAAAAAATTATAATTCACAAGTCTGGGATCTTTCGCCAAAAATTATTTCAGTTTATACTCGAAATTGGAAATTCAAACATCTTTTACGCACTGTATATGTAGAAATACAAAATATTACTCTTTGTATTCCTATCTGCGACTCTAGTATGTCGCGAACCACTCTTTCATGTCTCAGAAGCTGTCCTACCATCCTATCTTTCTTATTTTTTATTGTCTTCCATGCCTTTCGCTTTTCCCCACCTTTTTCTTATACCTCCCTATTGCTAACCTTCACTATCCACGGTATCGTCATCATGCGCTTGAAGCACCCCATTTCAAACGCTTCTATCGTTGATTGAGGGAATTCCCTCAATCAACGCTTCTATTCTTTTAGATCCGCTTCTCTTATTGTCCAAGTCTTGCACCCGTATAGTGCCGTACCTCATACATACATGTCTACCACTTTTCTACACTAACTGTTCCCGAGCATAACAGTTGTTGTTTTTTGTTAAACGTAACTCGATCCGGCGCTATTCTTTGTTTTATATCTTCAGTGCTCCTACCATCAAGAGTTATTTGACTTCCTAAATAGGTAAATAGCAGACATCCGGGACTTCCTTTATCTTCTCATTTCCTGTTTGTATTTTAATTTTAGTTCTATTTTCACGCTCTCTATATACCAAAATATTGGTGTTCTTATTATTGATTTTCTTTCAAAACTGCTTTCATTTCATTCAGGGCCATTCCTAATTCTTCTTTGCTAGATACTAACACTGCTCTATCATCCGCAAATCTGAGCATGTTAGTAGTTTGACCCTGTACATTACACCGAAATATAGGATGGATTAAACCAAAGGTCTTGTTTCATTCGCACTCAACTTAATGATTTCCCCAAAATATTCGAATATGGCCGAAAATTGTTGCCGAGATGTTAATAGCTAAAATTTAAGACTTCGTACCTACATCTTAACATGGCTAATCACAGTCAGGTATATACCCCCAATAGCATTCTTGATGCTTGTAGAAACTTAAATAACGTCTACGTGTGCAATGTGCATCATAATAAGGTTCGAAGACTGGATGGACGCGTACCTGCATTCTCTTCTATCCCGCCAATTCATAAATGCCCAGTTCGGACCTAAAATATTTAGGTCTTCTATCGAAAATCCATAAAATGTTTAAGAAATTTTTCTGGTAAAAAATTATTAGATTTTAAAAGAGACAAGACACGATATTTATTCAGTAAACGTCAAAATTTAAAAGTTGCCTGTAACATTTGAATATACCCGTGCGATTTTCATTTACCTATAGCGCACAGCTACGATTACAGCCAACGCAATTGTCAACTTTCGCACCTACTTAGTTGTATGCAACGTGTCTCTTTCTTAGGGGGTCGTGGGAAAAAAACTTTAATTGGATCCTAAACTAGTGTAAATATAAAATCGTTAAATTAGACCGACTATACTTGCTTACTTTCTGTATCTGGTGGAGTGTGTATTTAAGTTGCGGCAGAAATATTTTATGTAGTAATTATTATCTAATAGTGATATACAGAGTATACAGAGTGTGTAAAGATACAAAACAACAATTTTGCAAAATTAAAATTTTTTGAAATCAACATGTTTAAAACAGTTAAATAAAAAATCATAAAAGTAGAAGCAGAAAAGTCTTATAATGGTTTTTTTTCAGATGAGCGTTCCTGCGTACATTGGGGCCAAAACATAGATTTTTCGTTTTTTTTATTTTCAGTTTCAATTTAGTCAAAAACCATACCATCGAAAAACTATAAAAATTTTTGCTTTGAATTTTTAAGGCCTTTAATTTTCGAATTTCAAAAATGTGATTTCCATATAATTTTCTTTTTGCACTTCCCATCATTGCTGAAATTTCGTGTTGTCAATGGTATTCTTTTTTCATGAACCAGCTTTTATCAAGAATATACTTTTCAGAAAAGAGAAATTTGTCATAAAAAAATTTTCCGTATATGTGGCCAACTTTCTGTCTGTCATTGTATATAGGTTGGTCTATTTTAAAATGTAAATTTGGGTTCATTTCCGGAAAAGCCGAAGTGTTAGAAACATTTAAATTTGTCCAATCCGAATATGTAATAAGATTTACATATGTGTATTACTTACACGTTTCCCCATATTTCAAGTTGATATCTTAAAAAACCAGCTTGATTTCGCGGTCACCTGATGGTAATTACAGGGTGACCCAAATTTAGCGTGCAATATTTTACCATCGTGTTTCTGGTCAAAAATAAGACAAAATGATCCTATAAGCGTATACGGAAATATACGTCGCAAGCGAACTATTAGCTTTCTAAAAGAGAAAACCTGAGGACGTTTTCTTCTAAATATCTTCGAAACAAGTCCAGTTAAAGTCATGAAATAATGGAATGTGTAAGTACCAAATGCTAAATCCTTTGCTGTAAACATACTTTTTAAAATTTAACAGGGGCGTCTCAAAGCTGGGGGTGGCGGAGGTAAGATTTACCCCAACTTTTTTTAGAGCATGTCGTTTTCAATTTTTCCGTAAAAATTTGCAACTTCGGGGTTTTTTTCAAAAAAATATGCTCTTGTCTCGTTTAAGTATACAAACGAAGTTCTCCACTTCTTGTAGGAATTTTTTGGGCATGCAGCGAAATTTTTGAATCGATTGTGCTCGATAACGGTGCCTCCAATCAAAACAAAACAGGAGCACATTTTTTTTGCAAAAAACTCTGAAGTTGCAAATGTTTATGGAAAAATTGAAAATGTCATGCTCCGCCACCCCCAGATTTGAGACGCCCCTGTTAAATTTTAAAAATTATGTTTCCACCAAAAGATTCAGCAATTGGTACTTACACATTCCATCAAATTTCATAATTTTAACTGGACTTGTTTCGAAGATACTTAGAAGAAAACGTCGTCAGGCATTCTCTTTTAGAAAGCTATAGCTCCCTTGGGAAGCATATTTCGGTATAAGCTTATAGGAATTTCTTGTCTTAATTTTGACCACAGAACACGCGGGTTAAATATTGCACGCTAATTTCGGGACACCCTGTATAGAAGTAATACTTACACAATGCTGCCCAGCGACAGAACAAAGGTGATTTTAAGTCGAAATTACGACTGATCGAGTTTCGGATGTCATGTTCATAAAATATTTCTCCCTGCCATCATGTCCAGGGTAGGCCTGGGAAAGTTTATTGATATAACAATATCGATATTTTTTAACGGGTATCGATATTAAACATTTGATATCGCCCAACACTAGTCGCGGGGCACTATGTTTAGCACTGGGTGCAAGCCTGAAAATTAAGTACTTAATAGTGCTCTAGGAGGTAACTTAATTTTATTAAGATGGTTTTAAACTTGTGCCAGTTTTTATTAAATATAATTTGATGTTTTGTGAAATATTGGCCAAGAAAATATTTTTAAAATCTCGCTTTTTTGGGAAATTATATACATATAAAGAATCGAACTATAAATATGATAGATATTGAATTTATAAGACTACCTACTATGCGTACTATCAATAATTATTGTATAGGTAACATATAGTCAATTTGTTAATGCATTTTCGGTAATTTTCTTTCCATAGTCAGAGAATGTTTTCATTATGTTATTATCTTCAATAATGAAAACATTCATGTACCTACATATAGAAATAAATAGGTTTTATTGCAATTAAGCTATGATATTATAGGTACCAAATATAAGTTATTATTTGTCGGATGAAATTAACTACCTAACTAAATGATACTTGGTATGCAAGCTCAGATAACTGAAAGCGCAAAGCTCGTCCACAATTCATTATGGCAACAACGGCAATATTTTGCCCGCTTAAGCCGCCGATGCAGGCATTCGGACTGGATTTATTAAGCTACTTAATTGTTATTTTCGGCCAAGCACCGACCATAACGGTGCAATATTAATTTTATTTTAGCAATTAGTGGCTCCGAATGCCCAATTTCATACGTGTGTAATTTGCTCAGTTGCTTGTTATAAATACCAAAATAATCAAGATTTTAACGAAGCGTTTGAGGATAATTGTTTTAGGATGCTCTAGTAATTATAGTTCCTTATTTCTTCTAAATTTGAACACCCATAATGTGAAGTGAGGTTCAAGCATATTCACTCGTATAATTCAATTACTTTGCCGTTTATTTCTATTTTGGCTATTAGGTGTAATGTGTTTAGGATTTTTTGTGCACGTTTTAATGGGCAATTTCACGTTTATAAACGACAGCCACCCATAAAGTGCTGCCAACATAAAAAGAATAAGTATGAAACACCTTCCTTCTTGCAAACTCAATTACGATCATTATTTATATACTTCATAAAGTATCCTAAATTCGGATTACAGTCAGAAGTAAATCGGTGTACATTTTAAATAGATTTTGCCTACTCATTAAGTAAATAGAAAAATTCTTGATTTATTGACAAATTCGTAGAACGTATACTTTGATCTTTAAAAAGTAATTAAAATTATCGTTAATAAAGTTATCGAGTATGTGGTGGGTCATTCAAAACATACAATTTGCAATTAATTTCAGTACAGATAATCAGATTATGCGTCAGTTCTATAATTAGACACATATTTTTGTGGTCATTTGCATAATTTGATCGAACAAAAAAGAAAATGATTGTCAGGAATAATTACAATATCCAAAATTATTAGTAATTTAATATTAATTTATAGAATGTAGTTTAATAGACCGGAAAGTCATAATTTAAAATTTAAACCTGATTAAGAGAATTATTATTAATATACTGCTTATCGCAACACGTGGATATGAAATCGTTGCACGTTCCTATTTTTCTGATAATTGAAACCTATAACAACTTCTCTTGAACTAGAGGTAAAAGCTACAATCAATTTCGGAGCTGTTCTATTACAGACTTTTCTTTTAACTTGTGTATCTTAAGAGACGTACGATTTCTTGCTAGATATAAAATATGTGTATGTAAATATTGTAAATAATTGTATCCATGTGATGATTGTTTTTTGTAAAAACGGACATGTACAGGTGATAGTATAAGAAATATTAATGTTAAAAAGTAAGGATAGCGATTATAATGAGAATGCGTGGTGTCATGTAATTGTGAAAAAATATGTTCTGAAGTGAATTTTTATATTGTACTTATTATATGTCCCAAACTGTACAAAGTAGAGTATTGATTGTATGTATAGATTTAGGTATAGGTACTTATTTAAAAGACATGAACTATGAACTCGATGAATTAAACCATCAAATATTGAGAAGCTTTTCATTCACTCTCCATTCAGAACTTTACTTCTGAATATCCATATTCCACGGAAAATTAAATTATGTACCTATACATACCTAAAAGTTAAGGATATTTAAGTATAAATAATCCTCACCAAATTCTGATTTTTATAAAAGGCATGTCTTGTAGTGTAGATGGTAAGAAATCCATAAAAGAAGGTAAGTGTCAGTACATTCCAGAAGCTGATGACAACTTTTTAAAAATATTTTATTCACGAACGAGATTTCGTTTTACTATGTGGACACCATCATGATCCACAAACTGTTCAATATGAGTTCAAAAAAGTGAAAAGCTGAATGTACAAGTTCGAGTGCAGTAACTCTAGCGATGAAAGTCTGGAGCGGAATTTTAGGTAATACTAAAAACTACATAATAAAGTTAGTTTCAATTTTCAGGAAATTTTGTTCCAACAAGATAGCTGTCCAACTTATAATGATGTCTGTGTAGGGTTACCAACCGTACTCTTTAAAGAGTACAATAGTGCTCTTTTAAAGGGACAAATAATTAGTACCTACTCTTACTTTTTTGTTTTGAACCAATAGTGTACTTTCTTCTGATAATTAGAAAAAACTGGGTGGGTGGTCTCCACGCGCGATAAAAGTGAAACTTGAACGTTATTAGAGGAATTAAAAATTTGTAGGGTAAACAGATGATTGGAGTGTATGCATTTATGAGTTTCAAATATATCTTTATTCATCAACTTCCATGTCTTCACTCAACTCTAAAACTGAAATGATAGGTCTATGTGCGGTTTGATTTTCTCTAAAAACAAAAAAACAAAAAAAAAACAAAAAAATGTCAAATATTTTTTATCTTTTTACCCGTTTTTCATAAATCTTGACAAAGCCCCACAACTTGGACGAAACGTCAATATTATAATATAGTTATACAGTTATTTATTTACTACATGCCAGAAATTCACGAAATTTAAAAAATTAAAATTTGAACTGGCACAAATTAAGCAAGACTATTTTAAACGTTTATTCTAATTTTCCTAACGCTGGAATATACTGATTATTAATTTATAGACTACCAATCGCACTTCGAATACACAAGTCGATAATAAATATTGTCCGTATTAAAATAATAATATGGTGTCACGAGAACTGAAACGCTGTGTCCTCGCCGTACTGACGCTTGCTTGAGAGAAACAGCGCGAAGCATGAGACAGAGCGTGGCTAAAGAGTGGGGCGTTCGATATTCCTTTTCTCCACTGCCCGTTTTCTCAGGCTCCTCCCCTCCATTCGTTTCACTTTTCGTGACGCTCGCATTTGCCAACACAGGAACTTACTCCACCGAGACAAAAGAAGTTTCACTTCAAAAATACGTCAGAAAAAACCTTTACAAAGCGAATAAAAAGATTATATTGTGATCTGTAAACCAAACTCACAGCAATACTATCTTACGATAAGAGGTACATATGTATAGTATAGGTACCTCATGCTAATCGTTTATAGTTGTTTTTTGTTTGTCTGATTTTCGAATTAATATAAAACAAATCGGAAAGTTTGAGTTTTTTGGCACCAAAATCTTTTTCAAAAAATTTTCTGCAGAGAAGTCCCCATCCCGACGTGGAGTCAGTAGTCCCCACGGTGCCTTTTCTGTTCTTCCTCAATTACTTTCAACTGTCCTCTTTTGTTAGTGTGTAACTGTTTACCTTGAATAAAAATTTTCTTGACTTGACAGTTAACACTTAAATTATAATAGCAATAACAAATTGTGGTCATGATATGAAGTTGTTCCGCATTAATTTATGATGATAACAAAAATAATGGTCGCATCAAAACACACTTCTAGGGTCTGCAAAGTCATATTATAAATAAGAAAAAGAAGTCGCTTGATAAATTATGAAAAATATTACAATAAAGGAGTAGTGAAGCTGCTCCGGTACATCGGCAGTCTTTTGTTAATCAGCGCTCATCAGGGTTTAGGTTTGGTTGGGTGGTCGGATATTAAAAACCTTTCCATATGCCACGATGAGTTTCACTCCCTTCGTCAACCTTCCTAGCCAGCGTGGGGTTGTAAGGCTTACATTGCCATTGGAAGGGGGGGCTTGTCAGTCGAGTAATAGTTATAAGGCCGTTTAGGCTAAAGCCAAAACGGTTCAACAAGTTCTCTTCTAAAATAATACAAAATCCTTAGATTAGGCGTTAATAGGTACATACATAGGCGCAAAACAAAATGTTGTAAAAACGTTAATTTTTCTACTTCAGCATTAAAGAATAAGAGATAATGTCCTAAACAAAATACGTACCTATCCCTTTTTTCTGAAAGAATATAACCACGATGGAATGTACAATAAGTGTTCGAACGAGCGCGGCCAGCGTGGAACCTTTTCGTTTTCCGGGCGGCTAGAGAGAGAGAGAATACTCAGCCGGGTGATTGCGTAGAGCATTGGGCTTTTAGAACTTATGGTTTTTATTTTCTAACACTCGGTTTTGTTAACGTTGACAGTGTATTTTTAATGAAAATATTACTACCAAGAACAAGCCTAATGATGGCCAACGCAATAAATAGTATCTAGAGATTATGCCGTACATAGAATCTATTATTAATGTGGTATAGGTAATGCATATAAAATTGTTTTAGGCAGGTACTTTTAGGACTTTTAGGCTGGTACAAAGCAAAAGCATGAAATCTGTTTTTATGGGGCAGGATGCACGAGTACAGTACATAATTTCCAGCTGCAGTATGAAAAATGGCGATTTCTTGGAATGTGCTCGGGGCGCGGGAAATTTACTCGAAATTCGGGACTGACCCGCCAAAATCTGATAGGCACGAACGCGCCAGTACAAAGTCATCTGGTTGCATGCCCTTCAATTGTAGAGAATCACTAAATACCGAAATTATGAATCAAGAAAAAATTACCAATGTTTACAAAATACTGAGTGTCCAGTGGCGGCTCATAATGAAGGGCTCTAGGGAGCCGCATTCTTAAAAATTTCCAAAAGAAAATTAAACAAAATCACCTACCGAATTTTCATCCTTTATAACTAAGCATAATAAAATATAACTTTTGTTCTTATTTTGTGTATCTACCTTACACCTATGATTGTCGTGCGCGTTCAGCCCTAGGCCGAATATTCAGTCGGTAGACCAACCCAGTCTTACTGCTCGAATGAGGAGCTTGAACGCGATGCGCGGACTACAGAAAAGACTGGCGATTATCAGGGACGAGTCTAGTTTGCCTGCAGAGATATCACACTAGTGCCGTACTTACTTCGTTCGATGTCCCATTGGGGCGGCCCCGGTCTTCGGCCGAATATATGTGTATACAGTATGGTAGTATAAGAGAAGTATAGTATAGGAGGAGAAGAAATATGTGTTTCAAGCAGTATCTGACATGACGAGGTGGATAGCGCATCGGTTTAGTGATTACTTTTTTGGTGCTGTGTCTATGCTTGCAGCGGTTGGTTGTCGCTTTTTATTGTGCTGTCCCAATTTTTAATAAATAAAAATAAAAATGCTATAATGCTATAATAATAGTACGTTGCCAACACTGAAAACTGCAATAAGAACTAATTTCGATAAAATATTCCCAAGTACTTACTTACAATCCTCAATCTTCGGCTGCGCTCATCGTGATCGGTACCTACTACTCGTTTGCTCTCGTCCGTACTTTTTGATAATGTCTGGACGAACTTTAAGAATTACTTTGTAACATATGTAGGTCCCTCTATTCCAACTTTTTAGTTAGATATAGGACAAATTTGAAAACCGTTTGCACAAATTATTATCCTTACAAAATTGATTATCGTGCCCCACCTGAAACACAAAAGTCTTCGATCTGCTGCCGTAACCACATTCGCACCTCACTTTGAATCTCGTCATCATCCGCGAAACGTTTGCCACCGTAGTGAGTTTTTAGCAGACCAGACAGGCGGAAATCATCACATCACTTTTTGAGAATCCCGAGAAGAGTCCTAAAACACTATACTTTAACTGCTGATGGTACCTATAACCTAGAATAATTTTTTGGCCGACAGTGAAGAAGGGTGTTTCCAAATCTAAAATATGTTTTGGCCGACTGTGAAGAACGATGCTTCTAATGCGATGAAGCATGCTTTTATTTCGATTGGTAGTGATGCACCATGATTCGTCCCCAGAAACAATGTAGTTTCGCATATATTTTCCTGCTATTTTTATCTGCTTGTCGAAAAAGAGACATATGACTGTTCGGTTTATTTTGTTTTTCACGGTCAGTTGTATGAGCACACTTTTCAGAAATCCAAGTGATCATGCACTGTGCTGTAGGCTAAACCACGAGAACACCCTGTTGAAGTTGTCATAACCCCGCTCTTTACTAGGCCGTCAGTTCGGTTCATTTTCACCTTCCACACATTTGTTTCTGTTCAAGTCACGCTTCAGCTTTTGAAGGTCTTTGAGATAGTTTATCGACCCAGTTGTTGTGTGCCTCCTTTAGCAACAATTACTTCTCACCACATAAAGAGGAAACGTTTCGTTTATGGATATCGATCGCTCAAAGGCTTTTGCCAACAAATAACGCACAGCAGCACATTGTTATTTGGTCATACACGCCGCAATCTGAGCTCCTTAAGAATCCGACAAACCCCTTCAAAATGAACCTGAAAACCGACTTCGTAGTTCTACGCTCATTTCTAAACGGTGAAAATTGAAGTGTTGAATTTTGGATAGTTTATAAACGAAAGTTTATTTTAGGTTTATATAGAAAGAAAATTTAAAAATGTAATCTTAGAAAGTGTCAGTTCACTCATGAAATTTACCATTTTCACGCGTGCATAGCGCCAAGAGATTTACAGTTTTCGAAAAATTGTTCCTATAGAGACATAAAATATACCTTCTTCTACCATATCAGGCGTTCGTGTTGCTAAATTTACTAGGATGAAGGTTTAATCATAGTATAGCGAAAGCACTACAAACGCAAAATATGCCTTGGTACGTGCTGTCGCGCCGCTCCGTATCGAGTGAGCGTAAACTCAGAGCGGCGTTGTCACATTTACTAGGTACCAAAAGCGCGGGTTTTGAATAAAAGCGGCTAGCCCCTGATCCACACTATCGTATCCTCGGTCGAATAATATTTATATGGAACCGAATACTAGTTATACCTTATACTTAGGTTTAAGTACTTCGTTAGTCAAAGCTGCATGCAGCGGCGACGGTAGGTAGGGAGTATCGCATAGAACTGGTAATTTGGTATGCTTAGCCCGGATAGGATCGGCTTCCGTAGAGCTTGGTTTTGAGGTTGTTTTTACATTATCCTTTTTGCAAAAAATGCGTGTGTTTGGTGCGAGAGGGCAACTAAGGGCTTTGTTTAAAATGCGTGTGTCAACTGTGCGGTCTATTTTAAAAAGTTTCCGTCCATGTTCGGCTCCGTAAGTAATATTGAGGATACGATAGTGTGGATCAGGGGCTAGCCGCTTGTGTTTTGAATGCGTGTTGGTTTTGTGTCAGTCAGCAGCAGTCGCTTGCTCACTTGTTCAGTTTAGCGTGGCGGTCTAGTTGTTATGGCATGGAACAGCAGACCAAAATACGACAAAATGGGTACTGAGTAAGATGTAGAAATTTTGCACATCAAATTTAAAGAAAATGGTTTTGTGTTTGAATTAGAAGTTCAGTCTTCTGACGAAAATTGGATCTTGATACACGAAAACACGAATATCCTTGCATCAAGAACAATTATATCAATGCAAGTAATTACCAAACAACAATACAATTTCTTCATCGCTGTCACTAATAGATGAGGGAAGGAAAACGTTAGATACTTAATACAAAATTTATTTATCCACATTCTTATCTAGTGCTTCAACTTATAAATAAACGCCATGCGCGCCGCCATATTGCTCTAAATCTCGCACGACCCCAAGTGGCTCTTGCGAACATTGTTGCACTGTGTGCAAAATTGACTGCACAAATTTTAAAACCCGAACAAAAACATCGGTGTAGTGTTGAATCGAATTTACCAGTGGAACATGCACAGTCGGTGCATACCCAATGCGCACTAGTTCTTCCAGTGCAAGACGCTATCAGTCTCGTTCTTAGTTGCAATAAGCAGGGCACTCAGAAGAATTTGATATGCAATACATTTTCTGTTTCATTTTTAACTGTATTAGGTATATCAAAAAACATTTAATCGTATTTCTTTACCATTGTCTTTGTTACGCCACTGCTGACCACACAAGTAATTTATTTCTATAGAATAAATTTCAAATTTATCTTCTTACAAGCTCATTATATTGCAGCGAGTCACAGTTATTTCCAGATTGCCGAAAGGTCGTTTCAACACGTGAAATCAATAGAAGGTCGAAAGTGTTAGGTATAAGTTGAAAATAATATCACAACGATCGCTTGTAGGGGGGTAAATAAAAGCCAAACAGCTGCGGTGTAAAGGGGTCTCCCATGGTACAGAATGGGGCCTTAATTGGACCCCCGTCGTTAAACGGGACCCCCCGCACACAGCTTTACCCGCGCTTGTAATCTGGGGACACGAAGAAAAGTCCACGTTTTGATTTTATGTCCACAATTTTATGTGTAATAAATTGTAAAATTAATTATATTTGTTGACGTATTTATCTATATTAATTTAATTTTACGTATTTGCCGACTTGAAGATGACAACGATTTAGATTTTTTCTTAATTTCCACGCTTTGGAATCTTAAAGAAAAAAACATAAATAATAAGGGAAAGCAACTGGATTCCAACTTATTAATTTGATATGGGTCACTCTTGCTTCTGAATAGTTTCACTTTCATTTATGGAAACTCGGGACCGTCAACTGGGTAGGCATCTACACGCCCTGCAAAATTAGATAGGTAAGCGTACTTAGTTCTAATAGGGAGGTTCGGAGAAAAATAAGATATCTATTTTTGGCATGAAAATGAAAGAAAATTGTTATTGTAATTGATTTACGGCGAAATTTTTTTTCTAAAAAAATTTTTTGCGGCGTAGGTAATAAGCGAAAAAAAATAGTTTATCACGCCCACATGGTAGTTCGCTTTGTTATTGGTTTGATGTCAGAGATTCGTAAGGCACTCCTCCCACTTCTCTTGAAGTGCCCGTGAAGCGGTACCTATCTCATAACATACTTATTGGGACTATTTCGAGCGTGAATTTTTAAAGTAAGGTGTCAAGGAAACATAAAACAAAGACAAAATAATCGATATAATGATGCAACAAGGGTATCAAAAGTCCGATTCACATAATTTGCCATATTTATGTAGTAGGTAAATGTCCCGGTAAATGTGGAAATGGTGTGTGATTCTTGCATCTAACCCCAATTTCATTCAACCTCAAAACAGTAGTGTAAAGGCAGACCGGTATAAGTAAAACAAAGTCAATAATTTATTAACTGTACATGCCTTTTATAATTCAGTATAAGTAGGTATGTAGATTGTAGATACCTGCTTACTTCTGTTTGTAAAATAGGTACCTACCTATATTCTCTAATACAATACAATAAATACCTACTCATTTATGTAGGTATGTATACCTAAGTGATTGACAAGTTATCAAGTTAACAGTTTTATAACGGATTGGAAATTTTTGAAAAAAACTGAAACAAATACAACTCACGCGAATCAAAAAACTACGCTACGTAAGTACTAGGTACTTGTTTAACAAAAAGAAACAACTGCTATATTCTGGAACGGATAATGTAGAAACTCGGAAGAGACTCTTAAAGACGCATGTATGGAGTACGAAATTATACCTATGGGTGCGAAACTTGGACAATGGGAGAAGCGGATTGAAAAAGAGTAGAAGCGTTTGAAATGTGATGCTACAGACGGGTGTTGAAGACCACCGTGGATAGACAAGTTAGCAATAAGGAGGAATTAGAAAGAGTTGGGGAAAAGGGAAAAGTATGGAAGACAATAAAGAATAGGTTATAGGACCGTAAGATGGTAGGACACCTTCTGAGACACAAAGGAATAGTTCGCGACATACTAGAGTCAGAGATAGGAATAAAGAGGTAGAGGTTGGAGCAGATTAGACTACTGCTCTCAAATAGTTGGGGATGTAGAATGTTCTACTTTTACGGAAATGCGTAGCCTAGCTCAGGGAAAAGATGGAGGTACGCGTCCTACCAGTCTTCGAAAGAGAACTTTATGATGACGTACTATTTAATTATTATTGTAAAATACCTAGTTAATAAAATTTCCTTTTTTAGTTCAGGGAGCGATTCAGTATTTGGCTCCGTCATGCTCCTAGCATCCTGTTTCAAATTATGCTAACCGTAACACGTTACCAAGTACCAAGGGGTCCCAGAAAACTGTCGATAAATTACATTATGTTCGATTTTATTTAGAGTGGCTGCAACGGGGCAGCCGATAATTTTATAAACTTTTGCGATGATAAACTAACTCGCGAAAATATCGATAATGCTGATCGATTTTCCTTCTGCTCCAACGAACCACTTTTTCCGTTTTATTGGTGTGCTGTACGATGTATTAGTCTGGGTACAAAACAGAAAACACCAGTTAGAACCAGTTAATAATATTTAACAATTTAACTACACATGCATATGCATAATACTTATGGGACTGCTGCGCGCTGAAGCTGGGACTTGTATGTTATACTAAGTTCTGACGTCACGCGGCCTACTCTCGCTGCATGGTACGATTTCTAGCCTCGCATCGACGGAAAACTTTGCAACGGCTTCACAGGCGAAGGAATTTTTTTGAACAAAAATTAACAAAATAACTGCCTTCAGTATAATTAACTCTATCAATTTTAATGAAATTTGAAAATTACCGAACCTGCCTATTCATGAATTGTTATTAATTTTATCTTGGCAAGTTCATCTGATGTCATTTATATTTAAATTATAACCGCATCACGAATTCGAAAATAAACTTAGATGTAGTATTGAAAGACTATTATCGATAGTCTTCGTTTAGGTAAGAGCCATACTTACAGGCTGTTCCAAAATTCTAGATCGGAATTTCAAGGACAAATTTCTTCACTGAAAATGTAAACATATTCTCGATTCCGCATAAAAAAGTCATAGTAGTAGCAAATTTTTTATCTCACAATTTTTTAATATTAAGTAGGTTGGTACCTACCATTTTCGAATAAAGTAAATCAAAGGGTGGTAGTGTAAATACGCAGAGCATACAGCAGATACACTTTAGATGAAAAATACTGTGACATACCTATTAAATTACTTCCGAAAGGGCATTTTGATGTTTTTGTGCATAGTAGTTTGTCCCAATATTAAGTAACTTTTCACCAACATGGAAACGTAGAAAGTAAAGATGGTACATTTTCGAAAAAATATTTTTACTCACGAAGTCTGCTTTACGGGAGACGATGTAGTGAATCTACCAAACAGCGAGGAAAGTCTTCCGGTTTCAAGTGTTGAACGCTTTGAGGGACACCTGTATCGAATTTTATTATAATACCGAAAACTGTTTAATAATATCTAATTCACCAGATGAAGGAAATGTAGTCGCTATATTGGTCGTCGTTGAGTGTAGAAAAGTCAAGTCTAACCGCTTCCCATTCTGATTTCCCATCAGCCATCACTGTTTCACACATTAAGAATATACTTAGGGTAAAGTCGCCCATGTTGAACCGGCCCCCAAATTGAACCTTCACTTGTTTGAGCTGTTGCAAAGAAATTAGCGCCATCTCCATGCCAGCTTTAAAAAGAACCCTTTTAGTGAACCTAAGTTCGGTAGTACCCTGTATGATGCGCTTCCCAATTTCTGTTTGCCGCGCAACAGTTTTGACAGACCTCTTCCACTGTAATATTTTGTGGGTTTAGCTAAGGAATTCCACAGGCTCTATGCAAGGTATGATAAGTTTGACGTTTCCATTAAAAAGTACAATGTTTGCACTATTTATTAAACTAGGAGCAATACTTTACAACGTTTTCGATTTTTAGTTTAGAGGTTATAATGTGAAATCACTGTCCGTTGCTCAAATTGAACCTTCAAAGGTTGCTCATATTGAACTGGGGTTCAGCTTAGGCAACCGCGGTTCAATTTCTGAGATAACTTGCATATTATCTTTTATTCAGATGCCAAAAATTACGGAAAGTGGTCGACCGAGGATATGGAAATGGCTTTAATAGCGTACAACAGTGGTGAAAAGGGGTTAAATCAATGTAGTTGTGATTACAATATTTCAAAATCAACGCTTCTTCGACCTATTGGAATCACAAATAGCTACAGGCACAAGAAAGTCGTTTGCGAAATGGCTGTAAAATTTTATAGATGTTGTTCATCCTGCAAAGGACAAAAAGGTGCTGCTTCTATTGGATGGCCATACTACACATTGTAAGAACTTAGAAGCTCTTCTTCTAGCAAAAGAAAATGGAGTGGTTTTGTTGCAGCTGCCCGGTCACACGACCCATCGCCTGCAACCTCTAGATAGGTCTTTCTTTAAACCATTGGAAGTCTACTACACTCAAGCAGCGGAAAAATGGTTAAGGAGTAATGCGGGACACGTAGTCACCCAATATCAAGTCGTAGAGCTTTTGGGCGAAGCATATGGAAGGGCAGCTACCATCTGGCGTTTGGTCTGTTAGGCACGTGTTTAAAGACTCTGATTTTGCTGCCTCTGAGGCCTTAACACCCAAGAATATTCAGACGGTCACGGTTGACAATAATGCCAGTAAAGATATAAATCTCAATAGTAGTGATGAGTTTAGCGAAGATGACAATATTCCTTTAAGAGTACCAAGATGCTGCTCAACACCTTTGATAGATGAACCAGCAATTGACTTGTCTGTGACATCAGGAAGCAACGCAACGACATTCTTAGCGACCAGTTTAGATGAAATAGCACCCTTGGCTTCGTCATTAGAGGCCGTGCCAGCCAAGATAACCAGAGGTGTTCAAAAGGCCATGGAGATTACAGGCACTGCTTATAAAGATACTCTTGAAGCCAACGCTGAAAAACAGAACAGAAAGAAAGTGATGGTGTTCTTAAAAGGTTTAGGAAATAGAAAATTCACCACCTTCGCCACCGATTCAGAATCAAAGGGTTCGAAGAAAGGAAAATCCACTATTATTGCTACGAATCCACAATCGAAATGTGTAGGAAAAGGAAAATCCACCACCGTCGCCACCAATTCAGAAAGAAATAGTTGGTACTGTACGGAATATGGAGTGGATGAACATAGTGACGTGATCCAATGCCTGCGATGTAAGGTGTGGATGCACTGCAATTGTGTGGGTGTAGGTGCACGCAAAAATAATTTTTTTGTGCATCATGTATTGAATATGAATATAGTATTTGCTTTTCTGCCCATATTTAGATTTTGTTTTAGTTATTATTGACAGCAATATTGTTTTGTTTTATGAATTATATGCTACTTATTTAATGAAAATGGAGCACTAACAGTTTTCTCATTTCAAAACCACCCAAGTATTCATTTTTAAACGCCACAAAGCATAGGTTCAATTTAGGATACCGAAGGTTCAATTTGAGAAATTGGTTTCCCAAATTGAGCCATTTGCACATCCTTCAAAAAAATTCGCCCTGGTGTGGAAAAGTTCTGTAAAGGCTGCAAACTACCGGGAATTGTGTTTCCCAATGTCAAGCACATAATTCTGCCTGCGTCGCACGGAACAGCTCATCCATTTTTCTCAAGTTACAATGATTTTTTCGAAAATTGGTTCAATATGGGCGACTTTACCCTTCCTGTAATTAAAAAAAAATTCAAGCTTCTGGCCATCGTTCGTCAATTATGTTTTTCAGACACTTTTATCGGAGTTTACTCCTTATAAATCGATTTTCAGTTATAGCCCGCGGTACGGAAATTTTATGAGTAGTAAAATCAAGCGTTACATTTCGCGTTAACTAAAAGTAACATTGAAATTATGTACGTATCTATGGATACGGCTGTTTATGTCTGACTGCATAGAGCATGGAAATAGTGAAAATAGAGTGGCATAGAGTAGATACAATATGGCCCGGTTTTTCAAAGAATCCAACACCGGATTAAGTCTGACACCGCCCTCGTTGCTATGAAGCCAGCCAATCAGAAAGCCGGTATCATAGCAACGAAGCGAGTGTCAGACTTAATCCGGTGTTGGATTCTTTGAAAAACCGGGCCTAAGAGAGTTGACGTTGTAAAGTTAGCATTTGTAGTGTTTGTTCGTTCCTAAATTTGTTGAATCTTTTGATTTAATATGAAAAAAAACTAATATTAAATACTCCAAATATTGCTTAGTGCCGAAATGTGAATCAATGCCTATTCGAACACCAGGAAAAGTATTTATTTCATTGCCAGTGGGATCGACGTTTAGCAGATTGTCACTTAATAACTGAATTTATAAACAATTTATATTTTGATGTAGTTGGACATTTTCGAACATAAACCATCTGATAAATGCACATTTGGGTATAAAACTGACATTCGCGTGTACCCTATTATGAAGTGATTGAAGTTAAAATAATCGTTCGTAAGGAGTAAACTCCAATCGTGCGTCGGAGCTGACACACACAAGTTTTTTAAGGTTTTGCATCGGGCGCTTAAAATAATTGGACGAATCCTGTGACTTGCATTGCCTTACAATGTTGACATTAATTGGGAAGCAAAAAATTCTTAGTAAATAAGGCATTTATAACCCAAAACAATAAATTTAGTCACGTATAAGGTACATCGTATACCTAAAGTACTTTTGTGTTGAAAACACATTTTTGAACCTCACATCCGCGGAGTAAAACTAATAAATAATAATATCTAGGTACCTAAAAATGATCAGCCACGAAGGTCTCTAGTGGAGGCCATAGTAGCAGAGACTGAAATCGGTAAACAGGAAAGAAGTTATCAAACATCAAAGTTGATCAAAATTTTTGGTTGAGCAAAACCTTATGCCGGCGAGTGTAAATATAAACAGACATTACGTACATATGCTAACCTACGTATTTCCAGAAATGTAGAATATCCAACATTTCTAACTATGTATGTATTTGAGAATAATAGTCTAAACTTGCCCCTGCTTCTCTTTCTCTGCCTGTAGTATGCGACTAACTAATTCTCAGGAGCTGTCCCAGAAACCTATATTTCCTATTCTTTATTGCCTTCCATGTATTTCTTATTTCTCTTACTCTCTCTTACTCTCTCTAATACCTCCCTATTGCTGACCCTAACTATACATGGTATCTTATCATGCGCCTAGATTTCAAATGTTTCCAGTTCCTTCCTATCCACTTTTCTTATCGTCCACTTGTCTCACCCTTTCAATGCACTAGTCCATACGAACGTTTTTAAGAGTCTCTTCCGCGTCTACGTTTATTGTTCCCGAGGATAATAAGTAGTTGTTTCTTTTTGTTTCTGTGTTATTCTTTATTTTATGTTCCTTCTGCTTCTACCATCGAGCGTTACTTAAAAACTTGCTTCTTCTAATTTCTCACTTTCGGTTTGCACTAGTTTTTTCAAAATTTCGTGCCCACACCGTAGGGAATTGTGTTCAAAACGACATACCCCTGGGAAAAATTACATTTTGGGGGTATTGGGTCTATACTCTATAGTGTCCTTGCCACACTATAGATAGTGCAACTTATGTCGCTGAAAATGTTAAATAGCACGGCTCTCTCCCTCACAACGGAAATCTCTCTAAAACTATCAAACGAATGAGAGAGAAAGATTGTTTTTATCTTAAAGCAGATAATGTTGTTACATTGGACAAATGTGACTATTACGAAAGAGTAAACCATTTAATTGAAAACTGTTCCTATGTGAAAACTAACAAAGATCCATAATTTCAGAATTCAGATACTCACAGGATATTTAAACTACCAAATATGTTGCGTTCAAAATGATTGAAGAAAGCTGCATCCCACTGGTTTCGTCCTTATGGAACTTGTCAGTGCAATGCTTTCTATACATTCATTTTTTACGCAACTATGATATGAGCAAGCGCCGATTCATTAAACTATGTAACAAGCTCAATTCGCCGGATATCAGACGGATGCATCTGTATATTATGAGTCTAATCCAAAAGTACCAAGTATGAAATTTCATGAAATGGCATCAGAGTAAAATTTATTTCTGTTACACTACCAAATCTGATATATTTGTACGGCTGTACTGTAGTGTCGGTTTAGATGTAATTTACGCCGCAACTTTGGTTTTGATTAATCGTCATACAATAGCCCTCAGTCAAAACTGTTTAGTTCAAACCATTTTTTACATAACCTCTGCTGGATGCTGCAATAGTGCTATTCATTCGCTAATCTGAGTATATTAAAATATGGATATTAATAATTAATTAATTTGTTGAAATAAGGATTCCACAGGCAATATTTCTTTTAAATGTGGAAACACTTTCTAAACCTTTGGAGTTTGGAGTGCGTTAGGTGACAAAAATGATGTAGTCTGAGTTTCAAGTACAAAGGGGAGGTGAGGGATACCTAGGGTAACAAAAGGCACTCGATTTCGCATGAAGTGGACAATTGTGAGTTTATAGGTATCTATTGTAAAACGATGAAGCTAGCTGGCAGTGTAGAATAAATGGCAGTTTAACAAACAGTCCGATTGTAAAAATGTGGGAGCATAAAAGCCAAGGCTCGGAGGCAGGTGACGAGGACATAGCATATACAACGTAAAAATAAAATCCAAAGAAGCTTCTTAAAAACAATTTAATTGCTGTTATATACCGTATCTACAGTTCGTTAGTGTCGTAAAAATAATTACTAATAAATATGTCATTTCAACAGCTGAAAACATAAAAAAATAATGGGTTAGAACGTAAATTGATAAGAGACTTGATAAGTTGAAATTAATGGTTGAGATTTTACTAATTTAGATTGAGATAAAATGTACAGTAGCTGCTTGTAATTCTGAATAGAACGAAGACCGGTTTAAAAATACTAAATCACAGAGGTTTTATAAGGTGGTCTTATTTCGAATGCTGTTTGCTGGCAATTCATTTAATTCCCCTGAAATATGCAACAGACATTTGAAATTCCTATGTTTATACACAATTTTACTACATTATTCGTGATTACCCGAGTATTTTCTTAAATATCCGTTACTACCTTTAAGAAAATAAATTATTTATACCATGTCAATTAGACTAATACCCAGAAAGCAATTTATAATAATTAAATTAAATAGTAAGCAGGGAGAATTAGAGAGAAGGCGACGGTTGACAAAATACAGCATAAGTCTCTCTATCTACGGAAACAAACGAGCAACAATTGCACCTTCATTTATCTTCTCCGGGGAATTGTAAAACAATAGCTAATCTTCGCTCAACGCCATCTAGCAATTACAGGGATAATTACTGACCTCATTCCAACCCGAGGGTAGTTCACAACACGTTCTGCGATGCAATTTCAATTTTAGCTAAAGTAAACTTCGGCATTTATATTTTTAATTAAATAATTCATTATTTGTTACGGAAATATTATTCATTATATTGTTTCTCGTAAGGCTTTCACAAAACTCGCTATCGTTTAAAACTGAGATAATTTTACTGTCAAAGTAAATTAACCTGACAATTAATAGACGCATATAAATATGTACTTACATACATACCATAGTGCTTCCTGAATAATAAACAATATATATAAAATTTCCAAAAAGCAAATATAAAGTAATGAGAATAATCGGGTATAGTGTCAAGGAAAACTACAAGAAAAATGTGACACAGGCGCCGACCGGGATTCGAACCCAGATCATTCGCTTTCCGGGCGACTGCATGCTCTAACCAAATGAGCTATCTGCACCCCGATACACCAAACGTGAGAAAGGCCATATATAGGTAGCGAAGGAAGATGGAAATAACAATTGTCTTCCTCTGAACCCCCCCCCCACCCACGGTCAGCGCATGTTTCACATTTTTCGTTGGGGGCATACTATGTAAGTAGTTTTCCTTGACTGCTTTGCCCGATTATTATTCATTAATTTATATTTACATCACTGCAGTTGATTTAATCTAATATTTGTATTGCTTGGATATAAGTTATCTAATTGACGTCTAGCGAAGAACATGAAGAACGACATGAAGAACGATTGACATGCGCTCGTCTCGCTCTTTGATTAGTGGATAAAGAGTCTGGGTATTTAACAAATAATAAACGACGGTGCAGAAAATATTACTTTTATCACATTGAATGTTATGGTCCAGAAATTGTTGGAATATTGCAAATCTTGCCAGAGGAAGTGAAGGATACGAATAAAAACAAAAAATTTACAGCCTTCGCAAAGATGCAACCGGGGGAGACATTGAAAATGACGAAGCAGACTGTAACCCTTGCGCGTTTGGGATATTTTCTCATACGCGATAGCGTGTTAAATAATGATTCATAAAACACCTGCGCCGATTTATAATAACTGCATTCCTGCTGTGGCATTCTCTCACATTTGCGACGCGAGACGGTCCCACTCTGAATGAAGCCTACTCAGACTGGGCGGTCTAGGGTCTAGCGCCTGGCGGCCAGACGGCCAGACGCTCGACTTTAACCGCTACTGCTCGGCTCTCCCGCTTGACGTATGTGGCAAATGCAACACGATCTTTTCGGTGAATATCATACCCATACTAGGATTGGTTTCAAGTTTCCATCAAAATCAATAAGTTCACTGCTAATCTGATTAACAATTTTATTAATACTTTTGACTATTTACGGGCCCTTTTAATTACAGTTCCATTATAGGTATATTATATATTGTCGAAAGCAGTGCAAGTGCGTGAAATTGTGAACAGGCCACCCTACGTAACAATTTAATTTGCACATTAGCACCCGCCAGAGAAAGGCAGAATTAATTAAGGCCATTATCGCCTATCATCTGTTTTAATTGCCTCGGAGGGCGCCATGTTGTTTTTACTAGAAATTAAAATGGCCGCCCCTAACAATGGTGTAGTCATTATATACAGAGTATAATCTGAATAGCGAAATGGTAAATTGCCTGAGAGATAAGAAGACCGTTTTACACGGTGCTAATAACACATGCGTCATTTAATGTCATTGTTATGTTCAATGCGGTGCACTCAGACTGGTATAATAACAGGGGTTGCGCGTACTGCTACCGGGGGCGTTGGTTACGTCTTGTTTAATATGGATATAGGTGCATAAGATGAAACTTTATTACCTTCCTCCTTTATTAAGTTGGAAAGTGGGACTTTTTGTACGCACCTAACTAGTACCTATACGTATGTATTCTGCAAGACTGGTTATTTAATATGAGCTGCGTTGTTTAATGGTTCTTACGTTCCTGTAATTATTATAAGCTTGCATTTTTATTTTAACATTTATTAATGCAATGCAGCTCAGTGGCGCCCTACCATTAGCTACCTTTGCACCTTAGTAAAACATGACATGTGTTTTGGCAGCACGTTCGACCCCCCAAATTGTGAAGTATGCAGTGGCGGCTCCTGACTTTAGAACTTGGCAGTGCTCTAGAATGAAATCACCGCTCAGGGGTTGGGGGGGTTCTGGCGGTTTCTCGCCCGTAGTTTTTTTAAATGACGTGCTTTAGAAGCCATTTTCGAACATTTTCAAACAAGAAATTTCACTCACCGCAAATCCAAAAGGCTAAACTTTCGCACACAACTTTTACCGCCACCTTTCGAAAAGCACTTGATACTTCGCACAGGCTTAGGACGTCCATTTCGTTTTATTTCAAGTTTTTCGTTAAAAGTCTATATTTAGATAAAATATTCATTTTTAACTGAAAGGAGTATTACAACATAATAATAATTTTGAAAATTGCAAAAATCAGGCGACCACTTTGTTAAAGTTCACTCCACAATGTTTAAGTGTTGACTTTTACCAAACCACTACCTTTAGCCATGCTAAGTATTGGGAATTTCAATATTAAAAAATAAACACGATAATGCAGTTAATTACTCACGTTATAAGCAAAGCAAAGAGCTATCTCAGACCTAAATATGGTAAACAAAAACAATAAACACTGCCGCAGAAGTACAAACTTCCGCGTCCCATGCTTCGTCCAACAGTAAGTGTGTGCTCAAACAGTGCTCCCAGACGAGCTATAATTCTTCCACCTGAAAGCACATACGACGAAATTTTCCCGAGTCGCGCCGATCTCGCTCCCATTTCGAATATGCATTTGCCTTAGAGTGCCACACCTCAGTACTCGGACGGCTGGATGCGTGTGTGGTAGGCATTTTGAAAGACGACGCGGTATGCTTAGAGCCCGTACTATTTATTATCTCACATAATAATTAATATATATTGCGGCAGAGATTCAAAACGTTTTAAACTTATTAGTTATTAATTATAAGGTTTGAACCTTTTATCAAAAAACGTTAAAACCATATTTTTGTAGGCAATGCGCGCGCATGAGCGAACTTATTAAGGAGCCGCCGCTGGAAGTATGCTGAGTTGTCTGGCAATTTTATCAAACATCAACAAACGTGTGTCAAGTAGTACTCTTTGAATTCAGTTTAACACATTTTTTTGCATTAAACACTAGTTCTAATAGTAAATAATATGAAGTGTTAAAAATACAACATATTAAGTTATGTGCTATCATAAATCCACATTATTGTTTGCACATATTGCACATATTCGTATATTATAACTGTACTGATATTTAAGATAAAAAAACTAAAAGGTAACAAAATTTGAATCCGTGTTTTAACAATTCCAGTTTTCCAGTGTAAATCAGTCCCTATTTCGCAGACAAGAGAAAGAGGCACGAAAATGAAGTAATTAAAACTATAAAGGGCAGGTTAATTGTTTTCCCTACCATCACGTAAATTAAAACACACCAATTACGGTTCGCTTTTGTCTTTCTTTATCTGCCCTGCTTATTTCTTTCTCGTGTTTGTCATTTCGTAACTCATTTTTTTTCTTTCAAATTGTATACAGTTTATTCCACAAAAAATATTTTTCAGTGGAAAAGTGTTTTTTATTCCTTGTTTGCTAGGAGCGCAATTAATTTCGACTCGTTTATACGATTACATGTTTTAAGCATTATATGGGATGTCAGTTATAATCAAAAGGCGGACAAAAGCTTGGGATACGGGTATACAGAAGGGAATGAAGCCAATAATTGAACTTACTACCCTAACTTTAGGGGAAGAATCATGTTTAGATCGCACATTTAGATCAATTTTGTTTGCTGTAGCTTAACAATTGGTGAGTTATAATCTGTCTATTATCCTTCTGACGGATTTATGAGATAAGAATGATTTTTTCATTGTGCCCTAATGAATAAAACCTTATATCACTGCTAAACAACCAATTCTATAAAACACTTCTCTAGTATGGTTGAAGAAGCAACAACGACCAACGGGTTTTTCAATGTTAGTATATAAGTATCGGTTTTAGATTTATAAACTGCAAAACCTTTTAATGAATCTTATTATGTATTTTATTTTCATTTCTCATTATTGTTTAACTTTTATTACTTTTCGACTAACAGTATTTTTCAAAGTTCGTAACATAGATTTAAATATGAAATATGTTGCGCTCAAAATGATTACAGAAAACTGCTTATAAGCAGTGGTATAGGTACCACTGGTTTCGTCCTTGTGGAACCATACTGCTTTCTGCATTTATTTTATATGCAAATAACTTGTTTATGTACCTACTAACCTGGGTCGATCATATCATACACTGCTCAAAATTGTTCAAGAAGCAAAACTATTATTTCAAAAATATTTTCGCCAACAATTCGTAACACATTGAAAATGCCCCTTGTATGTTCGTTGAATATCATACCATAGCATGATAAAAAAAGGACTTGATTTGTTCGTTTTATTTATCCAAAAAATTGAAATTCAAAGAAAGGCGGACGATAAAAAATTTCGCCTCTTATAATGTTTTTGTTTCACATCATCTCTGAGCATATATACAGGGTGAGTCACTAAGGCGAAATCGGCCTATAACAAGAGTACAGTTCAAAATGGGAGAAACTTTTTCAAATAAAAGTTTTTGAAAAATAAGTGCTTAATGAGATAAAAATATTTTCAAATATGGCGGACTTCCGGTTATACCGGAAATGGACACTAACTGTGTTATTTTAAATGGAACACCCTGTATTCGTTTGCATTTTTGGATTTCTCATGAGAAATAAATGTCAGTTTGTTAATCAAACATTGGGTCTCAGTCGAACCGCTATGGAGTTTTCTAATTTTTTTTGAAATTGCTTCTTGAAATGTCCAAGTTAAAAAATTAATAAAAGCACAAAAAGATTTAAACTATTGAACATATTGCTCGAAATGACCTCCACCAATTGTCATACAATAATACATTATGGATTCAAATCCAGATCTTACATTTCTCAAGACCTCAGGAGTTATTAGCCGGCATTCTTCTTTGGAATAAACCATTTTGATTTAGTAAATAAACTCGATTTTATACTGTGGCGAATAAGTTTATTTTGAAATTATTTGTTCTGTTTTTTTATTTATTCTTACTTTTTATTCTTATTAGTTTACTTGATTTTGTTACTTTTCGATTCTAATACATTCGATAGTTTAAACCTTTTTGTGCTTTATTAATTTTTTAACTTGGAAACTTCAAGAAGCAATTTCTCGGTAACAAATTGATCGAATTGAATAAAACAAATACGGTTGTGTAAGTAATGAAAAACCCTTCCAAAGTAGGGATCATTTGGCCCCCCGTCCCATTTATAATTTTGTGGGGCCGCTACCCCCCCGCACAGGGCTAGAGTTGCAAGAATGATTATTGCATAAAAATTGGTCCCCTTTGATATAAAAATCGACGTGTTTTTGGATTTTTGTCAAAACGTTTATTTTGCCGAGTTTTACGGGGGTAAGAGTTTTCGTTGGGACACCGTGTATATCTGTTACGGGCATAGTGGGAATGTAGGGCAATGCTAACAGTGCCCTGGAAATGCAAACAATGACCGTTGTCCGGTCCGGTCAGGTCCGGTAAGGTCAGGTCACGTTGCCCGGGCATTGCCAACATTGCCCGATTCCTCACTATGCCCGTAACATACTTATCCATTTTAATATTCAAACAGAAATATTAATTTTATATCGTTAATTTTTAAAAATTACTTAATATTTTAATCATATAAGAACAATATAAAGACAATAAGTGGCCGTCTGGGTCGAGTCAAAAACTACCTAAGACTATGCTATTATTTTGCAATATTTAAAAATAATTATATTTTAAGTGACTTGAATAAAAGTGGTAAGTACCTCTTACGATTGGTTACTTTCTTATGGATATTTATACATACATGTTTTACGATCTTATTAAAGTGACAAATACTTTGATGTCATCATCATAAGGTTCTCAGTCCGAAGACTGGTTGGACGCGTACCTCCATTCTTTTCTATCCTGAGCTAACCTACGCATTTCCCTAAAAGTAGAACATCCTACATCCCTAACTATTTGAGAGCAGTAGTCTAATCTAGGCCTACCCCTACCTCTTTTTATTCCTATCTCTGACTCTAGTATGTCACGAACTATTCCTTCGTGTCTTAGAAGGTGTCCTACCATCCTATCTCTCCTACTCTTTATTGTTTTCCATACCTTTCGCTTTTCCCCAACTCTTTCTAATACTTCCCTATTGCTAACCTTATCTATCCACGGTATCTTCATCATGCGTCTGTAGCACCACATTTCAAACGCTTCTACTCTTTTTCTATCCGCTTCTCCTATTGTCCAAGTTTCGCACCCGTATAATGCCGTACTCCATACATACGACGTTAAGAGTCTCTTCCTAGTCTCTATATTAACCGTTCTCGAGCATAACAGTTGTTTCTTTTTGTTAAACGCAACTCGGCCCTGCGCCATTCTTTGTTTTATATCTTTAGTGCTCCTACCGTCTTGAGTTATTTTACTTCCTAAGTAGCAGAAATCCGCGACCTCCTCTATCTTCTCATTTCCAATTTGTATTTCCATTTTAGTTCTATTTTCACATCCCCTACATACCAAAATTTTAGTTTTCTTTTTATTGATTTTCATGCCGAAGCCCTGTGTCAAAACTGCTTCCATTTCACTCAAAGCCGCTCCTAATTCTTCTTTGCTAGATGCTAACACTGCTATATCATCCGCAAATCTGAGCATGTTAATAGTTTGGCCCTGTACATTGATCCCTGAGGCTGTTCTTTCCTTAACAATATTAATCGCATCTTCGATATATAAGTTGAAAACTAGAGGTGACAATGCACATCCCTGTCTCACTCCCTTCCGGATATCTACTTCCCTTTGTTCCTGCTCACATTCTATAACTGCCTTTTGCTCTTTGTAGAGATTATGTATTATTCTTCTGTCCCTGTATTTCATCCCTACCTTTCTCAGCACTTCGAACATCTTCCCCCATTTTACGTTGTCGAAGGCTTTTTCTAAATCTACAAATTCTATATAGACGCTCTTTCTCTTTTCTATCGTTTTTTCTATAATTACTCGTAAAGCTAGAATGGCCTCGCGCGTTCCTCTATTTCGTCTAAATCCGAACTGATCTTCTCCTAATATTTCTTCCGCCTTTTTCTCCATCCTTCTTTGCACAATTCTAGTTAAAATTTTTGACGCATGGGAAGTTAAACTGATAGTTCTAAAATTTTCGCATCTATCCGCGCCTTTTCTTTTTGGCAAAACTACTATGATGTTCCGTTTGTAATCTTCTGGAATCTCGCCTGTTAGGTATATGCGACTAACTAGTTTAAATAAACGATCTATTACCTCTTGACCTGCGCACTTTAAGATTTCTGCCTGCAAGCCATCTATACCTGGTGCTTTATTATTCCTTAAACTTTTTAGTGCTATCTCAAACTCTTCTCTCATTATAGGACTCCCTAGGTTATCCCCCTCTACACTGCTTTCGCTTTCTAATATATCTTGCACTTCCTGTCCCGCATATAAGTTTCCTAAATATTCTTTCCACCTATCTGCCTTCTCCCTGCTTCCGATTAGGATATCTCCTGCCTCATTTCTAATGTTTTTGGTACTAGATCCAATTTCTCTAAAATTTCTCCTAATTATTTTATATGCTTCATCAGTCTTTCCTACTTCGAATTTATCGATCCATTGCTCTTTCGCTTTCCTACATTCCCGAATAATTTCCCACTTGATCGCCTTATATCTTTGTTTCCCTGTTTCATCTAACCTATTTTTATATTTTCGCCTTTCCTCTATTAGACTCACAATATGTTTTGTTATCCAGGGTTTCCTACTTTCATTCTGTTTATGACCCAAAATATCCCTAGCTGAGGAAACTAAACTATTTTTAATGCAATTCCATTCTGCCTCTATGTCCCTAACAATATTTCCACCCGTGCCCTTTAGTGCTTCGTTTGTCTTTTTCTCGAACTTATTGCGCATATCATCATCTTTTAGTTTCTCTGGGTCAAGATACCTTCTTCCGCTTCTTTTTTTCAAAATCTTAAATTTAAGATTGGCTTTCATAACGACTATGTTGTGATCACTATCTATATCTGCTCCTGGATAACTTCTACAATCCCTAACTTGATTTCTAAATCTTTGCCTAACGAGAATGTAATCTATTTGATATCTCCCTAAGTCTCCTGGCATCTTCCACGTATAGCATCTCCTAACATGATGGTGAAATAGAGTGTTCGCGACCGTTAAGTTATGTTTATCGCAGAACTCTATCAGTCTAACTCCCCTATCGTTCCTATTGCCTAATCCAAAGGGGCCAACTATTCCGCCCTCTCGCCCTGTGCCTACGACTGCATTAAAATCTCCTGTAATTATTAAATTTTCGTGCCCTCTCACAAAATCTAGCACATATTCAATATCACTATAAACTGCCTCTACGGCCTCATCACTGTAGTTCGAAATGGGCATATATACCTGTATTATTACTGTTTTTACAGGTTTCGAATCTAACCTAACCATAACTACCCTGTCACTTTGCTGTAAGAAATTTTCTACACTCTGTCCTACTTTTTTCCGCATAAAATTCCTACTCCCGAATTTCCTCCTACAGATCCTGTGTGTATTACTCTAAAATCTCCGCTCCAGAAGTCTCCAGCTTCTGGCCATCGCACTTCACTGATACCTACTACGTCTAATGCTAACCTATCCATCTCAATTTTCAAATTCTCTAACTTCCCTACTTGTTTCATGCTTCTAACATTCCACGCTCCGACTCGTGAGATGTTACACTTATCATTTCTGATGACTCCCCCTGAAGCAGTCCCCGCCCGGAGATCCGAATGTGGGACTATTTTACCTCCGGAATATTTTACTCCAGAAGGTGCCATCATCATAAATTAAAGTACGCTGTACTAGGGATAAAATAATGTGGTGGTTTCCCGTTGCCTTCCACATCGCAGTAGTGTGTATCACAGTGCCATACCGACCCTCACGATCTCTGCCACTATGATTACTGAAAGAGCTGCTGCCCCCTTCCAGGGACTTGATTTAGTCTGGCTTCTCAAATAAAAACCCCTCCAATATGGTTAAACCTATGGTTCGGCTCTTTGATGTAGTAACAACAAAAGTGAATTTGTTGCCTTTATTAAAAAAGTTGTATTCATTCACAATTTCTAATACGTAGGTAGGTTAGGTGTTATTTATAGTCTCTGGATGATGGCGCATGCTTGAATTCATCCTGAGCTCATATAACGACCGCAAAACTAATAAGCCAA
Source organism: Xestobium rufovillosum (assembly GCA_963966045.1). Lineage (NCBI taxonomy): Eukaryota > Metazoa > Arthropoda > Insecta > Coleoptera > Ptinidae > Xestobium > Xestobium rufovillosum. Next base: position 19,822,524 of record OZ014504.1, read on the forward strand.
TTACGGCCCTAGCGGGATCAACGAATCCTTTTCACTTCTACGCTTACTTCCCGTTTTCTATTTTCCCCCTAGTTTTATTGTGTCGGCTTTATCATTTCTTTAGCTCAGAGTTATCCAACTGAGAACACACAATGATACCGGGTACGATACCATATATTTCGTCGTCATCGTAAATATAAACTTAGTTTCTAGTATAGATACGTAAATTTATAACTCAGTCTCAAAGAAAATTGTGCATTTTCAATCGGTAAATTATAGAATATTGTACTAATTGCTGCTTAATATTAGGAAGTGTAATGATTTGTAAATTAAAATCCCTCTCTTCGTTTTACAAGTAATAAAAAGTTTGTATAAGAGTAGGCAGTAAGTATACATATATAATACACCGCTGAAAATTGTCTAAGGAACACAAATCATTTTCATTTAATGATTTTTATCCTACAAGTCACACTATTTATTTGATTAACTTGTCTAGTACAAAATTGGCTAAAAATAAACTTGTAATGTTTTGCATTATTTGTTTAATAATGAAAATAAACATTTAATTGGAAAACAATACATTGTGTATTAAAATCATCACAGACCCTCCTCGGTAATTGTGAACTACCTGGAAGTGTCTGGTCCTCTCCAAGGCTCCGCTTCTTCACCACACTCTCGTTTTTCTGCTATCAGTTTGAAGTCCGAACCGAGATTCGTCGGAAAACAGAACATTAGACCATTCTGCTTCACCTCATTGAGCATGCTCTTCAACCTATTCAAGACGAGCTTCGCGATTGCCATGGCGAAGTGCAGGTACTCTAATTGGTCGACAAGAACTTCATGGATACGATTTCTGATGGTTTGATTAGAAACCGCTAGGTATATACGGCATGTACATTTTGAAGATCTGCAGAAAGTTCTCGTGTCGTAATTGCATACGCCTGGCTTGAAGAATAATAAATCGGTCTTGGGTAGGTGTTGTTTCTCTTCTATGGCCGCTACCTGACTTTGTGAACCACCAAATTCAATCATCCCCACCGCACATAACATTTCGTCGCGGGCTAAGAGTCGTCGTTGCTTTGTAAATTATGTTCCACACAAACAACTGAACTGACCATTATATGCTCAGACAAAAACGTAATAAAAAGCGAATTTTTTTATCGTCCACCTTTCTTTGAATTTCAGTTTTTTTGGATAAATAAAATGAACAAATCAAGTTCTTTTTTTATTATGCTATCCAACGAACATACATGGCGCATTTTCAGTTTGCTATGAATTGTTGGCGAAAATGTTTTTGTTCCTTTCACAATTTTGAGCAGTGCATTTTTCTTCCGAGGTACAAAGGTGGTACAATTTTCAACTGCTGGTTCCATGACACCAAGCCTGAACATAGCATTGATAATGCACTAAAAATGTTTGAATCCCGAAAATGTAATCACAAGTAAGCCTGTGCCTAAAAATTAATTAAAATTTTTTGACTCTAGAGATGAATTAGTGGTACTGGACCGTTCGAACAACTACTCCTCGTGCAAATACCCCGCCAGGCATTGAATTATAGAACTAAATCCAGATTTTTTGTACTACGAGACGTTTCAGATGGCTTTGAAACAATCCTAATTTGTCTCCATGTACGTACGTGCTTTTAAGCAGGTCTTTGTTCAAATATTGCATGTTTTGAATGTGTATGGAAAACCGCAGACCAACTGGTTTCGTCCTTCTGGGACTCATCAGTACGGTGCTCTCCATACACATTCAAAACATGCAATATTTGAACAAAGACCTGCTTAAAAGCACGTACGTACATGGAGACAAATTAGGATTGTTTCAAAGCCACCTTAGGTGGGGTAGCAGTCTGAAACGTCTCGTAGTACAAAAAATCTGGATTTAGTTCTATAATTCAATGCCTGGCGGGGTATTTGCCCGAGGGGTAGTTGTTCTAACGGTCCAGTACCACTAATTAATACTAGATAATTACTCAAAGTAGTTGTCACTTGCTGATATCTGTCCAGAGCGCGGCAGCATATATAGTAAGATTAAATTGCATGGTTTGAGTGTGTGGGGGAGAGCACCGTACTGATGAGTCCCAGAAGGACGAAACCAGTTGGTCTGCGGTTTTCCATACACATTAAAAACATGCAATATTTGAACAAAGACCTGCTTAAAAGCACGTACGTACATGGAGACAAATTAGGATTGTTTCAAAGCCACCTTAGGTGGGGTAGCAGTCTGAAACGTTCGTAGTACAAAAAATCTGGATTTAGTTCTATAATTCAGTGCCTGGCGGGGTATTTTCCCGAGGAGTAGTTGTTCGAACGGTCCAGTACCACTAATTAATACTAGATAATTACTCAAAGTAGTTGTCACTTGCTGATATCTGTCCAGAGCGCGGCAGCATATATAGTAAGATTAAATTGCATGGTTTGAGTGTGTGGGGGAGAGCACCGTACTGATGAGTCCCAGAAGGACGAAACCAGTTGGTCTGCGGTTTTCCATACACATTAAAAACATGCAATATTTGAACAAAGACCTGCTTAAAAGCACGTACGTACATGGAGACAAATTAGGATTGTTTCAAAGCCACCTTAGGTGGGGTAGCAGTCTGAAACGTTCGTAGTACAAAAAATCTGGATTTAGTTCTATAATTCAATGCCTGGCGTGGTATTTGCCCGAGGAGTAGTTGTTCGAACGGTCCAGTACCACTAATTAATACGAGATAATTACTCAAAGTAGTTGTCACTTGCTGATATCTGTCCAGAGCGCGGCAGCATATATAGTAAGATTAAATTGCATGGTTTGAGTGTGTGGGGGAGAGCACCGTACTGATGAGTCCCAGAAGGACGAAACCAGTTGGTCTGCGGTTTTCCATACACATTAAAAACATGCAATATTTGAACAAAGACCTGCTTAAAAGCACGTACGTACATGGAGACAAATTAGGATTGTTTCAAAGCCACCTTAGGTGGGGTAGCAGTCTGAAACGTTCGTAGTACAAAAAATCTGGATTTAGTTCTATAATTCAGTGCCTGGCGGGGTATTTTCCCGAGGAGTAGTTGTTCGAACGGTCCAGTACCACTAATTAATACTAGATAATTACTCAAAGTAGTTGTCACTTGCTGATATCTGTCCAGAGCGCGGCAGCATATATAGTAAGATTAAATTGCATGGTTTGAGTGTGTGGGGGAGAGCACCGTACTGATGAGTCCCAGAAGGACGAAACCAGTTGGTCTGCGGTTTTCCATACACATTAAAAACATGCAATATTTGAACAAAGACCTGCTTAAAAGCACGTACGTACATGGAGACAAATTAGGATTGTTTCAAAGCCACCTTAGGTGGGGTAGCAGTCTGAAACGTTCGTAGTACAAAAAATCTGGATTTAGTTCTATAATTCAATGCCTGGCGTGGTATTTGCCCGAGGAGTAGTTGTTCGAACGGTCCAGTACCACTAATTAATACTAGATAATTACTCAAAGTAGTTGTCACTTGCTGATATCTGTCCAGAGCGCGGCAGCATATATAGTAAGATTAAATTGCATGGTTTGAGTGTGTGGGGGAGAGCACCGTACTGATGAGTCCCAGAAGGACGAAACCAGTTGGTCTGCGGTTTTCCATACACATTCAAAACATGCAATATTTGAATCTAGAGATGAAAATATTTTCATCTCTGAAAATGAAAATGTCAAATTTATAGTTTTAATAATGAATAAAAGAAACACTTTCATTTAGTAGCCTGCGTATCTATGTTATCTACCATAGCAACGTCTAAACAAACAATTAATAATTTGCATTGCCACGGTTCGTTTATTTATAATTTAATTGCATTTGAAATTATTATTATTAACCCGGAACGTGACAACAGTGAATCAAGCACACCCTCGAGCACACCCCTAAATATACATGTGTAGAAAAAATAGCATTTCCGAGTCGAGATGAAATACGTTTTTTTCGTTCGTAAGATTGTCCAACTCGCTTCGCTCGTGGGAAAATTTATCATCTCACGAAAGAAACAGTATTTTAATTTCTTGTTGTAAAATATACTATTTTGGTGAGCCGAAAAATCGATACTTTGAAATCGTATCGATGAATCGATACAAACTGATGACAGACTCTAATCGATTTCCGATTCGAATCGATGCATCGATTATTTGAAGGGGGATATTCGATATATTATTAAAGAAAATATTGCTATGCACTGAATTGATTCTAATCGATACCCAATGATTCGATTTGAATCGATTAACCGGGAAAATCGATTTTCGATTCGCTAAATGGCGAATCGCGAATGTCACAACTCACAAGACACATAGTGTAGGTACCTACCTAATATTAATATTGATAGGAACTTTTGCCCCGCAAGCGACGCCCCTGGCTGTGATTCACGTTATTTGTTTGACGGCTAGCCGCCGTTGATTTATTACGGCTGGCCTTGATGTCTGTTTATGAGTCTCGAAACTACGAAGACTAGAAAAAGTCTCTCTATGGAACATTTGAGAGTTTGCAGCTCCAGAACCTACTAAGAATCTTCTACGAAAATATAAATTGGAAAGCAAGAAGCCGAGTTTTCAGTCTGGCCTTACACTCTTTGTAACTTTGACGTTTGGTTCGAGATGATAATGCTATAGAGTTGTGCCGTTGCGAGCGCGTTATATGCGAAGTGTTTACATGCGATTGTAGTGTCTGGTGTCGGTACGAACGTGAATTTAGTTATCGCGTTTTTAAGTGTACCGGCGCGTTTTCGTACGCCGTTGTGTGTACGAGTGTTTTCTAGAAAAGTTTGAACTCTTGATTTCTGAACTGAGGATAGTTTAGATTAGGTAATTAATTGTTTAATTGTTCGATAGTAGTTATTTAATTGTCATTGCTTGTTGTTATTTGTTTTGCTACTTGTATATTTCGCTGTTATTGTTTATTTTAAAATTGAAGTTCTCAAATCACTTTTGTTAATTATTGTAAATATTTGTACATAGTCACTGTAAATAAATTGTGTGTAAAAACGAAATACGTTACAATATTGTTTCTCGCCCTCTTTCTCTCGGATTACTTTTATAGCCGTAAGCAGTTGGAAAATGATTAGTGCGCTAACCGTGACTTTAGCAAGATGCGTCAAACAGTCGTCAGCTATTATAAAGAACTCAACTGACGAGGTGACCAATGGAGCCGCATAATTTTTGAAATAAATGAGACCTGCTAGCTGCTAGTGTCGCATTTAGACATCAACAAATTTTGAAATGCGAACAGGTATCTCCTTTGTTTGTCTCCCTCACGCTCATTCCTTTGGAACTAGGTGTTCGTTTTTCAAAGATCATACAAACAACTTTCGGAGTTTCTACCTGAAGTTTTGTATATATGTAAACTTCTTGTTGTGTAGATATGTGCCGTGATCTCAGTTTTCATGTAGTCTTTGAAAGTTGTTTGTATGATCTTTGAAAGACGAACACCTATTTCGCAGGGATTATGAATGTGAGTAAGAGAGACAATTGAAACTTCCTAAAGCCGCCTTAATATTAATCTCCGAGATAAACACAGCAAGAATATTTAGATTTACCTTGTGTTTGTCCGATTCGATTCAGTGTAACCCCTTCAATAGTATAGGTCGTAGGGTATTTTGCTAATTTTATTTTTGTCATGTTTATGTGAATCATTGCAAAGCCATAAATTTCTAAATTATCAATATTTTGAACTGCAAGAAATCGATGTAATATCACAGCCTTTCAGGCACTTTCGAGCTGTTGCCGTAAAAGAGTCAACCATAAATTTTTGAATACTCACTGAAAGAAAAATAGAGGTGCATACGAGGAAAATCTATACTACAGTTTCAATAAGATATATTGACTTCGAAAAAATAAATATACTTTACGCGAAAAATTATTAGATTCAAATAAGTCAATATTTAATTTCGGTTTAATTCCTAAAAGATAACAGTTTACTTTCCCTTAGCATATAAAGAATTAGTCTGAAGTAAAATGTACTTATGAAGAGTAAACGTAAGCTTTACATAAATTTTTGAGGGAATTAAATTTACTTGGATCAATTGCCTTTATTCTACTTAGAATTTAGTAGTATACATTTTAAACAAGTAAATCTTATGTATAACGAGTTAATATTTACTTATGTGAAGTAAATTTTTCCATCATAGTTTTGTTGATCCATATTACAGGGAAATGAATTATGCTTAATAGCAATTACTAAACATGCTCCGGGAAGTAAGATTCCACTTAAAACAAAACAAATTCGCTTGTAACTAGTGAAATCGAATTGGTGGTTAAGTCTGAAGATGCCCCATGCGTGTTGTCTGTTATTAGCTGTAAGCGTGCATCGACTTCTCCATTATAGTTCTTACGCTTCCTAATAATAAATTGTAAGTCCGCTAGTTTTTCGGCTAAAAAGAGCTTTTGTATTTGTGCTGGTGAACTTTTTACATGTCCTGTGCCTGTTTGTGATCATTCAATGAAAAATGGCAGCGGATGATGAAATTGGAAACTTTCTGGCTCAACACAACTTGGAAAAGTTGGCATCCATATTTGAAGGTAAGTGTTTTAACTTCACAACACTTCCTTTCATGTCATTAGATAGGTAACTAAAAAAATTTGCACAACACATTTGTAATTTCTTTCTTTTTACCGGAAATCGGAAATCCACGGCATGTACAAGGTGTTTCACTTACGCATATCGGTTATTTTGTTGTTGCATAAATAAGTTAAGGAGATTTACTCATACTCGACGACAAGTTTTTTTCTGCAACTTAGCAAATCTCATTCTCACTTGTTTTTTCTATTGGCATTATGTATCTAATTAAAAACTTATAAACTAAAATGATTATTTCCGATTCTTTACTAATTACAAATATGTTGACAGATATACGTATAACTAGATGATCTACATTATAAGGGTTCCATTTATCCCATAAAACGACATTAGGGTTTTATTATTCATTTTAAAGAAAAAAATCATGTGAGACGCTCTCTTTATTTTTAATTCTTCATAGTTTTAAATTACTGTAACGTATTTCGATTTTTCCACTTTTTATTTACAGTGACTTTATGTATATGTACAAATATTTACAATGATTAACAGTGATTTGAGAACTTAAAATTAACAAATTGAACAATAAGCAGCGAAATATATACAAGCAGTAAGTAACAACAAGCAGTGAAAATTAAACAATTAAGCGAACAATTAGACAATTAATTACCTAACCTAAACAATCCACAGTACACAAGTCCACAGTTTAAACTCTCTAAAACACTCGTCTTCAACCGACGGTTAATCACATACGAAGACCGGTACACTTAAAACGCCACCAAAGAATTCGCACTCGCGTACCGTACCGGCACTAAACGCGTATCAAGACTTATACTCGCACGGAACTACTAAACGCCCGGTTCTTATCGCATTCAACATTCGCTTCCAAACTTCAGACTTCAAACTGTAAGACTGTCCACTCGGCTTCTTGCTTCCCATTTTATAATGGTCTTAGAAGGTTCTCGAAAATTATCGATCAAACATTGTTCCAGAATGAGAATCTTCGAGATAGACTATTCTTTTCGGGAATCATAAACAGCGACAAGGTCGCGCCGTAATAAATCAAAGCCGCGGCTCGCTGTCAATAAATAATTGAGTCACCAACAGGGGCGTCGCTGACGGGGCAAAAGTTCGTATCACTGCCCCCTCCTTAAAAGACTGATCGCCCCGATCAGAAATTATCTCCTTCTTTCCCATGGTACGGTGCAAGCCGGTCCAGATGGACTACCTTCATCTTCGATCGTGGAGAACGTTGAATCCGGTAAACAACGTCGTTGATCCTGGTCACTACTCGGTATGGCCCTTCCCAGTTCTTCTGTAATTTCGGCGATCGTCCTTTCTTCCGGGCTGGATTATAAAGCCACACCAGATCGCCAGCTTGGAAACCCACAGAATTCGCTCGGGCATCATACCGCGTCTTCATTCGGTCGCTCTCTAGGCGCATGCGATCCCGAACAGCCTCATGAATTGCATCGAGTCGTTCTGCCAATTCCCGGGAATACTCATCTACAGGCACTGGCCTATCTTCAGGATGCCCAAACAACACATCCATTGGCAGCCTCAATTCCCTTCCGAATAGCACACTGGCAGGTGTTCTTCCGGTTGACTCGCGCACAGCCGATCGATAAGCCATCAGGAACAGTGGAATATGACGGTCCCAGTCTGTCTGGTGTTCATCTACCATTATCCTCAGATGGTTTTCTATGGTCCTGTTGAATCTCTCAACCATTCCATCTGACTGGGGATGCAATGGAGTGGTCCTGGTCTTCCGTATTCCCATCAACTTACAAACATTTTGGAACACAGCAGACTCGAAGTTCCGTCCCTGATCAAAATGAAGCTCCATGGGTATACCGAATCGGCTGAAGAAATTGTTCACCAGTACTTCAGCTACTGTAGTGGCTTGCTGATTCGGTATCGCATATGCCTCAGGCCATTTGCTGAAGTAGTCCGTCGCAACCAGGATGTACTTATTTCCATCAGTTGATGTAGGAAACGGACCTGCTACGTCAATTGCAATCCTCTCAAATGGAGCTCCCACATTATATTGGCGCATTCTGCCACGGCTCCTTGTCTTGGGTCCCTTGCTTGACGCGCAGTCATCACATCTCCGCCACCAGTTCATTATGTCTGTCCTGTAGCCCAGCCAATAGTATCTCTCTCGGACCTTCATCGTGGTTTTATTAACACCTAAGTGTCCCCCACTCACTCCACTGTGAGCCTCTGCTAGGACTTCCGGAACCTTGTCCTTCGGCACCACGACCTGGGGCTTTCTCTCTCTTCCGTCGGTGCTCTCCCACATTCTCTTCAGAAGACCGTCTTCGATCACAAGAGAATCCCATTGCGCCCAGTACGACTTCAGGGCCACACTCTTGTCAGAGACTTCCATCCACTCCGGTCTTCTACCAGCTCCTTTCCATCTTAGCAGAGGTTCCAAGGCCTTATCCTTCTGCTGGGCGTCTCTCCAGGATTGTAGATGCTCTTCTTCTACTTGGATCCGGGTTTGATGGCATTTGATGGGGTGTACATGCTCTTTCAACTCTTGCCTCACACAGTACTTGCAATCTTCCGGGCAACGTCTTCTCGAAAGTGCATCAGCATTGCCATGTTTTCTCCCAATCCTATGTTGAATGACGAAGTTGTACTGCTGCAGCCTCTCAATCCAACGGGCTAACTGACCTTCTGGGTTCTTAAATTGCAGCAACCACTTCAAGGAAGCATGGTCAGTTCTGATAAGAAAATCTTGCCCGCACAGATATTTATGGAAGTGCTCGATGGTCCGCACAATTGCTAACAGCTCCCTCCTAGTGACGCAGTAATTACGTTCAGGTTTCGACAAGGCCTTACTGAAATAGGCCACAACCTTTTCTTCCCCATTCTCTTCTTGGGATAATACACCGCCTATGCCCACATTGCTTGCATCGGTATCCACAACAAACTTGCTTCCAGGCCTCGGATACGTCAAAACAGGAGCAGAACACAGAGCCCTCTTTAACTCTTCAAATGCTCCTCGGCACTCCTTCGTCCACTCATATGGCCTACCATCTTCGGTCAACCGATGCAGGGGCTTCGCAATGTCTGCAAACCCTGTCACGAAACGGCGGTAGTAGGTGCATAATACCAGAAAGCTTCGAAGTTGATGTTTATCTTTCGGAACAGGCCAGTTCCTCACTGCGTCTGTCTTCTCCGGATCTGTCGCAACTCCTTTGGTGGAAATTATGTGCCCCAAAAACTTAACCTGCTTCTTAAATAGCTGGCACTTCTGCGGACTTAATTTCAGGTTAGCTTGCCTCAATTTCTGGAAGACATCGCACAAGGTCTTCAAGTGCTGATCGAAAGTCTTCCCCATCACAATGACATCGCCGAGGTATACCAGGCAAGTCTTCCAATGCAGTTCTCGCAGTACTGTCTCCATCAATCTCTCAAAGGTGGCGGGTGCATTGCAGAGCCCAAATGGCATTACCGTAAATTGCCACAAACCAGTTCCGGCAGAGAACGCTGTTTTCTCCTTATCTTTGGGATGCAACTCGATTTGCCAATAACCACTCTTCAAGTCGAGGGTGGAAAACCATTTGGAACCCGCCACTGTGTCTAGGGTATCGTCAATCCGGGGTAAGGGGTAACTATCCTTCTTGGTGGCATCATTCAACCGCCTGTAGTCTACACAAAAACGAGTGGAGCCATCTTTCTTGCTCACCAGCACTACAGGGGAAGTCCACGGGCTCTGCGAAGGCTCAATTACCCCTTGTTTACTCATGTCTTTAATCAGGTTGTCCATTTCGGTTTGTTTTGCTAAGGGTACTCTTCTAGGAGCTTGCTTAATGGGAGTATGATCACCGGTGTTGATGGTGTGTTGAATTACTCCCGTCCGTCCTAGGTCACCATCTTGCAATTAGAAGACATCTTGATACTTCATCAGAAGCTGAGTCAGCTTCTCACCCTGTATCTGATCCAGTTGTTGGGAACATTCTTCTACCATCGTTTCCAGGAGAGTCGGTAAACTCTTCATGGACATCTTCTGATCCTCTCCCTTCTTCTCATTCTTATTTACCATGGCAATCCTAGATACTGGCTCACACATACCAATTAACGTACCCTTGCAAATCTTCTGGTCAAATTCGGCAATGTTCGCTATCCTTACGAATACTGGACGTTGACCAGGTCTCACCAACGTCTTCCCAATTAGTAATCCTTTCTTCACCTCTTCGTACATCGGCTCGACCAATCCCACCAAGCAGCTCGGAGCACCATCCACACGGACCCGTACGATGTTTTCGGATCTGGCAGGCATCAGGACATCTTCTTCGACCTTCACTCGGTATACACAGTTCTTGCGCCCAGGAGAACTCATTACTAGTTCTTCTTCACCAATTCGAAGTACACCGGCGCCAACATCAAGCACAATCCCGTGCTTCTTCATACAATCCAGGCCCAGTATAACTTCATCCACAATGTCGGCTACAAGAACTCTCTGTGGAATGACGACATCTTCCATCCCTATGTCGATTTCCGCCTCTCCATATATAGGTGCTGTCTCGCCGGTAGCAGTAACCAATCGGATATTCTTATTGGTCGGCTTAATTCTCCACTCAGCCACAACATCTTTTCTGACTATGGTGTCACTGGCTCCTGTATCGATGGTAATTTCGGTCTTCCTGCCATCAATGATCCCATCAATCATTAAACTATCCCCAACTCGAGCCAATCTTGACACCTTCACATCTTGTGCTGGGGCTTGGTTGGATGGGGCTGTCCTCACGTACCGGTTCTGGCCAGGAGTACGTCGGCATCTACTGCGAAGATGACCTTTTACACCACAGCTCCAACATCGCAGGAAATTCTCCCTTCCATACCATCTTCTGCCAGTCCCCTCATTGTTGTTGGTCTCAGTTCGTTTACGCAATTTCAATCTGACTTTTTCTATTACTTTTTCCAGTAGGTCTTCGTCTGGTTCTTGGATAAGCAGCTGCCGCACCTTGGAGTATCCTCGGGATGTTTGCTTTGCTGCCTCAAACTCCAAGGCGTGGGCCAAAGCGTCTGCCAAAGCTTTATGTCTAGCTAGCTTCAGCGCCATCTTTGTCTCACTGTCACGCAGCCCCTCAATGAAGTTTTCCACCGCCAGGCTCTCCAAAAACTCCTCCGGGGCTGTTGGATACGCCAACCGGACTAAACGGGAGATGTCGGCCTCAATCTCTTGCAGGGTCTCATTGGAGCGCTGAGACCTACCCTTTAGCTGTGCCTGGTGGACTTGCTGGAGGTGTTGATGGCCATACCTCATCTCCAGGCGCTTAACTATCTCCTTAAAATCAGCCTGTTGTTCTGCTGTCACGGTATCCAGGATGTTCAAGGCGTCACCTCGGAGTGCAACTACCAAATTGACTGCCTTCTCGGTACTGGCCCACTGGTTCGCCGCTGCCGCTGATGTATGTATGCCACGAGGACTTTCCATCAAACGTAGGCGGCTTCACCTTAACCACAGGAGCTCTTCTTTCTTCGTCCAATACGGTATCTTCTGTCTTCAAGGTCTTCTTCTTCTCTAGTTCTGCCATTCTCTCATTTATCTTCGATATTTCTTCATCCACCACCTTTCTTATTTCTTGTGTTTCTTCCGTAATTCGGTTCTCCAGTTTGGTCTCTCTCTATTCCAGTAATTCTCTCAGTTACCTGCTCTTGACTTCTTTCTATAACTGACTTCATTTTTTCAAAATTATTCTTCATTTCTTCTTGGTTATTCTTCATTGCTTCTAGATTTCTCTTAGCTTCTTCTTGACTGCTTTTCACTGTTTCTTCAAGGTGGTTCTTCATTTCTTCTTGACTGCTCTTCATTTCTTCTTGACAGCTCTTCATTTCTTCTAGACTGGTCTTCATTACATCTTGGTTCGTCTTCATCGCCTCTTCTAAGTTGTTCTTCATTTCTTCTTGATTGGTCTTCATTGCTTCGTCCAGATTTTTCTTCATCGCTTCTAAAAAGGCTTGCAGTTGCTGCTCCATCGCTGCAGCACTTCTTTTAACCGGCATAAACACTCACAAGTCTCAAACCACTAACAGTCACTATGGAGTCCAAACAACGTCGAAATTCCCACTAATTCAGCCAACTTCCAGAAAATTCTTCAATTTTCCACCGGCTTCCACGAAGTTCTTCACTCTTCTTGGCTCCACAAATCGCACTTCTGACACCAGTTGTAACGTATTTCGATTTTTCCACTTTTTATTTACAGTGACTTTATGTATATGTACAAATATTTACAATGATTAACAGTGATTTGAGAACTTAAAATTAACAAATTGAACAATAAGCAGCGAAATATATACAAGCAGTAAGTAACAACAAGCAGTGAAAATTAAACAATTAAGCGAACAATTAGACAATTAATTACCTAACCTAAACAATCCACAGTACACAAGTCCACAGTTTAAACTCTCTAAAACACTCGTCTTCAACCGACGGTTAATCACATACGAAGACGCCCCGGTACACTTAAAACGCCACCAAAGAATTCGCACTCGCGTACCGTACCGGCACTAAACGCGTATCAAGACTTATACTCGCACGGAACTACTAAACGCCCGGTTCTTATCGCATTCAACATTCGCTTCCAAACTTCAGACTTCAAACTGTAAGACTGTCCACTCGGCTTCTTGCTTCCCATTTTATAATGGTCTTAGAAGGTTCTCGAAAATTATCGATCAAACATTGTTCCAGAATGAGAATCTTCGAGATAGACTATTCTTTTCGGGAATCATAAACAGCGACAAGGTCGCGCCGTAATAAATCAAAGCCGCGGCTCGCTGTCAACAAATAATTGAGTCACCAACAGGGGCGTCGCTGACGGGGCAAAAGTTCGTATCATTACGTTCTCTTGCTCAGGTTGCTGCATTTCTTTCGCGCAATATCACAGCATAATATGCTGCGGCAATGTCTAGAATGATTTTGAAAATTAAGTGTCTTTAGAACGAGTTAAGTTACAATTGTGATAGTCTGTGTGATAATAGAATGAAAGTAATATTGGAAGTAATTCAATATAAAAATAAATGTGATGAAACATTTTTAATGTAATTATCACTAATTCCCTGTTATTTTCTCGTTTTCAGCTTCAGTTAAGACTTGCCTACAGGTTGCTCAGCAAAAAAGGATTAAAAAATGGTTAGAAACGGGGAGATACATAGGATTGGCAGTTTTCACAAATTTGAAAGTTCGTTCCCAGATGGACAAGTACTTTATCATGTAAAGTGGTTAAAGATCAATGGAATTTTTTCAAACCAGGATTATTCTTTTATTATGGAAACGATGGCTATGAAAATCATTTATTCGGATTGATTGGATACATACTAGTTAGTGAAAATAAGTATTTTGTAGTCCACACTCCGTGTAATTATGTCGGTTTATGCAATCATAAAACTGCGTATGAAGTAGATATAAGATCAGATAATTTACTAGCTCTTGAGTTAGATAAGAAGAATGTTAGTGTACCCAGGACACTACATTATTTAGCAGATGGTTCTGCTGTCATAATTAAAGTAATTTCTAATTTAATATTCCGAACAAAATATTTATATTTTTTGATCTTATACTTTATTTTTTGTTTAGTGTTTGCTTAATATCGTTTTTACATTATTTCCATTAGGTACCCTACAGAAATGTTTTTATTGTTGATGCTTAGTGATGTTTAAGTAGGAACATGTTTCTATTGCATTGTACACAGTAAAAAATGTATAGTTGTTAAATGAGGTTTTGTCATTTGGTTAACTCCTTTTGTCAGCTTAACTACATAGTTTATCTAAATTACCAACAAACAACTTGTCACATTGCTTTTGCTTAAACCGTTAGTTAGAATGCAGAAAAAGTTGTTGGTATGCCACAATAGTATTGCTGAACACGAAATTTAACAAAATTATTGGTTATCGCAACAAATGTTCTTGCAACTTCTTACAACTTCTTTAATTACAGAATATGTGGTTAAAAGTACATACATTTAACAAAATTATTGGTTATCGCAACAAATGTTCTTGCAACTTCTTACAACTTCTTTAATTACAGAATATGTGGTTAAAAGTACATACATTTAACAAAATTATTGGTTATCGCAACAAATGTTCTTGCAACTTCTTACAACTTCTTTAATTACAGAATATGTGGTTAAAAGTACATAAAATTATGTAACAATTATTTGGGAAGTTAACGAAGTTGCTGCGTACTTTTCTGCAAGGCATCTAGTCAATTATGCATTTTATTTAGAAAAATATCGAAAATATTGTTGATATTTAGAAAACAGAATATACAGACAACTTGCTATTTAGTTTGCAACAATGGCAAATTGATTTGTAATTTCAACTACCGTGGTCTTGTTAAACATGTACCAAAAAAACGAAAAGCACCTAAAATTGTTTGTCATACTGCTATGAAAGTTGTTGAATTCAAAAAAGTTGTCGTCATTATCTGATAAATGCGCATGCTTCCCTTTTCGGCAAGGGTGTGTTGCGTCGTTCTTCGTGCTGCGCCACAGTTTTTATATGCTTTTGTTCACGCAGGACGTTTTTTCTCCGTTTGAATCCTGTATTGGAAATTGGGGACAGGGCACCACTCACTAAAGCAAATTTATATTTTCTGAAGCAGTGGAAATCGGAAATCGAGTGATGTTCGATTATTTTTTTCATGTACGCACGATGAAATTCTGAATACAGGTAAGAATCGCAATAATAAAAAGTTGTATTTGTAATACATACCTACTCCGTGACTCCATCGTAATATTGTGCTGACAAGGAGGATAATACAACAGGCATAATATTTTTGTTTTCTGCTTAGGTTTTCCTAATATTTCTTCCGTTATTTTTCTATTCTTTACACAATTCTAGTTAAAATAAAAAAAAAAAAACTCAAATCTACTTATTTTTTTAGAATCAACCAAGAACTATTTTTCCATTTATATTCATTGCCTCCTACAGCAAGAGAGAGAGAGAGAGAGAGAAATAAATAAGGAGGTGGTAAAACCAGAGAATCAATGTCGTCACATTAATAGTTTTTCAAAAGGTAACGAACTGAATTCTTAAACCTATATGAAATTGAATATTATATTTTCACGTTTTCAGAATGGTATTCCAATTAACAGCATTTTGGTCACCAGAAAAACAAAGCAGCCATTCCTTCTAGCAGTGAGTCTTGGAAAAGGTACTTCATTGTGCATTTAAGTCATGTTTTATCTGTAACTGAAAATGTGAACCTGTGGTTTGTATTACATACAACTTTTGTTTAAGAAAATAATAATAAATATATTAAACAATATTGCAGTGGCATTTTATTTAATATTGATAAATTTACCAAAGAAATTGCTATTTCACCAATATATTTGTTAAATATAGACAACATGTATTTTAAAATTAGCAATTTAAATTTGCTATATTAACAAAATACTATTTGAAACAATAACAAACACTGTTGTAGAACTTACGAATATTTTGGTGATTTTAGCAAATTACTGGAGATAATCTAACAAATTACTTTCATAAAAGTAATAAAAGCATAATAATATACAGGGTGTGTTTTTTAAGCGTCCGCGGAAGATTATGCCTAAATGACGAAAAATATAAAGAAAATATTTTAACTAACCCCACCTCATTTTTTACGCTCTATAATCTAAAAATGTTTTTACTTATACCAGGTTAGTCCAAATAGTTGGAATGATGGTCAACTTTGTTTTTTCTTATGGAATGTGCATTATTTAATTTTTTATTTGATTCAGAACAATATTTTATTGGCACTTTCTTAACATAATATTATAGTAATTTTCTTTCTTTTTTGAGATAATATTTTTTTCTCGATATTTTGACAGTTACATCATACATTTTAAAAATTCATATTTCTGCACTGGTTGAAGATGGAATAATGATATTTTTGACAGCGGTCCTCATGATAATCGTGATTAACACTGTTTGCTCAAATTTTGTATAAAATATACGAGGAGCATTCAATAATTTATCAAATAAAAATCAGAGAAAACCATCAAGAAGTCAGTTTTTTCAAATGACACGGTATATTTTTTATTGCTCCAATGGAAAGAGCAAAAAATTTCGCTTGGGCTCACCTAATAAAACAATATTGGTCCATGAGCATAATTTTTAAATAGTTACAATATTGAAATTTTCATTTCAAAAATCAAAAATAAAGTTAGCCTTGTAAAAATACAGCCACAGAATATAAAACCCTATAGTAAAACAACAACAAAACTGTAGACATTCCAAAGCTACTTTATTTTTGATTTTTGAAGTGAAAATTTTAATATTGTAAATATTTAAAAATTATAGTTATGTAACAATATTGTTTTATTGGGTCAGCAGATGCGAAATTTTCCGCTCTTTCAAATGGAGTAATAAAAAATATACCATGTCATTTGAAAAAGCTGACTTTTTTCTGGTGTTTTGTCGCTTTCATATGATAAATTTTTGAATGCTCCTCGTATATTTTATACAAAATTTGAGCAAACAGTGTTAATCATGATTATCATGAGGACCGCTGTTAAAAATATCATTACTTCATCTTCAACCAGTGCAGAAATATGAATTTTTAAAATGTATGATATAACTGTCAAAATATCGAGAAAAATAATTTTATCTCAAAAAAGAAAGGAAATTACTATAATATTATGTTATGAAAGTGCTATTAAAATATTGTTCTCAATCAAGTAAAAAATTAAATAATGCACATTCCATAAGAAAAAACAAAGTTGAGCATCATTCCAACTATTTGGACTAACCTGGTATAAGTAAAAACATTTTTAGATTATAGAACGTAAAAAATGAGGTGAGGTTAGTTAAAATGTTTTCTTGATATTTTTCGTCATTTAGGCATAATCTTCCGCGGACGCTTAAAAAACACACCCTGTATAAGTGATTTTGATACTTGTTATTGTCAATTTAACAAACTATATTTGAAACAATAACATCTTTCTCTCAGGATTCACAAAAAATGTTAGTTACATGTAACTATTGTGTGTGAGCAACGTAACTAAATTAATTATAACTGCAACAACGACATTTTGTGAATATTAACAACGAATAGAATGTAAATAGTTGGAAAAACTTATTTGTTAATCTAACTAATTTTATTTAGTGGATCGTCTGGAACAAAACATTTGTTAATAATTTGTTAATTTTGACAAGAAATATTTTACTGTGTACCTACAACGTTTTTTATTTAGATACTGATTGCTTAATAATATTGCTTTTACAGTGTTCTATTTTGTTATACAAATGTGTTTGTATTGTTTGTTTCGTGATGATGTTGTTAAGTTATGGACGTTTATGTTTATTTTTTGTTTCGAATGTCTACTAGAATACAATGGATTTCACTCTACTCGAAGACACCTTCGTAACTATTTTCTTTTTAGTTATGTTTTCCTAGTGATGCAACTTCGTGTAAAGGAATAAAATTTATTTAAAGTTAAAACCAAGCCAACTATGAATAAAATAAAAATTATAGTTTCACGTGAAGTCATAGCGATTATAAGATAAAGCAAAAAGACGCTACAAATTTCAAAATTTTAAAAATGAAAATTCCTTCCTGAAACTTTATATTTAAGGGTTCCTTGTGATTTGCTCTATCTTAATCGTTATTATGACTTGAAATGCTACTTCTTATTGTTATTTCTATTATATAGTCGATTAGATTTTGACTAAAAAAAATTTATCTTGAAGGCCTTCATAACTACTTAAAATCTTATTTTGATTGCTTTTATAATAAGAAAGTTGTATTCTTGAAAAGTGAAACACACTGTAGGCATTCTGAAAAAGGGCAGTGCGATAACGGATTTTTGAGGTCGTTTACATCGATCTCTTAATCTTAAGTCAAATTCGATCACATGTGCAGTGTTATTTTAAAGGGCATCTTTTTCATTGATTATTATGGGGTCATTTTGTTTACCGAAGTGTACTATAAAATCGTAAATAAAAGTAAGTAAATAAAAAATTATATTTTTAACGAAACCTTTTATTATCTAATTATAAATAAATAAAAGGCTAAAAATAAAAGTGGTATTTCGTAGTAGAAAAATTTAACTTCTAGATAGTTAAGTGTTCTAACGCTTTTGCTTGACATTCATACTCACATGCAATGCAATAAAGTTTGAAGGCAGTAAATTAACTTTTTCAAACTTATTAAAGGTATTATTGCCAGCAGAAGACCGTGGTATCAGGAAGTGACCTTTCCTTAGTAATTATTTCATAATAAAAAATTCTTAAAAGTAGGTGTTTACTTCAGAGAAGTAAATCTTTATTCGTCCGGTAGAATTATATTCAATACTTCTGGGAAGTATCATATTGAATTCGCCATATAGAAGTTCAGCATTTATTTCGACGAAGTAAATTTCACTTCAGTCAAGATAACCGTTTTTTCAGTGTAAAGATTGAAAAAATGCATTCTGACGGTGTTGAATGAATTGTAATTATTTTTGCCGTTTCCAAACAAAAAGCTATACCTAGCCCGTCTGTTTTTGATTTATATTGTTTAACTTCAACTTCTGGAAAGTGGCACCTGTGTAAATATATTTTAAATATTTCGCAGCAACTGTTTCAGCAAAGACAAAATTAATTTGTTATTGAAATTTAAAAACGTATTTTTGTGTTGGGCGCGTAGCGAAATTGAAAAGACAAGCGACTTCCTGTTTAAAATAATGACACACAAACACTGGGCACACGGCGAGCAAAAAGAACGAACGCGTGTTAACATGACAGCAGCATAGCCATCATATCTACAACAAAAACCCTAAAAAACTCGAAGCCATCAGTGTTCGGAAATTGCATCGGCCTGAAACCAAACATCGCTTATCTTCGACGTTAACAAAAGATACTCAATTTAGTAGGCAATCTAAATCATTCAGTGTGAATTACAAAATGCACCCTCACTTATTTGTGTGCGGCTATCGCAATGCCATCTAGCCCGCCTGTGATAAGGATTGAATATAAAGGCCACGTGGACGGATTAGCCTTCGTCCTTACAGCTTGTTCGTCGCCTGCTAGATGCCCCGATTTACGCAACAATGATTCCTCTAAGTTGTTTGTTTAAACAAATGATTGATGGCCCTCTTTTGTCGCCATTGTTTCTCCCCCCGCGCGAAATCGCAGGAAGTCGTTCTAATTTCACCCACCTCGAATGTAGGTAGGTGACGATTTGATGATTGATTTTTACTTGAGTTAATATAGATGTTTGTGCCAAGAAAGCAGGCATTGACTGCACTCCGGTTTCATTAATGAAACGAAATCTAGAGCACCGAGTTTTGTGCATTGTTAAAATTAGTGACGCATATAAATATCCTTATGCAAAACGCAAGAATTTCATTGACAACTATACTCACTGAGAAAAACAGTGTTCCTAATATAAACGTACGGTAATTAGTTGTCATTCATTAGTAGAAAAGACTCCGACCGTAAATAGGTGCCATTCGTAATGACCAGCATACAGAGTGTTGTGTTGACTATCACCGATTTCTTATGAGTTCGTAAATCTATTTCAGTACCTAACAGGAAAAAGACTACTAAAGACTACTATACCGAGTGACCCACTTGAAAGCAGAACACCTCCATAAAATTTGTAATTTTCGTCCGATTTTGACGAACTTGTTTTACTGTTGAACACGAGAGACTATACTTTAGAACGAATTGACACCAACCGGGGGCTAAATGGAAGTAAAAGTGAAGCCACTCAAGATGTAGACAACCCACAATACTGACGAATCTCCTTCTCTTTTTAAGTCAGTCTCTTCTTTGCCCTCTCATTCAAACAGCCGTATGACTTGATTAAGCGGGTAACAGACAAGTTGATATTTCTAAATTTTAATACTTACACTTGCTTTTTCGGACTCTTCATTTGAGAAATCAATAAAATATAAATAAAACTCATCTCAGGTAAATGTATTTTCAAGTACATTATTTATTTAGCATGTTATTTTACACGTTGATTTACACCTTATGAGCATACCCCTGTATCATGGAAGTAAATTATACCCTACAAGTCAACAAGTCGCAGCAGTCCGAGTTTCAGAGGGAACAACAAAAAATTCAGCAACTAAAGTTTTGGTTAGGTAGTATTTTAAATACTCCGAAAAAAATATTAAATGCTGGGTAAATTCCAGTTTAGTTTCGCATGTAAAAACAGTGCAAGGATAAGCAAATTGAAAAATACAGAGAAACGAAGTTGTAAGTATAGGGATCTCCATACTAAAATACCCATTTTAATATTTAAATAAAATCCTATCTAAGCCGAGTAAAAAAATTGTTTTTTCACTACTAACCTTAAAACACTTCATTATTGACCGACATTTGCGCCGTGAAATTATTTTTCGCACCTCTTGTAATAGGTTAATGATGAATTCATTATTGAACAAGGTCAATGATAAAGAATTATCAATCATAAAACAAAAGATTGAAACTCAAGAAACTTAATTTCCGGGGTATTCATATGAAACGGGAATCTAAAATTTTAGGTTAGACGCACATTATTTAATTTAGAGGGCAAAAATGAATAGGATCACATTTCACATTGGCATGTAATATTTACCCATTAAACTACAAGTTGTTACCTGGCTGCTGAACGCTTTTACAGCCGTAAGAGCGCAATATATGGCCATGGTACACAAAAAACTGTTACCTGTGCAAAAACACCTGTTAAGCTCTTCGCGTTAGAAAAGGATGCAGATTCGTCAGTAGTACGGGTTGCATACACAACAGAAATGCCTCAAAAAGTTTTCACGGGGTAAACGGCAATGGGCCTATCCAGTAGGGATGTACATCATTGATTGACACATTCTTTGACAAAACCACGGCGTACTGTGCAATGTTTTGAGGGCGAAAATTTTTAAAATAAAAAAATTCGAGCACGCCACTGGATTAGACGGTCCCTGAAATGGGCATGTGCCAAGTTTTAACGAAAAATATTGCATATTGATAATTCTATGGACAAATTAAAAATCACTTTATTCTTATAAATTTATTTCTTAAGATCATGGAATAAAAAGGGAAAAGCACTGAAAACAATTAATTTTTATTGGTAACAGCATTCAACAAAATTAATGGAATGCCAGAAAAGAAAATAAACGGGAATCAAATTCTTGTTGTTTCCACAAATCCACTGTTTATTTCTAAATGTACTAGTATACGTTCAAGATTACTTTTTCTCAGTTGCTCTGGGGCGATTTCAGCACATGCTCCAGTTATTCTAAGGCGCAGTTCTTCTACTGGCTGCGGTCTTGTCTTGTAAAACGTTTGCTTTAGGGCACCCCAAAGGAAAAAGCCAAGTGGCGTCAAGTCCTGGGATCTTGGCGGCCTCACAATTATTTAATTATTTCGACCTATCCAATGATTTTAAAAAATTTCGTTTAGCCATTCCCTTACCACTACTGCATCACGTACAGGAGACCTGACTAATTGAAACTTCAGATTCAGGCGAGCCTGAACTAGCAAATCGTGTAGTGTGCCCCAAAACGCATTTCTTAGGAATTTCGAAAACAAAATTTCCGTTCAAATTTCCCATAGAAAAAAAAGGATCAATAATCCTATCATAAAGGATTCCGCACCACACGTTTATTTTCTGTTATGGCCCAATTAGGATCAGTATCGCGAATTTTGGGATGACACCACCCCATTTGTATATTGTCGCCCGTAGCACTGCCCCATCCCTCTTAAAGATATTCTTCTATCTGTCGGCAAGTTCGTCTTCCCCGGTATGGGAGGGTCAGGCGAACCAGAAGAACCACTTTCATCTTGATCCGTGGAGATTTCTGAATCCTGTAGATGACGCCATTAATTCCTGTGACCACTGGTTTGTCATCATGAAGTCGAATACGGTTTCCGTTGTTGGCAAGTAACTGGCAATACTCGCATCCCTTTCACATCAATGTCACACCAACTGGTCACATCGAGTTTATACTTGAACAGTAATACTTTTCCAGAACCTTTGACATGGTCATGTGCTGTTCAACTCTTGCACCACCACGGTCTTCAAGAAGCACGTTGGAATAATTATTTGTCTCTTCCGCATCTTCCCGTTGGAACTTTCGCAGTAACACCTAAGCAATCTGCCTTCCAAATCCAATGAATCCCGCTGTGCCCAATACGCATCCAGAGCAACACTTTTGTCTGAGACTTTCACCAATCCGGCCTTCTGCCCGCTTCCTTTAACTGAATGAATTGTGCCAAATCTTTACCGTTTCCGGGGCTAACTTTTTTTACTCTATATTGTTTCAATTTCATATTAATTTGACCTGAAGCAAAATTATTTTTTTCCATTTTAATTAACAATGGGAAATACGCTAACTGGAGATTCTATACGTCAAATAATGACCATTGACCCGAACATACCTTATCCGAATGTTGATGGTTTAGGAAATAAAGGGTGTTGAAAATTAGAATTTTATTTCCATTTTTTGCCATAACTACGAAATTTCTTAGGTCGTCGACTTGAAAATTTTCAATCCTATGGTTTTTCTTACGGGAAAAAAGATTCCAATAACATTTTTGATATTGCCCATAGAGGACGCTACTTATAACCTATTGCTTTGATAAATTGACCCATAACTTTTTACCGTGTACATCTAACGCCAAATCGGCTGCAAAATCTGAAAGACCAACCTTTTTTAAATAATAAATGTATTCTTGTCTCATTTTGATATTCCAGCCCATTTTCAAGAAAAAACGACTTAATGCAGATAGTGTTTAAATCTTAGAAATATGAAACGCTTATTAAGTACTGCTAACAAAATAAATGTTAATTCACTACAAACGCTTAGGCACAAGAAAAATAAAATTAGGAAACATTAAATTTTAAAGTAGTTGTTCGAAGTGTCCACCATTCACTTGGATACATTTTTCAACGCGTTTCCTGAGAGACCCCCGAGTTCTAAACAATGCCCCTGGATTGCCCTTGATTTCATTGGCAGCCGCTTGTATTCTTCGCCACAGCTCATCGGGTGAATCAACAGCTTCTTTATAAACCATATCTTTCATTCTAGACCACATCGAAAAATCCAGAGGATTTAAGTCGGGGTTTCTATTCGGCCAAGCAAATTCACTTCCACGGCCAATCCACCGATGTGGAAAGACGTTGTCTAAATACTCCCGCACCGGCCGGAAAAATGTGCAGGCGCCCCGTCCTGAACGAACCACATATTTTGCCTTAAATTAAGTGGTACTTCTTCAAGCAGTTCATACAAATTTTGCTGAAGAAAATTTAAATAAAGTGGACCGTTCAGATCCTCTTTCGCCTAAGCGATTGTACAGATTTCTAAATAATTTATGATTTGGTTGCCTTTGAAATTTAAACACTATCTGCATTAAGTCGTTTTTTCTTGAAAATGGGCTGGAATATCAAAATGAGACAAGAATACATTTGTTATTTAAAAAAGGTTGATCTTTCAAATTTTTGAGCCGGTTTGACGTTAGATGTACATGGTAAAAAGTTATGGGTCAATTTATCAAAACAATAGGTTATAAGTAACGCCCTTTATGGGCAACGTCAAAAATGTTATTGGAATCTTTTTTTCCCGTAAGAAAAACCATAGGACTGCAAATTTTCAAGTTGACAACCTAAGAAATTTCGTAGTTATGGCAAAAAATGCAAATAAAATTATAACTTTCAACACCCTGTATTTCCTAAACCATCAACATTCTGATGAGGCATGTTCGGGTCAATGGTCATTATTTGACCTGTAGAATCTCCAGTTAACGGATTTCCCATTGTTAATGAAACACCCTGTATATGTAATTAGAACTATTTTTCTTTTGCCATTGCTTTTATCTTGTTATCATCCGGGAGCCAAATTACTTATATTAAATTTATTCAGGATTTCAGTAATCGTTTTCTTGGTCTACCTTACCTGGGTGTATTTTGGAAAAGAACCCCATTTTTTGTTCACTATGACTATTACGCCCTCTAGCCGCAAACTTAGAAACTGGAAAATAATTTCTAGCGATTTCTCTTGGCCGCTTTAGTTATCATTTTTTCTTTTCCAAAACTGAACTATGAACGATGAACTTAGCTGGTCCTGCACTGGCGGAGCTCAAATTGGACACCATTTATTAAATAAGTAAATAAATAATGTTCTAGCTCGGATATCCAATTTCTACGAGAGGAAATTCATGGATCTGACTGAAATCATCGAACACCCCTTTAATGTCAAACCCGACAACCGCTTTTGCCTTTAAAATACACGAAAGCATGTATTTCGGCAGTTACCGGCACTGTCACAGTATGTGGTAATCGTTCATCCAAATCACCCTCGGTTGATTATTTTCAGGGTACAATTAAGTCCTCAGATTAGTTCAGTGCCAGTCCAGCAGCCCTGAAGATGTCCCTTATGACAGGGGACGAAACGTCAATATCCAGTCAATCTACGACGCGGTCTTCTCTCAGAAGCCTATAGGTAATGCATTATAGACATGAGTTAAAAAGGCATCATAAGATACGCATACAAGCTTGCAAAAATAAACATTTCTCCCAATAAAGTATTTCAGCGTATTAAAGGCATTTATTAAATACTTAGGCACATGAAAATTTTTCGGATTTAACTAGTATTTGCCTGCGATATATTTACTTACGATGAGTTTCCCATGTATAACACCGCAGACGCCTTGTCATGAGCTGGTATAATTAAAACATCTGAACAGAATCTGGATGTAAAATAAAAGAAGTACATTAGTATTAAACACATCTTTCGCTGTAACGTATATTTATAATCTGAATATAATAAACTAAATGGAACATGGCTTTAAACGCTCGTATACGTTTGGTTATTTGTCAATGACATCAGATATTTATTAAAGACAAGATGAAGTTAAAGATCTTTGTGAGAATATTAGAATGTGAAGAATCCGACGATTGCCTCTGGATGTATTAAAGAGATTCATTGTAAAGTCACAATATAATGCACAAAATGTTTGGTATGCATCTCAGATGAATCTATTAACGTATTTTTATTTACGTTTAACAGAGAAAGTGGTACAAGGCAGAAATATTTCGGTATTCCCAAATATTTTTATTGTGTGGCGATAAATTCGAGGAAAGCCGAAAATGTTATCGATTCGGTCGTTTTGCTTACAATCAATTTGGATAACAATAGGACTGAATTTTGAGTCGACAATTTTATGCCTTACTGAAACGACGCGCGGTGGCCGTTGTGTACAGTGAATTGGAACACAATTGGAAGAGCTCTGGTTGTTTAAATTCTTTAATGAGAAATGCTAAAAGAAGAAAGAAATTACAAAATCTGTATTAATGTTTCAAAAGCAAATATGATAGTTCTTTATAAATATCGTATGATGGCATCTTTCAAAATTGAATTGTGTTCGTCCCTTTTTTCCTCACATCAAATGTTCGTAATGATCAAATTGCAGTTGGCTTTACTAATAACAATAACGTTGTTTTCTTATTTGTTATTAGAACACCCCTTGATTTTAGTCGAAAAAGATACTTATCTCATGGATTATTTAGCCTTTCTTTGAGCTAGAAACATCAGATTCTGTGGTTAGAGATCATGATAGCTAAGGGAGAACTTTATCGACAGTGGAACTGTTTATAATCGAACCATTTCCCTAAGCTATCATGAATATCCTGCTCCTTCCCACACTTCTTCTGTTTTCTCTTATCTTGCCTTAGAATATTGGCATCAGCTCTCTCCTTTTATAGGTTGTCCTTGGCGCTTCAAACATCATCTTCTGGTGTTGTTTATTAGCAATGTTAACGCCACGACTGCATTTCTGGTCGTTGCACTCGTTTACCGACGCATTAAAATTTTATAATCCCTTAACCTTAACACCCAAGTGTTCCCCATCATACCACTGCACTTTCTTGATTAATTTCTCCAGATAATTTAGTTTGGTGTCTAAGATTAGTCCAAAATACTTAACTTCACTGCTAAGTTCAATCTCCTGACCCCCACAACCGAAGCCTCTTCAGACCCTTTCTTCTCGTCGAGGCCATTGTTGTGGTCTTAGCACACATCTAGACCCTCTGCCGTGCACCATCTTTATACTGTTCCCAGTGCTCGATGTATGGGTTTTAAATAATCCGTTCTAATTTCCTTATGATTAGAATAGTTATGTCATCCGAATATCCCTGCGCGCGCATTCTTTCCCGGTCTACTTCCCAGAGGAGTCCATCCACTACCACGCTCCACAGTAAGGACGATATAATCCCAGCCTGCGGGTACCCCCTGACAGCAGCCAACCTCCTAGTCACATTGTCCAGTGAGCTAGTTATTACCCCTCCTCTTATCGTAGAGCCAATTCACTCTGCAATAAAACGATTGACTCCGCGACCTCCAACAGCTCTCTCAAAGCAGTCGAAAGACGTTTTGTAAAATGCGGCCTCTATATCCGGAAAGATCCACAGTGCAACTTCTTTGCTGATTAGTTCCCCTTTGAGCCTGCGTGTGAGCTCATTGAGGCTTAGTTCAAAGGATTTACCTATATGGGAAGCATGCAGGTGTTGATGTAGAGGTTCCACTCCCAAAACTTGGTCTATTATATCTGTCCACAAGTTTTTCTATCGTCTTAAGCATAAATGAAGTAAAGCAGATTGGGCAAACCGATTTCAGCTAGTCGTATGATTCTCGTTCCGGTTTGGGTAGGAAAGTTACCCTTACCCTTCGCCAATCATTCCGCACATTTTAGCATTATTGGCAATATCCCATCTGGGTCCAAGACTTTGTATGATACGAAGGATTTTACAGCCCATATTCCCATAGCCCATATAATCCTGGTTTGGCCAGTCAGTCTACTGTCTAGACTCCAGCTCTCCTTTGATACCTGCCTATGCGGTATGTCTTGCTTCAGGCTTTCATTTTTATATACATGTATGGGTTTGCTCTCTGGAAAGTGTGTTCAGCTATAAACTCAGAGTCTCCTCCCCAGAAAATGTTTCTTCTTTTGCCCTTCTTATGGCGCTGATATATTTCCGACGGGATGCTTTATAATCTTCCCATCTGTTTGGTTCTTGTTGAAAAACTTACGAGTCTCTTCTCTCAAGAAGGAAAGTTTCAGATTTCAAAACAGGCTCTCTTGCAAATCATACTAAAGGTTGTTTTGACGATGTCGTTCATCAGCTCTACGTTCTCTTGCGTTCTCAGCCTTGACGGGCATTCATTCAGCCCCTACTCTGGTATCTCTCTCTCTCTCCCTCACTCTAAAGAGATCCCAGTTGCACGTTCTTGAATTCCTGTACATTTTGACTTCCTCCTGTAGCAATACTATTTTAAATCTTACGTACCTATGGTCCCAAAGTGATTGTTCTTGCGACGCATGCCAATCACTTATTTCATTGCACAGCCATGGCGTACCGATTTTGATGTCTATGTGACAAAAGCAGGCCCATTTCCCAGATTTACTGCTTCCAAATTATTACTAATCGTGAATTCTAAAAGATACTCACTTCTTCTGTTTGTTCTAGTACAATCTCAAACCGTGTAGTGTACACTGGAGTCACAACAGAGCACAAGTAGTTATGTGTTGCTTTCTTCACAAAATATATGAGGTATTGCCATTAACAGAAGAACTGCTGGCATAATATAATGGCGCTAAAATGTATTTTTTTAAAATAATTGGAGTTACGAGGTATTGCTTCTAAGCCATCGATATACAGTCTTCTTCCCTTTGAATATATGGAAGGTACTATGATCCATCATGAGGTATCTTTTGCACCCTTACTTATTTGTGGATAACTTTACTGACAGAACAAACTTAGACTCATCACTGAACACGACAGGAGTCCAATGATGAAGTTGCCAGTTTGTGTTCTGTCCGAAATTGAAATGTTCTCAGTAGGTGTTCTCTGGTTAATTTGGGCACTTTTGTGGAATGTCTTGATCTAAAGTTTGCTTCCTTTAAGCCTATTCCTGACAGTTTGATGGCTAATTCTTGTTCCCCTCGCCATTACCAGGTCTTCTTAAAGATTCAGAGCAGTATGCGTGCGATTTCGTAGTGTTTGCAATCGCAGAAAACGGCAACCATTTTCTGTAGTTTTCCTCCCCCGACCTGTAAGATAGAGTGGGGGAATTATGCGCACTTAAGGAAGATCTGCTGCTGTGACCAAGCAATTACAGTTATGACTAGGGACCGGATTTTAGGTTAAATAAAACTTGAAAAAAGGTACCTAGAATAGGTAATTATAATGTCGATTTAGGTACGATAAACAATAAAATAGGTTAAAATAGGTTAAATATTTGAAGTCAATCAACTGAAACATAAAGTAGTTAACGATTGTTTGCATGGCAGACAAGAAACTTTTCGAGATTGTCAGGGGTATAGTTTGAGCTTTTGTCATTTAAAATATTTTGAAGCCATGAAAAAGATCTGTCGACATCGCATGACGTGACTGGGGCATTCTTGAATTTAGGCCAATCTTCACAAATTTCGATGTCACTGTCGCTCTTCGCTCCATTTAACAATTTTTTGATGTTATGCAAGTGCTGGTAACTTGAATTTTTTTGGAGCAATGTTTCTAATCTTTCAAACACAATTTTGCCAATAGGACCCCCTATGGAAGCAAGAGAATTTTTTACAGAATCTACAACAGCTAAGGATTCGGTTTCCAATTTCGTAATTGCATGTACCAGTATTTTAAAATTAGTTTTAATATACAGCAGCTGATTTTTAATTTCAGGACGAGTTTCAGGACATTTAAAACATTGATGTGCCTTCTCAATAGCTGCAGTGCTGTCAGTGGGTGGTGTGGCGCGTTCAGAAATGATTTAAAAGAGCTCAGCCATGTATGCGGTGGGTTCACAATTTATTCTGCGCAAAGACGACAAAAACATCCCTTTAGGTTAAAAAAAACTTATTTTAGGTATCAAAAACTTATTTTAGGTACCAAAATAGAGAAATATGTATTTTAGGTGATATTAAGAAGGTGTCATATAATTCCATTTATTATGAAACAGATTGGCATTTAACTTGTTTATCTGTACCTAGTAAAGTGAAAAAAGGTGTTTTACCTGGAATCCGGTCCCTAGTTATGACGTTGAAATATATAGGAATGTAAGCCCCCAACATGGTAGTTTCATTGTGCAGAAGCATATTTGATTGAAAGGTAGGTGTGGTAACATAAAAAATAAAATGCCCAAAGTCCCAGAAGCACACAATTCCCCAACTCTGGGAGTAATTGTGCGCAGAAGGTGGGGAATTGTGCGCTTCACATTTAAAGCTATAAATCAGTAGGTACGAATTGACATAAGAAACATTTGTCTTATTCATCTAACAAAATTAACATAAACTTCTCTAAAATCAAAATAACGAAAACCAACCATTTGGATAGGCACTTATAGGTAACTACATATATCGAGCTTTGGCGAAATTAAGAACTAAGTATTTTTACTGTTGGCAATAATCATGATAGTTTTTAGCAGACTCAGCACGATTATAAGTTCACGGTATCTACGAAAAGCAAAAAAAAAAACAGCTGTACTTGCTTATTCGTATTCAACTGTATAGGGCTAATTGTACGCACAATTACCCAAAAGCAGATCCAACATAAAAGAAAATCGTAGCTCATAAACAAATCCAACTTTATCGAGGATTCTTACATGAAATACCACAGAACACAATGCTAATTGCAGACATGCATGAGAGATCATTGTTAAAATAAAAGTGTCAGCTTATCTCCTTAGCTGCTGGAGCCAACAAATTATAGCAATTGGTGCGTTTTGACGTTTGGCGACCATATTCACGTAACAAGAGCGCTGCAACGCAAGTTGTTGACACTGGTCGACAGAAGACAGCACTTGTAGTGTTCCAAGCTTGGAACTATTTGTGTGAGAATCAACATGCGCACAATTACCCGCGAGCTGCTGAGCAACATGACGTTGTGAATACTCTTCCTGAAGTAATGTTGCGGCTATATTAACCTCAATCGTCGTTAAATATTGAGTATTATTATTGTATTATTGTTTTTAAATGTTAACAAGCTGTCAGAATTGTCTAATAATTTTTGACACTAAATTCTCACACAGCCTGCTTAAATACTTATTCTTAAATCATTTTGGTTCATTTTATTTCGTGTGGCGTACGAACATTAGATTTAAATCTCTCAAAATATGGTAAAAATATTGAAGTTCAAAAAAGTGATTCCTTTAATTTTTTGAATAATGTGGAAAATGAGAAATTTAAAATTGGTCGAGACGAGACGAGATTTCGACGTTCAGACGAGATTTTATGTGATCGAGAATATGTCGAGACGAGACATCTGAGAAATCTCATGTCTCATCAAATCAAATCAAATCAATTTCTTGGAGACACGAGTCTCGCAGCGTCGCTAGTAATTATTACATCTCGCGGCCCGATAAAAGATCAATGCGAGTTCATATTTCTAGCATTGTGTACAGGACGGCCGAATAGTCTTATTCGACTGCCTATTGCCTACTCAGAACTAAGCGAATTATAAGTAATGTCTGAAGAACCATTTAATCAAAATTTGATTACCTAGTAGTACCAGCATTACCATGAAATTTAGCTGACGTCTTTATTGTACCGACTCGTTGAAGATTGCATTAAAAGTACAAGGTATGTTAACGAGGAAGGTCATAAGCTAGGTACGCGAACTGATGAAGAATTGAGTTAGTACAAGTCATTGGTTCGTATATGTTTATAAATTGAGCTCATTAGGTGATATAATAGCAGTGGGGGGTAGCGAACTAAACCGGCGGTGGGCACATAACAGTTCTTGTAGCCGTTAGCCGACCACTTGTAATTCAAGATGAATACATCATATCATTGCAAACGACTAGCGACTATTATATAGCCAATAACTCAACGTGCACTCAATTATTTCCCAAGATGGTCGCACAATAAACACTTCATCATTGTTGTTTAAAGTTGTTATGCTTTGGTCGTGGCTAGAATCCATTCTACTGTCTACTAGGCCGGAGAAGAAGTTATGTCTTCGCGACCTGTGTCGCTAGCCCGATCGTTGGCAACCTCTCTCTCACTGTCTTCTTAGCTCTTTTTCTTATTATCCGTCGATATCTTTTACCCCGTGACCGCCATTTTGATTTGGTTTGATAACAATCTCAACCAGCAAAGACTGAATTATGAATTTTTGTTCACAAATTTGTATTACGCTCAGTTTCATATGTATACTTATTCACGCATTTTAATGAATTGATGTTCTACATTTTATAATATACTGAATTTCTAAGCATGCAAATTGCTTATATCCTGTTCCTTAAAACGTCCAATTTGAATAGTAATGGCCATTGATCTTTAAATCAAATTTAGGACAAGTTACAAAATTTTATGCTGATTCGTGACTTCTTTAAAAAAATTTTCATTAACAAAACGTAACGAACGCAGGAGAGACGAGCACTTATTGAAGCATTTAGCACAAACTTTATAGATATTTAAGTAGAATGAAAATCACAGAGTACAATATAACTTAAATTTTAATAAATACATTAAAGTTACATTTTTGGTCGTTCTGTATTTAGCGGTGTTATCGAAAGAATGTTAAACAATTATGACAGACATTTAATCACTTACGATATGTACGTAAGCACCATAATAATTATATAGGATTAATTAAAAGGTTCGTTTAATAATAATTATGGCATTATTACATTTTGCGCACTGGTGGAGCACATACTGCAGACAGATGTTAAAGTAAGTACAAATAGACCTTATAATCAGTTCTAATGAACTCTAAAATCATTCAAGAATAGAGATATCTCCTATTAAATGACTATAGACATTGTATAATAACTAGTAATTAGATATAATTAAACCGTTTGTTGAACAATTTTGAGCAATACCAAGTACACATCTTATTGGTCATTATATATAATCGTTTAACATCTCTAGAGCCATGTTTACTATTTTTGTTCCTTTGAAGTAGCTCGTGCTATATTTCATTATAACACGATAATTGGTTTGGGTATAAGCAAATATTTATTTCATGCGTCGCATGTTTGTTTAAAGGCACGGGTACGTTGATTAGACAATTAAATGATAAAGGAATTTGTTAAATTTTATTAGCTTGTTAGACTGAGAGCGCTTTAGCACTTAACTGAAGAAAAGTGGGCATTAGTGAGTGTCGTTAGAACCTCGGTGATAATTTTAAAATTTACGTAATTTTCTAGTTTGGTGCTAATGGAACTGCGGTTCCAAGGAACTTGCTACTCTTAACTTTAACTGTAATCAATAGGCAAAAATAATACGAGGACGTTTCATTAAAATACAGTATATACGAGAGTCTCACGTGTTCCATTTTACAGCAAAGTTTTGTAAATGAATTTATGGGTAAGTGTTGCTTACGTATACCGGTATTATCCAGATTAGTACAAATTGTTATCTACAAATCGACCATTTGTTGATAAAATTGTTTTATTAGTTTGTTGTAGGAAGATAGAGTAATTAATTAAAGAGTGGACTAAAAGGAAATGTGACGTCACCCAAATGACGAACGCCACAAAAGAGGATTCCGCCGCAGCTAAGCTCGAAGCCGAAGATGGGGGTGGGCAAAAACTGAAAAAGGGCGCCAAGGAGTTGTTGACTAATCCTCCAATGAACGTAAACACAGCGGCCACAGCTCCTAAAAACCCTACCCTACCCTACCCTACCCTACCCTACCCTACCCTACCCTACCCTACCCTACCCTACCCTACCCTACCCTACCCTACCCTACCCTACCCTACCCTACCCTACCCTACCCTACCCTACCCTACCCTACCCTACCCTACCCTACCCTACCCTACCCTACCCTACCCTACCCTACCCTACCCTACCCTACCCTACCCTACCCTACCCTACCCTACCCTACCCTACCCTACCCTACCCTACCCTACCCTACCCTACCCTACCCTACCCTACCCTACCCTACCCTACCCTACCCTACCCTACCCTACCCTACCCTACCCTACCCTACCCTACCCTACCCTACCCTACCCTACCCTACCCTACCCTACCCTACCCTACCCTACCCTACCCTACCCTACCCTACCCTACCCTACCCTACCCTACCCTACCCTACCCTACCCTACCCTACCCTACCCTACCCTACCCTACCCTACCCTACCCTACCCTACCCTACAAACATACTAAAATCGCGATTAAAAAATGGGGGGTTGGGGGTAGGAGGGTGAAAAAACTTTACGACCTATTCTCATACCTACCAAATGTACAAAAAAAATCATCCGATTTTGAAAAACTTTTATTTATTGTGTTCAGCATAAAAAATGCTATCAAATAACGAGGTATCAGAAGGGGTACTTTGCTATTTGAATTTTTAAAGTTGGGGTTGTTAGCGATTAGGGGTTGAAGAGTGGGGGTTGAAAATTACATTTGTAAATGATAATTTAAAAATAAAAATCGACGTGTCCGAGCATTTGTTTGAAATATTTTTCTCAACGATTTTATAGAATTTATCCGTTACTTTCGAGAAGCACTGTATATTAGATACTATAAGTCAAAATTGAATAATGGCAAAAAATTAAGCAAAATTTTTCAATTTCCTCTAATCAAACAACTGTTATCTAAATAGTTATAAGGAAAATTGCCAACTATTAATCACTGGCAAAATAATCAAACTATGAAAGAAAAAATAAAAAACTACCAGAATCATATTATACAAAGTAACAAATTAAATTTAATAATGTGACAACTGATGTCCAAAATAAACAAACAGATGACCACAACAAGCCGTGGCCAGGTATCTACATTAAAACTAGCCGAACAGAGTTGATTCTTGAACGGACTAGCGACGCGCAAACACGAAAATTACAAATACAAGATGGTCACAAAAAGCTGTGCCAGGCGCTACATAAAAACCAGCCGTTGGACACGATGTTCCAGACGGACAGGCGACGCAAGAATCAAAATTTATATCTGACCTTCCAGAAGACATTATACAGGTCAGCTGCTACAGCAAATCACTGTCTTGTAGCTCAGCACCAGGTGATCGGCGCTTTTCGTAACTTGGGGAAAGTGCAACAAAATGGAAATTTGCACCTCAAAGAAAATCGACGGGGGTGTGCTCCCCAAAAAAACCCTAAAATGCCGAAAAGACAAATTAGAAGAGAAAATAAGAAAAAGGAAAGGAAACAACACCGATGAATGAAGATTTAAATAAAAGATGAAAAATAACACACTCACCACGTGGGGTTTTTTCTCCAACAAAACCAACTGGGCTCCAGATGCGAGTTAAAATGCCAAAAGGCTTAGACGACGATCTCTAAACTTGCACAATGTAACCAAATCGACGTCTTCAAACGGTCGGAACCCAAGAAAATCCCAGAAACTGTCAAGAAAATCTATTTCACGAAACTCGGCGTCACCGATCACTCACAAGAAGTACAGCAGGAAAAGTGCCGTTTCCAAATGCAAATCGGAATTTCCAAAAAACCGCCGACTATAATACAAGGTGGCCCCATCCGAAACTACAAATTGATGTATCCAGAAGTACCCTAGATTTCTAAATCTTACAGAGGCGTCACTGGTGATGGAGAAGTTAACTGAAGAAAAGAAAGCTTCAAAAGACCTGCAAACCCAAAGGAAAAGAAGATAGCAATAAGAAAAGTCATAAAGAGGTGTCAAGAGACAGAAGATTAGATAAGACAATGCATAAAGAACCGAAATTTGAGACAGGGAAAATGAAACTGAGAAGGCGCACCACTGAGCAGCTAAATGGGAAAATGCGAGGGAAAATGTCCTTCACAAGTTGGCAGAACTGAAAGTAACTATCTAGTCGAAATTAACCTCAAAAATTTGACAACAGAAGAACAACAAATTGGAGGCTATCAAATGAATAACTATACGACCAAATTGTGGAAAGTGAACGACATTCCTCCTGAGGGAGGCTCAGCAAATGATAAGTACGAAAAATAAACAATTCCAAGGCTGAAAAGAACAGAAACATGAACAGAAAGTTACAACGAACAAAGCCAATTTCTTGCTTATCAATGAAGTGAGGCTTGTAAACCCCCACAGAAAAAAGGAAACAAATCAACCAAATCCACGTCGAAGGTTTTTTTATCATCTACCTGTTGAAAAAACTAAAATGCGAGTTTGCCTAAAAACTGCCGTCGATTCACTCAAACTCCCCGAAGATTGTAATTGTTGGTAGAATATTTGGAAGCGACATTGAGGACTTCCGAGGATCTCACATTAAAGGTACTGTAAAAGAACGCATTTCGAATTTTCCCTAAACAAGAAAGTCTCACGTCCGAAACTATATAAAATAGAGTTGCTGCCCAAAAAACTCATCCTAAAAAATTATAATATGCTGTTTTGTGGCAAATCCCTATTTGAAGTATAAGGAAGTGTCAACCAGGACGTAAAATGACATATTTGCAAAATGATTCTAAAATTTGGACTATTCCCTTCTGATACCTGCGCAGATTTTTGCGATAAGCATTGTATTCTGCTATGTGTTGTTCATACTGCAACTTGTCATTACCAAATGTAGGTATGTGTGGCAAAAACCGCAAAAATGGCCGCTACAGAAAAAGAAAAAATACTAAGTGTAGCTTTGGACGACCACAAAAAATGAGAGTTAGTTGACATCAGACAAGCTACGGGAACAGCGGGGTTTCAAATAGCACAAAAGGAAACCGATGAAAAAGTTGGAAGAGGACTGCACTAAGGAGTGGATAGTGGAAGGCTATAAGAATGGAGAGAGGTTCATTTAACTTAAAAAAGTGTTCATTCAGCAAATACTTACCTAATGAACCCGCGTCGTTTAGCAAAATGTTGAAATTATAAGAGATCAAAAATTAATGGAGGCAAGGTTTATTAGTTTGTAAATGGCTATAATCTACTAAAAAAGTACCCATTTAATGTCATGCTGATAAGTCAATTATAACTTTTTCTTTCCAAGTGCGCACAATTGTTCGCCTACATTAACATTTCAGTAGTCATTTCAACGCACAGAATTTAAAGCAGAATTTTAGTAATTGCATTTTCAGAGCGAGAAATGAATTTCCAGAAGCGCTGCCACAAAAGAACGCTCGCATAATTTAGATTTGATATTAAAGACGTAATAACAAAGAATATTACGTAAGGCAATAAAGAACCGACGGTTGGAATATGAAATTGTCGCGACGGGCTTTTCTCCAACTTTAATTTCATTCGCCATAATTCAGTTACATTAAAATATCGCGGGACATTTTTATGACGCACTGAAATTATTGGGATAAATTACGTTCCGTATTTCAAATATTTAAATGGAGGGCTCTTGCGGTGCACCATTTCAGTGCAATTTCGTTAATAATAATTTTAGTTCATTTGAAATTCATAATTTAAAGCAGTAAAGAGTAAATTTCTTGAAAATTAAAACGCTCGTCTACACTTTCAATTATTCTGGAAAGAAATGAAACTACAAGGCGTCATGGTAGGAAAAATATGGGCATAAAACAAAGAATAGTAGGTACATGCTAGAGTCACGTTTAACAAAAATAATAGTATACTTATATTGTTTTACTAGAAGTTAAGAGTCACTTTGCGGCGAGTGACTTGTTTAATTATCTAAATATTGTGTTGATGCATAAGTTCGCAAAGTTTTTAACTGCTTTAAAGTACTGTTAAACTGGTACTGGGCAAGTAGTTAGCGTGGCTAATAGTCCAATCAAATTGTGTTTTTACCAGGAAAGTTGTGGGGTAGTTTTGATTTCTTCCATTCTGCATGTTTTTTGGGGTGCTGAATCCGAATCTGAGGTTTGCTAACAAAATTTCATGACGCAACATTGAAGAAAAATGCAAAAAGGGTAAAAAAATCTCATTTTTTTTCGGTTTTTTGCTTATAACTCGAAAACTTTCAACTTTTCGTAAATAACCTACCTATTCAAAATGAAAGTACATAAAATTTCCTACACATTTCACTATTTAGGTTTTGCCTCCGACGAACCGTTCGGGCTCAAGCTCTAGTTGAAAATTGGCGTATTTTGTCTGTCTCCGCAAAAACCCACTTTTTCCACTCCACTCCACTCCACTCCACTCCACTCCAAAATTCTAATTTATTATTAAAGGCTGTCAATTAGTGAATTCCTCCCAGTTCTCTGCATATACCTTATTTAGATCGTATATGTAAACCATAATGTTCAAGTTAGATATTTAGCGAAGTCCGTTACAAAAAGTTGAAATTCCAACGAAAAATCTTGAAAAAGTATTACATATTATATTATATTACATAATATGATTATGTATTACATTATTATATGTTCAAATTAATACATTATTATATGAGCAAAAATTATATGATCCGTTGTCATTTAGAGGATCCTGACTGAGGTTCTTTGAAGGCGGCGGGTCCTGGCATAGGTTCGGGTTGTACTATCGTCAACGTCGGGGATTGTTCATCTGGAAAATGAAAGAGGTGGTGAGAAAACAACAACTTGTGACTATATCTCAAGGAGAGATGAATGATTACGAAATAGATTGTGAGATTAGACATACCTTCCGCATCTTGTAAGCGCCTTTCTTAAGTCTGTTCAATGCTGTCTTCCGGGGGCTGAACGTTTTCACACAGCCCTTCGCGCGATGTGCAGATCGGGGAGCAATGGTGGCCTGTCTTTCTGCATCCACAATTGCGTTGGCAGCTTGTTTTACATTTACAAGAAATGTATCGAGGGTTCAAAGTGGTTGGCACTGACACGAGACGCCAACGCAATTATGGATGCAGAAAGGCAGGCCTCCGTTGCTTCCAGATCTGCACATCGCGCGAAGGGCTGTGTGAAAACGTCGAGCACCCGGAAGACAGCATTGACATGGACGAAGAAGAGACCGAAGAAAGAGACCGGGAACAGACTGAAGAAAGACGCTTACACGATGCAGAAGGTATGTCTAATCTCACAATCTATTTCGTAATCATTCATCTCTCCTTGAGATATGGTCACAAGTTGTTGTTTTCTCACCACCTCTTTCATTTTCCAGATGACCAAGCCCCGACGTTGACGATAGAACAACCCGAACCTGTGCCAGGACTCGCCGCCTTCGAATAACCTCAGCCAGGACCCTCTAAACGACAACAGCTCATATAATTTTTGCTCATATTATAATGTAATATATAGGTAATCGTATGTAATATAATATAATAATATGTAATACCTTTTCAAGATTTTTCGTTGGAATTTCAACTTTTTTGTAACTGAATTTGTACAATTTCGGACTTACATTATGTAATTTTTGAAAAATGACCTGTGCCTTTACATATACGATCTAAATAAGGTATATGCAGAGAACTTGGAGGAATTCACTAATTGACAGCCTTTTGGAGTGGAGTGGAGTGGAAAAAGTGGGATTTTGCGGAGACAGACAAAATACGCCAATTTTCAACTAACGCTTGAGCCCGAACGGTTCGTTGGAGACAAAACCTAAATAGTGAAATTTGTAGGAAATATTATGTACTTTCATTTTGAATAGGGAGGTTACTTACGAAAAGTTGAAAGTTTTCGAGTTATAAGCAAAAAACAGAAAAAATGAGATTTTTTTACCTTTTTTGCATTTTTTTCAATGTTGAGTCACGATATTTTGTTAGCAAACCTCAGATTCGGATTCAGCACCCCAATAAACATACAGAATGGAAGAAATCAAAACTACCCCACAACTTTCCCGCTAGGGGTCCTTTTGAGCACAAATTGACTGTATTATAAGTGTGAAAATGGACCAACTTCTTAACTCGATTCCCGGCTGATCCGTGTTTCTTTTTTCTTTTAAAGTGTATTGTAATTTACAGAATATTTACTTTCGATGCGTTTTTTCATGTTTCCAGCTAGGGAAAGATTCTTTTTGAAAGAAAATGTTGACGTCAGATATCTAAAGCTTCCTCGTAAAAGCCCGCAACAGACG
This sequence comes from Xestobium rufovillosum, assembly GCA_963966045.1. Lineage (NCBI taxonomy): Eukaryota > Metazoa > Arthropoda > Insecta > Coleoptera > Ptinidae > Xestobium > Xestobium rufovillosum. The sequence continues at coordinate 19,861,830 of OZ014504.1, forward strand.
CGTTAGATCTGACTCATCTAGGTACTAGTTACCGGGAGCAACGTCAGCACTTACGAATAGATAACAACGTCGGGTATTTACGAATATGCCGCTGCCGCCTAGATTGCAAAAGATCTGGGTTCAATTCCCAGTCTGCCGCTTGTTCACATTCTTCGTGAGAGATGAGGACCTCTTGTTGTTGCGTTCCTGGTCTGCTATGCCCGATTATTACTTACCCACTGTTCTAATTATACAGTGCTTTCATTTCAAAACTAGTCACCCTCAATAACACTTAATATAAAGCGAATTCGGCTTAAACAAAAAACACTTCAATTTAGATATTGAGGGGGAAGTTTAAAACCAATACAGATTGAATTCTAGGTTTCACCCCCCTATCCTCAGTTACCCCTACTTTGAAATTTCAAATAGCACCCCCTACCTTACGATACATCATTTTAAAGGCCGCAAAAATCTTGAACTAACCACGTTTAAAAAATTGGATTGTTGGATGTTGCAGAATTAATGTTTTTTCCCCTTCTACGCTGAAGGAGTCCTCGAGTAATGTCTTCAGCAACGACTTCTGCCTCTGGTGTCTTTGGGGCCTTTGGTTGTGGCTCAGGCGCCTGCGCCGGGGCTCTATGAGAGTGGGCGGGGCAACAGCCAATGATAGAGGTTGTGGGCGGCATCCAATGGGTGTGGTTGTGGGTGGTAAGGTTCAACTACTGCTAGATGCCTTTGGATGTGACCCAGGCGCCTGCGCCGGGGTTTTCGCAAACTTTCTGGAAATGACGCCGACCGGGAGTCGAACCCGGGTCCCCGCGCACCGGAGCCCTCGCTCCAACCAACTGAGCTAATCGGATGCCTACATGCCCGTCTTTTAAATCATCCATATATACTTAGGATTGTAAACAGAAGTTTCTCGGAAATTCCAATGGTTGCAATTGTTTATACTAAATAAATATTGATATCAAGAAAAAAGCACGTTCGCCGCCGATAAGAGATGTTATAATTGTTTTTATTATGGGTAAAAAACCTTTCAACTCGCCGACAGGATTATGTTTGTTTAGGTTTGCTCCCACGTTCTGTATATGCACATACTACGTTGTAGACACTACAAGGTGACCCGTTTATTTGTTTGTATTATTACAATAAAATAACATTCTAGAACATTCGTCAGTTTGTTTATTTTGATACGTACTATGTTTTGAAATTACTTGTTATCTTAATGCGTTTCGGACACGTGTGGGAACCATCTGGTGAGTGCTGGAAGTACTAATTGAGTGTCGGTAATATAGAACACATGTAGATTTCTGTTACACTTACTGGAAAGTGCAAATTGAATGTCGGTAATATAGAACGCATGTAGATTAGGGCCCACTGCACACACCCCTTGCCCCGCCCACTTAGGTCATGGAGGGTATCAAATTAACCAGCTCGATGAGACAAATAGGAATCTATAGTTATTCTCCTACTTCAGAATTCTCATCAGATGTCTGTCTGTCTGTCTGTCTGTCTGTCTGTCTGTCTGTCTGTCTGTCTGTCTGTCTGTCTGTCTGTCTGTCTGTCTGTCTGTCTGTCTGTCTGTCTGTCTGTCTGTCTGTCTGTCTGCCTGTCTGCCTGTCTGTCTGTCTGTCTGTCTGTGTCTGTCTGTCTGTGTCTGTCTGTCTGTCTGCCTGCCTGCCTGCCTGTCTGTCTATCTGTCTGTCTGTTACATCAGCCGTTCGTGTCAACAACAACATTCAATGCCAATGACGAAATTCGCATACCAATCCACCAACAAGACGTTTACGTACTGCCGCATCTAAGCTGCATCTACATAGAGGGGTTTTTCCTCTTTCTATTCTTGCTTGTGTCATCAGCCATGGTGTTTGCGGATAGAGCTGTCTGGGTCAACAGCTGTCTGGTGTCAACAGACAGCTTGTCATTCGCATACCAATCCACCAACAAGACGTTTACGTACTGCCGCATCTAAGCTGCATCTACATAGAGGGGTTTTTCCTCTTTCTATTCTTGCTTGTGTCATCAGCCATGGTGTTTGCGAATAGAGCTGTCTGTGTCAACAGACAGCTGCGTCAACAGCTGTCTGGGTCAACAGCTGTCTGGTGTCAACAGACAGCTTGTCAAAAAAAATCACGCTTCTAGCATACATTTATTGGAAAGCACACAACAAATATTTCTAACATAATGGGGAGTATTATTCAGTAATCAATTCATTAGTTTAGTTAGTTCCCATGGAATACGGTAAATTATATAATATAATTTATTATATTAAAATACATTTTGTCAATTAAAATAATATAATACTGTTCATAATATGATATTATTATATTAAAATACATTTTATTCATTAAAATAATATAACAGTGTAATCAAACTCGTGACGATTAAAATACATTTTGTCAATTAAAATAATATAATACTGTTCATAATATGATTTGATAATATTATATTAAAATACATTTTATTCATTAAAATAATAAAATAGTGTAATCAAACTCGTGACGCTGCTTATACATCGTTGGCTGCAACAAGAGAAAAATCATAGTTACGAAATTATACTAGTAAACAAACAAACAAACAAACAAACAAACAAACAAACAAAGAAACAAACAAAGAAACAAACAAACGGACAAACAAACGAACAAACAAACGGAGGGACAAACAAAGAAATAACTTCATTCATTATAAACAAACAAACAAACAAACAAACAAACAAACAAACAAACAAACAAACAAACAAACAGACAAACAAACAAACAAACGGACAAACAAACGGACAGACAAACAAACAAACAAACAAACAAACGGGCGGACAAACAAAGAAATAACTTCATTCATTATAAAAACAATTAATTTTCCACTACTAAAATTGTGAATCACAAAGTCGGCACTTTTCCGTCACTAAAATTGTGAATCCAAAACTGGCACTTTTTATCTACTATCACTGCATATTAAAAAATCTAAATACTTTACTTACGATTTACAATATTGACCCAAATGACCACAAGTTCACTGCACGATTCCAACAAAATTATCTTGGTTTCTTTCTCCATGAATAGTCCAGAAAATAAAACATTTTCGGTTTCCGTTGCCATGTGCGATACATTTCCGCACATAATCATTTTGGGTTGGTTCTAAAGATATAAAATAGTTTACAATTATGGAACAGATACGTGAGCTTTTTAACTACATATAATGAAATTATTATGAATGAGTTTTAGTAACAGAATGCTTGAACAATAAAAGAAATGATTATTGCAAATGGACTTACTTTTAAATTTTCCGGTAAATTTTGGAGGATAAAATGGTACAATAAAATATCTCCAACATCATCTTGGCCAATTACAACATCCATATTGGGAAACTAACTTTTACCGCACCTATTCCGTGGGAACCAACTGAACTATTGAAGTGATTACTAAATAATAATTCTCGCAATTATATTCGTTCTATTTATCTCCCAGCTTTTGCCGAGCTTGCAAAATTTTGGTAACATGCAGAAGTTATCAAAAACAACAATCAATCGAGTGTTTATGTTTCTGGCGGTGGCCTTCAAACTTTTTATGTTCTAGAATGATTTTATTATAATAATACAAACAACAGGGTATAAAATAATCTCGATCATCTTGTAGAGTTTGCGACATATTAAGTGCACATGTACTTATTAGCATGCAGAATGTGGGAGTCAAACCAAACAAATATACATTTCCTGTCGGCAAAGTTGAAAGGTTTTTCTAGAACGTTCTTAGCTATTAATATTTCATCATAATAAAAACAATAAATCATAACATCTCTTATCGACTTCGAATCTATTGTTTCTTTCTCAAACTTTGATAACAATATTTATTTAGTGTAAACAATTACAAACGTTGGAATTTCCGAGAAAAAACATTAATTCTGCAACATCTGCGTACTATTGCATCAGCATTTCCAGAACATTCTTCCATTGCGCAACAATGAGCAACACGCGCACTTTTTAAGCCCCGGCGCAGGCGCCTGAGCCACAACCAATGGCAGATGTCGTTGCTGAAGACATTACCAGGGATTTTTGCGTTTTGGAGTTGGCAACAGAACCAGAGGCTGCTGCCGCTGCTGAAGACACTAACAGGGATTTTGGTTGCTGGAGTTTTGGGTTGGCAACAGATGTGGCCTGAGGCTCTCATTTCCCTACTACTAACATTTCTATAATTCCCTTGTAATTCTTGCTATTCCCCAAACAATTCCTGCAATTCCCTAAAAATTTATGTAATTCCTCAAGCTTGTACACAAATTCCTCTATTTATGTGTAATTCCTTTTAATTTCCCGCAATTCATTCAATTCCTCAAGTAATCCCCCCAATTACCCATGTAATTCCTGCAATTCCCCATGTAATTCCTATAATTTATATTTGTAAAGATGATGCAATAATTTACAGCGCCTGAGCAAACGTTAGTAAACATTTCTGCAATTCCCTTGTAATTCCTGCAATTCCTGTGCAATTCCTCACTAATTCCTGACCAATTCCTGCAATCCCCCAACAATTCCCCAAACAATTCCTACAATTCCCTACAAATTTATGTAATTCCGTACTAATTCCTCTGCAATTCCTGTACCTTGTACACCAAAATTCCTCTGCGGTTCACCCCTCGTCTGAATTATTATGACAATTTTATAAAATTTATTTTATTATGTGTTCAAAATGTGCTCCATTAATTGCTAGACAATAATACAGTCTGTTTTCGAACTCGTTGCGGACTTTCTGAAAAGTTTCTGGAGTAACCCGTTTACACTCTTTTACCAAAGCAGAAACTTTTCAGAAAGTCTGTAACGAGTTCGAAAACAGACTGTATTATTGCTTAGCAAATGATGGAGCACATTTTGAACACATAATAAAGTAAATCTTATAAAATTGTCATAATGATATTCTGAAAATACATTTTTTTGAATTTATTTTATAATTTTTGACCAAAACTTATTTACGGATCAACCGAATCCAATTTTTTAAAGGTGGTTAGTTCAGGATTTTTACGGCCTTTAAAATGATGTCTACCCAAAGGACTTGTACCTTGACGCAGTTCTAGTAATACTGGGACGGGTGGGATGGCTTGCGCGCTTCAATGATCTAAAGAGCCGAACCATAGGTTTAACCATATTGGAGGGGTTTTTATTTGAGAAGCCAGACTAAATCAAGTCCCTGAAAGGGGGCAGCAGCTCTTTCAGTAATCATAGTGGCAGAGATCGTGAGGGTCGGTATGGCACTGTGATACACACTACTGCGATGTGGAAGGCAACGGGAAACCACCACATTATTATATCCCTGGTACAGCGTACTTCGAATTTATGATGATGGCACTTTCTGGAGTAAAATATTCCGGAGGTAAAATAGTCCCACATTCGGATCTCCGGGCGGGGACTGCTTCGGGGGGAGTCATCAGAAATGATAAGTGTAACATCTCACGAGTCGGAGCGTGGAATGTTAGAAGCATGAAACAAGTAGGAAAGTTAGAGAATTTGAAAATTGAGATGGATAGGTTAGCATTAGACGTAGTAGGTATTAGTGAAGTGCGATGGCCAGAAGCCGGAGACTTCTGGAGCGGAGATTTTAGAGTAATACACACAGGATCTGTAGGAGTAAATTCTGGAGTAGGAATTGTTATGCGGAAAAAAGTAGGGCAGAGTGTAGAAAATTTCTTACAGCAAAGTGACAGGGTAGTTATGGTTAGGTTAGATTCGAAACCTGTAAAAACAGTAATAATACAGGTATATATGCCCACTTCTAACTACAGTGATGAGGTCGTAGAGGCAGTTTATAGTGATATTGAACATGTGCTAGATTTTGTGAGAGGACACGAAAATTTAATAATTATAGGAGATTTCAATGCAGTCGTAGGCACAGGGCGAGAGGGCGGAATAGTTGGTCCCTTTGGATTAGGCAATAGGAACGATAGGGGAGTGAGACTGATAGAGTTCTGCGATAAACATAACTTAACGGTCGCGAACACTCTATTTCACCATCATGTTAGGAGACGCTACACGTGGAAGATGCCAGGAGACCTAGGGAGATATCAAATAGATTACATTCTTGTTAGGCAAAGATTTAGAAATCAAGTTAGGGATTGTAGAAGTTATCCAGGAGCAGATATAGATAGTGATCACAATATAGTCGTTATGAAGGCCAATCTTAAATTTAAGATTTTGAAAAAACGAAGCGGAAGAAGGTATCTTGACCCAGAGAAACTAAAAGATGATGATACGCGCGATAAGTTCGAGAAAAAGACAAACGAAGTACTAAAGGGCGCGGGCGAAAATATTGTTAGGGACATAGAGGAAGAATGGAATTGCATTAAAAATAGTTTAGTTTCCTCAGCTAAGGATATTTTGGGTCATAAACAGAATGAAAGTAGGAAACCCTGGATAACAAAACATATTGTGAGTCAAATAGAGGAAAGGCGCAAATATAAAAATAGGTTAGATGAAATAGGGAAACAAAGATATAAGGCGATCAAGTGGGAAATTATTCGGAAATGTAGGAAAGCGAAAGAGCAATGGATCGATGATAAGTGCAAAGAAGTGGAAAATAAGTTCGAAATAGGAAAGACTGATGAAGCATATAAAATAATTAGGAGAAATTTTAGAGAAATTGGATCTAGTACCAAAAGCATTAGGAATGAGGCAGGAGATATCCTAATCGAAAGCGGGGAGAAGGCAGATAGGTGGAAAGAATATTTAGGAAACTTATATGCGGGACAGGAAGTGCAAGATATATTAGAAAGTGAAAGCAGTGTAGAAGGGGATAACCTAGGGAGTCCTATAATGAGAGAAGAGTTTGAGCTAGCACTAAAAAGTTTAAGGAATAATAAAGCACCAGGTATAGATGGCTTGCAGGCAGAAATCTTAAAGTGCGCAGGTCAAGAGGTAATAGATCGTTTATTTAAATTAGTTAGTCGCATATACCTGACAGGCGAGATTCCAGAGGATTACAAACTGAACATCATGGTAGCTTTGCCAAAAAGGAAAGGCGCGGATAGATGCGAAAATTTTAGAACTATCAGTTTAACTTCCCATGCGTCAAAAATTTTAACTAGAATTGTGCAAAGAAGGATGGAGAAAAAGGCGGAAGAAATATTAGGAGAAGATCAGTTCGGATTTAGACGAAATAGAGGAACGCGCGAGGCTATTCTAGCTTTACGAGTAATTATAGAAAAAACGATAGAAAAGAGAAAGAGCGTATATATAGGATTTGTAGATTTAGAAAAAGCCTTCGACAACGTAAAATGGGGGAAGATGTTCGAAGTGCTGAGAAAGGTAGGGATGAAATACAGGGACAGAAGAATAATACATAATCTCTACAAAGAGCAAAAGGCAGTTATAGAATGTGAGCAGGAACGAAGGGAAGTAGATATCCGGAAGGGAGTGAGACAGGGATGTGCATTGTCACCTCTAGTTTTCAACTTATATATCGAAGATGCGATTAATATTGTTAAGGAAAGAACAGCCTCAGGGATCAATGTACAGGGCCAAACTATTAACATGCTCAGATTTGCAGATGATATAGCAGTGTTAGCATCTAGCAAAGAAGAATTAGGAGCGGCTTTGAATGAAATGGAAGCAGTTTTGACACAGGGCTACGGCATGAAAATCAATAAAAAGAAAACTAAAATTTTGGTATGTAGATGGAGTGAAAATAGAACTAAAATTGAAATACGAATAGGAAATGAGAAGATAGAGGAGGTCGCGGATTTCTGCTACTTAGGAAGTAAAATAACCCAAGACGGTAGGAGCACTAAAGATATAAAACAAAGAATGGCGCAGGGACGAGTTGCGTTTAACAAAAAGAAACAACTGTTAAGTTCGAGAACGGTTAATATAGAGACTAGGAAGAGACTCTTAAAGTCGTATGTATGGAGTACGGCATTATACGGGTGCGAAACTTGGACAATAGGAGAAGCGGATAGAAAAAGAGTAGAAGCGTTTGAACTGTGGTGTTACAGACGCATGATGAAGATACCGTGGATAGATAAGGTTAGCAATAGGGAAGTATTAGAAAGAGTTGGGGAAAGGCGAAAGGTATGGAAAACAATAAAGAGTAGGAGAGATAGGATGGTAGGACACCTTCTAAGACACGAAGGAATAGTTCGCGACATACTAGAGTCAGAGATAGGAATAAAAAGAGGTAGGGGTAGGCCTAGATTAGACTACTGCTCTCAAATAGTTAGGGATGTAGGATGTTCTACTTTTAGGGAAATGCGTAGGTTAGCTCAGGATAGAAAAGAATGGAGGTACGCGTCCAACCAGTCTTCGGACTGAGAACCTTATGATGATGATGATAAAATGATGTATCACAAGGTAGGTGGTGCTATTTGAAATTTCAAAGTAGGGGTAGCTGAGGGTAAGGGGGTGAAACCTAGAACTCAATCTGTATTGGTTTTAAACTTCCCCCTCGATATCTAAATCGACTTGTTTTTTGATTAAGCCGAATTCGCTTTATATCAAGTGTTATTGAGGGTGGCTATAGTTTTGAAATGAAAGCACTGTATATAAATACACACATCTAATACACAAATATATTATTTCTTTTTTACTACAATTTTTTATTCTAACTTCTAATTCTTAGCGATTTCTTAGAAAATGAACACAGGGAAAAGGAAAAATTTCAGGACTTCAAGAACTTTTTGTTCAAAAACACATGCGAGATGCGGGTCTCAAAGAGGCATAGAAACTTAAAAGGGGTTCTATATTATCATTCTCCACAACAGTTACTAAAAGAGCACTCTTTCCTGATTTCGTTATAAAGACGAAAACTGAATGATTACAAGAACGATTCGCAGCGCACTTATAGAGGAATTCACGAAAGAACCAACTTTCGTCATCATTTATTGTCGATGTAGATCACGTGTTGAAAAGAGACATTCGCGATTAGTATGTCAAGTAAGTCCCTGAATCGCGCTGAATCCTAAAAGCATGTTAATGACAATGATGGCTAAAACACCGGCAACACGCATAGTGTACTCAGCCGGCCAGTAGAAACGTCAGTCAGTCAGTCAGTCAGTCAGTCAGTTAGTAGGTGTGTTAGCCTCAAGTTTTCGAATTTGACGTTCTTAATCAAACTAATACAAACTAATACATTCATAATCAATCTGTTCTTCTCAAAACAAACACGCAATGAGAGGTCGAACTCAAGTAGATAGTGCCAGGAAATGGTGTCGTTGATGGTGGAGTATGTTGAGCAGGAAAAGACAAATGGTGGTTCGTTGTTACCAATAAAATTTAGCAATTTAGCAAAAGAGAGGCATTATTAGCTAGGGAAAAGAGAAATGTACGACAGAGAAGAAAAGTGAGAGATAGCGTAGTAGAACACCATCTGAGACGTGGAAGTTCACTGCGTACTAGAGGAGATAGGAATAAGAAGAAGATAAGACTATTCCTGAATAGCTGGGGATGTGCAATTTGTAGGTTAGCTCGGGAGATGAATGAACTAGTCTTCGGACCGAATACCTTATGACGGTGAGGATGATCCAGGGAAGGGATTTGTTGTGGGAATGCATTGGAACAACAGAAGTGGTGCTTTCAGATGTCTGTAACACGATATCTCATTTTCAGAATCTGTAGATGAGATACGATGCACTTACTTCTTACTTATCAATAATCAATTTTCGCTTCCAGTTTGAAAATTAGAGCTTCTCATTTCCATGAGAAATTTCCTGTTTATAAACCAAAATTTATGTTACTTATTTTTAGTTTTCGTTTCTCACAGTTTTATATACCTATTCCCAAAATTCAATTAAATAAGAAATGGAAAGTTTCAATTTTATTTCAACAGATTTTCAACAATACCGATTCCTTTTTCTTAATTCCAACATTTGAATGATCAAGTGAAGCTAATTCAAAAAGTCATCTGTAGAGGAATAAAATCCATAGAGGATAGCGAAAACTACAGTTATAGAAATGCAATAATGCCGTCAAGTGAAATAGGTTATGCGTAGAGTTACTTATCCTCTGGTATTTAAAAATCATATTAAGTATGCCTGAATAGGACATAATTATGTCTGCATATGTCTTAAAATTTGTTTTAGGTAAAAAGCTTCAACGAATCGAAGAATACAGATAGGCTATATCAAACAAATTTTGAAATTTTGTAATACAACATTTCCGTGAACAACCGAAGCATTTCAGAGGGTAAGTTTCGAAATCGAGCTCTCTAATCTTTCGAAGCCAATTCTAAAGCAAACAAAATTGAGTAGAGCAATAAAAACATATTCGTGTAGCATATTTTCGCCGTATATTACGCGTCACCCTTCGGAAACAATATATAAATAAAATCTGTAATATAATATGCACCCTGAATAGCTGCGTATGGGAACGGTATAGGTCGGAGAGCGCGCCCTCTGCTGATAGATTATGTGGTTTACATGGGATTAGTTCTCGGCTTTTTACCATGGCATATTGAATGTGTTGTAAAATATATTAAACACAGTGATTTATATTGCGCGTGGCGACTATTAAAAACGATTGTTTGGTTCGGGTTCGTGCTGTTTGATTTTCTCACACTGCAATGACGAAACTGTTCATACCTGTTTAATTAGATTTAATTATGGCCGGTATATTAACGTTATCTTTTAGCGAGCTTTAGATAAACTGATGGAATGAAATGAAACGTGCGCCGTCATTTAACACCCGTTCCTGGCTACAGATTGACGTGTTAATTTCAGTTAAATTGTCATCGTAGCTCATTATTGTGTTTAAACACGAACAAACGTCTAGAGTGTAACAATAATAAATTACATTAGAAATTACCGTAATCTTATTGTAATGAACGAGGAAGGTGTGAAGATGCAAATCAAATAGGTACCTACCTAAGATACCTAGGTCAAGAGAATACAACAACCGTTTTAAATACTACAATAGGTTAAGTTCGGGGGAGTTGGCTCACTTTTCTCCAATTCGCGCTAGAAAGGTTAGAATGTAATATTGAAAAACCAAAAATTCAGAACAAAATAACCGTTTAAGTATTGTGGTAACAAAATACAAAATAAAAAAGTACATAAAAACTTTAGATGTAATTTTTTTAAACCTATGCATAGGAGACATTGCAGCCAGTCTTCTTTTTTGGTTATGAGGGAATAATTCTTCTGACATTCCACACAAATGTTTCCGTCATGTGAGATTGTCACTATCATCGTCCACAAAATGCAACATCTCCATGCCACACTCCTCCGACGAGGAAGACACCATCATCTTTTTGGGTATCTTAGCACACTTTTGAAAATTGAATCAAGAATTAAAGAAGGAAATGTTATACCAACCTCCTTAAGTTTTTCACTCTTCTTCGTAGTAGCTCTTAATTTCTCCTTTCATCTCACTGTTTTCTGGAGTATTTAAAATGATAGCAACCTATTTTCCTCGCTTTTTAGCCACATCAACTGCTAAGGTTGACGAAATTGAAGACATTTAATCTAATACGGTTCCACGTGTTCTCTTTCTGGGTGCAGACGTTGTGTGGTGAATGGGTGGCGTAGAGACGAGGATGGAACCTGGAGCTTCTCTATAAAATTTCTTCTATAGCTGATTCGTCCGTGGAAGTATTTCATTGCACTTTCGACACGGCCCCACAAAGATTATTACCCTACCTATACATTTTTTCTGTTCTGTCAACTGATTTATTTGTTTAAAACAGGCTCATTTGCAAAATTTGCGATTATTGGAAAACTGATCTAAACCAAATTGTTTCATAATATTCTTCGGATCTAAATATGTATATGTATCTTCCATTTTAAGGTCATTCTTTGGGTTTTATCTGTCAAAAGAAAGGGAACATAATTATTATGAGACTTTAAGGAAACGAAAATCGCGTCGCAAACTATTTCATGGGAAGCAGAAAGCACTGCGTGGAATACATCCGTATGAGTTTAGCGTCGAAAATGTTGACCAAGAAATCGAAGGTTTCATCTCATAAGGTGACATACATAATCTCGGATGCGAGTGTTGCCGATCACATCAGATGCAGGAGAAGTTTTCACGCCTCCGAGATTCTAGAGCACGTCACTGCAAGGTGTCTTATCTCTCTCGTCTACTGAATGCCTACATCACGAAACAAATTGCGCACCCAAAACTTACGCCGTTTTACCATCCTCACAATAGTGATATCCGCTGCCGGCATCGAAGTCTCTATCTCTCCCAAGGAACTTATGATATATAATTTTATTATGATGACACTTTCTGGAGTAAAATATTGTGGAGAGTCCCGCATTCGGATCTCCGAGCGCGGATTGCCTCGTGGGGAGTCATCAGCAATAATAAGTGTAACATTTCACGAGTCGGGGCGTGGAATATTAGGAGCATGAAACAAGTAGGAAAGTCAGAAAGTCAGAAAATTTGAAAATAGAGATGCATAGGTTAGCATTCGACCTAGAAGGTATTAGTGAGGTGCAATGGCCAGAAGCTAGAGACTTTTAGAGCGGAGATTTTAGAGTAATACACACAGGGTCGATAGGTGGAAACTCGATAGCAGGAATTGTTATGAAGAAGAAAATACGACGGAGTGTAAGAAATTTCTTAAGCCTAGTCCACACTGACCAGTGGCCTCCTACGAGAAGCTCCTAATAGCAAGGCCAAGAAGCAGTGAGGACGGGGCATTGGTGGCATAAATTATTCCGTGCAATATCCTATGAGCTGTGCCACCGCTTCCCAGAGGGTGTCGGTAAATTCAAAGAAAAATGTGCCAAGTAGTGTGGACTAATTCTCGTACGACTTTTCTCCTACTACTTGTAGTTGTTTCTTCCACTACCATTCCTTGAAGTTTTGGGACATCACACCACCAACCCACAGTAAACTAAACAGTAAACACATTATTTAGTTTATTGTGACTTACCGCTGCGCCGAGGACGCTTTTTATGGTTATGATTGCTTAAAGATGAAATAAAGATGAAAGCTGCAGCAGCTATGAGAGCTTCTTCTTCGTCGAACATTTTCAACTACACTGATTAATTGACAACAAAATCTTGTAATCCTACGAGTACGATACTACCATAGCAGTGTGGACGTGAAGCCAAAAAGATTTAATTTTTCGTTAGTACGAGTTCTTTTGATGTGGACAGTAACACAGCCGAGATAAAACGCCGCCGGCTTTTTTGACTGGCACTCGTATGTGATGCCACTATAGCAATGTGAACCAGGCTTTGCAGAAAAGTGACAGGGTAGTTATGGTCAGGTTAGATTCGAAACCTGTAAAGACAGTAATAATACAGGTATATATGCCCATATCTAAAGAGATGAGGCTGTAGGGGCACGAACATTTAATAATTGCAGAAGATTTTAATGCAGTTGTAGGTGCCGTCCAAAGGCAGAAACTGACAAGCCGTAAATAGGCAGGCTCGGTAATTTTCAAATTTCATTAAAATTGATAGAGTTCATTATACTGAAGGCAGTTATGTTATTAATTTTTGTTAAAAAAAAATTCCTTCGCCTGTGAAGCCGTTGCAAAGTTTTCCGTCGGTGCGAGGCTAGAAATCGTACCTTGCAGCGAGAGTAGGCCGCGTGACGTCAGAACTTAGTATAACGTACAAGTCCCAGCTTCAGCGCGCAGCAGTCCCATAAGTGTTATGCATATGCATGTGTAGTTAAATTGTTAAATATTATTAACTGGTTCTAACTGGTGTTTCCTGTTTTGTACCCAGACTAATACATCGTACAGCACACCAATAAAACGGAAAAAGTGGTTCGTTGGAGCCAGAAGGAAAATCGGTCAGCATTATCGATATTTTCGCGAGTTAGTTTATCATTGCAAAAGTTTATAAAATTATCGGCTGCCCCATTGCAGCCACTCTAAATAAAATCGAACATAATGTAATTTATCGACAGTTTTCTGGGACCCCTTGGTACTTGGTAACGTGTTACGGTTAGCATAATAATTTAAAACAGGATGCTAGGAGCATGACGGAGCCAAATACTGAATCGCCGTAGCGTTCCCTCCCTGAACTAAAAAAGGAAATTTTATTAACTATTTTCAATAATAATTAAATAGTACGTCATCATATAGTTCTCTTTTGAAGACTGGTAGGACGCGTACCTCCATCCTTTCCCTTAGCTAGCCTACGCATTTCCGTAAAAGTAGAACATTCTACATCCCCAACTATTTGAGAGCAGTAGTGTAATCTGCTCCAACCTTTACCTCTTTATTCCTATCTCTGACTCTAGTATGTCGCGAACTATTCCTTTGTGTCTCAGAAGGTGTCCTACCATCCTACGATCCTATCCCCTATTCTTTATTGTCTTCCATACTTTTCTCTTTTCCCCAACTCTTTCTAATTCCTCCTTATTGCTAACTTGTCTATCCACGGTATCTTCAGCACCCGTCTGTAGCATCACATTTCAAACGCTTCTACTCTTTTTCAATCCGCTTCTCCCATTGTCCAAGTTTCGCACCCATAGGTATAATTTCGTACTCCATACATGCGTCTTTATGAGTCTCTCCGAGTTTCTACATTAACCGTTCCAGAATATAGCAGTTGTTTCTTCTTGTTAAACATGTACCTAGTACCTACCTACGTAGCGTAGTTTTTTGATTCGCGTGATGAGTAGTATTTGTTTCCGTTTTTTTAAAAAATTTCCAATCCGTTATAAAACTGTTAACTTGATAACTTGTCAATCACTTAGGTATACATACCTACATAAATGAGTAGGTATGTATTGTATTGTATTAGAGAATATAGGTAGGTACCTATTTTACAATCAGAAGTAAGCAGGTATCTACAATCTGCATACCTACTTATACTGAATTATAAAAGGCATGTACAGTTAATAAATTGTTGACTTTGTTTTACTTATACCGGTCTGTCTTTACACTACTGTTTTGAAGTTGAATGAAATTGGGGTTAGATGCAAGAATCACCCACCATTTCCACATTTACCGGGACATTTACCTACCTACTACATAAATATGGCAAATTATGTGAATCGGACTTTTGATACCCTTGTTGCATCATTATATCGATTATGTTGTCTTTGTTTTATGTTTCCTTGATACCTTACTTTAAAATTCACGCTGGAAATAGTCCCAATAAGTATGTTATGAGATAGGTAGGTACCGCTTCACGGGCACTTCAAGAGAAGTGGGAGGAGCGCCTTACGAATCTCTGACGTCAAACCAATAACAAAG
Source organism: Xestobium rufovillosum (assembly GCA_963966045.1). Lineage (NCBI taxonomy): Eukaryota > Metazoa > Arthropoda > Insecta > Coleoptera > Ptinidae > Xestobium > Xestobium rufovillosum. Next base: position 19,876,943 of record OZ014504.1, read on the forward strand.
CGAACTAGCATGTGGGCGTGATAAGCTAATTTCTTTCGCTTATTACGCCGCAAAAAAATTTTTTAGAAAAAAAATTTCGCCGTAAATCAATTACAATAACAATTTTCTGTCATTTTCATGCCAAAAATAGATATCTTATTTTTCTCCGAACCTCCCTATTAGTAAGTTGACCTGAAATATTATTATTTCTGGCACTCATTCGCCTAACTGGATTTAGGAAAATGTTATAATGTATGTGCAACTTACTGTTCCTCGCGGAAGCTGCTTGATGACAGCATTAAATTAGTGTTTTCTGGTTAGATGTTAGATGCAGCTAAGAATATGGGAGTTATTCTTAACAACACGAAACACTAACAACGGAATAATAATAAAATAATTCGTTTGAAAATTTTTAAATAAGTTAAAGTTTCCTTGTAGGATACAAAATAATTTAGATTTGCACTCCTGAATATTTCAATGAGAACACAATCCAAAAATTTGAAATTCAATTTAAAAAGAAGCAAAAGATCGCGTTTAGTTAATAGCACATTGTATGCTTGAAGATACACGATGATCGGCACGGCCGCGTACGGGCGGTAGAGCCGCCTCCTTCGTTACCAGCTGAGTGACACCGCCACCTCACACTCACTTGTTAGCCACCGCTAGATGCAGCCAGAGACCACTTTACATTGAATGAAGATATCGAGAATAATAAGCTAAATGGATAGCAGCACCATTATTGCACAGTGCAGAAGTACTTTGGCCAAGTATTTATTTGCCCGCAATTTTTACCTATTTGGAAACTGATGCTGTAACTACAGCACTTTATGAGGCGACTTATATTCTATGAGAACAGGAAATTGTATTCAATTCAATGTCCAACAAATATATTGATCCCAAAGACGATAAAACTAAAACTATAAGACCTAAGACGATTCTAAACTTAAGATAACGAGATAATGCAGCCTAATGAAATCTCTTGCAATCTTTAACAGCAAATATTATGATAGGTTCTGTTTTGCGTTACAATATTGTAACGTATCTTGCTTGTATAAATTTTATTTCGATTGTAGGTCTGTCTTCACAATTAGTTACAATAATAAATTGAACAATAAACAATTTGTACAATAATTATTCTACTTAAACGCAAAAACTAAACTCAATATCGCACTTGTTTTGGCTCAAAACTCCAATAACTAAAAACTTCCCATCGATGTTTAAAATTGAAAGATGCTCCAATGTTCTATTTCACCCTCGTGAAACACGACGAAGAAAAGTCTGGAAAATCCCGCACAAAACAATAAACATAACGAGACATAAACTCGGTTGCAAATCAAATTTGTCACAGTTTGTCTGGAAGCAATAACTAATTGGGGGTTACTCATAACAATATTGGCAATATTGCAAGCAATTTGTACTACTTACTTATAAAAAAAAACAGACTATCCACCTAGCACGGTATTCTTAGATCACAGTTTTATTATGAAATTTAGAGGAAAAAGTCACATGAGAAATCTCCTTTTATTTTTGATTCTCTATTATACACATAAAATTATATCTATTTATATAGGCTGTACCATTTTTTATGCACAATTCCAGTCGTCGCATTTTAACGGAATTGATTTTTTATGTGGTGGCATAAGATATTCTTTGTTTAAATTGCATATTTATGGTGGTACCTGCATTTGTTGTAGATTTTAACAGATGTAAAGGAATTTTCTAAATTAAATACCTATCTCCGTGTTTAATAAAACTGTAGCAGTCATATTTTGGTGAAATTAAAATAATATCTATAGGAGTATATGGTACGGCATTAAGAAAACCAAAAAAGTGTTTTTAATTCGTAAATAAAATATTAATATTTTCACATGATGAGTGCACATTTTCGAAATGGTACAAGAACATTTGCATAAGAATAATTTAATCCAAATTTAAAATACATATATATATAATAAAAAAACAGTCCTTCATTCATAAAGAAAGCGTTTGCAGATAACAACACGTGTCACGGTCTTTTCTATGAAGAAAACTAGAGGTTATTGATATCTACGTGCGAGTAGTCAGAATATGACAGTTCTGCATCACAATGTCTGTCTGTCTGTCTGTCTGTCTGTGTGATGCTATCCGTCTTTTTGTCCTGTTTGTATGTATGTCTGAGGTTACCTGTCCGTCTTGTTTGTGGGTCTGATGCTATCTGCTTGTCCTGTGTGTCTTATATTTTATGCTTGTCTGATGTCTGTATGTCTTCTTATCTATCACGACGCCTGCACAATGCATCAGTCAGAAGACTGCTGTGAGAAGAAAGTCTTCCAGAGTCTTACTAATCATATTCACTCCTTTATGTATACAAAGTTATTATTTTATTTATTTACTTTATATATTTACTATTATTATGCTTGTAAACGCAGAAAAATTATATAACAGTATTTTGTGGCCGCTGGGGATGCGCTACTATGACGTCAAACGTTAACGCATGTGGGTTAGTTGGAAATCTGTTTCAAGCGATGCAGAAATATACCTTACCGACATCTAATAAATGACACTGTCTTGCTGGAATAGTGTAATGACCTACGTTACGGGCATTCAATAGATGGTGCCACGTACCCGTTTGTCACATCCTTTAGTCAGTAAGAATGAATCATATATGCTCAATGTCGGGGGTGGATAATCGTGCAGAGTTTAATTGTCAATTGTGTTACATTTCGTAATAAAATAAATAATTTATATTCCCTCGGTGAGCTTTTTAATTTTAATATCGATGGGCAGTGTTTCACATTACAAGATCACGACTTCTTTCAACCTATATTGGCTTATATTTTATACGCATACTCTTTAAGACCATGTGTCCTTTTATAATAACATTCAATAGGAGAATTAGCTTCCTGTAAAATATTGCGTAACATCTGCGCTAAAGACATTCACTTTGTTGTCGATACCCTAAGAAAAAAATTATAAATAAATGCTTATTACGAGGGCGTATTGATGTTTTATGGGACACTGTTTTTATGCTTATTGAGTTAAGTTACGGGTACGTATTGATACATATTGTGGGAAGGCCCTAATGAAGACGTAGGAAGTGGAGATTTCGGGATGCTTGAGCTTAGTCGCTTAGTGCCTGCAGCGGTATACATGCTGTGTAAATTATGTTCATGGTGGCGAGCTGCATGGCATATGAACTGACCTTGCCGACATAGCGTTCGTGGACCAGTATGAAGTCAGTCGATAACGTCACGCCTCCTCGTGTTTGCAGGTTCGTTTTTTATTTACCTCTTCCTCTGCAGAGACACAACTAAAGAGTAAAAAAGTAATCCTCAAAAGTTGGATGGCGTGCGCTGACATTAGCGTTGAAGATGGCATGTTGTTGACGGCGCGGCGCAGCTGCTGCCAGCGGGCTTGATGCTGTATGTACGGGAATCTGCGATGCAGCTACTGTAGCTACTGACACAATAGATGAGGCTGACAAACATACTAGAAATCTGACTTACCGAGTTCGCATGGCACAGTTGTCAATCGATGGCGCGATACCCTTGTATCGCCCTTGGGCGAACCCCCTAATTCCTGATTGGTCACTGGCCGCGCCATTTCGATTCTGACTGGTCCTTGGATCTACCGCTCGATCCACATTGACTGCCCGATGGGTGCGCATGCGCGCAAGGATGCGCAAAGCCTAATCGCGTTTGATAGTGACACATCCTGACTTTTTCCTCCATCTTCGTATCGAATTGTCATATTCTAACTACTGGGGTGATTATCTCACAAACTGTTCTTTAAAGTTGAGTAAGTTTACTCAGAATCTAAATCGAATTTGGCCTATAAAACAACTGTTATACATAAAAGTTAAATGATGGGCCAAATTACACGGAAGTAAAGAGTGTTACCAAGGGTTTACTAAAGTTTAATGTTTGAACAGTCAAGTCAAACATTTCGAGTACACGTGTATGTATAGACGATTGCATTACGTTAAATAATAATGCCTATATCCCTTTTACGCGAATACCCTTTCCTTTTTGTCCCTCGCTATATCCTAAGGAACAATCGAAATGTGAATTATATGTAAAAAACTAGGAATATTGTCGTCACGTTCACTAAATCTTCAGCAATGTCCATGGTGGGATCAAGAATGGTAATATAAAATTTGAATGAAGTATAAACAATACAGCTCATGTGGTAGGAATAAATTGCATAGAAATAGCATATTTACCAACATATTCGTATTTTTTTCTGGTGATTTTTGGGTTAAGGGATTTTCGTTAAGTGTTTTTGTGGGAACATCATCAGTTAGGAAATAGTGTTTACGCAATAACGTTATAATAACAAATAACTCCATTGCAAAAATATTAAATTGCAGTACTCTATTTAACTTGCTGATATTTGAACATGCAATTTAAAATTATGTAGGTACAGGCAATTTTTTTCTCATTCAAACTACAGAGGAATCGTGGAAACTGGCAGAGATAGGAGGTAGGTTAAGCGGGGAAAAAAGAGACGTGCAGTTTACTGAGCTAAATAAATGGGTAATTTAAAATTTTTAGAAATTTTCCTAGTCTAGCTACTGTATAAAGAAAATCAGATTTTAGAAAATTGCAAAATATTTTCTAACTGGGTTGAAAGGCAAAATACAAAAAATAGGTAATTAATGAAAAAGTAATTAAATTTACTATTATCGTAATCTAATTTCATATACCTACCTAACTCTTTCCTTTGATTTTTTTTTGTATTTCTCGTTTCAATCTGGATAGAAAACATGTAAAGCTCGTAAAATTCGATTTTTTTGTTGCATTTAGTAGGCAAATCTTCAAAAATTTTAAATTACCTATTTATTCAGCTCAAATAGCTGCACTTCTTCACCTATTTAACATAACCTCTATCTCTGCCAGTTTTCAAGAACTCTGTAGTTACAATAAAACCTCTCTTAACGGATTCATCTAAATAGCGGACACCTCTATTTATCGGACAGATTGTAATTCTCCAAAATATTGTTTTTGTTCTTTTTTTGAACTACGGATATCTCCTAATAGCGGACATTTTATTTGGTCCTGTCTATTTTACAGAGGTTTCACTGTATAATTAAAAATCTCGCACTGTATGTGGTAATGTTTTATGTGACGCTATAAATAATTTTTTTTAATTTCGACTACTCCATTGCCTAAAATACATAGTATATTTCAGAAAACTGTGTTTGTTAGGAGTTTTTGAACTTCCCATGGTGTCTAATTTGGTTTCGAAAATTTTGAGCGCATGTTTCTAAAATTTTTGAATAAACTGTCAAGACAAGAAAAAAGCAAGAACAAAAGTCACCTGTGCAAGAAATAAGCATGATAAGAACTATAAAATTTTCTTGTCTTGTTTTGCAAGACAAGAATTCTTGTCTTGTGTGAACACCAACAGTGACTCAGTAATTAAACTCGACACGTGTTTCGCTGATAACGTCAGCTTCCTCAGGAATCGAATATTAATCTTATAGGTACGTAGTGAATTTGTGACGAAGTTTCCGATCCAATCACTGTGTGTGCGTATAAAACACTTGGGATTTGGTTTGAAGTCCAAAATTCTCCAAAGCAGGCTATGTCTGTATTTAGCATCATATTGGAAGGTGCTATACTTGGGCCGCCGAACAGACGGAGTGATCACCCTGCAAGCATAAGCTCTAGACGGGACCACTATCAATATTTAGGACGACAGAACCGCAGTGATGCGCTTTCTTTAGACCCAACGAAGTCGCATCATTCCAATTCGGTCGTCATAAATTAATATTGGCCCCGCTAGAGCACGTTCTTGCAGGGTGATCACTCCGTCTGTTGGGCGGCCCAAGTATAGATTATAATTTTCCATGTAGTTTAATTCATCGTTATTGCACCTCCGCCAAAATAATTATTTATTGCAAGTCTAAAATTAAAATATACATATTTATTAATTTAAGATAGGTAATTACCTATCGAAAAATACATTCATGAAAGTGTATGACATAATGACAAAATGCCTTTTTTAGTCGTCGTCAATTTTTTATTACCTTCTTCAGGAACTACAAAACCACTGTTACAATTAACATCACTTAATACTGAAGGTTTACTTACAAACTACGGTGAGTTGATAAAATTTTTGTTAATATAAAAATACATACATGAATTTGTATGACATTTGACAAAAGTGCGAAATTTGATCTGATGATTTTAGCCAACTTGGAATATAAGTGTATAGGTAGGTAAGTATCAATTTTGAGAATTTTTCATGTTTAAATTATTTTGTGTCTGTTTTATGTTCATTGTAAGAGAGAGTGGGGGAATTGTGACCAGCGGGTAATTGTGCGCATTTTGATTCTCACACATGTAGTGCCAAGCTTGGAACACAACAAGTGCTGTCGTCTGTCGACAAGTGTATTAAACAACCTCCGTCAACAACTTGCGTTGCAGCGCTCTTATTACGTGAATATGATCGCCAGACGTCAAAACGCACGAATTGTTGTAATTTGTTGGCTCCAGCAGCTATGCAGATAAGCTGATATTTTTATTTTAACAATGATCTCTCATGCATGTAATTAGCATTGTGTTCTGTGGTATGTCATATATGAATCCTCGATAAAGTCGGACTTGTTTATGAGCTGCGATTTTCTTTTATGTTGGGTCTGCTTTGGGGTAATTGTGCGCACAATTAGCCCTATGCAGTTGAATACGAATAAGCAAGTACAGCTGTTTTTTTTTTTGCTTTTCGTAGATACCGCGAACTTATAATCGTGCTGAGTCTGCTAAAAAGTATCGTGATTATTGCCAACAGTAAAAATACTTAGTTCTTAATTTCGCCAAAGCTCGATTATGTAGTTATCTATTCAAATGGTTGGTTTTCGTTATTTGGATTTTAGAGAAGTTTATGTTAATTTTGTTAGATGAATAAAACATTCTGGTAGTTTAGAACAAATGTTTCTTCTGTCAATTCGTACTGATTTATAGCTTTAAATGTAAAGCGCACAATTCCCCACCTTCTGCGCACAATTACTCCGAGGGTTGGGGAATTGTGCGCTTTTGGGATTTTGGGCATTTTATTTTTTATGCTACCACACCTACCTTTCAATCAAATATGCTTCTGCACAATGAAACTACCATGTTGGGGGCTTACATTCCTATATATTTCAACGTCATAACTGTAATGGCTTGGTCACAACAGCAGATCTTCCCTAAGTTCGCACAATTCCCCCACTCTCCCTTACTATTGTTTTTATTGATATTATACACCATTTCTAAAAAAAATGTCCTATGTCATACACATTCATGTAGGTATGTATTTTTATATTTACAAAAATTTTATAACTCACCGTAGTTTTTCCTGAAGAAGACAATAAAAAACTGCCGAAAGCTCGAAAAGACAAAGTGATTTTGTTTATCTACCAGACTTCATCCCTGAAAAAATATAAATAGGTTCATTTATTAATTTATGCATAATATCTGATGATTTTATATAGCTAGTGCATTTTATAGCTCTTCCATCAAATTTTGCGTTTCAATATAAATAAGTGGTCATCTAGGAGGTTTTGAAAAAAATGTTATTGCCTGAGAGAGTTAATCTATTACAAGAATTACATAAATTTCCATAGTTGTGTTTCGCACAGGTTCTTGAACAAAAATTAAATCCTAATAAACTACGAGAAATTTTCGCATTTCAATAATTTTATAGTTTTTAGAAATCATTGGCAAGAAATTCAATAACTAAGCGCGGATAACGTTTTCCGTTGAAAAGGAACTCGGCAGTTCAGATAAAAATTCATCGTCGCTAGGACTCGGTAACCAAGGTAACGGAACAGGGGGAAACGAATTATTATTTTTTGATGGTTATGAGATTTTATCAAGAAAGTGTGTACTTCAGGCAATGTTATGAAATTTTCACTCCTAATAAGAATACTCTCGGAGGACCAACACAACTTACCGGCATTTAATTTCTATGGAAAGAACAATAAACTTTAATATTATGTATGTAATGTCTCGCTTTTAAATTTGCTGTAGCTGAATTTGCATAAATTAATATTACTTGATAAAGACGGAAGTGATTTACATCGGGTGTTGAGAGCAGTAAATAATGTCGTTCTATGGGCGTTTCTGATATTACAATAACGCGTGCCTTGTCCATGATGATTGATCATTATACTTTATGAAAATAATAAGGATTAGAACCTCACGTTCATTATGGAAATGAGAGTATGTATGCAGACTTTGAATTCATGCGGGGATATATTATGCGATTTTAATATACATGCATGCTTTTCGTACGTAGAATAAATAGGTCTATAAGGTCTATAAGTAGGGACAGAAACTACCGGAGGATGTCAATTTTGTACACATTTGGTGCTTTAAGGCATGTATTATCAGATTAGTAGTTTAGTCGGATAAAAATGTAATATCCGTTCACGGGAAGATGCGACAAGACGTAAAGTTCTTAGCGACAGTAAAGTTCTGAATAGAATAATCGAAAACGTATTGGGTGGGCTCAGTCAACCAATGAAAAATTACATAAATGTAATTCTTTCTTATGCCATATTAATACGGTAGTACATTCTGATTCTGAACAAATAAATTCAAAACGGAATTTTAAAATTTTTATCTATCCTAATAAATTGCCCAAATGTCCACAAATATTTTAAATATATTTTACTGATATATAGAAAATATTAAGTCTTATTTAAATATCAGAAATATGACCCCAATATTTTCTTAATATAGCAAACAATGTTTTTTATTAAATATTATATTAATATTACAGTCATATTTTCGAAAATATTTACAAACAAATATTAGTGGAATATTAACATTCAAATACAGACACTATTAAACTATACCTATGAACCAAATATAATTTTGCTAATATTACAGAAATATAAACTAACAGAGTTTACTTCAATATTAGCATGGAAGTGTTAGTAAAACATTGTCTAATACATATATCTTGAATATTAATTTTATTTACTTTTTTTAATATTACTACATTATTTCAGTAATGATGTTCATAAGAAAATATTAATTTAATATAATTTTCTTAGTATTAGAAACATATTTAAGAAGACATATCTCTTTACTATTTAAAATTTAAATGGAAATGTTCATTTTATATTACGAAAAATATTTAAAAATACATATTTTTTAATATTACTGTATTGTTTCACTAATAACATTCATAAGTAAATATTAATTTCATAGAATTTTATTAATATTAGAAATAAATTAATTTAGGAAGAAATATCACTTTGCTATGTTAGAAGTTTTTCAATATTTTATGTTTCAAATGTGCATGGACAACTGTACAGACTGTCCTATTTTCGTTGTGATTTGGGGGTTTCTCATAAAAGCAGCAGAGATAGAACCTCGGGGTTTTCGCGAACCTGAGCTACTTTTTCGAGTATAATAGAAAGCTGAAACCATAATTTGGATATCGTTTTTAGTTTTCGAGAAAAAAAATAATGTTGATTTTTATCGTTTTTCGAGAACTCTCTCCAATTCAATTTGTACTAAGCAGACTAAAACTGTTACGATTGACTCATATAGAACTTTTTCCAAAGAACTCAGTGGCCTACGTAGTTTTTTTTTCTAGGGAGCGTATTTTTTGAGCTATGACATAAAGTTAATTTTTTTTAAATGGAAATCATAGTAGGCTTTGGTCTAGTTCGAAAGGTCTTTTTTAAGCTATCAAAATATATATACTTTTATATTGTTATTTCAAAAAACGGCAACGATTTTGGTACTTTTTAAGTTTTAACTTTAGAAAATATAAGATAGGTAGGTACATCCAAGATACCTGTGATTTTATGTTAGCAATTGAATAATTATCTGTTGATATACATTAGCAAAAGTTGCATGCAGCTAGTTTTATTAATAACATAATGGCACTTCCAAATATATCAAAATTTCGAAAAATACGACATAATTGCTGTTTTCAATGAATGTCGTGAGAATGTAAATGAATCAATGGATCTATATCTCAACAGGTACACAAAAAAAATTCCTAGTTACCCATTTCCAGTATAATACCTAACCACCGATTTATTAAATTTAGATACCCAGAAAGAATACAACCAAGCAAAATGATGTTTTCGAGATTAAAATCAAATTTAATTCTCAATAAACCTAGAAACAAAATTTATAATAAAGAAAATAGGGAAGAGGAAGAAATAAATGTTTTATCGTTGGTTGAGGCGACACCAAAAACTTCTTGTCGCGAAATCGAATCACAAGTTGGCGTTTCCAAATCAAAAGTTCAAAAAATATTAAAAAAGGTAAATATAGGCCATATAAAATTCAAATTATTCACCATCTCTTCCCGGGAGATCAAGAAAGAAGGTTTAATTTTTGTAGGTGGTACTTAAATAAAATTCAAGAAAATCCAGAATTTGGGCGGTGTGTCATTTGGACAGATGAAACTCACATAAGCAGCATAGGATTATTTAACAGACATAATGTGCGTCACTGGTCTGATACAAATCAGCACCAAACTTTTGAACGTTAGAGGCAAGGACGTTTTGGATTTAACGTTTCGTGTTTTATTTTGGGTGGTCAACTAGCATACCAAACTTTTGATGGAAACTTAACGGGATTGAGATACGTTAATTTATTGCATATTAACGCAGAGGCGATAATGGAAAATGTTCCGTTAATAAACATAAACAGGGTATATTTCCAACAAGATGGTGCCCCTGCACAGAATTCTGCAATAGTTAGAAATTATTTAGAAAACCATTTTCCGGGTAGATGGTTGGGTACAAATGGACCTATATTGTGGCCTGCAAGATTACCGGATTTGAGTATATTAGACTTTTTTGTTTGGGCATTTTTAAAAGAAAAAATATATATACGAAGATACAACAATCAAGCCGAGCTAGCAGAGGCAACACACGCAGGTTTCCGATATTTGCAAGCCCATCCTATTTTTTTAATTAATGCCATCAATCTATTAACTAAAAGATGTATATTATGTGTTGAAAAACATGGCAATCAATTTGAGCAGTTCCTATAATTTTTTTGTTTGTTGTTTGATGTTTTTCTTGTTTTTGTTTGTTTTGCTGTTTTGCTGTTTTTTCTGTTTTTGTTACTTTTATTTCAGTTGTTATTAAAAGTTACTAACATAAAATCACAGGTATCTTTGATGTATGTACCTACCTTATATTTTCTAAAGGTAAAAAGTACCAAAATCGTGGCGTTTTTTGAACTAACAATAGTATATATATATTTAGATAGCTTAAAGAAAGACCTTTCGAACTAGACCAAATCCTACTATGATTTCCATTAAAAAAATTTAACTTTATGACATAACTCAAAAAATACGCTCCCTAGAAAAAAACTACGTACGCCACTGAATTCCTTGGAAAAAGTTCTATATGAGTCAATCGTAACAGTTTTAGTCTGCTTAGTACAAAAAGAATTGGAGAGTTTTTGAAAAACGATAAAAATCAACATTATTTTTTATCTCGAAAACTAAAAACGATATCCAAATTCTGGTTTCAGCTTTCTATTATACTCAAAAAAGTAGCTCAGGTTCGCGAAAACCCCGAGGCTCTATCTCTGCTGCTTCTATGAGAAACCCCCAAATCACAACGAAAATAGGACACCCTGTACATAGACCACTGGTTTGGTCCTTTTGGAACTCATCAGTACGGTGCTTTGTCCTATCGAAACGACCGTGATATAGAAAGCCTGTACCCTGCGAGCTAATACTGCGGCTAGAGTTTCTAGGCCTAATATTGTAAATTAGTAATATTTATGAATTGTGGTTTAGTTATTAAAGTAGTGTCAATACGTTATGAAAATTGTAAAAATATACTTTTATTTAGGTAATACAATCTACTACCTAATAGTTAAAACTTAAGACAAAACGGCACTGAAAAGGGTCAACGGCTTTGGTAAAATAGTGGAAGTAGATTACTAATTTATTTGTTTGTTCTTATTAAGGTGTAATAGAATTTCCAAAGACAATAAATTTGTATATTTTCATATATTATCAGCCCTAATTTTTCGCTTAAAAATTTTATCAAACGTCCATTTATCCAAGATCAAAATCAAGATTTTGTGTACTACGAGATCTCATACGGGATGCTATCTCAAACATATCGTTGGACTTGGAGCATCCCTACGCATTTTCGTGCTTATACTAGCAGAAGTATGTTTGTTAGAAATTTTTCAATATTGCATGTTTCGAATGTGCAGTATTGAAAATCTTCTAACATACATACTCCTACTAGTACCTATAAGCACGAAAGTACGTAGAGATACAAGGATGCTCCAAGCCCAACGATATGTTTGGGGGGTAGCATCCCGTATGAGACTTTGTAGTACACAAAATCTGAATTTAGTTCTATAATTCAATACCTGGCGGGGTACTTGCCCGAGGAGTAGTTGTTCGAACGACCCAGTAGCACTCATCTCTTTATTATTTTCGTGGAAGTGGTGGTAAAATATTGATTTTTAATTATATCTTATTATATTTGCAAGAAAATATGTTAAAATAAATATTCCTTTATGTAATATTGTAATACTTCAAAAAGATGTTTACAATAAAATATTTATTGAATACAATTTTGCTAATACACAAATGTATATTTAGCAAGAAACATTGGCATGATACTTACCTAACACTACCTTTAATAGTAAAATAAAATATCACATTTTTTTATTACTGGTACTGGACCGTTCGAACAACTACTTTTCGGGCAAGTACCCCGTCAGACATTGAAACATAAAACTAAATCCAGATTTTTGTACTACGAGACGTCACAGAATGCCACCCCACCTAAGGTGGCTTTGAAGCAATCTTCTATGAGCGAACGTGCTTTTAGCAATTCTTTGTTGAAATATTGCATATTTTGAATGTGTATGGAAAACCGCAGACCAACTGGTTTCGTCTTTCTGGCATCAGTACCGTGCTTTCCCCTACACACTCAAACTATGCAGTTTAATATGCTATTATAGGTATACTGCTGCGCTTTAGACAGATATCAGCAATTATTTAGGAGTAATTAGTGGTACTAGACCGTTCGATCAACTACTCCTCGGGCAAGTACCCCGCCAAGCATTGAATACACATTCAAAACATGCAATATTTAAACAAAGACCTGCTAAAAGCACGTACGTAGGTACATGGGGGCACATTATGATTCTGTGACGACTCGTAGTAAGTACTTCTACGTAAAAGTGTTACTACTTTTCAGTCAGGAAATTATTACTTGTTTTGAAGTCTCAACTAGAAATCTGTAGTTACATAAATGCTCTCAATGATCACAATAAGATTCTTCTACCTACACATTGTTTCTCTGATATTCCACGTTATCCGAGACTTGTAGAAGTAAATTTGCAATAAAAGTCAATTCTCTTGTAGTGTCCATCGCAAAAATTTCTGGAAAAAATAACGAAAACCGTATTCGAAAGAAGCTTATGCTTGTAAGCAACTTTCTTGACGTTTCTAATATTTTTGACTCGTCACTTTAGCCAGCACAATTTGCAGTTTAATAAAATGACAAAACGTCGGAGTCGGCCAAATTTTCTGTCAGTCAAATACTCCAAAATTTTTGAAAATCGCTTTCGAAAAATAAAATTCTTGCCGTTTGGAGCTTCCGATTCTAAATGTAGGTTTCCCGAATTTATTGTTTTGTTCGTTATAGCTACTTTACCTACATTCAAAAAGAAACATTTTCAATACAGAGCCGACAAGAAAATAAAAAATGTTAAGATTATGTGCCCAATTGAAAATAAAAATTGGTCTGCCCGAGGGTTTTATTGAAATATCAACAGTTACTTGTGCTACCAATTTGTTCTATTTTAAAGTTATGCTGGTGATAAAAAAATCAGTGCCGATTGCTGAATTTGTTATTATAAATTTGAAAACCTTGAATTCAAAGAGTAGCATTTTCACCAAAAATAGTCCAACAATCCCGATAAACTATTAACACAAAGCCAAACACAGGGGTGTTTAGAAACCGATAAGATGGGGCGGCACTCTGATGTGGTACACAAAATCTAGATTTAGTTCTATAATTCAATGCCTGGCGGGGTATCTGCCCGAGGAGTATTTGTACGTACGGTCCGGCACCATCGATATAACTTTTGAAAATGATTTGCTCCCTGATGACATTTTCTTTTCGAAAATTTCAATATCTTAACTGTAGTAACTTTTTATTATATTTTCTGCGTGGGTATGCTAATGCAATTTCTTTATGTGTGTAAGGTAATGAATGAAAAATCCATTTACTAGCAAAGATATAGAGTTTCGGTCGTTTAAAAGTCGAGTGAGCAGCCATTTAACTCCACTAGGTTCCACTTTATATTTAAATTTGAGTCAATTTCGTTTTTGCGCTTTACAATGCGCTGAAGTGGTGTGTGATTCGTATAACTGGAAGAGGATGTCGGTATATATCTGAAACTGAGAAAGTCGAGAAACGAGAGGATGAAAAGTGAGGGAAATTGCTTGCCAGCAATGGAAATGTATTCACGCGCCCATTTCAGCTCTGTATAAGTAGTTTTTTATTCAAACGTGGTCCGTAGGTCGCGAGGTCTTATTTGAATTTCGAGATTGCCAAGGTGTTCCCTATTAAACATTTTGGGGGAATGGAGATACGAGATACGAGCGAGCGGAAAACTCTACAGATTTCAATTTCAATCGATCTTGAGAAACGGCAGAGCGAAAATAAATTTAACTTTACGACTGCGAAATTCAAAGAAAATTGTCCAAGAAATGTTGATATTGTATTTAATAACTTTTATTCAAAATTATAATCTTAAGACTCGCGTTTATGCATAACGATATTTCATGTCAAGTTCAAAAATGCCCAACTATCTCGCTCGTTCTCGTTATGTGTCCCTGAGTACAAGGTGTTCGTTTTTCATACACTGACCGACAAAAAAACGGCCACACGGAAATGTTTGAAAAAAACACAGTTTCATTTGTTCAACTTAACAGTGGTATTGGATTGAAGAACCATTTATTGGTGATTAGAAGAAAACGGGGTAATTAATTCAATGAAAGAAAACAACAGAACAAATACGTTTTTTCTTGTGTAGAAAAAAATGTGTCAGTTTTTCTAAAGAACTCCTGCATACTGTCAGTACCGTGTATGTCTTCCTCGAGCCTGAATTACAGCAGTTAACCGTTGTGGCATTGAGTTAATCAAACCTGCTAAGCACATTTGAGGAATTCCTTAAAATTCTTCTTGAAGGGCCAAGTGTAACTCTTGAAGAGTATCCGGCATGGCTGGACGACGACGAATATGCCTCTGAAGCTGATCCCAGAGGTGCTCTATAGGATTAAGATCCGGACTGCGTGCTGGCCAATCAAACCTACGAATTCCAACCTCATCCAGATATTCAGTTACTACTCTTGCTGCGTGTGATCTGGCGTTTTCATTCATTAAAAGAAAGCCATCTCCAATAAAATGCGAAAATGAGACGACAGCTTCTTGAAGAATATCTTTAGCATATCTGTGGGCGTTCAAAGCACCATTTTTCACAAATAAGAGGTCAGTATGTGCTACCGTGGAAATGTCTGTCCACACCATAACAGAACCACAGTTAAAAGATAACCGTACAGAGATGGTGCAGTCGAAATATCTTTCACTTCGTCTTCTTCATACCCTTTCTCGGCCGTCAGGTGATCGCAGACAAAAACGTGACTCCATTGCTGAGGATTCCAATCTGTATGTAACTGCACAAACTGCAGACGTGGTCTTCGATGGCTAGGAAGCAATTGTAGTCCTGTGGCAGGCCTTCGCGAAATTAAGCCACTTTCCACAGGTCTCCTCCTAATCGTCTGAACCCCTCACACTGTCAGAAGACGATGTTGAAGTTGAACTGCCGTTGATATGCGCTCTCTCAGTGTGTTGAGCACAAGAAAACGGCAGTTGTCGCTCCTTGTCTTCCAGATCCTGCTGGCCTCCATTTAAATATAATGGTGGATAGACTGGCCGAACAATATCCGTATCTTATATAGGTATCGTTCATTGGGACATCGAAGAAAAATTCTTAAATGCTGAAAGTTTTGCTAAACCACAAAGAAAAGCACAGAAAAGGGAGTGATTGAACAACAGAACTTTCATATGCAATTGGAAAACATTTTTTGCAATAATTTTTAGATGTTAATACCGCTATACATATATCATCTACGAATCTCGCAGTAGATCAATCGTTTGAACCTGAATATTAATTATGGAAGCTATTGTTCCTTAATAATATTAATTGCCTCCTCTTTGATGTAAACTGAAAATTGACTGTGACATTCTTTGCACGATTCTAGGTAAAATGCTTAGTGCCTGAGCAGTTAATCTAATTACCTATTTTAGAATTATCGTATATAATCCGTGCCTCCCATTTTAGTATAGTTGTTATGGGGGTTCTGTTTGTAATTTTCCGTAATATTACATACATAATTATGTAGATAGTATTTTTCAATATCATGCATTCTAGAAACATGTTAGATAGGCCTAAATGGCTTTCTGAAAAGAGTGCCAAAAAGCAAAATAGATTAAAAAGAACGCTGCTCTTCGTGGAGCATTTTCCACTCGCAAAGTTCACCCTACCAAGCAAGAATTCAGTAAAAGAGAAAATTCAAATAAACACATTTTAGACGTTAGCTTAGCTCAATATAAAGGACTGTGACGGAATCGACGGTACATTTACTAAAAATATCACGTTCTAACCGGCAGATCGTATGCAAATCGAATAACCCCCGTTTGATTTGCATGGAGGCAAGGATGTAACGTATAAGTGATTGCCTATGAACCAATCTTGCCTACTGCACCCTGAAGATATTATCGAAATGCCGGAAATCTATTGGCGAATGCAGATTACAAAATGGATTGTCTGCATTTAAATTTTAATCAAGTTCAATTTAGCAATAAGTAAGAGGGTATTTTTCACTCGGAACCATCCATTCTAGTCTCGCCTTGGAAAATAACTCCTCGTTTAATGCTTCCTCTCCTTTATTCAAAGCAATGAAAACTTGCACTGATTCGTGGATATTATATGTATACAGGGATTTCATATTGTTGACATTATTTAATTATACATAGGTGCACTCGGATCACATCTGAGATTGCGTAGCAATATTGTAGTAAGTAGTATAACACCTACGTAAGGAGCATGGAAAGTGGCAAATATTTTGTCGTAATTTGTACAGGAATACTGCATAATATTTCCCGCTGGCTGTGGTGTTGCGTTCATTAAAGTCTATAAGAAGAATGGCATCATAATCAAAACAAATCGTAGCCATCACCTTTTTAGTCCGCTGACAGAACTTGGAACTTTCTTGGCGATGCTTCTACTTGTGGTATCCAGTCCGTTGAATTCCTTTTAGATAATGGCTCATATTAGAGAACAATTATAGTTTTATCTCCTGTGACAATTGTCTTTAACGTCCACAGTGTTTTCATCACAGAGCTCCAAGAAGGATCTAGAATATACAACTCGACACTGGAGCTGAATTGTTGAGAGATATTTGTGAACTCACCTTGCACTAGGTAATTTCATTCATGCCTAAATGATCGTGGACGATTCGACGAACGCTTGTATCTGAAGGCCCGACATCTTTGATATTTCTTTCACCTTCAAGCTTCGGTCACCTAATGCGAGATTCTTAACAAGTTCAATCTTGTCGTCTGTCACCACTTCCACCATCCTCCCTGTTCTTGCGTCAGCTTCAACTGGGTACTTATCACCTCATCAGGACGAACATGAATGAGGCGAGACGCGGCCGAACGCATGCCTCAGGGGGAAAAAGCACTGGACCGAACGATTTCCGAACGAAGCATGATTTCTAGCAACACTGAGCACAAATTCTCTTTGATATACTGGCTTACAATGGCTCGTGTTCGCTTTTCCTCGGACCTTTCGAGGTGTTCGTTTCGCGTTCGAAGTACCGTTCGCATCTGAGGGTATGATTGGCTTCGACTTGCCTCATTCGCGTTCTTCCTCAGATAACCTAGCTTTCCAAGGATTCCTGCTCCATTCGAAACCGTTTTTACCAAGCTTTTATCACAGAATAAGAAGGTAATTTTTCCCTGGACACCCCATCCAGCCGGCCTTTGATGCTTTGGTAGGAAACATCTATTCGCTCAAGGAATTTAATAACGGCTCGATGCTTAATTTTCGTAACTTCTGACATCCTAATGAACGAGTGACAATTTTAAGAAAACTAATTGACATAAAATCCATTCAGGTTAATAAGACTTGCACAAATGTGTCACGAAAATTTTCATCCACTACAATATCAGGTGAGGAAATTTTGGCGCTTACCGTGTAGAAGAATTCTTAGTACGTTCTATACATGATATTGTGCCGTGATCTAACTAATGGTTCCATATTATGGACCCTGAAAAAATCTAAATTTTTAAGGAAACAATTTATACTTTGCAATTGTTTTTACAATTCTCTGACCACAATATTGGTCTGTAAAATACAAGTAAGAGCTTTCATTATTTGGTTTTGAAATAACTATAAAATTAATTTCATTTTGACAAAAATAGTTTTTTAATTCTACGTCTACTTCTTCTTTTGAATATTATAATATTAAAACTCTTTGATCGTGCACAAAAATTTGTATCTACCACGGCCGTAAACAGCTTTTAAGGGCCTCAGCATGTTATATCCCTCGGATCGCAAGAGCCTCATTAATACATAAATAACCGTTTTAAATGGAATCTAAAGAATGATATAACGAGATTCAGAAGTTTAATAACATAACGTTTATCTTCTATACAGGGTGTTCCATTAATAATGGGAAATCCGTTAACTGGAGATTCTACAGGTCAAATAGTGACCATTGACCCGAACATGCCTTATCCGAATGTTGATGGTTTAGGAAATACAGGGCGTTGAAAGTTATAATTTTATTTCAATTTTTTGCCATAACTACGAAATTTCATAGGTTGTCGACTTGAATATTTGCAATACTATGGTTTTTCTTACGGGAAAAAAGATTCCAATAACATTTTTGGCGTTAACCATAGAGGGCGCTACTTATAACCTATTGCTTTGATAAATTGGCTAATAACTTTTTACCATGTACATCTAACGTCAAATCGGCTCCAAAATCTGAAAGACCAACCTTTTCTAAATAATAAATGATTCTTGTCTCATTTTGATATTCCAGCCCATTTTCAAAAAAAAAACGACTTAATGCAGATAGTGTTTAAATGTTAGATATGGAACGCTTATTAAGTACTGCTGACAAAATAAATTTTTATTCACTACAAACGCTTAGGTACAAGAAAAATAAAATTAGGAAACATTAAATTTTAAATTAGTTGTTCGAAGTGTCCACCGTTCACTTGAATACACATTTCAATTAGTTTCCTGAGAGACCCCCGAGTTCTAATGCCCCTGGATTGCCTTTAATTTCATTGGCAGCCGCTTGTATTCTTCGCCCACAGCTCATCGGGTGAATCAACAGCTTCTTTATAAACCATATCTTTCATTCTAGACCACATCGAAAAATCCAGAGGATTTAAGTCGGGGATTCTATTCGGCCAAGCAAATTCACTTCCACGGCCAATCCACCGATGTGGAAAGACGTTGTCTAAGTACTCCCGCACTGGCCGGGAAAAATGTGCGGGCGCCCCGTCCTGCATGAACCACATATTTTTCCACATATTTTTCCTTACAAATTTATAATTTTTCGTACAAATTTTGCTGAAGAAAATTTAAATAAAGTGGACCGTTCAGATTGGGTGGAAATTGAAAAGGCCCAATAAAGAAATTTGAAATTATACCGTACCAAACATTGATCTAAAATTCACGTTGGAAGTGTCTTTCTTTAACGGCATGGGGGTTTTCAGAATCCCACAAATGAAAGTTTCGCCAGCTGAAAACTCCACGTCGAGTAAACGTTGCCTCATCTTTGAAGAGGATTATGTTCAAAAAATTAGGATCCGCGCCATTCTGCTCTTGTAAGAAATTAGCGAAACGTAGACGAGCAGGAGGATCTTCCGGTAACAAATTTTGTACTGGAGTAATGTGGTATAATATCTCTACTCACTCCTGCTAACCCTAAGGTTAGCCCCAGAAGCTAAGCTTGTGCAGGACGGAGGAAGCGGCATATTGCTATTGGCCGCAGGTGCGTCACAGGAACGACCTACAGTTGTTAGTACTCTACCCACCATTTAGTGCGAGAATGAGGAAAACCTGGAAAACCTCATTAAGTAAAGCTGGATAGGCGATCCAAGGCACGCCCTAGCCACAGCGCAGAAATGGGTCACCCATCCATAGCCAAATCGCAGGCACTGTTGCTGAGCATTAACGACTACTCACTCGCGCATGCCAACAATATCCCACGGCCTAGCGATGGGTGAAGTCTTTGCGTAAAATTCTCCAAATCGAAGAGCTACTTACGCCTGTTGCCGCACTTAAACGACGGGTTCTTCGCCTGGATTTTCGTGCAATCTAACCAAAACCCATCTTCCTGCTCAGCCGAAATAATCTTCGGAGCGCTATTTTCACCTTTTGGGCGGAAAGATCCTCTTTCGCCTAAGCGATTGTATACAGATTTCTAAATAATTTATGATTTGGTTGCCTTTGGAATTTAAACACTGTCTGCATTAAGTCGTTTTTTCTTGAAAATGGACTGGAATATTAAAATGAGACAAGAATACACTTATTATTTAAAAAAGATTGGTCTTTCAGATTTTGCAGCCGATTTGACGTTAGATGTACATATTAAAAAGTTATGGGTCAATTTATCAAAACAATAGGTTGTAAGTAGCGCCATCTATGAGCAACGTCAAAAATGTGACTGGAATCTTTTTTCCGGTAAGAAAAACAATAGGACTGCAAATTTTCAAGTCGACAACCTAAGAAATTTCCTAGTTATGGCAAAAAATGGAAATAAAATTGTAACTTTCAACACCCTGTATTTCCTAAACCATCAACATTCGGATAAGGCATGTTCGGGTCAATGGTCATTATTTGACCTGCAGAATCTCCAGTTAACAGATTTCCCATCGTTAATGAAACACCCTGTATGTATAAAAATCGATGTGTGTATGTTCCCTATGGACTCCAAAACGCCTGGACCGATGTTGATGAAATTTTCAGGCAATCTTCAGATTAGCCCAGCGGGTTATCCTGTTTGGTAGCGATCGGATAAATAGATTTTTTTTATTGGTTTTATTTTGTTTGTTCGTATTGTATGCGCTGCCATACCGTTCATCCCATTGCGATAAAACTTTGTCAATTATTGCTCGCACTCGGGCGAAGGTTATAGGCATAGTACCATTAACTTACAGTAGGTTGCGCAGGTGTCGTACCGAGAAATGTTGCAGAAATGTTGCAGAAAGGGATGAACGGTATGGCAGCGCATACAATACGAACAAACAAACAAGCAAATATTGATTTTTATATATTAGATGAATGAAAACAGAAAGGCAGCAACGCGCCGGGTACCAGCTAGTAATTCATACTTATTATGACAAAAATGGTACAAGTAAGAGAAATAGGAAGTGCATGTTCAAAATGTGTTACAACTTGGAAACCTAAGATAGATGCTATTTACTAATCAGACGAGCTGAAATTTTCAGAACAACATGTTTGAACATAAATGAACCGATTGACGGGGCTAGATTTCCTATTTTACTTTTAGATTTTCGGTAATAGGAAAATTAAAGTTGCGAAATTCAAAATTCTGTTTCTGTGAGTCTATTAAGTTGATTTCTCAATATTTAAAAATAAGGTCTGGGGAGGATACCAAAGTTTATCAATGTCAACGAGAACCGTGATACCCGACATAACTCTGCCACCACAGAGTTAAATAGGTACATAGTAAGGTGCTTTTAGCATTGAGTCAGCGAGTGTGCGAAAATCCTCTTGAAGGCGGGTAAAATTATACACTTGAAGAGTGGGAAAGCAAATTTCTTAATTTACAGCTTATTATTGTTAGATTACCTTTAAAATCTTAGCTCTTGTAATATGGAAAGATATCAAAGAGATTCCTAGGAACAATATTAAACATTCAAGATATGATACAACCTATTTATAAAATTCAGTTATAGTTATTGAAGATTTATGTTTGATACATGCATAATAACATCACATTATAGTCTATTTTATACATCGTAAATTGGAAGGCGACCGCTCAAAAGTGATTTAGCAAGAACATTCAAGTATACATCAAAATGTTAATGGTTATTTTTTTGGCAGCGCGAGATGGTTGGAAATATTTCTTTAGAAGAAATTAATTACTCTTGCAACAGAAAAGTAATTACGTTTAGCCATTATTACATATCAATTTGCTAATGAATTATCGTGTGTTTTAAAATGTGCCAAGTCATCTTATCCCGAGATTTTTATCTGACTATCGATTAAATATAATATTGGAGGACATACACGTGCTTTGAAAGTACAGAGACCGACTAACGTGTTCGGCATTTTTTGTATCCGAAAGAATCAACATGCCAGTTAATGTTTAAATTAGTTGTTAATTACTTCTGTTGGGAATTATACGCTTATACACAATTAACAAATTACATAAAGGGGTGTGTAAGGTAAGACAGACATTCATTAGAAGTGATTACATAATATCATTTTCTACTAAAGTCACAAACTTATTGTAAGTAAATTACAATTACATACTTAGAAAGCAATTAGGCTTGCATTTAATTAGTCCATCCTCACTATACTTACTGCACTTTCGTAATTTCTAAAATAGAGAAAAGTTTTACAAAGCAGCATTATTAAGCAACTTATGATACCACGGTTATAATGGAGGCAATCTAGGATATTTCAGCAAGCATTTCAGAAATTTTCAGACGATACCAAAACACATAATATTCAATAAAATGTGGCATTAAATAACCTCTACCAAGATTCCCCTGACAAAAACTCACCAGAAACTGCATTCTATGGAAAAGTCAGAAGACTGCAGTTGCTGTCTCTGGTTGACTTTCCGACTACGAGACATCGCAGGATGTTACCCCAAACATATTTTTGGGCTTGGAGCACCCGTATATCCTTAATACGTACAGCGTGCTAACCTAGCAACATAGGTGTTGTGTCGAAAGTTTCAATATAAAAAAATTCTGGATTTAGTTCTAGAATTCAATGCCTCGTGAGGTACTTGCTCAGGAGATGTTGTTCGAACGGTCATACCACTCATCTCTTCCATATGATTCGGTATAAATTAGCTCTTGCTGATATCTGACGCATGTCCTTTAACATATGCACAGTGTCCCACTTGACTTGTTGTGTTGATTATTATAATAAATTGTAATTTAGGAGTACCAAGACAACTTCGGAAACTATTTCTGTTTCTGAGAAAATCGTGAAAAAGTGAAAATGGCCGAAATATTGTTTTTGTTCTAGAGCCCTTATTTGTTGATATTTTGATACGAAATTTTAAAGCAAGTTATGGTTGAAAATTCTCAACAGGCCGGTGGTATCAATTTTTATACAGGGTGTTTAATTTAAGCGTACCAGAGGTTAAGTTTGTTTTTCTTATGGCCGCCATATTGATACTGGTCATATTCGAGAAGAAGGTTTCAAGAGTTTCTCAACCATGTATAATAGTCCGCATAAAAGCCTTTACCTAGTTAACAATGAAAATCGAAAAATTTGCCTCTAAAATGTAACAGTCCATAAAGAATGCCACAGCTTCTCTTATCTAGTTCAATAGTTGTTCAGAAAGTGTTCCGTCAGCATCTAAACAGTTTCTGTATCAAGTTTCCACCGAGTTGACCGCATTTATCAAAAATTGGGGAGGAAGTTCTCTAAGAGAGGTCACTACAGCTGCCCGAAGAGCATGCTGATTTTCATATTCTTGACGGCATACTTGATTTTTATGTAAACCC
The DNA here is from genome assembly GCA_963966045.1 of Xestobium rufovillosum. Lineage (NCBI taxonomy): Eukaryota > Metazoa > Arthropoda > Insecta > Coleoptera > Ptinidae > Xestobium > Xestobium rufovillosum. Next base: position 19,900,713 of record OZ014504.1, read on the forward strand.
ACAAGAAAAATCTAGGGGTGTTAAGTCCGGGGAGCGAGCTGGCCAGTGTATTGATCCTGTATTCCCTGTATATTAAAAATACGTTGGTTGTAAATTATTACTATCATAAATTTGAAACATACTTATCCATTTCTCACCAAATAAATTGTTTAGATACTGACGAACCCTATGTGTATTGTGAGGAGGTGCACCATCCTGCTGCAACAAAACATTTACCTGCGATAATTAAGTTGTCTTATTTAATTGTTATCATAATAAACATAATGCTTTGTTTTCCATAGCTTGCTAGAATAGAGAAATGTGGCATTCTTAATGGACTGTTAATCTTAAAGGCAAATTTTTCAATTTTCATTATTATCTAAAGGTTTTTATGCTGACTATTATACATGGTTGAGAAGCTCTTGAAACCGTCTACTCGAATATGACCAGTACCGATATGGCGGCCATAAGAAAACATAAACTTAACCTCTGGTACGATTAAATTAAACACCCTGTATAAAAATTGATACCACCGGCCTATTGAGAATTTTCAAGCATAACTTGCTTTAAAATTTCGTATCAAAAATGTCAACAAATAAGGGCTCTAGAACAAAAAGAATATTTCGGCCATTTTCACTTTTTCCCGATTTTCTCAGAAACAGAAATAGTTTCCGAAGTTGTCTTGGTACTGTTAACAAGAAGCAACCTTTTTCTCCATTTGAGCACCCTTGTAACTACCGCGGTTTAAAAGTTCCCCATACTAAACAAGTTAAGTGGGACACTGTGTATAGCAAATAATATTGCAAGAAGTGTTTCGAGTGTGTAGGGAAAGCACCGTACTCAGTGGCGGCTCCTGACTTTAGAACTTGGCAGTGCTCTGGAATGAAATCACCGCTCAGGGGTTGGGAGGGAGGTCTGGCGGTTTTTCCCCCGTTGTTTTTTTAAATGAAGTGCTTTAGAAGCCATTTTAAAACATTTTCAAACAAGCAATTTCACTCACCGCAATATTTGGCGAAAAGCCCAAATCCAAAAGGTTAAAATTTCGTACACAACTTTTATCACGACCTTTCGAAAAGCATTTGATACTCCGCACAGGCTTAGGACGTCCATTTCATTTTATTTCAAGTTTTTCGTCAAAAGTCTATATTTAGATAAAATATTCATTTTTAACTGAATGGAGTATTACAACCCAATAATAATTTTGAAAAATGCAAAAATCAGGCGACCACTTTGTTTATGTGTTCACTTGAACCAAACCACTACCACTAGCCATGCTACTGGAAATTTCAATATTTAAAAATAATAAACACGATAATACAGCGAATTACTCAAGTTATAAGCAAAGCAACGAGCTAATCTCAGACCTAACCTAAATATGGTAAACAAAAACAATAAACAACGCCGCAGAAGTACCAACTCCCCTGTATATGGTTCGCCCAACTGCAAGTTTTAAATTTTAAGTTACCAAGTGCGTACTCAAACAGCGCTCCCAGTCCACCTAAAAGCCCATACGACACAATTTTCCCGAGTCGCCCCGATCTCGCTCCTATATCGAATGTGCATTTGTGCATTTGCCTAGAGCGTCGAACAGATCCACACCTCACAGTACTCAGACGGCTAGCTGCGTGTGTGCTAGGCATTTTGAAACAGACGACGTGGGATGCTTATAGCGCGTACTATTTATTATCTCGCATAATAATTAATATAATATTTCGACAGCTAAACGCTGGTACGAAAGCGCCTAAGGGTCACGAAATTATTATAAAATTATATTTCTTTCCAGAAATCCGACATATAGAAAAAAAATCCTACATGTCGGAAAAAAATCCTACATATAGAAAAAAAATCCGATATACCGGAAAAAAATCCGATATATCGGAAAAAAATTCGATATATCGGAAAAAATCCGATATATCGGAAAAAAATCCGATATATAGGAAAAAAATCCGATATATCGGAAAAAAATCCGATATATCAGAAAAAAATCCGATATATCGGAAAAAAATCCGATACATCGGACAAAAATCCGATATATCGGAGAAAAATCCGACATATAGAAAAAAATCCTACATATAGAAAAAAAATCCAATATATCGGAAAAAAATCCGACATATAGAAAAAAAATCCTATATGTCGGAAAAAATCCTACATATGGAAAATCGGATTTTTTTTTCTATATGTGGGATTTTTTTCCGATATATTGGATTTTTTTTCTATATGTAGGATTTTTTTTCCGATATCTAGGATTTTTTTTCTGTATGTCGGATTTTTTTCCGATATATCGGATATTTTTTTCTACACAGGTTGATTCAAATTCGAGGGCCACCATTGGGATCTGGCTTATTTGAAATGATACAGGATAGGTGTAAATTTGGCACTTTTGCAAAAAAAAAAAATCGAAAAATGCGTCTCAGAATAGCACCAAGAATATTTGGCATATGTATTTGCTTAAATTACACCAAAACTGATGACTGTTTCCTGTTTCTTTTCTTGCAAGGCCCACTTGATTTTTGCTAAAATTTTCTGTTTTCTGACTGTAGTGGCCACAATGTTGGATATAATATGAACAAGTTGTATTGTACCAATGAAATCAGAAAAACATGCTTCTTTCAGTAAAGTGCAAAAAATGGCACCCGTAATAAAAAAAGTTGATGATGGTCTTATCTAAACGAAACGTTTTTCAGTAAATCCATGAGAATGTGCAGATAGAGCACAGGAAAGTGCTCTAATAATGAGTCCATATCGTTCTGATACAAAGTCAAATAATCTCGCAAATAATCGATCTACATGGCAAACACAAAAAAAGTTTTCTGCCAAAACTCCTATACCGTTTGAGATAGGTAGATCAGATTTCTCAACGGCATAATAATGAAACCATATTCTGCAAAAGTGCCAAATTTAAACATACCCTCTATTATGTAGTTGAAATAAACGAGATGGTAGCTCTCGAATGTGAATAACCCTGTATACTTATAGATTTTTTTTTATATATTTACACATGTAGGATTTTTTGGAAATAAATTTAATTTTATAATAATTTAAATTTAGTTTTATAATAATTTCGTGACCCTTAGGCGCTTTCGTACGCTGGAGATCAAAAAGTTTTAAACTTATCAAAAAAGGTTAAAAACATATTTTTGTACGCAATGCGCGCGCACGAGCGCACTTATTGAGGAGTCGCCCCTGACCGTACTGATGAGTGCCACAAGGACGAGACCAGTGGTCTAAGGTTATTCATGCACATTTTTTGAAACTTGGAATATTTTGAAACTTTCCACAAATTTATTATTCTCTTTCTTTGAGTTTCAAATTATTGATATGGAATTAATGACTCGTATTCAACGCGTGCAACTCCGTACTATACTTATCTGTACTGCCGGATTTGATCGCAATTTCCCCATGTTATTTCGCAAATTCTCGCTTTTTGAATGGGTTCCGTTTTATGCTTCTTATTTCCAGATTTTGCAAATTGTTGCTAGCAGGTAGAAGTGTGAACCACCTTGGAGCCTACTTTTCCGAAAATAGAGTTCATACATCAAGTTATTTGCGCGAATGTAGGAAATAGCATGCGGAAATTGCAACAAAAAATATTTTTGGTACTAATTCTATTTTACACTTTTTTATCTAATATATAAAAATCTCGTGTCACGGTGTTTGTGGTCGCACTCCTCCGGAACGACTCGACCGATTTTTATGAAATTTTATTTGTACATTTGGCAGGTATGGGAATAGGTCGTAAAGTATTTTTCACCCTCCTACCTCCACCCCCAATTTTAATCGCGATTTTAGTATTTCTGTATGAACAATAGCCAAATAATTTAACCGCCGTTCATTAACGTGAAGTCATTGACGTGAAGTGTGGCGTCACTTTGACATTTCACAATTGGACCCGGTAGGTGGCGCTGCAATCGGGTTCTAGGATTTTTTTGAACGGCTGGACCGATTTTGATGAAGTTTTTTGTGTGTTGGAGTGGGTCCCTGGATGGTTTACATTCACAATTGGACCCAGTAGGTGGCGCTGCAATCGGGTTCCAGGAGTTTTTTTGAACGGCTGGACCAATTTTGATGAAATTTTTTGTGTTTGTCGGAGTGGGTCCCTGGATGGTTTACATTCACAATTGAACCCGATAGGTGGCGCTGCAATCGGGTTCTAGGATTTTTTTTACGAATTTTTTTTTTTAATGTCGGGCAGGACAACGTCTGCCGGGCCCGCTAGTAATTATTATATAAAAATCTGTTCGGCTACCGGGCTTCTCCACAAAAATAATTTAAGGCTCTCAACAATCCTGCTTAATTTATTTGCACAATTTACTACCCTGCATATAAATAAATTATTTTTGTGAATTATTGGCAATTAATAAATAAATGCTGTATTATCAGTAACTGATGAATATTTTTTACTATTTTGAGTAACAAAAAATAAAAAAAAAATGAAATGTCATGTTTTTCTGACGTTTGAAGACAATATATAGCTAATTATTTTGAATTGTTAACGTATTTTCAACGTTTGAAGAAAAGATAGCGTGTTTTATTCGGAGGAAAAGTTTTTTTTTGTGATTCGTCTAAGTTGTCTGCCTCGCAAGCTCGACCGCCAAGCCTACAGACTCATCTCTAAAAAGTGACATTTTTCCTCCTTATAAAACAACATTTCGAGACTGTATACATGAACTTAAAGTTTAACTTTACTGCCAAGGCAGTAAAAGCTACTTTTGCTGCCGCTCACGCCGACAGTTGACGAATTTCCTATGATGTTTTCAGAGATACTGATCATCGATAAACCGTAAAATATCCAGATATCTCTGAAAATATTATAGGAAATTCGTCAACTGTCAGCGTGAGCGGCAGCAAAAGTATAGCTTTTACTGCCTTGGCAGTAAAGTTGAACTTTAAGTTTATATATCTTCGCGAAATGCCATGTTTAACTGACGTTTGAATAACAATTGGGTTTTTTAAATACATAGAAAGAAATATAAAAGTAGAATTAAGTAATTCAGAAGTAAAGTTTAAATCATATAACTTGGCGTATGGGTTGACACATGCATGTGAACTAATTTGTTTCGACATTGACAGTACTGTGACACTAATACTAGTTTCCATGATAACTTACGAAACACGCAAAGACATACAAATACATTGTTATCCAACATTATAAATTAGAATGAGTGAAATAAAGAGTTACAATGGAAAATCTTGATTATTTCATCTTACGTTAATAATTAGCGGCCATATCAACTAGTTGCGTGCGAGAGAGACATCAAACTGCGTAGATTATTTCAATTATACGCCAAGTTATATTATTCAAACTTTAAGTACAAAAAAGTGTAACCTGATTGTTTAAGTTTTTCAGTATACATATACCTATGCAAGGGTATAATTTATTAGGTACTTATTGTATTTATTTTGCATACCGGCGGTAACTCCGAAAGGCGTTAAAAATATATAAACTTATTTATAATAAAGTAAGAAGGGTGCAAACGAAACTTGGAGCTGTAATCTCGAGTTTACGGTCGATTAGTCGCCGACACTAAACGCCATATTGGAGTTTGATTTAAGAACACTCATTTACCGCCAACAAAGACGTTCAACTGTTCTATTATCTTTTTGACACGAGCTTTATCACTTTAGCGCAGAATATACCACAATTTTGTCCAATACCATATATCAAATTATGGTCCTAAAGTGAACAGGCTGATAATTTTCTATTACCTAGAATGATTTTATTTTACTGCATGTAACATGTAATTTTCAAACAGCGTTTTTCTGCCAAGATGAAAAAGACTCTTTTTCTTTTCTGTTCATAGGTACTAGATTAAAAAGATTTAATTTTGTAGTTTCATTTCAGAACCCCATACTGCAGAAAAACTTTTTCTGATAGGTTTAATATTATCTTATCTAGCGTACTAAACTGCTACCTACCTAATCTACGTTGCTCTGTGGTTTGTCAGTGAAGTAGGTACCTATTCCTAATACAGGGTTGAATTGGGAATATTAACTTGTAATTTTTCTTGGCCTTTATTGAAATGGTTTTACAAGTTTTATCGGACTTTCAAGGCAACTTGTTTATATCCTTTTTTATTGTGCCTAAATGTCCACAGTAAAGCCGCTTTTTAGTGATAATATTAGTATGGCACATCAGGCCTTAAAAAGCTTGGGCTATTTTAAATGTCTTTGTTCACAGTCAAATTAAAATCATATGTTTAAAATGTGTACTGAAAGCCGCTGATCACTGTTTTCGTCCTCGTGGGACTCCTCAGTATAGTGCAATATAACTTACTATACCTACACAGAGAAAAGTGATTGTTTGAAATGAGAATTTCCATTTGTTTGAAATAAATTTATTTGAATATAATTTAATTGCTTTGTCTTAACAAAAATTGTTTTGTATCCAGAATTTCAGTTTACTTGAATTTGCAAATGCATTTCTTTGGAATTCATCTCGAGAAAAGTTTTGTTTGAAAATATAATTTATTTATTTCAAAAAAAATGGCCATATTCTTGTTTGTCAGACCTAAAACATGGAAAACAAATATATGACTTATTCAGTTAAAAAAATATTTTATTGGATACTCCCAATTTCCATTACTTTTTTTTAGAAAAATACGATATAGAACCATGCATGTAGCTATTTAGAACAACAATTTTTATATTTGCACCGTCTTTATATTTCTTTCGTTTAAAGAAAAAGTTTGATTTATATAAACAATTTCTTTGAATTAATTAAATCGTTTATTTCTGCAAACAAATATTTTTTGAGGTGCACGTCATGTGATGTTTCTAAACCAATAAAAGACGACCGTCTCAATGAGGGAGAAATATTGCATCATCATCCTTAATACCCTACCATTAAAAGAAAGTTGGCCATTATTGTGCAAGCGACATTCAAGTTTGAACATAAATTAGTATCAGTGTCTAATTATTTTATTGCTATTGAACAGTGAGTGGTTAATTGGCCATGGATAGGTGGATGAATGATAATAGCCTTTGTCACCTAAAGGAAGAATTTGCAAGTAAACTGCTTTTTATTTACAGTACGTACCTGTTTGTAATTCGACAGTTTAGGAATTCAAATTTACTCCATTTCGTTCCTAGCATCCAGATCAAATTTCTATTCTCCTATTTTAGGTACGATAGGTATACCTACCTATATTAAAGTGACTATTGTTCTGATATATTCATCTTCTCTTAGTAACAAGCAACAACACACAATTTTGTGAGAAATCAGAAATAAGAAAATGGAAACTTTTTTGAACACTTTTTTGGATACTGTGTATAATAAGTATTTAAGTTATTTTAAGTTACAAATTTCTTTTATTTGCGCTTAACCAATTCGAGATATGTGCAATTATAGAAGAGTTTATATATTTTGTTTCAATTATTCAAAGATTTAATGTAAAATATACATAATTATAATTTACAAAATAGTTGAGGGTGTTGTAATAATTAGAAGATCTTTCAAGGACAGAATATGCATGTGGTTTTTTTGACTTCAAAATAAAGGCGTTCTTTAAATTGATGTATTTGTCATTTTGCCAAACATTTAAACTCCAGTGATGCAAGATATCTATCTACTATCTCTTAATAAAAAAATAGTTATTAGGTACTTCTGGTAAGTATAAACATTCTTGAAGAAGATATTTGCCTTCAATGTTCATAAGATTCGAAGTTATAATATCTAGATGTCCATATAATTTATTGAACTACACTATCAATTCTATATTGGGATCAGATTCTAAGTATAAATTCGACTATTCGCTCTTTCAAAATATTTTTAGTGCTGCTTATTAATTCACGAACAAAATACGGTAGGTATTTCAAAAAAACTGCCACCTTTCCCAAAAAAGTAATTATTTGAGCTGCACCACCAAAATGTTGCTTTACTTTAGGTCAAATAAATGTTTCTTTGACAAATCAGTTTCGAAAAAAAAAACACTTTCTTTCAAACATTAATTTGTTTTAAGTTCATAAAAACATATATTTTCTCATTCCAAATAATTGCTTTGCTTTATTCAAAAGAATTAAAATTTTTCCAAACAATTATTTATTTACTAAGTTATGTTGTAATATTTTTTCAAATGATGTGTATTTTACTTCAATAAAATACTTCTTTACAATCTGGGCGCTGCTGCATTACTTTGAAAATATATTTATTTGATAAAAATAGACGTTTGGGCATGTTCAAACAAACATAATGTTTGATTTGATAGAATTTGATTACATAAATTGATTTACATCAAAAAACATATTGTTTGAGCAAATAAAATATTTCTTCAAAGATACGAAGAAATGGTTTCTTTAAAGCAAAAGATACATTTACTTCGCCGTATTGAAAGAAATGATTTGGTTACAGTAAACAAGTTTTATTTACTTGAAAGAAATCTTTTTCTCTGTGTACTCAGTAGGTTAAATATACATAATTATTTCTTCACTGACTTCTGCCTCTAGCCAAACATTGCTACCAACGCATATCTAGTATAAGAATATTTCCCAAATATTTCAGCCAATTTTTCTTCTTTTCCTATTCCCATCGGTTCGCTCTTCAGTAGGTACAATATTGCGCACTCAGCTGCTTGGCAGTTTTTCCCATCAGAACTGGTGCGTTTTAATACTTTTATAATACCTATAAAGTAATGAGAATAATTGGTCATAGTAGTCAAGGCCTCCACCACGAAAAATGTGAAACAGGCGCCGACCGGGGTTCGAACCCAGATTTTCTGCAGATAACTCAATTGGTTAGAGCAGTCGCCCGGAAAGCGAAAGACCTGGATTCGAATCCCGGTCGGCGCCTGTTTTACATTTTTCGTGGGGGACGCCTTGCATAGTTTTGAAAAGTCTAGTTTATTGTTCCATTTACTTACGGGTCTACTTGCTAAGGACAAATAATGGTGAGTTTACACACGCATGGATTTACTAGGGCCAGTGGCGATAGGGCCGCCAGCAAAATGAACTTGAGAGTGTAAACAGCAACTTACACACAAGTTAAAACAATGCATGCATGGACGTAAAAAAATCTGCAGGCTTCTGATTTACTGACGACATTGCCAAATCACGCGCCAAGAAAAGCAAAATTTGCTTGTGTTAACACAAATTTGAAGGTCTGCTCCCCACTTGTTATTTACTTAATATTTTGACAATTTGCTGCAAAAATGAATCAAAATTAGACTACTGTATAAGCAAAAAGCAATTAATTCTTAGCTAGGTTATGAAAACTGTCCGTGCTAAATACGCCTACGACTAATTTATTTTTACCCATATAAGGCAGCCTTTTCGATTTTTTCATTTTTTCGCTTCGTCTCTTCAATTTTCTTCTTAGTCAGCAGTTTTGCCACTATTCTACAAGCGCCATGTTCATTGTAAGTAAAACACCTCTAAATGACACTGGCGGAACAGAAGTATGTAGGTACATAGTGTAAACCTCAACTGGTGAGCAAGTGGGACTGGCATGGCAACTAGCACCAGTAAATGCATGCATGTGTAAACCCGCCATAAGTACATAATATTTTTTACAAAATTGAACTTAATGTCGAAGAAGACCATTTTTTTAAGAATGCCAATTCAAAAGCCTAACCTAAAGCAAACAGCGAGTGAATTAACTACACATTGTCAAATAGTTTGCAACATCTTGTAAACCAAGCCCTAAATTTAAATTTTACAAAAATAAAACTTGAAGTTGGCAGAAAGTCCTACAAATATATGGGGATAAACATTTTCAACAAATTGCCTAATCATTTAAAAAGTTTAAATAACAGTAATTATAAAATACCACATATTTTAAAAGACTACATCAGACGAAATTTATAAATATAGAATTTATCTATTAACAGCATAATGTCATGTTGCGTTTATTGTTTTGTTTTCTTTTTCCTTTTTGGGGTTGGTTACTTTGAAGCTGCATACAGTCAAGTACCTACTCCTGCAGTACAATGGGTTAACATTGTAAATTGTTCTTTGTGATCAATTCTTGAAATAAATAAATAAATAAAATAAATTATGCTCGATCTAAAGAACAAAACTACAATGAACTACAATGTGCGCATACCCTCCGCACGATTACCGACGCCCACTGGTTCGTACGTAACGCTCAGCTTCATTCCGATCTGGAAATTCCGAGCATCATCAAGTTCGCAAAATTCACTGCTGTCAAGATCTTCGATAAATCCGCATCACATCAGAACCCTTTAGTCAAAAGGGCTCTCGACTACTCTACTGACGATCTCGCCCCTACGGCGAAGCGCCCGCGACTTTTTCTCCGAAAGGACGCGGACGCCTTTTAACTTCTTTTTTCAAGTCATCCATCAAAACGGCTAACCACCAGGCTATCCTATATCATGCTAATAAAGATGAAGATGACTATCTGTCATCGACCTAAATATTGTCAGAGACCAAAAGCAAAAACCAAGCAATGTGCGCAAAGAAAGTTGGGGGTCAACCCCCTGCAACCCCCTTTTCTCTGTTCACGCTTCAATTCTTTTAACAAAAATTGCACAAAAAGTGTGTCGGCATAAGAACAAAGTATGTGGAAAATTTCAACTAAATATCTTATTAAGTACCTACAATAGCGTTATTATTAAAATTATTTTTTGAATATTAACTTTGACACCTATGTCTCCAAAGAAGGACGCTTAAATGAAAAATGGCATAAGGAAAGTTCCATTATTTTCGGTCAAATAATCTGCGGTTAAACAGCTTGACCTACTTTTTGTAACACTTTATATACAGGTGATTCAGAACGAGTACGGCAAACTTCAAATGGTTATAGAGGAGTCCAAAATAAGAAGGAAACTTCGGATGAACACATAAGTGTCTGAAAGTTAGTACTAATCAAATTACCCTTGCTTTGATCTATCGTTGTGGATGGCCTTCTCATTAGACTAAATAATAGCGGAATTAATGCACAGGGTTATGCAGACGACCTAGTTGTTATTATTAGAGGCAAGCTTGATGGAGTCCTGTCAAGCCTAATGCAGAGTGCTGTAAACATTATCAGCAATTGGTGCCTGGAGGAGGGACTTAGTGTACATCCTGGAAAAACCACCGTAATTCCATTTACAAGACGAAGGAAACTGAATCTACGAGCTCCACAGTTAAATGGACAAACAATCGAATTTTCTAGCGAAGCGAAATATCTTGGTATATTTCTGGATACTAAGCTGAACTGGAATTTGCATGTCAATAAGACTCTCTACAAGGCTACGGCGCGGCGGCCCTATGGATATGCCGCAAACTTTTTGGAACGACAGGGGATACAACCGAAAATGACCTACTGGTCTTACACAACGGTCATAAGACCCATCGTCACATAATATGCATCTTTGGTATGGTGGACGAAAACTCAAGAAATTACAACGCAGCATAAACTGCAAAAACTGCAGCGGCTGGCGTGTATGGGAATAACTGGGGCTATGGGCACAACTCCCACGGCAGCCATAGAGGGATTGTTGGATCTGCTTCCATTTTACTTACAAGTGAGATAGGATGGTCTGCTAGCTGCCTTAAAACTTTCCCAGACTGAAAAGTTCAAACAAGAAAACTGGCAAAGGCATCTAAAGATTCTGGAAGAGATACAGACAGAGTTTTTGGAAAAACCATCGGACCTAATGCCGAAAGTGTTGGACTTCGAAGTGCCGTTTGAAGTGGTCATCTAGACTCGTTCATATGGTACACGGATGGATCGAAAACAGATGATGGGACAGGCATAGGCATATATGGACCCAAATACAGAGCATTCGTGGCCGTGGGAAGCTCCCCAACCATAGGACAAGCAGAAATGCTTGCTGTCGATCTGTGCGCCCAAGAGTGCTTACGAGGAAACCTCAGGGGAAAACGGATCTACATTCTGACGGACAACCAGGTAACCATCAAAGCACTAAAGTCACACAGCCTTGAGTCGAGGTCGGTCTGGTAATGTCGACAATCCCTAAAACAACTGGCAAGGGGTAACAAGCTTACCCTTATGTGTGTGCCAGGTCATAAGGGAATACCAGGCAATGAGAACGCCAACGAACTGGCTAGAGCAGCCTCCAAGACACCACCCATTGGATCGGAACCACTCTGTGGTTTAAATAAAACACACAGACGGATAGAAGTCGAACGGTGGGAAAGGAACAGAAAACGATCCCATTAGGGGAAGATTTCAGGTCAGAGACAAGCGAAAAAGTTCATTGAATACTCGCCAGGGAATACCAGATAACTCCTTGATCTATCCAGGAATGAACTGAGACTCCTTACAGGCCTCCTTACCGGACATTGCCCTGCGAGAAGCGAGATATCATCTCAATAAACTGGGTAAATCAGATAGTCGCTTGTGTAGACTATGTAAATCGGAAGACGAAACCTCAGAACACTTACTGTGTGACTGCGTAGCAATTACTCGTGCAAGACTTGCTCACTTTGGCAGTGTGAAATTAACACCTGACGAAGTGAGGGAAAAGTCTCCTAGGGAAATACTAGGCTTCGCGAGGAGACTGGAATTCCTAGGAAGCTATTGGATGAAGTGTAAGAACAAAAGACCTTGCTGGTCGCAGTTCAGAAGGGCCCAGCAGCCGATCGACCCATTTGCAAAACTAACTAAACTAGGTAACTATAGACACAGGGTCCTGAAATTTCTCGAAAAAGAATTATGATCACCGAAACTACGAAATCCATTGAATTACAATATTGGTGGCGATTGTCCTTTGTAGACTTCTATTGTTCTAAAAATTTTAGTTTTGTGCTAGCAAATGGCATCGCAGGTCGTTTTAGAACAATCGATTGTTTTATAAATTTTTAAACTATAAAAAATGCAGATAATAAATAATTAACTAAGAGCACGTGGGGAGTGGGGATGCAGCCAAAGGATTGAGGAAATGAAACTCCCTTTATCACTTATTCAAGCTCTCGGATTTATTTAAATCCTTCATCAGGAAATCTAGCAAATATGAACAATGTAGAAGTCAGAATGGAAAAATCAACATTAAGATTGAACAAGACTTACTGTGATGTGGAAGATCTTACACGTATAACGCAAGAAAAGTCACCCTTATCAAGTAAGGACGCGAAAAACGTCCTAATGAAAACATGGACACGGAACTTATAATCCACTAACATCAAACAGGTGGTAAACTAATATAACTTTACAATAATTATTCCACCGTAAACTATTCCACTAAAACAATATATCTAACAATATATTATGTTCAACAATAAAACTGATACAGTGAATAAATAAAACTTTTGAGAAAGTATAGGTCAGGACGCGTGCTGGTCAAATTTTAAAAATAATCTAACCTAACTTTTTCCGGAAAACCGAAAAAGCGGTCGGAATATGACAAGTGACAGAGAAAATCCTAAAACTTCAAACTTTTGTCACTTGTCATATTCCGACCGTTTTTTCGGTTTTCCGAAAAAAGAAGGGCTGTAATGGATGCGAGAGAAAGATGGAAGTTATATAATTAAATTATCTGCCTACCCATCAGATCAGTAGTAGCGACAATTTGTAGTTTCGTATAGATCGAACTCCAGTGCAGATTTCATTTGACCAATGTAAATATCTGTACAGAGTAGGGAATACTGATCAAAACCCAATACAAATACGCAATAACGTGAAAATTGCATACTCAATTGAATGAAAGAGGAAAATCTCGTTTAGGAATACTTGCGACATCCACATGAGCAATAAGTTAATTTCGTATCTCAAACGTATAAAAATGTCAGTATAAATCAATGTAGGAATCTGATGAAAAGCATGTGCTTCGAAGCAGTTAAACAAAGAGAGAAAGAGAATATATGTAATGAACTAATAATGTTCAATCACATGAATAATCAGGAGATCTACATTTTATACATTATTAAATGTTTTCCAATTAATCCATAAACTGTTGCCAATTAACACCATCACCAAAAGGAAAATGAATAATGAAAACCTTGGAAAACTGAAAATGCACAATTTTGTTCGACACTTTTTATTTAAACGAAATTATTGATAAATAATATAAATACTGAAAGGAAGCTTGCCTTAAAAGTGTTTTGGTTGCAGTAATGTATATATCCGGCGTAAATAAATATAGCCCTTAAAGTCATAATGACTTTTCGTTAGGTATATCTACTTATCTGCATGCTACTTTACTGAAGTGCCTGAAACGAGAAACTAATTTCGAGGAAATGCGAAAAAAATACCACAATTATGACGGAGGGCGTTTATGTAAAACTTGAGTGCTTCGTTAATGGTGTTTATTTGATTTTAAAAGCCATCAGAGGAAACGGGGTAAGTGCTTGATAATTCACACTGAAGCAATTTCAAAATCTCTTAAGTACATAAGTAATTTGGATCATCAAGTGGATGACACCCCATATTTTTTAACTGCTGCTGTTTCTAACAACCAGTTTAGGTTTTGACGTTCGATATGCTAGCATGTTAAATAGGTAGGTACGTATTTTAAAACAAGTGCCTACCTAATTAAACAAGCTACTGAGCTTCCAAGTTTGCTCTTACCATTTGGAAATAACCAATAAAAAAGTTTTTATAAAATAAAATGTGTCTTCATAGCTGTTGTTATGCATCTTAAATTAAGAAAAATAAGGTAATCAATAATATGTACAGAAGCAAATTTACTTGGAAATTTACAAGTATTCGATTAAAGGATTAAAGGGCCAGTAACCATCATTTCTTTCTTTTAGCTTGCTCCGTTTTAAGTAAAACCGATGATTTCTTTAATTATATGTTTGTAAATATTTTACATTTTTTCTATAGTACCATTTTGTCTTACTTTTGTCTTACTTTTGTAGAAGCAAAAAAGTTATCTAGATAAAGAAATATGCACTTTATAGAGAAGAATATCGTTTAGCAGTTTGCCAATCAGACTCGACCAAGGAGTCTGCAAAATGTTCAAAACCAAGGCGGTAAATTTTATTCTTGTTAAATGGGGATGAGGCATCAGTATTGCTGAGGAAAACTGAATTCGTTTTGTTGAAAATGGTTGTGAATGGAACCTGGTACGGTGATTAATTGTTGCTTGTATCTGTAGTACAACATTCTGAAACTGCGGGGTTGAACTTAAAAACTTTATAATGGATAATTATACATATGAGTCTAATGGTCAAATGAAACAAATACGTTGTAAAAACTTATAACACAATAGTTACTTGTGTTAATTTGAAAAATGTAACCAAATGCAAGGAAAGCTTACAAAATTAACTTCATAGAACTACTGTCAAACTTTTCATTTCTAGTAAGCATCTAAAAGCTTAATTAGCCGTATTTTAACTAATTATAATATAATAAGGTGCTGATATGTTAGTAATACAAAAGAGTCCTTGTGAATTACAAGAATATCGAAAATATTTGCAATAATAATAAATAAATATACGTGTGGCTGCGCAATAAATTATTTGAGTTAAATATGTATAGCTAATTAAAGTAAACCGCACAAGTTTAATAATATCTTATACTTACAGCATAGTCAAAACTTAATTTTAAATATTAAATAAAAACACCATGACTAACTAAATGAAAACTAAATTATACTACCATTCTCCTACATTCCGGTCGGTAACCCGAGTTGTCCCAATGATACGTTATAGAACGACTATGGAACGTCGAAAGAAGTAAGTGCGGTATGGCTAAAAAAGATTTACTAGTGTGTTATCTCTGCAGGTCAACTGGGCTCGTCGCAGATCGCGCTCAGGGTTCTCTCATTCGAGCGCTAGGGCTGGGTTGATCTGCCAGGTGAATATTCGGCCTAGGGCTGTACACGTTCAACAAATATTATAGTCGTATACAGAAAAAATAACGACAAGCAGTATAATTATTTTATTATACTTAATTAGATAAAAATTAAAAGGATGAAAATTCGGTACATGATTTTGTTGTACTTCATTACGAGCTGACACTATATGTATATAGGTTGTTCCACGGTGGTGGCCCGTTAGAAATTTATGGAGAACGAAAAATGGGATAAATTTGAAACTTTACATGGAATTATAACAGTTGGTAGTGATTTACTTTTCTAAAATATTTTCAGACTTCTAGCGCTTCCGATTATACCGGAAGTTGACATAAAGTTCAGTTTTTTAAATAGGACAACCTCCAAATATACCAATATTTGGTTTTATCACATGAGTTTGAATTATTTTTACTCGGAAAGTTTTTTGTTATCTTTTCTCTTTTTTGATATAAAAATTATTTTTCGAAATTTTCACACATTTCCTCCACTTGAAATATCGCTAATAACTTTTGATCCAAAGCACTCACTAGCTAAAAATTAGGATCAATTCGTTGCTAATCAATGTGGCTCTCCGAGGAATCGTTTAAATAGGAAGTCTAAAAAATGAACAAAAACTTCAAACGCTTAAAAGTCAGTTTTCTTAAATAGAACCCTATGTTCTTAATCACACCCATGAATAGCCGAGAAAATTTTCTAATTAACCATATTAGGTAGGTACCCAAACTCGACGGCTTTTGAGATATTTACAAAAATTCTTCAGAATCATCATTTTTGTCATGTCTGTGTAAGAAGGCTATGAAATTGTGTGTTAAACTATTGCTAAATTAAATGAATTTTCCTAGATTTCCCAGATTTATTCTAAATAAATTCAAGAACTCATTTTGCTAGTTCATTTAAATACATTTACCTAGTATTAGTAATTTTAAATACGGTGAAATGTTGCCATTTCTGGACTGTTTTAAGAAAAAATTGATTTTAATTCATTGTATTTATTATCAGTGGACGCTCGGGGCACTACTTTAATGTAATATATTTTAAAATTGCATTTTATTTTTATCACTGACATAAAGTAAGAAACAAGACAATAAAATACAATTTGTGCAGTTATAATTCAATTTACTTGCTGTTTATGAATAACAGGGAAATTATTTTACAAAGCTGTGGCTGGTTGCTAAGCATCTAAGCATGTTTTTATTATACAGTAAATACTTATCATAGCCTTCTTATACAGAAATTACAAAAATTATGATTTTTGTAAATATCTCAAAAGCCGTCGAGTTTAGGTATAGGAATAGCTAATATGGTTAATTAGGAAACTTTCTCCGCTATTTACGGGTGTAATTAAGAACATAGAGTTCTATTTCAGAAAACAGACTTTTGAGCGTTTGAAGTTTGTGTCCATTTAGAAGACTTTTTAGACTTTCTAATTGTAAAGCGGTCAATTTAAACGATTCCTCGGAGAGCAGCATTCATTAGCAATGAATTGATTCAAATTTTAAGCTAGTAAGTGTTTTGGATCAAAAGGTTTTAGCGATTTTTCAAGTGGAGAAAATGTGTAAAAATTTCGAAAATAATTTTTATTTCAAAAAAAAGAAGAGATAACAAAAAACTTTCCGAGTAAAAATAATTCAAACTCATGTGATAAAACCAAATATTGGTATATTTGGGGATTGTCCTATATTTAAGAAACTGAACTTTATGTAAACTTCCGTTATAATCGGAAGTGCTTGAAGTCTGAAAATATTTTAGAAAAGTAGATCACTACCAACTATAATTCCATGTAAAGTTTCAAATTTATCCCATTTTTATTCTCCATAAACTTCTAACAGGCTGCCACCGTGAGACACCCTGTATTATAGGCATATAATTGGACAGAAGATAATTATCACCCACTTTGAATATAGGACACATAGTGGTTGGATCGAGAACTTTCGTGTAAATTCACTATGAATTCTCAATAAGTTAAGCCCACACGCCAAAGGACAGTGACACAGTAATTAAACTCGGCGCGTGTTTCGCTGACATCGTCAGCATCCTCAGGAGTTTAAGATTATTCTAAATGTAAGTTTACACTACATGGCTATAAATACCACCCCCCCCCCACTAACCTCCCACTGCTTATCTTTACGGCCGCATTTGTAACGAGCTTGATGCTCCTTAAAGCGAGTTAAAATAGATCGAGTTGACTGCTCGATTTATTCTTTTGTCGCAATTTCTGCGTGATATTTCGTAAATCCCTGCTTTATGAATGGGTCCCGTTTTATGTCTCGCATTTCCAAGTAGATTTTGTAAATTGTTGATCGAAGTGTGAACCACTTTGTAGCCTGCTTTCCCGAAAATCGGATTCATACCTCTAGTTATCTGCGATACATGTGGTATTTTTATAAATTTAGTAATTTGTTTATCCCCATTTAAAGTGGTGGAATTTCGCAATAGCATTTAAAATTTTCGTTTCCTAATTAATTTATTGACAATTTCTGGGTCGAAACCGTTACATCTCGCTATATCTTCAATTATGTTTACTTCCTTCCAGTATCTTTCAACGGATAATGGTAGACTCAACAATCTATTAACTAAAAAACCAAAACTAGCCTC
The DNA here is from genome assembly GCA_963966045.1 of Xestobium rufovillosum. Lineage (NCBI taxonomy): Eukaryota > Metazoa > Arthropoda > Insecta > Coleoptera > Ptinidae > Xestobium > Xestobium rufovillosum. Next base: position 19,918,985 of record OZ014504.1, read on the forward strand.
TTTCTGCTGACTGCAGTGGTTCGAATCTTCAGATGTACCGAGCTGTACTGGTTTCTTTCCTATATAGGATAGATGTCAAATTCTAACTTACTGTCTTTCCTAATTACCGAAATGTCCAAAAATGGAAGCTGTCCTCTTTATAATGCATGGGTAAATTTGATAGAATTGAATTTACAATTTAAATCGTTCAAAAATGGCAAATATATCGTCCACATGTAACATTGAAGGCTTTTTGAGCGACTTAAATTGTAGATTCAGTTCTATCAAATTTACCCATAATCCATGAAATAGAAAGAGAAGGACAGCTTCCATTTTTGGACATTTTGGTAATTAGGAAAGACAGTAAGTTAGAATTTGACATCTAGTGGAAAGAAATCAGTACAGCTCGGTATACATAACTGCAGATTCGAATCACTGCAGTCAGCACAAAGAGGCTAGTTTTGGTTTATTAGTTAATAAACTGTTAATAGACTGGCGTCGCACGCGTTGGAAACGGGCTATAAATTCAATATCAATAATTTCAAACTCTTAAAACCAGGAAATAATAAATTTGATTTTAACGCCTTGGAAAGTATAGCGATATATAAAAATTAACGCAATTATCTTAATAGTAATTATGGTCCGATTCCAAATTCAACCCTGTATAGATTTATCAGGTAGATACATTTAAGGATAGCCATAAATACTTACCCTCCAGTTCTAAGAAACCAATTTTATTGATCTTATGTTCCAAAAGTTCTAAGAAACCCTACAGGTTTATCGATTCATTTTACTTCAGCAGTGGGGAGGTTAGTGGGGTTTGGGTTGGTATTTATAACAATGTAGTGTAAGCTTAGATGGATGCTGACGTTGTCGGCGAAACACGTGTCGACTTTAATTATTACTGTGTCACTGTCTTTTGGCGTGTGGGGTTAACTTAAAGAATTCATTTGAATATAGGGACAACCTCTGCATTTTTAAATACAGAAGGCCAGATAGAATCAATTATGCATAAGTTGAAGACATGCTCTGATGGTCCACTAACAAATTTCGTAATGTTTCTCAAAGCTTTAACATTTATATTATCAATTCCCTACATTAAGAGTAATATTTTCTCTTTCAATGTAATTTGTAGGCGTTATAAATACAGTCCTCCAATTCTTAGAAATAAATTCCGCCTCAGTTTCTCAAATTTGTCTTTCGCAGAGTTTACCGTTTTTGGTAAAATCATCTCGAGAATTTAAGATGGTAAGTAATTTCCCGAAATAGGTACTGTTGCACTTATATTCGAACTAAACTAACTCGTCTTGAGAAAAATGTTTTCCGATTTTGTGGAAATATACCAGTGTTACATCCATACCAACAGTTAATCTGCTTACACATTATTGAAGGATTTGAAGATCATAAGTATCTTACTTACATTAAGTAGGTATCAAAATTATCGGAAAAAGTGACGAGTCTTCAAATTCAGAAGGCCAATTAAATAGCAAATTAAATAGCAATTTTCAATGTTAAAAAGAACACACTGAGAGGCAATCGATGTGAACTGATTTTTTCTGTTTGTTTTCCTGTCAACGGGAAAAGCAAATATTTAACCAAAGATAAAACAGCCGGATTGCTACATCCATATACCATAATTAAAAAGTAAATACAGCGGTTAACTTTTAAATAAGCGATTAAGCCACCCTCTGTCGCTAAAGCGCCACCAACTATTATAGGGGTTGAAGGGAGGCGCACTTTGCGTCCCTAGATATTATGTTACAAAAGCTACCGTACCTACAGCGGCTTATTTTGTTATCGCACAAACACGAAAATAAGTTAGTCGTATATGGGGGGTGACTTTTAAAGTAACTTTAATGCTTCTACAAAAGGTTTAGTTTATTTAAAATTCAGGTGTGCTAATAATGCGGTGCTTTGACAATTTGCTTAGGTTATATCGGTTCTCTTTTGCACTGTGTGAATTCTAAAAATATTTAATATTTTTCCGTTGCAAAGGACTTTTGGAAGAAAGTCAGAAAGTGTTTACTAACTACTAAGAATTGGTTGCTCGACAAAATTGTTCATAAAATTTTCTTGTTACAGTTAGGTGCGCCAACGCCGACACAGGACGAGTCAGTCAAACCATAAATTCTAACTTATTATTCCTTAAAACAGTTCATAGGATTAAATATTTAAGCGAATGAATGCGGATAGAAGTACCTAACACTAGCTCATATGCTGAAAATGTTTTATACGGAGTGGTTCGTTGAAGTGTAACAAGCTAAAACAACATTTTTTTAATGGATCGTGTACTGGATGCGAAGACTGCTATAAGTATCATTCACTAATCTGAGCATGTTAATAGTTTGGCCTTGTATATTAATCCCTGATTCTGTTCTTAAAAATATTAACCGTATCTTATAGAAAAGTAGAAAACTATTGGTCTCACTCCCTTTGTCCCTTTCGGATATCTACTTCTCTTCGTTCCTGCTCAAATTCTATAATTGCCGTTTGCTCCTTGTAGAGATTATGTATTATTCTTCTATATTTCATGTAGAAAAGAAATGTTCATCCCTACCTTTCTGAGAACTTCGAACATATTCTTCCACTTTACATTGCCGAAGGCGTTTCCTAAATCTACTAATTCTTATATTGGCGATCTTTCCCTTTTCTATTGTTTTTTCTATAATTATTATTACTCGTAAAGCTAGAGTGGCCCCGCGCGTTCCTCTACTTTGTCTAATTCCGAACTGATCTCCTAATATTTCTTCCGCCCTCTTCTCCATCCTTCTTTGCACAATTCTAGTTAATATAACTTAAGAATAAGCGCCCATATTTTAAGGTTTTACGTTTTAGTATGGTAGGTGGGTATCACTGCGTGGTTGAAATTTTGTCGGCTAGAATTTTAACTCCTTATACCCTCGTCCTTACCTAAATAATAATTATAATGAATAGGACTGGCGCAACTTTCTTCACGATTTTCTTTACTACTGCGGTGTGGGCGAAAAGTTGAAACGCATAGAAAATAATCGTGACATAATGTTAAAAAAACGAAAAATTCGCTACATTAATGACCATTCGTTACATAAACTATAAACATTCTAGAACCAAAAGTATTTTATTAAGACAACTACGTTGTCCATTCTACAAAGTGTGTATGTTGGGGTGTTAAATTCTATTAGCTCACTAAATTGCTATCTCGGGGTATTCTTGAAGCTAGATAGACGGTTAAATGGGAAAAACTATATCAGATACTCGTATTCCTACGATTTTTTGAAATCTTGTCCTGAATGTCTTGAAAAAACTGAAAAATAAAGGCTAATAATATGAAAGAAGAAAAAGACGATTTCTTAGTTTTTAAGGATATTTCAAACTAAAAAATTTCTTAGTTTTCTGCATTTAACCTTTCCTCCATCTGCAATGCAATAATAACTGAGATACCAATAAAATGAAAAACTAAAAGTAAATGTGACACCGCTAGCCGTCGACGCTCTTTGAGATTTTATTTGCTGAATGTACTACATGCTGAGCAAATCCTGTAGAATACTAATAAGTATTTTAGAATCGGATACCCGGGGGTACGAATTACAGTCTAATCCGGGTTCCCGGGTCTTACCCGGTGGTAAGACCCGTTTATGTAATCGGGTACCCTTCGATATCGGAATTCGGAACCGAGTACCAGGGTGCCCGGTTCCAAGGCACAGCAATATCTTAAAAAACATTTGACGCGTGTGAAGTTAATCTGATCGTTTTAAAATTTTTTGGCAAAGCGACTATGATGTTCTGTCTGTAATCTTCTAGGCTTGAATGTCACCTGTTTGGTATATACAGGTATACAGCCAACAGGCCTCAATTTTGTTGCCTGACGGCAACAAAATTTCGTTCAAAACTGAAATTTATCCGGAACGTACTCGCCAAATTACGTATGATTTTTTTATGAAATATAGTATAGTGATTATTTAATACTTCTATCTATACAGGGTGTTTCTTTAACAATGGGAAATTCGTTAACTGGAGATTCTACAGGTCAAATAATGACCATTGACCCGAACATGCCATATCCGAATGTTGATGGTTTAGGAACTACAGGGTGTTGAAAATTACAATTTTATTTTCATTTTTTGCCATAACTACGAAATTTCTTAGGTTGTCGACTTGAAAATTTGCAATTCTATGGTTTTTCTAACGGGAAAAAAGATTCTAATAACATTTTTGACGTTGCCCATAGAGGGCGATACTTATAACCTAGGTATTGTTTTGATAAATTGACTCATAACTTTTTACCATGTACATCTAACGTCAAATCGGCTGAAAAATCTGAAAGACCAACCTTTTTTAAATAATAAATGTATTCTTGCCTCATTTTGATATTCCAGCCCATTTTCAAGAAAAAACGACTTAATGCAGATAGTGTTTAAATTCCAAAGGCAACCAAATCATAAATTATTTAAAAATCTGTTCAATCGCTTAGGCCCTTAGGCGAAAGAGGATCTTTCGGTCCAAAAGGTGAAAATAGCGCCTCGATGATTATTTCGGCTGAGCATTAAGATGAGGTTTTGGTTAGATTGCACGAAAATCCAGACGTAAGTACCTGTCGTTTAAGTGCGGCAACAAGCGTAAGTACCTCTTCGATTTGGAGAATTTTGCACAAAGAGAAGCTTCACCCATACCATTACTCCAGTACAAAATTTGTTACCGGAAAATCCTCCTGCTGGTGCGGTGTAATTTCAAATTTCTTTATTGGGCCTTTTCAACTTCCACCCAATCTGAACGGCCCACTTTATTTAAATTTTCTTCAGCAAAATTTGTTCGAACTGCTTGAAGAAGTACCACTTAATTTAAGGGAAAATATGTGGTTCATGGAGGACGGGGCGCCCGCACATTTTTCCGGCCGGTGCCGGAGTACTTAGACAACGTCTTTCCACATCGGTGGATTGGCTGGTGGAAGTGAATTTGCTTGGCTGCCTAGAAGCCCCGACTTAAATCCTCTGGATTTTTCGATGTGGTCTAGAATGAAAGATATGGTTTATAAGGAAGCTGTTGATCCACCCGATGAGCTGTGGCGAAGAATACAAGCGGCTGCCAATGAAATCAAAGGCAATCCAGGGGCATTGTTTAGAACTCGGTGGTCTCTCAGGAAACGCATTGAAAAATGTATCCAAGAGAATTGTGGACACTTCGAACAACTACTTTAAAATTTAATATTTCCTAATTTTATTTTTCTTGTAGGTACCTAAGCCTTTGTAGTGAATTAAAATTTATTTTGTTAGCAGTACTTAATAAGCGTTTCATTTCTAAGATTTAAACACTATCTGCATTAAGTCGTTTTTTCTTGAAAATGGGCTGGAATATCAAAATGAGACAAGAATACATTTATTATTTAAAAAAGGTTGGTCTTTCAGATTTTGGAGCCGATTTGACGTTAGATGTAGGTACATGGTAAAAAGTTATGGGTCAATTTATCAAAGCAATAGGTTATAAGTAGCGCCCTCTATGGGCAACATCAAAAATGTTATTGGAATCTTTTTCCTCGTAAGAAAAACCATAGGATTGAAATTTTCAAGTCGAGGACCTAAGAAATTTCGTAGTTATGGCAAGAAATGGAAATAAAATTCTAACTTTCAACACCCTGTATTTTATAAATCACCAGCATTCGGATAAGGCATGTTCGGGTCAATGGTCATTATTTGACGTATAGAATCTCCAGTTAACGGATTTCCCATTGTTAATGAAACACCCTGTATAGTATACAATAGTCTGAACTGTGAGGTTGAAATTAAAGAACCTTAAGCTGGATAATTAGACCTAATGGTCACATTAAACCAATAAATTATAAAACTTCTAATATAATTCAACAATTATTTATATTCATTTGAAATAATGTAACCATTTAGAAAGCTTGCAGAATTAAAATAATAGAACTGTCAAACTCGACCCTCTTCTGTGTAAACGAAACTTCTAGCTGTGACAAACGAAATAAACATATTTGCCTGATTTTAAGCTTTGTATATGAAACTCGTTATAGGTAATGCAATTTTGTGTAAGTTGTGTGACTTGCAACGTCGCAAATAAACCTTTTCTGCTCGTAACTAAAAGTTCAATTAGCCGTATTTTAACAAATCATTTGCTTTGCAGAACTTAATTTTATTTTATTATTTTCTCAGTGCAAGTATACTACGCCAATATTACAATGTGCTGATATGTTAGTAATACAAAAGAGTTCTTGAGATTTACAAGAATATCGAAAATATTTGCATTAATAATAAATAAATACCCCTGCGGCTACGCAATAAATTGTTTGAGAGTTAAATATATAGTTAATGAAAGAAAACCGTGCCAGGTTAATTATATCTTATATAGCATAATCAAAATTTAATCTTAAATGTAGTTTTAATTCGAAAAACACCATGACTAGCTAAATGAAAGCTAAAATTGGTTCCGAAAAACAACGTTCGATATCTCCATTTAAATTAACCTAAGCCGATAAAGCGTATAATCATGAGTGAGTAGGTATAAACGCTTGGCAAAAACAGAGACCGAAAACGAATTACACCATATTAATTGATGGAACACCTAATCGATTAATTTAACATAAGCTATAGGGAAAAAAGAGAATAAAGCTATCGCTCCATAAATTCATCAAGCTTGACTCGTAGCAACATTCGTTCGAATGGTCCTCAGGAGCAGACCGGCTATACGTTTCAAATAAATCAAAAAGATAGCCAGAGAATGATTGACATTTGATCCAAAACAAATAAATTTGAACTCTGGTCGTCTTTTGTTTTCCCTGACAATCTATTGTTTTGCATTATTTACATGCGCAGGTTGTCATTTGTTTTAGGCTATTTAAATTTTTATTGTTCGTTCACTTTTCGTCTCGGATGAATCAACTTTTATGGAAATATCCCTTATTGATTCCCATGCAAAGAAGTTTCGATTAGTTACTTGGGAAACTCCGAAAGACGGTACCTATACTGAGTGATGCTATAAAGTTTAATTTTAATAAAAAAGTTGATACCTATTATTTGTTGTATAAAATCCATATGCTCCATAGATTTTAAGAATAACTACATATATCAGTATACAGCCAGCTGAAATATGCAAGCATATCTACGGCAAACTGAACAAATTCAACAAAATTGAATTCCAGTCTTCTAAAGTTTGTTTTGTTTTGCTTAGTTGTGTATTTACGCCATGGTTTTGACAGGTGCGTAAAGTTGCCCCCTCCCAGTCATGCCTTTTTGACAATTTTCTCTTAATCAATTTGCACCCACCTAGCACACCCTAACACACCCAGAATTAAACCTGGCACACCAACACATATGGGAGGGGTCAACTTAACGCTAGCCCCCCCCCCCCAAAAGATTTCTAAAATTTTGTTGATGGTACTAGATACTAGGTTCCTAGCACAACCTAGCACACTCAGAACTATGTTTATCAAATTCCGGGAAATACCAGAAAATGGGTTATCGAGATAAATAATAATAATAATAATAATGAACGGCTTTAATCATTACGCCATTTACAATGGAATAAAAGAAAAACAAAATGTGTGAATGCAATATTTCGAGGAGATGAAGTTCGGCTTATAGTCGTTAGGTATCAATCTGTACGTTTTTGTTTCAATGAGGTCGTATTAGCAAAAAGAATGATAGAAAAGGATTTATAATGATTTATTGTTCCAAAGGCTAAAAATATAATAAAAATAATAAAATCGAAATACTTTTTCAAGATGAAATCGCTGCAGAAAAGGTGGAATACATGGGAAATGCTGGAAGAAATAAACTCCTACATTATCAAATGCCATCATAAACAGAAAAATACATTCTTAAAGAATAGAACAAAGGGATAATAAATTACAGCAATGCATGAAAAGGGCGATAACGAAGACTGCATAAATTACAGGAGTGATAGCGTAGGCAAGTATACCCGGAAAAATCTTGAGAAGATTTGGAGAAATATTAGAGACAAAACTGCAAGAATCATAATACCTAAGCATTTAGAAGAAGTAAAGAGGAAAGATGTTTGGAGAAGCCTGAAATTATGTTTGCAACAAAGCCCTCAACAATATTTTGACATTTCGAAGTTACAAGCAATCATAGCGACGCCAGACATTCATGCGTCGCCTACTATGAATTATTATCAAACAAGAAATGCAATTATTTTCTACAATAACGGAAATAATTCAAAAACGAATTGTTTTAGCTATAGAGTAATATTATAATTTTTTTCGAAAATTAACCAGTCAATCGGTTCATGACATAAAAAGCACGCAATTGTATTTAAAAAATTGGAATATGACGTATTCAAAAAGCCACTGGAATATTGCAATTTTCTGCACACTAAGTGAAAGAAATTACAGTTTTAAAATATTCCACTTATAGAGGTATCTTCCAGCTACAATATGAGCTATCAATCACGCTTTTATCTTATTCTGAACAAAAGTTATACAGGGAATTTTCGAAACGTTTGATAGCGGTCAAAATTGTAAAAATTGATGATTCTCTCGAAAGTTTAAAGAGATAAGTGTACAAACCGCTAACAAATTAATGTTGTTCAAAATTCAACGGGCAATCCAAAAAAGCACAAATATATAGGGTGTCCCATTTAAAATAACACAGTTGATAGCTACTTCCGGTAGAACCGGAAGTGCTAGAAAGTTGAAACTATTTTGCCTGAGGAAAACAGAATCAGCTATGTTAAGCCGTGAATTTTCAAATATTTCCATTATAACGCGAACCCTATAAACTTCTAATGCACGGTTTGCGTGGGACACTCTGTATATGAGTGAATATACTTTCGGTATAAACGGAATGAAAATATTTTTGTTAAACTGTAACTGCAAATTTTCCGATCAGTATTAACCTTTATTAACCGAGATATGTATATCTATCGTAAGCTTAAATTGAGAGGCCCTGTATTTTTATTGTGCATACTATATTAAAAAATATACTTATCGCTTAATAATACAGCCCTATTAAGAAACATGACTCCTTCTACGAAGAGAACTGGTGCAATTTACAGATAATGCACGCTGAAATTTTAAATAAGAGGTGGTGTAACATAGGTACCTAATTGCAAAATAATTTCCATTCGTTTATTTAAACCTTTACAATTTTATGCCCATTAAATTTACTCGTTTTAGCAATGTATTAAGAACGCAAGTAGAATGTCAAGGAAATAACTTATGCCAGATGCTTATATACAAGACCGTTTAGGATATTTATTGGTTGGTTTACCATGCTTACATTCTTCTCAGGATAAAACAATTTGCGGTCTGCGAAACGAAACAATAGAACACTTTAAATGTATGAAATTTTATTATTTTCTGCTATTTTAATATCAGAATACAAAAAACTTTGTCGATTTCTTCGAGAATGTATACTTTTTTTGCAATTGTGATTGTAAACTGAATGTATAGAGACAAGAGGTAGCTGGAAGACAGTTAGTACTTGTTAAGTTAACTACAAATTTACTGCACATCGTTTAATTTTATACACATGCCTTTTCCATTTAACTATGGTGTCATTCCATCCTTAGGTGCACACATTTTATTCATTTACATTAACTTTCTTTATTTAAACAAGAAAACACTTACCTATTAAGACTAGAATCTGATTGGTATTTTATGAGTCTTTCTTTAACGCCGTGCTTACAATATCGTCCCATATAAATAACCCCAAATAACTAAAAGCGCACTGGCAAAAGCGACAATCGCTGTAAATTGAACTTGCTTTTTACCGACTGCGTTTATGACACACAGTTTTCTGGAACCGAAAATCCGAGGGGTAAATCGCGGTCGTATGTAAGTAGGTGTATAGCACCGTGTAAGTACAGTGACAGTACCTGACAGAGTGTGACATTAAATGACAGTCTTTGGCAGCATCGTGACAGTCCCGTGACAGTCCTTGACAGTCCCGTGACAGTCCGTGACAGTCCCGTGACAGTCCGGTGAGAATCCCGTGACAGTCCGGTGAGAATCCCGTGACAGTCCGGTGAGAATCCCGTGACAGTCTCGCTAAAGTTCCGTGACAGTCCCGCGAGACTTCCGTGACAGTATCTATGAAAATGATAGGTGACAGTATCTGACAATTTTTGACAGTCCGTGACAGTACGGTGGCAGTCAGTGACAGTATGGTGACAGTCCGTGACAGTACGGTGACAGTCCGTGACAATACGGTGACAATCCGTGACAGTACGGTGACAGTGCGAGACAGTACGGTGACAGTACAGTGTCAGTCTGTGACAGTACGATGACAGTTCGTGACAGTACGGTGACAGTTAGTGTCAGTACGATGACAATCCGAGACAGTACGGTGACAGTTCGGTGACAGACCAGTGACAGTCCCAAGAGGGTAAACATTTGTTTGTTTCCATTTTAACCTTACGAGTAAACTGTAGTTTACCTAAATTTTAAACAAATAATAATATGCCACTATTTTGTTGTGTTTTGGGTGTGAAATAAGAGTTGAAAGGGTTTTGGTATGGTTTTTCAGAATTCTTGCCCTAAATCTTCCTGGATTATTTCAACTTCTTAAGTACAAGACGCAACAAATGAGTAAACATCCTTTAAAAGGGGAGTTTTGAAACATTTTACAAGCCAATTTAAAGATCTCTGCTTCTACAAAAGGTAAGAATCGGTTACGTCCGTTGGACCTTGGACATACAAAATAAGAGATGGTTTAAGAAATATTATAAAATACGTCGAAAGTCCTAGGGCTTTTAAAAAAGAAATTTGCAAGTTTTCGTATTTCTGTTCCTGATAAGTAGTACGTTATCAACTTTCAAAGATAATGCATGTGTATTTGATAAATTGTTGTAGTTTGTAGTTTACTTATAAATTTGTGCTCCTTCCCATGAATTAAGAATATCAATAAATATAAGTAACAGCTTGGTAAAATTTATAACCAATTAATCCTAAGAATATTTTAACTTGCCTACTCGATGCTCACTCTCCTAAAAGATTTAATTTTCTCGGATCTAGTTTGACAACCAACAATAACAACTCGGAAATTATTTTGTGACATCAAGGTTACTCAGTTAATTGCAGATTTGACTTTTTGTCTTAAAGTAGATGCAAAATCCATTTTTGCGTGCTTCAAACTCTGACAGGAAATATTTTCTTGTCGCACGCATGTTTGCAGCGATATTAAAGTGTATCTTGGTATCTATAGAAATAGAACGTCTTTGGCGGCATAGTATATTACCTACCGAGGTGGAAAATCTTTCATTACAACCGAGGGCTAGATAGATGACCAAGGCGCGAAACGCCGCGGTCATCTGCAGCGCGAGGCTGTAATGAAATTTTCCAGCTAGGTATGTACACTATTTTTTATTCACAATCATTAGTTTTAATGAACAATAAAGGAAAATCCATTTTATTTTTTAAATGCTGCATTTTCGATAATATTGGTAGGCAGTGAAATTGACATTTATATTTTTATTAATTATTAAACTGACAAGCAGTGTTTTTTGACAATAAAACAACCGAATATGGAAGAGTATTTCTGGTCGTAAAATATGTCTGGTAGTCAGTTGGAGTACACAATACACTCAAGCAGAAATCCCCGAGACCCCAGAAAAAACGGTAGGGAATTTTATTCCAAGCTTATTACATAATACATACTTAAAAGTATAAAATCAAATAGGCACTGAATTTTCCACCCGGGTGGAAAATTTCCCAACCCGGTCGGAAAGTAGAAGTTAGGAATAACCGACTTGCAAAACTTTTTAAAAGTTGGCAATTGACTTATTACTAACCGATTGTGAATAAAATAATTTTCCTTAGTAACAAAAACGGTAATATAAAAGAAACATAGGTACTGGTATCGATACAAAAAATTGAAAACAATGATATGAAATAGTATATTACGTACCGAAGTGGAAAATGATTTTCTGCCTAATTTTTTACACCAGTGTTTCTGGGGGAAATGCCAATATTTCGGGAAATATTAGTAATCATAATTCTCAACAAGAAAGCTCATACGAACACAGATCTGGAAACGTTTCGGTTCAATGATAAGCGACCCTTTAAAACTGTAACTGAAAAAGCACTTTTTCCCAGATCTAAATAATTTGAAACTGAAAGGTAGTTGCATTTATTATACCAAATATATAATAAATCATTATTGTTAAAGTAGATTTGTTTGCTGATTATACTCGCCCATAAATACTTGAAAGAAGCGTTTTATTGCTCGGTGCTACTTGGTGCTCTACACGTTTGCGAAATTTGGCGGCAATTTCAAAATTGGAGAATTACTTCGAGTACCAGTCATCGTATAAGTAAACATAATCTTAAGTACCCTTGCATCCTAGGGTCTTCCATAGGACCTAGTTCTGGGTTAGGTATTTAGCTTTGTTTTAATTATTTTATCACTTATAGGTAGGTACTAATGGAGCGACGATTATTTTAAAATTCTGCTTGAGTCACATTATCATTGATAATTTCATGCTTCTGGGAGGGTTGCTGTACTGCAATGGATGTAGATATCCCGCGAGCGTATTTTAGTATTTGTTTTCTAACAGAATAAAAAATACGTTTTTCTCGGGACTTTGGTTGCAAGCTGGTCATTTAAATCGTGTCTAGATGTAGCAAGAACAATAAAGGAATAAATCAAACCAAAAACAAGCATTTAAAAAACACACCGAAAACAGACATATTTATAGTGTCGATATTCAGTCACCTACGGATTGGAGAATATAAAGGTATGTTTATCTTGCACAGTCTGTGTTTATCCTGTTATAATATAAAGCAATGTGCTTCGTGTAGAGATGTCTTAATCTTGCAACTTGGCCACCAAAGTGCCCGCATGGGAAACAAATATAGAATCCAACCTGTATGTAAGGCCGTCAGACCTTAGAAAGAGACATCAACATTACTTTCTAACCACCTTTTGTTTCAATGGACGATTTGTTCATTTGTTTGAAGAAAAAAAAAATCGCCGTTTTCTTAAGCGCATCTATTATTTATACGAGAAAAAAAGAATAAAATTTTAATACAATTCTTACAGTTTATCGCGTTGAATATCATTTGTGATTATACCTACCTGCCGATTGTGCAATTGATGGATCTGTGATATTCAAAGGTTTGTTTTCGAAATACGATTTGGACCCAATGAAATTATTGATTAATCTGCATCGCGTGCACCGACATTGACAAGGAATTTATTATTAAACTATTAGTTTATCTGTTATTATTAATTTTAAGAACGAAACCATTGTTAAATCATTACGGTGATTTATTTTGATCCAACGAAATTTATGAATCGTTTTTTACAGTTAGAAAGAGATGCCGACAATCATTAGACCTGGCGCTTGCTGTCACATTGATTTATTGCACGATACCTGTGTATTATCTTTGTTTTAAGTCTTCCAGTCCATAATTTCATTGTCTATAATAATTTATTGAATTTATCAACTTCATAATTAACAAATCACGTTCAATTTTTATCAACATTAACATTTGGAACTAAGAACTTGCGCTTCTGCGTGTACCAAATAGCGCCATATTTCTTAAAATGATGTACAGGAAGACTTCAATATTAATTTATCAGTTAGATACCTGATGGTAAGATAGTAACTGGAATTTTAGGAAACAGTTGAAAATTAGCGTAGAGCCAAGATATCGTCTCAGTTCTGCAAAGAATATGAAAGTGTCACATTTTTCAACAGTTTTAACGAAAATCAATATTTCTCATGACGTGTAGAAATACGTAACATCGGGAAAAAATGGAAGGAAAACTGTTGGTTCCTTTTTTAAACCTTTTAAACTTTTAGTTCACGTTTACAAGTTCATGTCATAAAAATACATTTCTGTGGAACAACGAAATGTTTCATAACTGAACAGGGCTATTTTTATTGATCAAATAAAAGTTATTGCAACTAGCACGCAAAATAGCACTATTATGTAGTTTTATTAAGTTGCAGTAGTAGTTAGAACACTTTTCTGTATAATATTGTATAATATTGTATAATATTGTATAATATTGTTAGGTATGACCCCCTCACTTATAGGATAGTATACGTTAGTAGCATATTATTTTATAAGGAGCTAAAGTGATACTTTTTTGAAGAATCTGTAGACGTTTGACGGACGAACGAACTACAGGTGAGCCACAAAAAGCACCTTAGTTCCGCATAAAATATGCTGTTTTTTCGGCAAACGTCGATACACTTTATCTAAATTCCAATAAACATGATTATTTTGCTTGCAAAAAGAGTAAAAAATATCAGTAGTGACGACAATAGCCTCGAAGTTTTGTCTGAAAATCCTGTAATATCTGAAAATAGTACCAGCAAACGAAGTGATGTCGCCGAACGGAATTTAAATCTGGACGAGTCCATAAATGCGAATGTTCCTCGATGTCTTCCAACGGTTTTAATTTTGATTTACAAGGTGCTTTTTTGAAAAATTGTACATTTGCGTTTAACAACAAATAAATTTTCGTTAAAATAAAGGCATTTTTGATTTAATACAAATTTTTTTTCAGACTGTCCAGAAAAAATAATTTTCAGACTTGTCAGTAAAAAGCTTTTTTCTGTTATTTATAATCAGGTCGTAAACAAGCTTTTAGGGCGTAAGTTCTGATTGAAGCCCAAGGCGCAAATCGCTGAGGGATACAAAACGCCGAGGTACATAGGATATATTTGCGACCGTAGTACATACAACATTTTATGCACGATCCAAGAATATTTTGCCAATTTTTGCAAGTCAATGTTTTTGGTGTTATTTTGAAGATCTCTTCAAATGCGAACTTTGAGGGGGGGGGGGGTAGAAAATTTAAGATTCCGAGGGGGGGGGGGGGCGCGAAAATACGGGGGTTAAAACGATTTTTTTGGACACGGAAGCGTTCGGTGCGGTTATATCGCATCCTCTATGAAACATCCTGCTTTGATTTTGGGCTAGATGGAAAGAGGATAAACCAGCCAACATCGTATGGGTTGGCTTTTGGGGTTTACGATGCACGAGGGTGAGATTATAGGGGTGTAAAGTTGAGGTACGTTTTTAGCAAACTTTCGACATTTTTACATAGCAAATTTCTATAATATCCTAATAATAATAATAACAATAATAAATAAATTTATGCACAAGGCGCAGTCGAGTGCAGAAATCACACGACTGTATGAAATTTACGTTCCATAGAATTATGTACACTATTTTTCCCATGGCCCCTTAAGAAAGTAAAATATTTATAAAACAGTACCTAGCTTTATTGTATGATTTGTTATTTGTTAGTAAATGTCAAGATTTAAAATTTCCATTTGGAATGGATGAATGAATGTATGATCTCCGGATGATAAAAACAGCAAAATAATAATAATAATAATATAACAATAACAATAATAACATTAAAAATAACTTTGTTAACACCAGTAGAAATTTAAACACCGTCCCCACTGTTTTGTTTGTTGCAGTGTGCGGACGTCTGTCATTGTGTCGATTTCGAGAAAATTTTATTATTTTCATTTTTTACTAATTGTTATGTAACAATGCACAGACGTAATGCCTAAAAGCTCTAATGAACTTAAAGTGGCATTCCGAAATTGTTTTACGAGACCGCTACGGGTAACTTGAAACAGAGGAATGCCCCGATCAAAAGGATATATTTGCCAGTATACGCATGCACCGATAAAAGAATGAAACACGCTACACGTGCGACTGCCGTTACGCAAGATGATATGAATTCCCGAGTGAATCTTTTGCACGCTGCACTAACGTGACGTAGAAGCTCTTGACGCCCACTTTTACGAGATGGCAAGAATTCGTACTGAATTTGCACCTGCCACCACAGCTGACGTAGAAGAATCCGACGTCAAACCGCCGCCGACCCTCCACTCACCGCTTATAAAAGTGGGTGCTCCGCAAAAGTATTTCAGAATTTGGCCGTCCGACCCTCAGCTGGAACAAATACTCCCAGCATCAGAGATGTTGCTGGCCGCTGACATCCGACCTAGTAGTACTTGATCAACCGTTCCGAATTTGCCGTGTGATCGACTGATAGCACCCGTCCTTTAACTTTTGAGTAAGTACCCTAGCTTGTTGGTAACATATAAGTAAATACGTTCATACTGGGGAATTGAAAGTGCTGTCTGTGAAGATTAGATCGTTTTGGCAATCCTGTGTGGCAATTCGATCGCATCTTTGTAATGGGCGGCTTTTGATGAAATCTTAAGGCAGGACGTATACTTATTTGCAACGGACAAGCTAGCGGCGTTCCCCCAGGTGATTGCACTCGCGTGCTGCGACGAGAATTGCCAACCGAAACCCGGCTTGGAGTTGACACCGTTCGGTGCTTCCACGAAAACTCCGAGATACCGTAAATGTTCAGTTTTGATTACACGACGGGCCGTAGCGGACCATCAGGATACTCCGCGTTTTATTTCAATGTAAATATCTCGTATTTTTGTATATACATTCTGTTTTTATCCGTTCAATTCTGTTTATCGATTCAATTCTTTCAAATGTGCATAGTTAAATTAATAGAGGACCGTTTCATTTTTATCTGTTTTGTTATTCGACGTTTAGCAATAGTAATAGTACCCAACCCTTCTGCGACTAAGAGCTTAAGGGTGACCAACGACTAAGTAATACCGACCTGACCGTAAATACAACTCCAGTAATCGTTCATAAGAGAACGACCCGACCCACCTAAATATAGCGTATCCCAATAAGTGATACCGAGGGATACAGCTGCATATTTACGGACCGAATCCAGAAGCACCGTTTTTGGACTAGATTACACCATTGTAAAATTTGTCGTCCCCGAAAAAGACAAGGAATCGTTGTAGTTACGTTGATTTATTCCGAGTATACTTGAAACTTAGCCAAATTTATTTTCAATGTCTTAACGAATGTTGATAAATTGCAACTTCTGTAAATTTTTGTAAACTAAAAGCCTTCAGGGCAATACAGTATTTTTAGCACCCTAGAACGCTAAAACACTATTTGTGCTCGCTTTTCAAGGTGCTAAACCTTGCATTATATTAGACCGATCGTGCATAAAGTATCATTTTGCAACCTGCTAACCGTTTCAAAAGTAGGTAACCATTTTATGGAGGGTATGTAAAAGAAATTATCTACGCCCGTGCAATAAGAATTTCTTATCCCACTCATTTTGCGTGAGATAAGAAGTTTGTTACCGCACCCAGGCAAATCTAAACTTGTATAGCCGTAAAACCATGTTGGTTACTGAATACTTAGGTACTCCTCATTGGATGAAATTTTGAGGCGAATTTTAATTGATTCAAAATTCGATTAGTTAACAGATATTTAAGATACAAGTATCGTAACAGTTCATATTGTGATACAAAATGGGAAGTTTGAGAACAACCCATCGTGAAGTTATAGCTTGAGAGTATTTAAAATGTGGATGCATGATTATTTAAGTCCTATCTCAAATTTGAAAAGATTCTTTGTGGACTGAAATTGACATTTTACATTTCTTAACAATAAAACAACCAACGTGCGTTTTAAGTATAGGTAAGTTTATTTAGTTTCATTCGCATTAAATTTACGCACATTTTAAAAATTGACTGCGTATATGAGTCCCATTCTAAGTTGTATTTTTTCAAACAATTTCGCGTCACCTACAAACATGGGGACAGCATCCTTATAGTTTTTAAAATTATGAAATTATCGCGCCTCCTCCATTAAACTATACCGGCAAGAAATAATAGGTTCCGCTAGAATTTAAAACATACAACAGAATCACTTGTGCTACCAATTATCCAAAAACAAATTAAGATGGGTCTTTGGCGCTCATTAGTTCGTTGATCACTGCTTCAGGCGTTCACGTTCACAGACATTTATAGTGTCTTCAGTCATAAACAACACGTACAAAAACTCATTAAATTGGACTAATTTCAGAATCGTTCAAATCACTGATAAACTTATCATCTTGACAGAAACTTTACTTAGCGTGAAAATTATTACCTACTAAGTTTATCATTAGTAATTCAAATAAAATATCAAAATTCGTCGTCTAAGAAATGGCACACATAAAATATTTTCATGTAGTTATCGATAGTCTTCTACGGAAATATGTTGATATGTGGTTTTAAAAATACTGTGGGAAATTTCTGCAACGTATAGTAGGTACTCGTTAAAATAAGTTGAAAAGTTCGTATAAACATTTGGCCTAAAACGTAGGCCTATAGGGGGTTACAAACGCTTAAATGGGGTTCAGATAAATATTTTTTTTCTATTGGTTGAGCAATAGTAAAAGATGAACTACAAAAATGTTCGATAAATTTACTTAGTTTTTAAATTGTATTATTATTTGTGCCATTTTTTTAATAATTTTAGTAATATTTGTGAAATTTATGGCAAATGAAACACTATGTAAAAATATTATCGACGTTTCGCCTCTGGTTAGAGGCTTTATCAAGATTATATTTTTAAAAGTTTACAAATTGTGACAAATTTTTTTTTTTTATTTTGTCACAATTTGTAAACTTTTAAAAATATAATCTTGATAAAGCCTCTAACCAGAGGCGAAACGTCGATAATATTTTTACATAGTGTTTCATTTGCCATAAATTTCACAAATATTACTAAAATTAGTTTTTAAAGCTAAATAAGCCGCGCTAGTTCATTCTTATAGTTATTAAAATCCCCTTGCCGGGGAAAGCAAGGGTGTCACCCCATAAGTTTTTCATTTTTAGGCCATATGATTATATAAACTTATTTTTATGAGTACTGCACGCTGCAGAAATTTTCGACAGTATTTCTTTAACACCTGTGTATGATATTACACAAATCTAGATTCCCAGCGGTAGAGGTTTAGATTATTATACCTACTGTAGACGCGGGTTCAATCCTTGGAGTCTACAATCGCTGTATCTGACTGCTTTTCTGCTTATAGTTTTTATTAATCCGGTTTTCGAGAATTTGCTTCAAGAGGAGGCGCGAGTTTGGCTCTTGAAGTCATTTATAGGTATAAAGACAGATTTTAGCATTAACCCTATGTGCTTATTGCTTAACGGTGTGATCCCAATGAGTTTAAAGTAAGTACTGTCGACGAGCGGTTCTCAACAAGTTTGTCCGTTTGTGCAGAAGGGTTCGAAAATCGGTTCCCGTTATGACTAACCTTGTCCTATATTAAACCAAGAGTTCAAATATGACAAAGCGATGGTCCTTGGATGCTGTGTACATTGATACCACCCAACACAAGTTGAACGACAATCTTGGATTAGTATAGAACTCATTCCGGGAAGCATATTCGTATCGAGCGTATGCTATCGCAGATTGGCAAATGCCAAACTTAGTTTCGTATCGGACGACCGTGGCAAATGAGTGAATATCTGTCTCGAGTGATGGCGATCCCCTAACTGTCCTTTTGGACCTGACGGATTTTTTGTTCAAAAGAAAAAAGAGAAATCATTATAACAAAAAATAACTACTGCGAGGTGCGACCCCCAACGTTGCGACTTGAGAGACTGACACATCGACCACTGAGCCACGAAGGTGCGCTGGCAACAAAGCTTACGAAAATAGTATATAAGACGAAAATACGCCCGTTACTGTAAGTCGACAGTTGGGACTGGGATAGCATACGCTCGATACAAATATGCTTCCGGGAACCGATTGAGAACCGCTCGTCGACAGTAAAGTGGCAGTTCATGGCATTAGGTGATTCAAACAGAAAGACATGACAAAATTATTTTTCGTAATTTTCTTCTTTAATATAATGTTGCCTCTGATAAATATGTAAAGGCTGTGACGTGACGTAGATACTCAGTTATATGAAGTGTCTCGCAGTGAAGAATATGCCTGTATAAATTTATTGTTTTAGTTCTGTATCTATACTGCGGAATGTAGAGTAATTTGTTGCGAAAATTCTGCCACATTTCTCGATTAAATGAAATTGGTTTCAATCTATTTGTTCAACAAGGAGTGATCGAATCACCGCTTTCAACAAAGTCACAAAACACTTTCCAATTTGATACTTTTTATTCCGTGTTTCGAATAATTGTACACCGTAAATAACCAGTGAATTGAAAGAGCCTTCATAATTTACAATTATTCTAATTTTTTACATAATATCCAAATAGGTCTCGAAGGTCAAACTTCCAGATTTCTTCAAGTTCAATTTGTAAAACCCAGACCACAAATTTTCAGTTTTTCATTTTCTTTTCCAAATCCAACTTAACTTGCAGCTATTTGTTATTTTAATTTTTTCCATAATTTGATATTTTCAAAGCGAAATGTAGCAAAACAGATACGTAATCGAAAAACCTTGCATATGTTTTGACAGCAAATTAATCGTCCCCTGACAGTGGGAATTTCAGAAAATTGAGTTTGCTGGAAAACACTAAAGAGTTCCCCTTACTGACGCCACAAAGATCATTACCAGTAGTCCCCAAGAGATGACTAACCATGTTTGATAGTAAACCAGCTGTTCTCAACCTGTAGGGGCGGAGGGGGGGCACGATATAACGGAAAGGGAGCGCGAAGACGTGAGAAGAATGAAGCAAAAGTCATAAAAAACTTTTTATTTAAATTTTACAATTCGTGGAGGAATCTTGGACTTGTAGCGACGCAGCAGTGGCAGATTAGACTTGAATAGGTATTCGTATTTTATTAGTACTCTAATAGAACGGTTGGAAGGGGGTCGCGGTTAAAATTAATTCAGAAAAGTGGGTCCCAAATACTAAAACGTTGAGAAGCGCTGTAGTAAACCAAGGACGACAATCGTGGTAGGTAAATCTTTTTGCCGCTGTTTTGCGTTTTCAGATGATTCTCATCAAAATGGAAACAGTGATAGTGAGTATAAAGAGGACGATATAATTTGGCTAAAAACAATCCGGTCATATTGAAGCATTGCATGTTAATGCATTGGAATCAAAATCTTTATTACCTAATAGAAGAACATTATTTATTGTATTAATATCTATGTATTTTATTTTAGTAAACGTTTATTTTTATTAATAACAAACTAATACTTCTAAATAATATAAGTACAAGTTTATTGTCATTAAAAACTTTTTTGTTAACACTTGCCATTATATTATCAATAGATAATAATTTGTGAGTGGTGATCCGTTATACCTATTTAAATCAAATTAATAAATTATAACTTTATGAAATCCGATGGAGGCAGGAAGTTACTCATTTAAAGAAGTGGAAACATTTATGGACAATAAGTAACAAAAATAAAAGAAGTATGGGCATCAAAGCGATAGGAGGTACCTAGTGAAAATTAGTAAGAAGCAAAAAATTAAGATTTATAAGTAACCTGCAAGACCAGAAGGAAAAACAAAACACAGCCGGGAAAGATGAACAACTGAGAAGGATATTAAGAACAATCTTGAAATTGAATAAAACTGAGGAACATGATTGCAGGAAAAAATCAATTTCGAGCTGTTTGGCGAAATGCAAGTAGAAGATATCACAAGAACAATCAAGAAGCAGAAATTAAGGTGGAAGGGACAAACTATGAGATTGGAAGCCAATCTAATGATGAGTTAAACAGAGAAAGACTTATTGGAGAGAAGTGGTGTGGGACGCAAGGTAACAAGTGCTATACAAGTGAAAATAAAATGGGGACTAATCTTCTCCAGCAAATTGATTAGGTGATGCAACATTCCGAGAGGAATTGTAGCTGGCCTTATTTATTGGAGTTTACTCCTTAAGAATCGATTTTCAGTTATAACCCGCGGTACGGAAATTTATGAGAAGTAAAATCAAGCGTTAGGTACGTTATCTGTCATATTGAAATTATGTACTGTTTATGTCTGACTGCATAGAGCATGAAAATAGTGAAATAGAGTGGCATAGAGTAGATATAACAGTTGGCGTTGTAAAGTCAGCATTTGCAGTGTTTGTTCGTTCCTAAATTTGTTGAATCTTTCGATTTAATATGGAAAAACCTAATATTAAATTATTAAATACTCCAAATATTGCTTAGTGCCGAAATGTGAATCAACGCCTATTCGAATACCAGGAAAAGTATTTATTTCATTGCCAGTGCGATCGACGTTTAGCAGATTGTCACTTAATTATTGAATTTATAAACAATTTATATTTTGATGTAGTTGGACATTTTTGAACATAAACCATCTCATAAATACACATTTGGGCATAAAACTGACATTCGCGTGTATCCTATTATCAAGTGATTGAAGTTAAAATAATCGTTCGTAAGGAGTAAACTCCAGTCGTGCGTCGGAGCTGACACACACAAGTTTTTTTTTAAGTGTAAGTACGATACCTTGCTTTGTATTATTTTTCTACGATTATAGGTACTTACATCATTTCTGAATGATTTCCAGATTTACATATTTGTTTACAAGCTCATATTTCTCAGTTCGGTTCATTTTGGTCCACATCTTGTTTTTTAATGCTCAAATTTATCAACCTTTTAATAAGCAAGTTTTAAACTAAATAAAAACTTGTGTGTGTCAGCTCCGACGCACAACTGGAGTTTACTCCTTACGAACGATTATTTTAACTTCAATCACTTGATAATTTTGTTTATTGTACAGAAATATACGTATCCATAGATACATACATACATGATTTCAATGTGCAAGGTGCGCGAGGTGCGTTGCACAGTGGAACGTAACGCCCCACTTTTAATTAACACTATAACTGAAAATCGTAAATTCCAATAAACTCCAAAAAGATTTTGAATTTGCAAAAAATTGTTATTGCATAATAGTTAAATGCGAACAACTTGTATCTATAAGATATCTATTATTAATTTGTAAAACAAATTACTTTTATTTGCGTTATGTGCATATACTTATACGTATTTTTACCTAGGTACATAAGGTTGTCGACTCTTTTTATATAATATTATAGTTCATACAGGACTATCAGATATCACTCTTAACCTGTTGTAAGTAGGTTCTTTCCTTATAACATGACGGTAGTACAGACATTAATTAAATTAAGTTAAATATCATCATCAACGGCATGGAAACTGTTGGGTCCGAGTCTTCGAAGCGGCGGTGCAGAGGCTTCTTTATAGGTTTTTTCTGAGTATTACGGCCTCTCATATATAACCAGCGCTAAAAGCCGCTTTGTTTTTATAGTTATTATCTTGTTTCCATTATTGGATGTGTTAGTTACCTGGGTCTTAGTTGAACTATGATGAGATTCCGCTCCTTACCTGGACTCGAGAAGTAGACACAGGTAGTCCCGACGTCCCCAAGCAACATTTAATGCATTCATCAGATCTTTTCACTAAACAGACAAGAAAATAGAATTATCGGTGAAAGCTAAACTGGAATTGTTAACAAAATCATCGCCATTTTAATATGGTGAACATTGTGATATTACGATAACAATATTGGCGAAGCAAATTTATAATTTTTTTGTTTCGTCTATAGTACGGAATGTACAAGATGAGGTATTCAGAGCACTGTCGGAAATCCATTTGAAAAATATAAACTTTCAGTATACGTATTTTAAACATTTGCGTTTTTCTTGCTAAGTGATTCATGTGAAATGAAAATATTTAATAAGATCGTTTAATTCCCATTATATATTCAGTAGTTGTATTTTGTTTATTGCAACATATACATATACGAAATAAATTATTATCATAAACATGTACGTCCTAAAAGAGCTGTTTCTACGCATTTTTGAAAACATTTTCGAACCAATTGTTTCATAAGAACTAAAAGGCTTGTCTGCAATTTTTCGTACTTCACAGTAGTTCTTCATACAATAAAAATAAAGAATAATACGAATAAAACTTTTTTATTTAATTTTATACTTCTACTTAGATAGGTACCTACCTAAAATAAAGATCTAATGATCTGAGTAAATTTGCGGAAAACAAAAAATTTTCAGGGCCTGGCATTTTTAAGGTTAGTAAGTGTTAACATCCCCAGAACTACCTGAACGAACCTTTCCAAGACAACTTAAAAAGCTCAAACAATATATCATAATAAAAGTGATCATTTTTCAAAAAAATCTATTTTAACAAATTGGGGTCTTTTTCAGAGTGACCGCCTTAACATTTTTAGTGCCAACTATTATAGTCGTTAAGTAAAAAGGTCAAGTGGTTCGACTGAAAGCAATTTCATCCTAAATTTAATTTTTACGTAAATTCGTTAAGGTACTTTGGATTTTTGCGTTTGTTCAAAAGCCGAAATTAACGAACCGCGAAAACACAGTGGAATCGTTTTGGACAGGTGCAAAACAAATTTTCCCACAACGTTATGGACGTAGAATGCATTCGATCATAAACTTACTTTGTTGAAATGTGTACAAAATATGTCATATATCACAGAGGCACCTATAGATACCGGGTGGGGATTTAGTGTGTAACCAGTTCATATCTCTGGTACTGCTTAAGATATCAAAATGAAATTTTACACGTATGTGGGGAACGACATGGAGCATTTCGTAAAATTATTTATGTAAATACAGGATGTTCACATTCTGAGTACCAGACCAAAGTTATATTTCTTTAAATGGAAACCCCACAAGTATTTGCGTGATTTCGATTCCCCATAAAATTTCATGAAAATTGATATACTACATGATGTGGTTTTGAATAAGAACTGTTAAGATATTGACATTTTTGTGACATTATGGTCCCAAATTTATGACGCTGCTGGCGTCTACTGACCAAAGCCACCTAATTATTTTTTTATTGAAAGGGGTTTACACATTGCTGTATTTGTGAAATCTATACTTATAAATACTTTCACCATAATACTTAGGATTATTATACAAGGTGGCTAAGTTATGCAAAAGGGAATTTTTCTCAAAAATTTCAAATAGATTAGGTACCATGTATATTATTTGCACAACTGACAGTCAGTTAACTAAGCTTTTAATTTATGTAGATATTGCCAGGTCTACTACTGAGAGTTTCGGCAAATATTATACGATTGAACATCGAAATTTTTTAATTTCATTATTAGTTTATACTCTTTTTGGTGAATTCCCCCTATTCTGTTGCTCAAAACTCACAATAATGTTTATATTTTGTATTTGCAAATTGGTATCAATATAAAGACAATAAATCTTATTGTTTCTTGATGGTTATATTCTTAAATGTATGTCTTTTTACAGTCGGGTATAATGTTCAAACAAGGAATGCCATGGAAGAAAATATTATCTTTAAGAAATAATCTTGCTATGGGATTTTTTGTGTTAATGTAAACTTCATTTGCTAAATATTTCATAGAAACAAAATGCAGATCTTTTTTGGAGTTTTGGGTCACAAAATAGGGGAGATCGTCAGAAATAATGTAAAATACTAAGGAAACTCTACATTTTTATAATTCAAATTGTACATTCTGTCGAAACTTTTACTGGTAGACTTGACAATATCCACATGAATAAAAAGATGAGTAAAATGACCATCAATTGTACAATTAATATACATGGTGTTCCATTTGAAATTTTTGAGAAAAATTCTGTTTTGCATAACTGAACCATCCTGTATTATCTCAAGTATTATGATAAAATCATTTATAGATTTCAAAAATACAGCAGTGTGTGATCCTATTTCAATAAAGAAACTTTAGGTGGATTTGGTTAGTATGCGTCAGTAGCGTCATAAATTTGGGTCCATAATGGAATAAAAATGTCAATATCTTAACATTCCTTAGTCAAAACCACATCATGTAGTATATCAATTTTCATGGAATTTTATGGGGAATCCATATTATACAATGACACGTAGGGTTTCCATTTAAAGAAATAGAACTTTGGTCTGGTACTTAGAATGTGATCATCCTGTATATACCTACCTAAATAATTTTGGGAAATTCTCCATGTCGTTCAACACATTCGTGCAAAATTTCATTTTGATATCTTAAATAGTTACAGAGATATGAGCCGATTACACACTAAATCCCCATCCGGTATATTTTAATATTTTCAGTGAGGAATCTTGTTATTCTACTACAACAGCTCTCTGCAGTTTAACGTTGGAAAACCATCAGTTATAAAATCTTAATTACTCATATATGAAATGTGTAAGTACATACAGTGCTTTCGTAAAGTTGTAAAGTCTATTAAAAGTGTACAAATATATTTTGAAAAAATCGCTCGGGCATGTCAAAAGGTTCTTATTGAATGCCATTTCTCGGCTATTTTTGATTTTCCTTTTGGCAAGTTTTCACAAACCTATGACGTCATCAATATATGAATGAGCACATTTTTTACATAAAAAATATAGCAAATATCGATGGCATGTGGAAATTTGTAAGAAATGCTATCTTCAAACTGAAATACCAATTTACTATAGAAAAGAAGGATTTTCAAGAACAGAATAATTAAGTGTCCAAATTCCGTTTCATTCGCATTAACATTTTTTAATCTTTTGAAATTTATTGGATTATTGAAACAAATGCACTAGGAGCAATAAAACATTAATTAGGTAGCGTGATTGTTGAGTAAAACACGAGGTAAAACATAATTACTTCGAACTTGTGAATTTTCACTACCGCTAAATAATCGTTAAATTTTTTTATGGCAGCGACGTTCTGGGTTATAGTTTATTTTTTCTTAAATTAAAAGTGTTGTAATTGTATGTTTGTGCTGGTACTTTATTTGTTAATGAGTAAAGTAAACGAATTAAAAGGCGTAAATAGAGGCAGTAAATGGAAGTAATTTCCAGTTTATTTTCTAGTCATAAACATTCAAGAAATACGTAATTTCAGAAAATTGTTCAAGACGTTCAAGTAACGACAGAGATGAATAAATATTAATATGATCTGACTACAGTATTATATGCCTTCGTGAATGGTATTAGTGGGTCCCATACGCATTTTATAAGACAGTAGGGTGATATATGTTGGTTACCGAAAATTGGTACAATAAATTATTCAATACACACATGTTGTAACGATGAGATCTGCAAAGTGTGTTTGTACCTGACCAAGAAAGATAAGTCGTTCGTCGGCTTGGAGAAATTTCTATGTTATAAATCTATTTTCATTTACTATTTTTACTCAACGTTCTGTTTGTATAGTCAGACAAGCAGTACACAATTACGTCCAAATGCCTAGAAACTTTGCAGGACAAAGATCAGTTGGTCAACGCATCAGATCTTATATTGGAATACCACTATGGTTTGATTACAGGCATCCGCAATTGTAAATTTTTCGAGCTAAATATCAACTGAAAAATGTCCTTAATGCAAAATTCAGCTGCAATAATTTACAAACTATTTATCAGGCTCTCAGTTCGAAGACTGGTTGGACGCGTACCTCCATCCTGTTCAATCCTGAGCTAACCTACGCATTTCCCTAAAAGTAGAACATCCTACATCCCTAACTATTTGAGAGCAGTCGTCTAATCTACAGGCCTACCACTACCTCTTTTTATTCCTATCTCTGGCACTAGTATGTCACGAACTATTCCTTCGTGTCTTAGAAGGTGTCCTACCATCCTATCTCTCCTGTTAATACTTTGACCCTATACATTAATCCCTGATGCTGTTCTGTCCTTAACAATATTAATCGCATCTTCGATATACACTGCCGGACAAAAAAACGGGACACTTGTTTTTATATTTATTTTGAGGCCCTACAATATTTTTATGCAAATAATTAACGATTGCCCTACTAGTGGGGAAAAATAAACTTTTATAGCTGAATATTGCACCTTTTGTAAGCCTAACCAGTCAAATCAACATTTTGACTCTTCATGCATCTTTAGTGAAACATCAAAATCTTTTAACTTATTGGGGTGTTTTGTATTTTCTATTGTTTTTTTGGTGATATTTCATTTGTGAATGTTAACTTTTAACATTTTCCATACAATGCGCCCCGTAATTTGTTCACAAATTGTTGTTTTAAGTCACGATGGCCGAAGTGTGCGGTATATTGCTCAAGTGCTGAATATACCCCGTAACACAGTGCAAAATGCATTCTTGCGATTTCGTGAAACTCATGGGTTTGCAAGGAAGGTCGGATCTGGTCGTCTACGGACTACGAACAATCAAGATGACCGTTTTCTCCATGTAGCTGCACTGCGCGATCGAGCATTCCCATCACCTATTCTTCCTGGACGGTTAGCCGATGTTCGAGGAGTGGCAGTTTCAGCCAGAACAGTTCGAAGAAGGCTAAACGAATATGGTTTGCCTTCAAGAAACTCGGCCACGCGTCGCCTGTTGACCGTAGAACATCGCAGAGCACGACTTGTGTTTGCACGGCAATATGTAAATTGGGACGAACATCAATGGAGGAACGTGCTCTTCTCGGACGAGTCAAGATTTAGTGTTAGGTCACCAGATGGGTGTGGCGAAGACCAGCAGAGCGGTACATTCAATGTTACATATCTCCCAGGATCAGTTTCAATGGTGGTAGCATTATGGTGTGGGCCGGAATATCTTTGGGGGCTCACCCAGAATTGGTTTTCATTGAAAATGGAACAATGACTGCACACCGATACATTGTTGAGTGCCTGGAAACCCATGCAACACCATATATGCCATTTATAAGGACCAATTTTGTGTTTATGGATGACAACGCCCGCCCACACACAGCAAGAATTGTTATCGAGTACGGTGAAGAGGTTGGTTTTGGACGCCTCCCATGGCCAGCCAATTGTCCAGACCTGAATCCCATTGAACATCCGTGGGATCAGCTTGGGAAAAAGATTAAACGTCGCCAACCCCTACCAGAAACATTAAATGGCGCTTCAAGAAGAACGGGAATAGATACCCCAATACTCTATTGATAACTTCATTCAGAGTATGCCACAACGTTTAAGGGGGGTAATAAGAGTTCTTGGTGGTAACACCCATTACTAATTTGGTTCTACTAGTGTGCTTTTCCTGTTAATATTTTTTTTGCTTGTCTCTTTAAGTTCTTAAGTAACAGTTTATCTCTAAAAAATACGTATTTTTGTTAGGTTTTTGTTGACAAATCATTTTGTTTCTTGTTTTTTATTTATTGTTAAGATGAAAAGAATATAGTTAAATATAATTTCAAACCCTCAGTTGTTTTTTATTCACTAAATTAGTAATTCTGAGAGTGTCCCATTTTTCCTTTCCTTTTGGCAGAGCTACTATGATGTTCCTTTTGTAATCTTCTGGAATCTAATCTGTACAGCCAACTAGTTTAAATAAACGCTCTCGTACTTCTTGACCTGCACACTTTAAAATTTTTTCCCGCAATCCGTTTACACATGGTGCTTTATTGTTTTTAAACTTTCTAATGCTAGCTCAAACTCTTCCCTTATTATGGGACAACCTAGGTTATCCCTCTCTACACTCATTTCCTTTTCTCCTATAGTTCTTGTCCTGCATATAAGATTATTCCCAAATATTCCTATCACCTATCTGCCTTCTTCTCTCTTCCGATTAGGATGTTACCTGCCTCGTTTCTAATGCTCTTACTGCTAGATCCAATTTCTCTGAAATTTCTCCGAAATATTTTATACGCTTCTTCAGTTTTTCCTACTTTGAACTTATGTTCCACTTTTTAGTATTTGTTATCAATCTTTCGCTTACCTACATTTCCGATTAACTTCCCACTTGACCGCTTTATACCTTTGTTTCCCTCCTTCATCTAGTCTATTTTTATATTTTTGTCCCTCATCTATTAGAGTCACAATATACCTTGTTATCCAGGGGTTTCTACTTTCACTCTTTAGCTGCAGAACTTAAACCATTTTTTGTACTTCAATTCTGCCTCTATGTCCCTAACAGTATTTTCATCCGCGCCCTTCAGTACTTCATTCGTCTTTTTCTCGAACTTATTGCGCGAATCACATTCTCTTAGTTTCTCGAGGTCAAATATTTTCCTACCATTTCGTTTTTTCAAAATCTTAAATTAAAGATTAGCCTTCGTAACCACTATGTTATGATCACTATCTATATCTGCTCCTGGATAGCTTCTGCAGTCCCTAACTTGATTTCTAAATCTTTGCCTAACAAGAATGTAATCTATTTGATGTCTCCCGAAGCCCCCTGGGTATTTTCCATGATGTATAGCGCCTCCTAACGTGATGTTGAAATATAGTGTTCGCGACAGTTAGGTTATGTTTATTACAAAAATCTATCAGTCTAAATCCCCTGCCGTTCTTATTACCTAATCCAAAGGGATCTATTATTATATCTTCTCTCCCTGTACCTACAACTGCATTAAAGTATCCTGCAATTATTATTAAATTTTCATGCCTCTTCACAGACTCTAGCACATATTAGATATCGCTATAAACTGCCTCTACAGCCTCATCACTATAATTTAACTTGATAACTGGAAGACACTGCATCTAATTATTTAAATAGATCATACTTCCTATATAGTAACATAATGAAATAGCCTGACCTGACCTATCTACATAGTCACAAAAACAATAAGTAGTAAAATAAGTTAAGAGCCAAGTATCCGATCGCCAACATCAAGATTTTTTAGGGACGTAAGACGAGGTATGCTCCGAAGGCGGAGCCACGTTCAAAAACACGTGGCTTGGAAGCTCTTCCAGGGTCGCACTCTGGCTTCGCTCAGCATAGCTTTAATTTCAATTTGTATAGCAGCTTGTATAGGTCTGAATCTGGTTCGGTTTGACGTTTGAAGGGACTATGCAATTGGATTTTTGTCTGTACAGGATGTCTTATTTTCGTTGTGATTTGGGGGTTTCTCATAGAAGCAGCAGAGATAGAGCCTTGGGATTTTCGGCAAACATGAGCTATTTTCTTGAGTATAATATAATGCCGAAACCAGAATTTGGATAATTATCGTTTTTAGTTTTCGAGAAAAAAATATAATATTGATTTTTATCGATTTTCAAAAATTCTCTCCAATTCTTTTTGTGCTAAGCAGACTAAAACTGTTAAGATTGATTCCCATAGAACTTTTTCCAAGGAATTCAGTGGCGTACGTAGTCTTTTTCTAGGGAGCGTATTTTTTGAGTTATGACATAAAGTTCAATTTTTTAAATGGAAATCACAGCATTCTTTGGTCAAGTTCAAAAGGTCTTTTTTAAGCTATCAAAATGTACCTACCTATCTTATATTTTCTAAAGTTACAACTTAAAAAGTACCAAAATCGTTGCCGTTTTTTGAAATAACAATATAAAAGTATATATATATATTTTGATAGCTTAAAAAAAGACCTTTCGAACTAAACCAAAGCGTACCTACTATGATTTCCATTTTAAAAATTCAACTTTATGTCATAATTCAAAAAATACGCTCCCTAGAAAACAACTACATACGCTACTGAATTCCTTGGAAAAAGTTCTATAGTAGTCTGCTTAGTACAAAAAGAATTGGAGAGATAAAAATTAACATTATTTTCGAGAAAAACGGTATCCAAATTTTGGTTTCAGCTTTGTGTTTGTGTAATTTTGATTAAAAAATTAATGCGCGAACGTAGGAAAGGGGGGGTTGTAATACCCACTGACCCCCAACTTTTCTCTGCGCACGTGTATGGTTCAAAGGTATTATTATTTGATACCAAGCGTTCATTTCTTTTATTTTTTCCCTCTTGTAAAATTTTGATTTAGGGCTTGGTTTACGAGATGTTGCAACTCATTTGACTATGTGTGTTGTTAATCCACTCGCTGTTTAAGTCTCCCTAAGCTCGAGAAAAATGTCCTTGGATGCACATATTCCTGCATAACGTCTAAGCTTCAGAAAAATGCCCTTGGATTCGGTCATATTCCTGCATAACATCTAACAGCAAATAGCATTGGAAAGAAAGACGGGTAGGTGTTAAGTTGCCAAAATAATTATTAATAAAAGAGGTACCATCCAAGGGCATTTTTTTGAAGCTTGGATGTCATGCAGGAACCATAGGAACCATAGACGTGCGCAGGAAAAAGTTTGGGGGTCAATGGGTATTACAACCCCACTTTCCTCCGTTCGCGCATCGATTTTTTTGATAAAAGTTACACAAACATTTTATCGGTATATGAGAAAATGTTGTACAAAATTTCAACGAAATATCTTAAAAAGCAAAGGAGTTATTCATAAAAATAGTTTTTTAAATTTTAACTTTAACACCCTGTATCTTGAAAGAAAGAAGCCTAAATGAAAAATGGCATAAGGAAAGTCCCATTATTTTCGGTCAGATAACCTGTGGTTAACGGCTTGACCTACTTTTTTGTAACACCCTGTACTTATATGCTACGGGCATAGTGGGAAAGTAGGACAATGCTGACGGTGCCCGGGCAATGCAAACAATGACCGTTCATGCTGTCCGGTCAGGTCTTGTAAGGTCAGGTCACGTTGCCCAGGCGCTAATATCGCCCGATTCGTCACTATGCCCGTAACATATACAGGGTGATTTATACCAGGGGGCGAAAAATTAAAATTAAGGTTCAGGGCCACAAATTAAGTAAAAAATGTCATATGAAGGTGTGTCCGGAAATGATTCGTTTAAAATTTATGCTCGTCCAAACATGATAGACTCCATGTTTGGACGAGCATAAATTAGGTTGAAACGATAAGGGATGATTAAAAATATCTCTTTGAAGCTTCCCG
The DNA here is from genome assembly GCA_963966045.1 of Xestobium rufovillosum. Lineage (NCBI taxonomy): Eukaryota > Metazoa > Arthropoda > Insecta > Coleoptera > Ptinidae > Xestobium > Xestobium rufovillosum. Next base: position 19,951,351 of record OZ014504.1, read on the forward strand.
ATTAGTATAATAGGTGTACCAAAATTCATTTTTATGTCTTTCTCAAAAGTTGAGAAAAAATTAGAAACCTAATTTAATAGCCTCCATCTTTGGACGAGCATAACTTTTATACGAAGTATTTCCGGACATACTTTCATATGACATTTTTTTACTTCATTTGTGGCTCTGAACCCTAATTTTAATTTTTCGCCCCCCGGTATAAATCACCCTGTATATGTATCATAAAGCGAAAGAATATTTCAAGAACTGAGAATTCCGTATTTGCCAGAAACTCCGGACGGTCTTATGAGAGATCAAGGTGTTGTTGAAGTTTATGCCCAAAGTTCTTGTAATCTAACCCCGGAAGAAGGTATCGAGAAAAGGAAAATCATATTTTGGAATCGAAACGGGAAGATAAATAAGAATCACAATTACTTTCACCAAATTCAGGGACAAATGCAAATTACAAAAAGAGGGTATTGTATCTTTACAGTCTGGACACCCAAAGGCATAAAATATGAAACGGCGATGAGAGACAATGAATTTTGGAAAATTAAAATGAAAATGGAAAATCAACTTACAGTTACATTACCTAAATACTTGTTATTTATGAGGATCATTCCATTATAACCCGGAATTACTATATTGCAGATAAATTACTGGCAATCTTGAAAATATTTGCTCAGGTCTACTTTTGGATCAATTTACAAATAAATTATAATAAAATCCCCGCTCATGTCAGAACAACCCTCGTATCGGAAAAAATTTACTGGGTTTTCATTCAGAGATTTTAAGTTGTTATTTGGTTATAAAGAGAACATTATTTAAGGTGAAATTTGAATTATTTTATATCTTGCTATATGTTCATTACTTTCAATAACAAACGTTGTTTCGTCCCCGCATCCTCGTCCTTATTACGTCCCTGTATTTTTACCCAACCATCCCTTACTTTATTACCCCGTGCGAAATGAACGTCCGAGAGTGGTGAGTGGAACACTGAGATACAGACCATCAGAACAAGAACATCTCGTCAAACCGTTGGTCGAGCAAGTGATAATTAAACAGTTTTCGTTTATTTTCTTTAAAACATTAATGTGACATAAAAGTTAGTGTGCATTCGTCTTCGTCTTCGTCCGTCATCGTCATCGTCATTCTCGTAATCGTCCGAAACGAGATACAAAGTAAGTGAAACCTTTTAACCCTTTCCTTTATTTTACATATTATATTTTTCGTCTCATTTTCTTCGCATCCACCGCAGAAACATTGGTCCTTCGAGCCGGATCTTTCCGTTCTATGGAAATTTACATTTTCCGCAAATTTTAAACAATTACTTCATTAAACAAAATTAAATTTGTTACGTACTTTTATCACAATTTATTCTTTATTGCTTGGGTCTTTGACATACCTACCTCATAATTATTAATTTTCCGTAAAAGTTCTAACATCAATCATTGCATAAATAATATTATTATAATATTATTACTGATTTTCAGTTAATGCATTTAAAAACCAATGCAAAGTGAAATATCTTGCATTGAAAGCAGGTAGTTTTTCAAGCATTTAGGGATAACTTTATTCTGATCAAAACAGCCCAGACCTAAATTTAACTACAAACAGATGTATTTTTGGATGTTCGAATTCTCTTATTGTCTGTTGTAACAACTTTTATGGACCAGTGCAATTTACTTTTAAACGCTTGCAATATTTCAAGGACCATAGGTCTGTTCTATTTTTAGAAACTACAGGGCCGTGGTTAACAATTCATTCTTTTTTATTTTATTTTATTTTTTTTTATATTCTAATTTTTGTTTGTTACGGAAGTCGCCATGGTTTATTCTACTGAAAGAGCACTTGCTGTGGCAAAATTAACACTTGCCCGATTCAGACCCATTCTTACTCTGGCTAAACAGGTTAAAGAGGACTTAGAATTGTATTTTGAATTCAATTCAGGGTTCGTGAAAGCGTCTGAACTTTACCAAGAATTCCAAGTAATCAGTCGGGAAACGTTAATCGACGAGTCTTCCGAATCATGGCAGCAATTTTGTGATCATATAATTTTTATTGATGAGACTTTTCGCAAGATTGAGGCTGTGCATTCATTGCTTGCAAGTCAGCAAAAAACAAGTAACACGTCGCGTCCATCCTCTAGAGCTAGTTCACCTGGAACTAGAGGTCGTCTACATAACTCGCTCCTTTCATCTAGATCCGTTTCTCCCGTTTCTGATGCTTCAGTTGCCACTCATCGTCTGCCATCCTCATCCTCTAATATCAAGTTGCCGCGAATTAATCTTCCTTCCTTCGACGGCTCCTTGAGGGATTGGCCATCATTCTATGACCTTTTCAATACGTTGATTCATCACAACGGTTCTTTATCTCAGATTGAAAAATTTCAATATTTGATTACCACTCTTTCGAAAGATCCCTTATCCCTCGTCAAGCATTTACCACTCACTTCGAATAACTACTCTATTGCTTACCAAGCGTTAATTGATCGCTATCAGAACGATCGCGTGTTGGCAACGTATTATTGGAAGTCAATATTCGATGCGCCCAAAGTAACATCTGACTCGGCACAATCTCTTCGTCAACTCCTTAATACCTTCACTGAAAATATCACCGCTCTGGAGCAATTTCACACGGTAGACTTTTGGAATTTTACGCTGCTGAATAGCTTTATCCAGAAGCTGGATGCTGCCACGCGTAAGAGATTTGAGTTACAATTTTCACAAATCCCTTTCCCTTCGTTTGAAGACCTGAAACGTTTCATTGAAAATCATTGTCGCGCATTGGAAGCTAGTGGCCTTGCATCTACTTCTGTATCTAAACCAGTACCAGTTCAGAACATCAAAACTGGACCTCCTTCGAAACCTCAGTTTTATCGTAGGCCTCAAAATTTGTTAGTTCCATCTTCATCATCTTCTAACACTTCTTGTGCGCATTGCAATAGTTTTTCGCATCCGATTTTAGATTGTCCTTCTTTCTTGGGACTGACACCATTCGATCGGCATCTGGCTGTCCGATCAAATAAGTTGTGCCATAATTGCTTGTCATCTTCTCATTCTTTAAGATCCTGCAAATCGTCAACCACTTGCCGCCATTGTGGAAATAGTCATCACACCCTTTTGCATTTCCCAAAAGATATGGGGGAAAGTGCTCCCTCTTCGTCACAAGCGTCCCAATCATCCATTACTTCTAAGAAGCAGGAAAAGACATTAGCGTCCTCCTCAAATGTGGTTACACTAAATTCAACGGAGACACGTTCTTCCACATCTACGTCTACTTCAAATACCGTCGTGCTTTCCACGGTTGTTCTTGAAGTCAGAGACCGTTGGGGTAACTTCCAATCGGTAAGGGCTCTTCTGGATTCAGGGAGTCAATCGTCCTTCATAACCGAACGTTGTAGAAGGCGTCTTGGTTTGCCTTCCGACAGTTCTGCTTCCTCGATCTCGTGCCTGGGACATTCTATTGTTAATTCGTCGCGTGGAAATACCAGTTGCCAAATTCGTCCGGTAGGATCGTTGCATAACACTTTCAATGTATCTTCCATTATTCTTCCATCCATTTGCCATGATCTTCCAGCGTCACCTCTATCGCACTCATCAGCCTTCGACCATCTGGCACTAGCTGATCCCAAATGGTATCAGCCTGCCCCCATAGATTTGCTTCTTGGCTGTGACGTCTTCGCTCGAACAATCTTGGGAGGTTTCATCGCAGGAGAGGCTGGTCATCCCGTGGCACTCGAGACTACCTTTGGTTGGATTTTGCTAGGTAGTATTTCAGCTGCCAAGTCACCATCCCTTCATTCGTTTTTCGTTTCATCTGACCCTTGTCTTGAAAACACATTAAGAGCCTTTTGGGCACTCGAGGAGGTGCCATCTGTGACTGCTATGTCTGAGGAGGATCAGCAGGCAGAAGAATCATTCGTCGGCACACACTTTCGTGAGTCTTCAGGTCGTTTTGGCGTCACACTTCCCTTTAAAGACCCAACATCGCTACCGTCTTTCTCAGATTCTCTTCGGATAGCTGATCGTCGTCTTCGTTCGTTGGAACGTCGTCTTTCCAATCAACCGCACACCAGGACGCTCTATTGTGAATTCATGGCCGAATATCTTGCCTCTCCTCCCATCAACACCAGCCGACACTTCTTGCTACTTTATACCTCATCATTGCGTTTTCAAGGGTGAGGGTACTTTATCGAGAATACGTGTAGTTTTTGACGCTTCCGCCAAGGCTTCGAACAAGTTTTCTCTTAATGACACCTTGTTGGCCGGGTCTAAGCTGCAAAATGACATTGTCGCGGCGCTACTTCGTTTTCGCTTACCGATCTTTGCGTTCACCGCAGATATCCGTGCTATGTTCCGTCAGATCAATGTTATTGAGTCCCATCGTCGCTATCAACTCATCCGCTGGCGTCCTTCTCTTCAGGAAGAGGTGAAAACTTACCAGCTCAATACCGTTAGTTTTGGTATTGCAAGTTCGCCGTACTTGGCTATCCGTTGTCTAAATCAGTTAGCTCAAGAAGGGAGTCTTGACTTCCCCCTCGCTGCACAAGCTATCAAGAACAATTTATACGTAGATGATTTTGCTTGTGGGACTGATGACGTCATCACTGCTGTAGAGCTACGTAATCAGCTTATCTCCTTGCTCGAGAAGGGTTGCTTTGAGCTTCGCAAATGGTCGGCTAGTACTCCAGCTCTTCTGGAACAGTTGCCTCCTGAGCATTGTCAAATGCAACCATACACATTTGATAATGGCACAGACACGGTATTAAAAATTTTAGGCTTACAGTGGCAATCCATCAGCGATTCCTTTACATTTAGCGTTAAACCACTGAACCGTCCTTGTACCAAACGTACTATTTTGTCGGATACTGCAAGGATATATGATCCCTTGGGGTTTCTCGCACCCCTTACATTCTTTGCTAAGCGTCTCATTCAGCATTTGTGGTCATTAGGGTTAGACTGGGATGCGGAACCGCCTCAGATGGTCATCACTCGATGGCAGCAATTTACTTCGTCTCTTCCTTCTATTGCCGAGTTGCAGATTCCGCGCTGTGTAAAACCTCAACTCTTCTCATCTTGTCCACTCCACGCATTTTGTGACGCATCTGAGGCCGGCTACGCTAGTGTTCTATATTTACGTTTCAATTCGGAGGAGCAGGTACACGTCTCGCTTCTTATGGCAAAGTCGAAAGTTGCTCCATTGAAGCGTCTCTCTATCCCCCGCCTGGAGTTGTGTTCGGCCGTTCTTTTGACTAAAATTGTCTCATTTGTCGTTGACACCTGTTCGGAGACCTTGAACATAGACCAGGTTTTCGCTTGGAGTGACTCTACTGACGCCTTGGCATGGATTCGTTCTTCCCCACATCGTTGGAAGACTTTCGTGGCTAACCGGGTGTCTTACATACAAGATAGGGTACCACCGTCTTGCTGGCGTCACGTTAGATCTAAGGACAATCCCGCGGATCCCGCTTCACGTGGGTTGCTTCCAGAGGAACTGATTTCAAGTTCCCTATGGTGGGCGGGTCCCCAATGGCTGACGCAAGTTCCGGAGTGTTGGCCGTCTGATTCATCGTCATCCTTCTTGCCTCATTCTGGAACTGAAATTGAAAGCAGGACCATCACATTAGTTGCGCAACGTGCTGAATGTGCTATAGAGGTACTTTTAGCGCGCTTCTCTTCTTTGCGCAAAATTCAAGGTATTGTGGCTCGTTGCTTACGTTTTATTAGAAATATTCGCAGTCAAGAAGACAACACTTCTGGTACTTTAAAGGAGTTTGAGTTGCATCAAGCGCTATTGTGCATGGTAAAGTCCGTGCAATCTCAAACCTTTCGTCAAGAAATTCATGACATTCGAAACGGCCAAACTAGTAGCAAACCTTTTCAGAGACTGTCTCCCTTCCTCGACGATGCTGGTATCCTACGTGTTGGTGGGCGTTTGGTTCACTCTTCCTTACCGTACGAAACCAAGCATCCAGCGCTTCTGCCCCGTAACCATAGTCTAACGGAACTTCTTATACGCCAGATTCACAATAGCCATTTACATCCTGGCATCAACTCAATGGTATATTTGCTACAGCAGAATTTCTGGATTTTATCATGCCGCAGAGCCGTCCGTCATTATTTGTCTCACTGCTACCGTTGTTTTCGTGCACGTCCTAAGCCGGTAGTCCCAATAATGGGCAACCTTCCTTCCTTGCGGGTTAATGAAATTAAACCCTTTAGCTGTGTGGGAGTTGATTATGGAGGACCTTTTCCGATACTACTTTCACGACGTAGGGGTGCCCGTACCCAAAAGGCCTATTTGTGCCTCTTTGTTTGTTTCGCTACTAAGGCGCTTCATGTTGAAGTAGCTTCGGACCTATCGAGTGAGACTTTCCTCGCCGCATTACGTCGTTTCGTCGCTCGACGCGGTCGGTGTTCTCGGATCTTCAGCGACTGCGGCACTAATTTCGTTGGAGCCGATCGTATGTTGAAAGACTACATGCAAGCCGCAGTTGAGAGCGAGTCCATAGAATGGAACTTCAACCCGCCATCCTCACCGCATTTTGGTGGATTGTGGGAGAGCGGTATAAAATCCGTCAAGACCCACATTTCCCGCGTCGTTGGAAATCAAATCCTGACATATGAGGAGCTGTATACCCTAGTAGTCCAAATTGAGGCGTTGTTAAATTCTCGTCCGTTATGCAGCGTCAGCAGCGATCCAAATGACCTCTCAGCGCTAACCCCCGGCCATTTCTTAACCCTCGAACCTCTTACGGCTCCTCCAGATCCGGATCTGTCTTCCCTAAAACTTTCACGTCTGTCACGTTGGCAATTGGTGCAACGTCTGCATCATGATTTTTGGCAAAGGTGGAAGAACGAGTACCTCCACACCCTATACCAACGTGGTAAATGGAGCAAATCGCGTGCCTTAGATGCGATTGATGTTGGAACTTTGGTCGTGATAAAAGACGAGCTAGCGCCTCCCTTGCAGTGGAAATTGGGTAGAATTGCTCAATTACATCCTGGAAGAGATAATATCTCCCGAGTAGCCACTGTTAAAACTTCAACTGGTCTTTTTAAACGACCATTAGTGAAGCTATGCCCATTGCCTTCGCAATAAATTATAAATTGTTTGTTTTCTTTTGTTACTTTTAATCTTTTTTTTTTACATGCAATAATTATATTAGCTATCTACATATATTGTTTTTAGTTTTTATTTTTTTTCGTCTTTTGTCGTCATTGATTTTTTTTAATTTTGGAAAATTACCCTTGAGGTAATTTTGGTGGGCGGAATGTTTCGTCCCCGCATCCTCGTCCTTATTACGTCCCTGTATTTTTACCCAACCATCCCTTACTTTATTACCCCGTGCGAAATGAACGTCCGAGAGTGGTGAGTGGAACACTGAGATACAGACCATCAGAACAAGAACATCTCGTCAAACCGTTGGTCGAGCAAGTGATAATTAAACAGTTTTCGTTTCTTTTCTTTAAAACATTAATGTGACATAAAAGTTAGTGTGCATTCGTCTTCGTCTTCGTCCGTCATCGTCATCGTCATTCTCGTAATCGTCCGAAACGAGATACAAAGTAAGTGAAACCTTTTAACCCTTTCCTTTATTTTACATATTATATTTTTCCTCTCATTTTCTTCGCATCTACCGCAGAAACAAACGTGTTCAAATTGTGTAAATTTACTTTCAGATAAAATCGACTCTAAATTGAACAAAATTATAATAAAAATGTGGGATATGGCAGAGCGCTGCAATTAAGCACAAATACATTAATTCGCAAGACCAAAATTCTATGTTCGCCTATATGCGATTAAATTATGTAATGTATGGCGATACAATTATTGAAGTGGGCCCCATACAAAAATCACTGAGTTCGTACTAGCGGTTTACCACGTGTTGCGCGATGAACAAGCAGAGGGCGTTACAACGCAGGGCATTAAATCGCGTTTGCAAGGGCAGCTCTCTTTACAAATTACTTCCTTATTTATGAACCGATTTTGAAATTGTTTGTTTTATTTGAAATAAAAAGCTTGTGGAAATCGGCCTCTCATCTCGGATTTTTAAAAGAGTAATTTTTTAGTAAGTTATAAGTACACAAAATTAGGGTATATTTGGAGCCGAAAAAGACAAACTTCTATTATTTTTTTTTAGAAATCGCCGATGAGACGACTCTTAAGAAATGTTTTCTGTATATGCTTGCAAAATTAAAAAGCAAAATATTAATAAATAACCGTACAGTTTGTAAAGGCGGGAACGTCTGAATCGCTCGAAAATGCAGCAGGGAGACTTGGCTCTTAACTGAAAGAAGAATGGATTTAATTTCTCACGCAAGAGGAACTACTATACCGCGAGGCGCTTCATATTTAGTTCTTGTAGACTGAGAAATAGTTCTCGTTATTTGATTGTATGATTTTATTGATTTTATGACCTGACCGCAGTGCACTGACAAAGGAGTTAAATAATTACTTCACGCAAATAGTTTCCAGATCGCGTCAGCGCCAGTGCACCTATTAAATGGTAACTTTTGATTCTAAGTAGTCACAAATAATGTCCGACTCGTAATCACTTGAGAACGACGAATCATTGGACGCACACAGCATGATCTAAAATTGTCATAGTTTGAACACGGTGCCTATATTGACACAAATTCCGGTACTTGTGTCGATTAATTTCGGGCAAAACATACTTGTGGTCACTAACAGGCACTCTCATACCTATATCTAATTGATAACTCTTTCCAAAATTAAACAATAATTTAGTATTTTCTAAAGGAGGGAACTGAGGATTGTTTTCAATTAATAGCGTAGTTTGTTCCAATTTGTGCTTGATAATTATCCTGTACTAAAATCATGTTAAAAGAGTAAATTGATGATTTTCAAGATGGGCGGCCCTCAACACCACCAAAACTGTACGAACAAGCATCAAAAGTTACATTAAGTCTTCTACCTGAGCGTTCACAAGTAAAATATGAAAGTGTACATGACGACTTTATGAAGTGGAGAACACAGAATAAAACGACTTCTTATTTGGAAAGTATTGTGCTCGTATATAATAATAATAATAATAATAATAATAATAAGTTTATTTTTGCATTAACATACGTATAAAAATATAAAAGATACACATTAATATTAAGTAATATTATAATGCAAAAAAAGGAGCTGAAAACAATTAGAATTGATCTAGTTCAGCCCCTGATCTACTACTAATCTACTACATCTTAAGTATAAGAACAAGAGGAAAAAAACAACAATCGCCAACAAACAATCTCAACAAAACACCAACTTAAATTATGCACAAATCAGACTCTGCATCACTTCTTTGTGGAGACACACACGAAGAGACAGCTAGTTAATAATTACATCAACTCTACGGAACACACGATGCAGACGACAGTAAAACTGGTTCACAAACTCAACAATAATTTCTTTATATTTGTCTTAAATTTGGAAGGACTCAGACACTTCAATGAGGGGGATATACCATTGTACAGAATATAAATATTATAAGTAAAACACCTCTGAAAGAGAGCAGTTCTATGAGGTGGCGGTGATATGAGTCCTTTGAATCGAAGATTCAAAGTATGAACATCTGTCCTATATTTTATTTTGTTAGTCAGATACTGCGGGCGATCACCAATTATTATATTATGGAAAAGTACCAGCGAATGAAACTTACGCCTGTCACGCATGTTTAACCAGCCTGCATCCTTCAACCGATAACTGACTGGATCAAACTTTCGGACACCAAATGCAAACCTTAGGCAAGACTTCTGAACCTTTTCTATCCTCCTCGCATCTGTCTCATCAAGACATGGTCCATACAATGTGTCACCGTAATTAAAATGACTCAAAACCAAAGCCTCGGACAGCATCAACTTCTGCGATTGTGAAAGTAAATGTCTTTGTGGATACAGCAGTTTGAGGGACGCGTATGCTCTCTGGAGGCAGCTACCAATGTGATGTCTGAACCTCAGGTCCGTATCAATCCACAGCCCCAAGTTCTTAGATTTTGTTACTGGGACTAGACAAATGTCGTCGATTTTAGTATTCCAATTATCTTTTACATATTCTCTTCCCCTACCGAAAATCATAACTGACGACTTCGCTGGATTAACTTGAAGGGCATGACTCCACGAATACTCAATCAGACTTTTCAAGTCACTGTCTATGCGATATTTTGCATCTATCCAATCGTCATGAAAAAATGAATAGTACAGCTGCGTGTCATCCGCGTATAAATGAGACTTGCAATACTTCAAACAAGATGTAATGTTGCTAGTGTACAGACTAAACAGTAATGGCCCAAGAATAGAACCCTGTGGTATCCCACAAGGAATACTTTTTTTATGAGACTGGCCGGTCTCTGTTTCTACAAATTGAAATCTATTACCAAGATAATCGGAAATAAGTAGAGCCGCCTCATTCGCAAAGCCCACATAGTTAAGTATTGCCAGTAATATTTGATGGTTAACTGTATCAAATGCTTTTGTATAATCCAGCAATACAAGAACAGTACACTTCCCCTCATCTGTAGCCCTAATAATGTCGTCTACTATGTTAAGCATTGCTGTAGTACAGCTGAAACCAGGCCTAAATCCCGATTGGATTGGCGGTAAAATATTATTGTTCTCTACATACTGTCTAATTTGTTTACATAAGATTTTTTCCAGAACTTTCGAAAGGCACGGTAATATGCTAATGGGACGCACATCACTCAAACTCGCTATATCAGACTTCTTAGGCAAAGGAACAACTCGCGAAACCTTCCAATTAACGGGGAAGCGACTATCCAAAATACATGAATTAATGATATTAGTCAAATACGGTAAAATTCTCGGGCAACACAACAAGATCATGTCAATAGTTATTAAATCGTGTCCGGCAGCTGAAGTTTTAATCTCTAGTATACTTTGACTTACCTCGTCCACTGTTACCGTTTGAAATCCAAACAACTCAAAAAAATCCTGTTTTCGGTTTTGTCCATAATAATGTAAAAGATCCTGATCAATCAATACTCCACCAGAAGATATTTGTAAGAAATAATCATTTATTACATTCGGGTTATCTAGAAAACCTGGCAAAGCATTCGCGGGTTTTCTACTATGTACATTCAAATCATTCAACCTTTTCCACAATAACTTAGGATTACTTCTGCTGGCGTTCGTGCAAAACTCTAAGTAACACTTTTTCTCATTTTTAATAGCTATATTGGTTTGATTTCTTAATTGTTTGAAGTATTCCCAGTCATTTCGATTATGTGTTCGCTTATACTTGCTAAAAGCCCTATCCTTAAGTTGAATCATAAATTTTAAAGTATCTGTCAACCAACCAGGCTTGGAGTTTCTAATTAAAATCCTTTTAATAGGTGCGATAGTGTCAAAGATATTTATGAGTAAATCAGTTAAATATTCGACTTTACTGTTTATATCAGGAGCATAAATGATATTAACGAAAGTAGCATTATCTAAAATGTCATTCAACAGGCTCTTATTTAAATATTTCAAATTTCTTGTAGAAACGTATCTGGGTATCGACTTATTATAATTATTATTATCCATTATGCAAGAAACTAGGAAATGATCACTAATATTCGAAACATCCTTTATGTCTGTACCAAAATCAGTAACATCCTTTGGTATCAATATTACATCCAGCAAAGTTGACGATATTGAGGAATTATCGAAGAAATGCAAGGCACCGACATTATGGTCCCAATACTCCACGCTGAGAAGTGTCTTAAGTAACAAAGAAAACATTGACATTTAAAAAAATTCAAGAGTAAAAGAATTTTTGAAGAGAAAATCAGAGAAATAGGTATACACCAAAAAAGTCTAAAATCTTGACACCAGAACATTTCAGTGAATTTTTAAAGCGTACTCCCGTTGAGATTTATTTATTAATAAATTAATTTCACGGCTTTTATAAATTGACTGTTCCTACATTATATCGTTTATTGTAAAATGAAATGGCGATCGGAATAAGCCGGTCATGTCGCCGGGAAGAATAATTGAGGAAATTAAAAGTAGATACGATATGGAAGATCCGAAATCGGCACTGTTAATAAGAATATCGGGTACAAAAAATAAAATTCCTAGAACATTTACAGTGACATTTATAAAATGTATGCTCAACTCAGGTCTTCTAGTATTACTGTAAGGCAGATTTTCCTAAATTATCAAAAAGGAAAATGTACCAAGCAAGTAGTGGGAATTAATAAACTTGGTAACATGATGGCTAAAGATATTGCTGCATAACTGAAATTGCCAAATACCGAAATGTAAGGCGGTAAGGCCATTGCTTTAGTGTTTAGACGATCGCCAGCAACAATTTTGGTAAATGCAAGTGCAGATCTACTTACTTTAAAGCGTCATGGAGGATGGCAATCCAACAATGTCGCTGAAGGTTATATTGATGACTCAATCACAAATAAGATTGAAATTGTCAATTAAATAGAGAAACCAATAATAATGACATGTGACAAAAATTCTAAAGTAAATTCGAAATAAGAATAGCCTTCCACAAATTTCTCTTCTACAGACGAGTCGACTAATATAATATCTAATATTACAGAGAACATGAAAGCACCGCAAATTCTTCTTCAAAATTGTACCAACATTACATCCAATTATAATTTTAATTAATTAACATACATAATATTAAAATATTGTTACTTTGTAGTAAACCTCTAATTATGTATTAAAAACTAAAATAAAATATATATGGGTACTTATGTTAGAAGTTTTTCAATATTGCATGTTTCGAATGTGCATGGAAAACCGTAGACCACTGGTTTCGTCCTTTTTGGGACTCATCAGTACAGTGCTTTGCCCTACACACCCGAACTATGCAATATTGCTTGCTGTATAAATATACTTACACGCTTGGTGTAAGTATTAGCAAGAGCTAATTATTTGCCGAATTATGGGGCGGTTATGAGTGGTACTGGACCGTTCGAACAACTACTCCTCGGGCAAATACCCCAAAATGTGTTCTTAGGTGTTTTTTTGTTCACAAACATATTGCAGTCGTAGAAAAAGGCCAACGAGTTATGAACCTCTTAGGTTTTTGACCTGACCACTAGCATAAAATAAAACATTAGTTTAGATGAGAATCCCTCATATTAAACTAAAAAGTATACAAATTTTTCTGCATCTATAACGAGCAAACTGGAAATGGGAAAATCTATTGTATTAAACATGGGTCAAGTAGTATAGGTATAATTAGGCCTTTCAGAGTACTTTGCTGGTTCAATGCTGATATCGCATCTCTACAATAAACGAATAATATTTTTGTCCTACAAAATAGAAAACCGACTTCAATATACAATGAGAACATCATCAATGCAGTGGAAGTCAATTAAATACGCATTATTAAGGATAACTCAAAAACTACTGGTCAGATCTTGATCAAATTTATATGGGACCACATGAGAAGCACCAGCGATCAAAATCGGTTCTGAGGTAACACACATAAAAAAATACAGTGGAATTGAGAACCACCTCCTTTTTTGAAGTCGGTTAAAAAGTAGGGTTAGTCCGGGATAGTTGGCCATAGTTTCTAAAAAGATACTTAAAACTAACCATATTAAAGCCAAGTCTCTTTATAATTTTTTTACCGAATATTCAAACTTTAACTCAACATAAACTCCAAATAAACTTCAATTAAAATGAAATATTAAATTAAAAAAAACATATATCCAAAAGTGTACCTATGGCCATATCTCCCGAGTAGGCCGGGAGAGATGGCCATAGACTTACAATTCATTTTTTAAATTTTTATTTCCTTTCTTTTTGTCAGCAAGCCTTCCACACTTTTGACATAAATTATTATAAGTCGTACAGGTTCCATCAGCATGTTTGTTAAGTTTAAAACCATTTTTTCCTCTTGTAGAGCTGATACAGCAAATTGGAGGTTAGAATAAAAAACACACGTGGATGAATTATTCTATTTCGAAATTTTCCACTTAGTCGACATTTCGACGAGGATATTCGTCATTTTCAAGACGGTAGAAGAAGTAGAAGATTGATTTGGTTGCCAATCGAGAAGCATGGCTTGAGTTACTCCATTTTTAAATTTTTAAATGTAATTTCTTAAAAACCTAGGCTTTACCCCTTAATTTTTGATGTAAATCAATCTTCAGAAGCATCAGAATCATTCTGTCTAGAAAATGACGAATATCCTCGTCGAAACGTCGACTAAGTTCAAAATTTCGAAATAGAATAATTCACCCACGTGTGTTTTTTATTCTAACCTTCAATTTGCTGTATCAGCTCTACAAGAGGAAAAATTGTTTTAAAAGTTTTCTGCTCTATTTTCACCTAAAATAGTAAAGTAGGTTCTAAAAACGCATTTTGGTGCATGGCCATCTCTCCCTGAAAATAATGGGCCATCTATCCCGTTTTTACGGGAGAGATGGCCCACCCAAGTACGACACACAAAGTAACCTCAAATCGCAATTTGAGGTTAGAGTGTCTGTAAGATGTCCTAAACTTCATTAATAACAAGATTATTGAAAAAACGCTAAACAGTTAGATAAGCAAGCTCATGCTAAAAAGTTTTCCCTATGCAATTAACAATTAAAGCTATTTTCTTACCTTTCTTAATGTTTTGACGCACGAAACCACAACTGACGTAACCTACAACTTAAGTAGAACAAACTAATTGCACTCCTTTTGCCATCTAAACGTGGGTCGAGAAACTATTAGCTATGGCCATCTCTTCCCTATGGCCAACTATCCCGGACTTACCCTATACAAATTTCTCCACATCTAACGAGTCAAACTGGAAATGTGAAAATCTATTGTATTAATCCAAGATCACCTAGTATACCTATAATTAGGCCCTAATACATCTCCCTCATTCTTATGTTCTTATATAGGTACCTATAACTGATTTGTTATAATATTATGACTAGCAATTTAGTACCTAATTAAAAAACTTTTTTAGCCCTGCAACCACATTTGTAAACTTAGTATATGTAGAGCTGTGACTTCATTGCTGTAATAAACTATGTTTAATAAATAAGTCAACGAGGTATCGAAGAATTTATTGAAAGTACACAAATTAACCCTTTCGGATATTTTTAACTTTGGAACTATTTTATATTCAAGTGTAAGTTCTATTTCCATTTTGTATGTACCTGTAATAATTATTATTAAACCACTGCAAAATCTATAGACGTAACTACATTTGAAACAGCTTGGTTATTTTGATAGGTCATGTATAAAATGTGGCATCAAATTGAATAGAAAATTGATGGCATTAATTTGATACGACTCTTCGATGAGTAATGATAGTTTAAGTCGGTTTCATTTTCAATCAGTACATTATTTATTTAAACTTTGTATAGCATCGGCAATTGGAGTTTGAGTGAGCTACGCTCCTCTCGAACTCGTACATATAAGGACCTAATAAACGGCGATCTGACAATTGAATGCTTGGAATTCCAAAGTAAACTATGGTCAACGAGTTCAGGATTAGTATACCCAGGAATAATATTTAATTCTTCGAAGGTACTTTTCAATAAGAAACTAATGACGATGACTAGCACGCTGTTTCTCAGACCACCCAATCACAATATCACAACATTACCATTGTTGCCTCATAATAAATTACGTTAATTGTTGACAGTTAGCCGCTTCGAGGCGGCCATGATAACATCTTAATTGCGCGTTGCTTAACTTTCCGCGAGTGTTTTGTTTTAGCTAAAAAGCATTTTGTAAGAACACCAACTTCTCTTGCTTTCCTCCCATCAATATTTACGTTTATTATTCTACTGGCATTTAAAAATTGCAACCGTTAAAATACTGCAAAATAATAATTAAACTTCCATTATAGGTAGGTACCTACTAACTTTTTTACGCGACACAGCTTGAACTTTTGGTTTCGAATTTATTATTTAGGTTTTTAGGTAATAGCAAAAATAACTACTTAACATGAATATGGTAGGTTTATACCTACTTACTTTTACCTACCGAATGCACTCGACCACAGACGAAATTACCCCACAGACGGCTCCGGCGTCTACGCAGTAAATTTGTAGAAAACCATGGATAACAAAGGATGCTGTGAGTTTAATATTGTTAACTCTTTATTGTGTTCTAGCTATGAAGTGTATTTAATAGAAACCTGGCTTACTGAAAGTGTTGTAGAATCCAAAATTTTTTGCGATTAATATATTGTGTACCGAAGAGATCGTGGTACCACTGCAAGTTGAGATCGTGGTACCACTGCAAGTTTGAAGCCTAGTGGTGGATAGGAAGCTGTGTAGTGTGTAGTCTCATCATCATAAGGTTCTCAGTCCGAAGACTGGTTGGACGCGTACCTCCATTCTTTTCTATCCTGAGCTAACCTATGCATTTCCCTAAAAGTAGAACATCCTACATCCCTAACTATTTGAGAGCAGTAGTCTAATCTAGGCCTACCCCTACCTCTTTTTATTCCTATCTCTGACTCTAGTATGTCGCGAACTATTCCCTCGTGTCTTAGAAGGTGTCCTACCATCCTATCTCTCCTACTCTTTATTGTTTTCCATACCCTTCGCCTTTCCCCAACTCTTTCTAATACTTCCCTATTGCTAACCTTATCTATCCACGGTATCTTCATCATGCGTCTGTAACACCACAGTTCAAACGCTTCTACTCTTTTTCTATCCGCTTCTCCTATTGTCCAAGTTTCGCACCCGTATAATGCCGTACTCCATACATACGACTTTAAGAGTCTCTTCCTAGTCTCTATATTAACCGTTCTCGAACATAACAGTTGTTTCTTTTTGTTAAACGCAACTCGTCCCTGCACTATTCTTTGTTTTATATCTTTAGTGCTCCTACCGTCTTGGGTTATTTTACTTCCTAAGTAGCAGAAATCCGCGACCTCCTCTATCTTCTCATTTCCTATTTGTATTTCAATTTTAGTTCTATTTTCACTCCATCTACATACCAAAATTTTAGTTTTCTTTTTATTGATTTTCATGCCGTAGCCCTGTGTCAAAACTGCTTCCATTTCATTCAAAGCCGCTCCTAATTCTTCTTTGCTAGATGCTAACACTGCTATATCATCCGCAAATCTGAGCATGTTAATAGTTTGGCCCTGTACATTGATCCCTGAGGCTGTTCTTTCCTTAACAATATTAATCGCATCTTCGATATATAAGTTGAAAACTAGAGGTGACAATGCACATCCCTGTCTCACTCCCTTCCGGATATCTACTTCCCTTCGTTCCTGCTCACATTCTATAACTGCCTTTTGCTCTTTGTAGAGATTATGTATTATTCTTCTGTCCCTGTATTTCATCCCTACCTTTCTCAGCACTTCGAACATCTTCCCCCATTTTACGTTGTCGAAGGCTTTTTCTAAATCTACAAATCCTATATATACGCTCTTTCTCTTTTCTATCGTTTTTTCTATAATTACTCGTAAAGCTAGAATGGCCTCGCGCGTTCCTCTATTTCGTCTAAATCCGAACTGATCTTCTCCTAATATTTCTTCCGCCTTTTTCTCCATCCTTCTTTGCACAATTCTAGTTAAAATTTTTGATGCATGGGAAGTTAAACTGATAGTTCTAAAATTTTCGCATCTATCCGCGCCTTTCCTTTTTGGCAAAGCTACCATGATGTTCAGTTTGTAATCCTCTGGAATCTCGCCTGTCAGGTATATGCGACTAACTAATTTAAATAAACGATCTATTACCTCTTGACCTGCGCACTTTAAGATTTCTGCCTGCAAGCCATCTATACCTGGTGCTTTATTATTCCTTAAACTTTTTAGTGCTAGCTCCAACTCTTCTCTCATTATAGGACTCCCTAGGTTATTCCCTTCTACACTGCTTTCACTTTCTAATATATCTTGCACTTCCTGTCCCGCATATAAGTTTCCTAAATATTCTTTCCACCTATCTGCCTTCTCCCCGCTTTCGATTAGGATATCTCCTGCCTCATTCCTAATGCTTTTGGTACTAGATCCAATTTCTCTAAAATTTCTCCTAATTATTTTATATGCTTCATCAGTCTTTCCTATTTCGAACTTATTTTCCACTTCTTTGCACTTATCATCGATCCATTGCTCTTTCGCTTTCCTACATTTCCGAATAATTTCCCACTTGATCGCCTTATATCTTTGTTTCCCTATTTCATCTAACCTATTTTTATATTTGCGCCTTTCCTCTATTAGACTCACAATATGTTTTGTTATCCAGGGTTTCCTACTTTCATTCTGTTTATGACCCAAAATATCCCTAGCTGAGGAAACTAAACTGTTTTTAATGCAATTCCATTCTTCCTCTATGTCCCTAACAATATTTTCGCCCGCGCCCTTTAGTACTTCGTTTGTCTTTTTCTCGAACTTATCGCGCGTATCATCATCTTTTAGTTTCTCTGGGTCAAGATACCTTCTTCCGCTTCGTTTTTTCAAAATCTTAAATTTAAGATTGGCCTTCATAACGACTATATTGTGATCACTATCTATATCTGCTCCTGGATAACTTCTACAATCCCTAACTTGATTTCTAAATCTTTGCCTAACAAGAATGTAATCTATTTGATATCTCCCTAGGTCTCCTGGCATCTTCCACGTGTAGCGTCTCCTAACATGATGGTGAAATAGAGTGTTCGCGACCGTTAAGTTATGTTTATCGCAGAACTCTATCAGTCTCACTCCCCTATCGTTCCTATTGCCTAATCCAAAGGGACCAACTATTCCGCCCTCTCGCCCTGTGCCTACGACTGCATTGAAATCTCCTATAATTATTAAATTTTCGTGTCCTCTCACAAAATCTAGCACATGTTCAATATCACTATAAACTGCCTCTACGACCTCATCACTGTAGTTAGAAGTGGGCATATATACCTGTATTATTACTGTTTTTACAGGTTTCGAATCTAACCTAACCATAACTACCCTGTCACTTTGCTGTAAGAAATTTTCTACACTCTGCCCTACTTTTTTCCGCATAACAATTCCTACTCCCGAATTTCCTCCTACAGATCCTGTGTGTATTACTCTAAAATCTCCGCTCCAGAAGTCTCCGGCTTCTGGCCATCGCACTTCACTAATACCTACTACGTCTAATGCTAACCTATCCATCTCAATTTTCAAATTCTCTAACTTTCCTACTTGTTTCATGCTTCTAACATTCCACGCTCCGACTCGTGAGATGTTACACTTATCATTTCTGATGACTCCCCCCGAAGCAGTCCCCGCCCGGAGATCCGAATGTGGGACTATTTTACCTCCGGAATATTTTACTCCAGAAAGTGCCATCATCATAAATTCGAAGTACGCTGTACCAGGGATAGAATAATGTGGTGGTTTCCCGTTGCCTTCCACATCGCAGTAGTGTGTATCACAGTGCCATACTGACCCTCACGATCTCTGCCACTATGATTACTGAAAGAGCTGCTGCCCCCTTTCAGGGACTTGATTTAGTCTGGCTTCTCAAATAATACAGTGTGTAGTCTGCCGGATGAAAATTATAGAATAATTAAATTAAATAATAATGTTAAGCTTAATGTTCGCTGCGTTTATTTATTGCCCAATGACTATGTTACAATGAACAATTTTTTGTCTCAAAGTTTAATGACATTGCTATAAGTAGGGTTTCGCACAAGACCAAGAAAAGTCTTAATCTTGTCTTGTCTTGGTCTTGAAATCTAGACCAAGACCAAGACTAACATAAATGACCCAAGACCAATACCAAGACTTAGCCTCCAAGACCAAGAGTCTTGGAGCAAGAGTCTTGGGAAGTCTTGGTCTTGATATTTTAGAAAATGTTTGACAGTTATTTTTTAGTTTATTGAAAAATTAATTAAAATAACTGCAATTTTTCATAAAAATTAGAAATAATGCTTAAAATTCGTATACTCGTAATACCTACAAAATACTAACATCATCCTATCATTGATCATTGCGTTCGCACAACACGGAGAAGTGTTTCCCGCGAATCTCTATTTCGCACCTACGTCATGCGCGAGCGGTGACAAAATTGGGCTGCCTACCGAGCATACTATACAGTGTGATCATTTAAAAACGAGCCACCTCATTCGATTTCCTTTAAAATGAGATATCACAAGCGATATGATGCCATTTGAGATTTTCAAGTGAGGGTGACTGGGGACTACGGAGTAGGTTTTAGAGACATCAACTATACATCAAAATCTGTCCCCCTTGCGTCATAAATTTAGTGTATCGGCGTTTTTTCATAATTCTATTCGTCTCTTAGATATTTGAAGTGGCTCGTTTTTAAATGATCACACTGTATATCCTTATACTATAATCTGTATTAGAATAAATAAAATAAATTTTATGGGAAGTGAGAACATTTCAGATGTCGGAAAACTTTTTACAGCTTTCATTTTGGTTTTTAAATTAAGTTTATTATATTACATCTTAACACAAAATATGTACCAATTTTAGTAGAGCCATGAACTAAATACAAAAGTTGTATTCAGTCAACTGTACAACTTATTGAATCATTATATTCCGAACAAAAAATTATGAAATTATGCAAATATGAAATAGGACTTCTTATTTTTGAACTATCTCCCATTCAGGGGGGTGTTGAAACATTGAAATTCATAAATTTCTCGTACTCTCATAAAAACCAAACAAGACCAAGAAAAAACAATACCAAGACCAAGACTTATGTGGTTCTCGTCTTGGTCTTGGGGTTCAAGACCAAGACCGAGACCAACACGAGGATGCAAGACCAATACCAAGACTGGTGTAAGTCTCGTCTTGTCTTGGTCTTGCGAAACCCTAGCTATAAGAAATCCAAATTATAGAATTTTGCTCTGCAGAGATTTTATTTTTCCAAATATCCCCCCCCCCCCCCTAAATAATTTCACATGTATGCCTCGTATAACATTTCTGATTCCAGGTCTTTGATTGTTATAGATTGTATCAATTTTGCGAGTTTGCTACAATTTAATAACGTCCCTAACATATCGCACAACGACACAACGTTTTAGATTTAGTGATGAGCAATTCATGCGATGTACGTACGAGTAGATTGATCGTATACCGAATTCCTTCTCAAGAGTTTGGATAACCAGCGTCAAGTGGATAGCATATAATATAGGTACAGCTTTTAGTAAGCTTTTGATAAAATTGATTGATGTTAAGATGGGACTAATATTTCTGATAACGTTCGATTTTCATCTGGTGTTCCCCAGGGCTCGCATCTTGGTCCATTATTATTTAATATTTACATCAATGACATTGATGACTGTTTTAAGTACTCTCAATATCTTGATGTGTTTTGTGTATGCTGATGATTTAAAAATAAATCGTTATATAGCTTCCATTGGTGACTGCCTTGTTACAGGCAGCGGCGGCTCCTTAATAAGTGCGCTCGTGCGGGCGCACTGCCTACAAAAATATGATTTTAACCTTTTTTGATAAAAGGTTCAAACCTTATGATTATAAACTAATAAGTTTAAAACTTTTTGAATCTCTGCCGCAATATATATTAATTATTATGCGAGGTAATAAATAGTACGCGCTCTAAACATTCCGCGTCGTCTTTCAAAATGCCTACCACACACGCAACCAGTCGTCCGAGTACTGAGGTGTGGCACTCTAAGGCAAATGCACATTCGATGTGGGAGCGAGATCGGCGCGACTCGAGAAAATTTCGTCGTATGTGCTTTTAGGTGGAAGAATAAAGCTCGTCTGGAAGCGCTGTTTGAGCACACACTTACTATTGGGCAAAGCACGGGACGCGGGAGTTGGTACTTCTGCGGCAGTGTTTATTGTTTTTGTTTACCATATTTAGGTCTGAGATTGGCTCGTTGCTTTGCTTATAGCGTGAGTAATTAGCTGCATTATCGTGTTTATTTTTAAATATTGAAATTTTTCGGACTCCACAATAGTCTTCGCACGTACATTTTAAAATGTTGACCCTGGAACACAGAAGAAAGTTGCCTGACCTGAGATTGTTTATAAAATACTCAATAACGAAATTGATTTCAAATCCATCAACAATTTCATAGAATTTTCTGTGTCGCCATCAAATATCCCCGAAGTTCCTACCAATTTTTATTTCAATTCCCCTTTACTCCGCTCTACTAAAACATACCTACAACCCTGCTTACAACTCTTTATTAATGTCCACAATAAATTGACGAGAGTTATTCGTATATTTTAAATTATTCTACCATCAGTATTCAGAAAGGAACCGTTGAATTTCATTATCACTGACTGATTTATTTATTAGTATGTGCTTAGAAACCATTTTGATTTTCTTGAGACTTTATATTTTTTTAATGTCACACCCCGTTCATTTATTTAATTTTAGTACAATTTTAGGCACATTTTTGTTTTCTTAATTAAATATGAACCGTATTTATAGATATTAACTATAAAATAGTTATTATTATTATTATTATTATTAATGTTAATGTTATTATTATTATTATTATTACATAAAATTATTATCTAACACTGAACACTATTTTGGGTTTGTCCTTTTTGTGTTCTTACTTTCTGTAAATAAATAAATAAAATAAAAACGGACTTGTCTTAATAACTAAAAACAGACAAATAAACCAATATAAAATAATGTACCTAGTAAATTTTATAAGCGACAGTCACAGGTCCACTTCAGAAAAAGGAAAATCCCCCATTTTTCAATACCCTGTACGTATAAATTGTATCATAAATTCATATATAGGTATTTATGCTACATGGATTACTTATTGAATTTTCGTGGGCAATATCAACTGGCGCAGACACAGACAGGAAAAGGTATCCCACTGCGCGACTTAGTAAATGATTTCGACCGCCACAAATACTTATAACCACTGGACATCTCTGTTAAAATATAAATACGGCGCAGACCCTCTTTGTTTTGTGCTCCCCACGACTTTCTGAAAGGTACCATATATGTTTCTGTCTGCAACTTACTTATTATTAAAAATGAGCACATAATATGTCTAAAAATTATTCTGTACCCATATTTTATGTCGCTACCTGTTGGTAACACAACGTTGTTGTAAAGACAGTAATTTATTATCGCAAAATGAAATGACTTTTGCAATAAATTTATTTGTACAATTCAAGTGTTAAGTGATTGCAATTAATTGCAGATGATGATTCTAATTACGATTAGAAAATGCAAGTTGTTATTACTTATCGCTAATTAACGTCACGAACTGGAAGATAATAATTAGGGAACGCAGCGTGTTAGAAGTGACCTCTATGAGTAATGCTTGTAACAAGAGAGGGAGATGTTACTTGCCTGGAGCTACTCTATAGTACTCTATAAAGGAGGCAGCCACAAATTACAGATTTTCCTAAGTCAGAGCGGCTCGTATCCGCACGCGATATGGCTAGAGTTTGGTAGATGGCGACAGTGTGAAATAGTCTCCCTCTGCCCAAAAATTTCATGTTACAGGGCTCTATCGAGAACTAACTAAATTTGCTAATATAATTAGTTAATTATAATTTCATGCCACAAACATAAAATTAATAGAATAAATAAGTAGGTACGCCAAGATATATGATATAGCTAAATAAGAATATGTACCCTACATGAAAATAAAAGAAACTATCGACAAAAACAAAATCGACAGTTCAAACTAAACTACAAATCGGAAGTGGGAAAGGCTAAGTGGCCCATTTCGGATATTTGGGAAATACTTAAACAACTTACAGTAGTAACATAAAACAAATAATTGCGTAATACCCAGTCACATTTAACAAAAAACCCCTCTTAGGTTTGAGCATGTTTAATATAGAAAAGTAACCAGGGTATGGAGCACAGCGGAACTTGGACGGTACGAGCAGCGGCTAGGAATTTACGCACCTAATGCATGATGAAGATATCTTATTGGATATATGAGATTAGCTTGGAGTGGAGTATTAGAAAGTGTTAGAGAAAAGAGAAATATGTATATGGTAGACAATAAAGAATAGGAGAGAGAGGATGGTAAGGACACCTACTGTGACACGAAATATCAGTTCCTGGTTTATAGAGGTTTATAGATAGGACTAAGAAGAAGACGGATCAGATTAGATTGCTGCCCGCAAATAAGTAGTTGGGATGTCTGATGGCGTTCTATACTTTTGAGGAAATGCTTGTATTAACTCAGGACTGTAAATGATGGAGGTGCGATGAGTAAACCAAAAGCAGGTTATTGAAGTTTCATACTACAATACACGATACCGTGTATTGTTCTTACTATTATGTCTGTCTGTCTCCTATAAACTATAAATGTTACAATAATGAAATTAATATGCAATTTGATGGCTCAGACCCAGGCAAATACTAATTATTTTTGGCTGCTTTCATGCATCGAAAAGATGGCGAAAGAAAATTTTTCTTTTGAAAACAGCGATGAATAGGTTGAATGATTCTTTTTTATACTTAGTTTAATACGGCGACGCGTGGGGGGATTGTGTCTCCTGTCACATTTGGAAACTATTTGACTTGGAAACATAAAATTTAATATTTATATACCTAGTCTTCAGGTTAAATTTCAATCAAATTAGTCCAACCCATGGTTTAAGCGTTTAAGCACCTCCGAAACTCGTGAGATTACAATACTGAAGTTGTATAGTATGTACCTACCTACGCAACAACGCAACGCTTACTTACCTACTTGGCCATTTACTTTGAACTGATGCTTATAAAACATGTCGGTATGTAGGTATTTGAGAAAAATGGAATAAAATTAGGATAATTTTGGAAATTCAATTATGCTTGGTACCTATTTATGAAAGCAATTTAATAAGTATTTAATACTTTTAGGCAATAGCGTGCTTGTCAGAAAACTGTTATCGTACCATTTGCAATTTCTTTTACACAAAAAAGGTTTAAATGCCTGCAGGTATCCCAACGCTTCCAAGAAACTGGTAGGTTAACGAGAAGACTGGGTTCGCCAAGAGACTGTTTTCTTGTGTAGGTTAGTATATGTGGCAGTGGCAGCTCGTGGCTTATTCAAGAAGGAGGGCTCTGTCAAGAAACATAAACAACGTTTACTTAGGTAAAATTTTAACTTAGAACTAACCCGCTTTATAAACGATGCTGTAGGCTTCCGCGGCCATTGTCGTAATGGTACCTTGGCTTCCGGGCGAAGACCGCGTCATGGATTGGCTGGATGCCGACGTTTCGTCCACTATCACAGGGGCATCTTCAGGGCTGCTGGGCTGGCACTGAATTGGTAGGACTAGGATCTGGGGGCTTATTTATACCCGAAGAGTGGTCATTTAACCAGGAATGATTTGGAAGAATCGCTACCGTGGAGTGTGACGGTTTCGGGTGACTTATGATGTGCTTCCATGTATTTTGTATGTAGAAGCCGTTGTCACGATTGACATTGAGGGGATGTTTGATGATTTCTATCGGTTCCCTAATCTTCCTATCGTAGAAGTTTGAGGTTCGGGCTAGAACTTTTGTCTCCGAAAAATTTATTTGATGACCAGCACAGGTTAGACACTGGTCATCAAATCAATTTTTCGGAGACAAAAGTTCTAGCCCAAACCTCAACTTTCTACAATAGGAAGATTAGGGAATCGATAGAAATTATCAAACATCCCCTCAGTGTCAATCGTGACAACGGCTTCTACCTACAAAATACATGAAAGCACATTATCAGTTACCCGAAACCGTTACACTCCACTCCACGGTAGCGATTCATTCAAATCATTCCCGGTTGACTGACCACTCTTCGGGTATAAATAAGCCCCCAGATCCTAATTGTACCAGTTCGCAGTGCCAGCCCAGCAGCCCTGAAGATGGCCCTTGTGAAAGTGGACGAAACGTCGGCATCCAGCCATTCCATGACACGGTCTTCGCCCGGAAGCCAAGGTAACCATTGTGAAATTTGCACTTTAACTTTTTTACTTCGTTATCGTTATAATAGTATTATTCCCACTTGTGCCCGTATCACCCACCATTTGAACAAGGTAGGTAAGTAGGATTCTTCATAGAGATAGTTTGGCATTAGTGCGGGAAGGCGGGAACGCATTAAACAAACAAGGCGAAATCTTGACACTGTTTCGGTTGATTTGTTTCATCTCCATTTGTATCTTGCCAACACCCTCTCGGTGTCAGATTGGAATCTTCTTGATCGTATCACATTCGAACAAGCTTCTAAGTCATATTTCTTCAGAACGGAGACCCACATACGTACGTTTTTTCTTCATATCATTCCAAACAATGACCTAAACCTAAGACTCTCACTCATACTGTCATCAACCTCTCCAAGCACACGCTTACCGCAGACGAAATCTCCATTCTTTCTAAAGGCCCAAATTTCGCTATCATGCCTAAACGCATTCCAGTTGAAGACATTATCTGTGGAGTAGAGTCATCCATTCTTAGTCTCCCGGCGCATATCTCTGACACTCTTCGGTCAGATGTCGCAAGAGTTATAAATTTCTCGAAGCTTTCGAAGTCCAACATCTCCAAATCTGAATTTCTCGCTTTGAAGAGAATTAAGTCCAATTCCGAGTTGGTCATTCTCCCGGCAGATAAGGGTAACGCCACAGTCGTTCTTGATCGAGTTGCTTATGACGCAAAAATTTCCTCACTTCTATAAGATCGTAATACGTATTGGCCCATATCTCGTAATCCCATAAATCGTCTTCTTACCACTGTCACTTCTTCCATTAAGTCATCGGGTCTTCCTCTTGAAGTTCAGAATAAACTCATTCCTCGATTAACTGTTCCGCCGAGGCTCTATGGTCTCCCTAAGATTCATAAACCCGATATTCCTCTTCGTCCGAAAGTAAGTGCGATTAATTCACCCACTTAAAAACTTGAGAGGTATCTCGCTTCCATATTAAAATCGTTTGCAGGAAAGACAGACTCCTTTATCCTTAACTAGGAACATTTTGTCAAAAACTCCACCAATTGAAGGTGGAGTCCCAAGATATCCTCGTCAGTTTTGATGTTGAGTCTCTATTTACCAATGTTCCTGTTTTGGATTCTATTGCAATCATCAAACAACTCCTAACTTCCAATGGTTCTTCATCAGAATTCGACTCCCTCGTTGGTATGCCTCACTTCCACATATTTCCTGTTTCGTGGACAATTCTATGAACAAGTATCAGGTGCCGCCATGGGTTCTCCTTTGTTCGCTGTGGTCACCAACATCTTCATGGAGTCCTTCGAAGAACAGGCCCTTCAATCTTATAGCCTTAAGCTCAAATGTTGGTTCAGGTATGTCGATGATACTTTCGTGATTTGGCCACATGGTCGTGCCACTTTAGATCAATTCCTAGGCCATCTCAATAGTCATCACACCAATATTCGGTTCACCATGAAGGTTGAAGTTGAAGGAAAGTTGCCCTTCTTAGATGTCCTTGTAAGTCGTAGTCTCGGTCATTCGGGCTACAGGAAACCTACTCACACTGACCGTTACCTCAATGGGTTATCTCATCATCCTCCCTCTCAAAAATGTCAGTCATCAACTCTCTTGTTCACCATGCGGTCGCCATATCCGAAGCCTCCTCTTTGCCTTCTGAGTTTCAACATATCACATAGACTTTGACGAGTAACAATTACAACACTCGTGACATTAGAAGGACCATCTCCAAGAACCTAATTTGATGACGAGCACAGGTTAGACACTGGTCATCAAATCAATTTTTCGGATACAAAAGTTCTAGCCCAAACCTCAAATTTCTACAATAGGAAGATTAGGGAATCGATAGAAATTATCAAACATCCCCTCAATGTCAATACATGGAAGCACATCATCAGTCACCCGAAACCGTCACACTCCACGGTAGCGATTCATCCAAATCATTCCTGGTTGACTGACCACTCTTCGGGTATAAATAAGCCCCCAGATCCTAGTCCTACCAGTTCAGTGCCAGCCCAGCAGCCCTGAAGATAGATGTCCCTTGTGATAGTCGACGAAACGTCGGCATCCAGCCAATCCACGACGCGGTCTTCGCCTGGAAGCCAAGGTAACCCCCGCTTTATAAAGTCTGAAACAATGTTTTCTCCTCGTTTTCTTTCACTTGCTCTTAACAAGAAAACAATAAGAAGAAAAAGTAAGAACCAAGCAACCGAAGTTTAAAAGTAAAGTTTAAACTTCTATTTTTATTTCAGATAAAACAAGGCAAGAATCAAAAATCACTATGCGCGCACTATCAATAATCATTATATATAAAATAAATAAATAACATTTAGTTACTTTCTTGAATGTATTTTCGGAAAATTTCTTTTCGTCATTAAAGAATGTTTTATTATTTACAATAATAGTAGTGGTAAACTCAATTATATGTGTAAAGACTGCCAAAGAGTAAATAGTGATTGTTTTAACAACTTTCAAAAATTCATATCTAAAAGTAACGTCCAATCTTCAATAGTTTAGGGAAATTTAAGAGAGTTATAATAGGTATATTTAGGTGATATCATCTACTAACTGCTTATTATGCACAGTTCTTTCAATTATTTTCTATAATTTTTGGACTGGTATAATATGAGCCACGTTTTCGTTACCTAGAAGCGTACTGTGTGTTACCTGGCCAATTTGAGAGTTGTGGAATCGTGCCTTACGCGTATTTTACGCAAAATAACTTATTTTCACTCCCTGGAATATCCATTTCGTGCATAGAAATAAACATTTTTTCGATAATTACATTAAGGAGCATCTGTTCGATACTAGAAAGTGGGACAATTTGTGTTATTCGCTTTATAAAACTGCCCTATTTGAGAGTTTGAGGGTGAATGTTTCTATCAGTATAGGCACTTAAAGTTTTTGTAATCAACATAAAATATATTGCGCCTCTCAAGAGCTTTCAAAATTTTATTTAAAAGCACCTCATCGCTGTCGGAATAAAAGGAACACAATGAAAAGCAAAAACCACACCCGGGGTCACATTGAATCACTATGCCGATACTTTATCCATCTCGGCAAGGAAGGTACTGTGGGTTATTGCTTAATAACACATATTTCATCTCCTGTACCATATTTCGCTTATACTACTAACTGTTCTACATATATTTTATACGGAAATCGGGTCTCCCTAATAATACGGTACAGAACGACAATGGAACTTCGAACGAAGTAGGTACGGCAGGGCTGGAGGATTTTCTAGCATTGCTATTTTTTCAAGCTGATCGCCGCTCTCCGATCTTGCATTAGTCCCGGACCCCGCCATTTCGCGTATCGTCTAGGCTTTACTCATACGAGCGTTAGGGCTGGGTTGATCTGAAGGCTGAATATTTGATTAGGACTGTCTAAATATCATAGGCGTAGGGCAGATAAAATATATTGTATTTTATTATAGTTAATTAGGTAAAAAATTTAAATTGTGAAAATTCGTTAGGTAATTTTGTTGTATCTTCTTTTAGAAATTTATGGAAGGGCTACGCCCTAGAGCCCATCATTACGAGCCGCCACTTGTCTATGGATTTTTGGAATCGGACCGCTAGGAAGCTAACGATCCAAAAGAGATGCCTAATCTGAGTTCAACGATTATAACACGGAAGGGAAAGAAACCCAGAGAAAAATAATTAATAAACTACAAGTACAGGTACGTTTTATGTGCCAGAAGATTTTAAAATACCATCGTTATAAAACTTGATAGAATCCAAAGACGGACGATTTTATATCGCGCTGATATCGCGCGGTTACAGCACGATTAAATTGTAACTCTTCAAACGGGCTATGCTGTAAACACACTGCGGACGGTAGCGGAAGATTTTAACCGAATATGAAGGATTTTAGAACAGTGCAAAAACTGACACCAACGAATAAGTAGTTTTCGCAGTATTGTTATTGCGCCATGCTTGAAGTAATAAAAATGGCGCCAGAGACGTTACTGAGTACATTACATATTGTTTTGCAGGCTTCTGAAAGGTCATTATTCTGCACTCGTTTAGAAGAATTAGGAGAAATTCTTCAATTATTTTAGGTATGCATTCATTTTCTTAAAATTTAATTAGCGTAGTCTTGCTTCTGGTATCCCATATAGCTTCTCTATTTTGTATTCTAGTTATAAATAAGGCAATGCCAAATTGGGATAGCATCACTCCGCCCCCGATAACAAGTGACTGAATAACTTGGTGAAAGAGATTTAAAATAACATTCGATGGCCAATCTCGGCATTTCTAGCATACCCCGACGAGTGTCTTGCTATACAGTTGCGGGTCCTTATGATTGCACCACTCCGCGTGATGGGTATATGCATTTCTAAAACCCGCGCTGCAGGAGTGAGCGCGACTAGTGCGCGACAGAAAATCGCCCGTATGAACGGGCCCTTAGTCAAAATAAATACGTCTGTTTTCTTGCGAAGGCTTTTGCTCTTGCATATTGCCGCTTACAAACGTCGTGGAATTGTTCATAATTTATTTACAGTGCATTTCGGATTACGAAAGTGTTATATAGATAGTCTATTAAATATAAAACAATATCAAAGGTAATTCGGTTCTCTCGTTTTAAAGAGTAGAAGTAAATAACACATACTTATAGGTAACTAAATATAAAACAATGCAATAGATTTCCTTTTAGTTTTTTTTCTACACCTATTTAATTATATGACAATTATTAGAATTTTCTTTGTGAAATATCGTATCTATAATTCACTGTAGTGAATTATGGATTCATAATTCACTGTATTCGGCCAATCACAAATATAAATTCAATAATCACTGATTCGCTGATCCAATGATATTTTATATCGACCGGGATCAACTCTTGCTGCAGCTGACAATCGACTCGCGTGACAGCCAAGTGTATCGCCATATTACTTGTTTACGTTTTCCAACGTATGCAGTTCGTTCGAGTAGGTACCGATTCACCCGTGCAAACTAACATTCAACCACTAAAACTGCGAGAATTTAACAATGGAAGGGACAACTCCAAATTTATATATTACTAAATGCACAAATTTCAATATATATTATCCTAGTAAGTAGTTCATTTATTGAAAAATAAAAATTAATGTATTATGATAGTGTTCCATTAAAGTTATCAAATTAGAGTCTAATTTATTTGCTTAATAGGTGAAGAAAAAGTATAGTATTATATTTGCGATTATGACCATTATTCACTCAGATGATTTGAGCCACTCGCCTTCGGCTCGTGGGCTCAAACATCATCTTCGGCTGTCATAATCGCTCATATAATAATATACTATTATATCATTATACATTTTACTTGCTAGCTACATTATCTCTTTTTACTGTAAAACGAAATAAAAAAAAAAATTTTATTCAAATTTTATTTTAGTGCCTAATGGTTTTAGGGAGTGCCTCCGTAGCCGGCGCCGGCCTTGCGTATAGTTGCCGGCGCGCTTCTATTTGGGAACGAAAAAGACTGATACAACGCATACGCATTTTAAACAGACCCCTTAGCTGCCCTCTCACACCAGACACACGCATTTTTTGCAAAAAAGATAATGTAAAAATCTAACCTCGAAAAACTAACCTCTACAGGAGCCGATCCTACCCGGGCTAAGCATACCAAATTACCAGTTCTATGCGATACCTCCCTACCTACCGTCGCTGCTGGATGCGTTACAACTAACAAGGTACTTAAACTGCCCTATTATTAATTCGTTATGGAAACCGGCTCCGGCAACAATACACCTATAAAACTGTAGCCGGCGCCGGTTACGGAGGCACTTCCATGGTTTTAACGTTTTAAGTATGTTGCAAATGAAAGAGGAAGGTGTTTTCCCAGTTCAGAATCATGGTTATCTGCATAATATAATATTATGTCCTAGTTGCAAAAAGTGCGTTCCTTTTACTATGTATTTTACTTACTTTCTTACCTACACTTAGGAAAAAAATAGGTGGATAATATTATTATACTGGCATCGATTAAATAATGTGACGTGGGATTTTGGGCCTAGGAAAAAATTAATAAAAATTGCGAATTTTATTACAATTTAATAGTAGGTATTATACCTATTTTTTCTCAAAAAATTCAAATGGAACACATTTCCGTATTTGATAACCAGTTTACTGAGCTTTTGATTGATGCAGATATTGTTAGATCTGCGACTGACGGTTTCGATAGAATTGAAAATTTAACCTTAGAATGTAGTGATTTGGCTGGTAGTTTATTCGGTTCTCCTATATTTTTGCACCCAAAACGCAAAATATTATTTCCATGTTGTTTCTGGAACTTGATGTAACATTGGAACAACAAAAATTTCATTGCCAGATTGCTTGTTCATAGCCATATATTCTCAAATACGTGGTAACTTATTAAGCCTATACGGCACAACATAATATGTTATACTGTAAAGGTACAATACTCGTACTTGGATTGGATTCATACACAAAGAAATTTTCACAAAATACAGGGATTTAAATTCTATTTCTAAAATTTATTTCACCCTTCAGCATCGAAAAGACGATGAAGTACTTTATTTGCCCCAAATGCAAGGTTGCCGTAGTGATATGGAAAAACAAATTTCTGAGTGAACGATCTGTTCTGTAAAGTCTCGGTGCACTATTGCGGAAGTACATTTTTCTTTTCCCAAGTGGCGGGCACATTTATGGACTTCTTTAAAATTTCTCAAAATGTTATG
Organism: Xestobium rufovillosum; assembly: GCA_963966045.1. Lineage (NCBI taxonomy): Eukaryota > Metazoa > Arthropoda > Insecta > Coleoptera > Ptinidae > Xestobium > Xestobium rufovillosum. The sequence goes on from OZ014504.1 coordinate 19,983,820, forward strand.
CTTAAATGGTAGCCTTAATAGACTAAAAAAATAAAAATATTATTTTTGCACTTGACATATGAATTTGATAAGTATTTACTCTAGTACGAAATTGAACGTCACTCGGTGTACAATGAAATAATTAAAGAGTGGCTAAAGATTAATAAACCTCTTTTAATAACCATCATATGCTTTATTTTACTTCACAATTCCATCAGACGAAAGTTTTTCAAAAAGTTATAGTCGTTGCGGTATCTACTAGAGTATGTAGGGTATTAAGTGTGTTGCATTAAGAGGGGAATGGTACGCTGACTAATAGGTATGAAAATAAAAAGCTATCCATATTGTTGATTCTGTAGTAGGCAAATAATTTATCAATACGCCCTCGTATAATATCATACCACTCAAGGATACTGAATAATTTTCAATATTTTTAATTCTTAAATAGAGGATTGCCTTCTCAGAGTTAGGAATACAATTTGATTTTTGAATGAAGTTCCAAAAAGAGCCAGAAGGGCGTTTTTAACGCAACGCCTTTCTACATTGTGAACGAGAATTCGATTAAACAAGACCGTTATACTCACTTAACTCTTATTCGATGTGTGACAGTGCGCTTTAGTACCTCAAGTGCATGCATATTGACAGAATTTCAAGCTTTCTGGTTCGCATAAACATACCCGAGAGCGTCTTTTAAAACACCGGCTCGGTTGCATTTTAAGTCATGGTGTCATAATTTGGCAGATAATTGTTGGGGTGCCGACTCGACTAGACTAGACAAATCTCAAGATAACAAATTGGCTACTCCTAAACAGTTTGTCACTCTGGGCGTCTTTAAGTAAAAGTGTCTGCATAATATCCGAACTGTTTCTTTTTTGAGGAAAACGTTTGATATAATAAAATAATACTTGTTTTACCATTAACACCATTAAAATTTTTAAATCCGAAAAATTTCGGGAATGTGTAATTGAAAATTGTAGAGGCAGTTGTGAATTGATTTAAATGTTAACGGCAACAATTTATTCCTTTCTCAGGCTTATGAGAAATATTACCTCGACCAGTTGACGTTTTACACGCTCCATTTGTAAACAACATTTATCCCGTGGGAACATCTTCGATGCTCTGTTTCTCGATAGCGCAAAGTAACTTACCTTCCTGCCTAACATTAAGATTATAAGGGCATATGAAATACTCCAGAACTGAAACAATCCTGAATGTGCAGTTCAACTTTTATATAAAATAATAGGTATCTGCTTGGCTCACACTTTAACTCATTTTTGAAGAAAATATTTAGTCTATTGCCTTTGGAAATGATATGCAATGGTATTTTAATTACAAAATAATGTTTGACACGTTTTATGTTAATAAGAATACGTTGTTAACAAAATCATCATACCTTAGTGTAATAATACATAATATTCACCACTGCTATGACAATATATATATAATCAAAAGAAAACCCTTCCTACCCCTAAGGGTGTAAGAGTGTAAATAGCACAGATTTACATGTCAAATTAACAATATTATTTTATCAATATTATTCTAAGTAAAAATTCAAAAACAAACAAAATTCCTCGTCTAGTCTCCTTGGTGTACGAAGCGGGCCCATCGTTTTTTGTCCTGCGCCATCATTTTTGCACTATGCCAGGTGTGTCCCATTTGTTGTAAAACTTTCCCAATGTTGTTATTCCAAGTTTCCCGTGGCCTTCCTCTTGTTCTTCTCGGTCCAGTTTTTGCCTCCCATATTTCTTTCACTTGTCTATCATTGTTCATTCTCAATAGATGACCTAACCACTGTAGTTGTTTCTGTTCTACCTTCTCTGCTACTGCTTTTACTCCCAGTTCTTGCCTTATTTCATCATTTCTTATTCTATCTCTCCTAGTGACTCCCTTCACTCTCCTAAGGTACTTCATTTCGATGGCTTGTATTTTACTTTTCAATTTTCTTGACAGCACCCATGACTCGCTTCCAAATGTTAGAGTTGGCTGGTAGATCGTTTTGTAGACAGTCATCTTTGTTTTTGTTGATATTTCCTTTTTGTTTATAAATTTCGTGTTCATCGAGTGGTAGAGCTTTGCTGTGTTCTCTACTCTTCGATTTATTTCTAATTCGTGTCCTCCTCTCCCATCAATGATAACTCCCAAGTATTTAAATTCTTCAACTTGTTCTAGTTTCTCCATATCTATTTGGTTATTCATCTTAACGTTGTTCTTAGAAGTTACCATCACTTTTGTTTTTGCCAAATTTATTTTCATATTATATTTCTGTAGTGTTACTTTCCAAGTCTCGAGGTTTTTCTTTAAGTCGTTTTCGGTTGGTGCAAATATTACGACATCATCCGCGAATGCGCATTCGGAAACTGTTATCCGTTTCAGGTTTTTATATCCTATGTGGAGCGTTTTCAGTTTTGGCCTACATTGTTTTATAATGTCATGCATAAGTATGACAAAGGGTAGTGGACTCAGTACGCCTCCCTGTCTTAATCCGTCTTTGGTGGTAAACTCTTCTGACTGCATATTTTTAGTTCTGACGTAATTTCTGTTATTATAGTACAGACTCTCGAGTGCCACGATCAATTTCGGTTCTATCCCTCTACTTGAGAGGCTCTCCCAGATTTTCTCCCTCGGAGCGCGGTCAAAGGCCTTTTCCAAGTCCATGAATGCCATGTAAATTTCTTGGTTTTGTCTTGATGCCTTCTCTATTATTTCTTTCGGACAGAAGATGTGATCTTGAATGCTATATCCCTTTCTGAAGCCGCTTAGGGATCCTACTAGTTGCTGTTCAATTTTCTGCCTTAGTCTCTGTTCCAAAATTCGTTCGTAAACTTTGCTTCCCGCACTTAAAAGGGTTATTCCTCGGTAGTTCTGACAGTTCAATCTATCTCCTTTTTTGTATAGAGGTAGTATTATACCTATTTCCCAGTCCTTAGGCACTTTCCCCTCACGCCATGCTTTTCTACAAATCTCGAGCAACAATCGCATCCCCTCGTCGCCGGCTTTCTTTATCATCTCCAGTTCAATTCCATCGTGTCCAGCAGCTTTTCCGGTTTTTAATTTCTGGACAGCATCTCGCATTTCCTCCATTGTCGGGTCATCTTCCATCTCACATCTTCCATCTGGCAAACCGCCTATCTCCGATGTTGTGACCACTTCGCATTCCATTTTGTCAGTTGTTAGTAATTCTCGAAAATATTATCTCCATCTACTTAGGACTTCTTTTTCATCAGTTAGTAACTTCCCTTCTTTGTTTTTGATGTGGTTTAATGCAACTTTATTTTCTGTTCTTAGGTTTTTGAGCACTCTATAAAACAATTTGTGGCTGGCTTTGCTGTTAGTTTCCATCTTTCGGCCGAAATCTTCCCACGATCTCTCTTTTGCTGCCTTTACTATGTGTTTGACTTTCATTCGGTGGTTTTTATATTCTTTATATGAATCTTCAGTCTTCTTGCTTAAGTAGTCTTTCCATTTCTTCTTCTTGATTTTTATTTCTTCTTTTATTTCTTCGTTCCACCAGTTTGTTTGCTTTTTGGCCTTATTTATAACTGCGGTTCCACATACAATTTTGGCTGTATTAATTAGCAGGTTTTTATATCTTTGCCATGCTTCCTCTACGTTTTCCCACTCAAACTCTCCAGGAATCTTTTCTACCTCTTCTGTGATTGTTTCTCTGTACCTTCTTGCATATTCTGTGTCTGCCAGTTTATAGGTTTTGATTTTTCTGTGAATTGCTTTCTTTGGTACCATCTTTTGTTTGTTACTACTTTGTTTATTATATATATGACAATATACTGAATTATATTCGGCAGCAATAAATAATAAATTAGAAAATAATTTGATGGCTTTTCTAAAACTTGTTGCCAAATAATACATACTTGGTTGCGATTGCGACTGCCCGGAGGGTTGGAGGAGGTCAGGAGGTATTGACGAATGGCAACGAGTTTGAGAAGCAAAACTGAAGAATTATTTTATATTTTTTATCGAACTCTTGAATGATTTTTTGAGAAGATTATTTTTGACACGCTTTTGATAGGATCACAAAAACTAGATCTGAGAGGTAAATCTTAGATTTTTGTACATTTTATCAGTTGACAAGCTGTTATAGGTATTTAACACGATATTTACATTTTGACATATTGACATTTTGCCAATCAACAACAAAAAGCTAGCTGCAGACACTATATTTTCGGGAATAAACCTAAGACCATAGTCTCACTATAATAATGACATGATTGGTTCAAACGAAGAATATTCAACATTTCGGTTCTAGGAAACGGCGAAAACTAAACTTCAAACATGAGTTTCGTATTCCGTCAATTTCGGACATCACACAACATGTTTGAATAGTATAAAGTGGCGAACAACATAGAGTGGCGAACAACATAGAGAGTATTAAAAAAATGTGTTATTTTTTAATACATATCTGGAAAAATACTTATAAGCTATTCATTTGAAATTTGGGGTATATCAATTTAGGGTAAGTCCGGGATAGTTGGCCAAAGTTTCTAAAAAGATACTTAAAACTAACCATATTAAAGCCAAGTATAATTTTTTACTGAATATTCAAATTTGACCTCAACGCTCAACATAAACTCCAAATAAACTTAAGTTAAAATGTAGATAACATTTAACTAAAAAACATATAAGCATCCAATAGTGTAGGTACCTATAACCATCTCTCCCGAGTAGGCCGAGAGAGATGGCCACAGACTACAATTAATTTTCTTACTTCTTATTTATCCTTTCTTTTTGTCAGCAAGTTTGTTAAGTTTAAAACCATTTTTTCCTCTTGTAGAGCTGATACAGCAAATAGGGAGGTTTGGAGAAAAATAAGATATACAGTGTGTCCACGGATGGACTTAACTATACTTGTAAAAACTTTTATTTTCAGTTTTTCGAGAAAAAGTCATTCTTTATAATTTCTTTTGCTTGTTATATAAATACGATTCACGTTGAGAAACTTTGATTTTGTTGTACAGGGTGCGCAGAAAATACAAAAATGTATGTTTGCAAAATTAAAAATTTTTGAATCAAGCTTTTTGAAGTCCCAGAATGAAACAGCTTATAAGGAGAAATCGAAAAGTCAAATAAAGTTTTCCCATAGAAGTTATACTTAGCTGCTAAGATACACCGGGTGTCCGGTTAAGGTTGGCGACCGGCTATCTTAGAAACTATTCTTCCTACAGATTTCGGAAAAAAATCTTCTTACAAAAGTGACCATAAAAATTCATCAAAAATGTTTTTAGCTTTCAATTTTCCCCGCTAGAGGGCACAATTTTAAAAGAAAATAGACAATCCACATTTTCTTCAAAAATTCAAATGGAAATGTAGGTATCCTTTATATTTCTCAAAATCTCATCCTAATATTCAGCAAATTAGTTTAATAACTTTTTGATCTAACTTACGAAATAGGGGCTGGGAGGCGGAAAGAATTCCCTTACACCAAAAATTCCATGTCTCCGGATTGCTTGAACCAATTTTAATGAATTTGGTCTCGTTGGGAAAGGAATTTATAGCGTAATAGAAATCTGCATTTACGCTTGAATTTAATTTTACGAGGGAGCCGCCAGATGGCGTTATTTCTAAACTTGCGAAAATGTCAAATTTTCTCAAAAACTTTAAATGGAATGGTATATTTTTTATAACATGGCGTCATTACAAATAGAATTGAGAACAAAATGGCTCAAACCGAAAGTTCCTATCTTTTCAAACGAAAGTTGTGATCAAAAATGCTGTTTAATCACATTTCATTGCATCGGTAATTTTAGGAAAATATTTTTTTTTAAGAATATTAGGGCATTCTTGTATCTCTTATCAGACAGAATTATAAGAAATATTACAAACAAAAAGCACTCCATGGAAAATAAAAACAAATACCTGGTCATAGTATTATCACTAATTGTTAAGTTTAATTTAACTAAGTATTAATTATTAGTTAATTTAAATACGATTTCAGTGTCTTTTCCCTAGAATTTATTATAACTTTTTAAATAATGTCTAGCTCTGTTGCTGAGCGTATGACAAGCTCGCGGTGTTTCTCAAAATGAAGAAAATGCCGTTATTGCCTCCCGAGCCTTGGCAAGGCGTTTGAGGAAAATTGAATATTTACTAAATTAAATTGATATTCATTTAGGTATTTATTTTTTCTCAAATTTACCCACGCAATGAGATATGATTAAACAGTATTTTTGATCACAACTCTCGTTTGAAAAAGATAGGAACTTTCGGTTTGCGACATTCTGTTCTTTATGTTATGTGTACTAACAGCATGCTGTGAAAATGTATCATTCCATTAAAAAAAATTGAGAAAATTTGGTACCTGGTGCACTGGGACGATTAAACGATATTGTTGATGATAACTTCCATTTGATAAAGATAAAAACTTCCGGTTTGCGGCATCTTGTTCTTAATTCTATGCGTAATGACAACATATTATAAAAAATATACCATTCCATTTATCATTTTTGAGAAAATTTGACAATTTCGTAAGTGTAAGGGAATTTTTTCCTTCCTTCACTCCTTATTTCATAAGCTAGATCAAAAAGTTATTAAATTAATTTGCAGGGTATTACGAGGAGATTTTGAGAAAGCTAAAGGATTCCTAAATTTCCATTTGAATTTTCGAAGAAATTGCGGATTGTCTATTTTCTTTTGAAAATTGTGCCCCATAGCGGGGAAAGCTGAAAGCTAAAAATATTTTTGATGAAGTTTTCATGGCCACTTTTACAGGAAGATTTTTTTCTGAAAGCTGTAGGATGATTAGTTCCTAAGATATAGCCGGTCGCCAACCTTAACGGGACACCCGGTATTTCTTAGCAGCTAAGTATAACTTCTATGGAAAAACTTTATTTGGTTTTTCGATTTCTCCTTCTAAGCTGTTTCATTTTAAGAATTCAAAAAGCTTGATTCAAAAATTTTTAATTTTACAAATATACATTTTTGTATTTTCTGCGCACCCTGTACAACAAAATCAAAGTTTCTCGACGTGAATCGTATTTATATAACAAGCAAAAGAAATTATAAAGAATGACTTTTTCTCGAAAAACTGAAAATACAAGTTTTTACAAGTATAGTTAAGTCCATCCGTGGACACACTGTACATATATTTTTGGCATGAAAATGACAGAAAATTGTTATTGTAATTGATTTACGGAGAATTTTTTTAAATTTTTTTTGCGGCGTAATAAGCGAAAGAAATTAACTTATCACGCTTTGTGACTGGTTTGACGTCAGAGCTTCGTATGGCGCTCCTCTCACTTTTCTTGAATGCCCGCGAAGCAGTAGGTACCTATCTCATACTCGTAACATGCTTATTAGGACTATTTGGAGCGTGAATTTTTAAAGTTCGGTGTCAAGAAAGCATAAAAAAACAATACAGAGTGATTCAGAACGGGCGTGCCAAATTAAAGTGGGTGGTAGAGGAACTCCAAATAAGACGAAAAGTTTATATGAACATATGTTCTAAAGTGACTACTAACAAAGATACACGGCGTAAAAGTTTTAATATATTTTTAAAATATTATCTTAGTAACTAAGAAAGTTATTGAGTTGAAATTTAAGGTGTCGTTTTCATTTGCCAAGTTCTAATTTTCAAAAAAAAAATTGCTCTGCTAGCCCCATCAGTAGCGTTGCTACGGGGTAGGCCGCGTTTATTTATTTCCCCACTTCAATGTTACGCCACTGGCGAATGCAGGTGATAGTAATGTGCTTGAAATCTACGTTCAATTTGGGAAGAGATTGGTACCTTCAAAGTTTTTCGTAAAATGCTTAGTTTTTGAATGAAATCGCTTTTTGTGAGATCGTGCACATGCACTGAAATTTTCCATAATGCAATAATGGCTTCACCGATATGCAATGAAAGTGAAAATTGAACAAAAATAGTTTATTAAGAATAATACTAACAAAACTAACAAGAAGAACGAGAAAACACATCAATTATTACATTACGATATTAAAAAAAATTAAAACTTTTACACCCTGTATCTTTGTTAGTAGTCACTTTAGATCTTTAGAACATATGTTCATATAAACTTTTCGTCTTATTTGGAGTTCCTCTACCGCTCATTTTAATTTGGCACGCCCGTTCTGAATCACCCTGTATATGTAATTGATTAATTATGCAACAAGGGTATTAAAAAGGCGATTCACATGATTTCCATATGTAGGTAAATGTGGAAATGGCGTGTGATTTTTTGCATCTAACACCAATTTCATTCAACCTCAAAACAGTGGTGTAAAGGCAGACCAGCGTAAGCAAAACAAAATGAACAATTTATTAACTGTACATGCCTTTTATAATTCAGTATAAGCAGGTATGTATAGATGCCTGCTTATTTCTGTTTGTAAAATACGTACCTATATTCTCTAATACAATACAATACGTATATACCTAATACCTATACGTACTCATATATGTAGGTATAGGTACCTAAGTAATTGACAAGTTATCACGTTAATGGTTTTAAAATGGATTGCAAATTTTCAAACGGAAGCAAGTACAACTCACGCGACTAAATAAACTACGCTACGCACTATTTGTTTAACAAAAAGATACAACTGCCATACTAGGGAACGGTTAATGTACAAACTCGGAAGAGCCTCTTAAAGACGCATGTATGGAGTACGGCATTATACGGGAGCGAAACTTGAACGATAGGAGAAGCGGATTGAAAAAGAGTATAGAAGCGTTTGAAATGTGGCGCTACAGACGGGTGACGAAGATACCGTGGATAGATAAGGTTAGCAATAGGGAGGAATTAGAAAGAGTTGGGGAAAGAGAAAGGTGGAAGACAATAAAGAATAGAAGAGATATCCGTTAGGATGATAGGGCACCTTCTGAGACACGAAGGAATAGTTCGCGATGTACTGGAGCAGGTTAGACTATTGCTCTCAAATTGTTGGGAATGTAGGATGTTCTACTTTTAGGGAAATGCGTAGGCTAGCTCAGTAAACTAACTCGCGAAAATATCGATAATGCTGACCGATTTTCCTTCTGACTGCAACGTCATACACTATTCATCATATTTGAGTAGAAAATTTAGCTCTCCAAATCTCCAAAAGGTGAAACAAAAGCGGATTGAAACTACTTATTACGCACTATTTAGGTTCTGCTTAGGTAGTGCACCTAAAAAGGCTACTTGCAAATATTTTTCTATCCTCCGATATCCTTAGGTATAAGGGGATGAAACTAGCAACTTTCATTCAGTCTTTTATTAGAATTTTTTAATGTGCCGGAATGTGATTAACTAAAAATATGCCTCATTCTTTTATATCTTCTATGTCTTTCGTAAAAGTAATATTTTTATAGTAAGAAAGTTAAATACAATATCATGCAAAGCATAATTATTCAGCAAATTGCAAAGAATGGCGCAGGGCCGAGTTGCGTGTAACAAGAAGAAACGACTGTTATGCTCGGGAACAGTTGATGTAGTATGGAGTACGATATTGTACGGGTGCGAACCTTGGACATAGGAGAAGCGGATGGGAAATGAATAGAAGCGTTTGAAATGTGGTGCTAGATACCCATGACGAAGATACCGTGGATAGATAAGGTTAGCAATAGGGAAGTTTAGAAAGAGTTTGGGAAAAGCGAAAGGTATGGAAGACAATAAAGAATAGGACGGATAGGCCCAGTTGGGGATGTAGGAAGTTCTACTTCTATTGAAATATGTAGGTTGAATCAGTATAGGAAAGGATGGAGTTATGCATTCAGCCAGTCTTCGGGCTGAGAACTTTATGATGATGATGTTAAAAATAATTCTTTTTTGTTATCTTTGAAATCCAATTAGTCGTATACTTATGATTATTTTTTTCATCGTCAAATTGACCAATTGAAACATTTCATTTGGGTCCCGTGACTTGTATTATTTCGGAAATTTTTTCGAAAATTTTTTACCTATACAATAATCCAATAGAATTTGTGTATCTACAGTCACGTGTTCAAAGACAGCCAATCAGGAGAACATTTAACCGAAAAGTGCTTATGGGCTATTTTCACTTACGTATGTCATCTAGATTACTGTAGCAACGCAAAAATGTTTAATTTGCACTGCTGTCGAATTTTTTGCACAAAATGTCATTTCCAAGATTCGGAAATCAATCCATGGAAGAAATCGACAAATTGTTCTTTTTGGGCAAAAAATTTTCTTACCGAATAGCCCTCGAGTCTTGATAATTCGAAATAACTTGATAAATTTCCTCAAGCGGGTTTCTCTGTGGCAACATACCTCCGCCTTCGGCGTCGGGATGTTGCCGAGCAACCCGCTTTCGAAAATGTATCAAGTTATTTCTAATTATCAAGACCCTATACAATAATCCAATAGAATTTGTGTATCTACAGTCACGTGTTCAAAGACACCCAATCAGGAGAACATTTAACTGAAGAGTGCTTATGGGCTATTTTCACTTATGTCATCTGGATTACTGTAGCAACGGAGAAATGTCTATTTGGCACTGCTGTCGAATTTTTTTGCACAAAATGTCATTTCCAACTTCCAAGATTGTTCTTTTCAATTTTAATTTCTTTTTAACAAATTGTTCTTTTTGGGCAAAAAATTTTCTTACCGAATAGCCCTCGAGTCTTGACAAATCCTCATAATTGATACATTTTCTCAAGCGGGTTTCTCTGTGGCAACATACCTCCGCCTTCGGCGTCGGGATGTTGCCGAGCAACCCGCTTTCGAAAATGTATCAAGTTATTTCGAATTATCAAGACCCTTGGGCTATTATAAGTGATAATTTATTTTCCTTGTTGATAAGTTGTCATAGTTGCGAATTTGTAGGTGCATTTATAATTTATAATCTAGTTACTTTAGTACCTGCCCAAACGTCAAATATTCCCAACCCTTTCTTTGCATATACTTATGAATTAATTGAAATAATAATAATAATAATAATAATAAACGGCTTTATTCAGCACACAATAGTAGTAGATAAATGACAATACTGGGCCACATCCCTGGCCGAGGCGGTTGACCGCCTCGGCGGGAGGAAGCCGGGCGCCCGTCTTTCTGGCTGAGGAGCGATGGGGCGCTCGAGCCAGCCCGCCAAGGCGGTTGACCGCCTCGGCGGGAGGAAGCCGGGCGCCCATCTTTTTGGCCGAGGCGATGGGGCGCTCGAGCCAGCCCGCCGAGGCGATCGGTCGCTTCAGCGGGTGGAAGCCGGGCCCCCCGACTTCTCCAGGTACCATTCACTTCTTCAAGGAAGCCGGGCCCCCGGCTTCTCCAGGTGCCATCCACTTCTTCAGCAGCGACTTCTGCGGCAGCCTCTCTCAGAAGAAGCGAGTGTCATTGCCGAAGAGCGCGCCCCCAAGCCGCCATTTTGGGCCCCCTTGGTTGTGGCTCAGGCGCCTGCGCCGGGGCTCTGAAAGTACACGTGTTGCTCATTGTTCAGGCCAGTCCATCCAGGTGCCATCAATGACCAGAGGCTGCTGAAGGAGTCCTCGAGTAATGTCTTCAGCAACGACTTCTGCCTCTGGTGTCTTTGGGGCCTTTGGTTGTGGCTCAGGCGCCTGCGCCGGGGCTCAAAAAGTGCGCGTGTTGCTCATTGTTGCGCAATGGAAGAATGTTCTGGAAATGCTGATGCAATAGTACGCAGAAGTTTCTCGGAAATTCCAATGGTTGCAATTGTTTATACTAAATAAATATTGATATCAAAGTTTAAGAAAAAAGCACGTTCGCCGCCGATAAGAGATGTTATAATTGTTTTTATTATGAGTAAAAAACCTTTCAACTCGCCGACAGGATTATGTTTGTTTAGGTTTGCTCCCACGTTCTGTATATGCACATACTACGTTGTAGACACTACAAGGTGACCCGTTTATTTGTTTGTATTATTACAATAAAATAACATTCTAGAACATTCGTCAGTTTGTTTATTTTGATACGTACTATGTTTTGAAATTACTTGTTATCTTAATGCGTTTCGGGCACGTGTGGGAACCATCTGGTGAGTGCTGGAAGTACTAATTGAGTGTCGGTAATATAGAACACATGTAGATTTCTGTTACACTTACTGGAAAGTGCAAATTGAATGTCGGTAATATAGAACGCATGTAGATTAGGGCCCACTGCACACGCCCCCTTGCCCCGCCCACTTAGGTCATGGAGGGTATCAAATTAACCAGCTCGATGAGACAAATAGGAATCTATAGTTATTCTCCTACTTCAGAATTCTCATCAGATGTCTGTCTGTCTGTCTGTCTGTCTGTCTGTCTGTCTGTCTGTCTGTCTGTCTGTCTGTCTGTCTGTCTGTCTGTCTGTCTGTCTGTCTGTCTGTCTGTCTGTCTGTCTGTCTGTCTGTCTGTCTGTCTGTCTGTCTGTCTGTCTGTCTCCCTGCCTGTCTGCCTGCCTGCCTGCCTGCCTGTCTGTCCCTCTGTCTGTCTGTTACATCAGCCGTTCGTGTCAACAACAACATTCAATGCCAATGACGAAATTCGCATACCAATCCACCAACAAGACGTTTACGTACTGCCGCATCTAAGCTGCATCTATATGGAGGGGTTTTTCCTCTTTCTATTCTTGCTTGTGTCATCAGCCATGGTGTTTGCGAATAGAGCTGCCTGTGTCAACAGACAGCTGTGTCAACAGCTGTCTGGGTCAACAGCTGTCTAGTGTCAACAGACAGCTTGTCAAAAAAAATCACGCTTCTAGCATACATTTATTGGAAAGCACACAACAAATATTTCTAACATAATGGGGAGTATTATTCAGTAATCAATTCATTAGTTTAGTTAGTTCCCATGGAATACGGTAAATTATATAATATAATTTATTATATTAAAATACATTTTGTCAATTAAAATAATATAATACTGTTCATAATATGATATTATTATATTAAAATACATTTTATTCATTAAAATAATATAACAGTGTAATCAAACTCGTGACGCTGCTTATACATCGTTGACTGCAACAAGAGAAAAATACCATAATTAAGAAATTATACTAGTAAACAAACAAACAAACAAACAAACAAACAAACAAACAAAACAAACAAAAAAAAAACGTACAGACAAACTGACAGACAAACAAAGATAAGAAATTGTACTAGTAAACAAACAAACAAACAAACAAACAAACAAACAAACAAACAAACAAACAAACAAACAAACAAACAAACAAACAAACAAACAAACAAACAAAACAAACAAACAAACAAAACGTACAGACAAACTGACAGACAAACAAAGATAAGAAATTGTACTAGTAAACAAACAAACAAACAAACAAACAAACAAACAAACAAACAAACGGGCGGACAAACAAAGAAATAACTTCATTCATTATAAAAACAATTAATTTTCCACTACTAAAATTGTGAATCCAAAACTGGCACTTTTTATCTACTATCACTGCATATTAAAAAATCTAAATACTTTACTTACGATTTACAATATTGACCCAAATGACCACAAGTTCACTGCACGATTCCAACCAAAATTATCTTGGTTTCTTTCTCCATGAATAGTCCAGAAAATAAAACATTTTCGGTTTCCGTTGCCATGTGCGATACATTTCCGCACATAATCATTTTGGGTTGGTTCTAAAGATAGAAAATAGTTTACAATTATGGAACAGATACGTGAGCTTTTTAACTACATATAATGAAATTATTATGAATGAGTTTTATTATGAATGAGTTTTATTAACAGAATGCTTGAACAATAAAAGAAATGATTACTGCAAATGGACTTACTTTTAAATTTTTCCGGTAAGTTTTGGAGGATAAAATGGTACAATAAAATATATCCAACATAATCTTGACCAATTACAACATCCATATTGGGAAACTAACTTTTACCGCACCTATTCCGTGGGAACCAACTAAACTATTGAAGTGATTACTGAATAATGCGTCTCGCAATTATATTCGTTCTATTTATCTCGCAGCTTTTGCCGAGCTTGCAAAATTTTGGTAACATGTAGAAGTTATCAAAAACAACAATCAGTCGAGTGTTTATGTTTCTGGCGGTGGCCTTCAAACTTTTTATGTTCTAGAATAATTTTATTATAGTAATACAAACGACAGGGTATAAAATAATCTCGATCATCTTGTAGAGTTTACGACATAATATTAAGTGCACATGTATTTATTAGCATGCAGAATGTGGGAGTCAAACCAAACAAATATACATATCCTGTCGGCAAAGTTGAAAGGTTTTTCTAGAACGTTCTTAGCTATTAATATTTCATCATAATAAAAACAATAAATCATAACATCTCTTATCGACTTCGAATCTGTTATTTCTTTCTCAAACTTTGATAACAATATTTATTTAGCGTAAACAATTGCAAACGTTGGAATTTCCGAGAAAAAACATTAATTCTGCAACATCTGCATACTATTGCATCAGCATTTCCAGAACATTCTTCCATTGCGCAACAATGAGCAACACGCGCACTTTTTGAGCCCCGGCGCAGGCGCCTGAGCCACAACCAAAGGCCCCAAAGACACCAGAGGCAGAAGTCGTTGCTGAAGACATTACTCGAGGACTCCTTCAGCAGCCTCTGGTCATTGATGGCACCTGGATGGACTGGCCTGAGCAATGAGCAACACGTGTACTTTCAGAGCCCCGGCGCAGGCGCCTGAGCCACAACCAAGGGGGCCCAAAATGGCGGCTTGGGGGCGCGCTCTGCGGCAATGACACTCGCTTCTTCTGAGAGAGGCTGCCGCAGAAGTCGCTGCTGAAGAAGTGGATGGCACCTGGAGAAGCCGGGGGCCCGGCTTCCTTGAAGAAGTGGATGGTACCTGGAGAAGTCGGGTGGCCCGGCTTCCACCCGCTGAAGCGACCGATCGCCTCGGCAGGCTGGCTCGAGCGCCCCATCGCCTCGGCCAAAAAGATGGGCGCCCGGCTTCCTCCCGCCGAGGCGGTCAACCGCCTTGGCGGGCTGGCTCGAGCGCCCCATCGCTCCTCAGCCAGAAAGACGGGCGCCCGGCTTCCTCCCGCCGAGGCGGTTAACCGCCTCGGCCAGGGATGTGGCCCAGTATTGTCATTTATCTACTACTCACAATAAAAACAGCATATAAAGAAAAAAACAAGATAATTATTATTGTGTTACCGAAACGGCGAAGTTCAGCCTTAATGGCTGTTCTACCACTTAACCGTTCGGATACTAAATAATTAAATAACTAAAAAATCTACCAGAACAAATGGCATGAGCGGCGGCAGCTAAAAATTAAAGAAAGAAAATAGAGTATAGGATAGAAAAAATGAGAAATAAAAAAAGGAAGAAGGATGAGAAGGCCGGGAACACAGATATTACACTAAGTACTTTACATCTATTGGAGGAGCAATTTACGCTTTAACATTTTCCGAAATCCATCAACATTGCATTTTTTTAAAGAACGGGGTAAACTATTATAAATTTTACTTATATTATATGTAAAGGAACGTTCAAAGATTGCTGTATTATGTGCAGGTGGTGTAATTAGAGACTTTCTCCTGATATTTATGTTATGGACATCTGTTCTGAATCGTATTTTATTGTATAAATATGGTGGGCATGCAAATAAAATTATTCTATGATAAAAAACGCATACATGAAGATATCGTCTACCACTCATATTCAACCAATTCAGTTCTTTAATTTTATGTGAAACATGTTCATATTTACGAATGCCACAAATTAGTCTTGCACATGAGTTTTGAACCAACTGAATTCTGCGTGCAGTCTGCGCATCTATGCAATGACCATAAACAACATCCCCATACGAAAAATGAGACAGCACCAAAGCATCACACAACAGCCTAAGAGTATTTTTATTTAAGATTTCCTTGTTCGAATAAATCTGCCTCAGGTTCGAGAAGGATCTTTTGATGCAATTACAAATGTGAGTTTTAAATCTGAGTTCTTCATCGATAACCATCCCCAGACTTTTCGCTTCATTCACACATTTCAGTTTTACTCCACCTATTTCAATATTTAAAGAATTTGCGACCTCGTCTGGGTTGTCCCTTCCGCTAAACACCATAAGAACAGATTTACTTGGGTTAATCATCAGATTATGATCTAAAGACGTTTTTACTAGTTTATTGAGATCTGAATTGATGAGCAAACCCGCCTCCGCCACCTCATCTATCCGAAAAGATTTGTAGACCTGAGTGTCATCTGCGTAACAATGCACGACAGAGTGGGTTACACAAGAGTGAAGATTTGAAGTGTATATTAAGAACAGGAGGGGGCCGAGAATGGAGCCCTGAGGAACTCCACAGTCCAAGGTGCCTTCCAGTGAGCACTTCCCATCCAGTCTGACCATTTGTTTACGGCATTTTAAATAACTTTTACAAAAAAATATAGCACTTTCAGAAAAACCAACATACTGAAAGAATTGACAATAAAACATCATGGCTGATAGAAATAAAATTGCCTTTAATTCGTTTTGAACTACGTTGCTTGGATTCAAAAAATAATATTCTTAAATACTTGGATACAATTCGTGGTCTGGAATTTTTAGGTAATTTTACTCAAGCTGTTGCTTTTACTAACCACTCGTGTAAATTTGACAGAAGATCACTCGCGCAAAGCGGTGATGCTTTGGCACCCATATGAACTTCGCCCTAAGCTAGCCTTTCCTTAAGTTATCTGTGGGAATTGCATACACTTTGATTATTGTTTATTTACATAGTTTAATTTATAAAATGCAATTGTAACTGTGACACAATTATTATTATTATTATTATTATTAATGTTAATGTTATTATTATTATTATTTTTTAATTGTCAAATTTACACTTGTGATTACCAAGCAAAGGAACAACTTTCGTAAAATTTCCGACAATTCCTGACCACTTATATTGCTACAGATAATTTTTCGAAATAAATGACAAATTGCCATAACATTATAAAATAATTTCATCGGTTGTTGTTACTTAAGCGCTTGGTACCTAATACGAATTATGTATAGAATAAAAAAATACAAATTCCATGAATTTTCGATTTCATCCGTTAATTGAAAGAAAACCGTAAGCTTGAGAGGCATCAAGTACTATTATGTTAGAAAGCTCATCCAAATTAAGACCAGTTTTTGTGAAAATTGTGTAAAAATTAAAATGTTCACTGGCTAGGAAGAATTTAGTTTATTGTAACAAACGATTATTAATTTTACAGTATTAATACTAACTTGTTCTCTCACGAAGCAGTAATTATCCTGAAAATATGTTAAAAAATTATTAGGAATATAATAATGCACCTTTTTGTGATTCATACGCGGAGCTTTGGAAGAGTTCAATTAGTGTCGTTGCTTTTGGTCATCTGGTTTATGTAAAGCCAGCTAGCTAGCGTCTCTCACAGGGCTGCCTGATGGGAAAATATTTGCCCTGGCGCCACGGTACATGTATGGATGTCCTGTGTCCGTTACTGTTTTACAACAGAATGAAAATGATATGTTTCGTTTGCCTAAATTCCAATACACTAATACAGTGAACGACTGTTTTCGTAATTTTGTTCAGGCGGTCGATGTATGCTTCCTAGGTCATTTCTTTATTTATGTAAAATTGTAAACAGCTATAAAAATGTGCGTTTGCAAATAGAGCACATTTCGTACTCTTTTTAATTTCATAAATATGTTCAAACGGTTAACGAATATGCTGCACAAGAAAACTTTCTGCCAAAATTACAAAGCATCTTTTCGAATTTCTGCGGGTTGCGAAATCTTTGGTACGAGTACAAGTAAGTCTCCATATAACAGTAAATATTACAGAAATTCGGTAACCTCTGCTAAATTATCTACCTACCTACTAAATTTAAGAAAAAGTACCGGCAAATAATGACTAAAAACACGTAATCCTTACATTCAGCAAATGTTGTAGGTACACAGGGTGTTCTGTGACCTCATTCGCTTGTATACCTATTAAACAACCGAAACTATAATAGAATACCCAGTAAATAAAAAATAGGTGAGAGTACCGACCGTTTCATTTTCTTAGAGATTATTAGGTTAAGGTTAATAGGTAATTAAAAGCTTTTTCCGCAGATGCAAAATAAATTTCTACAGGGTGTCCCGCCATGTGCCCTAAAGTTACCCCTTTCTCAAAGGGCGCAGTGTGTATTGCAAATCCAAGGTGGCTATTTTGAACAGCTTTTAAGACAGTTTAGTTCGAATCTGTTGATGTACTTAATCGTTTTTAAGGTAGTTTAGTTGGTATGTTTTGATGTAAGAGTTGTTTAATGAGAAATAAAGCCGTTTATTGTTTGCAACTTTTCTATTTTCTTTTTTTTACTGTAATTTGCAAACGATCAACTTTAGGGTATATGTGTATTCAAACTTTTCAGCTCAAAATTATTTCAGGAATAGGTACGTAGTTTCAGTATGGATATCTCATGGTGGGACACCTTGTATATAAGGAATGATAAGCAAATTCTTGATTTATTTTCCTGGTGAGCAGGCTTTGCACAAAACCTCTATACTGTTTAAGGGCGGGATTTATACAGGTGTCCCAAAATTAGGCTGCCAAACTTTGCTAGCAGAATCTATGTTCAAAAATAATGCAAAAATTTTAATAAAAATGCTTCCTAAGGGAGCTGCAGGCCCTTAAATGTGCGCCACTAAATATGTTTTTTTTTAATAATAGAGTGAAATTACACTAACCTCAATCTCTTAATTATTTTATTTAGGGGTGCGTCAAAAATAGATGCCGTGCTGTAAAAACTGACCCAGCTTTTCTGTTCGTGTCTTTTCTTGGTTCTGGTGTAAAATTATAAAAATGCAGGATTTTCTGCAGCAATAACGTGGCTCTTATTGAAGCTCAATAATAGGACTAACCATTTTCTAGTAAAATCGATTTGAAAGTTTTATTGCATATCTCAAGTATGATTTGCTTCCCATTAATTTATTTGGCATTTAATGACATATACGTTATGCAGTAAATACTCATTGTTTAAATAATGTAGACGAGTTTCATAATGGTAAAGTACGGTAATGTACGGTAATATCGAAGACGATTTCCGAGCAGAAGAACGCCTGATGGGCCGCCAAGTATTTAAATATCCATAGAAATTTGAGCCAGGCTTCAAGGTATTCATCCGTTTCACTATCAACGTGTGCAAGGATTACTGCCGGATGATTTTCTACCCACAGAGTCAGTTTTGCCAATGCGGATTTTGGATAACGAAGGTACTCTGTCAAACATTCTCTGGGGCGATGGGATGAATCCATGTTCACCAGGAACGGAGTGTTCAATATGATTAATACCTATAAGCGGGCATGTTAGGGCATGGTTAAGTGAAACGTTTCCTGGTAAATAGATAGGTCGCAATGGTCCTATTCCTTGGCCACCCCGTTAACCGTACATCAACCCGTTAGATCGCCTTTTTTGGGGTTATTCAACTGAAGTTTTTACCCCACCATTTTCCTGTTTGACGGGCCCGTAAATAAAATTTAGAGATTGTTATCAGTTATAGCTATATACTTGGGCCGCCGAACAGACGGAGTGATCACCCTGCAAGCATGAGCTCTAGACGGGACCACTATCAATTTAGGACGACAGAACCGCAGTGATGCGCTTTCTTTAGACCCAACGAAGTCACATCACTCCAATTCGGTCGTCGTAAATTAATATTGCAGGGTGATCACTCCGTCTGTTGGGCGGACCAAGATATAGGGAAACATTTTATTTCCTCAATTGCGATACAAACGCCTACTTTCATCTCTAAATTGAGTGACGAAAATGTCACTTTCATATTTGACGATTTAAAACATTATTACTAACAATGGCAGAGGCCGATGACTCTTATATACAGGGTGGCCCATTAGTGCAGGGACGGTCTATATCTCTTGAACCATTCAAGACATCAAAATGAAATTTTGCAGGTGCTTAGAAAACCCCATGCCGCATCTTTTAAAATTATTTTGGTGTATACAGGATCTTCACATTTTGCGTAACAAACCAAAGTTAATTTTTTTTAAATGGAAACCCGTAATTTCTTTTGCATATTCACGTTCCCCACAAAATTTCATGGAAAGCGATATACCACATTATGGGGTTTCCAGCAGGAGCTGTTAAGATATTGCCATTTTAGTGCCAATCTGGACCCGTCTTTGCGGCAGTACTGACGCCTATTTGCCGAAGTTGTCTAAGATTTCTTCATCGAACTAGATTTACAGACTATTCTATTTGTAAATTCTGTTAATGCCTTTGTCACAGTGCTTTACATTATGCAGAGTGGTAAACATACGTATAATTGAATTTTTCTCAAGAATTTCAAATGGAACACCCTGTATATTAATTGCACATTTAATAACCAGTATCGGACTGACTTTCGTCCTTTGGCCGCAAAACTGACAGTTTTGTGGTATATGTATTTTTGCACAATTTTTCTGCCATACATTATGCAGGTTTGTTTATTTTTCCCGCAAGAATACACTTTGCTTCCACAGTCTGCAATAAATTACGATATTTACAATTAGGAAGTCAAACAATACCTTTCTTACATTCACATTTATTCAAAATAATAGAAGTGTCATTAAAATTGGTTGGATACTGTGCCGTCGTCCACTTATGGCCATTTATGGCGTGTACCAAGTGATTTACACTTTCGTGTTTCGTGATTTTCTCGAAGGAAATGAAAATGATTTTTATACTCGTATGCATTTTATACAGGGTGATTTTTTTATGTGGTGCTAACATGGCTATCTTTTTAATCTTAATAGATACAGGTTCGGTTAAATGGGAGAAAAGTTGCGTCTATTCAAGCATAAAGAAGTGCCGTTTACAGAAGTTGATTATATCTTTTCGTTTTTGAGATAATCGAAAAAAATAAAGTATTGACTTTTACATTTGTGTTCATATTTTCTTTATTTAGCATTCAATCTTCAAGATGAAAAAACTTTCTTGGGACGACTTTTCATCCTCTTTCCATTTATGGTAGCAGAAAGTACCTACCACGTTGCGTTTCTTCAGAATCATCATCAGGTTCATTTTTTCTTATGGCGCCATCTTACATTTTTTCAACATGAAATAGCCCATTTTTTCTGAATAAAATGATATAACATATTTGTATGTTTAAATCGTATTTAGGCCCAAAATTTTAATAAAACATGATAAAAATGGTTTTTCCATCTAATCACAATTGTCGTGAAAACAAAAGTTTATCTACTTTGTCAACTCAAAAGTCAAGAAACTTTTTTAATACGATTCGCGATACATTGCAGCCGCGTTTTCAGCATTTCTTCTGGCAGTAGCATAAACAAAAACATTTCAACCTTTTCGTCATTAGAGTTATCCATTGTAACCCAAATAAAACACAATCGTATTAAAAAAGTTTCTTGACGTTTTAGTTGACAAAGTAGATAAACTTTTGTTTTCACGGCAATTGTGATTAGATGGAAAAACCATTTTTATCATGTTTTATTAAAATTCTGGGCCTAAATGCGATTTAAACATACAAATATGTTATATCTTTTTATTCAGAAAAAAATGGGCTATTTCATGGTGAAAACATCTAAGATGGCGCCATAAGAAAAAATGAACCTGATGATGATTCTGAAGAAACGAAACGTGGTAGGTACTTTCTGCTACCTTAAATGGAAAGAGGATGAAAAGTCGTCCCAAGAAAGTTTTTGCAGATTGAAGATTCAATGCTAAATAAAGAAAATATGAACACAAATGTAAAAGTCAATATTTTAATTTTTTTCGATTATCTCAAAAACGAAAAGATATAATCAACTTCTGCAAACGGCACTTCTTTATGCTTGAATAGACGCAACTTTTCTCCCATTTAACCGAACCTGTATCTATTAAGATTAAAAAGATAGCCATGTTAGCACCACATAAAAAAATCACCCTGTATTTCTTTATAATTAAGTACGCTACTTATTAGAATTTATATTGACCGAACCCTGTGTAATACACTTTAAATCCCCCTAGACCTACAAGTCCAATATCGAATATTTACATTGGGTTATATTTAGGTCAATAAAATATGTATGCCTTCAACTTTCCTAACTCTCAAAATTAGTATAATTTAATTTGTTGAGATATTTGAAGAAAACTAGTTCGCCTCAACCGTTAGATACATCCCGTATTTCCAAAGGGCAGTTTTTCGGTTTTATTTACCTGCTTTCATGTTTGACTATACAAGATGAACAATTAATCAATTATGGGTCAAACGAATAAAATTTCAATCGAAGCCTATTAGCAATCTGGCCAATAGTAATAGTAACAGGCGTGTTTATTCTACGTCATCATATAGACGACGAACAAAAATCGACCCTAAAGAGAATATAAATTATGGTTGTATAGCTTCTCTTATCAGTGACCAAACTCTCCACTAAAACCGTCTCTGTTACCTCTTACTCTAAAAGCATTAGCCAGATCACACTACAACCTTATTTTCGGGGCGCATAAGGACAAATTGGTTTGCTACGATTAGTTGGGCATATGCGCCGTTTTAACAGACACACGAGTTCTTTTACTGCATAATTAATTTTCTTCTTGGTGTGTTTAGTTGTGACTTAATATCTGCTAATTAAGTAATTAACAAAAATGCTGAATTCACAATACGAAGTTGATTCTACGGAGAATTATCAAAATTGTGATACAACGACGTCGTCCAGCTGCTTAGTTACTCCATTTTCTGTTAAAGACATATTAAATTTAAATATTAGTAATGAAAGTGAATACGTTAACAATTACACGAACTCTAAAGAGCACGTTAGTAAAATGTATAATGACCATCACGAATCTACATTTTACCAACAGCAATACTGGGATAATACTTATGTGCAATCGTGTTATGAACAATCAAATTATTCGCACTATAATACTCATCCAGAAATCAAAGTTGAAAATGTGATGTTTTTGAACAGAAGTTACGACTGTGAAGGGGTTTATGAAGGATCATCATATACGTATTCAGCCAACAACAGTTATGGACATAACGCAGAAGAAAATCAAGATGATGCAAAAACTGAAAGTCCAAGTATGTACCTAATGTATAGTATTCTTATTGAAGCTTTAACTTCACTCCTGTCATTCATTATGCTAACATTTACATTTCAACATGTGAAATGCTCCCGTATTTTCACTATTTTTATGAATATCAGATAGCTATTTAATTTACTCTTTCTACTAAAAACCTGATCTAAAGGCTGCCCATTCTTGTACATAAAATTAAGGAATATAGAACTTTTACCAAATTTCTGCAGAAAATGTAAATTCTTCTTGATGATTAAAAATTTATTCTACCTATTGGTAAGCAGTTGCTCGTACCATGTTGGCCACTTTTATAATGTACGTACCCTCTGTGAGACATGGTCTAGATGGTCTAGAGGTCTAGACAGAGAGTTGCCAGGTTACAAAAAGCTGTAAGTTTCCATGCTTCATACCTGCTGAATAGCTAAAAATCCATTAGGATAACTTGTGTCATTCCTGAAATATCATGAAAAAATTCAAATTCTGCGTTCTCCTATTTTTGTTATGTCTTTTCTATTAAGTTTTTAACACAATCACATTTTACTCTTTGGTAGTCTATGTACATAATTGAGTTTATCACTACTATGCGCACTATCAAACATTATTATATAATATATAGTCACTTTCTAAATGCATTTTCGGAAATTTTCTTTCCATCGTCAGAGAATGTTTATTATTGAAAATTAATAACAGAATTCCAGACAACTTACAAA
This sequence comes from Xestobium rufovillosum, assembly GCA_963966045.1. Lineage (NCBI taxonomy): Eukaryota > Metazoa > Arthropoda > Insecta > Coleoptera > Ptinidae > Xestobium > Xestobium rufovillosum. The sequence continues at coordinate 20,007,421 of OZ014504.1, forward strand.
CTTCATAAAACAAACCTAGGCACTCTTGCAATCCAGAAAGACTGCAAAAAATTAATATTGGTGACACTGACATCATTATTGACAGACATTTTAGGAAACCTAAAAAATCAAAATTACCTACTTAAATAAAAATTTAAATTTGCAATCATTTAAAAAGATTAGATTGCATTAAATCAATTTGTTCGTTTTAAGTATAGGTATATTTTTTACCATGTTTACGTTTACACAAACAAATTAATATTAGTGACATTGGCATCATTATTGACAGACATTTTAGGAAACCTAAAAAATCAAAATTACCTTCTTAAATAATTTAAATTTGCACTAATTCAAAAAGATTAGACTGTATTAAATCAATTGGTTCCTTAAGTAAGTTATATTATTTACCATGTTTGCCTTTATGAATAATAAATTTTTGCTAACCATTTTTTCGAAAAAAATCACAAATTTCATATTCTTGAAGAAACTAAATTATTGTACACAATGGAAAAAGCGGGAAAAAGGTTATCAATTAGACATTTTGGAATCTCTAGGAATGTGTAAACGTAAACATGGTAAAAAATATTCTTAACGAACAAATTGATTTAATACAATCTAATCTTTTAAATTATTGCAAATTTAAATTATTATTTAAGTAGGTAATTTTTAATTTTTTAGGTTTCCTAAAATGTCTGTCAATAATGATCTCAATGTCATTTTTTTTGCAGTCTTTGTATATTGCAAGAGTGCATTGGTTTGTTTTTTGAAGTTTTTGAAGTTGTCTTGATTCTACTGGAATTCTGTTAATTTTCAATAATAAACATTCTCTGGTGATGGAAAGAAAATTTCCGAAAATGCATTTAGAATGTGACTATATTATGTTATACAGTGTGGAAGAAAAGTATGAAATAAATTCATTATTTCCGAAACAGTGAGGTTTCATGAAAATTCTTCGGACACGTCGATTTTTAATTTAAAAAAGGCCAATTTGCCTGTACCTCCACCTTTTGGATGCTCAATTGTTTCCGCGTGATGACGTCACCGGTCATTTTTTTAATGGAACCGCTGTATTTTATTGCCGAAGTCTTGTGGAACATAACTTACTGAATTCGGAAATGTACACTCATCGTACTTTTTTCCTTCTACTTTCTGAGAAAAAAATAGAAACTTATTTAAATGACTGCAACTCTGACGCCTTTGGACTTTCTTCTTTGGGGTTTTTAAAATCAAAAGTCTACATTTCAAAGTTTACAAATTTAAAAGACCTGAAACAAAGGATCCTCAACGAAACCAGATTATAGAAAAAGTCCAGTAATATCGGAAAACGTCCGGCGAGAAACGTATGTTCACGTACCATGCAACAACACGGTTATAACGTTAAACATTTAATTAATCAATTTGTTTTGTTAAATCATTTTTAAAATAAAGTGTTTTGTTTTGTGATATTGCCAACGAGTTCACTGTGCCGATTTTGTGATTTTGATATTAACTTAATTAACCAATTCAGACGAAAATGAGGCACTTTTAAAAGTCGCACTCCTAAATCATTTTTTATTTTTTTCTGCGGAAGTAGAAAGGAAAAAGTACTATAAGTGTACATTTTCGAATTCATTAAGTTATGTTCCACAAGAATTCGGCAATAAAATATAGCGGTTCCATTAAAAAAAATGTCCGGTGACGTCATCACGCGGAAACATTTGAGCATCCAAAAGATGCAAGTACATGCAAATGTGTCTTTTTTAAATTAAAAATCGACGTGTCCAAAGAATTTTCATAAAACTTCACCGTTTCGGAAATAATGAATTTATTCCACACTGTATAATAACAATTGGTCCCTCGTGCGCGTAGTAGTGATAAACTCAATCTTTTTATTACTTAAGTGAATGTAATGACATTTGATAGATTTGCATAAGCAAGGATTTTTCAAGTCTATACTAGATCTTTATGCTTTTATACCCAACTTTTGATTTTGATGGAACACACTCAAGTTAGGTATATCAACACGAATATGGCACTCGGTAGAGTAATAGAAAACGCAAGATTTAAGTTTTTTCAGTTGGAGAAAAGCGAAAGGTATGGAAAACAATAAAGAGTAGGAGAGATAGGATGGTAGGACACCTTCTAAGACACGAAGGAATAGTTCGTGACATACTAGAGTCAGAGATAGGAATAAAAAGAGGTAGGGGTAGGCCTAGATTAGACTACTGCTCTCAAATAGTTAGGGATGTAGGATGTTCTACTTTTAGGGAAATGCGTAGGTTAGCTCAGGATAGAAAAGAATGGAGGTACGCGTCCAACCAGTCTTCGGACTGAGAACCTTATGATGATGAGGATAATTCAGGAATGATGCGAGTCCCAAAAATGGTACAAAATTACGCCAAAAATCTCAATTCTTAAGGTTCAATATTTATTTCTGTCTAAATTATCAGTCGCAGACCTGCCAATATCTGCATCAGTATAAAGCTTAATAAACTGGCTGTCAAACCTGCAAATAATGTACGGGGTGTTCCATTTAATATTTTTGACAAAAGCTCCATTTTGCCCAAGTTGGCCACTCTGTACAATATTTTGAAAAAATCATATAGTTAGCTTTGACCAGCAGCCGTCAGTAGCACCACAAATTTGGGTTCACACTGGTACTAAAATAACCATATCTTAGCATCGCTTACTCTAAACCCCAGCGTGTAGCATATCAACTTTCATGAAATTTTATGGGTAATCCAAATATGTAAACAAATGTGGGGCATTCCATTTAAAAAACATAACTTTGGTTTGGTACGTAGCACGTGAACATCACAATAATTTTAACGGAATCTTCGGTGGGTTCTCAACACACACGCAAAATTTCATGTTGATATCTTGAATAGAATCAGAGATATGGACCGACTACGCACTATTGGCCCACCCTGTACAATGAAGGATTAAGACGTAAGAGACTGTGGTTAAATAATTAATTCAAAAATCAATTAGACCCAACCACACAAAAGTTTGAAATACCTACTATATACGTATTTCGGCAACTAAGTTGCCATCATCAGTAGTACTAAAAATATACCTATAACTCATTCTGAAAATATCGCCAGTTCACTCAATCAGATCTCAAACAAGAATCATTTTTGTTTGAGATCTGGCCGAGCGAACGTCGATATTTTTGAAGTGGAGTGAGTTAGGTATGTTTTTAATACTACTGAGGATGGCAACTTAGTTGCCGAAATACGTATATGTACAGTATTTCAAAATTTTGTGTTTTTTGAATTAATATACCTACAATGAACTTGGAATGTATGTATGGTTCTCCATACCGATTTTTTTACTTTCGTCCGTCGAGAACACAAAGTATAATTATTAATACTTCTCGCAATCTACATCTATGCAACTCTCTCTATTCGCCATAAGTATTCTGTGTTGCCTACTTTTCAGGCGAAAACAACCACCCAAGTCGGCCTTTAGGAGGCAAACGGTCCTTATCCCCATCCCACTGTTTATTTGCTTTTTGCTTTTTGCTTTTCTTTTTTGTCTTTTCTCTCTTTTCTTTTCAATGAACTGTAATTTTTTTTATTGCTAACAAATTAATAACTCCAAAATGAATGATGACACATGAATTCAAAATTCGCTTGAGATGTTGGGCAACTGGAATTCAAAAATTGAATGATTCATTGGGCATCAGTGGATTAATTATGTAAAAAATACAGAGATCTGTGTACTAATTTAGTTATAGAGCGAGCTCAAAAACGTTGGAATAAATTCAATATTTTTAAATGTGCGCATTGTTGAGCAATATCCTCGCACGTCGATTTTATTTTTTTCTTGCGCATATTTTGATGTATAAATTATGTAGATGGCGCTGTTCAAATTCCGGCTATGACGTCATCTATGATTTTTCAAATAGCCACAGTATAGTTTTTCGGTAGAATATTGTAGACGCGAACTCTTCCCGATTGCGTAAATTTAACATATTTTACATTATTTTTGCAAATATAAGTTTAAAAAAATGAATAGATATTAAATGATGAAGACTCTGTGCGTACACGAAGAAATGCTGCTATCTTAAAAATAATAAGAATTCGACAAGAACTTACTCCAACAACTACTCTTCGGGCAAATACCCCTACAGGCATTGAATTAATCGGAAACATAACAACAGGAAACCCCCTACTATTAACTACTGTAGGCATGAAGAATCTATTCGATGCTCCTAGCGTACACAAAAGTAGTATAGTGCCCTGACTATGGCAAAATATAATGAAGAAGAAAAGAAATGATTTCATTGCTTACTTCATTTTTGTTAATATTTCGTACATTTTCTATTTTCAATTCTTTCAATTGTATCATTTTTCGTATTACCACAGAATTTTCATCATTAGATACGCATTTATTACTTTTTTAATTTTTTTTGCAAAATAAATTAAAGTATCCTATATTTCCAGAATCAGAAAAAGCTCATCTACAAGAATCTACCGGCAAAAAATATTGTTAAAATCAGCGATGTTATCATATCCGAAATTTGACTATCGCCAATTTGTACATCAAAATGTGCGGATGGAAAAATAAGATCGACGTGTCCGAAGATATTGCCTAATACTGCAAAAAATATTGAATTTATTCCAACCTTTTTGAGCTCACTGTATAGACGCCCACCGACGTTTCTTACTTTACACTTTATAAGCAGAGACGTACAAATACATTGTTACCCAACATTAAAAATGAGAATGAAATAAAGAGTTACAATGGAAAATCTTGATTATTTCATCTTACGTTAATAATTACCAGCCATATCAACTGGTTGCGTGCGAGAGAGACATGAAACTAACATAATGCGTAGATTATTTCAATCATACGCCAAGTTATATTATTCAGACTCTATGTATCTATGGATACGGCTGTTTATGTCTGACTGCATAGAACATGGACATAGTGAAAATAGAGTGGCACAGAGTAGATATGACAGTTGGCGTTATAAAGTCAGCATTTACAGTGTTTGTTCGTTCCTAAATTTGTTGAATCTTTTGATTTAATATTATGTAAAAACCTAATATTAAATACTTACTCCAAATATTGCTTAGTGCCGAAATGTGAATCAACGACTATTCGAACACCAGGAAAATTATTTATTTCATTGCCAGTGGGATCGACGTTTAGCAGATTGTCACTTAATTACTGAATTTATAAACAATTTATATTTTGATGTAGTTGGACATTTTCGAATATAAACCATCTGATAAATACACATTTGGGTATAAAACTGACATTCGCGTGTACCCTATTACAACTTTCTTCATTTGTTATTACATATTTTCACATGATCAGTTAAAATCCTTTGTCCGTTTTGGAATGCGGGTATAGCAATTTTCGTATGTGTCATTAAATCACTTTTATGATCGCGTACCTAAATGTGATTTACACAACTTTCAGAATGAATCTTGGAAGGTGGTGCCTTTTCTGCTTCAACTAACCAACCTTATAAAAAAAAAAAAATAGTAGGTACCGGAAGCGTAAAGGCAGAACACACCATTTTACAGCGCACACAATGCTCTCAGTCGTGGTGTGCTTTGGCTACAATTTTGACAATAATTTTGTCTAACAATACACACCGCGTTGCAGCGCAATAACACATTGCACAGCGCTAATGTATTGTATTTACTTATGTAATAAATATAAAAAATCAGTAGCAACAACATGAAACTTGTCATATGTTTTTTAAAAACCCATAGCAGCAATTTCATACCTTTTTGTTCTCAAATCAAATCCGATTTACATAGTATAACTTAAAAGTTGCGCCGTTTTTTATTGCGCCATAATCGTACCTACATTTTAGTATAGTACTTACCAGTGTTGTGCATCATCTGGATAATATTATCTAGATAAACCATCTAGATAAAATTTTGTTATCTATCATCTTATCTAAGATGACACTATAATCAATTATCTATCATCTTATCTTAGATGAAAAGACATGTTATCTGGAGGTAGTAGATAACAGATAATATTTCGAATATACAGGGTGATTCAGAACGTGTAAGCCAAACTTCAACAGATTATAGAGGAGCTCAAAATAAGAAGAAAAGTTCCAATAGGCATGTAACCAAAAGTTACAATTAAGAAAGATACAGGGTGTTGAAGTTTCTGGAAAAAGAATTTTATCTCCGAAACCAAGGAAACCATTGAATTTTTAGGGCGAGTGCCCTTTGAAGACCTCTATTATTTAAAAAAATGTGTTTTTTACTGGCAAATGGCATCGCAAGAAGTTCTGGAACAATCGATTGTTGAAGGTTTTTTTTCATCAGAAATGCAGATTATGAACGATTTCACAAAAAGGTGTTTTGCTCAAAAACTAAGCAGCTTACGAAAAAATTTTAAGATGCCGATTTTCTTCCAGATTGAACACAAATATTAAGTACCTCACAATTACCTGCACAGATCAGTGGCGTAACATAGTTTAGAAAAAATAAGTAGGCAGCCTATCGTGTAGCAACGCCACCGGAAGCAGTACAAAAGCAAAACTTTTTGGAACAGCAGATGTCTGCAAATGAAAATCGCCCCGAAAATTTCAATTCAGTAGCTTTCATGGTTTTCGAGATACTGAAACAGGAATAAATTTTTAAGGAAACTTAATTACCCTGTATCTCCGTTAGTAGTAACTTTTGGGTACTTGTTCATAGGAACTTTTCTTCTTATTTTGAGCTTCTCTGCGTTCCTCTGAAGTTTGGCACACCCATTCTGAATCATCCTGTATTATCAAAGGAAAAAATCAGTAGCTCCATAAAACGCGCAAAATACCTCTTTTTCAGTAAGTTCAAATACTGATTCCATGATTCCACGCAGAAATAAACTTACCGACAAACATTTTGAAATGCTGTTAACTTGCAGAAGCAACCTAAGAAAATGAATTACAAATTACTTTTAAGTTTTAACCATTAATCTGATCTACTAATCAGTAAAGTTTATTATCACCCACTAAACTGCACTGTATAGTGGCATTAAAATTTTGCTCTAAACCTTTAGTAGCTACATCAACTTCTAAAATTTCTATGTCATTCTTGTAACAGCGAAGGTTTTTTAACAATAATGTTACGTCCCTCATTATTTTGCACCGCACGCACTGCAAACTTTGACAGAAAGTGATGTAAAACTGAAATTATTGCATCAGCATTATTATATTCTGTTGCAGGGCGTCGTGTAGTGGTATCGCGCTGTAGCGCGGTGTGGTTTGGCTACCGAAACATAATATTAATATCCATACAAACTACACCACGATACAGCGCGGACTTTTGCGGGTTTGAGCTGTAAAATGGTGTGTTCTGCCTTTACGCGTACCGGAAATTATACGCATATTAGATATCCTTTGTCCCAACCTCCCAATCTTCTTGTTTCCATTTTTTATTGTATTTCCTAAGTGTTTCGCTTCTTTTTTTCATTTTGAACTTCGAACGTTTTTGCGTTGACAAATGACAACAACTCGGTATGGAATTTTATGTCTCAAACAACGTACTATTTGTTAGCACATATTAGATGCTTTGTATTAAACTCAAAAATGTTTGTTTGTTGAATTGTACCATAATATACAATAGTCATAATGTCCCTTAAATAAATCTTATAAAATATATTTTATTAAACCCATGTAGTGGACAATATAATGTAATATTGTAAGGATAAAAATATAAATTGAATAGTACAATATGAAATATTTTTGCATTATGAACAACGACACTCCCACTTAAGCACTATCTTAACAACTACTATCCTTGACTCAAGTTTCCACACATTCTTGTCATTATGTATATGTGAACCTAAGCAATGATTCTGAAGAAACGGGCAGCTCCGGAACTTTGGTGCTTTGGGGTTTTCGGGGATGTACCTACTTTACGACACTGCTTTGCCATTATTGCGTAAAATTTGAAAAGGTAGATACGGTACCAACTTAAAACTTTATTCTCAGTAATTCAACTAAATACAAATACTAAATAACAAAACAAAAGTACTCGTAATTAATAACTAAATTACACTACTATACAACAGCATATTATTAATGCATGTCCAGAACGTCTAGGTCTAAGCCTTTTTCTGTTTCTTCGAAATTTTTATTTATTAATTCTAATTTAACTGTCAGCTTCGACAGAAATTGTCAAACTATAGAGTAAAGTAGGTATAACTAAAAAAGTGTTTAAGTATAAAGGCCTCGCCACATATAGGCCATGCTATGCTATGCCAATGTAAAACACAGAAGTAGAGACAATGGAATTCAAATGGAAGTGTCCACATTGTTCATGTTTAAAGTAATTTATATAGCAACGAAGTCGACTTCTGTGCTGTTTCTATGGATACGTTTCTATGGAAATAATAATAATAAGTTGGAGTAAAATGAACCCCTAAGCAACGTTGTGAAGATCATCCATTATTTAAATTTATGAATATTGACAGCTGCCAGTTGACAAAAATAAGTTTTCAAACAAATAAAGGCCTCGCCACATAGGCCATGCTATGGTATGCCAATGTAAAACACAGAAGTAGAGACAATGGAATTCAAATGGAAGTGTCCACATTGTTCATGTTTAAGGTAATTTACATAGCAACGAACTCGACTTCTATGCGGTTTCTATGGATACGTTTCCATGGAAATAAAAAAATAGTAGGGTAAACGATACAGTGATTGGCACTTTAAGAAGCAATGCTAACTTACATTAAACTTAAATACTATATTACATATTTACTGTAAGTTTTAATGCCATCAAGGGCTTCAATATTGTTATCGATCTAATTATTAACATGAGTTTTTCAATAATTTTGTTGTATATTTAATAGAAAACCCTTATTGGTTCAAAGTAGTCTAAATTTCAGTGATTGGCACTCAAATAACAGTGACTGCCACCTTCACCGGACAGTGATTGGCACAACTAACATTTCCGTAAAAAATGGTCGTAGGTTAGCAGGAGTATGTAAAAAGCTGTGGGCCTGTTTTGACAATAGCCACTGATGGTGTGCAAACTGTTAGCTCATTAATTTTTTTTGTTTTAATTAATTTTTGTTCATTTACGTACTGTCAGGGACTACAAACAAAACAGACCTCCACGTTATAACAAGTTTTTGTGTACCTATTTATTAAATCTTTGTACTAGATATTTTTTGTTTTACAGGTCTTACATGTAAAAACTGTATCACACGAATTGTTAAAGAGTCCATGTTTCATTATGCATTTTTCATGGTAACTGCGAGTGCAAGTCGAACATTTAAGTCCATGACAAGAATTTTTATGTTTTTAGTGCAAATGTAACAAAGGCCACATTTAATTAAGTTTCCAGGAACCTCTTGAGGATTGGGTTCATGATTTTCTTCTTTCTCTTCTCGGAGGAAGAGAGCTCTCTTTGCACACTCAATTGCCTTATTTAGTTGAATATTCGATATTATATTAATTTTTTGTTTCCTGCATTGAACATCATGTGTTATATTGTTTTCAGTGCTCATATTATTATTGACATTCGATACAGTCTCAGTCTTCTCTTTGTTTACATTATTTCCCACAAACACATCATGTTTGATTTTTGTATTATTTTTAGTTGTAGTGTTCTTGGATTGTTTCGCACATTTCTTTTTGTTCAACTTTTTCTTCTCATTTTCCTCTTTTTTCTCTATTCGTTTACGTTTTCTCTCTTCCTTCTGTTTTTCTTCATTATTCTTTTTCTCTCTTTTATCTGACTGCTGCTTTTTCCATTGTTCTGATGTGAGTACAAAAGGCATTCTCTCTGTATTCCTTTTGCCTTTTCTGATTGGGCTTTCTGGCCATACCAAATAATCTTTGATTGATGCATTACTTATATTTAGTGATTCCCTTGATTTATTATTATTTTTTGTTATAAAAACAGTTTCTGTGGCTGAAGGATTTATTGCTAATTCTCCACCTAAAGGCGCCATTACTTGTGATTCATTTGAATCTTTGGGCTTATCTGATAAATCATCAGTGTTAATGTCAGTTTCTGAAAATAACAACATCGGTCATCGTAAAAAAGCAACTAGGTATTAGTAAATTAATGCAAGTAGTAATTTGTGCAACAAGTATAGAAAGTACCTAATCAAGTAATTTGGTTTTCGTATTGGTAACTTGTAACTCGAAATTTTATAGTTTGAATGAAATTAACAGTTTCGTAATACTGCTTTTTTCACGATGTTCTGGTGCAGAAAGTGCTACCTTCCTGTAAGAAACTTAATTTCTTCACTACAAACTGAAAACTCACCTCTGATTGTAGAAGATGATGATAGTTTCTCATGTAGTAAAGGCGATTTATTTGTTCCAATAATTTCATTCGGTACTTCTTCAGTGGTAATTTCATTTCCTCAAATAGACGTGGAAATTAACCAGTGAAGAATGATAATAAAATGAAACTTGCCTGCCACTGCAGCAATTGTTGATAATCCTTCAAATCTCAGTGGAGAACTGTGAAAGATGACGGGCATTTCTTCAATATTAAATACTTCATCGGCGATTTCACTGATGTTAATATTATCATCCAATTCAATAGTAATTGAATCTCTCTTAGGTTCATCAGAATTCATAACATCATCCAGTAGATTTTCAGCAGAGTTGTTTTGATGAGATACTGAACCAAATTCCTTCCACAATGTATGTAAAATCCAAAATTCTTCTGACATTTGTGTAGTCGTTTGATAAGCCGTCTTTAATTTGTCCATTAAATTATCACCCACTATTTCTGAGAATCTTGAGTAAGGAATTACAGTAGCTTCTTTGTGCTTTGGGTCATTTTTCATTTTCCCTAGACATTTGGAATAATCTATTGCATTAGGGTTCCACGGGCACAAACCAGTAGTTATAAAACCGTTCTTTATAATTTTAGGTTTCATGTAAGTGTCGATCACTATTTTCAAAACTGGGGCAAATTTTTCTTGGGTAAGAGCTTCTGAATTATTTTGCCTTCTCCAATCTAATACCCCCTTCTTCCAATAGGATTTAAGGGGCTTAAATGTTGACACATCAGCCGGTTGTAATATTCGTGTAGAATTTCCATATAGACAAATTAGAATAATATTTAGCTGTGAACAGAGATCACTTAGCTGATATGAAGTGTGGGTACTGTGGCCATCCACAAACAAGATAACCGGGAATTTTGTACCTCTCTTGACTAAGAATGGATGAAAGACGTTTGCTATATACTCAAAAAAGAGCTCAGCCTTCATCCACCCATTTGAGCTAATACCGATACCCCACGATTCTGGTACTGAAGCAGAAATTGAGGCAGGTAAACGTTTATAAGGGTAAATAATAAATGGTGGCGTAACTTCTCCGTCAGCAGACAATGTAAATAAGACAGTCAAGTTTGATTTTGCTTGTGCATTATCAACTTCATACACATTTCTGGCACCTTTAGGTGCCAAGACTGACTTGTTTTTTGGACATAACATAAAGAATGTCTCGTCAGCATTAAAAACTCTGTCCGGACATTCGAGAATCTCGAAGTAGTTTTCTGCCTTTAAGTACGTTTCAATATCTAGAAACCACTTACGTATATCTGCTTCACTAACATTAGAGCTAGCAGCAGTGACGGCTTCAGGTACTCTTTCACACAATAAAGGATGTCGTTTCAAAAACGACTTGTACCAGCCATCACCCGGCATATTATCTTTAAAAGGGTTGTCTCTTGGTTTCTCGTCCAAAAATGATTTGACACTGACTTGCAAGTCCTCTTTTCTTCGAGGAAAACCTTTTCTATGACTTTCAATGACCCAATCAACCAAAGTTTGTTCTTCATCTTGTGAAAGAATGGGTTTAGGGCCAAATGAAATTTTAGTGAATTTTTGACTCAATCGAAACTGTATTGTTGAACGTGGTATTCCATATTTCTTGGATGCCGCCTTTTTAGTTACACCATTATTTATTATATCTTCTAAAGCTTTAGAAATGGTTTCTTCGTCATATTTTTTGTTATATTTTGAGCCCTCAGTTACTTTCGGCATTACGATAGCCTCTACAATATTGAAAAACAAGTCATTGGCACTCTTTTAAAACAGTTAATGTCACTAGTGCCAACCACTGTTTAGACAGGATTTTTATATGAACATTCAACAAATTTAGCAATGTACTTTAAATAGTAGGCCTGTAAAGATCATTTTGGCGTAAAAGTTCATTTTAGTCGATAGCATAGTTATTGGCACCCGAGTGCCAATAACTAAAAATGTATAATTTTCTGATACAGTGATTGGCACTATTGAAATTAAGGTTAAAATATTGAATAAACTGTCCATTAACCTCAAATTATCAAAAACACATGTCTAAGTATGTGTTACTTACCAATAGTAATCCTTTATTCCAGGAATCACACAAGATCAACTCACCGAACAATAGTGCCTTACAAATTTTGTAAAAATTTGACGCTAACAAAGCAGAGGCTGACAACGTCTGGCACATTCAAACACTAGAGCGTCCATGATGAATTAAAGACAACGCAATTAGTACCATACATGCGCTACAGATGTCGCTACATATTGAGACTATGATAGAATGTAATCCTTTCTCCCTTTTCTTATTTACTTCACTTTTATCTTAACGGTGCCAATAACTGTCGGGGTGCCAACGACTGTACTGTTTACCCTAATTGGAGTAAAATGAACCCAAAAGCAACGTCATGAACGTCATCCATAATTTAAATTTATGAATATTGACAGCTGCCAATTGACAAAAATAAGTTTTCAAACAAATAACTATGGTTACCCAAAATTACATAGCATGTCCTATGTGGACAGCTCTGTGCTGTGCCATGCTAAATTTAATTTAATTTAGCATGGCATGGCATGGCCTATGTGGCGAGCCCTTTACTATGGTTACCCAAATTTACATAGCATGTCCTATGTGGACAGCTCTGTGCTGTACCATGCTAAATTTAATTTAGCATGGCATGGCATGACCTATGTGGCGAGGCCTTAATACTACACTGACCGGCAAAAAAAACCGGCCACAAGGAAATGTTTAAAAAAAGCACTTAAATTTTCATTAATTCAACTTATCAGTGGTATTGGCTTGAAGAACCATTTATTGGTGATACTGGATGCAAAGATTAGGAGAAAAAGACTAATTAACACAAAATTAGGTAATTTAATGAAAGAAAATAACAGAAACACAACAAATACGGTTTTTTCTAATGTGTAAAAAATTGTTGCAGTTTTTTTAAAAAAACTCCTGCTTACTGTTAGTACCGACTATGTCCTCCTCGAGCCTGAATTACAGCATTTAACCGTTGTGGCATTGAGTTAGTGAAATCTGCTAAACACATTTTTGAGGAATTCCTTCAAATTCTTCTTGAAGGGCCAAGCGTAACTCTTGAAGAGTCTCTGGCATAGCTGGACGCCGACGAATATGCCTCTGAAGCTGATCCAATAGGTACTCTATAGGATTAAGATCCGTGCTGCGTGCTGGCCACTCAAATCTACGAATGCCAACCCCATCCAGATATTCAGTTACTACTCGTTCAATGTATGATCTGACGTTGTCATGCATTAAAACATATGTTGATGTGACTGAAAAGAGAATTTCGGCTGCTAAAATTAAAATTAGACGTAGTTAGGAGTGGAACAAGCATTTCAAAGCATAACAATGAATAAAAACCAAATCAGTTCCCGATTCGTAGGCAGATATGGGGATCTATATGAAACACTTCCGGGTGGCCGTTTTTTTTTTGCTGGTCAGTGTATATATCACGTGTGAAGTACCAAGAATTAAGTTACCTGAAAAATTTTGAGTTCTTTGTAAGTTTACCCCATACTCCAAGATAGTGACAGAGTAATACACTTGATCTTCATACTCATGAGGATGCTGACGTTGTCAGTGAAACGCTTGTTGCATTCAATTGCTTTATCACTGTGGGGCAAAGAATTCAAAATGAAAGAATATTTGTCCAAGCGATTTTGAATTTTTAATAAGTATGTATTTGCCTACTTTTTATGGACGCTAAAGTTCCGGATTCAACCACTTTGTGTGAACCGGTCAAATTGTTAACCATTTACTAAAAATTAATTTCTTGTTTGCTCATCACAATACTTTTATAAACTACAGGTGCGTATTTCTACTATTAATAATTCTATAAATTTTCAGAACATCAGCAAGTAACCAGTTCAAAAACGGAGCTGAGGAAATCGGGACGACAAAAATCAAAACGTAAACCACGTATATTATTTTCTCAAGCCCAAGTATATGAACTGGAACGACGTTTTAAGCAACAAAGATATTTATCTGCACCAGAAAGAGAACAAATGGCTCAAGGACTCAAGTTAACACCAACACAAGTAAAAATTTGGTTCCAAAACCGAAGGTACAAGAACAAGAGGCAAAAATTGGAAAAAATAGAAAGTGAGAAGACTCCGAAGATTTCTTCAAACGCCGCAGTTTTAAATTCCAATTTGTGCATTACTCCATATTCCGCCCAAAATTCGTATATGTTTCAAAATAACGCAGGTGTGAGCAATTTTGCTGAACGTCATCATGACACTATGCCTGTTGCCTTTAACGATTTTAATTATTAACTTTATTTTTGTACAATGGATTATTCTGTAGGTACCTCTACTTGACTTTTTCTCGACTTATGACGCGTAAGATTAAGGACTGAAAGACCCGAATAGCTCTCTAAATTATAATTTATTTGCCATACATAATATGCTATAAAATAATTGATTTTGTTATATTTTCTACGAAATGTGAAAAATGCGAAAAGAAACATTTCTCTAGTTCCATTTGTTATTTTTATCAATAAAGTTATACCGGATGCCACAGGGACCCGACTAATTCCTATTTTTTATGTTATATTAAATAAACAAATGAAATCTGTTGGCCCTAATATGCTGTTAAGTTACAATTTTTAGGATAAAGTAATCAAAAAAATCAATTCCAGTTTGAGTCCAATTTTCTATTTCTTTGAAATTTTTGATTCTTTATTCTAATTTAATTTTGAGCTTCCAACGATGACAGTAATTATCAAAACTAGAGACAAGTGTAATTAAAAAAGTGCTGGGTAGTGCGCGACGTACCTAATTCAGTAATACTATACACCCTGTCCAAGATAAGGAGGACCAGTATGGGGATACTGGAAATGACAAGAGATACGGATTTGGTTAAATGGAAAAAAAGTTGTGTAATTAAATGACCAACAAAATGGCGCCTAGAAATCCTTGATAAAATTTTCTGTTTTTGAGTTATTTTGAAAAAACTGAATTTATGGATTTTAACTAGGTATATTCTTTTCTGGCTTTATTATTAAAGTTACAGCAAAACTGACAAAACTTCTTCGTAGCAACTTTTGATGAAATTGAAGATTTCATTGCCATTTTTTTATTCTACGTTTCGTATTCGAGTAACCATCATAAACTTCAATTTTTTAAATACGGTCCTGATTTTCTGATGTCAAATTTTACGAACCCTTTTTATTCTGAATTCAATAATGTACCACACATTATGGTTTAATTACGTTTCGATCCTTTTTTGACCATCATCAAAAAAATTTTTGAGATACGGACCTGCATTTCTCATAATTTTGTAAAAAATAATAACACAGTATGAGTTGTAAAATAAAATGTGCTGTTGACTTCGCTACTTTCTTCAGATAAGTATCAGAAACGTACAAAATTTTCCAAAACTGCAAGATGCGTTATGCTTATCGCTAGTATCACCTAACAGATTCGTAAAACTCTTGTGGTGCACTTAAAAATGCCCAACCTATACTGTATGTACCTATTTTTTATAAAATTATGAGAAATGCAAGTCCGTATCTTAAAAATTTTTTGATGATGGCCAAAGAAGGGTCGAAATGTAATTAAAATGTAAAATGTAATTAAAGCCAGAAAAAAATATAGTTAAAAATCCATATAAATTCAATTTTTTCAAAATAACAAAATCAGAAAATCTCATCAAGGATTTCTAGGGGCGATTTTGTTGGTCATTTAATTACACAACTTTTTTCCCATTTAACCAAATCCGTATCTCTTGTCATTTCCAATATCCCCATACTGGCCCTCCTTATCTTGGACAGGGTGTATAACGTTGCAGTACCAAAAATTATGAGTTCTTTATAAGTTTACCCCACACCCCAGAACATATACACAGTACCTAATGCAATTATTATTGATTTTTGAATCTGACCTTATTTTAAATAGCACCCTGCTCATTACTGCATATTTGTATTTTCCGGAAAATCTCTTTTCAACCACATTTTATTTTAGTATTAAATTAATAGCTACGGAAGAAAGTTATATTTTTTTTAATGTGGAGGCCATTGGATTTCACAGTAGGGTTGCCATCTCTAAAATGTAAAAACCAGGACAAGGCTACTTGAAAATCCGAACAAAATCCGGACGCCTACGAATTTTAAAAACACAAATCAGAATCACTTGCAACAAAGAAAAAATTATTTTTCTATATAAATATAACAATAACTGTATAGTATACTCGTATGTAGAATTGTAGGTTGCACAAACCAAAGGAAAACTAAAAAAATTAAAAAAACGAAAAAAATAAATTTTCAAGAACTTAATAATAATACCTACTAACAGTTGTGGGACCTAACGAAAATCCGGACCAATTCTCAAAACCCGCGCGAACGTCCCGTCCCCCGGATACGTGCGTGGAAATCCTGACGGATGGCAACCCTGTTTCACAGATAAGGGCAATTTTTTCAAAAAGTAGGCCTTGGACATAAAAGAAGCACATTTTTTAAATCCACAAGATGGAGCTTTACACCAAATATATATGTTGCGTTCAAAATGATTACCTACAGATAACTGGAACATAGTTGGTATAACCTTTAAGACGAATTTTGTTTGAAGTCATGTACGTAGAGACACGTTATGAATGTTTCAATACCAACTAGCCGGAGTGGCATTCTGTGATATCTCGTAGTCTAAAGAAATCTGAATTTCTTCTACAATTCAATGCCTTGGAGAGTACTTGATAGAAGAGTAGTTGTTCGAACGCTCTAGTACCACTCAGTTTTTTAGTTTTCTAAAGCCTACTTTTACAGTTTTCTTGTCTTGTATTTGTAATGAATTTGAGTATAATATGTACAGGGAGGTCCTAAAGTTTGGAATAAAAATCATAATTTCTTTTTTATCAATATTTCAATGAAATTTTGTAAGGGATATGTAAAATATACAAGTTGTCCCATTTTCATGTACAACTGTCAATGTCAATTTTATTAAATGAACAGCCTATACATTTTCATATTTCTGAGTAGGCTCAGATGCACTGCAGCCACAAAATGGGCTTATTGTGCTCAAAAAAAGCAAAGTATACATCACACAACCATTTTTGACATCGAAGATTTATGAACGAACATACGAAATGAATTTCGGAGAATCATACCTGAAGTTATTAGAAATGTTTTTGGCGAATTCGAGTACAGTTTGGCTGTAGCTTAGAAACTTCGTTTAGCTCACATTGAACATTATTTATTTTAAGAAAATTGACAGCTGTACATGAAAATGTAAGACCCTATATATTTTACATGCTCCTCACAAAATTTTAAATCGAAAATAAAAATTGATATGTCTGAGTATTTCATTGAAATATTGATAAAAAAAATTATTAATTTTTATCCAAACTTTAGGACACCCTCACTGTATAATATATGAAGTTCTAAAAAAATATTTTTATCATACCCCAATAAAAGTCAATTTCTTCTTTATGAAATGAACAAGATATAAGAAATTTAACGAACGAATGACATAAGTTTTTATTAAAAATAAAAGATTAAAGGTCATATAAAAAAATCTTATTTTTAGTCAGGAATGCGCATCAACAGAATTTTTGACATGCACTTTTGAAACACCCGTAAAAATTCACTTCTTCCTCGTTTATTAAGTAAATACTAGATGACACATGCATGGTTGAAAACAGAGTTTTACAGTGAATCCAAATACGCAAAACAATGAACAGTGTGCAGGTCACTTAAAATAAGAAAGTTGGGGCCATCTAGGGTTAAACCGGAAGTTACATTTTTGGTTACATTGTGTCATAAAATCGAAATGTAACAGTATATTAGCTACTTTACTTAAAATATCACAGAAAAAGATGGGGGTTAGACGTGTTCTTATTTCACCCTGTATTTATCGCCCTGAGTGCTGAGTGGAATATACTTGAAGACCGGAGGCGCCAAGATTTAAAATACATATGACAATATTATCGTTCAGGCACCCGGTAATTTTGTATTGTATATAAATAAGTATGTAGTTTTAAATACAGTCTGTTACATTTTCTTTTATATTTATGCTATGTTTTATAACATTAAAATGTTTTAATTTCAAACGTCTTATTGGTTTCCTTTATTGCTAAAATAATTTATGTTAAAGTATAATGCACTTCCCGATAACTGACGGCGTCCGCCTATTTTCATAAAATTTCGTTCACTGATTTTTATATCTGAATATAGGTACCTTTGAATATTTATAGAAAGTGAACTCGTGACTGGTAGCTGTTTAGCGTCTTTAATAATCTGGGTGGAACATTCAAGTAGTCAGCACCAGATCACCTTTTAACCTAAAAGCTTTTGGCACCGAATAGGATAAACTCTTTATCTGCCGCATGGATTTAATAAACGAAAATTAACCCTTCTGGTATGTGTTTTATCTGCATATCCTGTACATGACGAATATCTTACAAAAATAGAAAAGACGTATGTACGAACATCCATGATAGATATATGTAGGTACTTTTAACATTCACGGAGCCACTGGCATTATTTTTACTATATTTTTTCCATTTACAATAATCCTACTAGGTACTTCACAAACCAAACCAAAATAGTTCAAAACTCCAAGATTAGGTACCTTTAACTGTAAGATATTTACATTTTTTGAGGCCTCTGTTATAATGTCCTTCTTTTCGGATCAGATTTTGATTTGTATTTACGCAAAAGATGAGGAAAAAAATTCTGGGTATGTGATGTGAGCGGTAATACACAATGGATCAATGGAATCGCTTTCAATCTCCCATACCTAGATAGCATTTAAAGAAAAACTTTTAGGGAAGAACTGTCTTCTCTGGAAGAGGTGTTGAAAGTTACAATTTTATCTCCATTTTTTGCCATAACTACGAAATTTTTTAGGTTGTCGGCTTGAAAATTAATTTGCAATCCTATGGTTTTTCTTATGGGAAAAATATTTCAATAACATTTTTGACGGTGCCCATAGATGGCGCTACTTATAACCTACTGTTTTGATAAATTGACCCATAACTTTTTACCATGTACGTCTAACGCCAAATTGGCTCCAAAATCTCATAATAAAGGTATTCTTGTCTCATTTTGATATTCCAGCCCATTTTGAAGAAAAACGACTTACTACAGATAGTGTTTAAATTCCAAACTTGCTCTAATAGGCCGTTCCGCATTAAACAAAATATTATCTAGATAGCTACGTTTTGCAAACAGACAGTCGATAGTAATATGACATTAGTTTTAAAGTGTTCAGTGCTAACCCAATAGCTGTTTCATTAACTTTCTCCATAAATTTATCAAAAGTATTAAAAATGCCGCGTCATAATGATGGAATAGTGATGAGAGATATAATTTTTGTTTTTGCTCAAACCAATTTTAATGGGCTCGCTGCAGCCGAAGGTATTTAAAAGTATACCCCCACCGAAGGCAACCAAATCATAAATTATTTAGAAATCTGTACAATCGCTTAGGCGAAAGAGGATTTTTCCGCCCAAAAGGTGAAAATAGCGCTCCGAAGATTATTTCGGCTGAGCAGGAAGATGAGGTTTTGGTTAGATTGCACGAAAATCCAGGCGTAAGTACCCGTCGTTTATATGCGGCAACATGCGTAAGTAGCTCTTCGATTTGGAAAATTTTGCACAACGAGAAGCTGCACCCATACCACATTATTCCAGTACAAAATTTGTTACCAGAAGATCCTCCTGCTTATCTATGTTTCGCTAATTTCTTACAAGAGCAGCAAGGAGCGGATCCTAATTTTTTGAAGAAAATCCTCTTCACAGATGAGGCAACGTTTACTCGACGAGGAGTTTTCAGCTGGCGAAACAAACATTTGTGGGATTCTGAAAACCCCCATGCCGCTAAAGAAAGACACTTCCAACATGAATTTAAGATCAATGTTTGGTGCGGTGTAATTTCAAATTTCTTTATTGGGCCTTTTCAACTCCCACCCAATCTGAACGGTCCACTTTATTTAAATTTTCTTCAGCAAAATTTGAACGAACTGCTTGAAGATGTACCACTTAATTTAAGGAAATATGTGGTTCATGTAGGACGGGGCGCCCGCACATTTTTCCTGGTCGGTGCGGGAGTAGGTACTTAGACAACGTCTTTCCACATCGGTGGATTGGCCGTGGAAGTGAATTTGCTTGGCCGCCTAGAAGCCCCGACTTAAATCCTCTGGATTTTTCGATGTGGTCTAGAATGAAAGATATGGTTTATAAAGAAGCTGTTGATTCACCCGATGAGCTGTGGCGAAGAATACAAGCGGCTGCCAATGAAATCAAAGGCAATTCAGGGGCATTGTTTAGAATTCGGGGATCTCTCAGGCAATGCACTGAAAAATGTATCCAAGTTAATGGTGGACACTTTGAACAACTACTTTAAAATTTAATGTTTCCTAATTTTATTTTTCTTGTACCTGAGCGTTTGTAGTGAATTAAAATTTATTTTGTTAGCAGTACTTAATAAGCGTTTCATTTCTAAGATTTAAACACTATCTACATTTCGTCGTTTTTTTCTTGAAAATAGGCTGGAATATCAAAATGAGACAAGGTATTTAAAAAAGGTTGGTCTTTCAGATTTTGGAGCCGATTTGATGTTAGATGTACATGGTAAAAAGTTATGTGTCAATTTATAAAAGCAATAGGCAGAGCCTCTGTCAATACGTTATAAGTAGCGCCCTCTATGGGCGCTAAAAGTCAAAAATGTTATTGGAACCTTTTTTCCCGTAAGAAAATCCATAGGACTGCAAATTTTTAAGTCGACAACCTAAGAAATTTCGTAGTTATGGCAAAAAATGGAAATAAAATTGTATCTTTCAACACCCTGTATTTCCTAAAGCATCATCATTCGGATAAGGCATGTTCGAGTCAATGGTCATTATTTGACCTGTAGAATCTCCAGTTAACGGATTTCCCATTGTTAATGAAACACCCTGTATATAAATACGAATATCAAATATATGAAAACTTTACATCAATACAAATTTACAACAAGATGTGATGAAATTTTGAACATAAATATTGAAATAAACCTTTTATTAGTTTGAAAGCTAAAGGTATACAAGGTGTTTCTAAATTGAGTACCATAAATTTAGGAGATTGTAGAGAAAGTTAAAATAACACTAAAACCTTTATATTTATAGTTTTGTACAAAAACGCTTCCCTTCCAAAATACAGAGTGTTATAATGTCGACTGGCGTATCAGTTATTTAGCTATATCTGTAACTAAAGCAGCCTGAGAAATCTAAATTTTTGTGGGCAAGTGCTACTCAAAACTACAGATAATATTTTAAGTGTAATACGACAATTCAGTGGCGTCGGAAAAGGGGTCGTGTAATACCTTTTTGTTAATAAAAAGTTTGAGGTTAGGTTTTTTGGAAATATCCTTTTATTTTTAGATTCTCTAATCAAAATACTACAAAAAAGATTCTCTTTTGAAATATCTCTAAAGTCATTTGTTTTTGAAATATTTGTGGTTTTATGTAGCAGTGCTCATGAGAACTGGGGTATTACCTATTTAGTTGATTTGCGAAAAAGAAATCGCATATGATTGCTACATGTTTTTGTAGGTACCTTCGTAATTTATACCTGCAAGCACTTCTAGATGATTTTGTTATCAAGTTTTACATAACTAATGATAATACAGCCCCGAATACAGGAAAACAAAGACAATATTTTAATAGCACTGCCACATAAAATCGTGCATATCTCGAAAACGAAAGACTCTAGAGATATTTGAAAAGAGTATCTTTTTTGCAGTATTTTGATTAGAGAATCTAAAAATAAAACGATATTTTCAAAAAACCTAACCTCAAACTTTTTATTAACAAAAAGGTATTACACGACCCCTTTTCCTACGCCACTGAATTATCGTATTACACTTAAAATATTGCTGGATTATCTGTAGTTTTGAGTAGCACTTGCCCACAAAAATTTAGATTCCTCAGGCTGCTCTAGTTACATATATAGCTAAATAACTGATACGCCAGTTGGCATTATAACACCCTGTATTTTGGAAGGGAAGCGTTTTTGTACAAAACTATATAAATGTTTTAGTGTTATTTTAACTTTCTCTACAAACTCCTAAATTTATGGTACTCAATTTAGAAACGCCTTGTATAATAGCAGAATTTTAGGCAAATCCGAAATATTTTACATTTCTAGGTGCACTAAAAGTGTAGTTATTGGGTTTTATTGAAGTTTTATAAAAATAAATAGCTACACCTAGCTATTTCTCGGCACTATTGTATAACTTGGTCGCAGTCATTTCAAGCATTTTATAAATGTCGCATTAGATATAGAAAACTGACTTTTCCAAAAATTACACTAAGTACTTTTACATCTCAAAATTGTACAAGAATTATTCAAAAGTTTACAAACATTTACTTTACAAACAACTTTGAGGACTATACACATCATTGTCCCGATTCAGAGGTGTCAGTATGGGCAACTTGGTTATTGTTGAAGGTTTAAAGATGGTTAAAGGGAGAAAGCTTATCAGAATATTATGACCACTCTAAATCTACAAGCAAATTTTAAGAATCTTTTTTTGGTTTTTGAGATATCCGAAGGAAACAAAAAGTTGACATTTTCTTTTTTTATTTTTCATTTTACACTGTTAGGACTTATACATTATTATTATTAGTATTAATTTAACTCTATACCTACATAAAATCGGTGTTTTAATAAAAACGTATGTATAGCAAAAAGATATAGACAATTTTAAATCTAAATTAGGGTTGGGCGAGATCGAGTCTCGGCGAGAGTTGCTCCACTCTCGACTCGATCTCGAAAATTCTCGAACCTCTTCGGTCTCGTCTTGATCTCGAACAACTCTCGACTGCGAACATCTCTTCTCACCTCGAGACTCTCGGTTCTCGATCTCGAATTTATTAAGAGGTAGGTGGATTTTTTTCCAGATAAAACAATCAAATGAAGTCGGACATTTGAAGCACAGCTGACTTATTACCACTACCAGCTAGTTCAGTTACGGTGGCATCCTTTGTACTTTGGAAGTCAAGTACCATAGGGTCGATTTTCGCCTGCAATAAGGGGATGGGGGTATCGCACGACGCGACACCGGCAGGACCGCATTCAGAACAGTTTGTTTGACTCGGGAACGTTTTTAGAACGGGGGCGAAACGTCGATTTTATCCTGTGTTTATTTGCATTATATGGCAGCAATTTACAGAAAAATTGAAATAAAAAAATGCAGAATATTGAATTAAAAAAAGTTCAGAATTTCAATATGCAAGGTGCTTCAGGAGGAATGGTACATTCTATGTTACAGTGACGTTCATTTTCAACAAAAAAGTTCATTTGAACAGGTGCCCACTTCTCAATGGCTACTGAGATATACCAATTTCAATGTAGAATGCATTACAGAGCAATTATCCAGTACGCTGCTCTAAAACAATTTACATTTGACATTTAGCACTATTAGCATCAGCCATGGTGGCCCCATCAATTAACGAGCTAGGTCCCCGGACTTAACTCCGCTGAATTATGGGTTATGGGCATCATAATCCTATGAACAAAAAAGTTTTCCATATGGTGCAGACTTTATGGCTGTTATTGTATACGAGAAGAACGGGAGATAGAGGCCCGGTTTTTCAAAGAATCCATCACCGGATTAAGTCTGACACCGGCTTCGTTGCTATGATACCGGCTTTCTGATTGGTTGTAGCATAGCAACGAAGCCGGTGTCAGACTTAATCCGGTGTTAAATTCTTTGAAAAACAGGGCCAGAGTCTAACTTAACAAGATAATACTTATTTTTTCTCAATTTTTGTTTTATTTGCTTATTTTTATATTTTCCATAAAATTTAAAACGCTTTTATTACCATACCTACTCCTCTCGTCAAAAATCTTCTTTGCAATCTTTACTGAAAAAGATTCCTTCCGTAAAATGACTACATGTTTTACTTTTATGCATAGCAGAGTACTTCTGTTAAGTTTAATTTACCAAAACTTTGGTTATTTTGAGTAGGCCCTGTAGAAGGGCCATACAGTAATCTTGGGAGTAAGTGTTAAAAATGTATTGTTGGATCTATGCTATGGCAATTATTAATATAAAGTTTGCTTAGGTTACGTGTTTACCTATACTATTGAATATAATCCTTAAGTCAATATGGTGATGGTCTACTGATGAGGAAGGGGCAGATGCTCAAGACAATAAAGATCATGTTTCTCTGTTTGAATATGACTGATTTATTAATGCATTTGTAAACACATGCGTCATGCTCTATTAGCAGATCAATTGATTAAACAGAGAAAATTTTTGCAATTCACATTTCATTTTTATGATAATTGCGACTGTTGGATAACGAGTACATAGGATGGTGGAAACCTATGGGACAAACGTTACACTATGTTATGACCTTGTCAAGCCTGGATATAAAATACATACTTACTTAAATCTGTATATTTTCTTCTGTAAATAAATCAGTTGTACAACTGTCAGTGAAGTCAGAGATTTCGTGGCTACTTCCAGTGGAGGTGCTGAACATGTTCTTATCCTTTAACTTCTTTATTTGTGGACTTTAAAAATTTAGAAACAGTTCTAATCAGAACGGCGTCACCTAAGTACCAGAAAAAATAGGCAATTAGTATGGCTGCCGTAAAGAAAAAATAGTACTGTCATTCTGAAAAAATTAAAACTCTTATTTCATTGACAATGTTACACATCGATGCGGAACCGTCACATTCTAATGGCTTCTGAGGTCCTCATGGAGAGTTTAGTTTTAAATGCATAAAAAAGAGTACGGTCAGAGAGCAAGTCATAGTATATAATGAATGCACCATAAAGTACCATTCTGGTTTTTAAATGAACAACCCCAGTCGATGGTACTGTAATAGGTAGATATACGTCACTGTTTCAAAAAGCAGATCATGAAAAGGCAATAAATCTAGGTTGTGTCTTCATATTAGCCACGACATACTCCCATTGAAATAGTCTCACTACTTCAAGAACAGAGGAAAAAATATGAAGCTATGCGAATCAACTTGTGTCGCTCAATATACAAACAGAAGCTATATGTGTTTTGTTTATATTGCGTAGCGATTCTCCCCTCGCGTTCACGACAATGCCATGAAAAGAACACACCAACACATCAAACACCAACGCAGCCTTTGTTGATAAGCAAACAGCTGCAACATGGCACCAGTGCATAGGTTGAAACTTGCTAAAGTTGCAGTTGCTGATTGTGGCTTTAAAGGAATAAATTGAATATTCGCCTTATAGTCCAGCTGAGGCAATGCATTAAGCCAGTCGCTGTCGGATATTGGCCTCTCCCAATGCTTTCTATGCGTTTCCTATGCCAATCGATTCCGGCTATGCTCCTCACTTCGTCTAACCTTCTCTTCTGGGATCTGCCATGTACGCCGCCTTGTCGTTCTTGGGCGTCAATGAACAACTCTGTTGGACATCGTCCAGAGATTTTCTAGTACTGTGTTACACTTCTTCAAATAATTAATCATCAAAATTCACTGACGGTTCCAAAAATGATTATCATTATTTTTCCTGCAGAAGGAGTGACCTTGAAATTCTTGGGAGGTCAGAAGACCTTGGCATGCCACTGCATCTACTCTACTCAGGGTCCTAATGGTGAACTCATGTTTCATCTCCAGTTATAAGTCGGTTGAAGAGTAAATCTTGTTCGTCTCCACAAAGCGTTAAGAACCGTTCACGCGTCTCTACCCGAACATGCATTTAGAATGGCGAAAGTCGAATGCATTCCCGGAACCCACCCTGTACTAACCCTTATCATTCGAAGGTTATTTAGAATACTGAATTCTTGGTTTCTGAAACTTCTAATAAAGCTATTAGTTGCTGCTTCTTCAATCATGCATCCTGCAGCTGTACCAAACACTAGGTTTTAAACAATATCCGAAATGATCACGTCAACAGGGCGAACTGGAAGGGGCCCAGCATGCGACGATACTGGACAGCGTTTAAACAATTTTGACGATTCGCAAATAGCTGACTTGGAAGGGCAATCATTCCCGTACACAACCAACATTCCTTCATAAATAAAAATTTTTCGAGGGGTCAACAGCTGTGAATTTCTGGTGTACACCCATGTGGATTTCCATGAATTTCCGTGGATATCTGCAGATGTCTATGGATATTCATGGATGTCTGTGGATATCCGTGGATTCCTGTGAATGTCCGCGGTTTTCTGTGAATATCTGTGGACTTCCATGTATGTCGAAGTGGCAAGTGCGCATGCGCAAATACGCACGCACCTGCAAAACTGGAGTACTTATACAGGCTGGGCCAATAGTGCATAGGCGGTCCATATCTTTGTTTCTATTCAAGATATAAACATGAAATTTTACGAAGCTTCTTTTAAAATCATGTTGATGTTCACGTGCTTCGTACCAAACCAAAGTTTTGTTTTTTTAAATGAAATGCCCCACATCTTTTGTTTACATATTTGGATTGCCCCATAAAATTTAATGAAAGTTGATGTGCTACACGGTGGGGTTCAGAGTAAGCGATGTTAAGATATGGCCAATTTAGCATCAGTGTGACCCCAAATTTGTGGTGCTACTGACGTCTGCTGGTTAAAGCTAATTATGATCTTTTTATTGGAGTAGGTTCAGGGGATACTGTATTTGTAAAATCCATTAACACTTTTTTCAAAATAGTTCATATTGTACAAAGTGGCCAACTTGCGCAAAATTGATCTTTTCTCAAAAATGTTAAACGGAACATCCTGTATATTATTTTCAGGTTTGATAGCCGATATTGGCAGGTCTGCGACTGATAAAGATTGAACCTTAAGAATCGAGATTTTTTCCGTAATTTTGTACCATTTTTGGGGAATTTGCCCCATTTTGCTACACAAAACTCAGAAAAATGCTTACACTTTGTTTTTGCAGAAAATTTAGCGAACAGAGTTTACACCGGCACAAGAAATCCCATTGCAAGATTACTTCTTGAAAGGATGGTTTTCTTCCATGGCACTTCTTGTTTCAATTTATACCTAGGTTTATTAAGTTACTATTTATTTAAGAATATGACCATGAAGAAGCAATCTGGCAATGAAATGTTTTGTCTCAATGTGAAGTCAACTTGCAGAAACAATATGGAAATCATATTTTGTGTTTTGGGCACTAAAATATAGGAGAAACGAATAAACTACCAGTCAAATTACTACATTTTAATGTTCAATTTTCAATTCTACCGAAACGTTCAGCCGCAGACTTAACAATATCTACATCAAAAGCTTAGTAAACTCTCTATCAAATATGGAAATAATATATGGGTTGTTCCATTTGAAATTTTTAAGAAAAAAATGCATATTGCGTAAGCTATCCACCCTGTATGATATTAAGTTTTGTGACAGAAGTACTCAAGAATTTTACAAATAGAGCAGTCTGTGAACCTAGTCCAATAAGGAAATCTTAAATAGCTTTGACCAGTAGATGTCAGCAGTTCCTCAAAGTTGGGTCCACACTGACACTAAAATGGTAATATCTTAAAATCGCTTACTCTAAACCCCATCGTGTAGTACACCATCTTTCATAAAATTTTACTGGGAATTCAAATACGTATGTAAACAAATGTGGGGCGTTCCATTTAAAAAAACATAACTTTGGTTTGGTGTTCAGAGTGGGAACACCCTGTATACATCAAAATAATTTTCTCATATGCCTCATGGGGTTCTCCACGTGGGTGTAAAATTTTATTTTGATACCTTGAATAAAACCAGAGATATGGGCCGACTATGTGGGAAGGGCACGCGTGCGAGGTTGCTATAGATAATACGAGTTACAAAGTAAGTAAGCACATTCGATTATTTTTTAATATGTTCGTCAGGACATAGCCTATACTTGGGCCGCCGAACAGATCACCCTGCAAGAACGTGCTCTAGGCGGGACCACTATCAATTTAGGACAACCGAACCGCAGTGAGGCGCTTTCTTTAGACCCAACGAAGTCGCATCACTCCAATTCGGTTGTCATAAATTAATATTGGCCCCACTAGAGCACGTTCTTGCAGGGTGATCACTCCGTCTGTTGGGCGGCCCAAGTATAGTTACTTAATTTAATACTCCCTCGTGTTTCGAAAAATTTAAACATGATATTTTTTGTGACTATAAAATTCCAACCGTTTTCTTAATCCTCTGGTCTCTTTTACCAATGGAAATTAGTATATCTCTGCTGATAGTATTGTACAGTACGGGTAATACTCAATTTTATTTCCTTCTGGAATGGACCTCCAACCTGAAACTGTGTTCGAAGAGGATTGCTTTCGTGAATTTGAAGAGGTTCTAAAGATTTCTGTACCTAATTCTCTGAAGAATGTGTTAAAAATCAATAGATGCAACAACGCTGCAATCTTGCGCGACATTTCTGAGGAAGATTTGGGAGAGATAGAGAAATTGATGGTATCAGAGACATCAGCTCTCGATTTAATTCCAGAAAGCGAATACGAACAATTTTATGACGTTTTTTTATAGGAGTATAAATACAGAGAGAAGTTTTTGAGAAAAAAACGAAATAGTGACCGAGAGTTCTTGTAGCCAAAACTAGATGATATTTCTAAAGTTTCGGGAGAGTTCGTTTTTTACGGGCCTATAGAGACCGAGACGAGGACCGAGACGAGGACCGAGATAAAAGATGACGAAGTACCGTTGCAACTAACTGATCTGTAGTTGAATCAAATTAAAGATGCAGTTAATTAATTATATTTATACACAAATGAAACAAAAATAAGTCCATTTCGTTTTTCATTTATTTTTTGTTTTTCTTGTATTTTTCGAGTTTATATTTTTTGCGTTTTTCTCTTACATAGGTACCTGTGTGTTTATTTGTAAAAGATATAATAAAGTTATAATAAAATTCACAATAACTATTGCTTTAAACCGACAACTGTCTTAAAAATAACACTGGTGAGCAAAAACCGCGGGATTTTGGTTTATAGCATATTTAGAACATTATAAATCTGCAATAATTTTTCTTCCACCCCCCCTCTTAGTTTTTTTAGAATAATCACATATTTTCGTGTACTTAACTAAGAGTTAAACTATCTACTTAGACCAGTATAATTCGTGAACTAAGGACCACTGTAATTAATCAACTAGAAACTAGATCCTCCTTATTGTGCCTGTAAAGATGAATGCGTATGCTCAAAAAAGGAGACAAGAACATAAATTCCACTTTTGCAGCAATATTATGGATCACCGCTTAGAACTTATCATGGAATTTTTTGTCTATTTGCAGTTTCGACTTTTTAAATTTTCGCGATGTCGATGGATGTTCGTGGATGCCCATGGATGTCCGTGGATTTCTGTAGAAGTCTGTGGATTCCCATGGATTTCTGCGGGTTTCTATGGATTTCTTGGATTTCCGTGGGTTTATCTCACAAAAATGGATTTCTGGTGTAAGTACACATTTTGGTCAGCTGTTGGCCCCTCGTAATTTTTGAAAGTTTTTCTTTTTTCGTAAGAAATTTTATAACAACCCGATGTTCGATTTGATTAAATTTCATAAATTAAGTAACAGTGCGCGATGGTACAAACTGATAGCTAATGAAATTATTGTTGTTGCAATTGTTCTATTAATTGGCATACCAAAAGGTACCAAGGCACGTGTGATTAAAAAACACTTAGTGGAAGTTTTATCAAAATTTAAAACTGTTCAGTCCGAGAATATAAAAACATTCCTCGTAGGTAATAATTACTTAAGGAAGAAAAGAGGGCACCTTAAACTAAGAAAAGTAATTCAAATTTCTTCGTAGAAAAAGTCATAACACTTAGGTGGAGACGTTTTCTTTTTGAATTAGATTCGGTTAGACAT
Organism: Xestobium rufovillosum; assembly: GCA_963966045.1. Taxonomy (NCBI): domain Eukaryota; kingdom Metazoa; phylum Arthropoda; class Insecta; order Coleoptera; family Ptinidae; genus Xestobium; species Xestobium rufovillosum. The sequence continues at coordinate 20,037,410 of OZ014504.1, forward strand.
GTAAGGGCGATTTTTACTTGAAAAAGGTTTCATATTTCAATTATTTCTGGAAATTCTGAAAATGTGCACTCACATTGCGAAAATATTGATTTCTTTATTCAAGAAATAGGGGCGGTTAGATATTTGAAGATAATTAATTATCTCAAAAACTAATAACATTAGAGGCATGCAAGTTTATGTATAATAGAAAGGAAATATAGCACAAAAGACAATCTGGAGCTAAACATTATGTGATTCCACTAAAAAAAAACGAGTTACGAGTTTTTAATTTATTTACATTTTTTCGTGCAAATTGCTCAAACCTGGAATAATATTTTCAGCATCCAAAAATTCAGTCAAGTGCAGGGCACCCCATTTAAAAAATGAGAGTTCCTTGCGGTGTAGAAGAAATGCGACACACTGTATAATATTTTTCTCTAAAATGTTATAATAAAGGTACAATAGAAGAATCCCGCACTGTTGACTGAAATTTCGCGTATCGAAAAACAGGAACAGTTTCAAAAACGTAAACTAGTATTTCAGTGTCATTGACGATTAGAATAAGCAGTTTTATTTTTGAGTTGTATTTAACTCTGTTGCGGATTCCAAAAATATTTATTAATTGAATGGAAGCTCAAGAAATTATCTGTAGTCACCGGTATCGCCATCTCGCATATTGTAGTTGTAGATGTACACTGGACGAGCGTGCGGTAGACGGCGCTTTAGACGCTGTAGGTTCCTGTACACATAGCCATATATAACCCATAGGCGGACACGACTATAAGGTACGATCAGTGATAGGACCGTAAAGCCTAACTGCTAAAATACTTTCTTTTAATATTCAAAGTAGGTAATAGTCAAATAATCATAAAAATATGAAAATATATTTTTATAGCGTGTAGGTATCATTTACTTTTTCAATAAATCCTGAATCATATTTTTTCCGTAAATTTGATAAAATCAATTTATAAAATAGTGAATTAGGTATCAAGATACATTTCAGCACTGCCTCCAATGACAATGTCCTCCGCATTTTCAAAGACGGTCTTCTGTGAAGAAGCTTTTCGTGATTTCCTCAGGTCCTGTTGCGTCCCATTACATATCTAAAATGCTGACGTAATAATAAATTGTCCACGGAACTTGAGTATTGTTTAAAGCATAGTGATCCATCACTATCGAATAGAATTATTTGTAAAACAAAAAGTGGAAAACTGAGATAATTGTTAATATTTTTTGCTTGTACCTATCTGCAGTTGTGTAAAAGGGTCCTGGTAGTATAAGTATACAGGGTGGTCACTTTTACAATGTACACCATTGGAATCTTCTAAACCCGAAGAGATTCAGAGTTGGTCAAATGGTAAGAAAGTTGCACATTTTCATGCTCTTTAAGGATCTGAAAAGAAATTCTGGATAGCTCTCGTTGTTCCTGAAATATCCTGAAAAAATTGAAATATTGCGTTTTCTTATTTCTTCCATATATTATTTATTACTCAAGCGAATGTGATGACCTTTGGCAGGTTTACATAAGTGGATATGGGCTTTCCACTGGATGTTTCAAAATTTGTCTAAGCCTACTACATCTTCAAGTTTTCATGGTCAACTTTTGAATTTCTTATGGGCGCCATATTGGATTTTCATAAGGTTGAATAGAGAAAAAAAATACAATTTCAACGATGTATCGCACACGGGTCATCTAACTTTCTGGAACACTAATTTCACTCCTTATCTACAAAATCTAGTTGCCATGATTATGAAAACTCAAAGATGTAGTAGGCTTAGACAAATTTTGAAACATCCAGTGGATAGCCCATACCTACTTATGTAAACCTGCCGAAGGGCATTACATTTGCTCAAGTAATAAATAATATATGGAAGAAATAAGAAAATGCAATACTTCAATTCTTTTCCGGATATTTCAGGAACAACGAGAGCTATCCAGAATTTCTTTTCAGATCCTTAAAGGGCATGGAAAAAGTGCACGTTTTCTGTAATTTGACCAACTCTGAATCTCTTCTGGTTTAGAAGACTCCAATGGTGTACATTGTAAAAGTGACCACCCTGTATATACGTACTTCATTATAAATTAGCTGGCTGTTAAGTAAGTATTGCATTACACGCTTTTTAAACTAAAAGTGTCTGGCACAGAAAATGCAGTTAAAAAAGGTCTGACTAATCTTATAAATAACAATAAGCAAAGTTTTAAGTAAGCTTTCTGAGCGTTGGCTTTCAAGTTAGGAAGATTGACTTGTGTTTACAGCACTCTGCGGGAATCAAAACCCTAATAGCCTTTTATCCAACGCAAACAATGTAAGTGAAATGGGTGAATGTATATATGGCAACCATAAGCGTCATCACGAGTTGATTATTCCTCTAACTGCTAATTGTAAATATTAATGTATAAATATGTTTCATTCGTACCATCCTCAAGTCACCCATTTACTTATTTATAGTTTTGTTAATTGTTAGTTTACAGCGGGAAATATACACACTCCCGTAAAATGTAAGGGTATCTACTATTCATATACGATTCAGGCCAAAATATAGTGCTCCTAGAAAAAAAGTAAATTGAAGAAATGTTTGCGCTATGGCTTCATTTGTAAGTATATTATGAATCTAATCTGCCCTTCCTTTATCACCTCATTTTTGTTTTTAGGGTTTCGCACAAGACCAAGAAAAGTCTTGGTTTTGTCTTGTCTTGGTCTTGAATTCTAGACCAAGACCAAGACCAAGACTAACATAAATGATCCAAGACCAATACCAAGACTTAACCTCCAAGACCAAGAGTCTTGGAGCAAGAGTCTTGGGAAAGTCTTGGTCTTGATATTTTAGAAAATGTTCGACAGTTATTTTTTAGTTTATTGGAAATTAATTAAAAGAACTGCAATTTTTCATAACAAAAATTGGAAATAATGCTTAAAATTCGTATAATCGTAATACAAAATACTAAGACCATCCCATCATTGACCATTGCGTTGTATGTTCGCACAGCACGGAGGAATGTTTCCCGCGAATCTCTATTTCGCACCTACGTCATGCGCGAGTGGTGACAAAATTGGGCTGCCTACCGAGCATAGGTACTATACAGTGTGATCATTTGAAAACGGGACACCTCAAATATCTTAGGAACGAATTGAAATACGTCAAACCGCCGAGACACGTAAATTTAGAAATCGAGGGGGACACATTTTGACGTATAGTTGACGTTATTGAAACCAACCCCCCAACCTCCAGCCACCCTCACTTTAAAATCTTAAATGGTACTATATTACTTGTGACACCTCATTTTAAAGGAAATCGAATGAGGAATACAGCAGTGATGTTTATTTTTTAATTACTCCTTATCTCAGCCTGCTAGATTTTCTCTTTTGGGGCTATTTTAAATCAGCCGAAAATTTAATTAATTTGAGGCGCACAATATCACATCAGAAACATGCCGAAATATTCCCTCCCAAACATTCCTGAATGTAAGAAGGCAATTCTAGAATATAGGCTTTATTATTGTCTTGCAAATAACTGGGACCATTTCGAGCATCTAAGATAGATTGTCCTTAAGTTATTCTAGAAGTTAAATTTTCCTGTTTTAAATTCCAAAACTTTTTTGTATGAAATGTTTATTATCTGATATCTATAAGGTTTAACTCTTATTTTGTATCAAATTGAACCCATTATTTTTCTTATTTACTGAAAGGTTGAAATGACCTTATTTTAGTTTTTAAAGCTCAAAATAAGGAATAATTAAAAAATAAATATCGCTGCTGTATTCTTCATTCGATTTACTTTAAAATGAGACATCACAAGCGATATGATGCCATTTGAGATTTTAAAGTGAGGGTGACTGGGGGCTAGGGGGTAGGCTTTACAGACATCAACTATACATCAAAATCTGTCCCCCTTGCTTCATAAATTTACGTGTCTCCGCGTTTTTACATAATTCTATTAGTTTCTTAGATATTTGAGGTGGCTCGTTTTTAAATGATCACACTGTTTATCGTTATACTATAATCTGTACTAGAATAAATAAAATAAATTTTATGGGAAGTAAGTACATTTTAGATGTCGGAATTTTTTACAGCTTTCATTTTGGTTTTTAAATTAAGTTTATTATATTACATCTTAACACAAAATTTGTACCAATTTTAGTAGAGCCATGAACTAAATACAAAAGTTGTATTCAGTCAACTGTACAACTTATTGAATCATTATTTTCCGAACAAAAAATTATGAAATTATGCAAATATGATATAGGACTTCTTATTTTTGAACTATCTCCCATTCAGAGGGTGTGGAAACATTGAAATTCATAAATTTCTCGTACTCTCATAAAAACCAAACATCATCATAAGGTTCTCAGTCCGAAGACTGGTTGGACGCGTACCTCCATTCTTTTCTATCCTGAGCTAACCTACGCATTTCCCTAAAAGTAGAACATCCTACATCCCTAACTATTTGAGAGCAGTAGTCTAATCTAGGCCTACCCCTACCTCTTTTTATTCCTATCTCTGACTCTAGTATGTCACGAACTATTCCTTCGTGTCTTAGAAGGTGTCCTACCATCCTATCTCTCCTACTCTTTATTGTTTTCCATACCTTTCGCTTTTCCCCAACTCTTTCTAATACTTCCCTATTGCTAACCTTATCTATCCACGGTATCTTCATCATGCGTCTGTAGCACCACATTTCAAACGCTTCTACTCTTTTTCTATCCGCTTCTCCTATTGTCCAAGTTTCGCACCCGTATAATGCCGTACTCCATACATACGACGTTAAGAGTCTCTTCCTAGTCTCTAGACCAAGAAAAAACAATACCAAGACCAAGACTTATGTGGTTCTCGTCTTGGTCTTGGGTTTCGAGACCAAGACCGAGACCAAGCCCAACACGAGGATGCAAGACCAATACCAAGACTGGTGTAAGTCTCGTCTTGTCTTGGTCTTGCGAAACCCTATTTGTTTTCCAAAATTAAATAGAAATCCTGTTTTTTAAATTATACAATTTAATGTCTTATTACCTTTTACCTACTCAAAGTATCAACAAATTATTAGCTGTCGTTTACGAAAAATTAAGAAGTTTCTTGAAATAGAAGTTCAAACATTTCGTTGATTGATTTTATTAATCCCCTGCACACTATCCCCCATAGAACTCACGGACTGAAAACAGGGCTTTCAAAAGAGTATCAACAAGTTTGTCACCCCATCAGTTCATGTAAGAAGTAAAAACATGCAGAAGCAGAAATTCAGCATGCCACCGATTGTTATTATTAATAGTCTAAGATCCCGATTAAGGTCAACCTTCACCCATCTGTTTTCCTAATGATAGGTAGGTATTTGTTATCAAACATAATATAAAAACAAACTAATCGCGGATGGGTTACCTAATTATATCAGGTCAAGACTACCCTTAATTAAAAGTAATGTAATAATTTTTTTATAATTCTTCTGTACGTGTGTATGTCACTGAACTCCTCCTAAACGGCTGGACCGATTTTGATGAAAATTTTTTGTGCGTTTGAGTGGGTCCCTGGATGGTTTACATTCACAACTGGACCCGATAGGTGGCGCTGCAATCGGGCAGGACAACGTCTGCCGGGCCCACTAGTAATATATAAGTAATAACAGAGTAAACAGTAAATATACTTAAAGAAATTAATACAAATTTTAGAAAATGACAACAAATAGTTAATAACACATTACTGTAGTAAAGAAGTACTTTGTTATAAAATTCTGATGTTATTATACATATACATAAATACAAAAAGTTATTCAGCATCAGATTCATCAGAAGATGCAAGATGATACTCAACTTCTGAGGAATCGTGATCACTGTTTATCAAGTGCAATATATCGTCAACTTGTAAGGGCGTTGGGTCCCCAACGGAGCCTGTTGGTTTTAAATAGCCATCCATGAACCAACCGCAATTTTCAGGGCGTAGTTTGACACAATCAGGATCAGTTGCATTAAGCCACATGGAACTGATGTAGGTATATTGTACGTATTTTTTTTGTTTTAGCGATTCCCAGCATGGTGGAATCATATTTGAGTCATAACTTTTGATCTTTTTCATAAATTGTTTATCGTCTTTCCTAGACGAATAATTTTTTTGAAAAATGCGATATCTGGCATCATTTACACTAGTGCAGTGCTTGATGCCATACATCAGAGCAGTAAACTCCTGAACAACGTCCATTTTAACGATAAGTTGAGTATCATCTTGCAACTTCTGATGAATCTGATGCTGAATAACTTTTTGTATTTATATGTATAATAACATCAGAATTTAATAACAAAATACTTCTTTACTACAATGATGTGTTATTAACTATTTGTTGTCGTTTTCTAAAATTTGTATTAATTTCTTTAAGTATTTACTCTGTTTACTCTGTTATTACTTATATATTACTAGTGGGCCCGGCAGACGTTGTCCTGCCCGATTGCAGCGCCACCTATCGGGTCCAATTGTGAATGTAAACCATCCAGGGACCCACTCAAACACACACAAAAAATTTCATCAAAATCGGTCCAGCCGTTGAGGAGGAGTTCAGTGACATACACACGTACAGAAGACTAATAAAAAAATTATTACATTATTTTTAATTAAGGGTAGTCTTGATCTGATATAATTAGGCAACCCAACCGCAATTTATTTGTTTACGTAATATGTTTGATAAAAATACCTTTCATTAGGAAAACAGATGGGTGAAGGTCGACCTTAATCGGGATCTTGTACTATAACCTCCATTGGATTTTGCCGAAGGTGAAAGCACATCAGCCCTGACAGCAGCGCTTTGGAAAAAGTATCATCAAATTGTTTGTCACCCCGTTAGAGAACGAAAGGAATTAGGAAATCTCTTCAAATAGAAATTCATACTTTTAGCTGACTTGTTTATTAGTCTCTAGCACCTACCCCGATGAGCTCAAACGCTCACGCCCTGAAAACAGTTTTTCATGAAAGGGAAAATACGGAGATTTACGAAAATTATCAACAAATTGTTTGTTGTTGTTCTTTGTCAGATGTGATAGATCAAGAAATCTCCGGAAACACAAACTCAAATATTTTTCATATTTTTATTATTAACATCTGCACGGTGCTACCAACACTGAGCTCACGACATGAAAATGCTTGAAGGACGAAACACAAGGCATTCCGAAAAGTATCAACAAACTGTGTGTCACCTTGTCAGAGGTGCGGAAAATCAAAGAAATCTCTGCATTACAGAAATTCAAACATTTTGCCATAGGCCTTACAGAATGAGGAAACGCCCGACTTTCGGAAAACTGTCGACGAATTTTTTGTCGCTCATAGAAATCTTCACATACGAAATTCTAATATTTCACATATCCCTGCACGCTTCCCCATGGACTTACTCATGGGGGGGGGGGCGCCAGACTTTCAGAAAAGTGACAATAAATTGTTTGTTAGGTACGTACCTGGTCACGGTGTGCAGAAAATTACGAAATCTCTAAATAGAAAATTTTGCTGTGAATTAATTATTTTTCACACCCTATGACGGGGTGACAAATAATTTGCAGAAACTCTTCCAATAGTGAGGCTCTTCCTCCTTCAGTAACACTTTTTTTACCGGATGTGAGTTCCATGGGGGTATCGTATAGGAGGTGGTTGAAGAAACATAACTTTTGAACTCACCACTCTCAAAATGACATTTCGCGAACCCGACAGACAAACTCAAACATAGTGTTCGCGCACTAGTGCGCGAAATCTAGCAAAAAGCACTGGCCCTTTCGGGCTTTCTAGAAATAATTTGACTTGATAGTAATAAAGTTTGGTTAACAAAACGCCATTTCTCCAATTTGGATGTTGAAAATAGTGAAAGAATAAAGATAAATCGCTATTAATTCGATTGACACTTTGACAACTCAATACAATAAATTAAACCAAATGTCATTTTCTACAAATTGTCAAATGGAAATCTGTCAATGTAACCACTTGATTTTTTGAAATTTTAAATTGGACACGTATTAGATAATAATTAAAAAATTATAATGTTCGTTTCAAAAAATATTGTACGAACCTCGATGCGCGAAGACGTCTTCGGCGCATTCGCGCAAATGAAGCACGAACGAAAAATGTCTTCTCGCACTCGTTTCGTAAATAACTATTTTAATTCCAGAGATCGCTTAATTTTTTCCTTTCTCCTACTGGGTGACACACAAAATGTGTTGATAATTTTACGACGGTTTTCACCTTTAAGAAATCTCATTTTCATAAGGTGAATTCCATGGAAATAGAAACATGAGGCTAATAAACCAATCAGCGAAATGTTTGAAATCCCATTTCTAGAAATGTTTGAATTTCTGATTTCAGATTTCTTTTCATTTCTCGAACCTGTGACGGGGTGGCAAACAATTTTTTGATACTCTTGCAAAAGCCCTGTGTTTCTCTCTTCGAGATAATATATTTTCACGACGTAAGTTCAATAGGGATAGCGCCCCAGGGGCTAATAATACGAACCAGTGAAATGTTTGGATTTCCATTTCAAGAGACTTCTAAATTTTTCGTACCCTTTGACCTGTTGACAAAGAATTTGTTCATATTTTTTGATCCATGTTCCCTCCGCAGGAACTCCTATTTCCAGGACGTGAGCTCAGTGGGGGTAGCGTGCCTGGGGTTAATAGGAACAAAGTGGGCTTAAAAAGTGTAGCCAACTTTATAGTTTTTAACTAGCTTTACTTTAGAGTACCTATTTTCTTTATTTCTAGTATCCTAAGAAGGGGACGCAAATATTTATGGAAATTTACTTTGCGAAGAAAAATTTCATGTAGAACGTGTTAGTTCACAAATGAATGTTAACCTTACCCAGCAGTATATGTAGTCATTTGTAGTCGTAAAACGGTGGATGTCGCTCTAGAAAAGCTTATACAATGCTCATTTGCTTTGATAATACCTAATTGTTCACAAACCAAATATTTTTTGTGATGATTGCAGAGAGCTAAATAATTTTGAATTAGCACAGCCAGAATCACTCAGCATGATTTATTTAAACATTTAAGTTCTAGGAATAACATGCATATAGGCCTGCGGAGTAATTACCCATTTTATTAGACAATCAAATTCTGAAATTCTCTTAGAAAAATAATCAAATAAAACACAGTATATATTATTTTTAACTGGTATTTAAATGGTTATTGATGTAAACAGAGAGTGACGTACTTCCGGAGATGTTTAGACCATCAGACTGCCGGAAGATCATTCTCACTCCCTCTGCTCTGCCTTTAAGAAAATACAATCCCGCCACCACACTCGAGAATATTCCCAATGCCTGAAGCCGGTTCCTGAATTTACCGTCGTTATTTACCATACACGGCTGCTGGTTATACAATCAACTTGAGCACGTGTCAACTGAAATTGCCGCAACATGAATTTTAAAGTAAGAAATTACAATTTGTATTTAGATTTGATTTAGACATTAGTAAAGTCTATTAAGTATATCTATTATTATTATTGTTTCAAAATTCTTTTTATTACACCCTCAGCTAACCTTAAGTTATGGTATTTTCGTAAAAAACTTTGAAATACGAGGGAAAATCAAAACTTCAGCTTGTTTAAAACGGCTAGGCCAGTTTACTAACTTTACAGACTCTAACGCAGTGTTTCGTTTCTGGGTCATATATAGAAATGTCTGGAAAATTAGAAAATTAATTCCTGCTCTTGTTAAAAATTCAGTGAAGTTTCCAAATTGGACGCAAATTGAGTTCGGAATTTATTTTACAGAATGTTTTCAGGTCCAGATTGACATCGATCTTTCGGGGCCTCTTTTCGTCATCAACGCAAATTTAGCTCCACAAGGTGGAGTACTATCACCCATGCTGTGGTCTATCGTTGTGGATGGCCTTCTCAATAGACTAAATAATAGCGGCCTTAATGCACAGGGTTAGGCAGACGACCCAGTTGTTATTATTAGAGGCAAGCATGATGGAGTCCTGTCAAGCCTAATGCAGAGTGCTCTAAACATTTTCAGCAATTGGTGCCTGCAGGAGGGACTTATTGTACATCCAGGAAAAACCACCGTAATTTCATTTACAAGACGAAGGAAACTGAATCTACGAGCTCCACAGTTAAATGGACAAACAATCGAATTTTCTAGCGAAGCGAAATATCTTGGTATATTCCTGGATAGTAAGCTGAACTGGAATTTGCATGTCTCTCCAAGGCTACGGCGCCCCTATGGATATGCCGCAAACTTTTTGGAAAGACGTGTGGACTACAACCGAAAATGACTTACTGGTCTTATGCAACGGTCATAAGACCCATCGTCACATATGCATCTTTGGTATGGTGGACGAAAACTCAAGAAATTATAACGCAGCATAAACTGCAAAAACTGCAGCGGCTGGCGTGTATGGGAATAACTAGTGCTATGGGCACAACTCCCACAGCAGCCATAGAGGTAATGTTGGACCTGCTTCCACTTTACTTACAAGTGAGAAAGGATGGTCTGCTAGCTGCCTTAACTTTCCCAGACTGAAAAGTTCAAATAAGAAAACTAGCAAGGACATCTAAAGATTCTGGAAGAGATACAGACAGAGTTCTTGGAAAAACCATCGGACATAATGCCGAAAGTGTTTGACTTCGAAGTGCCGTTTGAAGTGGTCATTGAGCGCCACCAAACCGTGAGAGCCCGTTTAAGCCAATTAGATCCAAACTTGTCCATATGGTATACAGATGGATCGAAAACAGATGATGGGACAGGCATAGGCTTATATGGATCCAAATACAGGGCATCTGTGGCCTTGGGAAGCTCCCCAACCATAGGACAAGCAGAAATGCTTGCTGTCGATCTGTGTGCCCAAGAGTGTTTACGAAGAAACCTCAGGGGAAAACTTATCTACATTCTGACGGACAGCAAGGCAACCATCAAAGCACTAAAGGCTAACACCCTAAAACAACTGGCGAGGGGTAACAAGCTTACCCTTATGTGGGTGCCGGGTCATCAGAGAATACCAGGCAATGATAACACCGACGAACTGGCTAGAGCAGCCTCCAAGACACCACCCATTGGACCGGAACCGTTCTGTGGTTTAAATAAAACACACAGACGGATAGAAGTCGAACGGTGGGAAAGGAACAGAAAATGATCCCATTGGGAGAAGATTTCAGGTCAGAGACAGGCGAAAAAGTTCATTGTACTACTCGCCAGGGAATGCCAGAAAACTCCTTGATCTATCCAGGAATGAACTGATGCTCCTTACAGGCCTCCTTACCAGACATTGCCCAGCGATATATCATCTCAATAAACTGGGTAGTCGCTATGTGAATCGGAAGACGAAACCTCAGAACACTTACTGTGTGAGTGCATAGCAATTGCTCGCGCATGACTTGCTCACTTTGGCAGTGTGGAATTATCACTTGACGAAGTGAGGGAAAAGTCTCCTAGGGAAATACTAGGCTTCGCGACGAGACTGGAATTCCTAGGAACCTATTAGATGAAGGGTAAGAACAAAAGACCTTGCTGGTCGCAGTTCAGAAGGGCCTAGCAGCCGATCGACCCACTTGTAAAACTAACTAGCTCTCTTACTGAAACATAGAGTATCTGGCGACCGTTTCCATATTATCTGACATGGGCTCAAAATGCTAGTTTCTAGTTCTTGCAAATTGACGACTTTCTCAACTAGTACGAATTTTACCACTATCCATGCTCGTTACGTGATATACTATTAATACTTTATTAAACACCTTCTATTTCTCATTCTTCCCACCGCCTTTAAAGTAGGAGGTATTGCAAAACGATATTTCTTAAATGGCAACAGCAATGCTTTTGGCTACATATTTAGAAATAAAAAAATTTCTTTTCAGTCGCACAGAAATTTATTTCTCTAGCGAAAGGAAAGTTCCAAATAAAATCGTTTCAAATGTTGAATGATTTCCTGTCCCTACCCATCGGGAAGGTAAACAATGAAAATGAGTATAAACCGGGAAGCATATATAAGTATTCTTTACAGACCTGCAGCATAGAAGGGTATTTATCAAGAAAGCCAATGCTTAAATACTATTTAGTTAAATACCTTCTGGAGTAAAATATTCCGGAGGTAAAATAGTCCCACATTCGGATCTCCGGGCGGGGACTGCTTCGGGGGGAGTCATCAGCAATAATAATAAGTGTAACATTTCACGGGTCGGAGCGTGGAACGTTAGGAGCCTAAAACAAGTAGGAAAGTTAGACTTTTGATTTTAAAAAACACCAAAGAAGAAAGTCCAAAGGCATCAGAGTTGCATTTAAATAAATTTCTATTTTTTTCTCAGAAAGTAGATGGAAAAAAGTACTATGAGTGTACATTTCCGAATTCAGTAAGTTATGTTCCATTTAAAAAAATGTCCGGTGACGTCATCACGCGGAAACAATTGAGCATCCAAAAGGTACATGCAAATGTGTCTTTTTTAAATTAAAAATCGACGTGTACGAGGAATTTTCATGAAACTTCACCGTTTCGGAACTAATGAATTTATTCCATACTTTTCTTCCACAGCAAGAACATTATAGAAACGAGGCAGGTGACAGCCTAATCGGAAAAGAGGAAAAGGCAAATAGGCGGAAGGAATATTTCGGAATCTTATATGCAGGACCAAAACTAGGAGGTATGTTAGAAAATGAAATCAGTGTAGAGGGGGATAACCTAGGATGTCCCATAATAATAAGGGAAGAGTTTGAGCTACAGCATTAGAAAGTTTAAAAAACAATAAAGCACCAGGTGTAGACGGATTGCATCATCAGGCAGAAATTTTAAAGTGTGCAGGTCAAGAGGTAAGAGAGCGTTTATTTAAACTAGTTAGCCGTATTTACGAGACAGGTGAGATTCCAAAAGATTACAAAATGGAACATCATAGTCCCACTGCCAAAAAGGAAAGGTGCAGATAAGTGCAAAAATTTTAGAACTAGAATTGTGCAAAGAATGATAAAGAAAAGGGCGGAAGAAATATTAGGAGATCAGTTCGGATTTAGGCGGAATAGAGGAATGCGCGAGGCCATTCTAGCTTTACGAGTAATTATAGAAAAAAAACAATAGAAACGGGAAAGAGCGTCTATATAGGATTTGTAGATTTAGAAAAAGCCTTCGACAACGTAAAATGGGGGGAGCTCAGAAAGGTAGGGAAGAAATATAGGGACGGAAGAATAATACATAATCTCTACAAAGAGCAAAAGGCAGTTATAGAATTTGAGCAGGAACGAAGAGAAGTAGATATCCGGAAGGGAGTGAGACAGGGATGTACATTGTCACCTCTAGTTTTCAACTTATATATCGAAGATGCGACTAATGTTGTTCAGGACAGAACAGCCTCAGGGATTAGTTTACAGGGTCAAACTATTAACATGCTCAGATTTGCGGATGATATAGCAGTGTTAGCATCTAACAAAGAAGAACTAGTGACGGCTTTGAATGAAATGGAAGGCGTTTTGACACAGGGCTACGGCATGAAAATCAATAAAAAGAAAACAAACATTTTTGGTATGTAGAACTAAAATTGAAATACAAATAGGAAATGAGAAGAAAGAAGTTAGAGGAAGTCGCGGATTTCTGCTATTTAGGAAGTAAAATAACTCGAGACGGCAAGAACACTAAAGATATAAAACAAGGAATATCGCAGGGTCGAGATGCGTTTAACAAAAGAATCAACTGTTAAGTTCGGGAACGGTTAATGTAGAAACTCGGAAGAGACTCTTAAAGTTGTATGTACTAAAATTGAAATACAAATAGGAAATGAGAAGAAAGAAGTTAGAGGAAGTCGCGGATTTCTGCTATTTAGGAAGTAAAATAACTCGAGACGGCAAGAACACTAAAGATATAAAACAAGGAATATCGCAGGGTCGAGATGCGTTTAACAAAAGAATCAACTGTTAAGTTCGGGAACGGTTAATGTAGAAACTCGGAAGAGACTCTTAAAGTTGTATGTATGAAGTACGGCATTATACGGATGCGAAACTTGGACAATAGAAGAAGCGGATCAAAAAAGAGTGGAAGCGTTTGAATTGTGGTGCTAGAGACGCATGATGAAGATACCGTGGATAGCCATAGCCATATTCTTGTTTCGAAAAATTGACCCGAATTTGCTCAAACAACTACTCCTCGGGCAAATACCCCGACATGCATTGAGCTACAGAGCAAATCCTTGACGAGAAGATGTTCGGTACAGCTGTGTGAAAACAAACCAAACCAGCATCTAGTTGATATTCTTCTTCCTCGTGTTTCATACATTAATATTAATAACATCTGGTATGGTGGAAAATACAGCAATAATTAACTATTGCGACTCCGTAATTATTATAATAATAATTTTTCTTCAGTTTCTTATTTCTCTCACTTTACCTGACGGGCGCAAAATTTAGAGATTTAGGCTGAAACATGTCTGCAACGCGTTTATTTATATCCCAACAAGGTTTTGCCAAGTTGGCCACTTCCACTTTCACGCGCTTTAATAGACTGTTACATTTCATGTTAAACAAGTAACAAACTTGGCTCAGTAGCAAAACGCGCGGTGAGTTTTTGTTCGAATCCAGGCGAATCCTTTTTCTCTTTTGCTTTTAAAGTTTGTTGTAATTCGCTACCTTTTGGAATTTTATAATACGTATGTCGATTTTATCACTAATGTAAAATGAAACGAGAAAATTAATTAAACTTTTTATTATATTTCTGGTAGGTAAGTTACTGAGCATATAACAACAGAAGTTTAATAAACACTTTACTATGTGTTGTCACCAGAAATAAGTAGATAGGTACATCGAGATTGTGCTTAACAGGTAATATCTGAGTGCCTTTTGATAACTTACATTAAATCGATATTTACAATAATAGATCACATTGTTTTACATACTAAAATGTCTTTGGTATAATAGCAAAGGTACGAATCTATGGTAAACTAAAAAATTATTGCACGCTCCTATAAATAAACACTGCTCTAGTGCGATGGCCCAGCTGCTCTTCTTTATCTATCGGAATGCTCTTATTGGTGATTCGTAATACATACGTGACCACTTTTAGAGACTTAAAAATTGCAGGTATATTTGTATATCAGATTTAGACTTTTCTTATAGTTCTTTTCACAAATACAGAAAACTGAAAGTCTCTAAATTTGAATTAGATGAAGTTACATTTCTGCTATAAGAATTTTTAATAAAATCTGCAAAAAAACTTTCTGCAGCCCTAAGGCCAATGTACAACTGTTAATTCAGATGTGTTAAATTTAAGTCATCAAATTTTTTTTTCATTTTATTCTCTTTGTTCTGGACCAGTAATGTCGTCTTCTTGGTTACTTATATTGCTGAATAAAGTAGGGTGATAGTAATTAAAGTAAGGAAATAGTTGTACAGAATTTGTGTATTGCTGACATAAACTCAGCATTGATTCTTGCAATGATTTAGAGGTATATTTTTGATTTTTACTCAACTGATCGTATATACAAAGTTCATTTTTGGGTTCAGGATAGAAATTAACTTTCTGGTAAATATTATTTTGTTTCTGTTGCAAAAACAGTGGTATGTCGTCTTTTACTAAAACTTTAACTGCAACTTTACGCGCATTTTGATTTAACATATTCGACTCTTGCATCTGCAACTGTTTCCGCTTCGTTTTGTATCTCCGATTTTGATACCAGATCTTCACTTGCGTTTCTGTTAATTTTAATGCTTGGGCCAAATCGGCCCGTTCTGGACCGCTTAAATATCTCTGTTGGCTAAATCGACGTTCCAGCTCAAAAACCTGCGCGTGTGTAAAAGCAGCTCTGGATCTTTTCTTTCTTCCGGATTGGTTGTTTTCCCGAGTCAAGTTGTCGACCGATTGGTGTGAACTTCGGAATTCAGTAGGGGTGACTCCGTCCACTGGAAGCGTCGGCAGAAGGGACGCTGTTTCTGAAATAATAAAAACAGAATTAGCATTAGAAGAGGGCTGCAAAAATAATATAGAAGTGCATAACTTCTGTCATATTTTCGGAGCAGGTGTCCAACTTCGAATGTTTCAGGGGTTTCCAAGTTTAATTCTAGAATTTAATTTTAATTAAAGTTCGTAATGCCTCAGGTCTTGGGTAAATAAAATTTGAAACTGCCCATCATTTTCATTAATTATTCCACTAATATAATTAATATCACATTATGTGGCTGACTTTATAGATTTCGGTTATGATAGTTAATGTGTTTTAAATTGCACACATAAATCTGTTTAGCGGGAAAATGGATCAAACTATAACCAATTACTGAAATTAAGTAACACCTTCACAAAGTGCCAAAAGCTTTTAAGCTAAAACGTTTTATTGAAGTATAGTATAGGTACCAACATGTGCCGGTTACGTTAGTGATAAGTCTTTAGGCCATCATTAATGTGACAATTTCGCTGACGTATATATTTCACCGATTTGATATTTAAAGGTTATCTTTTGTTGTGCAGAAACCAGAATAGTTTTCAATAGCATTTCAGTAGAACTTCTTAAGATCTTTTAGTGGGAACACCTTTATGCAATGTAGGTACCCTCTACCAAAATTAATACAAAAACTATAAGTAATATAAAAACTATATTTTTATTTATCAGAATAACTTTCGACGACGTTACCACATAATAGCATCCTTTCACAAATTATAGGTACAATCAATTTTTTAGACAAAATTGCTTATGTTGAACTGAATCGAAGAAGTGTTTAATTCAATATCTTTAACTTTAAGTTAGTAGGATTCTTTTTTTTATTTTGTTTTTGCCTGTCCAACAAATTAATGTTTCCCAAAGCAGCAGTATTAATGTTTTACCTACTTCCTGACTTGTACGTTTTGGTACTTAGCTTGCATATTACGAGAGGACATCTTGTGGAAGTTTTCTTTTCAGCCTTCGGTGTATGTTTCTACTTTCAAGTGCATGGAACTGAGCATTGCTACACTGGTTGATTGAGTTGAAGAACTTTTTATTTACAGTCACTATAAATTGTTCGATGGTTTGTATGTTTAACTCGAGATGAATCTGGTTATTTCGAACATACCATGGTACATTCAAAATGATTCGAAGCACTTTATTTTGTTAAGTTTGTGGTTTTTTAATATTGGTTTTCGAAGTTGCACCCCAAACCGCACTAGAATAACAAATCATTGGCCTCAGTAGTGATTTATACAGCATTATGGCGCACTGATGCTTTATTTTTGATTTCCGATTAATCAACGGATAAAATTGGGCTAACCTAGCATAACATTCCGACAGTTTTTTGTTAATATGAAAACTCCATGTTAATCGAGTGTCCAGGTACACACCTAGATATTTAACAGCACCATCGCGGGGATTCCACAGTTGATCTCAGTATTGCCTATTTTAATTTTAGGGGCATCGTGCTTGCGCTTTAAAGTAAATATTTTAGTTTCTGTTTTACTTGCGTTGATGGTGATAGCCCACTTTTTGAACCATCCCTGCCATATATTAAATGCATTCTGAAGCTTTGTTGTTGCTAGTTCCAACTCTTCATCTTGTGTTATAATAACGGTGTCGTCGGCATACATGGCAAGTTTTGCTTCTGGTAATCGGGAAAGTCGGATACATAGATGTTAAATAATATTGGGCCAAGAATACTTCCCTGTGGTACCACAGCCCCAATAGGTCTCTTTGTTGAAATATTAGTACCAATACGAACTGCGAATGTTCTGTTTTCCAAAAATGAAAATATTATGGAATAATGGTTTCCGGGCTAGTTGCCACGTCGTCGTTGGTAATCTGTAACACTAAAATTAACATTAACACTTGACGTTTCGACTCTCATATCGGAGTCTTCTTCAGAAGCTATTCTGAAACTGAAAATCCTATCGCAGGTAACTCTATTTGATTATAAATAGTATAAATAGAGTTACCTGCGATAGGATTTTCAGTTTCAGAATAGCTTCTGAAGAAGACTCCGATATGAGAGCCGAAACGTCAAGTGTTAATGTTAATTTTAGTGTTACAGATTACCAACGACGACGTGGCAACCAGCCCGGAAACCATTACTCCATGGACAACGGCCACGAAAGCCTTAAGAAGAAAATGAAAATATTATAGCTGTAATGTATGACGGTAACAGTACCTAATAGATTTCATTTATATCCTCTGCGAAAACCATACTGTATAGGTGGTATGATGTCATGTGTTTCTAGTTCGTCGCTCAATCTTAAGTGTATTACCTTCTCTAAAAGTTTAGATATTGTTGTGAGTAGACTAATAGGTCTGTACCCATCTAATTTATTTTTATCTTTACCAGGTTTCTTGAATACTATGACATGTGCATGTTTCCAGGTCCCTGGGAAATATCCATATTCTAGGCATGAGTTGAAGATTTTGACGATATGCTGAATACCCTTCTTTGACAAGTTTTTCAAAACAGCATTCGTTATTAGGTCGTGCCCAGGAGCTTTCTTGTTTGGAAGCAATTTTATGAGTCCTTACAATTCCTGAGTAACTACATCTTCAATATTAGTAGGTGAGTGTGCCCCTATATTCTGTTCAACTTCGGTTATTAATTCATTATTATCGTTACCAATTATATCAGGAGTAAATACCTGTTCAAGATGGTCAGCGAACAGTTCACACTTTTCTTCGTTCGTAAAATAAGTTGTATTATCCTTTTTTATATTTGCAATATTTTTGGATTTCCTTAATATTTTATTGGTTGCTCTATAGCTTCCATGGTTTGCATATTTGCACATTGAATTTTTTCACATAATGAAAGAAAAACAATAAATTCCATTGTATTATAATTATGAAATTCGCAAAGTGTCGTTTCTTTTCTTTATGCACTATATACCAAACACTTGCGCAAGTCTGTTTGTTGTGAAAAATGAGCGGCTGGATTATAAATCATGCTGCATTCGGAACACGTAGTTTCATCTTATGTTGTTGCACAAAGTCAACCGATACGCTCTTGATACCATATCTGATGAAAAAGTGTGTGAAGTTAGCCGCAAGATTTTCTCGAGTTATAATTTTTGAGTTTCTCATTTAGGGAAAGATTTCGTGTGATTGGTTAATTTTAACACAATTCGTGCTTCCCTTTTCCGCTCTCCTGGCTTTGCAATCTTTTGTGACTGACTCCCTTTTTATCTTTGACTTTCTGTATCCTATAGTTTATTTCATCAATAAATTACTATGACTAAAATGTTGAATAGCTAATCGCGTCATTTAGAACAACCACTGTTTGCGACTGACCGCCGCGAACAGTCCACAGTCGAAAGTTGCGATCACCAGACGCGCCACCGAAACCGCATTATTTATAAGGACGTTTTGGGGTAAGAAGACTGGTTTGACCTGTTAGCAATACATCTTGGTTTGTACTTTGTAATTTTTCCAAACTCAAAAAGCGTTCACACTGTTAGAAATTTGGTGTAGAACTTTACATCAAACTTAGATCAAATGTGGTTGGGCCAGGTCTACACCCAATGCTGTAAAATTACCACCAGTCATCAGCACTGCAGAATCATGTTCCCAGTGACGTGGAAAAATTACACGAACATTGGTGTAAGAAAATAAAATTTGTAAGTGTAAACGTATCAAAACCGAGGTGTGTAAGTAAAAAAAATTGTCGCGCCTTTTTCCAACAAAAAGAAAAAGTATACACCTAACGTTTTTGTTTGAGTAAGATAAATCCCACTATGGGTGTGAAGTTACCACAAATTTGTGTGAAAATACCAAACGTTGAACTTAATTTTACGTAAATTTGTGATAATTTATATTTTTGGTATAGTAATAATAATAACCTTGAAGTGCTATTTTTATTTTATCTGCTTAAATGGAATAAATCGGCGAACGCAGTTTAGGACATAGGACTTTAGAAAGAGTAGGTACTCCTCTTACTTTCTGGTTTTCATCTATAATTTTAAACTTCATCAACAGCTACATCGCTCTGTTTTGTAGCTCCTGATAGAGTCTGAAATAATAGAACACAACTAGAAATCGTCACAAGAGTATTCATTCCAAAGCCCTATGACTTAATTCTGCAATTTATTCCATCTAGATTGCTTAAGCGGCTGGAGTGGAGCAGCGGAGTCCAAGAAGCCATGAAATTGCACGATCTAAGTGAAGCCGACTGAAATTATCGCAAGAGATGGAAACTAGGATGCCAAAAGAAGGTATTGTGCTTCCTAAAAAACGCTCATATATATACGCAATATTATATTCGAGCACTTCCTCCAAAACTACTTCGTACAATGGACGACTGACGAGCGGGGAATAGAGTATCCATCCCACAGACAAACTGCTCTGAGTGGTGTATGCTATACGAATTGTAGTGTATACCACACGAACGAGGGTGTGTATTTTACAAAGGTATATTGTAAATATTCATTGCCCTGTGTAATTTCACTATTATAAGTATACTTTTACGGTGTACCTAGTTAATTCTAGCTATGGTGAAATCATTAGCAAATTTGCTCCTTATTAAACCAAAATGTGAAATTATGGCTATAAAATTGGTATTTCTACCAAATAAATTGTGGTCAATACACCTACAATATATAAAAATTTCACATTCGAGAAAAGGTAAAAGAACGTAGCCTGTTCGTGAAAATACACCGCCGGACTATTATAAACAGTAGACGACGCCATACGCTAAATTTTATATCAAAGATCGTGCGAGAAGCATTTAATGAAAATTTTAAAGGCTATTTGAGTATTAAATACCTATAGTCCATTAAATCCATTTTATTTTTTCTTACTTGAAGTACCTGGCGCTAATATTTTGGTGGCATCAAACATCAGATAGGTTCTATCAGAAAATGGTCAAAAGAACTGCTAGATGAGCGACGGTATATGGAATTCAATAGGGGAAGAAATTATAAAAGTGAAAGAAAAATTGAGCTGACAATGTTGTATGCATAGGCGCCGACTTAATTGGGGCTTCGAAGCTCAACATAAAATTAGATCTGTTTTAAATTGAAAAATTGTGCCTTTCCGCACTCCACGCCCTTGCAACGCCAATCGAAAGAAAACCGCCAGCACCTGCCAACCCGCAGCTCCATCGCCTGCCAGCCTAGAGCCATATAGAACCTATACCCAACATGAAGAAGAAGTAATATTCATTGACGCAACCCTATATCAAAACTGTTGGGTTTTTTTTACATTATACCTAAGTTGATAGTAAAGGTAGAAAACCAAATGGCTTAGAATTTGTGGAAAGTAATAGATGTAAACGCTGCA
The DNA here is from genome assembly GCA_963966045.1 of Xestobium rufovillosum. Classification (NCBI taxonomy): domain Eukaryota; kingdom Metazoa; phylum Arthropoda; class Insecta; order Coleoptera; family Ptinidae; genus Xestobium; species Xestobium rufovillosum. Next base: position 20,058,523 of record OZ014504.1, read on the forward strand.
TTCATTTTAATAACGATTACTGAACCTTGTTCAAAAAGCATTATCTTTTAAGTTTGTTAATATTTATTCATCTAGTAATGCATGAAATTGAAAGGGCAACGTTATAAAATTAGGTATATTAATTGTGAGACATTCTCTCAAATGCATTCAAATGCATTCAAATTGGAGCCCACGCATTTGTTTTTGTACCGGGTGTCCAAATAAGAAAGGACGTCGACCATATCTTGGTAACCGTTCATAGTTCAGTATTAATTGGGAAAGAAAAAATGATAATTAAACTGGCCAAGAGAAATCGCTGGAAATTATTTTCCAATTTCTAAGTTTGCGGGTAGAGGGCGTAATAGTCATAGTGAACAAAAAATAGGGTTTTCTCTAAAATATACCCAGGTAAGGTAGATCAAGAATACGATTACTGACATCTTTAACAAATTTCATATAATTTTGGTTTATCATTTATTCCTCTAGTATCTAGTTCAACATATTGGAGCTGAGGGGGAAGGGGAACGATTGGTTGTGAAGATGCTTGTAACTTCGGTTTGGTTCAACATAATTTGGCAAACTTGGTCTCGCTGAAAGGAGCTCTCTTCGATTATATTCTTTTATGAGTTAGGTCCGTAAATAAACACAATATCAGCATACTCCTCAGAAGTGAAGCCTTCCATTTAAGTAAAGTACCTGATTAACGGATAGTTCAACAACAAAAAATAATAAAAACAATTTTTTACAAAATAATATTAATAAATATCTGTCAGATTTGTAATGTACATTTTGTTTTGGTGAACTCATCATGGTTATACCTGATATATAGGTATGCATTTTTAATTCAAATCTTACTTAAGGGTGCGGAATTTGAGCACTAAAAACGAGACATTCTGAAATTAAATGAAAAAAAAGATTTATCAATAAAGGGCCAACTTAGGTACTCGCACTATTTTTATAGCAATATTTTTCATTCGCCTTAAATAAATCTCCCTCAAATTACTGAAAATTCGTCATCAAACCGTCATAAACTCGACACCTTTTTTACTATTTGTACACATATTTATCGTAATTAGAAAGCAGGGTTGTCTAAGTTAATTATTCCTGATTCATTTTCGACCAACAACGTCTTGATACGTTGCTTCATTCAACCGGCGTGTTGGAATGACAATTTTATTGCAATCTCTGCAATTTCTGCATATATGGCGGAGATGCACAGTAAACTGGACGTTTGACAGTAGAAGTAGTGTGGCCACTGCAATGCAGATAGCGGTGGCCCTTCAGTTTCTTCTCATATTTCTAAATAGAAAATAATAATTTAAAGATAGGACCGTCGACTAATCCTCCCAGATTTATTCGGTTGCCGCTAAAGCAAAAAACCTTGAAAATTCCAAGCTGTAGAGGTTCCGTCTGAAGAGTTTACTGCTGTGATAAAAACCAATTATAATAGATTGTGACTAAATCCTAATCACACTTTTGGGCGATAGGTGGCAGCACTTTATAGACTAACAGCTTATATTTCGCAGCCTTAAGTAATTTTAATTTTTCTCAAAAACTGTTCATTTTAGTGAAAAGCACTAGCAGTAAAAAAAGTTTGAAAATTAAATTTTGCATGCAATGCTATAAAACTTTTTCAAATTAATTAATAGATTAAATAATTCTATGAAATTTTAGGGGTGACCCACCCCGAATAAACACCTTGCATTACCTATTTCAATTACCTAACTTCAGCTTCACACCAGTAGTTATGGTTTATAAAGTTTCTAAATTGTGTACCAAATTGGAAGTAAGTCATACATATATACATAGTTTCTAAAAAAATATTTTTTATCGAAATTTAAGGGGAAACTTTGGAGGGCTATATCTCCTCAGGGGTATAACTTTGGACAGGGGTAAATTAGACTCTTTGTCTTATTTTCGTATGGGGAATCTACCATTTCCATTTTATTCACCATTTCTAAATCACCCGGTATACCTAAAGCGAATTAATTGTTTTTAAACCTATTTTGGTTAAGGTCAAATTAAGAAATGTGAACCTCAGAAATTTTGGATGAAGCGTTATTTGTCGAGCCGCCACTGAATGCTCATCAAAAGTCTACCCCCTTATAATGTATTTTGAATGGCGCGACGTAGAGCAACCATATTCTGGGAACCTTCACGGCGACTACAACAATAATTCATACTTCTTTCAAAATGTTCGATTTTCAATTGATGTGTTCACAATGAAGAACACTTTCGTATGAGCCCACACTTGACTATACAACCATTTAAATTTTAACCAAGATGGCGTCTGGCTTTCAGGAAGGTTCACCGAATTTGGTTGCTCTATATAAATGTCAGGGAATTCGAAATACTTGAGCGGGACAGTAAAGAACGGGCAGACAAATACTGAAACAAGGCTAGTCACAGCATTCTCAGTGGTGTAGGTATAAAATGATCTCATAAGACGTTTAGTAAACAGGATAGAAAATAAATGAGTTATAGAATGCCATTATTATTATACAAGAAAAAAACATACCTAAAACTAGGCAATAGGTAGGTATTCCATTTTATTTAAAACTGCAAGATTTTTTTCAAGAAGAATTACCTGATTTCAAATGCCAACTTGACATCTCTGACCACACATTATAGGCTTAGAAAGGAACATTAACATATACAGGGTGTGCAGGGATGGGATTGCCAAGAGGAAAACTTCTTATTACCCGTTTTATGCAAAATATTTATTGTTTATAAAAAACAAATCTGCTTCTCGGGAAAGAAGGATGAAAAGAAAGAAAGAGATGAACTAGAATTAAGTATAGCGGTTGATGCATGCTGCAAGGGATATAGAAAGTACAAGGTATGATGTGGACAATACAAATAATGTAATATACAATTATTGAAAGGAGACTATAACTAAAAACTAAAATCTTTACCTTTCGAATCTAAAATTCCTTAAAATGTATATTACCGGATATTACAACAGGTATTATACCAACCTGAAGAGGGATCTGTAGTCCGCCCTTCACACACACACAATAATTGTTATGTTACAAATAGTCTTGCAGTCAAATTTGTTTCATCTATAAATCGTTATTAATATTAATTTAATTTTGATGTTAGCTTGGGATACATGATAAAGTAGCATACTACTCAAAAAAGTGAAAAATTATGCACCTGCTTTCAACGCATTTTTCTATGAAAACAACAAAAATTAATTACCTCTATCCGACCATTTCGATTTTGACATATCAATGGCTCTTTCTTGTACGTCACTGGTATTGCTGTCTTCTTTACTACTCAAAATGTCATTTATGGAAAAAGGAGTCACCGAGGAGGCATTGCTGCTGCTTTTGTTAACATTAGAAACGCACTCTTCTTCAAATTCCATTTCAGTAGTAGTTAGTCCTTAAAATTTTTTAATTGTACTCTATTTATTATTCGTATTTATTTTGTTCACACATTTATATTATAACTTATTGTTTGTTTATTTTTAGCGCGGTTTCGGTTTTCAAATTTCTTCACGAGACTTTCGCTGACAAATTCTGTAGTTAAACTAACGTTTCATCATCTAAATTGTTTCTGTGATCCACTCGCGTTCGTCTCCGTCCAAATATTTCGCTCTCTGTTTGCAGAAGCACATTAAGTTGGCTTCTTTGTCGCACGCGAACGATTTGGTGTCAGGGGGTGTGACGGATTTTTGTAATGCGTACATTCATAGGTTCGGGAACAGCAAAGAGGGGCAGGATCTATAAACAATCAGTACTTGCTAAGCATTTAAATTTGGATTGACTTCTACGTCTGAAAAAATATAGCTTAGACGCCTATTCAATACCATAAGGTAGAAGAATTCTTGGACTTTTAAATTTGACGTTACCAGTCACCAGATATGACCAACTTTTTATTTTCAATTTATATTTTTATAAAGAATGTCGTTTATTTCCATTACCTATTTTAATTTTGAGTCCTTATTTTCTTTATTGTTGAGGTATAATACTAATACATATACTTATTCGTACTGCAAGAGCTCAAATCCAGTGTTCAATATAGGGATAGGGATTCTTTGGAGATAATTGTATCGTCTTGATTAAATTGCATATTTCTGTCTAAAACATACCAAAAGTAATGTTGCATAGAAAAAAATAAGGAGCATTATTGAAAATAGATGAGCTACAAAAATATTTCAGAATGTAAAGTTCCTTATTTTATGACAAATCATTCCAAACATGCGTTTGATAGGTACCTATACAATATTTTGATTTTACCAAAACTGTTTTGAGAGCCAATTCTTACATCATTTTTATTGACTTCCCAGCTCCCGGCGCATTTCCTTACGTTGTTATTTCATTCTTCTTTCACCCCGTTGCTTTTTAACAATGCTTCCTTTAATCTATCCATTGTCATAGCTATAGGTGCGTTTTAAATTTGGTAACTCCATGTTTTTGTTTTGTTCGCCTCAATATTGGGGTAGTTTAGCAAAAAATAAATTCGGAAATCCCCAAAGTAACGGCCGAAAAATGGAAAAAATCGAAATTGGCAATAGATGGCGTTCGTGGTGGACCTATCGTTTGACAGCTGCGCCATGTATACTGTTATTCACTCCGTGCGGTCGTGGTTAAATATTTCAGCGATAATTTTTGAAATCTAATTGAAATCTAATACATTTAAAATCGTTTTTTCGTAACCAAAGGAAGTGTTTGTAGCGAATTTATTCACATTTTGCATAAATTTTAGCGAGACTTGATATTGTAAAGTTATCAAGGTAATTTGAGTGACTGTGAAAACAATTTCGTGTTGTTTAGCAGTGTTCATTACAATGCCGTAAGCGCATCACTTAAAAACGGCTGGCCCGATTTGGCTATTTTTTCTTGAAGATTCGTAATAGAAAAATTGGAAAAGTTGTCTGGAAAATTGGAAAATTCGGGAAAAACTGAAAGTGCTTTTTTCTAGGGGAGGCGTTGCATCGATTATTTATGTTATTTGGCACTTCAGACATTTGTTTGTTCATTCTTTTGACTGTCGTGATGAACTTGCTTATTGTTTTGACCTACAGATTTGACATATTTCCACGTAGTTGTTAACACTGGTAATAGAATATTTAAACGGTAAGTTCGACAATAACAATTGGTGTAAAAGTGAACAGATAGTGATATTGTCGTTGTTTTCAGTCCTGATCAGTAAGCTTCGATCGTCGAACGAAAATTTCTGTAGGTAGAAAAATTACAATTTTTGCTGTTGTTTGTGTTCTGATCAATAGTGCAATGCCGCCGATCAGACGGAGCAACATTGGTCGCCAGACACGTATAGCAAGAAGAACAGCAAACTCACGACTGAACCTGAACCTTGGCTTAGTATAAAGGGTGGTTGGCCATTACGCAGCTTTTGGGGGCCACTGGTATGGGACATACTGACGTCAATATGTGGAACTCTGGGGTGTTTTGTCGCGAACTACTGTATTTTTCTAAAATCGCCGGTTACCGTCAGCCGTCAACGACACTACGGCCCGGTTTTTCAAAGAATCCAACACCGGATTAAGTCTGACACCGGTTTCGTTGCTATGATACCGGCTTTCTGATTGGTTGTAGCATAGCAACGAAGCCGGTGTCATACTTAATCCAGTGTTGGATTCTTTGAAAAACCGGGCCTATGAGCATTATTTGCTCGTAGCAACGGCATAGTAGGAATTTGCTGTCAAATTTTGTGGAAGATCAAAATTTTTGGTTGAATTTGAATGTTGTTTTGTTCAAATGTGAGAATAAATTATGCGAAAATCAAAAGAATAACATAACTGAAAGTGTAAATTACAATTTAAATAGTATTTGGAATAGAAATTGAAAATTTGTGACCAGGTCATGAACTTTGAAATTGATACTTCAAGAAATCTGGAAATCTGATCTGGAAATTAGCCGTTTTGCAGTTGACACCTATTTGGATATTTGTAAAAACCAAAATAATTCATGCAAGAACACTTATATTAACGAAAAACTTGGGTATTAAATCCTGAAATTTATTTAATGGCAATTAGCTGACGTTGCTAAATTGACATATTGGTAGTGTCACAAAGCGAAAAGAATCAGACATTCCTGACTACAGAGGTTCTCAACAAGTTTGTCCACATGCGCCGAAGACGACGAAAATCGGTTCTCGGAGTGTCGAACCATTATCTATATTAAACCAAGATCTGAACCTGAACGATGGACAACGCGAAGAGCGAAATGAGTTGGAGAGACTATGATTGACACAATTACGATCTGAGCAGACGCGATAAAAACGGAAAGACCAAAATGCCGACGATAGAGTGCGAACGAGGCACTATTGAGCGCACACAGATCGATTATATGACGATCGCACGAAACATAACCTGAATAATCGAAAAATATTGTTTACCAGAAAGCCTTGCAGTAATACAAAAACGTAATCAGAATTTGACTTCAAATGGAGAAAAATGTTTCACATTGAATAAACTATTTGGATAATGAAACAAAATTCACTTTCCATACAAAATTTGAATAAGTACGAAATAGTAATTTAGGCAGGACAACGTCTGCCGGGCCCACTAGTTGTAAATTATAGTTAAAAGGATTATGTACTTAAAAATAAGCGTGGTAAATAAAGTTTAGAATATTGAATATAAAAACAAATTGTTTTTTGGAAAAGGGCCACCGCCAACCCCAAAAGGGCTATGTTAGAACACTCGCACAGTGGGACCAATCACCCGGAAACGTGCCAAAATTCCGTTGCAAGAATTTCGTGGAAACGTTCCTGAAATGGTCTCACTTTAAAAAGAAAATCCCGTAGCTGTAGTTTACGATGGCATAACTCATAAGGTTGTAATCCGGTAAGTTAGAAGTAAGCTGCACCCAAAGTGCGAGGTCTTGTGTCTCATTTGCGTTAAGGTTCGTTTACATGTTCAAATATATTGCGCACATTGACTTGTGCATTCGAATTTGCGCAAATTAACTGTGCCGTTGAATTCTGTTTAGACGTTCAATCTAGCATGCACATTTTTATTAAATTTTCTGCCTTGTCAAATAAATTATAGAGTTTATTCTTTTGATTAAGCAGTGCATTGTTTATTTGAAATGAAAAATATTGATGACGATTTACTTCTTGCAAATTATCTGACAAAATTGATTTAACTCAAGCCAAACAACTTGACTTGCACAAGCCAGTTTGCGCATATTGTTTGAGTGTCTAAACAGACCTACCTAGTACCTATATTTGTAGCGTCGAAGTGCATGTGAAGTTTAAGATTGCATGTACGATTTATTTTGCTGTATTTTTAAGAATTACGTTATGGACCAGTTAAACACAAGTATGCAGATACCTGCATCGCATACTCTATAAACTATGAAGTTATGTAATGCAGTTGCTATGTTTTCATTTTCAATGTTTCTTGTTATAGAAGTCCCTCAATTTTATGTTGAGCTATAAAATTAGTCACATTCATTCTAATTTTTTAATGAAAGTAAAGCCCATGTGTGGGTAATCTAATGTAAAAAACATAGCTGCCAATATTTGCCTCTTTTAAAGATATCGATTTTTTTTGTATGCGGGTGTAGTTCGTGGTGCATGAAATCTAAAAAAATATAAACTTCTATCAATTTGGCGCTCTCATTATTTATTGATTGTCGGTTTTCACAAACATAAAGGTTTCTTCTGGTGGTTAGGAATAATAGAAACAACAGGATTTTTAATAATTATATTTGTTTAATTAATTTTCTTTTAAATTGTGGATCTTTATTTTGAAATTCGCGTCATTCAGTCGATGTTATAAGCTTGGGTTAGGTACTTACTGATTCCTGAGAAAAAAGTTTACTTGAACATAGTTAGGTACTTAAAATCATCCCCTCCCCCCTCCTAAAATTTCGAGCCCTTAAATGGAGTCACTAAAATTTACTTTATGATTTGTCCAGAAATAACATTTGATATTTGTATTTATGAATGTGGGAGTCAAAATTTAGTGCGGCCATATTCAAAACAACGTCATCATGGACGTCCTATTAGGGAGAGTAAGATGGGGGGTCGCAAATCTTAATGTGTTCATAAAAATTTTTGCCTTAACATTTTCGTCAGGAATTGCAACCCCAAGCTTGTAACATCGGTTCAATGACATCCTGTATATGGGATGTACCTACATATTTTTGTTTATTATGTGTAAATACCGTTTATTTTACGTGCTGTTTTTAATATTCTTACGTATCTAGCTATATTTTTTGCTCAATAAAGATTTTTGATATTATTGTTCTTATTGGTGTTATTATCATAATACAACTCCTTCAGGAATTTAATTTTTAACGTTTTTCCTATTATCGCAGTCGCAAAGTGGCTAGCTATTCAAAGTTATCGTTTTTTAAATACTATAATTTTATTCACCCCCTATAAAATACCCTCTTTATAAATTAGAATTTTTAAGAAATTTTTCAATTATTATCCCAGCAATCTTGTAAGTTTTAGAATTTTGGCCACCTTTTTGGGTAATAATTGGTCCCACAGGTGACTCGGTGCGGTCGCATATGGCGCAGCAGAATGTGTGACGTTACAATATCCACAGCGCACAGTTACTGAATGCTAAAGAATATTAGTAAGAAATAATTTTAAGATATTTGCTACCGAGATTTCTGATCTTGAATCAGCAGAAAATATTGTAAACTGTAGAGATGCGAAGAGTAGAGATGTAAAAGTTTCATTCGAAACGTTTCAATTTTTCATTTCATTGCGCAGGGAAATTTCAGTAGGCATCGAAACTTTTCAAGTTTTTGTGAAAAGTTTAATTTCGTCATCTATGACTCAAAAATTGTAATTTAAGGTTTGTTAGTGCTTTAGACAGTGACACATTTTTGCAAGATGAGTTCTGCAGCAAGCACGAGGTGCGAGATGATCGATTTGGTCAATGAAAAGCGCAACGATCACCTTACAAAAGTGAGTCACTGCTCAGATTTTCAACCAAGGATTTTTCTTAGATTGTTAGAAGAGTAGGTACAATTTTGAGGTAATCTATTATAGAGAAGATATTTTTATACTTATTAACAAAACAAAACAAAACAAATTCATTTTACTTAAAGAATACTTACCTATGCTGTTATTACTTTACGATTTTTAGAACATTTTTTGACTTCGTAAACCTAAAAACCCAGCAAACGAATCACAGCCAATTTTAAAATCTATATTATCAACGTAATATGTTACCAAGATAAATTTTAAAAAATCATTCGCCAGTGAAAAGTTTCAATGAAAGTTTCAAAGCCTAAACTGAAATTTTACATCTCTGGCGAAGAGCAATAAAATGTACGAATTTCTAAAAATAAATTTGGAAGTTCTTGAAAGATATTAAAGCTCGGCATAAAACTGGTCAACATGTTCAGCTATAACACTATGTTTAATCTTTATTGTTTGACTTTTCAAACAATTGTTGTTCCCCACTTTACCTACATGTGAACGTGCTTGTCGTCTCAGTGTACTTAAAGCAGTACGCATTGTACTTGATGGATATTATATTGCTGCACTCATTAATTATTGGAGTTTACTCCTTAAGAATCGATTTTCAGTTATAGCCCGCGGTACGGAAATTTTATGAGGAGTAAAATCAAGCGTTACGTTATCTGTCACATTGAAATTATGTACGTATCTATGGATACGGCTGTTTATGTCTGATTGCATAGAACATGGAAATAGTGAAAATAGATTGGCATAGAGTAGATATGACAGTTGGGGTTGTAAAGTCAGCATTAGCAGTGTTTGTTCGTTACTAACTTTGTTGAATCCTTTGATTTAATATGGAAAAACCTAATATTAAATACTCCAAATATTGCTTAGTGCCGAAATGTGAATCAACGCCTATTCGAACACCAGGAAAAGTATTTATTTCATTGCCAGTGGGATCGACGTTTAGCAGATTGTCACTTAATTGCTGAATTTATAAACAATTTATATTTTGATGTAGTTGGAACTTTTCGAACATAAACCATCTTATAAATACACATTTGGGTATAAAACTGACATTCGCGTGTCAGTGATTGAAGTTAAAATAATCGTTCGTAAGGAGTAAACTCCAGTCGTGCGTCGGAGCTGACACACACAAGTTTTTTTTATTATACATTAGGTATAGCAGTATTTTCAAAAGTGTTGTGAACAAGCTTCGAAAAATTTCACCTACTTTTTTAATTATTAATTTTTATTTAAAGTTAGTTAACTATCGTGAAGTTATATATTATTTATACCTCCCTTAAGTATTCACATGCAAACAACGGACTTCGATTAATTCCTTACAACAGAGGACGAGTCGAATCACACCATAAAACTTTTTAAAACACGACCGGAAATTTGATTGTCATAAGTTTACTGAAGAGCTGATGTCATGACAAAGTTTGACATGACAGGAAAGTATATTCCCTGTAGGGTTATTATGACCTACAATGTTAGAAAGGTAAGAGACACGTGTCGTAAATAATGGTAGCGAAATAGATCAACTTATAACTAATTTATTTAATTGCCCTTCATCACGACAAAAATGTAGATAATATTTTTGTTAGTTATATTTCAGAAAAACTTAGTGGTGTTGAAACCCTGTAGTGATCTATTTTGTATACAGTGCTCTCATTTCAAAACTGGCTACCCTCAATAGCGCTTGATATGAAGCGAATTCGGCTTAAACAAAAAACACGTCAATTTAGATATCGAGGGGGAAGTTTAAAACCAATACAGACTAAGTTCTAGGTTTCACCCCCTTACCCTCAGCTACCCCTACTTTGAAATTTCAATTAGCACCCCCTACCTTGTGATACATCATTTTAAAGGCCGTAAAAATCCTGAACCAACCACGTTTAAAAAATTTGATTCGGCAGATCCGTAAATAAGTTATGGTTAAAAATTTTAAGATAAAGTCAAAAAATTTATTTTCAGAAGGGAGTGACTACTGGACAGTCCGCCGGTTACTTCTAAATTTTGTTCCAGGACAGTCGACAAAATATCAGTAAAATGACGTTTAAGAACTTCGTTATTGAAAAACATCGCCAACAATTTCGGTGGGTGTTCGGGTATAGTACAGAGCTGCCGTTTTGTTCTCCTACGGCTGCACGAGTTCTGCGCCCGCACGGGTCTGCATTTTTTGTTTGTTTCTACATCATCTTTTTGCCAAAAAATGCGTGTGTCTGGTGCGAAAGGGCAAGTAAGGGTCTATTTTAAAAAAGCGTTCTCTCAGCTTTAGTTTTTTTTGAACAAATTAAGTGCTCGATATTATAATCATACTGCAGAGCACACTTTCCCATTAATTTATACAAATGCATGATTAAGAAATAGAAATTCGATGTAAATAACAGACACTCGATAATTATAATGAATGCTCGGTATATAATTCATATGCTCGCTAATATAATAAATACTCGAATGATAGACGCTCGATAAATGTGATGATAGTTTGATACAAAATTCAAATGCCTCCCATAATAATAAATATTCGATAAAAAATTATAAACTCTCAATTATTATAATGAATGTTCGGTATATAAAGGTATACAAAACGTACTGCTTTGTTTTATACTTGCCCGTCACTGAATACAGCCAAAAAAGTGGTTCCACGGCCCACTATTTCCGGTCTTTGGACAAGCGGAGCGAGCGAAGCGAGCGGAGCGTTTAAGTCTCCTCCCCCCGAGCGTTTATTTAGTACCCCATTGGGATAATTATATCAAGCAAACTTTGATTTAATAGTGAACCCTACTTATCGAGCATTTACATTTTTTTAGAGAGCTTATTTTATTAAAGTAGCGACCAGAACTTATAGTGCAAATGAGATACTTTATCGGGTGAATATCTTTAAAATACAAAGCATATTGTATTAGTTTATTCGGCATTTTTATATTTTATCGAGCATTTATTATTTTATATCGAGCTTTTATTATTTTTTAGTATGCAAAATGCATTAAATTATCGGGTGTAAATTACGACCCGTTTTTTTACACTTCCAAAATGCCAAATATAGGTTATATTCTGTAATGCGCAAGCGGCCTGAACAGTCCGTTCAGTAGTCACTCCCTTTTCAGAATTAAGACAATTTTATAAAATCTGCTTTATTATGCGTTCAAAATGTGCTCCATTATTTGCTAATCAATAATACAGCATATTTTCGAACTTGTAACGGACTTTCTGAAAAATTTCTGGAGTAGTCAGTCTACACTCTTACCAAAACACGCTTTGCAATTTTTGTCATGTTTTATGAAATAGGATTACCCGAGAGTGTAGACGGATTACTCCAGAAACTTTTCAGCAAGCAACGAATTCGAAAATAGACTGTATTATTGTCTAGCAAATAATGTGGCACATTTTGAACACATAATAAAGTAATTTTTTAAAATTGTTATAATAATTCTGAAAATACATTTTTTTACTTTAACTTATAATTTTTGTCTATAACTTGTTTACTGATCGACCGAATCCAATTTTTTAAACGTGGGTGGTTCAGGATTTTTACGGCCTTTAAAATGATGTATCACAAGGTAGGGGGTGCTATTTGAAATTTCAAAGTAGGGGTAGCTGAGGGTAAGGGGGTGAAACCTAGAACTCAGTCTGTATTTCTTTTAAACTTCCCCCTCGATATCTAAATTGACGTGTTTTTGTTTAAGCGAATTCGCTTCATATCAAGCGTTATTGAGGGTGGGAAGTTTTGAAATGAAAGCACTGTATGTCGCAGTCTTCTGGTGTAATTGGCCGTTTCATGAAATGCCTAGACAGATGATGTAATCTTTGAAAATTCGACAAACGAAAGTGATAAGAAATTATGTCGTTTTACTAGATATCACCTTACCTGACCTGATCAACGAAGCCTCAAAAATATGGTTAAACAAGAATTGTTTCCCTAAGAGGCTGCTAGCGGTCCAGACATTTCATGAACTGTCTGATTACATCATGTGGCTACTAAATATACTAAATCTTTTTATATTAAGATAAAAATTCTTTATCTCTTTATTGTTTTCCATACCTTCTGCTTTTCCCCAACTCTTTCTAATACTTCCCTATTGCTAACCTTATCTATCCACGGTATCTTCATCATGCGTCTGTAGCACCACATTTCAAACGCTTCTACTCTTTTTCTATCCGCTTCTCCTATTGTCCAAGTTTCGCACCCGTATAATGCCGTACTCCATACATACGACGTTAAGAGTCTCTTCCTAGTCTCTATATTAACCGTTCTCGAGCATAACAGTTGTTTCTTTTTGTTAAACGCAACTCGGCCCTGCGCCATTCTTTGTTTTATATCTTTAGTGCTCCTACCGTCTTGAGTTATTTTACTTCCTAAATAGCAGAAATCCGCGACCTCCTCTATCTTCTCATTTCCAATTTGTATTTCCATTTTAGTTCTATTTTCACATCCCCTACATACCAAAATTTTAGTTTTCTTTTTATTGATTTTCATGCCGAAGCCCTGTGTCAAAACTGCTTCCATTTCATTCAAAGCCGCTCCTAATTCTTCTTTGCTAGATGCTAACACTACTATATCATCCGCAAATCTGAGCATGTTAATAGTTTGGCCCTGTACATTGATCCCTGAGGCTGTTCTTTCCTTAACAATCTTAATCGCATCTTCGATATATAAGTTGAAAACTAGAGGTGACAATGCACATCCCTGTCTCACTCCCTTCCGGATATCTACTTCCCTTTGTTCCTGCTCACATTCTATAACTGCCTTTTGCTCTTTGTAGAGATTATGTATTATTCTTCTGTCCCTGTATTTCATCCCTACCTTTCTCAGCACTTCGAACATCTTACCCCATTTTACGTTGTCGAAGGCTTTTTCTAAATCTACAAATCCTATATATACGCTCTTTCTCTTTTCTATCGTTTTTTCTATAATTACTCGTAAAGCTAGAATGGCCTCGCGCGTTCCTCTATTTCGTCTAAATCCGAACTGATCTTCTCCTAATATTTCTTCCGCCTTTTTCTCCATCCTTCTTTGCACAATTCTAGTTAAAATTTTTGACGCATGGGAAGTTAAACTGATAGTTCTAAAATTTTCGCATCTATCCGCGCCTTTTCTTTTTGGCAAAGCTACTATGATGTTCCGTTTGTAATCTTCTGGAATCTCGCCTGTCAGGTATATGTGACTAACTAATTTAAATAAACGATCCATTACCTCTTGACCTGCGCACTTTAAGATTTCTGCCTGCAAGCCATCTATACCTGGTGCTTTATTATTCCTTAAACTTTTTAGTGCTATCTCAAACTCTTCTCTCATTATAGGACTCCCTAGGTTATCCCCCTCTACACTGCTTTCGCTTTCTAATATATCTTGCACTTCCTGTCCCGCATATAAGTTTCCTAAATATTCTTTCCACCTATCTGCCTTCTCCCCACTTCCGATTAGGATATCTCCTGCCTCATTTCTAATGTTTTTGGTACTAGATCCAATTTCTCTAAAATTTCTCCTAATTATTTTATATGCTTCATCAGTCTTTCCTACTTCGAATTTATCTTCCACTTCTTTGCATTTATTATCGATCCATTGCTCTTTCGCTTTCCTACATTCCCGAATAATTTCCCACTTGATCGCCTTATATCTTTGTTTCCCTGTTTCATCTAACCTATTTTTATATTTTCGCCTTTCCTCTATTAGACTCACAATATGTTTTGTTATCCAGGGTTTCCTACTTTCATTCTGTTTATGACCCAAAATATCCCTAGCTGAGGAAACTAAACTATTTTTAATGCAATTCCATTCTGCCTCTATATCCCTAACAATATTTCCACCCGTGCCCTTTAGTGCTTCGTTTGTCTTTTTCTCGAACTTATTGCGCATATCATCATCTTTTAGTTTCTCTGGGTCAAGATACCTTCTTCCGCTTCTTTTTTTCAAAATCTTAAATTTAAGATTGGCTTTCATAACGACTATGTTGTGATCACTATCTATATCTGCTCCTGAATAACTTCTACAATCCCTAACTTGATTTCTAAATCTTTGCCTAACGAGAATGTAATCTATTTGATATCTCCCTAAGTCTCCTGGCATCTTCCACGTATAGCATCTCCTAACATGATGGTGAAATAGAGTGTTCGCGACCGTTAAGTTATGTTTATCGCAGAACTCTATCAGTCTAACTCCCCTATCGTTCCTATTGCCTAATCCAAAGGGGCCAACTATTCCGCCCTCTCGCCCTGTGCCTACGACTGCATTGAAATCTCCTGTAATTATTAAATTTTCGTGCCCTCTCACAAAATCTAGCACATATTCAATATCACTATAAACTGCCTCTACGGCCTCATCACTGTAGTTAGAAGTGGGCATATATACCTGTATTATTACTGTTTTTACAGGTTTCGAATATAACCTAACCATAACTACCCTGTCACTTTGCTGTAAGAAATTTTCTACACTCTGTCCTACTTTTTACCGCATAACAATTCCTACTCCCGAATTTCCTCCTACAGATCCTGTGTGTATTACTCTAAAATCTCCGCTCCAGAAGTCTCCAGCTTCTGGCCATCGCACTTCACTGATACCTACTACGTCTAATGCTAACCTATCCATCTCAATTTTCAAATTCTCTAACTTCCCTACTTGTTTCATGCTTCTAACATTCCACGCTCCGACTCGTGAGATGTTACACTTATCATTTCTGATGACTCCCCCCGAAGCAGTCCCCGCCCGGAGATCCGAATGTGGGACTATTTTACCTCCGGAATATTTTACTCCAGAAGGTGCCATCATCATAAATTAAAGTACGCTGTACTAGGGATAAAATAATGTGGTGGTTTCCCGTTGCCTTCCACATCGCAGTAGTGTGTATCACAGTGCCATACCAACCCTCACGATCTCTGCCACTATGATTACTGAAAGAGCTGCTGCCCCCTTCCAGGGACTTGATTTAGTCTGGCTTCTCAAATAAAAACCCCTCCAATATGGTTAAACCTATGGTTCGGCTCTTTATATCATTGAAGCGCGCAAGCCATCCCACCCGTCCCAGTATTACTAGAACTGCGTCAAGGTACAAGTCCTTTGGGATACTGGGTATGTTACATTTAAAATTTTGAATGTATTTGCTATATCTGAATTATTTGATGCTCAATTGTTTTTCTGATTTTGATAAATTATTGAAAATTAAATGTCTAACAACTTTCATATATAACATTTGTTTGAAATTCTTACAATAGCCGAGTTATCAGTCATGACACATCAAATCAAACACACTGTATAAAAATTACAACTAGAATTTTGCATTTACTCTCAACTGCTTTGGTAGGTAAGATTATATCACAATGCCTAGTAAAATATTGTTTTGAATTGAACGTTTCCTTCTAAAACTCCTTTAAGCACGTCATAATAAATTATTTTTCTCTCCCAAGAGGCATACTCTGGCATCATACATATAATGTTACCAGGGTAATAGGGGGATGGTAAGGCAGGAAACACGGAGAATTCTATTACTCCATGACTCAAGTACTGACAGGCCGTGGGTGTTATGCAACATATTTAACGAGGATGAACGTACGAGAGGAGGCTAGTTGTTGCGACTGTGGGGACGAAGAGGATACACCGGAACATACAACTTTTAAATGCGAGTGGTGGAAAAAGGAGACAGGCTCAATATGTGAGGTAATGGTAACGCCAAAACCGGAAAACCTGGTGGAAGAAATATTAAGATCGGAGAAAAAATGGAATGCTTTCAGAGAAAAGCTTAAAACAATAGTCCAAACTAAGGAAAAGGAAGAAAGAGAAAAACTAAGATATAGAGACAAGGCAGCTTTGTCGTGAAGTACTGCTACGTTGGTTTCATGACAAGGTGGTGTAAGGGGGAGAGGTTTTAGTGGCTAGATCTTCCTTATACGGGAGAGGACTCCCACACTCCCTCCGAAGGGATAATGGCGCCTTTAAAAAGTTCCTCTCCTCCAAACAAAAAAATATAGGTAGATAGACAGACAGAGCGATGGAAGTATTGAATACTTAAGGATTCATGAAAATGTTTTTTGCGAATATATATATATATATATAAGCTTTTACAGGCCATTCAGGCCCATTGCTTGATAATGCTTTTCCACTCTTTTCTGTCCTTCGCAACTTTTCTCCAATTCACAATTTGTTTCTCTTTCAAATTCTCCAACACAGCTTCTTTCCACTTCCCTCTCGGCCGCCCCCTTCTTCTTGTTCCCTGTGGCACTTTCCACGCGATACCCTTCACTACCCTATCACTATCCATTCTCTCCAAATGTTCCAGCCACTGCAATCTTCTTGCCCTGATGTAATCGCTAATGAGGGGTTCGTCATATAGCATGTATATGTCTCTGTTCGTTCGTCTCTCCCAGATCCCATCTTCTACTTTCTTACCTCCAAACATTCTTCTCAGTATCTTCCTCTCCCATGTTTCTAGTTTCTGTTGACTCTTCCTATTCATAACCCATGTTTCGCATCCATATGTCAAAGTAGGTCTTAAAACTGTTTTGTTTATCCGTATTTTTGTTTTACGTGATATAGCATTTGCCCTAAAAATTCGATGCAAGCCTCCTGCACACTTATTGCCTTTCGCTATACGTAGGTCTAACTCGATCTCTTCATCGGAACTGTTGACTATCAGTGTACCCAGGTACGTAAAGCTTTCCACCTCTTCAAATTCTATTATTTTTCCCCTGCCGTCCTGCACTTCAAATTTTCCACATCGATGATCTCCCCTACTCTTAATCTGCATAAATTTACTTTTATCTTTATTAACCCGTAGTCCCATCTTTTTTGCTGTAGCTATAAATCTTTCCATAATTTCTTTCAAATCGTTCTTTCTTCTGGCAATTAGAACCACATCATCTGCGTATGCCAGACATTTTAATAAAAGATTTCCGAATCGAAAAAAATGTTTAATAATCAATAACATGAAAATGTTTCCTGTAAGAGCGGGTTAAAAACTAATATGTGCTATGGGGATTTTTAGAACAGGCAGGGTTCTTCTAAAGTTTGAATAAAAAAAAAATGGACCCCTTTGTAACCCCGGAGACATGCTGTATATTATATGGTAGTAATTTATACAGGGTCCTGCATCTCACCTCCCGTCTTCTATTACACCTCAACGATTTATTTCAGAAAAATGATTGAAACGGGACAATAGACTGTTTGTTGGAAAGCACATTTTAAAAATTCTTTTGAATATACAGGTTGTCCCGAAAATTGGTGGTGCATCAAAGTTGTACTTTTTTAAATGGAATGCCCTATAGTCTTATTGATTTTTGAGACCCTTTCGAGCTACTGTACATACCCCTAGAATATTATCAAATTTGATTTGATAGTTCCAGAGGAGTAAATTAAAATCGAAAAAAAACATTTTTTTCGTCATATTTTAAAAAAATTATAAAAAATAGAAGAAACATCTCCAAACCAAAACTAAGCAGCAGGTTGCTTATAACAAAAGGTCAGTTTATCCTACTATGAATATCGTAAAAATAACTTATACAGGTTGTTCAAAATTCAATGCCAAACTTTTCAAAATGTAATGCTATTTTTCTCCATTTTTTCAAATGGGACACCCTGTATATTTTTATCCCGTCGGATGCACAATTAAAAAATGAACATGTTTTCTAATTACAATTACCTCGACATTCTCAAAGGTTTTACAGATATTCGTAAAAATCGTAAAATTACTATCTAATAAATAATAATTTTACTTAGCATTTTCAATTCAATGACTAGAACATATGTTCAATATGTCTTCCGTTCTCTTGGAGGCACAAACGGAGGCGGGTATGAAATGACCTTGCTACTCTTCCTAATAGCTCGGGTGTAATGTTTTGAAATGCGTTTCTGATTCTTTGCTGCATGTTTTCTGGTGTGGTTGGAGGTTCCTTATAAACGATTTCCTTAACGTAGCCCCACAAAAAGAAATCGAATTTAATTAAGTCGGGTGATCGGGGCGGCCAATTACATGGCAATCCACCGGTTTGAAAAGGTTGCATTGAGATTGTCCCTGACTCGTAATGAATAATGTACTGGCGCTCCGTCGTGCTGCAGCCACATTGCATCTCTCAAATCAAAGCTATTGGTAAATTTTGGCATAAATTTGGCAATTGACTTTGCAAGAAATCAAAATACATAGCACCGTTCAAATGTCCCGTTAAAAAATTGAGTACCAATAATATGTTCACCAATAATCCCCCCCACCTGCCTAAAAATCTTTGGATTGTGGCCGGAATAATAATATGTATGATCTAGTCATTGATTTGAAAACTGCTAAGTTAAATTATTATTTATTAGATAATAATTTTACGATTTTTCGAATATCCATGAAACATTTGAGAATGTCGACGTAATTGTAATTAGAAAACACGTTCATTTTTTAATTCTGCATCCGACGGGATAAAAATATACAGGGTGTCCCATTTGAAAAAATGGAGAAAAATAGCATTACATTTTGAAAAGTTTGGCATTGAATTTTGGACAACCTGTATAAGTTATTTTTACAATATTCATAGTAGGATAAACTGACTTTCTATTATAAGCAATCTGCTGCTTAGTTTTGGTTTGAAGATGTTTCTTCTATTTTTTATAATTTTTTTAAAATATGACGAAAAAAATTTTTTTTTTCTATTTTAATTTATTCCTCTGGAACTATCAAATCAAATATGATAATATTCTAGGGATTTGTACAGTAGCTCGAAAGGGTCTCAAAAATCAATAAGACTATAGGGCATTCCATTTAAAAAAGTACAACTTTGATGCACCACCAATTTTCAAAAATATTTTTAAAATGTGCTCTCTAACAAACAGTCTATTGTCCCATTTTAATCATTTTCCTAAAACAAATCGTTTAGGTGTAGTAGAAGACGGGAGGTGAGATGCAGGACCCTGTATATGTACAAATACACGGAGATTTAGGTAACAAATTGTTTATTTTTGAATTTTTTTGAATTTTTTTTTAACAACCACAATTGATAATTGCACGAGTGTAAGCTCAGTCAAACAGTGGAAAGTTACTGTTTAATTTACTATATCCTCTAAAATAAATTGTTACTTTTTAATA
The DNA here is from genome assembly GCA_963966045.1 of Xestobium rufovillosum. Lineage (NCBI taxonomy): Eukaryota > Metazoa > Arthropoda > Insecta > Coleoptera > Ptinidae > Xestobium > Xestobium rufovillosum. The sequence continues at coordinate 20,078,466 of OZ014504.1, forward strand.
TCTACACTCTGTCAGCACGTTTTTAGCTCTTTCAATTATTACTGTAATCTTTGTAATATTTCGGCTACCAATGTTGAAATTATAACTGGCAAGTAGGTGGATTGGAAGAGCAATTGAGCACTAAGAGCAACACCTACATAAGGGGTAGGCTTAGATTAGACTACTGCTCTCAAATAGTTAGGGACATAGGATGTTCTACTTTTAGGGAATGCGTAGGTTAGCTCAGGATAGGAAAGGATGGAGGTACGCGTCCAACCAGTCTTCGGGCTGATGATGATTAATATCTACCTATATGTATAAAAAAGCATGAAATGACGCAAATAAAATTTGCCGCCAAGAAGTAGTGGTATCACAAATACTCACACTCTATGCTGAAAACTCGGGAGGGCGCAAGAACTCATGAGGACAATCAAGAAAAAAATGTTTGCTGCTTATACAGTGTTGAGTGCTGTCATATTTATTTAAAAAGCGCCTTTTTCGATTTATTTAAATTTCACCAAGTACAAAAAATTTACGCGCTGAAATTGAGAATGGTGCCTGAGGCGGTCGTTTCAGTGCCCCACTCCACGAGCCGGCCCTGATCGCGTCTGTCTTTACTTCAATTTAGAAGACAGTGTTACCTAGATATAATGTATGGAGCAGACAATACATTAAATATTTAGAGAAGAGGTTTTAATTTTCCTGAGTCAAGTGTTGTACACTCGCCCTAACACATGGCAGCACTCATATTTGAGTGTAAACAATATGAAATTACTAAAGTGTTCGCTCTCTCTACGTCTATGTTTCCCTCGTGATGTAAATCCTGTGTGCCACCCAAGTCACCAGATCTGGATAATTTAAAAAAATATACACATAAAAGATTATATTTCAGAGTGTCCTCTACTTCATATTTGGGTTTTCACTTTGACATCTGTAAAATTGGTGTAAAATAATTTTATTCATTAATTCATCTTGGAGAATAAGATTTCGTACCTATCCTGTAACGCGATTTCCGGAATATTTCAAAGCAATTTGTTAAATTGCCGTGCACTCGCTGAGATCTACTAAGAAACTTTTTGAATATTCAAGTATTCACATTCACATGCTAATTTTAATGTTTTATTACTTGAATCACTTCATCTCTAAGTACACATTTCGAATTTATTATGGATCGAAGAGTTCAGCCCTTGAATTATGAACAGTGATAGAAAACTCCCGCAAATTATTTTCAGTAATTCAAGATTTATTAGGCACTAAGGAAAAACAAAAATGTTTCAATTCGAACTGTTAGAAATGCGGTGTTGCTTTAACATGCAAAACTCAACCCCCTCAAATACCTATTATGATTCTTGCATGGCCTCAAAAATATTCGAACAGGTATGAATAAAATTTTTGTCTGGCATTCTTAAAAATGATATTTATAGATTAAAAGAAGGTAAAGAATAACAATTCGCGCGACGAAGAAAATAACTTGCATAGAGCATGAAATTATTACCTGCTACAAGATTAAAAAAAATTAATTCTAAATTGTAATTTTTGTACTTCATTGTCGTAATGGTTACCGCGACTTCTGGGGTAAGAAGTTATTAATTAGCTGGATGACGGCGTTTCGTCTACTATCACAAAGACATTTTCAGGGCAACTGGGTTGCCGCTGAATTAATAGGACTGATCTGATCTCAAGTAATCAAAATTTCGCATCTAAGCATCAACTGAAGACATTCACCGTTCCATATGACATAATTATCAACTTTTTTCTGCAAACACCACCACCTATGTTGCATAGGTACATAGTGTTACGCCTGGCCGTGTCTTAACTAGCATCGTCGACTCACGGGTTCTAACACTTCCCAAGTTTTCGTTATCGATGAATTACATCTTGGATGATACTTCGGGAAACATTTTAGACAGTGGCAATGTATGGTGTACGGCATCCATCTCCATTTAAAGCTTGACAGTTTCATCATGTCCGGTAAAATATTAGAGATCTTGATTCTTTAAGGCAATCACCCGAATTTAGATTTTTAAGAATAGGTATTGGTTGAGTAAGATTTGAGAGTAGGTAAAATTGCAAAATAATATGATAAAATGTGAAAAATGGTTTGGTTTCACGATTTGTACCGATAATGATAATGTCAAAAAGTGCTGTACAAATAATAGGTACGCTAAAAATGTTCGCACTGTAATGTTCATAATAATTGTATTTTAATACGATATAGGAAACCCGCACAGGTATAACTTAACAAGCATGTTTCCTAAATCGTACCTGCTGCAAATTTTGGGTAGTTCATGTACATATTGTATTAAAGTTAATAATTTTATCCAGTAATTACGACTGTAATCTATATATCTATATATATATATCTATATAAATAAAAATCAATTGCCGCATGTATGTAAGCTCATCACTTGAGAACGGCTCGACCGATTTGGCTGATTTCTTTTTTGTTGTGTTCGTAATTTTCAGGACAAGGTTTGTATGAAAAAAAATTTTGGAAAATCCACCGGGAAAGTAGAAAATTTGGAAGGTAAAAGTTTGTATGAAAATCTGTTTGACAAACAAAAATGTGACGTTCAGTTTGACAGTTCTAAAAATTGAATTGTCAGTGTGTTATCGGTGGTGATCATGTATTTGGTGGTTCTTTGGAAAAAATGCCACCAGTGAGGCGTCAAAATATCGGTCGGCGTACGCGAAGAGCGTAGACAGCGTTTGGAGCCAAGCCGAATAAGAATTTCTCAAGCCTCAAGCGCGATCCATTATAACTACGGAACAACGGATACAGTCGAGTTCGACGCGCTCAGTTGGAGCTTACGCACAAAATAATTTGGAACGTCGACAAAACAGAGGCCGAACGTGGCATTAGGGAACGAGAAATTGGAAAAGTTGCCCGGAAAATTGGAAAATTCGGGAAAAACTGAAAGTGCTTTTTCTATGGGATTTTTGTATGATATGGATATGCGTATGTCCGGAAATTCGAACAAACTGTAAAAATCATAATTTTGGAAAATCGAACGGAAAATTTGAAAATTCGGGAAAAACTAAAAGTGCTTAACGGCTGAACCGATTTGGCTGATTTTTTTTGTTGTGATCGTAATTGTCGGGACGAGGTTTGTATGAAAGAAAATTTTTGGAGAATCCACCGGAAAATGTGAAAATTCGGGAAAAACTGAAAGTGCTTAACGGTTGGACCGATTTGGCTAATTCTTTTCAAAAATAAGGTTTTTAGGGAACGAAAAATTGGAAAAGCTGCCCGGAAAATTGGAAAATTCGGAAACAACTGAAAATGCTTTTTTCTATTGGACTTTTGTATATGTATAGGCGTAAATCGGGAAATTCGGACAAACTGTAAAAATCATAATTGTGGAAAATCCCTCGGAAAATTTGAAAATTCGGGAAAAACTAAAAGTGCTTAACGGCTGGACCGTCTTGGCTGATTTTTTTTTTGTTGTGATCGTAATTGTCAGGATAAGGTTTGTATGAAAGAAAATTTTTGGAGAATCCACCGGAAAATGTGAAAATTCGGGAAAAACTGAAAGTGCTTAACGGTTGAACCGATTTGGTTAATTCTTTTCAAAAATAAGGTTTTTAGGGAACGAAAAAGTGGAAAAGTTGCCCGGAAAATTGGAAAATTCGGAAACAACTGAAAATGCTTTTTTCTATTGGATTTTTGTATATGTATAGGCGTAAATCGGGAAATTCGGACAAACTGTAAAAATCATAATTTTGGAAAATCCATCGGAAAATTTGAAAATTCGAGAAAAACTAAAAGTGCTTAACGGCTGGACCGACTTGGCTGATTTTTTTTTTGTTGTGATCGTAATTGTCAGGATAATGTTTGTATGAAAGAAAATTTTTGGAGAATCCACCGGAAAATGTGAAAATTCGGGAAAAACTGAAAGTGCTTAACGGTTGAACCGATTTGGTTAATTCTTTTCAAAAATAAGGTTTTTAGGGAACGAAAAATTGGAAAAGTTGCCCGGAAAATTGGAAAATTCGGAAACAACTGAAAATACTTTTTTCTATTGGATTTTTGTATATGTATAGGCGTAAATCGGGAAATTCGGACAAACTGTAAAAATCATAATTTTGGAAAATCCATCGGAAAATTTGAAAATTCGGGAAAAACTAAAAGTGCTTAACGGCTGGACCGACTTGGCTGACTTTTTTTTTGTTGTGATCGTAATTGTCAGGATAAGGTTTGTATGAAAGAAAATTTTTGGAGAATCCACCGGAAAATGTGAAAATTCGGGAAAAACTGAAAGTGCTTAACGGTTGAACCGATTTGGTTAATTCTTTTCAAAAATAAGGTTTTTAGGGAACGAAAAATTGGAAAAGTTGCCCGGAAAATTGGAAAATTCGGAAACAACTGAAAATGCTTTTTTCTATTGGATTTTTGTATATGTATAGGCGTAAATCGGGAAATTCGGACAAACTGTAAAAATCATAATTTTGGAAAATCCATCGGAAAATTTGAAAATTCGGGAAAAACTAAAAGTGCTTAACGGCTGGACCGATTTGGCTGATTTTTTTTGTTGTGATCGTAATTGTCAGGATAAAGTTTGTATAAAAGAAAATTTTCGGAGAATCCACCGCAAAATGTGAAAATTCGGGAAAAACTGAAAGTGCTTAACTGTTGAACCGATTTGGCTAATTCTTTTCAAAAATAAGGTTTTTAAGCAACGAAAAATTGGAAAAGTTGCCCGGAAAATTCGGAAAAACTGAAAGTGCTTTTTTCTATTGGTTTTTTGTATGATATGGATAGGCGTAAATCGGGAAATTCGGACAAACTGTCAAAATCATAATTTTTTGTATGCGCTCGCGATCATAACTGACGATAGGAACGACATATTTGGTTGAACATAAACGTAATCAGAAAAATGTTTCACATTGAATAAACGATTTGGTTAATGAATCAAAAGTTCAATACGAAAAGTAATTTTAGGCAGGACAACGTCTGCCGGGCCGCTAGTCTATATAAATAAAAATCAATTGCCACATGTATGTAAGCTCATCATTTGAGAACGGCTCGACCGATTTGGCTGATTTCTTTTTTGTTGTGTTCGTAATTTTCAGGACAAGGTTTGTATGAAAGAAAATTTTGGAAAATCCACCGGGAAAGTAGAAAATTTGGAAGGTAAAAGTTTGTATGAAAATCTGTTTGACAAACAAAAATGTGACGTTCAGTTTGACAGTTCTAAAAATTGAATTGTCGGTGTGTTATCGGTGGTGATCATGTATTTGGTGGTTCTTTGGAAAAAATGCCACCAGTGAGGCGTCGAAATATCGGTCGGCGTACGCGAAGAGCGTAGACAGCGTTTGGAGCCAAGTCGAATAAGAATTTCTCAAGCCTCAAGCGCGATCCATTATAACTCCGGAACAACGGATACAGTCGAGTTCGACGCGCTCAGTTGGAGCTTACGCACAAAATAATTTGGAACGTCGACAAAACAAAGGCCGAACGTGGCATTAGGGAACGAGAAATTGGAAAAGTTGCCCGGAAAATTGGAAAATTCGGGAAAAACTGAAAGTGCTTTTTTCTATGGGATTTTTGTATGATATGGATATGCGTAAGTCGGGAAATTCGAACAAACTGTAAAAATCATAATTTTGGAAAATCGAACGGAAAATTTGAAAATTCGGGAAAAACTAAAAGTGTGTAACGTTGCAAAAAGAAACACATTAGGTAATCAAGAATTGATTGTGTTTACTTTTAACGTTCTGACGTGACGCCCGGATCCCGAAGAGATGCACGTCACCTGTGTTCGTAGACACAGGTGGGAGATGCAAGCGCGCGCCAGTTGAGACGACCGTCAAGCGAGATAGATGGTAGTTGCGGCCGTTACTAATCTGACGTCCTGCATTTTGCACCCGGCACTACTCTTCCCGCTAGAAACTCGAAGTGACCCGCCGCCGAAGACCTCCCGCCACCACAGCTGACGTAGAAGAATCCGACGTCACACCGCTGATAAAAGTGGGTGCTCCGCCGAAGAGAATTCAGTATTTGGTCGCCCGGCCATCAGCCGAAACCAATACTCCCAGCATCCGGGATGATGCTGGCCGCCGATCCGAACTAGTAGTACTTCATCGACCGTTCCGACTTCGCCGTGTGATCAAACCGAAAGTAATTATATTATTCCGTAAATACTTGAGTAAGTAATTTTGAGTAAGTACCCTACCTCGTTCGTATCAAATAAATTCAATTTGTTCATGCTGGGGAATTGGGAGTGCTGTCTATGAAGATCGATCGATTTTCCCATCCTGTGGGGGCCCTAGCGCCTGTAATAGGACGACATACCGGTGGAAATCGATCGCATCCGGGTAACGGGCGGCTCCTGGTGAAATCTTAAGGTAGAACGAATTGATTATTTGCGACGGAGGAGCTAGCGGCGTTCCCCCAGGCGATTGCACTCGCGTGCTGCGACGAGAATTGCCCGTTGTCCCCGTCTCGGAGTTGGCACCGTTCGGTGCTCCCACGAAATCTCCGAGACCCCGTAAATATTCAAAATTGATCACTCGGCGGACCGCAAGCGTTCTATCTGGACACTCCGTAAAAACCGTGTTTTATTTCCCCGTAAATATCTCGTATTTTTGGATATATTCCGATTTATTAATTCTTTTAAGAATACTCCGTGAGAACCGCATTTTATTTCACTGTAAATAATATCTCGTATTTTGTATATAAATTCTGTTTTTTTCAAGTCTGTTTATTCAATTCTGTCAAATGTAAATAGTTAAATTAATAGAGTACCGTTTCATTTTCTTTCTGTTGTGTTATTCGACGTTTAGCAATAGTAACATAATATTTGGACCCACCCTTCTGCGACTACGAGCAAAAGGGTGACCAACGTATAAGTCTTACCTGACCGTAAATACAACGTAAGAAAACCGTTCATAAGCGAACGATCCGACCAGCCTAAATATACAGCGTATCCCAATAAGTGATACCGAGGGGTACCGCTGCATATTTGAGGACCGCACCTAGAACGTCCAGAATTTGGCGTACGAAGTAAACCCAGACGAAAGTTATCGTTGTATAATTGACGTCCGAAATCAGGAGAAAGCAATCGTTGTAAGTGCTTAACGGCTGAACCGATTTGACTGATTTTTTTTGTTGTGATCGTAATTGTCAGGACAAGGTTTGTATGAAAGAAAATTTTTGGAGAATCCACCGGAAAATGTGAAAATTCGGGAAAAACTGAAAGTGCTTAACGGTTGAACCGATTTGGTTAATTCTTTTCAAAAATAAGGTTTTTAGGGAACGAAAAATTGGAAAAGTTGCCCGGAAAATTGGAAAATTCGGAAACAACTGAAAATGCTTTTTTCTACTGGACTTTTGTATATCGTCGCCCTTCTCACGTACTGGCGTAACTGACAATTGGTAAATTTTTCAGGAGAAAAAAAAACTTAATCCGCTTACACTTGTAGGACTGCATTAAACACAGTAACATAACCTACGGGTTGTCTTTTTTTATGTAGATTGGTGCTGCAGTTACGCCACTTTCGAGTGGTGGTGCAGACACTAGAGATATGCATATATACAACGTAACTCAATTTTCACAAAATTGTCAGTTACGCCAGTACGTGAGGAGGGCGACGATATGGATTCGAAAGATGGATAGTCGCAAAATTCGGACAAACTGTAAAATCATAATTTTTTGTATGCACTCTCGATTAGGTATAACTGACGTTAGAAACGACATATTTGGTTGATTCTTTTTCGTTTTGTTCGTTATGCTCCCGGGATGGAATTAACTAAATTGAATGTTTCCAATTGAAAAAAAATCGGAAATATCTAGAGAAAAATCTGGAAAAACGCATTCCAATGAATCAAAATTTCAATACGAAAAGTATAAATGTTAGGCAGGGCAACGTCTGCCGGGCCCGCTAGTTAGAAATAATAGCAAGTAACGGGCATATGTACAATCAAAGTTATGTACCAATATGTATATTTATGTAGGCTCTTTCTAGCGACAAATGGTGCTGATAGCCCAAATGGTTAGAGCAGTCACCTGGATTGCGGAAGACCTGAGCTCACATCCCAGACGGCGATCGTTCACATTTTTCGCGAAAGAGGACCTCCTACTGTTGCGTAACTTTGACCGTATGCCATGCCCGTTTACTTCCTGTTATTTCTAGTTCTGATTGTATAAAGACATTTCTGTGCTTGAGTACCTACCATTTATTCTGCAATTTATCTGAATAACGTTATTATTATTAAAGCAACTAAGCAATAAAATTTGTTATTAACATAACCTTCATTATTTTGCATTATTGGATGCAATTCAACAAATAGGATTGTATTTAGTTGTAATATGAATATAAGAAATTTCTTCAATTTCGTAGTTGGGAAATTACTTAGATATAAGTACGTAATGGGAAAAGGCTGATATTTTTTTTCTTGGAACTGCTTTGTTGCAAAATTGTGTTATGGCTACTTCTAGATATTATCAAAAGATCACTGCTACAACTTTGTTCAATTCGAGAATATTCGATTTTCAAAATTCCCTTACATCTGTTAGAACTTTCAAAGATATACCAATAGCGACAGAAACATGCATTTTAGACAAAAAATATTTTATGCAGCCTCATAGTAAATTCAATTAAGAAATCTAAAAATTCAGTCTAAATGAGGGTGCTCCATTTAAGAAAACAAATTTAGGTGTTGCGCGTAAGAAGTAATACTACATACTATAAGTAGTCTCATTATTATTTTAAGATTAATAAGTTTATAATTTGTGCATTTTATCAAAAATTCAGCATAACTTCAATTGGCCAACCAATACCAATGAAAGATTTATATTCCATAATTAATGGAAGTGCGTCATAAAGTATTCGGTGCATTATTAATTTTTCTCGCTCCTTCTGGAATTAGGCACTTAACTGTTATTTTAATGTTCAATAACAAACCGCTAATACTATTGTAGAATATTTATAATTAATATTGGTAATCTCTCAGTGAAGTAATTTCTCCTAAGGTTTCACGTAAACGTCCGTCAGAGTGTTTTGTGCATATGAATTTATAATAACCATATGTAAGAAGTTGCCCACTTTACTCAAGTACACATACTTAAGTAGATATGTTTATAAAACAACTATTTTAGACACATTAAGTGGCTGGCTCCTGCATCTATAAGTACATATATTGAATAAGTGCGGTACACTACCACTACTACTAAATGTACTTATTTATAAGTGATAACAAAGCTTTATGATTTGATACAGAGTAGAGCCTGACGTACATAACTCGAGTATTTTACAATTATGTAATATAAGCTTCATGCTAAAAATACTACAGATCCTTTAAAGAAGCAGCTTTATTGATAAATATCTATTCCATTTCTTTTATGCCCAGATAAATTAAACAAAAATACTCGCCAAAATATTAGTTACTATTCTCATACTTTTTCAAAACTTTGAAACAGAATTCATTACTTCAAGCGGACCAATTTTTACTTTCAATGGTACACTAAACTTGTAGAAATTACATTCATTTTATTAGTTTTAATCCTCTGGTCATCAATAACCCCAAGTATACCAAGAAATTTCTCAAAGTCGAAGGTAAAAAGAAATAAGAAGAAAATTCAAACCAAAGATAAATTAATAAGCAGTCAATTGCATCAAAAGAATTAGCAGCCACTATCGCAAAGTCCAAAATTGGGAAATCACTTGCCAAGCTGGTATATGAATACGCTATGCTATTGTTATAATATGAATTTCTTAGTGGGGGTGTTAAAGGGTAGGAGAAAACAATTGAAATAATTTCAATAACAACAAAAGTGGCAGAATGTTTTTCAAAGCATTGGCGATTATAGAAATAATTTACCAAAATTTTCAAATCTCACAATAAAAACCTAAAAAAAATTCATGTTGGTTGCCAATCCGGAAAGCTATTTTTTGTCTATCTAATAGTGCAAAAATCCAATATGGCGGCCATAAGAAAAAAAATTAACTATCATAACCTGAAATCTTGAAAGCCTAGAAAATTTCTGCTAGTCATTTGACTCGGAGGGATCAAAAACATGAATCTACCAACTTTCATTGAAATTGTTTCAATGGTAGGGAAGATAATAATTTATTTCTGAAATCACAATTTTCAGTTTTTTCGTGATAAATCGGAAACCAATCAAAGTATCCAGAATTTCTTTTCAGATTCTTAATCGCCACGAAAAAGCGCAACTTTTCTCTAATTTAACCGATCTCGTATCTCTTACCATTTCCAAAATAGCAATGGTGAGCATTGAAATTTTCAGCACCCCGTATACCTACCTACTTACAGTAAATTTATGTCATAGGTATTATGTAATAGGTAGGTACATATCCTATTGGCTGGGAGATAAAATATATGACATTCTGGGTAGGTACTTAGTTAAGTAAAATCTTATAATGCAAGGCAAGAATAGTAAAATTTTAAATTGGTTTTTATAGAATTAAAAAAAAATGATTTGATCTATTGAAGTTTTACGATTTTGAAGATCCCCAATTTTCATATAAGTAGGTAGGTAAAAAATTTTATCTTGGACAACTAGTATCTACAGTAAGTATATACCTACCCACTTAAAACACAAAGCAGTAAAAGAAGACGAGACCGCGAGACTGGACGAGACGAGACGAGACTGGAACCGCTGAACGAGATTGGTATTGATCGAGACGAGACGGGACGAGACCGCATGCAAGTCTCGTCTCGTCTCGCCTCGCCTCGTCTCGTCTCGTCTCGTCTCGCGGCATCACTACGATTTAAATAGTATAATTAAACAGCAGTGGGTTGAATTTTCTGGTATAGGACATACCTAACAGAACATTTTTGGTATATTCAGAAGGAGGTTTTTTTAATACAATATCTAATTAAATAACTCGAACCAGTTTTTAAATTTAAACAGTCATTAACCGATCAAATTTTCGTATACATTTTTTAAGTTATCGGCAAATGCTATGTACTTTAGTCCATTCAGGCTTGAACTACTGAGTAAATGGTGAATAAATATTACGAATAGTAACGGCCTTAAGTTAGATCCCTGAGGTACACCAGACACAATATCCATAAGTAAATCTGGATTTCTCGTTCTCATACAACTTTTTGAAAGTCAAGTATGATTTTGCAATTTTAAATGCAATGTAGTATGATCAACCCTATCAAAGGCCTTAGTGAAATCGGTATAGATAACGTCAACTAGAAAATTTTTGGAGTTTACTCCTTAAGAATCGATTTTCAGTTATAGCCCGCGGTACGGAAATTTTATGAGCAGTCAAATCAAGCGCTACATTTCGCTTTAACTAAAAGTAACGCGTTACGTTACTTGTAACATTGAAATTATGTATGTATCTATGGATACGGCTGTTTATGTCCGACTGAATAGCATAGAGCATGGAAATAGTGAAAATAGAGTGGCATAGAGTAGATATGACAGTTGACGTTGTAAATTCAGCATTTGCAGTGTTTGCTCGTTCCTAAATTTGTTGAATCTTTTGATTTAATATGGAAAAACCTAATATTACATATTCCAAATATTGCTTAGTGCCGAAATGTAAATCAACGCCTATTCAAAAACCAGGAAAAGTATTTATTTAATTGCCAGTGGGATCGACTTTTAGCAGATTGTCGCTTAATTACTGAATTTATAAACAATTTATATTTTGATGTACTTGTATATTTTCGAACATAAACCATCTGATAAATACACATTTGGGTATAAAACTGACATTCGCGTGTACCCTATTATCAAGTGATTGAAGTTAAAATAATCGTTCGTAAGGAGTAAACTCCAGTCGGGCGTCGGAGCTGACCCACACACAAGTTTTTTATTAATAATTTCACTAGCATCCTAAGTAAAGTTAAACAATCTTCTCGAACACAAACCATGCTGAGAATCAGAAATTATTTTCTCCGCTAGAGTTTCAAAAATTTTACCCAATTTCCATCTTTACGGGAAAACTTTTTTATTTAAACTTAAATTAACTACACTCCATAAAATACTCAGCACATCCCTTAACTATCCCTTAACTATACAAAGGGTCCAAGATAAGGAGGGCCAGTATGGGGATATTGGAAATGACAAGAGATTCGGATTTGGTTAAATGGGAAAAAAGTTGAGTAATTGAAGGATCAATAAAATGGCGCCTAGAAATCCTTGATATAATTTTCCGTTCTTGAGTTATTTTGAAAAAAACTGAATTTATGGATTTTTAACTATATTTTTTCTGACTTTAATATTAAAGTTAGAGCGAAACTGACAAAACTTCTTCATGGCAACTTTTGATGAAATTAAACATTTCATTGCCAATTTTTTTATTCTACGTTTCGTATTCGGGCAACCATCATCAACTTCATTTTTTTAAATACGGTCCTGATTTTCTGATGTCAAATTTTATGAGCCCTTTTTATTCTGAATTCAACAATGTACCACACATTATGGTTTAATTACGTTTCGACCCGTTTTTGACCATCATCAAGAAATTTTTAGAATACGGACCTGCATTTCTCTTAATTTTCTAAAAATTATGAGAAATACAGTTAGTTGGGCTTTCTTCTGATATCAGAAACGAACAAGATTTTCCAAAACTGCAAGATGCGCTATGCTTAGAGCAGGGTAGGTGCTTATCGCTAGTATCATCTAACAGATTCGTAAAACTCTTGTGGTGCACTTAAAAATTGCCCAACTTATACTGTATGTACATATTTTTTACAAAACTATGAGACATACAGGTCCGTATCTTAAAAATTCTTTGATGATGGCCAAAAAAGGGTCGAAACGTAATTAAACCATAATGTGTGGTACATTGTTGAATTCAGAATAAAAAGGGCTCATAAAATTTGTCATCAAAAAATCAGGACTGTATTTAAAAAAATGAAGTTGATGATGGTTTTTTTCAAAATAACTCAAAAACAGAAAATCTTATCAAAGATTTCTAGGCGCCATTTTGTTGGTTCTTTAATTACACAACTTTTTTCCCATTTAACCAAATCCGTATCTCTTGTCATTTCCAATATCCCCATACTGGCCCTTCTTATCTTGGACACGTTGTATAATAAGGAACGTTATCCAATCCACGGAAAGTTACATTTTTCAATCTTTTAATTGCCACTTCTACTTCATCAGATATAATGTTATCAAGGCAGGCAACATTATGCAACTTGCCTGAAGTAAATTTTGTCTTGTACTTTTCCAGGTTATTTCTCAGATCTTTTGCATTTTCAACTGTGCGTTATGGGTTTTCACACATTCCCAAAGAAATAAATTCAAAGTGGCTACATCAGGCCAAAGTTATTATATGGGAAGTTGCCTAATGTATAGGTACTGTTAAAAATAAACGGCATCGAGGGCGATTTCGTTTTCAATCTAGGTTCAACTTCAGCTAATTCAAAAATCTAAATTACTCTCCAATATTAGAATACGATCATTTTTGCTTTAAATTTTACAAATTACCTAAGTATCCATATAGGTAGGTAGTTCAAAAGATGGGTAATTTTATGCAGAATCCACTGTGATATAATATACTACGTTCCACTTGAAAATTGAAAGATATTGCCGATCAATTTTGTTCCAAAATAATGGTCTTATAAGTGAATTTGCCGTTGTGTTTGTCCTCATTTTCTTCATACCACTGCAAGAGTCTACATTTAAATTAAGGTTTCTGATTTTTGTAATTGTCAGTTTTGATTTCTGCAGCTTGAGTTAATTTATAGCTTAGGTAGGTATTAAGTCGGTGCATATCTTTCAAATTTAGAAACCATTGTATGGAAACCACCTAATGGAATTATTCCTAGACGGTACATCAATCCCATCCCCATTTCATTTCTTGCATCAAACATGAACACTTAATTGAGTATATCCGTACTACAAAAAAAGAAAAGTTTGGTACATCACACAATCCTTATTATGTTATTTATTATGTTACAAAACATGCTGAATCTTTGGCATTTCACGACATCAGCGAAATTCAGAGTATAAAAGAAAAGTAGCCCCGCTGTTCCGGTACTCATTTTCATTAGTCCTCTTCCGCTTTTTGAGTCAAATAAATACCGAACCCTCGAGTCTGCCGCGTTCCTTTGTAAGTCGCAGGATCTGATCAAGATCGGCCGCCTTCTCACAGCCAACCAAACCAACAGTTGCGTTTCCTCCCCACTCAGTTATTATTGAATAAAAAGAATAGTCGGCGTGGTCAACTACGTGATGGAATAATAGAACTGATTGGAATGAAAAGACACTAAGTGTTGTGGTTTAGAATGTAAATGTTCACAATTGCAATTTTATGCTTAAATGCATGGAACATCTGATAGTCGTTAGCTTTTTGTAACTAACAGAAAGGGCTTTTGCTTTTCACTTCTCTCTGTTACATAATTCTCACCAGTTATTGTTCATTCACACGGCAAACAATTACGATGAGGTGTATAATAAAATCCCTAAAATAGATTGAAATTTTTGTTAGAACTATTCATTTGCACCAACAAGATTCAATACGGAAATAAAATTCAAAATAGGATAGCAGAGAAAATCATAGTAACACACATACAGGATGATTCAGAATTTTTATAATTTCGGAAGAGTATTCAGAAATAAAAATTGAGCAACGCGTTGAGTGCGGTATTGGACCGTTCGAACAACTACTTCTCGGGCAAATACTCCGATAGACATTGTATTGTAGAACTGTAATCAGATTTTGTATACTACCAGGCTGGGAAATGTTATTTTATGAATTCTTTATAGGTCAAACCCACACGCCAGTGTAATTTTGGTGCATGAGGATAACTTATGAAGAATTCATAGAGAATTTCACATTGAGCCACTGTGTGAAAATTTTATAGATATATATCGACACCGATATTATTTAACATCGATATTCGATATTTAAATATTTGTTATAGCCAATGCGCTCACGAAGGCATTGATATAGCCCAGCAACATACGAGACGTCATAGAATGCCACCCCATTCTATCGTGGGTTTGGTACACTCATATTGTGGCTCCACGTATTATTGTGTATACACGCTTACGAAATATTCATGGAAAAGCTTTTTTTAAATTTAATAATATTTTAATAAAAGTTTTCCAAATCAAAAATATGCTTAAAAGTTAATAACATATCTTGTAACAGTTGGACAAAAATAACATATGTACTTTATTCTATGGTAGTTTGAGATCATTTATAGATGTCATTACGAATCAGGTCAAATGGGCAAATTAATAGTATTTCCTACGTAGATTCAGGTCGTGAAATCAGAATAATAATTATTGAACATCGGGTTTTCGAGTTATTAAGAAAAATATTTTTTTAATGGAACGCCCTGTATATTTTCACATATGAAAGAGAAAAATAAGAACAAAATAATACTTAATCAATGATTATCGTAAAACTTGGAATAAAGAAGATATTTATGATCAATTTATAAAAAAAACTAGGCGGCTATGTTTCTGCATCACAAATGAAATATTTTCTCCTTCTCTTCTTTGCAAATGCATCTGTATTGTACCTTAATTTTCTGCATAATTTTATAAAGTTTTCTCCTTCCACCTTCTCCTGCCGAGATATTCTCCCTTAAATAGGAGAAATAAAAATAGTTTTTTTACATAAAATTTTTATTTTTAATTGTATTTTGATAATTTTCTTGGTGACGGACGTAGTGATTGAATGCCGATAAAATAATGCGACCCCTTTTTCGATAGTGCATCAGGGAAGCAAGGGGTGAACTACCCCTTACCTTCTTAACTTCATATTTTTTAAGGGGCTTAATATTTTTAATTTTTAACCGCATTTTTTGTACCCCCGGACATTTTGCCAATAAAAAGTTACTCTTGTTAGGTATCGATAAAATAAAGGGTTTTCGAGAAAATAAAACTCAACCAGCAAGAGGTACCGTGTTTCTACGATTATAGTTTTCATTTTTTTCTGACATTCGAAAAACCGAAAGCAATTTTTTACTGTAAATTTTCACTATTTTAAATTTTAAATTTTAAATTTTAAATTTTAAATTTTAGGCACCTGCCGGTTGAGTTAAATTCATTTAAAAAAGTAGATGAACAGATCTTTCGAATTTGCCATTTACAATGACGGTTACTCAACACTAAGGTACACAGTATTCAGTTTTCAGTATTTTTTCTAATATTCTCCCATAACTTCTTATTACATAACGGTAACGCGAGAAATAAAGACGAAAAAATGCTTAAAAATAATAAATTTTTAAACAAATAGTAAGTCGTGAAAATTAACAAACCACAAGAAAACAAAACAATAAATAAACGCTTAAAAACAGAATAAGAACAGAATTATTTAAATTACAAAGAGAAAAATGCTGATGTGAAATATGATATTTCCCGAACTCAAAATTTTTATTAATTTATTAATAATGATAGGAGAAAATACAGCCAACCTACCCTTTCTTTGCTAATATTTTCCCGTGACTCCTTATAAAATTTTTCCAGATCAAATTTGTAGATATTACCTAAAGAGACCTTGAAAATGAAGTGTAACTCGATCGCTCGTTTGACGTCCCTACACTGACAGGAATGGCGTATTTATTAATCAAAGAATGGTGGTTTAAGAAACATTATTCGAAGGACTCTTTCATTTGCAACTAACAGCCCACTTAAATTTTGTTTCATACAGTTTTGCTTAATAACCGAATTGAAGATTTTTTTAAAAATTGCTTACCAATACCTTTCTATAGTATGAGGCGCCGTTTGTGCCATAAGTATTTGTAGTAAAATAACTAAAAGGACGACAAAGAAAAAATAAAAATGTACATGAAAAAAAGAAAATGTGTATTAAGGAAATATTTTTCAGGAATAAAAAAAAATCGCGCGGAAATATTTTTTTCACCCTCTGACAAAAAAAGATTTCGCGGAAATTAATTTTTTTCTCTGGGAAAATTTTTGTCGCTGGAAATATTTTTCTTAAGGAAATATTCTTGCGCGCAAGAAAAAAATGTTTCCTTGGCTGTGTAGATTTTATGGGCTGGTGAAATATTTTTTTCAGCTTTCGTTTACCTACGTATGATGGCGCTAACGTGACTCAGGGATCGCCATCCAGCAATGTTGCCATTATTTTCTGATGGGTGGGACTGTAATCTGTAAAATTCAAAATTTTTACTGTGTTGTAAATAATCTAGGTGGTACTAGATAATTCACGTACATCGCATTAACTAGGTAGGACAGAAATACCAACGTCTACGTTTGATTTGTTTAGTAGTTATAGTGTATTCAGTTTAGTTCATAAGCGCAGTTGCGCAGTGCTCTGTTCTGTAGGTTTAATGCACCAGCACTAGGAACACAAAATATAAGCAATGAAGCAATCAAGATCAAGGCATGGAATGGAGCACCGAACACGTTCGATTGCCGATAGTTACGCGTTTATTTGTATCTCAACTAAGTTTTGTCAATGCACAAATTTAAAGCGGTCTGATTGGTCAGGTGCATCTGCATACGTAGCGGCGTGGCGCCAGAACTGAAATACAATGCAAAAAACGCTTACTCCCTAATCTAGGAACACATGCAAGGATTATGGCAATTTGTTTTTAGAAATTTAGTTTCATTATTGTATGTTTTCTCATATGTGTTTTCTTATGAGCGATTTTCCAGTCAGCATTTGGCAACTCAAACATAATGATTTTTCGCAAGAGATTATTCATAAGTAAAAACATAGTATAAAGAACATTTGGAAATAGTCGTTTTTTTCGGAAAAGGACTGTTAGTAACTGACTCGAAAATCACTCATATGGAAACACATATGAGAAAACATAATAATGTAAATTTATAGTAACAGTAGAAAGTTCAGACCACGTGGGAATATATTTTTGTTCTTTAATTTAAAAATTTATTTTATTGTAAGAATGTCCTTCATTCAAAATATCATATTACGATACGAAGAAGGATAAAGTGCGGTGGAAGAAAATGTCTGCAGAGTGGTCGACCTCTCAAGAAATCCTATGATCATTCATATTTTAAGAAGAAAGGAGAGACAAAGAGAAAACGTCCCCATTTACTTCAAACTTATATTGACAACAACTATAATTCAAATAAAAAGTATTGTAAGTAATTAATTCTATTCATTTTTGTTCATTTTAAAATATCTGCTTAATTGACACTTCCACAATTTTAATATTTTGTATTTGCTTAATGAGAAAATAATACAATTACCTACTTATTTTGTGTTTTTTAGATTGCGCTTTTCATTGAAATTTTAGCATAACTCTTAATTAGGAACAAATTTTCTGTATATTTTTTTTCTAAAATGAGATAAAGGGACGGTAGGTTTTTGCCAATCTCTGGAATATTGCAATAATTTTACCAAATTACCTACCATATTTTGATATTTTGATTGAAGGACATTTTCACAATAAAATAAATTTTTAAATTAAAGAACAAAAATATATTCCCACATAGTGCGAACTTTCAATACTGTTAATATAAATTTCCCATTTTCAACATGCTAAAATAAATTATTAATACCTACCTACTTAAGTAGTTAAGAGGATTTACATTGGGTACTAAGAACTAAGTGCCAATTTTACCACTACAGTTTGTTGTGATGAATTTGGACAAAGTAAATAAGTAGAATGATGATTAAAAATAGTATTACATATTGCTTTTTTAACGGTTTGTATAGTTTCTCATTATCATTTTTAGAAACCTTTAAACGCAGCTCAATTCAATTTTTTTAATCATTCTACGTATGCAGCTGACCAATCAGAACGCTTTAAATTTGTGCATTGGCAAAACCTAGTTGGGATATAAACGCGATAGGTGCATTATTAAAAGAGCAACTTACTAGTTGCCTTAGTAGCTAAGTTGCACATGTCGTACTTACGAACTAACCTGAATAGGGGACATAAGTGCCTCCGTCATACGTCAGATTTTCATTCCAAACAAAACATAAGCACGTGCCATTTGATGTTTATCGATATTATTTACAACGTCTTAAACTAGTTTTTGCAATATAATTATAGACGTGTGCAGTGAAAACAGTTCATTTTCAATTTGTGTGTTGGGCTTACGTGTAAAAACAACTATGATTATATTGAGGTTAGGTTAAAACGTCAGAAAGCCAGTGGCTTTGTTTTGTTTGAAATGCAAATCTGACGTTTGTGACGCGCCACTTATGTGGTCCATACACCGTAACTGAAAAAAAATCAACACAGACTTTGGTAGGTATGTTTGTCTTACATAGTTATGAGACGTACGTGAATCATCTGAATCACTTGCACTATTTACAACACAGAACATTTAAATTTTATAACAGTAGATCGCATTGTAAGTACCAGCAAATGTGGCAACATTGCTGGATTGCGATCTCTGATTCACATTAGCGCCATCATGCGTGAGTAAACGAAAGCTGAAAAAAATATTTCACCAGCCCATGAAATCTACACAGCCAAGGAAATATTTTTTTCTTGCGCGCAAGAATATTTCCTTAAGAAAAATATTTCCAGCGACAAAAATTTTCCCAGAGAAAAAAATTAATTTCCGCGAAATCTTTTTTTGTCAGAATGTGAAAAAAATATTTCCGCGCAATTTTTTTTTTATTCCTGAAAAATATTTCCTTAATACACATTTTATATTTTTTCATGTACATTTTTCTTCTCTCTTTGTCATCTTTTTAATTATTTTACTACAAATACTTATGGCACAAACGGCGCCTCATACTATAGTGGCGCATATTATTTGAGATTTCGGAGAAGCACTGAAATGGAAATAATTTCTTGAAATTCTTCACTTACGATTTTGTCACTTTTTCCCCATTTTCCTAATTTAAGCGGCTTTCCCGTAAAAGGTAGTGCAGGTCGGGCACTACCTACACGGCAAATGTTGAAATTAAATAGGTAGTAGCGTAGTAGGTATAATTTATTTCCATCGCCTAATTTCAAAGTAAATGAAACTAATTATACAGGGTATCCCACGACGACCTTACACGATTTGTATATAGAAAAGTATATATAGTAGAATTATACAAATTTGCAGAAATAGGTAATAATTGAGGATGCTCAATTCGACTAAAATATTTTTGACTTTCTGCGACTTCCGGTTATACCGGAAATAGACACCAACTTCCTTATTTAAAATGGAATGCCCGCATTTTTATTACAGATTTAGATTTTTGGTGTAAAGTGCACCCTCTTCGAGATACTAGACGTTGAAAATCGTCATTTTTCAAATTTCATCAATTATAGCTTGGAAACGGTTCGAGATAAAGAAAAATGACTTACATGTCCCTATCTCAGTTTTTAATTCTCTATCTAAAGGATCTGGAAAATGCTGCCTCCTGTTTGTTCAAAAAATGACAAAAAATTGCCAATCAGGAAGCAGTATTTTCCAGACCCATTAGATAGAGAATTAAAAACTAGGATAGGGACAAGTAAGTCATTTTTCGTTATCTCGTACCGTTTCCAAGTTATAATTGATGAAATTTGAAAAATGACGATTTTTAACGTCTAATATCTCGAAGAGGGTGCACTTTACAAATATGTTGTTTTGCATAAGGTGACCTTAAAATTCGACCAAAAATCTAAATCCGTAATAAAAATGTGGGCATTCCATTTAAAATAAGGAAGTTGTTGTCTATTTCCGATATAACCGGAAGTCGCAGAAAGTCAAAAATATTTTAGTCGAATTGAGCATCCTCGATTACCTCTTTGCGCAAATTTGTGTAATTGTACTATATATACTTTTCTATATACAGATCGTGGAAGGTCGTGGAGGGAAACCCTGTACAAAGCTGGATATACCTACACGTAGAACTTTATATAAACGTAGATATTACTTGCTGGTTAAAGAATAAGTTGCTCGCTCGTTTTTCTCTGAGACAAAGTGTATCCAGAATACCATTTGATTGGGTAACAAAAAGTTTGTCAGGGTTTCCAATTAGTTTCCCAACGTCCCTCATTTTCTTTAAACCAACTAAAGGTAAAACTTTGTCGTGTAGGTAACGAAATTTAACGAACATCAAAATAATACATATAGAAAGTTGTCACTAAACCAAACCAAGTTAATTTAATACGAGTTTGTAAAAATAATACTGTCTTTTAAAAATTCCTCTTCTTTTGGGAATATTGATCTAGAATTCGGTCCTCCCGAACGTGATATCTTTTGGTGGTTCCGGTTCAGATAAGTTGCGGGAAAGTCAAGAGCTGCTTGATTGAAGCGTTTTCAAATAAAATCGGTCGCGTTCGACGAAGCGCTATTAGGGCCTGTTAGAAACTGTGGTTAGCTCAAATTGCTCGTGATTCCCCACGAAAAACTTCTATCCTTTTTCACGCCAGATCGTCACGAAAATTAACAGCACTTCTCCTTTTCTTACTTTCAGCATCTAATAAGTCATCAACACAGGTTTATAACATAAACGCAATGTTTTTTTTTTACAAAAAGTGGTAACACAGCGTGTTAATGGATACGTGCTACAAATTTCTAGAGTATATTGGGGATCCAGCAACGCTTTGGGAGCTAGTATAGAACGATAATAATGAAAATAATAAAAATAATTTTATTAATGTATCAAACTCCAATAATTGCTGAAAATGATTACAACCAACTTAGATATAAGCATTGCACTCTCCGTCTCTCCGAGCTTAATTTGGTAAACTCTTTCAAGAATGCCAGGCGTTGTTTGAATTTCCTAAGCAGTCAGAATACGTGCTAGCAGAACTTCTGGCTCGACAGGAGTATGGCCTTATAGGGTGACCCGTTTCAAAACCAAACAGAAGGAAAATGCACTGCCCAACATAAACCCTGTTTCAAAACCAAATAGGTATTAGAGATACGCATGGCATATCATTAAGTAATTGCTTTTCTGCGACCTCTCATTAAGGGTACTGAGGTTATCAAGGGAAAACAGGCGCATGTTAGGACATCAGGGTAAAAAACAATTGCGTTTTTTTTTATATTATGTTGAACTGTCAGCCTGATATTATTATCATAGCATTCTGCAGTAAAAAGGCCTGTTTACGTGAATTCAAATTCTACTACTCTACTTCTGCACTTTAATCGACGAAACAGCCAGAAATCGCAACTGTTTCTTACCCTGATGTCTTAACTTGCACCTTTTCCTTTATAATACCCATATTAGTAATGGAATGACGAAAAAAAGTATATACCATACATATTGATTATGAAACGGATGATAAGCAATGCATTTTTCCTATGTTCGGTTTTAAAACGGGTGAGAAAGTAGATAGTGCGGGGGTGATTTTTCATAAGAATGTCTCAAGCAAAATTGTACATCTCGACAAATATTGCCAGGAAAAATCTAAACTTGAAAATTTCGGGAAATCCCATTAAAAAACTTTATTAGGTAATTGAAAAAAATCCAATTGATCTAAATTAAACATTATTATCAACGATGTCAAACGCTGGCTTCGTTATACACACATACCTATTGACTTGCCCAGTGAATACTAACAACTCACTTGGTAAAATGTTGAGCACGTATTGTTTAGGTTAGAATGCAACCGTGGTACATACAAAATACTTTTCCCACGATCCCCTAGGAAAGCGGCACGTTGCATATAGCATAGTGGGCCGGAAACTTGACAATTGCGTTGCCCGTGCGCTAAACTTGCAACTGTGCTGCAATATTTGAAAATCGCACAGGTTCATTCAAATTTGTAGGCAGCTTTGAGACTTTGACGTTTACTGAATAAATATCATGTCGCGCCTCTTTTTAAATCTAATAATTTTTTATCAGAAAAATCTCTTAAAGGTACGGCCATTTTAATGGCTACCTACTCCGTGGAAGACCTAAATATTTTAGGTACGAAATGGTCATTTATGAATTGGCGGGCAAGAGAACAAATCAATGTGTCATTCATGAGCCGGTCGGGATTATTAGAATATTATGCTCATAGTAAGTTTAACTTACTATGAGCATAGCTTACTAAGTTAGTACCTAGGCTACTTGGAAATTTTGACATCTGTTAACATAGACAACAAATCCTTAAAAATGAAGTTACTTTTTTATGAATAAATTTGTCTTCTTAAGGGGTCGTGGGAAAATAGTGTACATAACTCGATGGTATAAGTGTATTTCCTATAAACTCGCGTGATTTCTGCACTCGGCTACGCCTCGTGCATAAAATTGCCATGCTCGTTATGTAATATACTATTTACGACCGCTTTTGAAGGCGCTAAACGAAACATTATAGACCGATCGTACACATTCTTTTAATCGAGCAAAGGTAGGACAAATTCCTCTTATTTGTATAGTCACTCTTCAATAGTAATACCTTTGCTGTTCTAGACCGTATTATTGAATTCGTCTTTTGTACCTTCATCACTAAAATGCCGTTTGTTTTGGAAACCTAAATGTCTTATAATGAAACAAATTAATCTGATGAATTTGAATTTGCACTTAGCTTGAAACAGAACTATGTACCTGTTTCAAATGGGAACTGGAAACTGACACAGGTTGTTAATGTCAAATTTCTCTGCTAAACGTATAGGTACTAGAGAACGTTTTTAACTTAGAAATTAGAAACATTCGACTGTAATTATAGGAGAGGTCTTTATTTTACTAAATAAATTTCTGTTGTGAATGAAAGTTCCTTGCCTAGCAATTTGACTAGAATACAACGACGTTACTCTTCCTGATTTATTCGGAAGCCAATTTTACAATGACGTTCTCGGTTTGGTCCCGAAATATACAGCTATATCCCTCGGTATGTCGTATTGGGACACACTGTACCTATATGAGGATCTGGGAGTTAGCTTATGAACTAGTTTTTCGTTGTATTTAAGGTCTAGTCGGTGGAAGATTTATTCGTTGATAACCCTTAAGCTTTCAGTCGCAGAAGGGTGGGTTCTCTTGATCAAATAACAAGGCATAAACAAAATATAAATGTAGGTACTCTATTAATTTAACTATTTACAGCAAATTTAAAAAGGTATTTACATTGAAATAAAAAGCGGTTCTCGCGGTGTATCCTGATAGTACGCCAGTGGCCCGTCGTGTGATCAAAACTGAATTATTACTGATGTTTCGGAGTCTACGTGGTAGCACCGAGGTGCGCTGACTCCTAAATGGGTTTCGGTGAGAGATTCTCATCGCAGCACCAGGGTGCAATCTCGTTGAGGGAACGCCGCTAGCTTACGCGTCGCAAATAAGTAATCCGTTCTCCCTCGGGATTTCACCAGGAACCGCCGGTTACAAAAGGTGCGATCGGTTTCTGCCGGTATGTCGTCCCGTTACAGACTAAAATCACACGGGAATGACAAATCGATCTAACCTTCGCCAGCAGGCCCCCCTAATTCCCGACTTGAACACATTAGTACTTACTGGTTACGAACACGATAGGCCAGCCAGGTTGTGACTGGCTAGTGTTTTATTGTTGATATCTCAGCGATAGCAATAATTAAGCATCGGAACAGTCAATCAGATGACGGCGGCCAGCATTATCTCGGATGCTGGGATTACTGGTTCCAACTGGGGGCCGGGCGACCAGATACTGCCTTCCTCCTTCTGGATCATCCACTTTTATAAGCTGAGGAGGGGGGCTTCTACGGCGGTTGATTTCGAGATTTCTAGCAGGGAACATTAGTACCGGATGCAAAATACGTGACGTCACATTGGTACCGGGCGCAACTACCATTTGAGATTCCTTCCATCTCGCTTGACTGCTGTCTCGTATAGCGCGCTTGCGTCTCCCACCTGTGTCTACGCACACAGGTGACGTATTTCTCTTCTGGATCAGGGCGTGACGTGAGAACGTCCAAAGTAAACACTAACCAATTCTTGATTACTTCAAGTATTTACTTTTGCAACGTTACAAGAAAAACTGTCCGCCAACAGAAACGGGACAACGTAAGTATGCCATAGCAACGGCAAAAGTTCCTGGAATCCTGGAATGCTTCTTGCACTGGAGCAAAGACGTTTGTCGTCCAGTTCCACCAGTTACCCTGTATAAAGTTGACGAAAGACTAATTTTTCATTAAAAATTAGTATAACTTGAAAATGGTACCTATATTTAAATATTCCAGACCAGAAGGTATTTCGCATAAGGTTTATCTTATCTTAAAATTTTCGAAGGAATTTAAAATTGCAGTCAAATATATTAAGATATTACATTTAGGTAATATAATATACCTATTTACCTGTGGAAAAAGTAAAAGTGTCAAATGTCAAGTGTTAACAGAGACAAATAGATCCATAACCAGTAAAATCTTTATTTCAAGTTTATATCTTCGGAGATATCTTAAAAATGTTCCTAGCGGATATGTAATACTTTGCCATTTAATATACTTATACTTAATGATGTTCATAATTGATTAAAAATCCATGTTTCTAACGTAAGTATAAAAGGATAAGGACCAGAACGAAAATTATGTACCTGGTGAGTAGATAAAAATATTAAAAAATCGCCAACAGCGTAGTTTCATGGTACGTTGCTCGTACTGAATGTCAGTGATACAAAAACATTTGAATGAAATGTTTCTAAATGCCAAAAGGTTAGAAAATATCATTTTTAGAGCGCCTCTGAGATGCCGGGAAGTTATTAATATTTTTACATAAAGCAACTAAAAGGCACTCTTGTTTAGCTGCAAAAGTTATGCTTTGCATTAGAAGTTCTAAAGAAAATTGTATGTTTTTTAAATTGAAACCATTTCCTCATTTTTGTGTTCTTTTCCGACAGAAAGAACATCAAACAAATAGAGTCTGTGAGTACGTACCTACAAGATAATAATCCACATTATTACACGCTTATAGACATGAAAAGAGATGTTTACGTAATAAAATGCCTAAGCTTTCTTTTGATTCTGGTATGAAAGTAATATACTGAAAATATTAGTGGCCACAACGTATAATAAAGTTATATTTTCAGAAGGCTCATCTAATTTCATTTTGAATGCAGGATTATGAGAGAGAAGGATAGTTTGTATATTCCCTGAAACCTGAATATAACTCAATATACACTCCCGCTTTTAATGTTACTTAAACATATAAACAATCTTTAACATGCTATATGTATTATCCCATACGCTGTAAAAAACTTGTCTCTGCTCTATACCTCTGCACAAAAAGTTCTTTTGTAATATTTTATTAACAACAATTTGTTTTACAATTCAGTTTAAGACAGCGTTTATGCAAAGTTTTAAGAAATACCTTCCAGTTCACTTAATAAGAATAACTCTGAAATTATTTATCTAATGAAAAAAGTTTCAGACAAAATTTGTAGAAACCTGACCTGTCCTTTATTTCGTCATTAATATTAAATAAATACAGGATGTTTCACTTATCCCCCCCTTATCTGCTCTCTGAAATTTCAAAAATTATTTCAATTCAATAATTTCAATTTTATTTTTGTTTACAATAAATTATGTCATTATATATATTATAGTACAAGATGGAAAAATTATGGGATTGAAAAGTTTTCCTCGGTCATCGAGATAGCAGCAATGTGGCTGTGAAATGTTTTTCTTCAACATAACCCATCGTGTATCATAATATGAAGATACGATAATAGTATCTTACAACGTTTTATCTATACTATCGGCGTGACCATACGACTATCATATTTGCTTCAGAAGTAATTAGTAAAGGAGAAATAGTGTGCACAAAAAAGTAGCAGGCCGGTTCGTAGGTATATATTTTGATTTCAGTCAGTAGTCTTTTGACAAGTAAAGTACATATATATGACAATATCGGATGAACGTGTGACGTCGAATGGTCGAATTGTTAATTATTATTTCTGTCACAAAATGAAACGCAGAAAAAAAAACGCAAAATAGTGGTCGTACATTTTCATCAAATTTTTAAAATTTGAAATACATAAAAAAGATCTTCCAGTTGCCCCTTGCAATAATAACTGTAACTAATAAATACAATTTTTTTGTAATGCTATATCCCCGCCAAACTCTGTAACACACCCAAAAGCTAAAGCTTGCAAGGGAATTTTCTCGTAAGTACCTAGAATAGGACAAAAACTGAAAATGAAAGAAGCGAATATAAATAGCCGGCATTCAAAAGTTTCAATGCGGGCTAATGGAATATAATAGTATAAATGCGTTGTATACTTTTATACATATAGAATGAGTAAAAAATGAAATAAGTTCAATAAAAAATCGCATAGTTAAAGATAGTACAGAGCTCAAGGGTACAAATTTTCACTTTGGTAGGGGGATCGTTGTTACAACCTGCAACTTGTTGCTATCTGAAGTTCATGTCTTGACTATAATATATCCAAAAGCTGTCAAAAATCGTAATGTGCAAAAGGGCATTATATCCAAAAACTGAGTTATGCACACTGGCGTAAAGAGCGTAAAAATTGCTATCGTTTGGCACCAAGATCATTAAATTATTTGTGGCTCTTCTACCTCTAAAAAACTGCTGAAGAAACAATTTAGCACAGGCCCTTACGGGAGAAAATTTTTTGAAAGCTGAATATCTCCGTTCGAATGCCGAGAAAATTTGCAGGATTTCGACAATTTTTACATCTACATCGCGATAACTTTTAAGTTACCGCCTAAATCGAAAAATTTTGTTCTTTACAAAATCTTGTACGCTTCTTTCGCAGTCTGATGGTTCGACATGCAGATTTTTACGTATATTGAGTTGTGTAATTAAACATAAGAAGATGTAAGAAGCCCGACCGGTCGGCTCCCGATACCAATACGCGTCCCCACCTCACCGCGCTGGTTTGTATCTCACTTTTCGCCGTAGCTCCGTCTCCGTCTTGCTAAAAGATATGAAAATAAAGTTACTTACAATAAATTTACAAACTTTCGTCCTTCGGCGGCAAAACTGACAGTTTTGTAGTATATGTATTTTTGCACAGTTTTTGTGCCATACACTTACAAGCAGTTATGCAGGTTTGTTTATTTCACACTTTGCTTCCACAGTCTGCAATAAATTACGAGATTACGATTAGGAAGTCACACAACTTTGATCACTCATACCTTTCTTTCATCCACATTTACTTAAAATAACAGAATTGGTCGGGAAAGGGGGAAGTGTCATTAAAATTGGTTGGATACTGCCGTCATCTTGTAATTTCCATCCGGACTCTTCCGCAAACTTGGTAGTTCTTGAATTGGTTACAGGGCATTTGTCCAGATTTTAACTTGAAAGTATGCTCTCAAACAGTGTTGTTTAAGAGTATCTTCGGTCGGTGGTAATTTAGAAACGGGAACAGATGCAGCCATAATTCCTCTCAACGTATTTTTTATTGATATACTACCTATCTATGTTCGTTGAATATAATTTCATGACAAATCGCTCATTCTGGTGAACATTTCCTTTGTTCAAATATTGCATGTTTTGAATGTGCATGGAAAACCGCAGAGCAACGGTCCAGTACCACTGATTATTTCCTTGGAAAGCTCATCTATCCCTATGTCATCTAAGTAATGATAAGTAATGATAGATCTTCCAGCACGTCTTCTTTCCAATGCCAGGGAAATGGCTTGTTGTATCACAACCGGTTATAGCATTAATAATGAACAATTTCCGATTTGGGAACAGTTGGAATGATTAACGATGATGCATTTGGTTTAGAGCATTTGATTACTTCGACATTACTGCCAAAGTGTTTTCTCATATGCTCTACAAATATTCGTCTTGATTTGATTCCGCCTAATGCACAATACCTGTCATATGTAGCAGTTACCGTACCTATACCCTTTACCTCTTTCTATTCCTGCTTCCACCGTTTGCATAATCTTCTCCATTGCTAAGTCTTTGTTTGTGACATCTTCAAATGCTGTTTGAGAGCATACTTTCAAGTTAAAATCTGGACAAATGCCCTGCAATCAATTCAAGAACTACCAAGTTTGGAAGAGTCCGGATGGAAATTAGAAGATGACGGCAGTATCCAACCAATTTTAATGACACTTCCCACATTCCCGACCGATTCTATTATTTTAAGTAAATGTGGATGAAAGAAAGGTATGAGTGATCAAAGTTGTTTGACTTCCAAATCGTAATCTCGTAATTTATTGCAGACTGTGGAAGCAAAGTGTGTTCTTGCAGGATAAATGAACAAACCTGCATAACTGCTTGTAAGCGTATGGCACAAAAATTGTGCAAGAATACATATACCACAAAACTGTCAGTTTTGCCGCCGAAGGATGGAAGTCAGTCCGATACTTCGGAAGAAAATAGTTTGTAAATTTATTGTAAGTAACTTTATTTTCATATCTTTTAGCAAGACGGAGACGGAGCTACGGCGAAAAGTGAGATGCAAACCAGCGCAGCGAGGTGGGGACGCGTATTGGTATCGGGAGCCGACCGGTCGGGCTTCTAACATTTTCTTATGTTTAATTACACAACTCAATATACGTAAAAGATAAAAATCTGCATGTCGAACCATCAGACTCCGAAAGAAGCGTACAAGATTTTGTAAAGAACAAAATTTTTCGATTTAGGCGGTAACTTAAAAGTTATCGCGATGTAGACGTAAAAATTGTCGAAATCTTGCAAATTTTCTCGGCATTCGAACGGAGATATTCAGCTTTCAAAAAATTTTCTCCCGTAAGGGCCTGTACTAAATTGTTTCTTCAGCAGTTTTTTAGAGGTAGAAGAGCCACAAATAATTTAATGATCTTGGTGCCAAACGATAACAATTTTTACGCTCTTTACGCCAGTGTGTATAACTCAGTTCTTGCATATAATGCCCTTTTGCACATTACGATTTTTGACAGCGTTTGGATATATTATAGTCAAGACATGAACTTCAGATTGCAACAAGTTGCAGGTTGTAACAACGATCCCCCTACCAAACGCATTTTACTGCGTCATTGCAAGCATTGAGCACTCTACTAAGAGAAAGACGCTCGAACACATCAGACTTCATTTTAAATGCACTTGTTTTGATATGACAACTGAAAAAGTCAAAGTATAGATTAATCATTGATTAGTTTGATTTGTATGGCTCGTATGGTAAGTCTACGGCCACAGTCCTGAAGTACAGTTCGAATATTCCATCAGCAGTATCTATCTTTATTCACAATAAGGAAATTATCAAAATAAATTAGCAAACCTAATAAATTATTCATAAAGTTTTCGAAAAGCGGAAATAATCGTCCCGAACTTTCTCAAACAACTGCTCCTCGGGCAAATATCCAGACAGGTATTGGATTGCAGAGCAAATCCTTGCTACGCCAAATAAAACAAAGTAAGAAAATAAACGATTTGGTTTGTTCACACACAGCGTAAGAAGGCTTGAATATAAGAATTCTGTCACTAAGATAATTTCTGACTAAACCAACTATCTGATGGGGGAACTTCAAGTGTTCCAACCTGACGAATACTTGGTCACCACAGGTTGACAAAAGCACCAGCTATATCAATGAATATGACTATGAGGTATTTTTAAGAAGACTTTTGGACTCCGTCAGTGACGTCTGTACCTATGCGTCTTTCGCATCGGAATCCAGACTGTCTGTCATTGTGCCAAGGCTATCGTCAGGAGCTAACACGATCAGTATAGCAGACATTCCATTGTAAAAGTATGTTGGGCATTGGATAAACTCAACTTGGTCATCACAGAATTGACCTTAAAAGTTTCTTTGCGGCAAGCTTGTGTAACGTTGCAAAAGTAAACCCAGTGGATAATCAAAATTGATTAGTGTATACTTTGGACGTTTTGACGTCACGCCGTGATGTGGAAGATAGGTATGTCATGTATTTTCAACCGGCACTACTCCTCCCGCCGGAAATCTGGAAGTGAACCGCCGAAGCTAGCCCCCCACTCTCTGCTTATAAGGGTGGAGGATCCCGAGAAGAAATTCAGTACCTGGTCGTCCGGCCCTCAGTCAGGACCAGTACTCTCAGCATCTGAGATGATGCTGGCCGCTCCGATCCGAAACAGAAATAACTGATTGAACCTGCCTAAGTTCGCCGTGTGATTAACTGATATACAATAAATAAATTTGAATAAGTGCCCGGTGAATGATAGTTGGTATTGCAGTAATATTAACTATCAAACACAACCTAGTTACAAGTGGACTAGATCCAGCTTTGCGTAGCGAGGGAATAGATACAGCAGGAGCTAAGGGTGTCTGCTGGTGTGGGTTGGATCGATCCGGCAATCTCGTGGTGACATAAGTCAACAAATGAGACGATATACAGGCGGGGATCGATCACACCTGGCCGAACCGGCGGCCTTTAGTACAATCCAGCTGTAATACCGTCTATTTCCCCGATACGTATAACCCGGTGATATTCCAGAGGAGATTGTATTCTGAGGCTATTACGTAAACTCCACGAAACCGATGGTAATTCAGTTTAATCATTACGACGAGCCCGTGGCGTGTCCAATCAGTATACACGGCGAAAACCGATTTAAATTTCATAAAGAAAACCCATTTAATTTCATGTAAATACCGATTTTGCTGTAAATATTCTTTTAGTCTTATCATTTATCTTGTATATAGCTACAGTAATAGAATACCGATATAATTTCCTTATGTGTTGTTATTTTAACCGTCGTTTAGCAATAGTAAGAGAACCCAACCCTTTCTGCGACTGAAAGCTAAGGGTAGCAACGAATAAGTCTCATACCGACCATATACAACGAAAGAAGTAGTTCATAAGCGAACGACCCGATCCCCGCAGATATACACTGTGTCCCAATACGTGATGCCGAGGGATACAGCTGTATATCTAAGGGCCCGAATCCAGAAGTACCGAGAAGGATTAAGATACGTCATTCTACCAGTGACGTCCGAGAATAAAAACAAAGAGACAGTAACGTTGTATTTGTAAATAAAACCCCAAAGGTTCGCCCGAAGATCTTTCTCTACAAAGTTTTTCCAGAATAAGTTTTAGCTTTGGTTATAGCCTGATCATACTTTGTTTTAGCCAGAGAGTACCTCGCAGCGAGAACTTGTGTGTCGTATGCGTACCTGGAGCTCCGAAAAACACGCTGAAGTTCGGCATTCTACCATGGAGTCCGTTCAAGATGGGGAATTTTTATCTTGAGCACTTCATCGCACATTAGGCCAACTCACCTATTAAAGAAAGAGGCTCTCTTTTCAAGATCCTCAATTTCAGGCTCCCACACAGTAAATATCTCTAATGTCGAGGCCAGGCCTCTTCAATCTCGTCTCTGTTAATGGATCTCATATGGTATTTTCTTTGCAAGAATGTTTCTTTGATCCTATCAAAATTTATCTTAAAAGTAATCAATCTGTATGGTCATTCTGCGCCACATTTTCAGATACGTTCCAATCAGTGAGTCTGCTAGCAAGATTTTCATTTGCAGCGGTAAGGTAGATTGTTAGACTCCGTGACAGATAGAATATGTTGTGAAGTGGTGTGGGGAGTTACACGAAAATAAGTCATGTTGCACCAGGAAGTTTTCAAAAGTGGAACCCCTGTCATCCAAAATACGAGAAAAGTGATTTAGCAGTAGCATCGGTGGCCACCAGAATCGGCCTACCTACCAAGGCTCATATGCCATTCTCTAAGTGCCCGAGTGGAACTTCAATATTCCTTTGTTGGAAGGCAAATATATGGAAACAGCATGTACAGCGAGACCAAATATGGTAACTTCGGCTACGGCGCAGTAGTCAGTATAAGACTGAGCAACGGTCAGAATATCATAGTTGGTAGAAAAAGAATCTTTTATCAGAAGGCAAATGTGCCAAGTTAGCTGCAGCTGCAGTGCGAAAGCCAGGAATGATAAACATCGAGGAACTAGGGTTCCAGTAAATATGAGGTTCTTGGATTAGTGCAAGATCGACATGATCATTGGTAATAACTCTAAATTCAGACGTGCTGAGACGTGAATACTGAAGATTGATTTGTGCCACCAGAATTTGAAATTTGGAGTCTTTATAATTCATAATCAATTTTGTGTACCAGTTTTCAGTCTGCTACAATAAGAGGGACAGGAATTACTATCTGTATCATGCTCTTATGCAGTTGGTACACTCAGCGGACCTAATTTTTTTGCATTCTTTGGTTATGTGCTCTTCAGAACAATGTCCACGGCTAGTGGTGCTCTTACAATCCTTAGCATTATGCCCAAATTTCTGACAGTTATAAAAAGACTGATGTGATCGGCAGTTCTAAAAATGTTGCAGCCTATGGTAATACGATTATTTTTTATGCTTATGCGAGCTCTCAAAGCACGGTCGACCTCGACCACCCACTGCAAGGTCTGCTGACCCTTTTGGTCAAAATTAAAAAGTAATTGAAACTCATTTACAGCAGAACCAAAAATGTCATCGTTTTGCAGTCAAAATGATTCAGCAATCTCTTCCGGACTAAGGTCCGAAGATACCCACCAATTTGGCACTCAAGCCCAACTTACTTAGGACTTCATCACCCTCCAGGATTATGATTTTGTCACTAGTTTATTCAATGATAACGGATTGGTTCTTGGCTCTATGGAGAATTGAGACTTTTATTCTATGTGTGTGCGGCTTGAAGTGTCTGAGCACAGCCGTTCGGGTGTCATCACTACTTGTAAGATACAAGTCGGAGGCTTTATTTGGTTCAATGACAATCTCGGTAGAAACTTTTGCTCCAATCCTTTTGCCCGAGGACAGTTTTACTTTATTCAAAACTCTGCTAGCTGCTGCTGTCGCATATGATGCGATTGGCGATTGACAACTGGCGCCATAGACTTTACTGCTGCTTTTTTGGTATAAGCCGCAGACATAGTCATTACGGCTTTTTCAATAATTATTGCAGATAATTTATCTTGCTCAGCAGATTCTTTACAGATCAACAAAAATTTTGTGACAGAATTGGCAAATTTGGCTATGTTTAAGGAAAGTTCATGGAACTGCTCTTCATATTGCGGGACTGGAAAGTCAGTCTCCTCAGCCGGACAGTCGTCACCGAAAAGGGGCATGTCCGTTCGCATGTATTTATCTGCAACCTTAGATGGCATACAATTTTTAGATTAATTTTCTTTGAAATTTGTTTTTTCCAAGCGGGTTATTACCCTAAAAATGAAGAACTGGGCCAGGCGTACCCAGCACGGTTAGCGTGAAATCCCTCAGATATCTCCGAGGGGATATGGCCCTTATCTATAGCAGGAGCCTCTGACGTGGTGACTGGTGAGCACGGGCGCACCCGGTCACGAAATTATTGCCTACAGCCGTTTGTCCGCCTTCCACCTAAGGAAGGTAGACCACCGAATTTCAAGACGAATTAAATTTTACTTTATTTTTGTAAGCGACCACTACCAAACCCGCCTTTTGTTTCTCAGTTCAACCACTTTGGAAATTCCGACTAAAGGGGAAAGATTTATTCGCTCAGAAGAGAAACCATTCAAACAACACCAAGAAGCAGTAAGTTACCACAGTAATTAGGTATGTGTGAGAAATGAGTACTTAGTACTGGGACATTCGAACAATTACTCCTCGGGTACTCCGCCAGGCGTTGAATACCTACCTAATTATAGAAATGAATCCCGATTTTGTGAACTACGAGACGTCACCAGAATGCCACCCCATCTTGTCATGGGTTTGTATTCGTTGTATTCAGAATAATGAGCATTGCTATAAGATTCAGATTCGTATTGAAACAATAATATTATAAATAAAAATAATAACAAAAAATGATGACCTAAAGGCGAAACGTGGGCAAGAAAAAGTTGAACTCGAGAAAAGTATTTTGTTTTTCAATATAACCACAATTTATTGCAACTGATATGGGTCAACGCAAAAGAATGGGAATGGATTGGAAGAAAGCATCGAAATAAGTTTGACTGAAAACGAACATTTCTAAAACAAAAAATTATGTCTATACTTGGGCCGCCCAACAGACGGAGTGATCACCCTGCAAGCATGAGCTCTAGACGGCACCATTATCAATTTAGGTCGACAGAACCGCAGTGATGCCCAGCAAAGAAACAAGCATGGAAGCTGCTATGCGAAGAGGTGGATGCGGACTTGTGGGGCACGGGGTACAAGATCGTCAATGGAAGGATCGGAATGCGCTCCCCTATCGAAAACTCAGATGAGGGGCAGCTGGGAATAGCCAAAAAATTATTCCCAGAGCATGAAATAAGCAGATGGCCTGACATGCACATTCAAAATTACGACATACCACTATGCACAATAGAAGAAATAAAAGCTGCAGGGCGGAAAATAAAGGCAGGCAAAGCGGCGGGGCCGGATGGCATCCCACCGGAAGTAATAAAAGCAATTGCAGAACAAAGGCCTGAAATGCTCGTGGAAACCATCAATACGCTTATCCGAAATGGAACTTTCCCTAAAGAGTGGAAGATAGGTAAACTTGTCCTCATAGGAAAACCTAGTAAGACAAACGGAGAGAAATCATATAGGCCCTTGTGCCTACTAAATGTAATAGCCAAACTGTTTGAACAAATAATAAACAATAGGCTAATAGAATAGATCGAGGAAGAAAATGGACTCTCAGACAACCAATTTGGCTTTAGGAAAGGGCGGTCTACCATGGATGCCATACAGACAGTACATAGCATAGTGAACGAAGCTAAAGGCGATCTGCGAAAGTACGTGGCCATGGTGACAATGGATGTTAAAAATGCCTTTAATACAGTATCGTGGCCCGGGATTATCAGTGAATTGCGAAAAAGGCAGGTAGCACCATATTTAATTAGGCTAATATGCAGCTACTTAGAAAATAGGAAAATCCTGATCGGAAATAGCTTAGTAATGAGCATGACTTGTCGGTGCTGGGCCCGACGTTGTGGAACCTGTAGTATGACGACGTGCTGAGAATGGATACCCCGGAGGGAACAAATATCATAGGATACGCCGATGATCTGGCTGTGGTGGTACGAGGTGAAAGTAAGGAAGAAATAGAAGAACATATAACATGGACAATGAGGAGAATCGAAATCTGGCTGGAGAAGAGACGGCTGCAGCTAGCGCCCCAAAAAACAGAAATCGTGATCCTATTAGGTAGAAGAACTCTGAAGACTGTCACAGTCAGATTAGACGACCTAGACATCATGTCTGGCAGATGCCTGAGATATCTTGGCATAAAACTGGGCCATAATATGAATATGGGAATGCATGTAAAAGATGTAGTCGGGCGAGCAGATAGAGCGGCAGCCGCCCTAAGCAGATTAATGCCTAATGTTGGCGGACCGAAAACAGGAAAAAGGAGGATACTCAGCAGTGTGGTGAATTCCATTGTTCTCTATGGAGCTCCTATATGGAAAAACTGGATGGAGACGGACAAATACAAGAAAATGGTGGAAAGTGTACAAAGGAAAGTCGCGACCCGTATAGCACGCTCCTACAGAACTGTATCCACAAAAGCGATACAGGTGATAGCAGGGGTTGTGCCAGTGCACCTGCTGATAATGGAGCGCACCTATAGAACAGAGGAGAACAGGAAAGCAGAAAAGGTGACGAAGCGTGGAATTACGATGGCAAGATGGCAAGAGGAATGGGATCAAGAAACCACGACGGCACAGTGGACAAAAAAGCTGATTCCAAAAATTGCACCCTGGGTAACACGTCAACATGGGGAAACTGGATATCACCTGACACAGTTTATGTCGGGCCACGGGCGTTTTGGAGCGTACCTGCATAGATTTGCAATCGCTGAGAGCGGCCTCTGTACCTACTGCGGCGAGGAAGATACGCCAAAACACACAATCTTAATGTGTGACAGGTGGAAGCAAATGAGAGACCTGATTACCGGAGAAATTGGCGAGGAACTCACGGAGGGAAACATAATCGGACACATGTTGGAAAACGAAGACAAGTGGAAGGCGATAGACAAGGCGATAAGTAACATATTAAAAATCAAAGAAGAGGAAGAAAGGAGAAATAGCCTGAGATAGAAATGGGTAGGGCGAGGTGAAGTTATGCCGCAGGGTGATGCCGCTACGCGCCTACGATTCCTGAGGAGGGGTTTTAGTCAGTAGGAGTCTGACACACCCCATGCAATCAGGCGCATGGGAGCCCATGAAGGGTTTCCTCTCCTCCCAAAAAAAAAAAAAAATCGGTCGTCATAAATTAATATTGGCCCCGCTAGAGCACGTTCTTGCAGGGTGATCACTCCGTCTGTTGGGCGGCCCAAGTATAGCATGAAGGAGCACAAAGTTCAGAAAGTTTTTAGCTAGCTTAGACTAGTTTGTTGGTTCAGTTTCCGTCAGTATGAGAAAACCAGAGCAGGCAGTGCGCCCTACTCTTAATGAATCAGAGATCGGACTAGGGTGATGGCTTGATGGTAGCGGAACGTATAGCAATGGACAGGTCATCTGGCACAAATTTATTACGCGTGAAAAGTGGAGCATTAAAACTATGGAAAAGAGGCCCAGAATGAAAATGGATACACGTGATAGACTCAGAACTAGGTAAATGGAAGAACGTCATCCAACATAAGAAAAATGTGCATCGCATGTGGATCGCAATCAATTGAGCATTGAGGGCACTGAAAGAGACCTGGAGAAGCATTTATTTAATATGCACCCAGTTTTCTCATTAATCAATTGACTCGCACTGTGTGCATGCCAGAAATTATAATACGTACCTACCTATATATTTACTGAATTTAATAACTTTTAGTGGATCTGTTAACAATCTCACCTTTGCCTACATAGTTTTTTTATCTTAGCGATTGTCATTTATAATAGTTCTACCTAATTAATTAAATAATCATAGGTACAAGCGGTAGAGCAACACATTTCATTTCTTCATTGTCTTGTATACAGTTTTCCTTTGCCTAGTTTTATGGATGCTACCTACACGCACTTATCTATTTAAAAATAAGAAAAGTGAATCTGAATTGTGTATAACAGTGTACAGTAGCAAAGACAGATGACTGACGGATTGTTTTTACTGCATTATAAACAAACGATTGCATTACCCGGTCTCAATCTTCCATTCACTCCGTCCTTCTCTAACACGTGCATCATATAAAGTTACTCTCTTCCAGAGAACAGTGAATAAAATGTATTATTAGGTTAACGTAGTGTTTAATGGGCCTGGATGTGGATTGTTTGGGCGGTTTGAAAATGACCGCGTATTACTGAGGACTGTGTAAACAAAGCCTACGGTTTCCTCACTTATATTTACTCCACACGATACACAATCTGATTTAGATTCAGTTTTATTGCTGTTTTGTTTTGCTAAAGCCCATAAGTTTGATTTATTTCATTAGAAACATGGGCGAATTTAATTTCTCGTCATTAAACAGATAAATATTTCTCGGTACCACTTCCACGTCTAAACGCTTAATAACATTACAAAATGATTAAAATTAACTCGGCTATCACTTGCTCTTGACTTGAAATATCGATCGCTTATAAAAGAATCTCAGTTGTTTTCGAAATTCTCCTGGTGAGAATAATTAAGTGAAACATCCTGTATACCAAG
The DNA here is from genome assembly GCA_963966045.1 of Xestobium rufovillosum. NCBI lineage: Eukaryota > Metazoa > Arthropoda > Insecta > Coleoptera > Ptinidae > Xestobium > Xestobium rufovillosum. The sequence goes on from OZ014504.1 coordinate 20,116,694, forward strand.
ATTCTGAACAAATATGTAACGCCAAACTCATCACATTTGTAACTAGTAAGACATACCTTAGCTTCACCTGCTTGCTAATTGGTTGTTCATTAGAAGCTGCGTTCTGACTTGAAATGATCTGACCCCCAGCCAGAGTTGCCAATACAGGCTGTCTCAAATTCGGTGTGCAACATGGGGATCTTTATTATCGTAACAGGTAGACCCTAGGTTTAAATTCGGCAAAGTTGCCAAATATTATGCTAACTAATGTCCTCAAAAGAAAATCGAGATATTCCGAATCGTTCTCCTAAAAACTGAAAAAAGCCGAAAAAATGCGTATTCGTTTCTTGACTGTAACTTTTTTATTTGACCTTGTATTTTCATTCTGTGAAAACTTTTACATTGCCATTTTTTGTTCTCTATTTGATGGCATCATTACCATTTTGCTACGTCGATTCGCTTTTGTTTTTTAAGGATCAATTTCGTTTTTTCTTATAGGCGACATAGCTGATTGACAGGTGAGCTAATCCGTGTTATTTTCCCGAATAAGACAATGTGCTTCATGGGTGCCTTTTTTCATATTTTTACAGTTTTTTTATAAATTTTTGCCGGTTTTTATTCCTGCGTTCTAGTTATCCATGACAAAATCAGAAATAATATGAGTTACCATGGAAGAAAAGTCACCTAACGTCAAGTTACTATAATTTTCGCTTACAACTTTTTTTCGATTTGTGCCACATTTGTTTACCTTTTCCCCGCTTTGATTTTTTTTTTGTTTTGTTGAGTTCGTACTGTTATTGTTTCTTTTTTTGTGTTTTTGAATTTGTATTATATATTTGTAATTAATTTTGAAAATTTTGAAAAACGAGATATGATTAAACTCTATTATTCATCGAGGCAGAATAAGAAATTAGCTTTACAACGATAATTCCTATTAGGTTACTTTGTTTCCATGGTAACTATTACATTATTCCTATTAAATTATGGATAATTAGAAAGCAAATACAAAAATTGATAAAATTAAAAAGAAACTGGCAAAGACAGTTAAAAGGGCAATGTGAGGAAGATGGTTGTATTCAGGAAAAAACGCTGATTAGCTCACCTGTCACTCAGATATGGCGCCTATAAGAAAAAATTAAGTTGGCTTATAAAAAACAAAAACGAATCGGCGTAGCCGATGGGTGATAATGCTATTAAATAGATAATAAAAAGTGGCAATGTAAAAGTTTTTACAGAATGAAGATACAAAGTCAAACAAAAAAGTTACAGCCAGAAAACGAAAACGCAACTTTTCAGTTTTTTTCAGTTTACAGGATATTCCATACTTTCGGGACATTCTGTATATTGACAGACAAAATGGTGACGCACCTACATTTTATACCCTAAGCTTGATGTCTAAAAACTTTAGAACCAGTTAATTCTGATATTTTTTTGTTTCAAAGTTCAATTTTCATAGATGACTATGGTTTATTTTGCTCTAAACTATTTTGTTCACATTTACGTAAAGCCTTTAAAACCGATTTTGTTCTTACCTAATTTTAAATGGCGCTGTGGAATAAAATTACAGTTGTAGGTATATGTATACCTAATTCTTGCCTTAGTTTAAAGATATGTACTTCAAAATTATCTTTTAACATTTTCTTTTTTGTATCACCTTTCTAAACCATGGATTTGTCGACTATGTGAAATTTTACATGAATAGTAGGTTTTACCTCACTTGAAATGAACAAAGATTCCATGGTAAAAAGTTGAAGCATCATTTGCAAAGTTGAAACATTACTTGCTCCTTACATTGGTGAAGGTTTTCTCGTGGTATGAGATATCTACCTAATGGAAGACCACGTAAAGCAACGATGGTAACAACATTTTTACACAATGTTGGGATCAAGCGTTAGCAGTGACAGTATGTAACCGAGGGAGCGACTCTCGGGTCCATGGGTTTTTAGGGCTCTGAAACATTGCATTGCATTGCCTTGATAACATACAATGCGTCCAAAAAAGTGTGAAACATATTGAAATTTTACTTCATTGCCATTTCAGAAAATTGTATTCTGCTTAAAAGTTGGTGTCTGTTACTGAACATAGGTAAGATGTGCAGGATGATTTAAATTGGAGAGCCACCACTGGGATCTCGCTTATTTGAAAAGATCGATGGCAGGTTTACATTTGGCACTTTTGCAGAATTTAGTGTTCATTTAATATGCCGTTGAGAAATCTGATCTATCTCATATAGATGGTAATACTAAGAGTTATGGCCAAAAAACAAAGAAAAAATACCTACTCTTCGTTTTTGCTATGTAGCTCGACTATTTGACGTCATATAGGACATATATGAGTACATTACTAGAGTACTTCTCGTGCTCTATCGGCACATTCTCATAGATTTACTGGAAAACGTTTCGTTTATGTCGGGCCTTCATCAACTTTATTTTTTATTATGAACACGATTTTTGTCTTACACTCTATTAAAAGAAACATATTTTTCTGTCCATATTATATAGAACTAGCTGGTACCCGGCGCGTTGCTGCCTCTGAAGAAATAATTGTGGTAAAATCGTTTGAAACTTGATAAACTGCGAATGGCATATGCCGTTTGACGTTTGCATTTTCACTTTATAAATTATTTGCTGCCCGGTCCCGGTACGACATGCGCGGCACCTACTGTAAGTTAATCTTCAGATTAGCCCAGCGAGTGTTCCTGTGAAGTTTGGTAGCGATCGGATCAACATAATTTTTTTGTTTTGTGCGAGGCGGGGGCTTGATATGACACTTATCAACTGTCAGATTTGACAAATAAAATTTATTTAATACTTTCTGACGGTCTGAATTTTATTTGTCAAATCTGACAGTTGATATGTGTCATAGCAAGCCCCGATTTCTCACAAAACCAAGAAAAAAAAATTCTGTTGATCCGATCGCTACCAAACTTCACAGGATCACCCGCTGTGAGAAGTAAAATCGAGCGTTACCTAAAAAAACGTTACGTTCCTCTGCGTAACTATGGATACGTGTATTTATGTACAATGACCAAAATTATCAAGTTAGTAATTAATTTCAAGTTGTCAGTTTAAAATTGTAATATTTTGTTGTGAAACTGTCGAAAATGTCGATTTCGGATGGTGAGGAAGAAACTATTTGTACTCCTGCAGATATAATTGAAACAGCAAATGAAGCTACAACAGATTTATTTCCCGATAAATTTAAAAAAGTGTATGAAATTTGTTATAGACGGTTTATAGACTGGTGTGACACAAAGTTTGTTAAGAACATTACTGAAAACGGAAACGGGATAAAAAGTATCCTATGTCCGTCTCCTGGTTCTAAGCTACCTCCCCACCAATTTTCAGCCAAATCGGTTCAGCCGTTCTTGAGTTATAAATAGTGTAACTAACACGACTTTCTTTTATATTTGTTATAGACGGTTTATAGACTGGTGTGACACAAAGTTTGTTAAGAACATTACTGAAAACGGAAACGGGATAAAAAGTATCCTATGTCCGTCTCCTGGTTCTAAGCTACCTCCCCACCAATTTTCAGCCAAATCGGTTCAGCCGTTCTTGAGTTATAAATAGTGTAACTAACACGACTTTCTTTTATATATATAGATTATGTTGAACATTACAGTAATTTTGCAATAAAAGAAAATAAAAATTTGGAAACATAGTTTAATCAGGCTTGTCTGTAAAGGACGTGAACTAAAAGCTATAAACTGTCATAACTTAAGTAATGTTACTTAATGTAAAATAGCGTTTTCATTTGAAAAATTATATGACATAATACATAATACCTAGAAACTTGTTATTCTTCAAAAAATGCGTCTGAGCAATAGCACCTAGAATATTTAACACATTTGCTTAAATTACAGCTAACTGTTGGCAGTTTCCTTTTTGTTTTCTTGCAAAGCCTACTTGATTTTTGTTAAAATTTCCTAATTTCCGACTGCAATCTGCAATAGACACAATACAATATGCGATATAATATGGACAAGTTGCATATCATTGAAATCAGAAAAATTCGTTTTTTTCTAACAAAGTGTAAAACAAAAATGAAAAAATAAAGTAGATAATGCCCTGACGTAAACGAAACGTTTTCGAATAAATGTGGTAGAACACGAACACGCAAAAGTTCTCCAATAATATACCATATCTTCCTGATGCGGCTTCAAAAAATCAAGCTACTCGGAAAGAACGATAAGAGCATTTCTTTTTTTGTTTTCTGGAAATAACTGTTTATTAATGAAATGAGCACCAAATTCTGAAAAATTGCCGAATTTAAACCTGTCACATAGCATTCCAAATTGGCCAGTTCCCAATAGTGGCTCTCATCCTGTATACTTAAACAATTTATTAGGCAGAACGATACTTTTCCAATATATGCCAATAGTAAAATATTTTGATTTGTGAAGATGCAAGAATATAATATGTACTATTATAGGGAAATGTACATGTACCAAATTATGGGAACAGTTGTGTATAATAAAATGTGTTTGTGATAATACTGTGACCAGGTCAAAACCTGTGAATAAGTTTGCGCGTTCATATTTCATATACCTACTTTTCCCATATTTTTTTAATTTTGGTATTGAAAACACTTAGGCCCGGTTTTTCAAAGAATCCAACACCGCGTTAAGTCTGACACCGGCTTCGTTGCTATGATACAACCAATCAGAAAGCCGGTATCATAGCAACAAAGCCGGTGTCAGACTTAACGCAGTGTTGGATTCTTTGAAAAACCGGGGCTTAGACTAACACGGCTTGGCTTTTTGCAGAATTCATTGCACTCGGTGAATATTGATCTAGGTAAACTATAGGTATGTATGTGATAAATGCATCTACCTACTTAACTAATTTTAATTTTCTGAAAATATGAAATATTTGTCTATAAAATAGGTATTGTTACCAAAACAGCTTTAATTCAGTTTATTTCAAACATCTCCTTTGTCGTTTTCAAAGTCAAGAAATGGAGGTATGACCATAGGGTATTCGTGGAAAATAATAACTCAGAATTTACAGAAGTACCTACATTTGCTTAAATACAAACCTACATGTTTTCAGCTGCTTTACACCGAAAGCAACCTAATTGCAATTCTCGCGTCACATATGGTATTCATTGCCATTTTCTGAAAAACATTGTTTGTTTCCACGGAAGTTCAGACAAACGCGAAGCGAGCGTTCATTGGTTGCGCGGACTGTACTTCATAATATAATAGCGTCGTACAGTGGTTTGAAAAAAGACAAAATTAAACGTAAGTTGCAGATGTTGGTTGGTGCTGACGCATTTCCACATTCCACATTTATATTCATTATAAATATTATGTTTGTTTTCAACACGCTCCAATTATAGTTGCAAGGATTTCTTTATATTACACCGCCCCCACCACCCCACCCTTAAGATAAGTTCCGATGTGCCTGTTTTGCTATCATGTTCAGAGAGACCATGCCCCCGGACCTAAATTTTGAAGTTACGCCACTGCAGTAACCGGCTGCGCTGTGAATATGTACCCTATTGAATATTCTTTATGAGGCAAAGTTGGACGACAGATTAGGGCCCCATCCAGAAAATTTGCACGAATATTAAGGTTTACTCTTACAGAAAAATGGGTTTAATATCCCTCAAATAACCATCAGAAATCTGATAAGATGCCACGATGCGTGAAAGAGGAAGAAATACTTGTTGTGTTGTTTTGTTTATCAGTCTTTATGAAAATGTTGCTCTTTCTTCTCATAAACATAATATATTTCGATAGGGGCAACTGGCAGTCAATACGAAAATAATAAAAAGGGTAGCATAAAATTCTCTGTGCCCAGGCTGACTGCCCAATATTTTCCTTGAGCATACGGTATGTGGCGCCGTCTCTACTACGGTAACTGAAGCAACATAATATGTTACGAGGTATTACAGATTTCTAATATACTCCATTTGTAAAGCTTCTCAACTTTGAAGGTTATAGTATTTAATAAAAGATGGCGCGTAAGCAAAGCTTCACAAACTGAAAAATACCAAGTTAATTATTGATACGTTTAATTGTTTATAATATGACTTGAGATCCTTTTATTTTAACACTGTTTTTGCATGACAGTGCTTAGGAGTAATCTAAGGTATACAGAACACGGTTAATTTCATATATTTTTGAACGAAATACATAATCAATACCAGAAAGCGCGGCTGTTTATTCGCACGCTACATCAAGAAATCGAGCTTTAAAGAAAACTTTATGAAAGTCAGAATTATACCTGTACACGTCAGGCACCCACAATATCTCATCTTTGTCTTTCAGCATTCACGTTTTACTACGCTCATCTCTTTTTACCACCCAGAAACAAAAGAATCACACCTAACATGGCTTCCTGCATGGCAACACCATTCAGGTGTTCTAGATGGTGTTTTTATCGATGCGACTGCCCTCTGCCCACCCAATAAGTGACTCGCTTGAAATAAATGCCGACACCTTGTAGAAAATTAGGCCCTTTCACAATTGGTTTAATGCTTAATTGACATTTTATGTTAAGTAACTAAATGGGATAATTTGCATAATTTTCAATTTACATGTCTGATATGATGTTCCGTTCTTTTTGAATTGTAGATATAGGTTTGTGTGTTTTGCATATTGTGGACTTTTCGGAAGCTTTTAGTAGTGCAATTAATGAATTTGCATAATGTATCGACTTAATTGATGTATTCTCACCACGCATGCTTTAATTTTAGGTGCTAATCAAATGTTTTCGTACTTGGACTTTTTTAATGCGGTAATACGTAAAAATATATTAGCGTGTTGACAAAGTGAAAGCAAACAGTGATTAGCTACAGTACTTTTAGCTTTATAGATATTTTCTTTTTATGGATTGTTTTTAAAATTTATTAAAACGTTAGATATAGGTACTTAGCAAATTTACTTTGCACGTTCTTCTTTTCTTTCTATTAATTTTATTTTATGGTGAGCTTTGAGCTATAGCTCTGATACGGTTACTTTCCAAATATTTAAGTATGCCAGTTTTTGTTATTGTAGTACTGTTAGAAATTCGATCATTATGTACCTACATACTATTCTTAATTTTACATGGGGTATATTTATTTAAGTCGGTAGGACTCTTATACTATCCCAAAGGACTTGTACCTTGACGCAGTTCTAGTACTTAATACTGGGACGGGTGGGATGGCTTGCGCGCTTCAATGATATAAAGAGCCGAACCATAGGTTTAACCATATTGGAGGGGTTTTTATTTGAGAAGCCAGACTAAATCAAGTCCCTGGAAGGGGGCAGCAGCTCTTTCAGTAATCATAGTGGCAGAGATCGTGAGGGTTGGTATGGCACTGTGATACACACTACTGCGATGTGGAAGGCAACGGGAAACCACCACATTATTTTATCCCTAGTACAGCGTACTTTAATTTATGATGATGGCACCTTCTGGAGTAAAATATTCCGGAGGTAAAATAGTCCCACATTCGGATCTCCGGGCGGGGACTGCTTCGGGGGGAGTCATCAGAAATGATAAGTGTAACATCTCACGAGTCGGAGCGTGGAATGTTAGAAGCATGAAACAAGTAGGGAAGTTAGAGAATTTGAAAATTGAGATGGATAGGTTAGCATTAGACGTAGTAGGTATCAGTGAAGTGCGATGGCCAGAAGCTGGAGACTTCTGGAGCGGAGATTTTAGAGTAATACACACAGGATCTGTAGGAGGAAATTCGGGAGTAGGAATTGTTATGCGGAAAAAAGTAGGACAGAGTGTAGAAAATTTCTTACAGCAAAGTGACAGGGTAGTTATGGTTAGGTTAGATTCGAAACCTGTAAAAACAGTAATAATACAATAATACAGGTATATATGCCCACTTCTAACTACAGTGATGAGGCCGTAGAGGCAGTTTATAGTGATATTGAATATGTGCTAGATTTTGTGAGAGGGCACGAAAATTTAATAATTACAGGAGATTTCAATGCAGTCGTAGGCACAGGGCGAGAGGGCGGAATAGTTGGCCCCTTTGGATTAGGCAATAGGAACGATAGGGGAGTTAGACTGATAGAGTTCTGCGATAAACATAACTTAACGGTCGCGAACACTCTATTTCACCATCATGTTAGGAGATGCTATACGTGGAAGATGCCAGGAGACTTAGGGAGATATCAAATAGATTACATTCTCGTTAGGCAAAGATTTAGAAATCAAGTTAGGGATTGTAGAAGTTATCCAGGAGCAGATATAGATAGTGATCACAACATAGTCGTTATGAAAGCCAATCTTAAATTTAAGATTTTGAAAAAAAGAAGCGGAAGAAGGTATCTTGACCCAGAGAAACTAAAAGATGATGATATGCGCAATAAGTTCGAGAAAAAGACAAACGAAGCACTAAAGGGCACGGGGGGAAATATTGTTAGGGACATAGAGGCAGAATGGAATTGCATTAAAAATAGTTTAGTTTCCTCAGCTAGGGATATTTTGGGTCATAAACAGAATGACAGTAGGAAACCCTGGATAACAAAACATATTGTGAGTCTAATAGAGGAAAGGCGAAAATATAAAAATAGGTTAGATGAAACAGGGAAACAAAGATATAAGGCGATCAAGTGGGAAATTATTCGGGAATGTAGGAAAGCGAAAGAGCAATGGATCGATAATAAATGCAAAGAAGTGGAAGATAAATTCGAAGTAGGAAAGACTGATGAAGCATATAAAATAATTAGGAGAAATTTTAGAGAAATTGGATCTAGTACCAAAAACATTAGAAATGAGGCAGGAGATATCGTAATCGGAAGTGGGGAGAAGGCAGATAGGTGGAAAGAATATTTAGGAAACTTATATGCGGGACAGGAAGTGCAAGATATATTAGAAAGCGAAAGCAGTGTAGAGGGGGATAACCTAGGGAGTCCTATAATGAGAGAAGAGTTTGAGATAGCACTAAAAAGTTTAAGGAATAATAAAGCACCAGGTATAGATGGCTTGCAGGCAGAAATCTTAAAGTGCGCAGGTCAAGAGGTAATAGATCGTTTATTTAAACTAGTTAGTCGCATATACCTGACAGGCGAGATTCCAGAAGATTACAAACGGAACATCATAGTAGCTTTGCCAAAAAGAAAAGGCGCGGATAGATGCGAAAATTTTAGAACTATCAGTTTAACTTCCCATGCGTCAAAAATTTTAACTAGAATTGTGCAAAGAAGGATGGAGAAAAAGGCGGAAGAAATATTAGGAAAAGATCAGTTCGGATTTAGACGAAATAGAGGAACGCGCGAGGCCATTCTAGCTTTACGAGTAATTATAGAAAAAACGATAGAAAAGAGAAAGAGCGTCTATATAGGATTTGTAGATTTAGAAAAAGCCTTCGACAACGTAAAATGGGGGAAGATGTTCGAAGTGCTGAGAAAGGTAGGGATGAAATACAGGGACAGAAGAATAATACATAATCTCTACAAAGAGCAAAATGCAGTTATAGAATGTGAGCAGGAACAAAGGGAAGTAGATATCCGGAAGGGAGTGAGACAGGGATGTGCATTGTCACCTCTAGTTTTCAACTTATATATCGAAGATGCGATTAATATTGTTAAGGAAAGAACAGCCTCAGGGATCAATGTACAGGGCCAAACTATTAACATGCTCAGATTTGCGGATGATATAGCAGTGTTAGCATCTAGCAAAGAAGAATTAGGAGCGGCTTTGAATGAAATGGAAGCAGTTTTGACACAGGGATTCGGCATGAAAATCAATAAAAAGAAAACTAAAATTTTGGTATGTAGGGGATGTGAAAATAGAATTAAAATGGAAATACAAATTGGAAATGAGAAGATAGAGGAGGTCGCGGATTTCTGCTACTTAGGAAGTAAAATAACTCAAGACGGTAGGAGCACTAAAGATATAAAACAAAGAATGGCGCAGGGCCGAGTTGCGTTTAACAAAAAGAAACAACTGTTATGCTCGAGAACGGTTAATATAGAGACTAGGAAGAGACTCTTAACGACGTATGTATGGAGTACGGCATTATACGGGTGCGAAACTTGGACAATAGGAGAAGCGGATAGAAAAAGAGTAGAAGCGTTTGAAATGTGGTGCTACAGACGCATGATGAAGATACCGTGGATAGATAAGGTTAGCAATAGGGAAGTATTAGAAAGAGTTGGGGAAAAGCGAAAGGTATGGAAAACAATAAAGAGTAGGAGAGATAGGATGGTAGGACACCTTCTAAGACACGAAGGAATAGTTCGTGACATACTAGAGTCAGAGATAGGAATAAAAAGAGGTAGGGGTAGGCCTAGATTAGACTACTGCTCTCAAATAGTTAGGGATGTAGGATGTTCTACTTTTAGGGAAATGCGTAGGTTAGCTCAGGATAGAAAAGAATGGAGGTACGCGTCCAACCAGTCTTCGGACTGAGAACCTTATGATGATGATATTTATTTATACAAAGTGTACATTTGAAAACATTCCGTCCCCAATATCTCGGTTCCAAAGAAATCGCCGTTGCACGTTGTTGCACGTTCAGATGAAAGTTGCACAACACGTTTTGCCCTCCTAACTCTCCAGAGATACTCCATCAAAAACTTTAAATTATACACTGAGGAGTCACATTATACCTGATGCTTCAGTCCTCGCATTACCTACAGTAATTGTGCGTCCTGATTTTTGAAATCGGTTCATTCTGTATTGAGATTTTGAGATATAAAGAGAAAACTGTAAAGTTTTGTTATTATAGCAGCTAAATAGTATGCACAACTTAGACAATTTTGAGCAGTGTATTACAACTGGTAGATTTATATGGAAAAAAAGGCGTACCTAACACAATTTTCGCTAAAAATTTGAACGAGCGATAATAATTACACTGGTACGTATTTTGCTTTTATTGGCAAAATGAAATACCCCAAAAAATTATCTAATTCAGTAAACTTGTTTATCAGGAAGTTATTTAAAATAGTTACCTAGGTAGGTAGGTACCTAACAATTTCTTTTCAAAATTTCTCTCCTCAAATGAAATAAGGCTTGATTGTGCGGGTTACTTAGGTACATACACTCATACTATGGCTTGCAAGGTGGTAATTGAATTTGTGGATCTAATTAATAACGTGTAAGATAAAAGTCATGGGTGAACCGGCCACAGAGAGAAATGGTTGTCTTTTTGTGTCGGTTGGCGGTAAGCGCGGTAATTAGTTACCGTATAAGGAATCACAAAGGTGCCGCCGCGCGAGCACAGATTCTCCCTTTCACCCGCTCAACTTCCACAAACAAGCTGATAGCGAAGAGGCGATGGATAGAAGGACCGTTCATTCTGTACAAGTAATGGACCTTCCATACTAGGAATTTCTGAAAATTATTTGTACTTAATTCCTTGGTTAAGTAGGGCAATATACCAAAGTACATTCGATGTACCTACATCAAAAAATATCAAGTGCAAATGTTGTTCCTATACGAAATCTGCATAGTAAGCATTCTAAAATTGTTTTCAAATATACGGGGTGGCCCAGTTCGAGCGAACTTTGTTATTTTAAATGGAAAATCTCATATTTAAATAATGAAGTTTGCAAACGCAAGCATATATTCATATATTAAAGCATTAAAGTATTCTATGAATTATTATACCTATAAGTAGATGTAGATAGTAATTTATTTGTTGGCTTTCGTCTTACAAAGGATCCCCTGAAGAGGATCGGACTAGTCCAAACGTTGCGATGAGTGTATAAAGGGTTAGATTTTAGACGCTGATGTCCCTTGAAGATTTTCGCACAAAAAAGTTAAATAGGTTTTAACTCATAAGAGGTTTCCCAAAATATAAGATAAATTAAACGGGTTTGCCCTTCAAGCTGCGCGATCTGAGAAATTGCATTTTTCAATTCTTTTACTCTGCAGATTATTATCTGGGATCTTGTACCTATTAGGTAAATTTCTGTCAACAAAAGTAAGTTAGTTACGGATATTATTTGCTATTGTATACCAGGGATAGGGATCGCTATAGTTTAAAATTCAGGGATATAGGGTTATAGGGAGCTAGAATGTGGGAGATATCGGAACTAGAGAGGGTTAAGAAAGAATGTCCTGATATTGGCTACCCCTTTGTCCTGCCCCTTTAGTGAGTTAGCTTTGAAGAGTTATAGAAAACTGACCTAAGTAATTACCAGTCACATACTTAACCAGGACAAGCGTAAGAATTGCCATAGAGCCATTGGCCTGACAATTACTTAAATGTTATGTTTCGATTACTAAATAATGCGTCTAATCCGAGTAATTTCTGTGCTAATAAATGAATAAATATAACATTATTTTCGTCTTTTACTGTTTTTCGTAACTTTTGTGGAATTGGTCGCGTTTTTTTTTGTTAATTGATAATTTATTTACTTACTCTTTTTTTTGTATTGTGGAGCTGTGAGAAGTTGTTCTTTTGAGTGTGGGGCTAGTTTATTTGTTTTTGTGGGGGCCTTCATTTAATTATGAAATTAGCACATGTGAATGTGCGTTCTTTGCTTAATAATTTTGTTTCTTTTAGGGATTATTTTTGTAATCGCATGAGTATGACATTGTGTCGGTGACTGAGACGTGGCTGACCAGCGGTATTTGTGATGATCATGTTACTATTAGTGAAAGATTCCACATTCTACGCAATGACAGGGATGGCAGAGGGGGTGGTGTTTGCTTGTATGTAGGTGATCAATTAAAATTCTCTGTTATTAATTTACATTTAACGTTTAACTCTTTCGAGTAGGTACTTACTGGTTAAAGTTGATCTCAATAAAACAGTTATATTGGTGTGTGTTATCTACAGATCATCTTCTCTAAAACAACTGAATATTTTTCTTAAAGATTTTGAACAGTTTTATGCCGCGGTGGCTGCGATGGGAGATATTTTTGTCTGTCTGGGCGACTTTAATATAGACGTATTGAATGTTAATGCTTGTTATGTCCAACAATATTTAGAATTACTTGAAACGTTCAATCTTTCGCAAATAGTGAAAAACCCTACTAGAGTCACTGCGACTTCGCTAACGCTTATAGATCATATTTTGATTTCTGATATTTCTTTAGTAAATTCGACAAGTGTTAACCTCAATCATGACTTTTCTGATCATGGGATTATCGATTGTGATATCCTTTCGGGCTCGGTTCGTGGGTCTGTCAAATATGTAACTTATAGATGCTTTGAAAATTTTAACAAAATAAATTTCTTGAAGGACTTTGAGGGTTTACCGTGGTATGATGTGTGCAGAATGCGTGATATCAATGATAAAATAATATCTTTTCTAAATGATAATATTATTGCATTATTTTATGTACATGCCCCGGTGAGGTTCTCAAAAGTGACTAAGAGAAAAGCGCCATGGTTGACTGATAATATCCTTCTCATGATGCGTCTTCGCGACAGAGCTTTGCTTAAATATAAAAAATCTAGGGATCCGGTTTGTTGGGGTTATTATAAGTCTTTAAGAAATATGGTGAATTCTTCATTTAATAGAGAGAAGAAAGCGTCTCATGTTAGGAAGAATAACATTTATAAAGAACTACGCTTGCTAGGAGCCAATATTCAAAAACAAACTTTTGATGTTCCAGATCATTCAATTGATCCTAGTCAGTTAAATTCATTTTTTTCACTTAACTTTAACAAAAATTTCACACCTGATCCTAAATTAATAAATTTTTATTTAAATTCAACGTTAAAATCTGTATCCAACAATTTACTGAAATTTGAACTTGTTACTAGTGAAGAAATTTTGAATATATTTAGTTCTTTAAAATCAAATGCAACGGGAGATGATATTCTATCACTCAATTTAATTAGCTATTGTCTGCCAATTGTTTTACCAATAATTACACATATAATAAATTGCTCGTTAGAGATGGAAATTTTTCCGGACTCCTGGAAGAAGGCTGTAATTATCCCTGTGCCTAAAATCAAAAATCCATCCTCCATTGATGACATCAGACCCATAAGTCTTCTTCCTACGCTATCGAAAGTATATGAAAAGATTCTGGCGAGGCAAATGTTGAGTCATCTGGATGCTTTTAAAGTGTTACCTGCCAATCAATCAGGATTTCGTAGAGGGTATAGCTGCGAGACTGCACTTCTTCATGTAACTGATACAATCTTTGATGCCTTGGACCAGAATAAATATTGTTTATTGCTTTTGTTAGATTTTTCCAAAGCGTTTGACACCATAAACCACAAATTACTTCTTTCAATACTACATTATACTGGTTTCAGCTCATAGGCAGTAAGAATTCTCTCAAGTTATATCTCAAATAGAACTCAGTATGTCAAAATTGGTGAACAATGTTCTGAACTAACTTATGTTAATTGCGGTGTGCCACAGGGTTCTATATTAGGACCCCTGTTATTTACACTTTATACTTCAACATTTGAAGACTATCTCAAGTACTGCCAGTATCATCTTTATGCTGATGATACTCAGCTATTTCATACATTTGATGCTTCTGAGAAAGTTCAGGCTTGCGAAAGAATTAATAATGACCTAAATAAATTTGTGCAAGTGGCTATGGAACATTCGATTCTTAATTCTTTTAAATCTAAGTTGATGCTCTTTGGGGGTCAGTATACTCCTCTTATTAGGAATGATGTCATCAGTGGCATGGATATAATGATGGGGGACTGTAAGTTGGAATTTGTTGATACTGCGCGTAACTTGGGTGTTGTGTTGGACAATGAGTTGAGATTCCGTGCATATGTTTCAAAATGTGTACAAAAGGCATTTATGAATATGAGGTTGATATATAACATCCGCAGATTTATTGGTACATCTACAAAAAAATTGTTGTGTGAGAGCCTTGTTTTGTCCCATTTTAACTTTGTAGAAGGTGTATACGGACCATCTTCAGATTGTAATAGTGCTAGAAGAGTTCAAGTTGTTCAGAATTCGTGTTTGATGTTGATAGTTGGTATAAGAAAAGGTAAACATATAACTCATAAGTTGGGAGATATAAAATGGTTGAATATGAAATCTAGGCGGTACTTCCATTTGGCTTGCTTGTGCCATAAAATAATTTTGAACAAGACTCCACCATATTTATATAATCGCATTAAATTCAGAACGGATGTGCACAACATCAACATTAGATTAAAGGATTCGTTCAGAATACCTAAGTTCAAGCATACCTTTTATAAACGATCCTTTTCTTACTGTGTTTGTGCTGTGTACAATTCCGTTCCAACTGCTTTTCAGAATATGCCCCTAAATCATTTTAAAAATGATTTGCGGAAGTACTTACTGCGACCAAGTTAGTCTTTTCTCTATCTTTTTTTCTGTTTTACTTTCTAGCTGTGATCCTCAATTCTTTAATTTAGTTTTTCTTTTCTTTCATCTTTCATTTTTTCCATTTTTTTTCTTACTATGATCAGCCAGCTCCTCTACCTGTCTACCCTCTACTCTTTTCTCACGCGTTCGGTAAAGTGGAAGAACATTAGTCAACACTGGTTGGCCGATGAACTTCGCCGTTTCAGTTTGCTGGTTCTTTGTTATTATTACTGTCATTATTATTATTAGTTATGATTTGTTATTATTGTTAGTAATATTATATATTATTGTTATAAATTTTAAATGTGCAGCTGCTGAATAAAGACGATTAATGTTATTATTATAATGGTTAGATAAAAGTTATACACAGCGTATAGGTAGACGATCACATTAATTAATCAGGTTAGATAACCTGCGGGGTGAAACATCCAAATTTGATTTTGGGCTGTTGTAACGGGCTGGTTTTTGCGGTCTGCAATTCACGTGGCCGATATTATAGGGGTAGGTATGAAGTTTAGGTACGTTTTTAGAAACATTCAATTCTGCTTAAAAATAGGGAATTGTATTAAACATGTACTGTAACATTTTACTCTAACAGACGGATAAACATGTTAATAAATTTAATAAAAGCTTATAAACATGAGGTCACCACCGCGCGGCACTTGTTTTGGCAGACGGCTTGGCGACGTGCAATCAGTTACGTTTCACGAAGTCCTCGCTGTAGGCTGTTTCATTCCATTTTTGTTTCTTGTAGTGTGCGGACGTCTGCCATTGTTTCGATTTCGTGAAAATTTTGGCATTTTTATTGTCTACAAATTGTTGCGTTGATTTATACTGAGTATAATTGAAACTTATCCAAGTTAATTTTCAATGTTATAAGATAGTTGTGAAATTACAACTTCTGTATTTTTTTAAAAATATTTTGAGGATTATACAGGGTTATTAAAATTCGAGATTAGACTACTACTCTCAAATAGTTAGGGATGTAGGATGTTCTACTTTTAGGGAAATGCGTAGGTTAGCTCAGGATAAAAAAGCATGGAGGTACGCGTCCAACCAGTCATCGAACTGAGAACCTTATGATGATGTTGATGCGACAATTATTATTTTGTCTCACACTTTGTCCATATATTGTACTGAATATTGTGTCCATTGTAGTTGGAAAACAGGAAATTTTAGCAAAAATCAAGTGGACCTTGCAAGGAAAAAAAGGAAGTAGTCACTAGTTTTGTTATAATTTAAGAAAATATATTAAATATTCTTAGTGCTATTGTTGAGATGCATTTTTACGAAGAATAATAGGGCACATAATTTTTCAAATGAAAAAGCTATTTTGCGTTATGTTAGTTTATTGTTTTTAGTTAACATTCTTTACATGAAAATCTGATTAAACAAATTTTTGCAGATTTTTTCTTATTGCAACTATGCGCCTTTCAATAAAGTATAAGACAAAAATGTCAAGAAAAAACAAATTTGATGATGGTCTGATCTAAACGAAACGATTTTTAGTAAATTAATGAGAATGTGCAGATAGAGCACGAAAAAGAATTACAATAATGTATCTTTCTGATACGAGGTCAAATAGTCTGACTACACGGCAAAAACGAAAAGAGCATTTTTTGTTTTTCGACTTTAACTCGTACCTATACCGTTCGAGAGTTCAGCTTTTGTCAACCAGATTCTGCAAAAGTGCCAATTTTAAACCTACCCTGTATCATTTCAAATAAGCGAGATCCCAATGGCGGCCCTCGAATTTTAATCACCCTGTATTTCTCTGCCTACGTTTGGCAATAAATTTTTCAGTATTTGGTTATTCGACCTGGATTACCTATGCAGTTTTTAACTGTAACTGAAACTTTCCGTTAAATTGTTCCTTATTTTCTAATATACCTATATGGTAATAAGTACTCTGACAATCGTGCAATTTCGTTTAGCTGAATCAGAGATGAATCAGAGCACAGTAGTCCAAAAGAGTGCTTACTGATTCAGTACTACTGTGCTCTAATTTGTTGTTGTCGTTTTAAACCTAGCTATTTAAAATATTGTTCTTCAAATGACTATCAACTGCACAAATAATATACTTGTTGTTCGTTGTTCCATTTAAAATTCTTGAGATAAATTGCATTTTACAGATAAGTTGCTAATTATTCTCTGTAATAACTAACGTCGGGCTTAAGGTGGCCCCCAGGCTTGTTGCTGGTCGAAATCAAAGTTAATGCGGTGTCATATTCTTCATAGGTAAAATTTTATAAAATGATTCGTGCCAATTTTTTATTAAAGTTATAAATTTCGTGAATGTATTCTAAGATACATAAGACTACTGCTGGTAGAGCAGGAAAGTACCTACGTAGAGATATAAGGATGTTCCAAGCCCAACGATATGTTTGGGGTAGCATCCCGTATAAGATCTCGTAGTACACAAAATCTGGATTTAGTTATATAATTTATTCAATGCCTGGGGAGGTATTTGCCCGAGGAGCAGTTGTTCGAACGGTCCAGTACCACTCATTACTGTCGCATAATTCGGGTAGTAATTAGCTCTTGCTAATACTTGCACCAAGCCTGTAAGTATTTATATACAGCAAGCAATATTGCATGGTTCGAGTGTGTAGGGCAAAGCACCGTACTGATGAGTTCCAAAATGACGAAACTAGTGGTCTACGGTTTTTCATGCACATTCAAAACATGCAATATTGAAAAACTTTTAACATACAAATTTTCATGTTTTTGCATTTAGATGCAAACAATAATACCTATTGCAGCGATCCCAAGTGTTCTATAGTCAATATAATCTACAAAATGCACAAATACGGTATAAAGCAAATACGAAACTCAATTTGTTTTAATAGAAAAAAAAAATACATCAAAGTAGACCAAAAATTACTTTATGGCTCGTCTTCTTCACGATCGGTAATAGATCCACATCCACTTCAGCAGCACATCAGCTAAAACAAAATTAATTTCAAAATAAATATTTTACTTATTTAATATTTACCTCTCTCCAGAATAAATGTTGGTGCAATAACGTTGGCCTCATACTATTGAGCTTACCTTCACTCAGTACGAATTTTTTCATTCTTTGACGATTCGCAACTTTATTGTAAGAAATGCCCACCAAATAGCTCATGTCAGAAACCAGAGCAAATTAAACATTTTTTCCAAAGAATTGCTTGAACCCAGCACAGCATCAATTACTAGTTCACATAATTTTGCAACAAACTTTCAGATAGGTTCCTAAATCTTCCACAAAGTAAATTCCAAGGACTTTATACCCCAATAGGAAAGAAAATCTTTGGTACTTTCTAGAAGAATTTAAAATATTTATTACAGGAAACTATTCTATGGACGATGTCTTCGAACTGACAGTTTAGTTTTTCACGTGGCGTTATAATTTAAGCCTGCCAGCTTTCTGGATTCTGGTAATTAATGTGGAAGGTTGCAGATAAGTTTATTCTGGATAGAAAAATTTTCACTTTTGATCATTACACCCACAGAAGATATCGGTAGAGGAGTCAGAGGGCCAATTTGTAGATTCCATATTTCTATTTTTAAGTGGTTACGATGATGTTACGAGAGGACAGGTCAGCGACATCAATGATTTCTGCACTTTTGTTAATTTCTTTTGTCAAAACGGTATCCGCTATCCGGTATGTTGTAATCTACCATGTGGTCATTAAGTATTGCGGGCGATTCCACTATAACAAGTAATTAACATTCTCTA
Organism: Xestobium rufovillosum; assembly: GCA_963966045.1. Lineage (NCBI taxonomy): Eukaryota > Metazoa > Arthropoda > Insecta > Coleoptera > Ptinidae > Xestobium > Xestobium rufovillosum. The sequence goes on from OZ014504.1 coordinate 20,135,620, forward strand.
ACACAGGCTCGGGTGAGTATTAATTTATAATATGGTAGTGGGTCATTTAGTAGTGTACATTTCTTTCCCAGTTCTAAGTGAATAAGCATTTATCCACCAATGCAGTGCACCCGTTGAGTTGTAAGGTCAAGTGCTTCGCCTGGAAAGCTACATCTACAATAGACATCGTCTATTGCCATGCCAGGTATGTGCTTTTCGTAATTTCTGGTCTACATGATTCCATCCTGTTAGTGCTCTCTCTCTGCCTTGGTGCACTGTTGTTTAATGTCGAGTAACCCTCTTCCTCCATCATGGATATATAGATTTTCCCCAGAAGATCCGATGTAAGCATGTAAGTGCACTTCTAGTTAAGCTCTCAAGATCGCCAAGATCAGTGTTTGGCCATTTTACGATGCCAAATGAAGGTGTCAAGACTGTCATTCTTATAACCGAGGTAAATTGTTTTTTTGGTCTCTGCAAATAATTTTAGGTCATCCAGCACACACAGAAGATGACGAGGGGTGGCTCACGGACTCAAATTCTGTACACCATAATACCAAAATGGTATTATTTTAGACATAATACTGTAATACCTAAATAATACGGAATATCTGGAGTAATACCTGACTACCAATAATATTGGGAATAATACCGGATAATACCAGTAATACTGAGATTATACTGAATAATACGAGGCATGATACCAATAATACTGGATAATATCCATAATACTAATTATTCTGGCATAATATCGAGTAATATCTGTATTACTTCAGTAGTATTAAGGGAGGTATTATTAGGTATACAGGCTGTCCCACGCTAGCGTACTTCCTACATAACTCAACCGGAGTAGTAGATATCGAAACATGATTCAAATGAAAGTTGCATCCAATCAACTTCCTCACATTATAAAATTATTTTGGACTACACAGGATGCCCCATTTCTAATGTACAGCACCTAACTTTGTCTTCTTTAATGGAACACTCTGTATCTGGATGCATTTTGAAATTGTTTATTGAATTTAAGAGCCACTTTGTTAACCGTATATTGGGTTTAAGTCTTACGGTTTCGGCGTTATTTGTAGTTAAAAATCGACATTTTTCAAGTTTCATAAATTATAACATGGAATCGGTACGAGATAAAGAAAAATGACTTACATACATGTCCCTATTCTAGTTTTTAATTCTCTATCTAATGGGTCTGGAAAATACTGCTTCCTGATTGGCAACTTTTTGTCATTTTTTGACCAAGGCAGTATTTTCCAGACCCATTAGATAGAGAATTAAAAACTGGGACAGAGACATGTAAGTCATTTTTCTTTATCTCGTACCATTTCTAAGTTATAATTGATGAAATTAAAAAAATGACGATTTTTAACGTTTAATAATGTCGAAACCGTAAGACTTAGACCCAATTTATGGTTAACAAAATGGCCCTTAAATTCAACAAAGAATTCCAAAATTCGATCAAATACAGGGTGTTCCATTGAAGAAAACGAAGTTAGGTCGAGACTTAGGTGCTGTGCAGAAGAAATGGGGCATCCTGTTTAGTTTAAAATGAATTTATAATGTGAGGAAGTTGATTGGATGCAACTTTCATTTGAACCATTTTTCGATATCTACAACTCCTGTTGAGTTATGGAGCAAATACGTTAGAGTGGGACACCCTGTATAATTTTATGACATCATCGGTTACTGTTCGGATTACCCACAACTGCTACCAGAGAGTCAGATCAAAAAAAGTTAAGCGTGCATTTTCGACTTAGATTTATTTCGAGCAGGTACATAATATTGGTAACATTTGACTTTGGTCCTAAGCTGCTTCAACAACCATGGAAAATCCCTCATTTGGGGGTTGCTTCGGATATCTCGGCACCCGTGGTTCTCGATATCCTACTGAACTACCGTCATTACTGAAAGTTGCAATACAAATAGGTAACATCAATAAATGCTGGTAATAACTCCAAGAATTCAGATAGTCTGAATTTGTCTATAGCTTGCTTTAGGAGCGCCACTCTTCCAACAATCCACATAACTTCAAGATAATCGAGGAAAATTTTGTGACATATTGAAGCCTGAAGAATAGACGATACCTGGGACGCATAATTCAGAAGTCAGACACCATAAATTTCATTTTTCAACAAAATTCAACGATCTAAGCAATTTGAACGCCTTCTTTTCTTAGCTTGGAAACGGAGAGTGATACGAGAAAAGTGAAAGAGGTACTTTCGGAGGTGCTGCCGGAGAAGAACCGTTTCAGATTACAACATATGGCTTTGGTCCTAAGTTGCTTCAACAAAAAGGGAAAACCCTAATTTGGGGGTTGCCTCGGTTATCTCGGCACCCCTGTTTCTCGATATCCTACTGAACTAACTTCATTACTAAAAGTTACAATACAAGTAACGTCAATAAATCTTGGTAATAATTTCAAGAATTCATATAGTCTGAATTTGTCTATAACTTGCTTTAGGAGCGCTACTCTTTCAGCACTCCGCATAACGTCAAGGTAATAGAGGAAAATTTTGTGACATACTGAAACTTAAGTAGTTAGAAGAAACTTTTACTTCGACAAGTTCTCTATTAAACCGAAAGAATCGACGATACACAGCATACAGAAGTTAGATACCGTAAATTTCGTTTTTCAGCCAAATTCGACGATTTAAGCAATTTGAACGCCTTTGTGATTATAGCTTGGAAATGAAGCGTGATAAAGAAAAGTGCAAGAGGTACTTTCGGAGGTGCTGCCGGAGAAGAACCCTTTCAGATTGTAACATTTTGCTTTGGTCCTAAGCTGCTTCAATAATAATTGAAAATTCCTAATTTGGGGGTTCCCTCAGATATCTCGCATCCATGGTTCTCGATATCCTACTGAAGTACCATCATTACTGAAAGTTACAGCTCAAGTAACGTCAATAAATGCTGGTAATAATTCCAAAAATTCAGATAGACTGAATTTGTCTATAACTTTCTTTAGGGGGAAGTTCCACTTTGTCCATCCTGATATATTCGTCTTTCTCACACAGCACACTTTTGTTTTAGTATTGAAAATACTTCTGGGCGCGTGTCTATATATGGGACTCATCTTACGAAAAATGTATCGACAGGCGACAGATTCTGTCGGCGACGCGCGCAGTCGAGGCCGCTAATAATAATAATATCAGAGCGCTAGCCAGATGTAAACTAAGGTACGGCGAGCGCGAGCGGGATATCGCGTTGGAATAAAAGTCCCATATACCTAAAAAGTCCAAACGGTACAAAACAGATGCGTTCATATTTTGATACGTATTGCGTCAGTTTGACTATGTGCCTTGTGCTTGTCACAAATCATTTCTTTTATTTTATTGTATCAATAATATACCAACTTGAAACGGCACAGATCACTTTTGTTGGACATCAGAAACTGAGCAGTTGTGTCGGTATTTTCAACACGCCTATGATACTTGCGTAAGATGCGAGGTCTGTGATTTTTTTTTATTATTACCATTAAATAACACCAAATACTGGAATAATACCAATTATTTTTGTATAATATACCTGTAATACTGATAATTCCTGAAATAATATCAATCCTGATGTACTACTGGGACTACAAAATAATACCCGTAGTATTGAATAATACCGAAAATTTGTAGGTAATACGAATAATACCTGTAATATTTGTAGTATAATACAGTACTGGTATTATAATACTGGCAAGGTGTACACCATAATACCGTCGTGAGCCACCCCTCGGAAGATGAGTTGCCCTAGAATTGGGATCTCTTCGATTGAGTTTGTATCCGATATGCGAGGTGTCAAGATGCTTCGATATGGGGTTTATATCCAAGCAAAACCAAAGTAGAGAATCTCCCTCCTCTCTGAAAAAACACTTCGTTGTGTTTTGCGAGGAAATGTCGTATTTATGGAGCGACAGAGGTGCATGAGCAGCTGTGGAAAGCTTAGACCATCTGCAGATCTGAAGATGATCTGGTGTTCGAGATTTCCAGTTCAACGCTCGTATTAAAGTTGTGCTCATGTCCCTCCGTTGTTATTGAGTTGTGTTCTACACTAGACACATTACCAGTCTCCCTCAATTCATCAAACTAACGTACTCTCTTATTACACTCCTCAGGATTTGATCACAGGTTGCTCCAGTAATGGACGGAGTGCTGCGATCGCTCCGCTGCACCCCCAGGAGCCTCAGTACATGAAAGTCTCCTAAAGAATGTCTTTCGACTCCGTAGGAACATACCGATCTGTTGCCTATATTTCATCATAAACCTAGTGCACCTTTTTAGTCTAGAAAACTTAATATTACTATTGTTATTGTTGTTGTGGCCGTCATCGTTGTTGTTGATGTTGTCATAAGAATTCTTTTCTACAAACGCGGCACTTTTAATTTTAAAATTTAATGAAAATATTAAATGCTCGACGCATAAGAAATAAAATGCAATACAAGTGTATGTACCTACATAATTATATTATGCATATGCAAATGGTTACTATGTATAGGTAGGTACGTGAGAGTAAAGTTTATTGGGTGTTTTAACAAATACAAGCACGATAGAAGGCTACGATAAGTAAAAGTTCAGAGCTTTATGGGATATAAGATTCCTTAGACGTAAACAAATTAAATTACCAAGCTAAAAGTTGGACATAGCAGCTACCTGTACAGTTCCATATAATATTTACATATGTAAAATAAAGTAACTTAAAGTATCCATCCGTTTTGCTTTTATTTACAAAAAGCGTTTACTCTTTAGGATGATAATTGAACCTTAAATGTAATTAACTTTAAAGTGTTATAAAATAACCAAACAAGTGCGGAAGAAATCTATGAAGAAGAGAAAAAACTAATTATCTTTTTGTCTATTTTAACTCACCGCTAAGATCTTTCTAGTGTCTTACCAATGATAATTAAAATGTAAATAAGGAATCGAGCTTCAGAACAATTACATTTCGTTGAAAAAAAAAATATATAAATAAACACTAGGACCCCCCTATATAGAGTTATCTCTCCATTCCCCTGCTTTCAAACTTTAAATTGTATTTATTTTTAATTTAGTTTAAAACAGCAGCACAACGGCACAACGCTCGCTAAATAAAATAAAACAAAATACCTACCTGTACAATACGCCGAAATAAAACTACATATTCTTTAACTGGAAGATTCTACTTACCACCCTGACACTCATCTTTTTAAAGTAGCTCATTATTAGTAGGTATTGTGAGATGGATATCCAGAAGCTAATGTGGTGCCCATCTACTAACACTAACGACGCAGATCTTCTCTCTCGCTCTAAGAAATGAAAAACAATTATTGTTATTTTAATTTACCTACATATTTATGGAAGTTGCTGAATTAATAATTATTTTATTTAAGGATTGTTACTGTACTACTGACCGTATTCGCAAAAACAGATCAATTCACCGTAGAAATAACTTTTCATCACGCCAAATAACAAGAAAATTAAACAAATATCACTTCTACATATGCATATTAATTTATCACAAATGATTGGGAATCTAGAGATCAAAACAGGCCGATAGAACTAAGCGTGCCTTTATCTAAAGTTAACGTGAAAATCTTTTCCTGTATCGATATACATATTTATGTCAATGTGAACAATGCCCACAATAAATCAGGCACAGCAGACTACTAAAATGCCAACTTTATGTAACCTCATTTTTGTGGTGTGTTGTTTGGTAACTTATACATGAAAATCGAAAAAAATTCTCTCGGCCAAAGCCACGCCGATCGGGACGAAATTCACCTCCCCTGAAACACCACCTTTCTAGGCGATAACACGGTCTGCGTACCGGAAGGGGTCGAAAATGTACCATCGCACCCAGGAGAACTGTTTTACATTTTTCACACACAAATCTGTCAGGTTAATGTTAAGCGGAGCGTTGTCAGTCTCGGTCGTACGGTTCTAGAAAATGTTTTTTTACTTCTTTGCGATACTTGCTAGCTAAAAATAATAAGAACACGATTTTGTTGTAAATTAAATTTGGCAAAAATAAAATTACACAGTGGCATATAATAATGTTTTTCAAAAACTAGAACGAATGCCCCATAAATCCGCCACTGTTTGACACAGCAAGTTCAAGGACCGAAACCGTACGGTCCAGTCAAACTGAGATTTGTCTGTGCTAGAGTTAGAGAAATTGCAAATGCTTGTTTTATTTTATGCAGAAGATCCTCTTCGTAGTAGCGCGACGCCCTAAACACGCGTTTCAACAATAACCGTGTGTTTTTCAAACGAATAATCTTTGCAGAGAATAAGCGCTAACGACTGAGACTGACAACGCTCCGCTTGACATTAACCTGACAGATTTTTGTGTAAAAAATGTAAAATGGTTCTTCTGGGTGCGATGGTACATTTTCGACCCCTTCCGGCACGCAGACTGTGTTACTTAGAAACGTTTTGGCCGGGAGATTTTTTTTATTTCCATGTATCAGTTACCAAACAACACACCACAAAAGTGAGGTTACATTTTAGTAAACATAAAATCTGCTCCGCCCGATTTATTGTGGGTATTGTTCACATTGGCCGGTCAATGTAGGAAAACTAGCGAAATGTTTAAATATTTCCCACATTGACCAATATGGGTGGACATTGTTCATATTGTCCGGGCATTGCCAACATTGCCCAGATTTCCCACTATGCCCGTAACATTTATACTGCATAATTATTATAATTAAATGAATAATATTAGATATAAACCAACCGTGCGCACAAGTAATGCAAGCAGCCACAGGAGGTCACTACAGCAAAAAACTTGGACTAACGCAACATGGAATTCGAACCCAAGTTACCTAGTCTTCCACTTTAGCGACTTTTTACAATAATTATTTAAAATGATTTGGAACAATAATCAAACGGAAACAATAATAGCCAAATTCACTATTCTTTTTGAATCGTCCGGGTATATCGCTTTTTATCATTTAGAACACAATCAACTAAATACTACGGAAGCGCTCTGGTGTCACGTATTATTTATTTTCATTTTCCGTTATAACGGATCTCTTTTCCGTTATATCGGATCTCTTTTTCCGTTATAACGGATCTTTTTTTCCGTTATAACGGATCTCTTATTTCCGATATAACGGCGGATCTTTTTAGGTTAGTGTCTTCATTTAAATCAGTGCAACAGTTGGTAAAGTAGGTACTTATTTGTTAGTTATGATTATGACCGCTGTCCGCTACCAACATGGACGATAAGTGGATATCGATATTGTATCGTAAGTCACTTGACGAGGAACACCACACTGCACACCGGTTATGTAAAATGACACCCATTAATACTTAATAGTATAGAGTTCTTGGAAAGTGTTATAACGGAAGAAAAGATGGGATATACGGAAAAAGATCCATTATATCGGAAATACGATTTTTTTCCCGTTATAACGGATTTGTTTCCGTTATAACGGGAAAAAAATCGTTATAACGGAAAATGAAAATAAATAATACGTGACACCAGAGCGCTTCCGTAAAATACCTAATGAACCGAAAATCGACTTTTCTTTCTAAACTGATTTTCTCGATTAATCGATTCAATAGATACCGACTCAATTCATATTGATTCAAATAGAAAATCGGGGGAACATAAAGGCGGATTAAACATGATCATCTGCGGGCGATTTTTTGAGTTTACATTTTTGATTGACCTCGTAAGGTAAGTAAATTGCATGCGGGATATTTTTTTTATTATGTAGCCTGTTAAATATCCTCCTTCAAATTATCGATAAATCGGTTCGAGTTGGATAAGTCGATTCGAATCGGAAATCGATACGATTTTTTAACGGATCGATTTTCCGATTCACTGACAAAATTTATTTTAATCGATTTTTAGGTGCCGACCTACCCGCCCCTCCCCCTCCGTAAAGGACTGATCACTAGGGTATAATCAAATACAAGTGGATATGCAAACAATCATATTTCTATTTTGGCAAATCGCTTAAAAGTGGATATGGATGTTGTCATGAACAAAATTTTGAAGCAAGAAGAAATCGCGGATTATACAGCCGCAAAGTCCATTTTTACTCCGTCATGTTTTAAAAATATTTTCTTTTGTACACGGTGGTCCACCGAAATGTATCAAGATAAAGTTGGATTTTTTAATTGGAACGCTGCCTATTTGACTGCATTTTAGAATTCTTCATAAAATTTTGAACATTTTTCGTAGAGGTATGTTAGTACCTAAGATCAGTAATAATTATTCTTCAGACATTTTAATTTTTTTGAAAAAGCTCCATTTTCACGGAAGTATGTCAAAAATAAATTACACTTACTGCATTACTCACTTCAAATAAAGAAGAATACGTCTGTGGAACTGTTGAATAATGTCTACTCTAAAGACCCAACCTAATCAATCTTTCAAAGATCTAAAACTTTCCTTAAGTACCTATGTCCTATCTCCTATACTTGTTTTCAGTAATTTGGGAGATATTTGGTATTCTTAATTCTTGTATCTTGTTAGATACTTACTCATATACCATGTGTAACAGGAGTATGGTACACCCCCCTTTTTTTCTTTATTTTTGAAGATACATTTTTGAAACTTGGCACATCGTATGTACTGAGTAAACGTCAAGTTTTGACACAAACAAGGAAATCTTCACACTTCCGGTTTCAGCGGAAGTGGTGCCAACTTTTGATTTTCAAATGGGACAACCTATAAGCTATTGACTTTTTGGACTCTACATAATTTTCTGAATGCAATGGTACCACATTTGCGACATTTCAAGTCTTAAACTTTTTTAAAATCTAATTTAAATTTTGTCATTTAAGTGTGCCATGACTGTTCCAATTTATTCTAATAGACCCAGGCAATGCCATAAAAAACGGAATTGCGCTGGAAATGCTAAATAATGTGATTCGTGCTTAAACAAAGTTCTCCAAATAATTTTTTGGGCAAAACTCATTTTTTTCAAATGGAACCATATTGGTACCAAGGTACTATTCAAGGCTACTATTAATAAGGAATCTTCTGATATGACCAGTTTGCATCTGGGACAAGAACACCTGAAATTACAGTCCATCGAAAATTAAAAATAGGCCTTTAATTTTGTTTTCATCAAATGCTGCAAGGGGGGCTTCGAAAATTTAAAAACAAATAAAACATGGTACCAATGCATTCAGAAAATTATGTAGAGTCCAAAAATTCAATAACATACAGGTTGTCCCATTTGAAAATCAAAAGTTAGCACCACTTCCGCTAAAACCGGACGTGTGAAAATTTCCTTATTTGTGTCAAAACTTGACGTTTACTCAGTACATACGATGTGCCGAGTTGCAAAAATTTATCTTCAAAAATAAAGAAAAAAGGGGGGTGTACCATGCTCCTGTTACACACGGTATACCAAATATGGCATTTTTGATGATATTTATTTTGTTTGGACTGTTTTTATTATTTGAATTAATACACTTACCTATAGTTATTACTAGTTGACTAAAATTATCAGAATAAAATTTACAATTTTGTCATGTCATACACACGTATGTAGGTATATTTTTTATTTTAACACAAATTTTATCATCTCACCGTAGTTTGTAAGTAAATCTTCAATATTTATTAAGTTATGTTTAATGTAACAATGCTTTTGTAGTTCCTGACGAAGGCAATAAAAAAATTCCCGAAAGCTTGAAAAAATACAAAGAGTTTTTATTTATCTACAAGACTGCATCCCCAAAGAAAATATAAATTCAAATATGGCATTTTTATCAAAACAAGGTATTCATGAAAAAATATAAGCAAGGTCGATGCTTTTAAAACATCCGAAAACTACCAATGGTTTATCAAATATGTTACATTCAAAATTATTACAGAAAACTGCAGACCACTGGTTTCGTCCTTGTGGAACTCGTCAGTGCATTAGTGCTTTCTGTATCAATTTTATACGCAACTAACTTACTTATGAGCAAGCGCCAATTACTTTATTAATTGCTCAAACATAATATGTGGTACTTGATCGTTCGAACAACTACTCCTCGAGCATTGAATTATAAAATAAAAGCTGGGTCTACTTCCACGCTAACGTGAACGCAATTTAATATTGTTCCTTTCACGTGATTGCAAAACAGACCACTTTGCTGACGGAAACTTGTTGAAAGGAGCTCCAGAGTTGACAGGCGCATTTTAAAGAGACCCCTTAGCTGACCTCGCGCCAGGCACACGCATTTTTGCAAAAAGGATAATGTAAAAACGTGAGAAAGAAAAGTCCGAAAACGACCAAAGCCCAATATCTGGGGGTAGTTTTTGTCGGGTCTGGTAATGGCTGGACCAGAGATTGTAGAATAGCAAACTTGTGAGATCTGACCTAATTGTAGGCCTGACCGAAACTGACCAGACAGTTGAAAAACTACAATGCAACATTTCGGGCTTTGGATATAATTTTTGACCACATTTGAATTTTGTGCCCAACATCTCCCCTTCTGTTTCAACATTAGACAAGTAATGCATGCTTTGATGCGGGCATGAAATCGGTCTTTTGGCGTGTTCAGGCAATAATCGAAATCCCAGAACGCTTTATGATCTACTTAAAGCGACCAGAACGCGACATATTGGACTTTGGCAATTCGGTGATACCCAGAACGCGTTCTGGTCGTTCTTTTCGACCATTGGCCGAAATGGGTCTTTGATCCTAACATATATAATTTTTAAGTTTTGCGTCTACACTGGCGTAGAAGTAGACACTATCTACAATAAACCATTTTTTGTACTAATACCAGATGTCACAGAATGCTACTCCAGTTAGCTGATATTGAAGCATGCATAACGTGTTTCTACGTATATCACTTCAAGAAGCAAGATTCGTTTTATAGGTTATATCCGATATTGCATTCAAAATGATTACAGAAAACTGCCGACCACCGGTTTCGTCCTTGTGAGGTACTCAGCAGTGCAGTGCTTTCTGCATTCATTTAAGGCTGGGATATTCGAGTACCCGAGAAGCGTTCTCCTAGCTTCTGAGACGGTGTTACTACAGACAGTCCAGCTCAAAAACTGTATTACTTATAGACATGAATTATGGTTTAAAAGAAATATGAGGGTTGGTAGAATACGCTTATAACTATTTTATTTGCCATATTTACGCTGTTGTTAAAATAAACGAAGTTGAAAACTGGCAAATTTTAACGGAAATCTTAGCATTATTCACACACAAATTGTACATTCGGATTTTAGTTAACAGCCAAATAAAATATGTGAGCATACTCACCGATCTTTTAGCTTTATTTTAAGACTATATTTGCCTAATTTCGTTATTTCAATTTTCTGCTGGACTGTCTGTACCAAGCGGTTGCTAAAGCTATGTCTATTTCTGTCTTACACATGTACTACCGATCTCCTGTCCTGTCGTAGCGTATCCCACCCTTAATACGCAACTAACTTACTTATATATGCATACTTATATGTATATGCATACTGACCTGCGGTGGTCAGATATGGGCAAGTGCCAGTTACTTTATTAATATTGTTTAGATATAATGAGTGGCACTGGATTGTTCGAATGCAGGTCTTGCGATACACTTAGGTCTTTTTGCTTGAATATTGAGGTCAGATAACACCCCTCGAGCAAATACCCCTCTAGGCATTGAATGGTAATCGTTTTGAACACAACATACCGGGTGTAACAGGAGCATGGTACACTCCCCTTTTTTCCTTTATTTCTGAAGATACATTTTTGAAACTTGGCACATCGCATGTACTGAGTAAACGTCAAGTTTTGACACAAACAAGGAAATTTTCACACTTCCGGTTTCAGCGGAAGTGGTGCCAACTTTTGATTTTTAAATGGGACAACCTGTATACTATTGAATTTTTGGACTTTACATAATTTTCTGAATGCAGTGGTACCACATAAGCGACTTTTCAAGTCTGAGACTTTTTAAAATCTAATTTTAATTTTGCCATTTAAGTGTGCCATGACTGTTTCAATTTATTCTAATAGACCCAGGTAATGCCATAAAAAACAGAATTGCGTCGGAAATGCTAAATAATGTGATTCGTGCTTAAACAAATTTCTCCAAATGATTTTTTGGGCAAAAGTCATTTTTTTCAAATGGAACCATGTTGGTACCAAGGTACTATTCAAGGCTACTATTAATAAGGAATCTTCTGATATGACCAGTTTGCATCTAGGATAAGAACAACTGAAATTACAATCCATGGAAAATTAAAAATAGGTATTTAATTTTGTTTCCATCAAATGCCAAGAAGAACCTGCAATGGGGCTTTGAAAATTTGAAAACAAATGAAACATGGTACCATTGCATTCAGAAAGTCATGTAGAGTCCAAAAAGTCAATAATATACAGGCTGTCCCATTGGAAAATCAAAAGTTGGCACCACTTCCGCCGAAACCGGAAATGTGAAAATTTCCTTGTTTGTGCCAAAACTTGACGTTTACTCAGTTCATACGATGTGCCAAGTTTTAAAAATTTATCTTCAAAAATAAAGGAAAAAAGGGGATGTACCATGCTCCTGTTACACCCGGTATATTATATAACGTATTAAACGAATCTTGTTCTTTTAAGTAATGCACACGTTATAAATGTTTCAATACCAGCTAGCTGGAGTAACATTTTTGATATCTCGAAATACAAAAAAATCTAAATTTGTTCCATAATTCAATGCCTGGCGGGGTATTTGCTCGAGAAGTAGTTGTTCGAACGATCCAGTACCACTTATTACAGACAAATTAATAAAGTAACTGTTGAAAATTTCAATATTGTATGTTTGGAATGTGCTTGGATAACCGTAAGCCACTGGCTTCGTCGTTTTGGGACTAATCAGGACGGGTCTTCGGGTCTCCATGCACATTCGAAACATGCAATATTGAAACTTTCAACATACGGCCTAGGCTGCTTGGTAGGCACTCTGTACGTAGAGATATATGGTCCTTCCAAGGCCAACGATTTGTTTGGGAATTGGAGTAGCATTCTCTGAAGTTTCGTAGTACGCACAAAAATTTGAATTTAGTTCTATAATTCAATGCCCGGTGGAGTACTTGTTCGAAAAATCCAGTATTACTCATTAGTAATAGATTAGTTAATATTTGCAAATAAAACCGGAAAATCTTACAAAAGTTTGATACTTTTTCTTCAGTATTGTACTTAGGTTTGTAGCTTTTCCATGGCTACCTTGCTTTATTTGAAAGGGAATACAGTGAATACGAATCTCAGCAAAATTTGGAAATTTATTGTTACGCACTTTCAAAATATTTTAACATAAGGTCTATCTGATCACGTTAGTTTTCGAATTAAAATTACTTAAATTACTGATCAAAAATACCTTTTTTACCTTTAGCATGTATTTTTCATAAGTCATAAAAAATAATTTTTGTCCACGCACATTTTACTGATCAAATATAATCTTCTACCTACTTAAAAATAGGGCAAGTAGGTACGAATTTTTTAATTTCTCATTTACTTATGAATTTTAAAATATCCCAAGGTCTTTGTAGATGTTTATTACATACGGTTATCAGATCTGATATTCAATAATGTATCTTGTCGTACTTCTTCAAAGAAATCGTTGAAAAGATTGAGAACAACGACCAATATTATTCCGTATAATTTCTGGGCGAAATCTCCCTCAGATGCAATTAATGCTTTAGTATACCTTTCGGGGTGCGCACCAATTGGCATCTCACACTAATGGTCAATCATTTGCTAAATCGATAAATCAGCGATCACTTACGGACTTGGTGGTATATACAGCGGGCGGCAAGCGGTCGTCATGACGTCATAGCCTTTCATTAGGCAAGTGGCTAGATTTATGTGTCGGCGACTTCAAAGATTTCTAGGTGTGAGACCAATTGTTCCCGTGACAAAACACTGCTAGGTAATTTACGGTGCGCTCTTTGAATGGCTTGTGTCGGATGCGCTCGAAATCTTCCATCGGTTAAAACGAATAAGACACATGCAGACTGGCTCTAAATCTTTTGTATTATGATTATGGTTCTAACACGCTGACTTCTTATGTAGTGTTTAAGTATTACTAAAAATCCTGTAGTTATTATTCAACTTTTTATATATTCTCGATTTAGAACTATCGAAGAATAAATTAAAAAATAATTCTGATTAGATATTTCCACTAAATGCAAATTCATGAAACGACACGTAAGTGTAGTTTTCATTCACTTAACACAAATTAAAAGTTTCCCAAAATTAGAGTAACACAAGAAGTTGGTATGTGTTCAAAATAACGACCGCTTCGTCCGGGCAATATTTTGTCTAAAGTTAGTGCACATTTAGGTGCTTCGCGACCTCTATTTTAAAGCTACATTTATATCCTATCCGATATCTGCACACTGCGAGATTCGATTGCCAAAATTGTGCTAAAAAATTAGAGGCCACATTGAGTGTCATTTACATTGGAAATTCTAAATGTGATTTCACTGGTAGTATTATCTGACAGAATCATCGATTTTAGCTAAAATTGAAAGTTAAACGATATAAATAGCACACAAACCTCGTCTATTAATTACTTTTCACTGCTTTTTGACATTTTTTTGTCTCAGTTCGAATTGGAACTTTGCGATTTGCAAACATACAATTCGAATTCGAATTCCAACACGAACCGTGCTGAATTCAAAGTGCTATCTATAGTAAATGCAAGTAAATACGTATGTCCAATATCCACTTCACAATCGGATTTCGAATTTTACCGATTTCGACTTGGATGTAAATATGTAACTTTAGGCCAGCTGTAGTGCAAACTTCGTTTCGCTGATGTCGCCTTTTCTTAGGCTCTGCCTTCTTCGTTAATTTCAGCGATTCTTATTTCTTCAGGGACCTGATTGTTTTTGAGTTGGGTTTTCGCTTCACCGCTGCCTCATTTCTCACCTGAATAAACAAGTAGATACACATACACATACGTCCCAAATTACTACTAAAGTTTAAAGTCTCTATTGAGCCCAGAATATCGAAATCTTAAATAGGTACTTAAGGTACTTAAGATTTGAAACATGTGAAGAGAAGGTCACGGAGACCTCTGAAAGCGAAAAAGCCAACTATCCCAAATACAATCTGGAAAGCCTTAGCCAAGAGAGTACAAAATATTTATATCAACGAACCAAAAGGATCTTTCTCTGAAACATATAAAAATATAATTATCAGCATACATAAAGCGACAAGCGAAGCATTGGGAAGAAAAGAAAATAGTAAAAGCAACAAACTGTGGTGGACCAAAGAAATTGAAGAGCTCGTGAGATTAAAAAAACAAAATATCTAAAATGGATATGTACAAAAGATCCCGGTGATAAGGAACAGTATGATGATATTAGAAGAGAGGTGAGAAGAACGGTCAACTTTAGAAAAAACGAATCTTGGGATAACAGGTGTAAGGAAATAGATACCTACATCGGCGGCAAACAATGCTCAGAAGCTTGGAAATTCATAAAATCACTAAAAAATAACGGAAAGGAGAGGGTACCAATTCAAATAATAACGGACGATCAGTGGGTTCAACACCCTTACTCAACACTTGCTTACCGAGAAAAGACCGGAATATATGGAGGAAACCAGCCCAATAAGTGTACAAGGAGAGCAAGTCATGGTGGATGTCAAGGATGTTATGAAAGCGATTAAAACGTTGAAAAATGGTAAATCATGTGGCCCAGAAGGTATCTATGCAGAACTACTGAAAAGCGGAACAGTAAAATTATTTGGCTTACTAACACATATATTTAACAAATGTCTAAATGGACAAGAAGTTCCTAAAGAGTGGAAAGAAGCACACATCATTTCAATTCATAAGAAAGGAAGTAAGGACAACTGTCAAAATTACCGAGTTGTATCCATAACAAGCACAATAAGCAGACTGTATAGAAGAATACTTAGAGACCTTGTCGAAAGAGAATATACGGAGGAAGAAGAGCAGTGTGGGTTTCGAGGAGGAAGATCTTGCAACGACAATATCTTCTGTTTGAAACAGATAATTAAAAACGAGCAGCCACCAACCAAGAGACTCATATTCTGGTAGTAGATCTAACTAAAGCATATGACAATATCCCCTTATGCAAATTATGGGAAACTTTGGCTGATACAAATATAAACCACACGATTATCAAAGCCATACAAGATCTATATGCGGACTCGAAATCCAAGATTAAAACCGGTAACAGACTATCAGAAACTTTTAGGGTGACTAAAGGTTTACGACAGGAATGTTGTATCTCACCTACACTATTTAAAATTTATATCAAGAAAGCTCTATCAAAGTGGAAACAAAAATGTCATGGAATGGGAATACCTCTGACAAATACGACAGTATATACATTACAGTTTGCGGACGATCAGGCGGTGCTGGCGGGCGACAAAGAGGATCTGGAATATATGACCAGAAAACTTAAAGAAACATATGGGGAATGGGGTCTATCGATGAACATACAAAAGACAAAGTACTTATGCATAGGTGATCGAAAGAGCAATCTGCGGATTAACGACAAAGAAGAGATAGAAGGTTGTGAGGAGTATAAATACTTGGGGACTATTTTTGACAAATCTGGAACTGACGACAAGGAAATAAGAGCAAGAATCATCCAAGCAAGGAAGGCGATTGGTTGCTTGAACAGCATCATGTGGAGCAAAAACATCACAAAGAAACGGAAACACAACATAAACAATTCTTTAATTAAAACAACCCTTGTGCATGGAGCGGAAATGTGGAGACTGACGGAGAGGAACAGGAAAAGAGTGGAGGCTGTAGAGATGGATGCTTTACGGCGAGCAGCGGGAATATCAAGATTACAACATAATAAGAAATGACGAAGTGCTCGGACGAATGGGATTGGAAGAAACAGCCATTGGAGACATCGAGAGGAAACAACTTATTTGGTACGGTCATGTACAGAGAATGGACGAATCTCGACTGGCCAAGCAAGCCATGAACTGGACCCCGGTGCAGCGCAAGAAAAGGGGAAGGCCGAGAAAGAACTGGAACGAAGGAATAAGAAAAGCAATGAGCGCCCGTAACCTTCAGGACGGCCAGTGGGAGGACAGGAAGCGGTGGAGTATAGAAATCGGACAACGTCGTCGAACGTTCTAAACCGACTACATACATACAATTATTTATTGCCATTTCCTCACTTGTGTTATAATTTACTTTTGTTATGGTATGCATACATGCCTGCATACAAGACCTGCTTAAAAGCACGTACGCACATGGAGACAAATTAGGATTGTTTCAAAGCCACCTTCGGTGGGGTAGCAGTCTGAAACGTCTCGTAGTACAAAAAATCTTGATTTAGTTCTGTAATTCCATGCCTGGCGGGGTATTTGCCCGAGGAGTAGTTATTCGAACAGTCCAGTACCACTAATTAATACATGCCTATTTTCACAAAAATCTTATATTTCTGTTTTCCCACTGATTTTAAAACATGTAAAGAAATTCAAAATTTCCCGATAGCGGTATCAAAAATCGATTTAATAGAGGCACATCTTGCAGAAAACTATATTGTAACGTATTTCATATTCACACAATTTATTCACATCAGTGACTTGAGAACATGCAATTTTAGAATTAACAATAAGCAGCGAAATATACGAGCAACAAACAAACAATAACAAGCATTAACAATTAAATAACTACCAGCAAACAATTAAACAGTTAATTGCCTAACCTAAATAATCCACATTACACAAATCAACAGTTCTAACTTCACAAAAACACTCTTCTACAGCCAACGGTTAATCACGTCCGAAAACAACACATCCATTGGCAGCCTCAAATCCCTTTCGAATAGCATACTGACAGGTGTTTATCCGGTTGACTCGTGCACAGCTGATCGATATGCCATGAGGAATATGTCGGTCCCAGTCTGTCTGGTGTTCGTCTACCATTATCCTCAGATGGTTTTCTATGGTCCTGTTGAATCTCTCAACCATACCATCTGACTGGGTATGTAATGGTCTTCCGTATTCCCAGCAATTTGCAAACATTTTGGAACACCGCATACTCGAAGTTCCGTCCCTGTTCAGAATGAAGCTCCATGGGTATACCGAATCGGCTGAAGCAATTATTCACCAGTAAGTACTTCAGCCACAGTATGGCTTCTTGGTACGGTATCACATATGCCTCAGGCCATTTACTGAAGTAGTCCGTCAAAACCAGGATGTACCTATTTCCGTCAGTTGATATAGGAAACGGACCTGCCACGTCAATTGCAATCCTCTCAAACGGAGCTCCCACACTATACTGGTGCATTCTGCAACGGCTCCTTGTATTGGGTCCCTTGGTCGACGCGCAGTCATCACATGTCCGGCACTAGTTCATCATGTCTGTTCTGTAGCCCAGCCAATAGTATCTCTCTCTGACCTTCATCGTTGTTTTATTTACACCTAAGTGCCCCCCACTCACTCCACTGTGAGCCTCTGCTAGGACTTCCGAAACCTTGCCCTTCGGCACAACGACCTGGAGCTTTCTCCCTCTTCCGTCGGTGCTTCTCCCACATTCTCTTCAGAAGACCGTCTTCGATTACAGGAGAATCGCATTGCGCAAAGTATGACTTCAGGGCCACACTCTCCACTGCGGTCTTCTACCAGCTTCCTTCCATCTAGGTAGGGGTTCCAGGGTCTTATCTTTCTGCAGGGCGCCTCTCCAGGATTGAAAGTGTTCTTCTTCAACTTGAATCCGGGTTTGATGGCATCTGATTGGGTGTACATGCTCTTTCAACTCTTGCCTCTATGAGCTTGCTCAATAGGAGTATGATCACCGGTGTTGATGGTGTGTTGAATTTCTCCCGTCCGTTCTAGGTCACCATCTTGCGCAATGAGAATACATCTTGGTATTTCATTAGAAGTTGAGTCAGCTTCTCACTCTGTATCTGATCCAGTTGTTGGGAACACTCTTCTACCATCTTTTTCAGGGGAGTTGGTAAACTGGTCGTGGACATCTTCTGATCTTCTCCATTCTTCTCAATCTTCTTCACCAAGGCAATCGTGGATACCGGCTCACATATACCAACTATCGTACCTTTTCAAAACTTCTGGTCAAATTCTGCCATGTTTGCTATCCTTACGAATATTGGACGTTGACCAGATCTTATCAACGTCTTCCCAATCAATAATCCCTTCTTCACCTTTTCGTACATCAGCTCGACCAATCCCACCAAGCAGCTTGGAGCACGTTCCACTAGGGTTGGCAGAAGTTTTATACAAAGTATTGTACCTTGTATTATACCTAGTATATTACTTTGTATAAAAGTACAACTTTTAAACAAAGGTATTATACTAATAAGTTTTATACAAAGTATCATACCAAAAGGTATTATTCATATTCTGACAAGTTGAGACTTGGTGACTTCGGATTTGAATAATATAATTTCCACCTTTGCACACTGCTTAATACCGAAACAGTTTCTTTCGTCTTGAACACTCCTCGTAAAAGATAGAATGTATTAAATTTAGTTTTCAAGGAGAGCTTTTTACCAGAATTTCTTTTGTCTGGACGAAAATTTGATGTGATAAGCACTTTTTGGAACAATTTGTGCAGGAAAATAAATAATTGAGTATCGTGACAAAATTCTGCGTGAGCCCATATTTTGGGATTCTTAACTAGTTTTCTTAATGAATTTCTTCGATTCGACGATTCTATTTAACCGAAACCTCGACCGAAACAGTTATTTTCATCTTGAACACTCCTCGTATAAGATGGAATGAATTAGACTGGATTTTCAATAAGAGCTTTTCACAAGAAAACCTTTTTGATGGGATAAGTACTAAAAGAGATATTTGGCAGTTACGTGCTTCTTGGGACAAACTGTATAGTTTTTATCCTGTCCAAATAATATTTTGTTATAATTTTATATTAATTTGTTTTGTTACCAAAAGAATACTTACCTACTGGTACAAGTGTATTTATTTTTTTCTTAAAATAATAAATTGCATTACGGTATAATACCAAAAGAAGCAGGTATAATACTTTGTACAAATGTCTAAAAGTATAATGCCAAAATGGTATAATACTTTGCATATTATAATACTTTGTTTAATACTAGGTATTAAACTTTAAAAAGAAAAATACCAAAATTTGCCAACCCTACGTTCCACACGGGCCCGTAATATGTTCTCTGATCTTTCAGGCAACATGATATCTTCTTCGACATTCACTCGCTATACACAGTGCTGTTGCCCAGAAGAACTCATCACTAGTTCTTCCCCAATTCGAAGTACACCGGCGCCAATATAAAGCACAATGCACAATCACGTGCTTCTTCATACAATCCAGACCCATTATCACTTCATCCACAATATCAGGTACAAGAACTCTCTGCGAATTGACAACATCTTCCATACCTATGTCGATTTCTGCCTCTCCTTATATAGGGTGCTGTCTTGCCGGTAGCAGTAACCAATCGGATATTCTTATTGATCGGCCTAATCCTCCACTCAGACACCACATCTCTTCTGACTATGGTGTCACTGGCTCCTGTATCGATGGGAATTTCGGTTTTACTGCCGTCAATAATCCAATCAATCATCAAACTATCCCCAACTCGAGCCACTCTTGACACCTTCACATCTTGTACTCGGGCTTGGTAGGATTGGACCAGCTTTCGCCTCTCAAAACGGGTCGACTTTAGTTTCCCTGACACCCGGAGGTATCAGCCTCGTTCTCGTGTCGTATGGATGTATTCCGGCACCTGTTGCGGAGATGGCCTTTCTCACAGCAATTCCAGCATCGTAATAAATTCTTCCTTTCTGACCTAACCTGACCTGACCCGACCAATCGGGCGATGTCGGCCTCAAACTCTTTAAGGGTTTCGTTGGAGCGTTGGTTGTTCAAGGCGTGTCCTCGAAGTGTAACCACCAAATTCACTGCCTTCTCGGTACTGGCCCACTGGTTCGCCGCTTACGCTGTCTCGAACTGCTTGATGTAGGTATGCCACGAAAACTTCTCATCACCTTAACAGCTCTTTTTTCGTCGTCCAATCCAGTATCTTCTGTGTTCTGTCTTTAATGTTTTCTTCTTCTCTAGTGCTGTCATTCTGTCATTTATCTTCGATATTTCTTCATTTCTTATTTCTTGCAATAACATTTGCCAAATTATGTAATTCTTAATTTCAAGAAGCAGGTAGGTTATCGATTTTAGCTTAACTTAAAATGTGGATTTCTGGGCATGTAGATACAATCTAATAATTTTAATACTTGCTACATACACTCTTTACTGGGGTCTTATCGTATATGTAATAATTTTCAATGTTCATACATGAAAACGATGAAGAAATGAGGTTTTCTTAGTTGCGACAGATATAATTAAAACTGTCCGTTTCAATGGTAGTGTTCGCTAAAAAATCTTATGAAATTAATAACTGGGCAACTTCATTCCGTAGTTGCATTCTCTGCTGGAATCGAAATGTTGTTTTCTACAGATTGGGAGTGTCACAGGCTACAAAATTTATCATCAGGTTTTGAAGAAATTTCCATCTATAGAGGGCATTGAGAGATTGGTGCAGAAAACAGTGACTCAAAGGCCTGAGGAAGAATTAGATTTTATTTAATTTGAGAATTTTCAAATGTACCTAGTACTTTTATTTCTTAATAAAACAGTTGATTCTACTAGAGGGTATAGAGTTTTATTAGGAGTAAAACAAACTTTGTGGCAAGTTTGTGCGTTAACTTTTCTTATCTACTTTTGACATGTAAATTCAAATAATAATGGTAATGCTATTTGGTTAGCAGAACTGTTGTAATAAAAGTTTAAGCCAGAAACAGGAAATCTTTGTTGCAATTTGAATTACCTATACAATAAAAATGTTTGCAATTTATTATAATTGCAGGCAACAAAAATTGTCGACTGTAAACAGGCCATTACACTTTGTTTTTATACAGAAAATTTTGTAAACAGAGTTTACATAGGCACGAGAAATTCCATTGCAAGATTACTTCTTGAAAGGACTGTTTTCTTCCATGTCACTTCTCGTTTCAAATAAATATATATACGTAGGTTTAATAAGTTATCATCACGTACCACGTAGGGTAAACTACCCAATGATTGGCACTCTAAGGGAATCGTATTAATAAAACTAACTCTAAAATAATAAGGTGCATTCCATAAGGTTTATATGTATTTTTCCCGAATATCTATCAATTTAAGACCATCTATTTGAATTTTTTGTATCCATATCTTGACTGCTAAAGCCAAATTTAATTTAATTTTTTAAAAATTACATTTTTCCAATTATTGGCACTCATACGCTATTTATTGGCATCATATATTTTCCAATTATTGGCACCAAATATTTTGTGGAAGATCCTATCTAGGTAGGTAACTGAATGTTAATACCTACTTTAAATGATTACCTACACTTCCATAATCAATGTTTTGATTTAAGTTCCTACCTAGGTATTTATATTTAAGATATAAAAACAGAATTAAAAAAAGCATTAATTTGAATCAAAATACTTACAAAATCATAAAAATGCAATTTAAATTAGGTACCTAGGTACCTACCTAGGTACCTAAGTAGGTACCTAACTTTAAGTTTTACTGTTGGGGGTGCCAATGTTAGGAACAATAAAGTTAACAGCAATTCTATATTTCGGCACCGATGCCAATAATTAGATTTCTTAAGTTGTGCTTTCCAAATGTTGACACCCTATAAATTGGTGCTAAATCGAAATTCTTATTACTGAAATTATGCTAAAACAAAACTAATAAGGTCACTAAAAGTGTGTAACAATTTGTGCTATATATAACAAGAATTACCATAGGTTACAAAGCGCTTAAACATTGCACTATCCTTACGAAGAGCTTAAAATCTTACCTTGTCTGGTAACGTCACCACAACAAACACGCAAAACATCAGCCATACTAGTTTTAAGGAGCACGCGCAGTCGTTTACTAAAAAGGGGACATGTTGCCAAATTTAAAAAAAAATACATTTTTTTAGATATTTGACTTATTGTCTTTATTAATACAGTTTAAAAGTAAGTGTGCCAATCAATAGTCAAGTGCCGACATTTAGGTGTTTTACCCTAGGTAGGTACCACGATCTGGCAATTAATTTTTTGTCTCAATGTGAACTCAACTTCCAGAAATGAAATGGAAATCATATTTTGTGTTTTGGGTGCTAAAATATAGGAGAACCGAAAAAGCAACCAGCCAAATTACTACATTTTAAGGTTCAACTTTCAATTCTGCCGAAACTGTCAGTCGCAGACCTAACAATATCTGCATCAATCAAAAGCTTAGTAAATTGGTTATCAAATATGGAAATATTTCCACTCGAAAATTTTAAGAAAAAGTGCATATTTCGTAAGCTGTCCACCCTTTATGATATTAGGTATAGGTGACAAAAGTACTTATGGATTTTACAAATAGAGCAGTCTGTGAACCTAGTCCAGTAAAAAAATCTTAAATAGCTTCGATCTGTTGTAGACGCCATCTCCTCAAAGTTGGGTACGCACCGGCACTAAAATGGTAATATCTTAAAATCACTACTCACCTTTAACCTTATCAACTTTCATAAAATTCTATTGGGAACTCAAATTATGTAAACGAATGTGGGGCTTCCATTAAAAAAAAAACATAACTTTGGTTCGGTGCTCAGAGTGCTTCCTGGGGTTCATATACATACGTGTAATGTTTTATTCTGATACCTTAAATAGAACCAGAACACACTATTGGCCCACCTGTATATCGAAGATGCGATTAATGTTATTAAGGACAGAACAGCCTCAGGGATTAATGTACAGGATCAAACTATTAACATGCTCAGATTCGCGGATGATATAGCAGTGTTAGCATCCAGCAAAGAAGAAATAGGAATGGTTCTGAGAGAAGATAGAAGAAGTTGCGGATTTCTGCTATTTCGGAAATCAGATAACTCGAGATAGTAGGAGCACTAAAGATATAAAACAAAGTTGGGGAAAAGGGAAAGGTGTGGAAGACAATAAGGAATAGTTTCTCGAAATACTACAACCAGAGATAGGAATAAAAAGAGGTAGGGGTAGGCCCAGTTTAGACTACTGCTCTCAAATAGTTGGGGATGTTCTGCTTAGATTAGTTCAGCCAACCAGTCCTCGGACTGAGAACTTTATGATGATGACGGCTCATTTAGATTAAAACTGCCGACACCCACCAAAAATGAATACTTTGCGTGTCATCCTCATTTTATTACGAATTTTGGGCTTACGAAGAAGGTATTATTTTTTTTACTTTGCATAACTTTTATTAGAAAAAGTACCTGGGTATGCAAATTTAATAATTTATGGATTTATGGAACCTGTTAAATCAATTTCCTAGTGTCTAAAAATCGTCATGTTATACGAGTATGAATTAAATTCTTTCAAATAATATTTTGCATGCTCGATTGACTATTTATTATACTCACTCTTTATTACCTAAACGCTGATGGCAAATTGTTATATGCGTAGGTATTAATTTTTTGCTGTTAACAGAAACAGGTGACTCTTTCTGGGACAGCTTACACAAGTAGATACGTCGTCAGTTGAATTAGATATGTACTCATCCGTTTGTGAATACATAAATGTCAAATTCCATAAATGTAACACTTTCAAGAAATGAGTCGAAATTAGCTTGTGTGCTTGTATTTATAAAAATCGTAATTCACTGCGACAAGCGGAAATGTAAAAAGCTCATGTAAAAGTAACGCATAACAGACACGTGTTGATGATTACTGTAAAAATAATCACTCACTCGCCTCCACTTTCAAATACAAATGTTGCGGGTGTTGTGCATGCATATTTTTGTAATAGCATTTTGAAGAAATGCAGCGAGTACATACAACATACTTTAGATTTAGGAATAGAAGCTATTTATTCATCAATAAGTGTTACCAATTTGACTACGGTTACCCTAGTTATTTAACAACTTCGAAAATTATTGCTAACGATAGGTTCAGCAATAAATTACAGGCAATTCCCGATATGGTGGGAAGTTAGGCCGGAACAAATCCACCCACTAGCGTCTGGAGGGTTACCCAGGTGTTTCATCGTCCAATGGAAGTTTGGAGAACGTGTAATCACACCGTGCTCTATCTGTGTAGGTTGTACGTTGACATCGCGCTCTGAATTTCTCGCTGGCTGATCGACCATTTTGTTTAAGAATAAATTTTGGAAAACCGCTGACCTTACAACCCTCTTGAATACTACTATTGGCTCATAGTGTCTAGTGTATACCTACTCGATGAGGACAGAACGCCTCATTAATGTGCAGGGCCAAACTATTAACATTTTAACATGCTCAGATTCGTGGTTGATATACCAGTGTTGGCATCTAGCAAAGAAGAATTAGGAATGGCTCTGAATGAAATGGAAGCAGTTTTGACAGAGGACTACGGCATGAAAGTCAATGAAAAGAAAACCAAAATTTTGGTATGTATAGAGGGTGTGAAAATAGAACTATGTAAAACTAAAATACAAATAGGTAGGAAATGAGAAGATAGAAGATAGAAGAAGTCGCGTATTTCTGCTATTTAGGAAGTCAGATAACTCGAGATGGTAGGAGCACTAAAGACGTATGTATTGAGTACGGCATTGTACTAGTGCGATACTTGGACAATAGGAGAAGCGGATCGAAAATGTGGTGCTACAGACGCATGATGAAGATACCGTTAATAGATAAGGTTAACCATGGGTAGCTATTAGAAAGAGTTTGCGAAAAGCGAACGGTATGGAGGAGAGTTAGAATAGGAGAGATAGGATGGTAGGATGGTAGGACATCTTCTGAGACACGAAGGAATAGTTCGCGAAACATCAGCCAGATTTAGGATGTTCTACTTTAGGGAAATGCATAGGTTAGCTCAGAATAGGAAGGGATGGAGGTGTGCGTCCAACCAGTTTTCGGACTGAGAACTTTATGATGATGAGGGCCAACTACGCAATTCATTGAAAAAACCGAGCGTTTGCTGTAATTCGAAATCGACATAAAACTGGAACGCGGAAATATTTAGGTATGAATTTAGGGGATGGGGACTGAAGGGGCTGCAATCCTGAGCCCCTGCGATTCTTGGGACCTTGACATCTTATCGATGTAGGTGGTGTGAAAGTTCTATATTTGAAAATATTAGTTATTCAATGTTATTTATTTACCTATTATTTTGCTTTGCAGTATAGATTCTAGATGCGGACGCCGACTAGGTACTGATTCTTGGAAGTGTAATTTTTATTACAGTACCTATTGCCGCTTAACAGGTTTTCTGCAAGAGAATTGCGCGCTTTTTTAAATTAAAAGCGTTGAGCCCAAATTTCTAGTCTTTACAATTCTTATCATCATTGGGTATTGTTCTGATTTTCGTCGCTTTATGTAAGCATAACATTTTTACACAAGGTCTTGATACCTAAATAGGTACAAAACATGTTTTTTTTTAAATTTTTGGTGTTTGATTTTATAAGGGCTCCTTTAGACTTATAAGCCAGGGCCCCACAATGTTTTAATCCGAGCCATTTTAAAGAATGTGATGCAACTTTTGTCTCTACAAGATTGGCGTAGCACTCTTCGTTAAGAAAATACAGTTTCAAAATAATTTGTTTTTATTTTATTATCTGGGAAATTATTTGAATATCAACTATATCACAGAACTATCTTCCCAAAAAGACACGTCTTTGTCCATTTAAACATTTTTGTATCTCTTCTGAGACAGCAATATACAGGGTGTCCCGGTGAAGGTGAGAAAACTCTCGGTGCGTATAGATTATACGAAAATAACACCCCAAGTTCATATAAAGTTTTCTCCTACGACCTTCCCCTGCCGAGATATTCCCCTTAAATTGGAGAAATAAAAATTCTTTTTTTACATAAAATTTTTATTTTGAATTGTATTTTGATAATTTTCTTGGTGACGTACGTATCTAGTGATTGAATGTCGATAAAATAATGCGACCCGTTTTTTGATAGTGCATCAGGGGAGCAAGAGGTGAACTACCCCTTACCTTCATAACTTCATATTTTTTAAGGGACTGAATATTTTTAATTTTCAACCGCATTTTTGTTTCCCCGGACATTTTGCTAATAAAAAGTTACTCTTGTAAGGATTCGATAAAATGAAGCGTTTTCCAGAAAATAAAACTCGACGAGCAAGAGGTACCGTGTTTCTATGATTTTCGTTTTCATTTTTTCTGGCATTCGGAAAACCGAAAGCAATTTTTTAATGTAAATTTTCACTATATTTCGCAAACTGTTAAGGTTATTTTTGTATGACGTTTCGTCTGTTGTCTACATCGTCAATTTTTATTTTTTCTTAATACGGACCTGGACAATTTTTAATGAATTTCAAAAGAAATAGCTAATTTAGGGTCAAATCATACTTAAAAGATTCCTAAGAAATAATTTATTGAAAGAGCTTTCGAAGTTTTGATATCTTTGAAAATAATGCCAGAAAAAATAAAAACGAAAATCGTAGAAACACTGTTGTACCTCTTGCTCGTTGAGTTTTATTTTCTCGAAAACACTTCATTTTATCAAAACCTAACAAGAGTATCTTTTTATTAGCAAAATGTCTGAGAAAACAAAAAATGCGGTTAAAAATTTAAAATATCCAGCCCCTTAAAAATATGAAGTTAAGAAGGTAAGGGGTAGTTCACCCTGATGCACTATCAAAAAACGGGTCCCATTATTATACAATAGACATTCAAACACTACGTACGTCACCAAGAAAATTATCGAAATACAATTAAAAATAAAAATTTTAAGTAAAAAAAATGATTTTTATTTCTCCAATTTAAGGAAGAATATCTCGGCAGGGGAAGGTCGTAGGAGAAAACTTTATATGGACTTGGGGTGTTATTTTCATGTAATCTATACGCACCCGAGAGATTTCCCACCTTCACCGGTACACCCTGCATACGTATACACAAGTGCATCAATATTATTGACGCATTGTCAATATATTATATCAATCGTGTCTGAGTAACTTTTTTTACAATGGAATAAACTCACTCTGTACATTGACTACTTATATTTTGTAAAAAAAACTTGTGAGTATATTCTTAATTTACTTGTTGTTTATGAAAATAACAGAATTGAACTAAGAACTAGTATTTACCTCTTATAGAGGCATTGTTCATTTTGTTAGCGTTGCTAAATGGATTGATAAGTAGATTAGCAATATTACAAAACTCTAGGAAAGGAGATAGGATTTTATTGAATTATTTTTAATCTTGATTATACAGCCCTAAACATACATACAAAAACAGCCCAATAAAGTATAATATTAAAGGTTCTTTCTTCTTTGGCGGTAAGAAATTGGAGTTTTTGAGACGGTCATTAGTTCGGATAACGACATAACTAGACAAATGGGCACGGAGATGAAGAAAACGGTTGGAATTGTAGCCTCGAGCCGCCCTCTAATATTAACCATTCGCCGCGAACACCTACTAGACAGATTGACTGACATAAAAGTTATAAAGTGCCCTTCTCGAAAGCTGCTTACAGACCTAATTATAAATTTTCACCAATTTTTTTTTCTAATTTTATTTTTCAATTAATATTATGTAATTTTATTCGTATAGACTGGGTAGTACGTAATTAAATAAATAGATAGTGAGGTGTTCGGCAATGGAATAGTCAATTAAGAAATTGCATAATACTGATAGATACATACATAGTTTGATTGAAACAAATTATGTTGAGAGTAGGCATTATATTACTAAGAATTATACACTTGTATACAACAATAATTTTCCTTTTACCATTTTGTAATTGTACATATTCATATTATATTGAATTGACTTAAACAGACATTGCATCTTTTTGGAATTTAGTATATAGGTAATGCACTTACCGTAATTTAGAGTTTTCGCTTGCTGCTCTCATCTTAAATCTCAGTAAATTTTCTTCAGGATGGAGGTGTCTTCTACATATTATGATTGATAAATTAATCAATGATATGCGGATTATGATCCCGGAATTTAGGAAATGAATGACCTGATTTTCCATTGAAGCAAAGGACGCAAAACACATTTGGTCGTTCGCAGGTAGGTATACTTATGTAGGGTGCGCCACCTAAGCGTATTCCTTCTGTTGCACCTTTATCATATATTTAAAAGAAAAATATAATATAAGGGACCCACCTTGATTTTGGACTCTTTGTTATATAGAAGTTACTTATTTTCTCGATAGTATCGATACTGTACCAGATATTGATACTTATTTTGTTGAAATATTAAAGTATAGAGGTATCGAAAATATCGAGGTAAAAGTACGTATTTAGAATATTAAAGGTATTGGATTTAAAATTACTGTAATCAGAAAAGATGGTGCTTAGCAATATAGGTACCTACATAATGAAGCCTCTAAATCCATTTCTTTTAAATTATTTTGATACTTCGGTCTTTCCAACACTTTCGATACTCAGATATTTTCGATGCTTTTGATATTCCAATACTTTCCGTACTTTTTAATAGTAGGTATAGATGATACTATGTTGGTGCGGTACTCAATACCTGATTTATGGTATTGTCTAACCCTAGGGCCTAGTATAATACTTGTGCCTAAGTTTGGATAATTCATTACAGACAAAATTATAGCCGAAGTAAGACTCTGCTAATGTACTTGCAAATTTTTACACAACTGACTTGAAGTGTTTTCCTCTCAGATGTGTTGGGTTGTCAAAACATTTTGAGGGACGTCATTGGCATGAATATCTACACTCTTTATACATTACGTGAAAAATCCTGGAATAAGTGAAGAACATCAAGGTTGTTCTTCTGGCATTATTTGTCGCTTTTCTTTCATTATCTACAAAATCAAAATTTAAAAGCAGATGTGATGCTCTATTCCAAGAAATGGAATTTTTGAAAATATTTTCGCAGACTGTTGCAACATTTCCAAAGGCAATGTCTGTACATACTTGCCATTTCAGTGCTAAAAATAAGCTTACAAAATTATCTAAACTTTCATTTACGCACTTGGAGTGCTATTTACTGATAACTTCCCAATTAAATAAATTAAATTGCAAAAGACGAACTGGGTTTATTTCTGTCGGGGTCTGTTTATAAGAGCAATTACACTACTTTTGTTGAGTTCTATGCCGTCTGCAATCGACTTATTTTGCAACTCATGCCGTGTATGTATTCAAAGTTAAATATCATCGTTATTCTTGAATTTTTCCGTTAAAGGTTTTGGTAAAAGAACTCTACTTGTGTAATATTTATAGATTCAATTTTCATTTGTTCATATTTTAATGAAAATTTAATGTTGGCTTTGCTATATCCAGAGTTTTTACTTCTCCCAAACATATACCTAATGCCAGTTGAGAATCGCCTCCATTAAAAAATGTATGTAAGTATAATATCCCTCTCAGCAACTTTAATACATAAACATCAATGGTTTGGTGAGGATAAATAAGATTTTATTTTAGGATATAATTTAATACCTAAGCAAACACAACAACTTATGTACATGATCAAGTAAATACAAATTTGAAGCTTCACTGCTTAACGGATAAAGTGTCAACTTCACTTTTTCTCTAATTCCTCATTTTCGAAAACTTTTCCATTCATAATTTCCAGACTTTGCACATTTTGAATAAATATTTTGTGAGTATTTAATAGTTTAACAGTATCAACTTCTGTTTTAAGTTCTTCCATGTCTCTTTTTAATTTGGCTCTCCTATTCTGAAACCACGTTATCACTTGGGCGCTGGTTAGTCCTAAGGATGATGCTATTTCATCACGATCTGCAGGGCTTAGATACTTTTGATAAAGAAATCGTTTTTCTAGTCCGAAAATTTGATGATTTGTGAACGCTGTTCTCGATTTCCGTTTCTTTTTTGTCTGTCGGTTATTAAACAAACTCGTCTGATTTTGACCATCTGAAACCAAAAGCACTATGTAGCATATTATTTTAGCGAGTCCATAGAAATGTGGAAAGTTCAAGTTTTGTAACTAGTGATCGGTTTGAAAAATTTCGCAGTGTAAAATGTGAACCTTCCTTGTTTCAGCAGTCAAATCATATAAATAAAGAAGTAAATAAAAAGCAAATATTTTCAAATAATTTATTTTCACATTTACTATGTTATGTTTACAACATAGCTGCTTTACAAATCCACTATCTACACAAAATATTGCAAATACCCGTCATCAAGACGTAATAATAAATAAAAC
The DNA here is from genome assembly GCA_963966045.1 of Xestobium rufovillosum. Taxonomy (NCBI): domain Eukaryota; kingdom Metazoa; phylum Arthropoda; class Insecta; order Coleoptera; family Ptinidae; genus Xestobium; species Xestobium rufovillosum. The sequence continues at coordinate 20,166,656 of OZ014504.1, forward strand.
AGTACCTAAATGACAAATTTATAAAGTACAGAATTTTCAATCTCTTTTTTCCTATAAATTAATTTATTTACATTTGTACATTATACATGCGTATGTTACAATAATATGTCACAGAAAAAAATTCTACCCGAATTTATTTATTTATCAGAATTAACAATCAAATTCTTTGGGCAGTCGTCTTCATTTACTATAGTCTTTTTCTTTAATATTCCCAAGTCTTGAACATTTTCTAAAAAACTCTTATGTGCATTTAATAGTTTTGTACTTTCAACATCTTTTTTCAATTCTTCCATGTCCCTCTTTAATTTAGCCCGTCTGTTTTGAAACCACGTAATCACTTGAGCGTTTGTAAGTCCTAAATTAGAAGCGATTTCATCCCGATCAGCTGGACTTAAATACTTTTGGTACAGGAAACGTTTTTCCAATTCGAAAATTTGGTGGTTAGTGAAGGCTGTCCTTGATTTTCTCTTCTTCTTAGGCTGTTGGCGATTATTGAACAGATTCAGATGGTTCTGACTATCTGAAAGAGACAATAACGTTCGTAAAATTAAGAGAAACAGAAATCTAATCGTACAGTAACTTATGTGTAGTTATGTTATTTACTCAATGCTTGGAAATAAATAAATATATCACTTAATAATATGGATAATCGCTCTTATGTTGATGTAATTGGTTAGAGAGGCAGGTACGTAATATTAAGAATTAACGAAAATTTCCACAATTTTTTTTCCTACTATACTCATTACTACTCGTAGTTTCATGTACATATATTATTGAAACGTAACACTTATGTGAATGTTTTGACCTAAACCTTTAATTATAAAATTTTTGCGAAAGTATCGAATGCGTTTTTAATTAGAATATAATTTCCACTTATTAGAATATACTCCATAGAAGATTATTTTCCAGTCACCAGTAGATTAACAGCGAAAGGCGAGAAAATCAGGAACGTAATCATAATAAAATACAGAGTGGATTGAGACGGAACCACATTACGTGCAGAAAACTACGTAGCGAACCGCCACGTAGAGTACTGTTTGTAGAATACGCAGAGAACTTTTCCATTGCATTGAATGCGGACACGAAACATTGAATGTAATCCACTAGCTACTATCATCGCTTGGCAAGTAGCAACTGACAAATCCAATCATGTCATGTTGCATAACCATTATAATTTCTTAAACGGCCCACACACTATGCAACTTGTTGTACGACGAGTTGTACAACCCAAGTGAATTCGACAGTCGAAACGATAATTGCATAGTCTGTGGCGTTGTCGTTCAATAAGTTGTACGACACCGTTGGATCGTATGGAAGTTCGGCAAGTGAAAAATTTGTTGTATATACACCCGCACTTGATGTACGACAGATTGCGTAGTAGGTCCTTTCGACTTGTTGAAAATAATTCAAATTCAAAACGCCTGCGCCAATGGGTGACAGGCGGGGTGACAGGTTACTATGCAGTAATATTACTAAAACAATAATATTGATAATGATCATAAATTTTTAACTGAGCATTGAAATTTATCGTGTACAGGCATGCTTGTGGAATGTAAAATCTAATTCTCGTAGCAAATTCATGTGAATTTTCCTTCATCATCCAATAACGCGATCACTAATGACGCCATAATTTTTTTCGAAATAGTCTGTGCCATGGCACAAACTGTATACAAATGGAATGTTAAATTTCCCCAACTGACAACCGAAACATACTACAAATCTTCACGACTGACTGATGTTCATACCGTTTTTATGTGTGCAAAATATTAAGCAACTTGTTGAAGTGAAACTTCTTTAGCGGAACCTCGAAAATTGCCCGAGAATTGAGAGTAAAATTTCAAGGTCGCGTCACGTTTTCGAGCATTTCGTTACACGAGAGAGACGAAAGATATAACGTTGAGAGAAGGAGAAAGAGAGTTATACATGCATATGAGTAGCCGAGATACCACCTCTCTCTCTCTCTCTCTCTCTATCTCTCACCGTAAATCTCTCTCAGAAGTTTCACTTCTATCACGTATACGGTGCTATACGAGCAATTTCTTGCACCGATTGTCTGTCCACTCTGTAGTACAACTTGCATAACAAATTGCATAGTATGTGGGCCCCATTAAATAGCATGAGTGAGTGAGTGTGTGTGTGCGAGTGTTTTGTTCAATAAAGTATTAAATGACAACATACCCAGTATTATATTTGACAATATACTTAGGTTATGAAAAATTAAATTGTTGATATAAGATAGTTTCATGCACCATACAGAGTATTATTTTCTACATACTCAGTAGAAAACATAATAGTGGAAAAAATATATATAATAGGTACTTGCAATAAAAATGTTTCTTGTTGATAACGAAATTCTTAAATATGAATTATTTTATACGTTTTATTAAACGTATTCTTCCCAGTAATACATTCATTATATTCGTAGCATGAACCTGTAAATTAAGAACTCTAACTTTATAAGACGCGTTTTGCAGTGGGTATTGAACTAAACTTTATTAAGAGTGCGGAATTTGAGCACTAAAAACGGAACATGTAGACACATTTTTATTACAACACCATTCTGAAATTAAAGTAGATGGGGCGTTAAATAAAAAAAAATATTTATCAATAAAGGATCAACTTAGGGACTCTCACTATTTTTATAATAATATTTTTCCTTCGCCTTAAATAAATCTCCCTCAAATTATTGAAAAATCCGTCATAAAACAGTCATAAACTCGACACAGATGGCAGTGGCGCTTCAGTTTCTTTTCATATTTCTAAATAGAAAATAATAATTTAAAGATAGGACCGTCGACTAATCCTCCCAGATTTATTCGGTTGCCGATAAAGCAAAAAACCTTGAAAATTCCAAGCTTTAGAGGTTCCGTCTGAAGAGTTTGCTGCTGTGATAAAAACCAATTATAATAGATTGTGACTAAATCCTAATCACACTTTTGGGCGATAGGTGGCAGCACTTTATAGACTAACAGCTGATATTTCGCAGCCTTAAATAAGATTGGTGGCTATTATTAAAAATTTGGCTGTCCCTATATTTATCGACGAGGAGCATTAAAAAGATAATATTGAAAAGGAGTTTTCTGTCCGTATGGATGAAACAATATACGTTGGCAATAAATAAAACTGGGTAAGTTACAATGAGGAGTGTGTCAGCGTTTGTGAGTTTTGTAATTATGTACGGTTTTACATTTTTTACTTTAGGTTCATACAACTAAATCGTCAATTACGATGGAAGCACCTCTCCTTTTGTCAGGAAGTCATTTTGTTTCGCAAACAACAAATATCCACTTTCACACTTGAACAGTTTTATTATCATAGCGTTTACGGTTTTCCATCCCAATGAAAATTTATTTTGTAGGGCAGGCGTAGCACAATACCTAATATAACACCAAGAATTTTGAGCATTTACTTCAGTTTATGATATAATTCTATAGATGCTTATTAAATTTTATTACTAGATATCTAATTTCATACATATATTATATAGCTATAATGTTTATTTCGTTTTCACCTATTGTCAGAAACATATAATAGGCCAGCTATTAAACCCGGACAAAAGAAAAAATTGATTTACAAGAGAAATGGTGGGAAGTCTAATAATAGGGGGTGTCCGATACTAAGGGTGACAATATGTTGACTTAATACGTATTAATGGACTACTATAACAGGGAGTGTAACAGTAGGAATTCCTCCAATAAGCTAGAGTTAATGTAGCGTGAATATTATTGAATGCGTAAAAATTAAAATACACCGTCGCGTTTAGCGGGGTATCTACCATGCTAATTTAGAGAGTTCTATGTACCATTATTATTATTATTATTATTATATTTCTTGATAATGAGATCATTTCTGATTATTGGTTATTTTAGTAGTACTTATGCTGATTGACATGTATGTCCCAATGGGACGGAAGATTATGTGGAAATCTTGGCTTTTGGGGGAAGTATACAAAGTCGGTTCCCATGCATCTCTCTTATTTATAATAATCTCGAGGAAGAGCTGATCCGTTGGTAGATTTCAGAGTTGTGGTGTTAGTACATATTTATACCGGGTGGGGATTTAGTGTGTAATCGGCTCATATCTCTGGAACTATTTAAGATATCAAAATGAAATTTTGCACGAATGTGGGGAACCACACGTAGCATTTCCCAAAATTATTTAGGTATATACAGGATGTTCACATTCTAAGTACCAGACAAAAGTTCTATTTCTTTAAATGGAAACCCTACGTGTCCTTGCATAATATAGATTCCCCATAAAATTCCATGAAAATTGATATACCACATGATGTGGTTTTGACTAAGAAAAGGAATGTCGAGATATTGACATTTTTGTGTTATTATGGACCCAAATTTATGACGCTACTGAAATGACGCATACTAACCAAAGCCACCTAAAATTTCTTTATTGAAATTGGTTCACACACTGCTGTATTTTTGAAATCTATAAAAAATTTACCATAATACTTGAGATAATATAGGGTGGTTGAGTTATCCAAAACTGAATTTTCCTAAAAAATTTCAAATGGAACACCATGTATATTATTTGTAGAATTGATGGTCATTTTACTAAGCTTTTTATTGATGTGGATATTGTCAAGTCTACCAGTTGAATTATAAAAATGTAGTTTTGTTAGTATTTTACATTATTTTTGACGATCTCCCGTATTTTGCCACCCAAAACTCCGAAAAAGGTCTGCATTTTGTTCCTATGAAATATTTAGCAAATGAAGTTTACATTAACACAAAAAATCCCATTGCAGGATTGTCTTAAAGATAATATTTTCTTCCATTGCACTCCTTGTTTGAACATTACCCGACTTTAAAAAGACATACATTTAAGAATATAACCAACAAGAAACAATTTTACAATAAGATTTATTGTCTTTATATTGATACCAATTTGCAAATACAAAATATAAACCTTATTGTGAGTTTTGAGCAACAGAATAGGGGGAATTCGCCAAAAAGAGTATAAACTAATAATGAAATTCAAAAATTTTTATGTTCAATCGTAATATCTGCCGACACTATCAGTAGTAGACCTGGCAATATCTACATCAATTAAAAGCTTAGTTAACTGACTGTTAGTTGTGCATATAATATACATGGTATTCTATTTGAAATTTTTGAGAAAAATTCCCTTTTGTATAACTTAACTACCTTGTATAATCCTAAGTATTATTATAGTTTTTCATAACAGTATTCTATCTGAGTTTTTTTGTTTTTTGTTTGCTTAAGAAGTTGTAATAGGTAAGTTTAATTTATAAGAATAAAGTCCGAGTTCTTAACAAACTATGTATAAAATTGGTACCGGGAGCGTCCGTATAAGCGATACTCGAACTGCAATGAACACTTTTCATTTTATAATTAATTTGACAACCTTAAGACACTTAGGTATATTTCGATTTCTTTTTACATAAAGCAACTTATTATACAATAGCAAAATAATATATGTTTTAAACATTCGCCGTATTGTTCACTGAGCTCTTGTATATGCCGAACTAAAATAGATTACTTCTAAAGCATACAATGCTTTTTGTGACAAAAAATTATTAAAGAATGATACTGAATAAGTTTCAAAGGGGTTCGATTTGTTGATTAAATGGTTACGGGTAATTTCCGAAGAATTCGGCAATGCTTGTCCACGAAATCGCTTACCTGGTGCACTCACTTATAGCTATACGCTCCAGAGTGGTATACATAATCGAGTTATTAATGATATTGCCAAATCATTGTGTTTGGATGTTCGAGCTGCTAGTTGCGCTAGTGGCGGCTTGGCAGGTGTGACTAACGTACAGGCCTTTGAGTTCCATTGCCGACACCGGACCACCATGATTTTAGAAGTTAATTGCCCGTTAGGGAACTGGTTAAAACATCACTGGATGACTGGAAACTTGCGCCGATCTCACCTACAGCAGAGCTACACTATAACTTAATGTTTTAAACTGTAATCTGTTGCTTGACCACATTCAGATTTCATTTTTGGAATTTCTTACGATGTAGAATGTTTTTCTACCAGTTCTTAAAATAACCAGCAAGCTATTTATTTCCAGTTTAAATTATTGGGATACTAAGAAAATTGAGATTTTGTCCAAAATAATGAGTGTACTCGCACTAGTGCAGGAAGAATCAATATTCTTCAATGTTAAAAATGTTTGTCAGACATTGTTAAGAAGACAAGAATGTGTTATGTCTTCAACGCGAATTTACCAATTCGCGAAAACTATGTAACAAAAGTAATTTTGAGTCGTTACAATTACGTAACAAAGTTACAACTAGAAAACCGCGTTACATCTTCTACGTGTTGGCAAAATCAAGCAATCGTCGAAATGGGGTTTCGGCCAAAACAAGTGCATGTGCAAGGTGATTATTATGTGTTTGTGAAGCTGATTGAACGCGGATCATTTTAAGTCCAATTTTGTTGATTAATTTTGCAATTTGCGAAAACTCAAATTTTTGGAGTTTACCCCTTAAGAATCGATTTTCAGTTATTGCCCGCGGTACGGAAATTTTATGAGTAGCGTTACATTTCGCGTTAACTAAAAGTAACGCGTTACGTTACCCGTAACATTGAAATTATGTTCGTATCTATGGATACGGCTGTTTATGTCTGACTGCATAGAGCATGGAAATAGTGAAAATAGAGTGGCATAAAGTAGATATGACAGTTGGCGTTGTAAAGTCAGCATTTGCAGTGTTTGTTCGTTCCTAAATTTGTTGAATCTTTTGATTTAATATGGAAAACCTAATATTAAATATTCAAAATATTGCTTAGTTCCGAAATGTGAATCAATGCCTATTCGAACACAAGGAAAGGTATTTATTTCATTGCCAGTGGGATCGACGTTTAGCAGATTGTCACTTAATTACTGAATTTATAAACAATTTATATTTTGATGTAGCTGGACATTTTCGAACATAAACCATCTGATAAATACACATTTGGATATAAAACTGACATTCGCGTGTACCCTATTATCAAGTGATTGAAGTTAAAATAATCGTTCGTAAGGAGTGAACTCCAGTCGTGCGTCGGAGCTGACACACACAAGTTTTTCTTCTTTAATTTTTCTTTTGGGAGTTTCTAGTTGTTTTTGAGGCGCCTTTGTTATTTTGTAGGTTTTACCCCCAATATTGTCAATAAAATCAGAAGCGTTGTAATTTGGAAACCCCAGATCCCCAGAACAATGTCTAAATATTATCACTTTAGCACAATATCTATATTTATAGTTTATACAAAACATCCATTCCATGACGAATGCTACAAACCATGAAAAACGGAATGTGTCGTACGACCGATTAATAAGTTGATACGATGTTTCGCATTTTATGTATAAACCCTACACTTAGTTACACAGTTTCATCTTTGCAACTGGATTGTAGAGTTGACGAGAGAAATCTATGCAACTGTTTCGAAACTGCGACGGTGGTGTTACTTAACAAATACGTAAAAGTTACGGCACTAAGTTACTTAATCCTGTAACATGTGTCGTAACGTGTATCGTAACTTGTGTAGTAACGGCGTATTCCCCATTTCTGGTAACAGCGACGGCTACGCCTCGTAACGGCGACTAGAGTTGTTTCCCGTTTCGAAACGTTTCTTGTAACAGTTACGTAACAGCGACTACTTTGTGACAAAATTTGCTAGTAGGGGAATGTTTCCTCGAGAGTATTCAGTGGCAAACAAGAGGCCGGGATGACAGCTTTTGATGTTTGTTTTGGACAGGCGACAAGATGAGAAGAAAGATATAGATTCCAAAGTAGTAGTCTAATTTGGCCCTATACCCTGCCTCTTTTTAGTCTTATCTCCGACTCTAGTATGTCGCGAACTATTCCTTCGTGTCTCAGAAGGTGTCCTACCTTCCTACCCCTCCTATTCTTTATTGTCTTCCATACCTTTCGCTTTTCTCAAACTCTCTAATACCTCCCTATTGCTAACCTTATCTATCCACGGTATTTTCATGATGCGCTTGGAGCACCAAATTTCAAATGCTTCTATTCCTTTTCGATCCTCTTCTCCTATTGTCCAAATTTCACACACGCACAGTACCGTACCCCATACATATTTCTTTAAGGGTCGCTTCCGAGTTTCTACATTAACCGTTCTCGAGCATAATAGTGTTGTTTCTTTTTTAAACGCAACTCGGTCCTGCGCTATTCTTTGTTTCATATCTCTAGTGCTCCTACCATTGCGAGTTATTTGACTTCCTGAATAACAGAAATCCGCGACGTTCTCTATTTTCTCATTTTCTCATTTTCTCATTTCCTATTTATAATTTAGTATTACTTCTTTTTTCACGCCCTCTAGATACCAAAATTTTGGTTTTCTTATTATTGATCTTCATGCCATATCCCTCTATCAAAACTGCTTCCATTTCGTGCAGAGCTATTTCTAATTCTTCTTTGCTGGATGCTAACACTGCTATACCATCCGCGAATCTGAGCATGTTAATAGTTTGGCCCTGTAGGTATACATTAATTCCTGAGGCTGGTCGGATTTTCTTTTGTATTAGTGGAAAACTAGAGGTGACAACGCACATCCCATGTCTCACTTCCTTTTCCGGATATCTACTTCTCTTCGTTCCTGCTCAAATTCTATAACTGCCGTTTGCTCTTTGCAGAGATTAAGTATTATTTTTCTGTCCCTATATTTCATCCCTGCCTTTCTGAGCACTTCGAATACCTCCCATTTTGCATTGTCGAAGGGTTTTTCTAAATCTACAAATTCTATGTAGGCGCTCTTTCCCTGTTCTATTGTTTTTTCTATAATTACTCGGAAAGCCAGAATGGCCTTGCGCATTCCTCTACTTCGTCTAAACCCGAACTGATCTTCTCCTAATATTTCTTCCGCCCTTTTCTCCATTCTTCCGTGCACAAGTCTAGTCTGAATTTTTGGTTCATGAGAAGTTGAGCTGATCGTTCTACAATTTTCACAATTATCCGCGCCTTTCCTTTTTCGCAAAGCGACTATGATGTTCCTCTTGTAATCTTCTGGAATCTCACCTGTCTCGTACGGCTATCTAGTTTAAATAGACGCTCTCTTATACCTATTGACCGGCACACTTTAAAATTTCTGGCTGCAATTCGCCTTCTCCTGGTGCTTTATTGTTTTTAACTTTTCCAATGCTAGGCTCCAACTCTTCCCTCATTATAGGGTGGCCTGGGTTATCCCCATCTACACTGATTTCCTTTTCCAATGCCTATGTCTCCCAGTTTTGTCCCGCATATAAGATTCCCAAATATTCCTTCCACATATCGGCTTTTTCCTCTCCAATTAGGATGTATACTGACTGTGCAAGTATATAAGTACTTAAAATCTTAGGAATCCATATAGGAATTACTGGAATTATTGAGGATGTATGGGAATTATTGGGGAAATACGGAGGATTTACAGGAATTATGGGGAATTATGAGGATTTACGGAGGATTTATGGGATTTATTAAAGAATTACAGGAATTATTGGTGGATTATAGAGATTATTTCCATAAAAAGGATTTATGGTGTACATTTTTACGCCAGCGGTTTACCCCCCGTGATATTCACTTGAATGTTCTAATGACATACTTTAGCGCTCTTATGCACTAAAGACTGCTAAATAGACATTCTTTAGCGCACGCATTTTGTGAAGTGAATTGCACGGCATACTAATATCGGCGCATTCACACTAAGAGCGATGATAGATTTGCTTTCGCGGTCTGTGCACCGTTCCAATGTTACGCCGCGGCCACACTTCTTGTTGAATTTGGCCGCTGACCGCGCAGTATAGGTACGCTGAACATAAACAACATGTATTATAAATATCAGAAAGAATAATAGAAGAAGTAAAATTATACTGAATTTTATTTGATCCGTCTCATCCAGAATACAAAAATATTCGCAAGAAAAATATCAATATGTTACGAGATATTGCAGACCTTTAATGCAGAAGGCAAAAACATCAAAATATTATAATAGCATACAAATTGCTAAGTGTTACAGGTTTTGCCATTTAATTAGATCTGAAATACAAAACACGGTGGGTTTTCATGTTTTGACCAATCTTTCTCGTATACGATCAATCCGCTCTGGTTTGTGATGAAATTGATCGCAAGTGCCACAGCGACCGTAAATCGCGGTAGCACTTGCGGTCAGTTTTAACACAAACTAGAGCGAACTAATCGTGTATAAGATTATATAAGATTATTCCCTATTTCATCACTTTTCTTTCGAGAATATATTATATTATATTATATATTATATTATATTTTATATTATGTTGTTTATGTTCAGTGAGGTCAGCGGCCAAATTCAATAAATCGCGTTTGATCGCGGCCGCTCATTAGACGCTGCGCTTAGTGTGAATGCGCCGATAAGAGGAAACAGGCTGGATTTGAACGTCGCCACAGCCGCTCCGCTTTGCAGATGCCTTAAAACAATGTTGACTTTATTCCCAGAAAGGCATATTACTTTGGAGATGTTGAATAGCGAATTGAAGGGTAAAAAATTATTTATTTAGGCAAAAGTTCTTTGCATCGTTTGCTACCTAAATATTAGCTTTAGACCGGAGACAGACTAGCGTTTTGGTAGCTGCGACTTTGGACGCCGCGGCCCGATCGCTGTAGTGTAACACATTGTTTCATAATGCAAGCCATCAGAGTAGCGGCGGTCGCCGCGACATACTTGAAAACGTCGATGTGAGCGTTTCTCCGGCGTAGCCACAGGGACTTCTCAACGTCCGTGAAACGCCGCCAGTATTTACTTAAGGCAACCATCATACAAGCGTTCGACGCGCCGCATTTTGCACTTGCAGTCACTCTCTGTTCATTCTCCTATAAATTCAAAGAATAAAGACTACTCTAACATCATATCTTGTGTTGTTCATACCAAACTTGTAGTCTCATAAGTAGTGAAACAGAAATCCGCTCGATCTAAGAAAGACGTGACCTTCGTCTGCTCGACGAGAACTTCTAATACAAAATTATCGAATTTCCACCACGGCAGTGTTGGTCCATCGGAAAAGCGTCAGTTTGAGAAGCACCGTTGCGCAGTGCTACTATTATCGTCGTACAGATGCCTTAATGAAACGGAAAGAGATACACAGCTAAATAAAAGACGTCGTCCCTACTGCTTGCCTGCCTATAATAATATGGAGGAGAAATGATCCGCTTCTCACGACATTTCGTAGATCGACCAGCCAGTTTGACTACTTACGAGACTGTGTGAGGTTCGGTTGATCAAAAAAGAACAACACCGGCTTAAGTCTGACACCGGATTCGTTCCTATGATATCGACTTTGTAATTGGTTGTATCATACCAACGAAGCCGGTGTAAAACTTAAGTCTGTGTAACTTTTTTGGACAACCGGGCCTAAGTTTGGTATGAACTATATTACTATATTACTACATCGTAGGCTACTGGAATGCAAATGCACATACAATTTTCGCTGAATCCACACGATGCCCAGTTGTCACATGGGGGAACACCTATAATATGTACCTAAGGTCTATTTATTTTCACGAATTGCTTTGTAAGTGACATTTTTACTTACTTACACGAAATTAGATAACTTTGCTTTTCGTATGAAAGAAACCTTTATAATGGAAGAAGCGTTTGCAATAAAAATACTTGAAATAAAGTACCATAGACATAAAGAACATAAGAGGGCAAACTGGGGGTTAGTTTAGCATGAGGCGGCAATGGATTTACTACGTCAGAACAGAGCAGAGTTTTCGCACCCGTGACTGGACGGAATGCTCATTTTCTCATCAGAAGTAAATCGGGTGGAAAATAGAACGCGGGTGCGACCGTATTTATTACGACACTGTCAACCCTGCAGAGTTATTGTTAGCGCCCCACGCTTCGACGCACTTTGCTCTCTAACTCTGCAAAGTTATAGCTAGTGTTTAAGGAGAAGATTAGTCAGAGAAACATCCACAGCAAATTGTGAAGCATTTTCTTTAATTTCTCAGATCAAGTTTAATAATAATTTATTGAATAGCGACTATTTAAAATTGGATACTCAAAATAATTATTATTATACCTAAATATTAAAAGCCTGTTTAGGTATAGCCGGCAATTTTTGTTGCGTGCAACTATAATTTCCCACCATGCGCATGCACCGTTAGCACTTATAATTGCAATAATTTTTGTGGGGACAGATAGATTCGGACCTATTTTATTACATTGCATCGGCAATTCTGGTATTTTTTGTGGGATTTATTTAGCTAATGCCAACAACCAAAAACCAAACTAAAACTTCAAAACGTCAAATATCAAATTCGTTCCTAACATCCTAACCTAAGAAACTACACTGACATAAAAGATCTTTTAAAGGCAGGGATGGCAATGCACATTGTGCATTATCGCCTCTAGTTTTCAATTTATACAGAGTGGCCCGAAATTAGCGTGCAATATTTTACCAGCGTGTTCTGTGGTCAAAATTAAGACAAGAAATTCCTATAAGCATATACCGAAATATGCTTCCCAAGTGAGCTATAGCTTTCTAAAAGAGATGGCCTCAAGACGTTCTCTTTTAAGTATCTTCGAAACAAGTCCAGTTAAAATTATGAAATTTGATGGAATGTGTAAGTACCTACCGAATGCTGAATCTTTTGGTGTAAAGATAGTCTTTAAAATTTAACAAGGGCGTATCAAAGCTGGGGGTGGCGGAGGCAAGATTTACCCCAACTTTTTTCAGAGCATGTCATTTTCAATTTTTCCATAAAAATTTGCAACTTCAGAGTTTTTTGCAAAAAAATGAACTCCTGTTTCGTTTTGATAGGAGGCACCGTTATCGAGCACAATCGATTCAAAAATTTCGCCGCATGCCCAAAAAATTCCTACAAGAAGTGGAGAACTTCATTTGTATACTTAAACGAGACAGGAGCATTTTTTTTGCAAAAAACCCCGAAGTTGCAATTTTTTACGGAAAAATTTAAAAAGGACACGCCCTAAAAAAGTTGGGGCAAATCTTACCTCCGCTACCCCCAGCTTTGAGACGCCCCTGTTAAATTTTAAAAAGTATGTTTAAAGCAAAAGATTCAGAATTTGGTACTTACACATTTTATTAAATTTCATATTAACTGGACTTGTTTCGAAGATATTTAGAAGAAAACGTCCTGAGGTTTTCTCTTTTAGAAAGCTGATAGCTCCCTTGCGAAGCATATTTCGGTATACGCTTATAGGATCATTTTGTCTTATTTTTGACCACAGAACACGCTGGTAAAATATTGCACGCTAATTTCGGGCCAACCTGTATATCGAAGATCCGATTAATGTTGTTAAAGACGGAATAATATTTTCACTTAGAGTTTGCTTTATCAGAATGGTAAGAACATATAGGTAGAACTATTGTTAACGATGAGAAACCTTTTAAAACGTACCTACCTAAATCGCCTTCAAATAATACCGTATATCTTAGAGGAAACGTTTGCAGCTGGTACAGTTGTGCATCACGACCTTTTCTGTTCATCATCATAAGGTTCTCAGTTCGAAGACTGGTTGGACGCGTACCTCCATCCTTTCCTATCCTGAGCTAACCTACGAATTTCAATAAAAGTAGAACATCCTACGTCCCTAACTATTTTAGAGCAGTAATCAAATCTACCTCTTTTTATTCCTATATCTCACTCTAGTATTCATTCGTGTCTTAGAAGGTGCCCTACCATCTTATCTCTCCTCTTCTTTATTGTCTTGCATACCTTTCGCTTTCCCCCAACTCTTTCTAGTACCTCCTTATTGCTAACTTTATCTATCCACGTTTTCTTCATCATGCGTCTGTAGCACCATATTCCAAACGCTTCTACTCTTTTTCGAGCCGCTTCTCCTATTGTCCAAATTTCGCACCCGTATAATGCCTAACTCCATACATACGTCTTTAACAGGCCCGAGCTTCTACATTAACCGTTCCCGAGCACAAAAGTTGTTCCTTTTTATCAAACGCAACTCGACTCTGTGCTATTCTTTGTTTTATGTCTTTAGTGCTCCTACCATCTCGAGTTATTTTACTTCCTAAATAGCAGAAATCCGCGACTTCCTCTATCTCCTCATTTCCTGTCTGTATTTCAATTTTAGTTCTATTTTCAAGCCCTCTACATACTAAAATATTGTTTTTCTTTTTATTGATTTTTATGCCGTAGCCCTGTGTCAAAACTGCTTCCATTTCATTCAAAGCCATTCCTAATTCTTCTTTACTAGATGCTAACACTGTTACATCATCCGCAAATCTGAGCATGTTAATAGTTTCACCCTGTACATTAATCCCTGAGGCTGTTCTGTCCTTAGCAATATTAATCGCATCTTCAATATAATACCTATAAGTTGAAAACTAGAGGTGACAATGCACAACCCTGTTTCACTCCATTCCGAATATCTACTTCTTTTTGTTCCTGCTGAAATTCTACAACTGTCGTTTGCTCTTTGTATAGATTCTTCTGTTCCTATATTTCATCCCTACCTTTTTGAGCACTTCGAACATCTTCCTTCATTTTACATTGTCGAAGGTTTTCCTAAATCTACAAATCCTATACATACGCTCTTTCCCTTTTCTATTTTTTTTCTATAGTTACTCGTAAAGCTAAAATGGCCTCGCGCGTTCCTCTATTTCGTCTAAATCCGAACTGATCTTCTAATATATCTTCCGCCCTTTTCTCCATCCTTCTTTGCACAATTCTAGTTAACATTTTTGACGCGTGGGAAGTTAAATTGGTAGTTCTAAAATTTTCGCACTTATCTGCACCTTTCCTTTTTGGCAATGGCGACTATGACGTTCCTTTTGTAATCTTGTCGGATTTCACCTGTTTAAGTAAATCACCTGTTTAAATAAACGTTCTCTTACCTCTTGACCTGCACACTTTAAATTACTGTTTGCAATCCGTCTGTTAAAACATGAAAATTACATTTCGTAGTTTAAAAATGTTTTTTACCCTGAAATAATTGTGTTTACGAACTCATTCATTTTGAGGCTAATTTGAAAATGTGAAAATATTAATTTTTTGTGTGTGAAATAGATATTAGAGGGCAATTATCTCAAAAAATATTAACTTTCGTTACCATACTATAGAATGGTTGGGTTCAATTTGCGAACGGTCGATTTTTCCCTTACTCCTCCTCACATGTCTCCTAACGCGATTGTGACGACTGGTAGCCCAGGCCCGCATTGATTTTTTTCAGTAGGTAAGTATATGCGGACCATATTAAACTAATGAAGTATGGTTATTAAAGACAACAACTGAAGGTCTAATAGTCTTAAATAATGACAGTTTTGTCAACTGTGACAATGCTACGTGGGTCCAACAAAATTAATTTTAATTAAATTCCAAGAGAAATTTCAAGTCACCTACATAGGTAATCAGCAGGATGTGTGCCCCAGGAGTACATAATTAATTAGAAATTATGATGAGTACTTTATTTCCAAATTTATTTGATTGTTAATACACCTGTTTTATTGTCAAGGTCTAAAAAATTAATGCTATCATCTATTTCATACTCTACAGTAAATTGATGGATGCTAGAAATAAATTTAGCTGCCTAGGAATACATGTATGGCACGCTAAAATGTCATCTATACATACATATGCCAAAAATTAAAGTTTTTACTCAAAGGGTTCTCGTGAATATTTGTTTCCAAATTATCAATACATATTTTTAATTCTTGAATTAATTTCATAAAGTAAGAGATTTAAAGGGTTACCCATTATTAAACCTTCTTTAAATTGAAAATAATTTTGTATGTAGTTGACATTTTAGTGTACCATACATGTACTCCTAGGCAACTAAATTTATTTCTAAAATCCATCAATACTTTACACAAAAGCATTAAATTTACTGTAGAATAAGAAATAGCTGATTGCATTATTTTTTTAGACCTCCACATTAAAAGGAATAGGTACCTAATAATAAATTTAATTTTCATATCACATATCGTAAACAGCTGTTTTAGTTACCTGCATTAAATGAGTTTCTCAGATATCATATATTTAAATTAATTCATTAATTAAATGGCAGGCATATGATTAATTAAAAATTTTGTCAAAGAAAAATGCTTGTTTCGTTTTTGATTCAAACTTAACAGTAAGAGTCTTCATTTGAGATAAAGAGGCCATAAAATTGATTTAGAAAAATGGGGACCCAATGAATGATTTGGTATTAAGTATACAGGATGAGTTTTTTTTTTATTTTCACTACAGGGATCTTGGAAACCAGCAGAGATAGAAGGTAGGTTAAATGAGGAAAGAAGTGCAGTTTTTTGAGCTTAATAAACAAACAAATTAAAATTTTCGAAAATTTGCATAGTTTGCTAGATAAAATGGAAAAATCAAATTTTGCGAGATTTAAAAATATTTTCTAGCCGGCTTGTAACACAAAATATGAAAAAATGCTAAAGGAAAAAGTTGTACAGAATTAGACTTAGTACTATCTCAAATATTCAAAAGTTGTATTATACCAGTCGTGTTCGAGAAATAATGCAAACTTATTTTTTTTTAAATGGAAACCATATTCGACGATAGCACCACAAAATAGGATATTTTTGCTGATTTCTGCGATATAACATTGTCCATACTTATTTGAAAATAAATTTCAGTATTAGGGTATAAAATGCATGAAGATAAAAAACAATAGGTAACTGCAAGTTGAAGGTTTACTACGCCACCGTGATTCACTTGTAGATACATACTTATTTTATTTTTTTCTTGTTTTCCATGGATAACTTGCATATTTCATTAATTTAAAATAGAAAAATGCTTATAACTCCTTCATTTTTTAAAATAAACATGGAATATGATATATCGCCGAAATCAGTAAAAAATATACTATTTAGTGGTGCCATAGTCGCATATAGTTTCCATTTTAAAAAACATAATTTAGCATTATTTCTCGAACACGACTGGTATAATACAACTTTTGATTATTTGAGATAGTACTAAGTCTAATTCTGTACAACTTTTTCCTTTGGCATTTTTTCATATTTTGTGTTACAAGCCGGCTAGAAAATATTTTTAAATCTCGCAAAATTTGATTTTTCCATTTTATCTAGCAAACTATGCAAATTTTCGAAAATTTTAATTTGCTTATTTATTAAGCTCAAAAAACTGCACTTCTTTCCTCATGGTTTCTAAGATGGTTCTAAGATGCCTGTAGAGAAAATAAACAAAAACTCGTCCTGTACAGGGTATCCCATGACGACCTTACACGATCTGTATATGGAAAAGTGGGTTTAGTAGAGTTACACAAATTTGCACAAATAGGTAATCGAGGATGCTCAATTCGACTAAAATATTTTTGACTTTCTGTGACTTCCGGTTATACTGGAAATAGACACCAACTTCCTTATTTTAAATGGAATGCCCACATTTTTATTACGGATTTAGAATTTTGGTCAAATTTTAAGGTCACCTTATGCAAAACATCATATGTGTAAAATGCACCCTCTTCGAAATATTAGACGTTAAAAATCGTCATTTTTCAAATTTCATCAATTATAACTTGGAAACGGTACGAGATAAAGAAAAATGATTTACATCTCCCTATCCTAGTTTTTAATTCTCTATCTATTGAGTGTGGAAAATACTGCCTCTTGATTGGTCAAAAAATGACAAAAAGTTGCCAATCGGGAAGCAGTATTTTCCAGACCCATTAGATAGAGAATTAAAAACTAGGATAGGGACATGTAAGTCATTTTTCTTTATCTCGTACCGTTTCCAAGCTATAATTGATGAAATTTGAAAAATATTTCGAAGGGGGTGCATTTTACACATATGATGTTTTGCATAAGGTGACCTTAAAATTTGACCAAAAATCTAAATCCGCAATAAAAATGTGGGCATTCCATTTAAAATAAGGAAGTTGGTGTCTATTTCCGGTATAACCGGAAGTCGCAGAAAACAAAAAATATTTTAGTCGAATTGAGCGATTACCTCGATTACCTGTTTGTGCAAATTTGTGTAATTCTACTATATGTACTTTTCTAGATACAGATCGTGTAAGTTCGTCGTGGGATGCCCTGTATATAAACTAAAGCTGCTTGACAATTGCTTCATCGGCAAGAAGCTTTTCGGTGTTAAACAAGTGGTTCTTCATATTTCGACTAGTCCAATCCAAACTTAGTAAACACCTTAGTATCAAACGAGCTTCAAAGTTTTTAATGGTGAGTAAGATAATATTGGGAAATTAAAAAAAAACTGGCACTACAGTTATTGAAACTTTCTAAAGTTTCTTGCTATACAAGGATTAATGAGGCATTATCATCAAAAACCTATTACTCCTACAGTGTACAGTTTTCTTCATTTTCAAGATAATTTATTTTCTAAATTTCTGTATAGCTGTCGACATTTTCTGAAAGATGCCAGAGCACCTAGGTACTTTACAGAATACCAGTAGTCCTAGCTCGTCAATGACACAATGACGCTACGAATGTTGACAGTATAAACTATTTTCAGGAAACTTGGGCACCTACTTCTTCAAGGTATATTTACCTAATAGCACACATGCCTAACATCTAACATGAAGCTTTATGCTGGGTAATATTTAACAATTTAAAACTTTGGTTGTTCCAAATGGGCGAGATGACAGTAGCTTAAAATAAACGAGAAAATTAATTTCAAAAGAAATATTCTCTGATGTAAACGTTTACCGGATCTTTATACCAATATAATTCTCTCTTCACTAGCCCCACAGCTGCACTTGTCTACTAAATATTTTTGTCACTGCATTTAACTGTGTTAAAAGTTTCTAAAATATGGATGTTTAAAAGCGTATTAATTACACTAAGTAAAATCATTTCTGTGTTTACATTTCTAGAATTCTTCTCAACCACTGTTAAATGATTTGCTAATTATAAATTGTTTCGTAGCAATGGTCTATTAAAAAATGCATTTTTTAGTTAATTAAAATCTCAACTAAAATTAGATCTTAAGTTACAGGCTTACGTTTTTTAACACCAGAAATGTACAGTCGACGGTTTTGTTGAATGATATATGGCTCAAAATTTTAAAAGAGAATACAGTCCCAAGGGACAACAAATGTGGCACACCAACAAAAACAAAATAAATCTTCTTCCGTACGACTGCTTGAATATGTTGTTTAAGTTGGCGCCTTGTAACATTTAACTACGTTTTTAAATCACAATTTCTTAAAGACGCCTTCCGTATGTTTTATCATGTTTACACTTCTCTATTAGGAACATACCTAACCAATAATTTGGAATAAATTCATTTAAGCGGCTAGTTACTCCTCCCCAGTATTATAAGTGAATTAATTATTCGTTTAAATAACCCTAAACATCAGGTGTCCCTTGCGTAAATTATACCTTCCAAAAATTAAACATAATTTAAAATTTTTAAAAGCATTTTTAGTAATTTATGAACGCATGTTTTAGTAATTTATTAATATGTTTTATTATATTTTATAAGTACTGCATGTATTTTTATTTTACCACTAATGCAATGATGTATTTTTATTTCAGATTTCTTTTCATCAGAGAAGCAATCCGCAGTAAAATAATTTTAAATTTAATTTGTGCACCTACAGAAAATATTGCTTGAGCAGGATATTTTAATTATCTTGTCACAATACTAATCACATGCTACAAGAAATAAAATCCCCAGAGAAGGATATAAAATCTCGACACCTATCTCCACATGCGCATATAAATTAATACAACCACATTTAAAGCATTCAACTGTCTGTTCTTTGCAAGCGCCTATGAAAAAAATCACATGTGCCCTTTAAGATGACTTGCTGACAAATAAATTGTTTGCCCAACCTACTAACAGGCGTCATGATCTTGTATCTGGACTTTCTACATGTACCTGCTTCCGTTTGACCATTTCATTCATAACTGAGCCTATTAACGTTTCCGTCACTACATAAGACATTCTTGTTTTTTGCCCATAAAAACCCTAATCAGATACATAACTTTGATTGGCGAACGGGTGGGGTATACACATGTTTGACAAGAAATAATATTTTTAAAGAATATTATTATTTTCTGAAAAAGTAAAAAACTAACTGTTTAGCAGAATTTTACGTTTGTTAATCATGAGGTACCTATTCAGTCCGAAGACTGGTCGGACGTGCACCATGCATCTCCATCATTTAATATCCTGGGATAACCTTCGCATTTCCCCGAAAACAGAACATCCTGCAGTCTCAATTATTTGCGAACAGTAGTCTAATCTGGGGCCCCTACCTGTACGCCTTTGTATTATTATCTCCGCCTCTGTTGTTTTGAAGCCGAGAAGGGTAACATTACGTGGAACTTGTGTCGGTAAGGTAGGTAGCAATAAAGTGAGGAATAATCCGCATTTGATATTTAGCAGTTTCGAGTTTGTTATTAATTTATTATTGTCTGATTGTGTGTTCTTACTTCTTGTGTCAATTTCTGGGGGAAATGTAGCAAGGTTTTGTTAAAGTCGACTCAGATAATTTTCCGGTTATTTACTAGCGAAATGATTGCCATTTATAATTATTGCTAAATTTATTGCTCGAATCAATAATTCCCATATACCCTTACTACCAGGCACTCTTAAATGTATTTTATTGAGGTTTGTGTTACTTTTGTGCTTACAGCTAAGTGCTAAGCACCTTTTCAAACCCATTATTTTAACAATGGTCAAGAGCAACACTAACACTGTCTTCGACTTCCATGTTTGTTTATATTTGCAAGCACGAACAAACAAGGGTTGTACTTTCCGATTATTATCGAAGTTCCTCTGCAGCGCACAGCTGACGTCATCATCTGAAAGGTTTAAAGGGCCGACTTCTAAACTTTGATTTAGACGTTCGCCCAGAGAAAAAATATACCAGAACATTATTTGAAAAAATTTGATTTTCAAACAAAAATTTAATGCGCCCCATAGTAGTTTCTTCTTGTTAAATTTGCCTTTTCCCTTTTGATTTGTATATTTGTTTTAGCTGTGTATACCAAGTTTTTGGGTTTTACTTTTATCGATGAATGAAGGTGATTTATATTTTCTTGGTTACTTAGTGTTTATGTTCATAATTTCAATATGGATAATAATAAATTATTATAGTGGACTATGCCAGAATTGCGGGAAGTTATAGAAAGTGCAGTAAATAAGTTTCAATAGAACCAACTGTACAGACTGTCCTATTTTCGTTGTGATTTGGGGGTTTCTCATAGAAGCAGCAGAGATAGAGCCTCGGGGTTTTCGCGAACCTGAGATACTTTTTTGAGTATAATAGAAAGCTGAAACCATAATTTGGATATCGTTTTTAGTTTTTGAGAAAAAAAATAATGTTGATTTTTATCGTTTTTCGAAAACTCTCTCCAATTCTTTTTGTACTAAGCAGTCTAAAACTGTTACGATTGACTCATATAGAACTTTTTCCAAGGAATTCAGTGGCATACCTAGTTTTTTTCTAGTGAGCGTATTTTTTGAGTTATGACATAAAGTTATTTTTTTTTTAATGGAAATCATAGTAGGCTTTGGTTTAGTTCGAAAGGTCTTTTTTTAAGCTATCAAAATATATATACTTTTATATTGTTATTTAACTTTAGAAAATATAAGATAGGTAGGTACATCCAAGACCTGTGATTTTATGTTAACAACTGACATACATTAGCAAAAGTTGCATGCAGCTAGTTTTATTAATATTATATGCATAATGGCACTTCAAAATTATCAAAATTTCGAAAAATACGACATAATTGCTGTTTTTAATTAATGTCGTGAGTATGTAAATGAATCAATGGATCTATATCTCAACAGGTACACAAAAAAAATCCTAGCTACCCATTACCATCCATCGATTTATTAAATTTAGATACCCAGAAAGAAGACAACCAAGCAAAATGATGTTTTCGAGATTAAAATCAACTTTAATTCACTATGGGTCATTCAATAAACCTAGAAACAAAATTTATAATAAAGAAAATAGGGAAGAGGAAGAAATAAATGTTTTATCGTTGGTTGAGGCGACACCAAAAACTTCTTGTCGCGAAATCGAATCACAAGTTGGTGTTTCCAAATCAAAAGTTCAAAAAATATTTAAAAAGGCAGATATAGGCCACATAAAATTCAAATTATTCACCATCTCTTCCCGGGAGATCAAGAAAGAAGGCTTAATTTTTGTAGGTGGTACTTAAATAAAATTCAAGAAAATCCAGAATTTGGGCGGTCTGTCATTTGAACAGATGAAACTCGCATAAGCAGCGTGGGATTATTTAACAGACATAATGTGCATCACTGGTCTGATACAAATCAGCACCAAACTTTTGAACGTCAGAGGCAAGGACGTTTTGGATTTAACGTTTCGTGTTTTATTTTGGGTGGTCAACTAGCATACCAAATTTTTGATGGAAACTTAACGGGATTGAGATACATTAATTTATTGAATATTAACGCAGAGGCGGTAATGGAAAATGTTCCGTTAATAAACATAAACAGGGGATATTTCCAACAAGATGGTGCCCCTGCACACAATTCTGCAATAGTTAGAAATTATTTAGAAAATCATTTTGAGGGTAGATGGTTGGGTACAAATGGACCTATATTGTGGCTTGCAAGATCACCGGATTTGAGTATATAAGACTTTCTTGTTTGGGCATTTTTAAAAGAAAAAATATACATACGAAGATACAACAATCAAGCCGAGCTAGCAGAGGCAACACATGCAGCTTTCCGATATTTGCAAGCCCATCCTATTATTTTAATTAATGTCATCAATCTATTAACCAAAAGATGTAGATTATGTGTTGAAAAACATGGCAATCAATTTGAGCAGTTCCTATAATTTTGTTGTTTGTTGTTTGATGTTTGATGTTTTTCTTGTTTTTGTTTGTTTTGCTGTTTTGCTGTTTTGCTGTTTTTTTGTTTTTGTTACTTTTATTTCAGTTGTTATTAAAAGTTGCTAACATAAAATCACAGGTATCATTTATGTATGTACCTATCTTATATTTTCTAAAGGTAAAAAGTACCAAAATCGTTGCCGTTTTTTGAAATAACAATATAAAAGTATGTATATATTTTGATAGCTTAAAAAAAGACCTTTCGAACTAGACCAAAGTCTACTACGATTTCCATTAAAAAAATTTAACTTTATGTCATAATTCAAAAAATACGCCCCCTAGAAAAAAACTACGTACGGCACTGAATTCCTTGGAAAAAGTTCTATATGATTCAATCGTAACAGTTTTAGTCTGCTTAGTACAAAAAGAATTGGAGAGTTTTCGAAAAACGATAAAAATCAACATTATTTTTTTCTCGAAAACTAAAAACGATATCCAAATTCTGGTTTCAGCTTTCTATTATACTCAAAAAAGTAGCTAAGGTTCGCGAAAACCCAGAGGTTCTATATCTGCTGCTTCTATGAGAAACCCCCAAATCACAATGAAAATAGGACACCCTGTAGATCAGACTACCATTACCTAAAGATTACCTAACGCTACCACTGAAACTACCAAAGAATTTGCCACTATGACTAGCAATGCTTACCAAAGAGCATTATACCAAAGGTTTCCAGTAAAATTTTTAAAGAATGCAAAGGCTTTCAGTAAGACTACCTACTAGAAAATACTACTTAAACATTTGTAACGAAGTTGACACCTGCACTGCAAAATTTGTGATTATTCAAAGACACAACTGTGATTAAACAATTATCTGAACACTTACCAATAAATATGTAAACGAAAAACGATTAGCCATTAGGGCAGCTGTGCAGTGGTGCAGTGCGGTTCTAATAATAATTCTTCGACATTGCTTAAAGAAGTAAAGACGAAAACCGCAGAAGTAGACAAACTATTTGACGGAATAGTAATTATAATAATAGAGTCGGGAACGTATTATTATTTTCCGGACACTTTCAGTTGTATTATTCTCACAAAACTGTTCTCACACGCACTGTGGCCCACAGCGGGTATAATACAGACATTGAAATAATATTTCAATTTTTCAACAAATGTTACAATTTAATCTGTTTTGTGGCTGCCAGCGGAAGTAATTTGTAATTTTTCTTTAGTAATTATGATATCACCCTTAAATTTAATTTCGTTCGACGGTCGGTTAATATATCCAGCAGCGTGGCGTAATTATAACAGTTAATATATAGGTTTACGGTTTGTAGAATGGGCAATAGAATATTTTATTTTGAAAATTGGTGCAGATGTTCCAATTATTTATTGCATTGTGAACTTTTGCAAGATTAGTAAAAGTTATAATAAAAGGAGCAGTTTTGACGTGTAATAAAATCTATTTCAACCGGAAACGGTGGAAACAGGAATATGTTAAAAGTACCTACATCCGCTGGAAAGTGAAAAGTATGCACATTGATACCGAAAATTTAAGACGATACTGAGATAAAATTTTTGATCGAAATGGTACAAGACAATGCGTGTACAGGATGAATAGTCCTCAGTCAAGCAGCAAAGTCCATTTGCTGTGAGTGAACGAATGATCAGGGATATTTTCAAAATAGTTTGTCTTATACAGGGGAATAAGTGTAACCAGATCTGTGGGAAGGCTGTATGGCAGAGTAATAAAGAATAGAACTGAAAATTGTTTTCAGAGGATATAGAAGTGCAAAATGGATTTCCTGCAGGGGGTCATACCTATATGGACAATATTTTTGTTCTGCAACAATTGTTGGAAAAAAGATTAGGAAGGAATATGAAAACCCATCTTTTGTTTGTTGACCTTGAAAAGGCATATGACATTGTCCCGATAAATAAAATGTTTGATACCTTAAGGAAAGTTAACCTTCATAGATCTTACATAAGAACGATCGAAAAGATATAAAACACTCTGTGTGCAATAAAAGACGGAGATGGAGTTACAGAACCATTTAGAGTCACAAAGGGATTGAAGCAAGGGTGTTGCTTATCTCCAACTCTGTTTAAAATTTACATCCAAAGAATATTGAGAAAATGGATGAGGAAACGCTCAAGAATGGGAATCGAGGTTGGAGATGACTGTCTCTTCACTGTTTGCTGACGATCAGGTTGTGGTGGCGAACGATGAGGAAGACGTAGCATTTTTGGCAAGAAAACTGAAGGAGGAGTTTGAGGGATAGGGATTAAAGATGAATTTTGGTAAAACGGAATATTTGGTGGTTGGTGAGCAACCTGAAGACCTAGATATTGGAAATGACACCATAAGGAGTTGTAAGTTGGAAAGTTATATAACGCAAGAAGGTAAAACGGGCAGAGATATAAGAAGCAGAATAACTCATAGACGTACATCTATTCAGAAATTAAATTCCATTCTGTGGTCAACCAGTATAAAACTT
This sequence comes from Xestobium rufovillosum, assembly GCA_963966045.1. Lineage (NCBI taxonomy): Eukaryota > Metazoa > Arthropoda > Insecta > Coleoptera > Ptinidae > Xestobium > Xestobium rufovillosum. The sequence continues at coordinate 20,191,883 of OZ014504.1, forward strand.
AGAACAAAAATTAATATCTACTAGATGAACCCGTGGGCTACGCTCCACGACTTTTACGTAGTGGTGATAGCTGCCTAGGTTTTTCCCTGCGGTTTTCATGTCGCATGTACGCTGCCCTGTATGTACTTTTGTCCATAATTAATTGCGTTTAATTTAATGCATACGACAAAAAACCATTCTATCTATGCCTACCCGTGTAACGTTGAACTCCGACTGAGATAACAGCGCTCAGCAGATCCAAGCGTCCATGGAAATTATGCCGATGCAATTTTCTTATTTGCGTTAAAGAAACACCTGGTCGAGTGCACGACCTCACGCATACGATCTCCGCCAGTTGAAAGGAGACCGAGCGACCGATATCCCCACCCGTTGCAAGTGTTGTGCCTGTTCGCTTTTAATATTATGATGATAGGTCAGTCGTCTAACCCATTACAACTTATGGCTCTGATTGTTGGCAACTTACCAATAACCATAAAAATAAATTGAATGCTGTGGAAATGGAATTCCTACGTAGTTCGTGTAGGATATCAAGACTGGATCACGTCAGAAATGAGGACATCATAGATAGAGCGAATGTTCAGGATACCATAGTGGAAAGAATAGAGAAACGCAGCTCATTTGGTATGGCCATGTTATGACAATGGGATGTGAAAGATGGCCAAAGAGAAGAATGATGTCTTATAACGTAGAAAATAGATGAAAGAAGGCGAGAAGACCCAGAAATTCGTGGCGAAGGGGATAGAAGAGAGTAAAAGAAGAAGAAATATAGAAGACGATGAATGGCGCGATAGAAACCGATGGAAAGTGAAGTGCGGGAAGCGGCCAAGGCCGTAGAACCCCCGCTATATACAGGGTCCTGCATCTCACCTCCCGTCTTCTACTACACCTAAACGATTTATTTTAGAAAAATGATTGAAACGGGACATTAGACTGTTTGTTAGAGAGCACATTTTAAAAATATTTTTTGAATATACAGGGTGTCCCGAAAATTGGTGGTGCATCAAAGTTGTATTTTTTTAAGTGGAATGCCCTGTAGTCTTATTGATTTTTGAGACTCTTTCGAGCTACTGTACATATCCCTAGAATATGATTAATTTGATTTGATAGTTCCAGAGGAATAAATTAACATCGAGAAAAAAAATTTTTTTCGGCACGTTTTAAAAAAATTATAAAAAATAGAAGAAACATCTTCAAACCAAAACTAAGCAGCAGGTTGCTTATAAGAAAAGGTCAGTTTACTATGAATGTCGTAAAAATAACTTGTACAGGATGTTCAAAATTCAATGCCAAACTTTTCAAAATGTAATGCTATTTTTCTCCATTTTTTCAAATGGGACACCCTGTATATTTTTATCCCGTCGGATGCAGAATTAAAAAATGAACATGTTTTCTATTTACAATTATTTCGACATCCTCAAAGGTTTCACAGATATTCGTAAAATCTTAAAATTATTATATAATAAATAATAATTTTACTTGGCAGTTTTTAAATCAATGACTAGAGTATTATGTTCATTACTATTCTGACCACAATAAAGGTTTTTAGGCAGGAGGGGGGGGGGGGAAATTATTGGTGAACATATTATTGGTCCTCACTTTTCTAACGGACATTTGAACGGTGCTATGTATTTTGATTTTTCATAAAATCAATTGCCAAATTTATGCCAAAATTTACCAATAGCTTTGAGTGGTGCAATGTGGCTGCAGTACGACGGAGCCCCAGTACATTATTCATTACGAGTCAGGGACAATTTCAATACAACCTTTTCAAATCGGTGGATTGGAAGAGGAGGGCCATGTAATTGGCCGCCTCTATCACCCGACTTAACTAAATTAGATTTCTTTTTGCGGGGCTACGTTAAGGAAATCGTTTATCAGGAACCTCTAACCACACCAGAAAAAAATGCAGCAAAGAATCAGAAATGCATTTCAAAACATTGCACCCGAGCTATTAGGAAGAGTAGCAAGGTCATTTCGTACCCGCCTCCGTTTGTGCCTCCAAGAGAACGGAAGACATATTGAACATAATGTTCTAGTGATTGATTTGAAAACTGCCAAGTAAAATTATTATTTATTAGATATTAATTTTACGACTTTACGAATATCTGTGAAACCTTTGAGAATGTCGAAATAATTGTAATTAGAAAACATGTTCATTTTTTAATTCTGCATCCGACGGGATAAAAATATACAGGGTGTCCCATTTGAAAAAATGGAGAAAAATAGCATTACATTTTGAAAAGTTTGGCAATGGATTTTGAACATCCTGTATAAGTTATTTTTACGCTATTCATAGTAGGATAAACTAACCTGTTCTTATAAACAACCTGCTGCTTAGTTTTGGTTTGAAGATGTTTCTTCTATTTTTTATAATTTTTTTAAAACATGACGAAAAAATTTTTTTTCTCGATTTTAATTTATTCCTCTGGAACTATCAAATCAAATATGATAATATTCTAGGGATATGTACAGTAGCTCGAAAGGGTCTCAAAAATCAATAAGATTACAGGGCATTCCATTTAAAAAAATACAACTTTGATGCACCACCAATTTTCGGAACACCTGTATATTCAAATATATTTTTAAAATGTGCTCTCTAACAAACAGTCTAATGTCCCGTTTCAATCATTTTTCTAAAATAAATAGTTTAGGTGTAGTAGAAGTAGAAGAGCGGGGGTTCTACGGCCTTGGCCGCTTCCCGCTCTTCACTCTCTATCGGTTTCTATCGCGCCAGTCATCGTCTTCTATAATTTTTCTTCTTTTACTGTCTTCTATCCCCTTCGCCCACGAATTTCTGGGTCTTCCTCGCCTTCTTCTTCTATTTTCTGCGTTATAAGACATCATCCTCTTTGACCATCTTTCACATCCCATTCTCATAACATAGGCATACCAAAAGAGCTGTCGTGTCTCTATTCTTTCCACTATGGTATCCTGAACATTCGCTCTATCTCTGATGTCCTCATTTCTGACGTGATCCAGTCTTGATATCCTACACGATCTCCGTAGGAAATCCATTTCCACATCATTCAATTTATTTTTATGGTTATTGGTAAGTTGCCAACATTCAGAGCCATAAGTTGTAATGGGTTCGACGATTAACCTATAGATATAAATTTTTGTTCTCTAACAAAGAAACAGTCTAATGTCCCGTTTCAATCATTTTCCTAAAATAAATCGTTTAGGTGTAGTAGAAGACGGGAGGTGAGATGCAGGACCCTGTATATCCAGGAAAAGGTAGTTTTTATAAAAATTCCCGAACATCTTGATTTAGGAACTGAAATCCGTTGGCATGACAGACTCACCATGTGCACTGCACATTGTGCAGTGGTCAAGTAATAATTCTGCGACGAAATCAAAAAGCTGGCTATTTTTTATTTCATAGGATGTTTGTAATTGCCTCCCTAAATATTCTCTAAAAAGTCCTCACCGATCACCCTGCATTTTAAGTGGGCGATCTTGTAAAAATGACGGAATCATTGCCCAGTTTTTCCCCATTGTTTCGGAACTCCATTTTATGTAAAAAATGCATAGGATTAAACATAAACATAAAATTTCTTAAAGTATCAATATTATATAAATATATTGAATATTATATCGAATATATATTTTCACATTACAAAATTTCCAAATTTTTTTATTTCTGCACTAGCTGGTACCCGGCGCGTTGCTGCCTCTGAAGAAATAATTGTGGTAAAACCGTTTGAAACTTGATAAACTGCGAATGACATATGCCGTTTGACGTTTGCTGTCCCGGTACGACACGCGCGGCACCTAATGTAAGTCAATCTTCAGATTAGCCCAGCGAGTGTTCCTGTGAAGTTTGGTAGCGACCGGATCAACAGGTTTTTTTTTTGTTTTGTGCGAAGCCGGGGCTTGATATGACACATATCAACTGTCAGATTTGACAAATAAAATTTATTTAATACTTTCTGACGGTCTGAATTTTATTTGTCAAATCTGACAGTTGATATGTGTTATGTCAAGCCCCGGCTTCTCACAAAACCAAGAAAAAAAATTCTGTCGATCCGATCGCTACCAAACTTCACAGGAACACCCGCTGGGCTAATCTGAAGATTCCCTGAAAATTTCATCAACATCGGTCCAGCCGTTTCGGAGTCTATAACGGACATAGGTAGAAACATTTTTTGTGTTTTATATAGATAGACGGTGGAATCTGCTAATAAGAATAGAAAAGTCAATCAGTTAATTTTAGCTGAGGTTGAATAAATAAATCCGAGGACTCTTTCAAAACGCAGGAAGTGTATCTGACGTGACATAATTAGAAAATCGATCGTTTCTTTGCAGGAGTAGTTACTTGGTGTGTCTGAAATTCTCGCTCGTAATTCATCGGACTGTCAAGTGATAAAACGATATATGCAATGAGGACTAAATGTGCGTGCTTATAGTTCATCGCAAAGCATAGGACGTGCCCATCTCTAACCAGGTGGCCGTCGCCGCTCTATAATCAACTCTAATTGGTTGGCATTACAAGTCGTATTAGGAGAACTTACGTTGTGTGTTGCTTTACCTACATGTCGCCGGCTTTGTGTCATTCTATATATTTTTATCTCTTTCTTCTATGACATTATAATAGCGGTTTATTAAATGTCATTTTCTATTTCTTTCAAGTCGATGTCGATACGTGTGTGTTTAAGCCTTTTGCTGATTATCGGTTACACTAAAATTTTACGACTTTTTGAGCGAATTCATATTCTCGCCATGTAATTTGGGAAGTTTCCGTTTTTATTTACCCCAAATCTATTTGTTTGAAAATTATACCTAATGCAGGACAGATGCCCAGAGTTCTTTGAAATGCTTTGAAGCTGAATTTTATAACTTTCAATTTAGGTATATGGAAACAAGTGATGTTTACAATAATATAGTACGCAACCTCTGGCATTAATATAGGCAAGTACTTATTTTTCTGCAAAGCAATATCTGTTGCGCAGGGCAGACGAACAGCACTTTCATAGTACCTATACAATATTAAAATCAAAGAATGACTAAAAAGACAACTCTGAGCACAGGCCGTGCTCTAGGTCCTTGACGTAATAATACGCGGTCGAGGTGGAGCTTGGTGCTTACAAAATTGTGTATTTCAATATGTCCAGGCTAAAATAAACACCTTCAATATGCAACAGCCCAACACAAACTCTAAATTGCTATAAGATCATATAGATAAAGAAGATATTTTATTCAAAATTTTTGAATGAGCGTTGAAGTTCATTTTCAGATTTCTGGCCTTGTAAATGAGCAGAGTTTTTTGTATTTAAACACTTCATTTTATATCACACACAAAATATTCTACAATTGAAATTAAGAATTCAAAAGAAGAAATCATTTGAAGTCCATAGGAAATGTTGTATGCAACGTTATGCATAATTTGCATCAAGTTTGAAGAACGGGAGGTCATCTTGAAAATATAAGTATACAGGGTGTCCCAAGCTAGCGTAATTTCTCCATAACTTAGCAGGAGTTTTTCTTATGGACACCAGATATTTTAGTCATTTTGTTTGTACATTTCAATAGCACTTTCTATTACTTTTTCAACGATGTATAACAACTTGCAAAAATTTTTAATTTGTTAAAAAATTAAAAAATAAAGAACGGAGAGCAACAATTTATCGAGGGTTGAACCGCAGAGCAAATTCTTATACGCCAATTATTCCTTTATTTATGTGTAATTCTTTTTAATTCCCCCCAATTCTTATCTAATTCCTGCAATTCCTCAAATAATTCCCGCTATTCCCCATGTAATCCCTGCAATTCCCCATGCAATTCCCCCAATTCCCCATGTAATTCCTGCAATTCCTCATGTAATTCCTGCAATTCCCCTACTAATTCCTGGAATTCCCTTATAACTAAATCTTGCATTTCCTGTACGTCCGATACTGCAATAATTTACAGCGCATGCGCAATCGTTAGTATAAGAGGGGTAAACATTTCTGCAATTCCCTTGTAATTCCTGCAATTCCTCACTAATTCCTGCAATACCCCAAACAATTCCTGCAATTCCCTACAAATTTATGTAATTCCTCAAGCTTGTACACAAATTCCTCTATTTATGTGTAATTCCTTTTAATTTCCCACAATTCCTATCTAATTCATGCAATTCCTCAAGTAATTCCCCCAATTACCCATGTAATTCCTGCAATTCCCCATGTAATTAGTGTAATTTATATTTGTAAAGATGATGCAATAATTTACAGTGCATGCCCAATCGTTAGTAAACATTTCTGCAATTCCCTTGTAATTCCTGCAATTCCTGTGCAATTCCTCACTAATTCCTGACTAATTTCTGCAATTCTCCAACAATTCCCCAAACAATTCCTGCAATTCCCTACAAATTTATGTAATTCCTTACCAATTCCTCTGCAATTCCTCAAGCTTGTACACCAAAATTCCTCTGCGGTTCACCCCTCGCAATTTATTTTTAAACAAAAGACCGAAACAAGTATCTATTAATGCACGACAACATTCTTTTTTGTTTGAAAATAAATGTTTATTCTCTGTTTTTTTGTTTTAATTCATTTTTTTAATTGAAAATTCTTGCGGGTTGTAATTATGTTATTGAAAAGCGCTATTCAAAAATGCAAACAAAACAACTGTCGTTCATAAGAAAAATAAAAGCTTGTAGTCGTATTTTCGAAATTAAAAGAGACCGAAAAAAACTGATAGGTAAGATCATCAAACGTGTCTTCAAAAAGTGCCTCAACAATGATCAGGTTCCAACAATGTAAAATGAATAATACAAAAAATCGATAAAAAAAGGAAAATGCTAAATGTTTGTTTTCTTCAGATATATCAGAAAACAAAAAGTCTTAAAAGTGGGTATAAGATTATGTTGATTCTGTTAAACTTTCCCCATTTAACCATCTTCAATATTAACCAATATTAACCAAGTTGTCCTTTCTGGTGCCTCTAAATTGGGGCACTGTGTATATTTCAATAAAAAAATTTTGTAAATTTTGCGATCGGCCGTTCCCGTGACGCAACTTAAATTTCGAAATTTGATGTTTTTTTGGTAACATAGGGGGCTTATGTCAATGTAAAAATAACAGTATTACAAAAATAAGTCTTGTTTTAAAAATTACCCAGATTTAGGCCATTTTAAGACGGGCGCCTTTTTGTCAAGTAAACCACAAAAAGTGATCAGCTGTCACCCACTCGCAGTTTACCTATCATTGCAGTCGACTTCGACCACAAAAAAGACGCTCGTGTGTAAAACACAAGCGAGAGTCGACCACTTATTCTGACTTCGACGACGAAAAGTCACCCGATTGAAAAGGGTCTCAGACCACTTGCAGACGGAGCGTTTTTTGAAATTTCTTTGACCACCAAAAGCGATCGACTGTCGCCGGCCATTTTTAGTCGGAGTCAACTGCAACGATAAACTGGAGCGGGCGACAGTCGACCACTTTTTGTGGTCGACTTCGGCGACAAAATGATGCCCATGTGAAAGGGGTCTTACCGAAAACCATCGTGCCCAAATAGAATGCAGAATGGCGACCATATCAGGAAATTTAAGACATTTACGAACAATAGGAATTACTAGGTATGGAATACCAGACTACTAACACACTTAAACGCGATATTTCTTTTGTCAAACTTATGAAGGAAATTGAAGAAAAGCTAGGCAGTTTTATAGTGGAACAGTGCCTGAAAAAATCAAGGCGATAAGAAGAATTTACAGGAATGAGTTATTGAAAATCCTCAAATCAAAAAACGGGCCATCCGTAGAAGAAATGTACCTATATTCCAAACTAACCTGGTCAAAAGGGCTGATTCCTTTTTAGCAGATTATACAGCATGCGACTAAGTGAACTTGAAGCAACGATGAGTTAACAGTGTGATTATTATTTTGAAGCAACTTTACTAGCTTCCACTTGTTGACTCCAGTAAAATGTCCTAATGAGACCCGCACCCTTTAGGATAGGTACCTACCCATGCCACAGACGCTTATGTATACCTAACTGCACCATAACTTCAATAACCGTGTTTGACGTATTTATCTCTAGAAACGAAGGGGCTGTTGAAGAAAATGGGATTTTTGACCTGATTTTTGACCGTGACTCGTTAACGAAAGTAATCCATTTCTCCTGGAAATAAAATAAACTTGATAAATTGAACTCCAGTAACAAGAAAGTTTATTATCTGAAAATCTACCCTGACATTTTTTCTATAGAATACGACAATTTACAATTAATTTTAGGTGTACAGTAATTCAATTTTCGATTCAAACATTATGACGTAGCGACGTGTCTCGAATATCATCTAGTTATCCAAAGCTTATATATTTTTTCGTTACGATTTGTTATTAAAGAATTATTTTCTATTATAGCAGTTAATTACGATTTTGTATAAACGCCAGGTCATTCTGTACATGTCTCAATTTATTCGGAGACCAATTTAATCGAAATCAATCTCAAACCACTTACGGGATAGCTCTACGTAAAAACTCTGTTAATTTTCAAAGATTTTAACCGAAAGGAACTCATTTCCTGTTGAACAGACATCTTTGTCCGCTACGCGATTGTTTCGTTAAGTTACATGTCAGTTAATAGTCAAGTTGACCGGTCATTCAGTATGCGAGGGATTTACAAGACTAACTATTCAAACCAATATGTTCTGACAAACGACCAGCGTAATGTGAGTTGATTCAGAGAAGAGCTGGTGTGAAATCGGCCCTATTCATTCACTAGATTTCGTTTAAAATTCGTTCGTCACCTCCAATAAAACCTCTCACCTAACTGTCCTTCTTTATAAAATTTTAATTGGACATCCCGTTTATTTGGTGTAGTGTGAAGAAAAATCACTTAATCGGGAACAATTGTAACTCGTTACTAAAAAAAAGTTGAACAGGACGAGGTGGAAAGGACTAACAGTAGTTAACGTTAAAGCTGCTGTTTCTAACATACTATTGCAAAATAATAAAAGAAACATAAAATTATACAGTGTGTGCTACAAAGTTTTTAACACATCGGGATAAATTATTAAAATTAAAAAAAAAATTGCGTCTCCCAGACCCAAAAATTGATTTTAACACTGACCACTAGTCTGGCAAAAAAATAAAGAACATGATATTAATTTGCGGTAAGTGGGCTTAATTGAGAATATATTGAAAAAAGTTGTTGGGAGAAATTGTTCAGAACTAAATACAAGTGTTACAAACAAAATTTTAATAGAAAATATACATTTTTCCCTACAATTATTAAATTTCCTACAATTTAATAATTGTAGGGAAGACTGTACAAAAGAAAAAAGTTATGAACATATTCGATTCAATGCAGTCGTAGGTACAGGAAGAGAAGGTGGAATAGTTGACCCCTTTGGATTAGGCAATAGGGACGACAGGAGAGTTAGACTGATAGAGTTTTGTGATAAACATAATCTAACACTCTATTTCACCATCAAGTTAGGAGACGCTATACGTGGAAGATGCCAGGAGACCAAGGCAGATATCAAATAGATTACATTTTCGTTAGGCAAAGATTTAGAAATCAGCTTAGGCACTTCAGAAGCTAGCCAGGAGAAGATATAAACAGTGATCACAATATAGCATGAAGGCTAGTCTTAAATTTAAGATTTTGAAAAAACGGTAGAAGATATCTTGACCTAGAGAAACTAAAAGATGTATATACGCGCGATAAGTTCAAGAAAAAAACGAAGTACTAAAGAGTGCGGGTCATAGAGGCAGAATGGAATTTCATTAAAAGTATAAGTTTAGATTTCGCAGCTAGAGATATTTTGGGTCATAAACAGAATAAAAGCAGAAAACCCTGGATAACAAAACATATTTTGAGTCTAATAGAGGAAAGGCGAAAATATAGAAATAGGTTAGATGAAAGAGGGAAACAAATATATAAGGCGATCAAGTGGGAAATTATTCCGAAATGTAGGAAAGCGAAAGAGCAATGGATTGATAATAAATGCAAAAAAGTGGAAGATGAATTCGAAGTAGGAAAGACTGATAAAGCATTATTATATAAAATAATTAGGAGATATCCTAGCCGGAAAGAGTATTTGGGAAACTTATGCGGGACAAGAAGTAGGAGATATACTAAAAAGAAAAGCAGTGTAGAGAGGGCCAACCTTAAAGTACGCAGATCAAGAAGTAACAGATCGTGTATTTAAACTAGTTAGCTGCATATACTATCAGACAGGCGAGATTCCAGAAGATTACAAATGGATTTTAGTAATATTTGTGAAATTTATGGCAAATGAAACACTATGTAAAAATATTATCGACGTTTCGCCTCTGGTTAGAGGCTTTATCAAGATTATATATTTTTAAAAGTTTACAAATTGTGACAAAATTTTTTCTTAATAAAAATGTAAATAACAGTAACTAAGAACTTATATTAAAAATAGAAATTATACGTAGCACACATGATTTTGTAAAAAAATATGAAGGAGGAAAGAAATGTACATAAATTAGAATCAAGTGGTAGAGAACAGATTTACGTTATTATGTCACTGTAAATTTGACTTAAATTTTGAATGTCAGATCTGTCATTCAAGGAATTTTTATCTTTTTGGATGTGTATCATTTCTAAAACCAGTCTAGCTTTTAAGTTTATTTCTTGTTCTAAAATAGTAGTATTGTGAAAATCGAAATTGTGTTTAGTATCTTTTATGTGTTTACTGATAGCTGAATTACTATTTTGGTAAGTATGTTGTTTTAACCTAGTTTCAAGGTGATAATAGAATATTTTTGTTAAAGTGTAGAGAACACGATTTAATCCCAAATTTTTTAAATTACCTCGCTCCCAAAAATATACATGTTGAAAATTCAAAATATTCTTATAAAATACATGATACTATTTTAAAATGTCAAAAATCTTGTTTAAACATTCTCATTTCCGATCATTACACCAGCATACAAAAAATTACTAAAACCCTTCAATACCTCGAGATTCAAATTAATAGAATATTACCACAAACATATAACAACTTTTTTAAACAATCACAAAACCAAAAATTTTACTATAAATTTCTTAACATAAAAAATAAACAACAACAGAAATTAATAAAACTTACTAATAAACATACTAATAATAATGATTGCAATCTCTCTATTAACATTCCAACTAATGTACAAAAAATTTTACAATTAGGCCCAAATTTTACTATAAATACCCGTAATACTGAAATTCCAATTAATAATATCATTGCCACTATTGAAAGTGGTATAACTTTACTTCCATCTGAAGAAAAAAATTATATTAGAAATAAAATTTGCCAAATTATTAAAAAATTTAACAATTCTTATACAAAAATTAACAAAAATGAAAAAGAACTATTGACTAACATTAAAATTACAAAAACATTCCTTAAAAACAACCCACAAATTATCATCCTAAAACCCGATAAAAGTAACAAAACAGTAATAATGAATTCCACTGATTACGAAAATAAAATGTTTAATCTATTAAACGACAAATTAATTTATATGCCTCTTCCTAAAGATCCCACTATTAGTTTACAAACTAAAAATAATAATTTTATATCTAAATTATTAAATGAAAATAATATCTCTTATACACTTAGCACTAAACTTAAAATACAAAATTCCCTACCCCCACGTATATATGGCCTCCCAAAATTACACAAAATTAATATCCCACTTAGACCAATAGTATCATGTATACAAAGTCCTTTTTATAAATTATCAAAATATTTATCTAATATTTTATCTAACATCACAGGTCAAAATGAATTTTACATCAAAGATTCTTGGTCATTTAAAGAAAAAAGCAAAAATTTTTATTTCCCTGAAAATTATATTTTTATTTCACTTGATGCTGTATCTCTCTAAACCAATATTCCCATAAATCTAGCAATTACAATAATCAAAAAAAACTGGAATAAAATTGAACCTTTCACGTCACTTACTTTAAACAATTTTATTACAGCAATTGAACTTACCTTAACCACTACATATTTCAAATTTAAAGATAAAATTTATAAACAAACTGATGGCTGTGCTATGGGTTCTCCAATTTCAAGCACTATTGCCCAATTAGTTTTAGAAGATTTAGAAACCACTGTTATTCCTAAATTATCATTTAATCTACCTTTTTTTGTACGTTATGTAGATGATTGTCTTACTGCTATTCCTCCCGACAAAGAAAATGAAATTCTTCATCAATTCAATAATTATCATCCCAAATTACAATTTACTATAGAAATTTCAAAAAATAACAAAATTAACTTCTTAGACTTAACACTATACAAAATTAATAATTCAATAGAAACAGAATGGTACACAAAACCCACTTGGTCTGGCCGTTATATTCATTTTAATTCCAAACAACCCACTTGTCACAAAAAAAGTATCGTTATTTGCTTGACTGACAGAGCAATCAAACTCTCCAGTCCACAATTCAGACAATATGCATTAAACAAAACCATAAATTGTTTAATAAAAAATAACTACCCAAGAAATTTTATTGACAAAATTATAAAAAATAGACTAAATCATTTTTATAATAACAATAACGACTACCAAAAAGAACCTAAAAATTACATTTCTTTACCATATATAAAACACATATCACATAACATCAATAAATTATTAATAAAACATAATTTTGTAATTGCTCATAAAAAGCATAACAACTTACAATTTTTATATTCTCGTTTAAAAACTCCAATTCCAAAATTAATGAAAACTCATATTGTATACAAAATTAATTGTAATAACTGTAATAAAACATACATTGGGCAAACCAAAAATCACCTTGAAACTAGGTTAAAACAACATACTTACCAAAATAGTAATTCAGCTATCAGTAAACACATAAAAGATACTAAACACAATTTCGATTTTCACAATGCTACTATTTTAGAACAAGAAAAAAACTTAAAAGCTAGACTGGTTTTAGAAATGATACACATCCAAAAAGATAAAAATTCCTTGAATGACAGATCTGACATTCAAAATTTAAGTCAAATTTACAGTGACATAATAACGTAAATCTGTTCTCTACCACTTGATTCTAATTTATGTACATTTCTTTCCTCCTTCATATTTTTTTACAAAATCATGTGTGCTACGTATAATTTCTATTTTTAATATAAGTTCTTAGTTACTGTTATTTACATTTTTATTAAGAAAAAATTTTGTCACAATTTGTAAACTTTTAAAAATATATAATCTTGATAAAGCCTCTAACCAGAGGCGAAACGTCGATAATATTTTTACATAGTGTTTCATTTGCCATAAATTTCACAAATATTACTAAAATTATTAAAAAAAAAATGGCGCAAATAATTATACAAATTACAAATGGAACATCATAGTAGCTTTGCCAAACAGGAAATTTTAGAAGGATCAGTTTAAAAATTTTAACTAGAATAACTGTGCAAAGAAGGATGGGGAAAAGGGCGGAAGAAATATTAGGAGAAGATCAGTTCGGATTGAGAAGAAATAGGGGGACGCGTGAGGCCATTCTAGCTTTACGAGTAATAATAGAAAAATAGAAAAGGGTAAGAGTTAAGAGACCTATAGGATTTGTAGATTCGGAAAAAGCCATTGACAATGTAAAATGGAAAAAATGTCCGAAATGCTCAGAAATGTGGGGATGAAGTATAGGGATAGAAGAATAATTCATAATCTATACAAAGAGCAAACGGCAGTTACAGAATTTGAGCAGACACGCCTAGTTTTGAATTTATATATCGAAGACAGAATACCCGCTGAAATTAATATACAGAGCCAAACTATTAATATGCTCAAATTCGAGGTTGATATAGCAGTGATTGGATGGAAAAACAATTTTTATCATGTTTTATTAAAATTCTGGGCCTAAATGCGATTTAAACATACAAATATGTTATATCACTTTATTTAGACAAAAATGGGCTATTTCAAGGTGAAAAAATCTAAGATGGCACCATAAGAAAAAACGCACCTGATGATGATTCTGAAGAAACGAAACGTGGTAGGTACTTTCTGCTACCACAAATGGAAAGAGGATGAACAGTCGTCCCAAGAAGTTTTTGCAGATTGAAGATTGAATGCCAAATAAGGAAAATATGAACAAAAATGTAAAAGTCAAAATTTTATTTTTTTTCGATTATCTCAAAAACGAAAAGAGATAATCAACTTCTGCAAACGGCACTTATTTATGCTTGAATAGACGCAACTTTTCTCCCATTTAACCGAACCTGTATCTATTAAGATTAAGAAGATAGCAATGTTAACGGCATATAAAAAAACATCCTGTATATTTCGAAAATGCGTGGAAAATGGTAGACCACTGATTTCATCATAGTGGGACTCGAATAACTTACTGCATGGTGACCTTCTTGGATTATCTATCAACAAGAGCTAATTACTACAGTAATTTAATGTAAAGAATTAGTTTACTGGACCGTTTGAAAAACTACTCCTCGGAGAACTACCCACTCCCCCAGGCATTGAATTATAAAACTAAATCTAGATTTTGTGTACTACGAAACCTCACAGCATGCCACCCCCAACTTCTCGTGGGTTTGGGACACTGATGTATTGCGGACTTGCTAGTTCCGCCAGGACGAAACCAGTGGTTTACGATTTTCCACGCACATTCAAAACTTGTATACAAAACCTATGCTAGCAAGCACGCAGTCTGTATAGACACATCGTGAGTGTCCCAGACACAGGAAATTATTGGAGTGGCATTCTGTTAAGTCAGGTAGTACACAAAACTTGAATTTAGTTCTATAATTCAATGCCTGGCAGAGTATTTGCACGACGAGTAGTTGTTCGAACGGCTCAGTACTACTCAAAAAATGAAAGAAAATAAAATAAGAAATTATTATATTTTCATAGTTGCAAAAACAACAATAAGAAATAAATCTCTACAATTTAAAAATAACACCAAATAGTTTGGACATCCTGTATAATAATCAATCATTTCAAAAATGCTCTTGAGTAACTACCTACGTCATTACCAGATACCATTCTAAATTTTTGTGAAAAACATTCAAAAGTTACAAAGATATGGCAGTTTAAAAAATGTTTGGAATTGGCAAAAATCCCCGCAAAAATCACCAAAAAAAACATATTCGATTGGCAAATCACCAAAAAAATCATATTCGATTGAAAAAAAATTTTCGGGTGTAATATAGGACTCAGAAGAGTTGCAATTGCAATAAAAAATACAGGCAGTTCCATTTAGAAAAATTATACTTTTTTGTGTAACTCGTTTTTGTGACACACTGTATACTTGAAAATCATTTTACCTTGCAGTAGAGATGAAACATTAAAAGTTTCATTACAAAAGGACACCCTGCATACCTACTCGTGAAATGCTTGGGTTATTTCAAGATTTTTTGAAAATGCAGAAATATTTCAATGTATACATATATTGATGGGAGCTGGTAGAGGTAGTATTAAAACAGAGCCAATGAGTTGTTATTTGTCGAGTACCTGGATATTGTATGGAAGGGGAGTCTCCTATAAAATTTACATTTTATATGCTATCTTCAGTCATTCTTTTATGCAGAATTGGAAGAATCACGCAATCATTCTCTTCGACTGATTGATCCTGTTATCACCTTTATAAAGTTTTCAGTCTGAAGACTGATTGGACGTGGACCTCCACCCTTTCCTACCCTGAGCTAACCCACGCATTTCCCCAAAAATAGAAGATCCTACATCCCCAAATATTTGGGAGCAATAGTCTAATCTAGACCTATACCTCTGATCCTGTTATTGCAATATGTTTTGTAGAATGTTCTGTCCTCTGCGAAGAGAATTCGGATAGTTTTTTCTTATTTACTGAATCCTAACGACGTCGCTGTTATAATGTACTTTAATTATTCCAATTGTGTTTTTTTAAATAGAGCTTGCGTACAATATACCTTATTTATGGCAATTTTGCGGGATAACGGCTCTACAGATTTTGGCTGAGTTTTTGCATACGTATATCAGAGATGGGCAGAAACAGACGGGCGGTTTTTTAAAACTTTTGAGCCGAGATATGACGTCAACGAACATTTTTTCAATGAGACCATATATATATTTGTGTATTTCATCGGATAGACGGTATTTTTCGCTACACGATGGGCGAAAATCGTAATATTGTATAAGGAAAAAATTGAGAAAAAAATTGGGAAAGGTAGGTAGCGTAATAAAATGTTTGTGGTAAATATGTGAGACGGAGACGCGCCCGGCGAGATTCCGTCCGCAGCTCCGCCTGGAACTGAGTGCATACGCGCGCACTGTGTAATCCCAGATGTTTTCATGACATTCTGCCCGGTTATGAAGTGCCTAGTCTTTTCATGAAATGACGGATTTCACTGTAAACATGTAAACGAAAAGAAGGCGCGCGCCAAGCGCGCTTTCCAGTTTAGTTTCGGCTAGGAAGCTGTTCTGTCAATGCGTTGACAACTGGTTTTACAATCAGATCTAATCTGATAAATTGCAGTATCAAACATTTTGTAAAGGTAAACTTTACAAATACGAATAATGTTCTTTCTTTGTTCCCACCCCCACCCCCCGTGTTCTTTACCTCAAAATTTTTAGGCGTTAATACAAATTCTTAAAGACACAAACTGTTATAAAGTTAACAATTACCGATGGATACTTAACAAATGTGTTGGTTAATCTAATACCTTTAGTGACAGACGCGCAAGTAAGTTACAAATGGTCCTCAGATTGATTTAATTTAGATGAACGGCAGCGATCAGTAGAGTAATAAAAGTACGTCTCCAAACAAACAAATAACGAGTAATCCAGATTAAATCAAGTTGTCGTAGTAATGGTGACATATTGGACAAGGGGCACCGCAGTCATCTAAATCTTTCACGCGCAAAATCTCATGCGGACACCTCTATTTCATTATACCTCTCCGAAAACAGACAATATTTTATGCTGCTATTGTATACAACTGAAACACATTTGTTTTTCTAAGTATTAGTTTTATGCTAGTAAATCAAAGTTATACAAATTAGCTAAAAATTATTATGGGTATTTTATCTACCATCAGCTTAGCAATAACTAATAAGTTTATTTACCTGAATATTTAGGAAATCACCCGATGGTTTGCTATCTTAACTGAAAACTGAAGTTCATTTTAAAAGCAAATGTCGAATAGTAGAGCCGTATAAATGTTTTTTTAAAAACATTTATACGGTTTAAATATCGAACGAATGAACTAGTGACCAATTAGTCTGGTTCTGATTATCGTTATTTAATTTTCGCAAAACCTGATATTACGAACTCACTCAAATTTCACTAAAACTAAAAGCTCTTGAATAGGGGAGGCTTTTCGGAGTTCTTCAGTTGCCACACACAAGAGTTAACGAATTAACAACATAGGATGGTAGCGGAAAAGATGAATGAAAATTACGTTGCTAAGTTGCTAGTTGTCCCAAATGACATTATTTATATCGGGGAAAGTTTTGCAGAAATGGAATGTTAATAGAAGAAAAATGTCAAGAAATAATAATAATATAAAATCATATTTCATCTGTAAAGTATTAGGAGTTAAAATGATGATGTCCCTTCGGAATAGACAACAATATGAATTATTCATATTGTTGTCGGCTGCGTATACACGGTGTCCCAACGAAAACTTGTACCCTTGTAAAACTCGGCAAAATAAACATTTTGACAAAAATCCAAAAACACGTCGATTTTCATATCAAAGGGGACGAATTTTTATGCAATAATCTTTCTTGCAACTCTAGCCCCGTGCGGGGGGGTTGCAACCCCTCCAAAATTTTAAATGGGACGGAGGGTCAAATGATCCCTACTTTGGAAGGGTTTTTCATTACTTACACAACCGTATTTGTTTTATTCAATTCGATCAATTTGTTACCGAGAAATTGCTTCTTGAAGTTTCCAAGTTAAAAAATTAATAAAGCACAAAAAGGTTTAAATTATCAAATGTATTAGAATGGAAAAGTAACAAAATCAAGTAAAGTAATAAGAATAAAAAGTAAGAACAAAAGAACATCAGAACAAATGTCAAAATAAACTTATTCGCCACAGTATAAAATCGTGTTTATTTACTAAATCAAAATGGTTTATTCCAAAGAAGAATGCGGGCTAATAACTCCTGAGGTATTGAGAAATGTAATATCTGGATTTGAATCCAGAATGTATTATTGTATGATAATAATTATTGGTGGAGGTCATTTTGAGCAATACATTCTATAGTTTAAACCTCTTTGTGTTTTTATTAATTTTTTAACTTGGAAACTTCAAGAAGCAATTTCTCGGTAACAAATTGATCGAACTGAATAAAACAAATACGGTTGTGTAAGTAATGAAAACCCCTTCCAAATTGGGGATAATTTGACCCCCCATTCCAATTAAAAATTTTGGGGGGTCGCTACCCCCCGCACAGGGCGAAAGTTGTAAGAATGATTATTGCATAAAAATTGGTCCCCTTTGATATAAGAATCGACGTGTTTTTGGATTTTTGTCGAAACATTTTTATTTTGCCGAGTTTTACGGGGGTTCAAGTTTTCATTGGGACACCGTGTATACGTAGGTACCGCCACGCGATTGGATTTGTGAATGTACATCGCTATACCACAATTTATTGCAAGATTGCAACCTCGAGTGTTCATGTTCCTAACCCACCTGCCTTACCAGTTACTGTCATTTGACTGCAATTTCACTGTCAAACAGTAAAGTGCAATAAATTCGGAATGATATTTTCTATATCAAAATATTTTCGGTTCAAAATTATTTGGGCATCAAGCAATTTAGTTGCTGATTAAAAATTCGCTTGAGTTAGGAATACAGAAATTTCTCATTCAATATAGGGATGTTTAACATTTATGTGAAGAAGAAACAGTAGGTAACTTTTTCTTTTTCTGCTTTCTGACATTTTGAACTCCGAATTCTTGACAAATACGGCTAAATCAATTATCATGTAAACAATTATCATGTAAGTCGCGAATCATATTCTTGTTTTATTTCTTTCAACGTGAATTGAAATCATTGAATGAGTAATGCAGGCTTATAAATATCAATGCTAAATGCTAATGTCAAAGTTACTCATAATTTCTTTGTCACAGTCTATTTGCGGGATTCTGCCACAGATCTCGGATATTGTTTGGTTCTCTGGAAATTCTGTTTATTTATAATTTTCAGGATTAGAAACAAATTCTTCCGAAAATGGGAGGCAATTTCCCGGAAATGCATTAAATTTATAGATAGTGGCTTTTTATAATATTTTTGGTACACAAGTTTTTGGAACTGACAAATTCTTATAACTGCATCTAATTAATAGCATCGGCAAATCGCCATCAATCACTAGCGTAGAGTAGCCTCGGACAAAGTGTTCTGTCATTTTACAAGCTCTTGCTGCATTAGTATCTACATGCATATCCAACGGTGCCGTCATTTGCCATTTCAAGTCCTTCCGGTATCATGTAAAAATAGAATTGCTATCTTTGCAATTTTTGAAGTAACGAGGTAGATGTGGGTGGTGATGGGGCAGCCCCCAAGAGGTTCGTTATAGGTTTTAGCATGATTTTTCTTGAAAATCCTGTATATTTAAAGCAATTTTAACAGACTGAGAAGCAATACAATGGACGCAGATATTATGCGATAAATATAGGTATGATATTGAAGTTCCAGGCGCCAACATTATGCTATATTAAGTTTTTGAACGGTAATAGACGAGAAAGAACAAAAATTAAAACTAAATAACATATTTAATTTTGCGCACTTTTTCATTGCACTGAATACCTACAATGGGGTCGTGTAGGCGTCATTCCTTTGCTAAGTACTTTCTTGTCTGAAAGAAAAGAAGCAGAAGGACAGCCCGTTTAAACAAGAACTATGTCCTTCCCAAATAAGAACAGGTGGCAACCTTACGTCAAAATGTTCAATTTGGAGATTGTCCAAATTACAGCCGTTGGACATGGTCGTACCGGGAAATGTATTTGAAAGAACATTTCTGCAAGTCTACAATATATAGAGGTAGGGGTAGGCCTAGATTAGACTACTGCTCTCAAATAGTTAGGGATGTAGGATGTTCTACTTTTAGGGAAATGCGTAGGTTAGCTCAGGATAGAAAAGAGTGGAGGTACGCGTCCAACCAGTCTTCGGACTGAGAACCTTATGATGATGACAATATTTTCTTTCCTTTCAACATAATTTAAAAATTGACCATTGACAATCGGCAATAGGTGGCGCGCGTCGTACCGGGAAATGTATTTGAAAGAATATTTCTGCAATTCTATAATATCTTCTTTCCTTTCAATATAATTTAAAAATTGCAGCTAACGTCAAACGGCAGCAACGCGCCGGGTACCAGCTGATAATTAATAAATTGAGTCTTACTCTTATCTGATCCTAGCAGGTCAGTAAGTGTGTCCAAAAAAGTGTGCAAACATGTGGATTTCTCAGAAAATGTTATTCTACGTAAAAACTGGCGCTCGTAAGGTGAATATTACCTATGTATTAAACATTGGGCGAGGTTGTTGGTATTTTTTCAGAATACGCAAACAGTAAAATATCTGAATTTGAAAAGATACAAAAAAATTGCATCATCATCATAAGGTTCTCAGTCCGAAGACTGGTTGGACGCGTACCTCCATTCTTTTCTATCCTGAGCTAACCTACGCATTTCCCTAAAAGTAGAACATCCTACATCCCTAACTATTTGAGAGCAGTAGTCTAATCTAGGCCTACCCCTACCTCTTTTTATTCCTATCTCTGACTCTAGTATGTCACGAACTATTCCTTCGTGTCTTAGAAGGTGTCCTACCATCCTATCTCTCCTACTCTTTATTGTTTTCCATACCTTTCGCTTTTCCCCAACTCTTTCTAATACTTCCCTATTGCTAACCTTATCTATCCACGGTATCTTCATCATGCGTCTGTAGCACCACATTTCAAACGCTTCTACTCTTTTTCTATCCGCTTCTCCTATTGTCCAAGTTTCGCACCCGTATAATGCCGTACTCCATACATACGACGGTAAGAGTCTCTTCCTAGTCTCTATATTAACCGTTCTCGAGCATAACAGTTGTTTCTTTTTGTTAAACGCAACTCGGCCCTGCGCCATTCTTTGTTTTATATCTTTAGTGCTCCTACCGTCTTGAGTTATTTTACTTCCTAAAAAAATTGCATATAAGGGAAAAGTTTTACGAAATTAACAGAGGCTAGAAGTATTTGTTTTATTAGGAGTAAAAGTGACACTTCTTGTGGCGAGTCTAGCAACACCATCACCGACCCACAAAAAGGTTTTCTACTATGTTATCTTTTCTTCAAACGTCGAAAATAGATGAAACTATTTGGGGAGGTCATACAAATGTATTAAAATCCATTATATCTACTTCTCCAAACACTTATGGAATGTTGACAGAAACCTTTTTAAAAGAAATATGTTATTGCCTTAACGTCCGGCCTCCTTCTGTGTTTGACATGTCGACATGTCAAAATAGAAGCTTGCACCAAATGAAATATATATGTCATAAGTAGGTCTTAAGTTGGTAAGCCCCTTAAGCCCACTGGATTAAATTACCGTTCTCAGCAACCGACCAACAAAATAGCCGAAAGACCGTCACACTTCTTTTCAAACAGGTGATTTCTGTAACATCCAAGGTTTGTGTGCCTTTGAAATGCATTTTTTGTATCCCTATAACTATGATTAGCCCGTGCGTAATCAATCTAATGGTAGGGTTGTTTTGAATAGCCGTTGTTTAATTAACTGAGATAATTAATGAGAAAATGCTGTGTCAGATCAAGCTGTTTGTTTACCTTGTCTGAACATTCCATTATCACAAATTTGTTTCATAAGAAGTCCCAAACAAAGAGTAACCAATTTTTTACACTTTAATAGAATACTTCTCTCCACCATTTATTTAAGGAAATATTCAAATGGATTGTTTTAGGCGTGTGTTATTTATTATCTTTATGTATAATCTGTAATACTTAAGGTAAAACACAAACCGAAAGCTTAAATTAGGCGGGCCTCTATTTGATGTTAGATAAGGTACACCAACATAAAACAGGCCCTTAATGTAGTAGCCATGTTTGTTCAACACTTTACGACACCCTTTTGTTTTTATTGAAGCATCCACCGGTCTGTTTGAGATATATACCTAAATACTCATGGCTGCTGTTTAACTATTTGACAGTTTACTATAAACTTTGTTAGTTTTGTTAGGACAAGAGGCTGCCACTACACTACTTTAGAAAGATCGATGCTACTTTTAACTGCCCGCTCTACCAATGTTTCTTTTTCATATTTGCTTATTCGGCTGTTATACTTCGTCTTCCTGTGTTTAATTTGGATTTGTAATCTGAACATGGAGGAAGTCGAAGATAGTATCTACCTAAATGTATAACTGTTGGTCATATTATGCTAATGAGCCTTTCCAAATCTGTATCACTCACATGCTTAAAATTGTTGAACAAATATTGATCCAGTTCCAAAATATTAAATCGCACATTCATTGACCAAAAATGTATAAATGATTTTACTATAAAATAATTTAAGTTCCAACGTATGATTGGAAAACAAATATTTTCAATTTCCCATGTTAATTTTCCATCTATAGCGTCCTTAGAAATACACATTGTACTTACAAACAATATTGGATGGACATAAACAGTATGTCATGTAAAAGAACAAACCTTCTGTAAGTAACTGGAAACTTAAAATTTAAATTTCAAAATTGAATTGAAAAGGATGCTTAAAACTCCTATATTTTAACCATTCCATCGGTCTAGGCGGTGCACTATAATTCCTCCAGTTAAGTGCTTCACGATTTTCATTTCTGGGTTCACGTACTTTGGCACAGCTTCACCTCTTAACCAGGCACATTAATAATGACAGGTCCAAATTTTGCTGTTTATTTGGAACATCATAGTAGCTTTGCCAAAACGGAAAGGCGCGGATAGGTGTGAAAATTTTAAAACGATCAGTTTAACTTCCCACGCGTCAAAAATTTTAACTAAAATTGTGCAAAGAAGGATGGAGAAAAGTGCGGAAGAAATATTAGGAGAAGATCAGTTCGGATTTAGAAGAAATAGGGGAAAAAACCTTCGGCAATGTAAAATGGAAGATGTTCGAAGGGCTCGAAAATGTATATGGATGAAATATAGGGATAAAAGAATAATTCATAGTCTAGTCTACACAAAGAGCAAACGGCAGTTATAGAATTTGAGCAAGAACATAGAGAAGTAGATAGAGAAGTAGATATCCAAAAGGGAGTGAGGCAGGGATGTGCGTTATCGCCTCTAGTTTTCAATGAATATATCGAAGATGCGATTAATATTGTTAAAGACAGAATAGCTGCTGGAATTGATATACATGGCCAAACTATTAATAAGCTCAGATTCCCGGATGATATCAATAAAAAGAAAACCAAAATTTTGGTGTGTAGTGAGCGTAAAAATATGACTAAAACGAAAATACAAACTGGAAACGAGAAGATAGAGGAAGTCTCAGATTTCTGTTATTTACGAAGTCAAATAACTCGCGATGGTAGGAGCTCTAGAGATATAAAACAAAGAATAACTCAGGGCCGAATTGCATTTAATAAAAAGAAGCAACTATTATGCTCGGGAATGATAAATGTAGAAACTCGGAAGAGGCTCTTAAAAACGTATGTATGAAGCACGGCATTGTAAGGGTGCGAAGCTTGGACGATGGGAGAAGCGGATAGGAAAAAATTAGAAGCATTTGAGATGTGGTGGTAGACGCATGATGAAGATACCGTGAAAAGATAAGGTTAGCAACAGAGAGGTATTAGAAAGAGTTGAACAAAATCGAAATTTATGAAAGACAGTAAGGAATAGGAGGGATAGGATGGCAGGACACCTTCTGAGGCACGAAGGCTTAGTTCGCGACATACTAGAATCAGAGATAGGAATAAAAATATGTAGGAGTAGGCCCAGATTAGACTACTGCTCTCAAGTAGTTAGGCATGTAGGATGTTCGACTTTGGGAGAAATGCGTAGGTTAGTTCAAGATAGGAAAGGATTGAGGTGAGCATCCAACCAGTCTTCGGACTGAAAACTTTATTAATGATTAAATAAAAAATTACTTTATGATGATGATGATTTGGAAACTTCGGAGAAAGGATGTTAAGGCGCTGTTATAGTGGAGGGATATTAATTTCAAGTAAAGAATTTGGTTTGAAGGATTGTGGGGAGGATTTCTATGTTGTTGGATTTTGTTTCTGGTTCTCTGATATTTCGGCTTCTCGAATGTTTCGTTGTGCCGGGTTCTTATATTTACAAAAAGAGGGTGCCCATATTCAGTAAAATACTGGTCCGCAAATGGTTCTGTAAATAAATATGTGCAAATGCACAGCAGATACCGTTATTCCCTGGTTCAGGTTGAACGGTGCTCGGAAATGCTTGCTTCTTGATATGAATGTGTGATGGTTTTAAGCTTAGTTTTTGGTCTAGATGCATGCTTAGATACCTAACTAGATTACGACTCAAAGATTTTTGCGAGCGTTCTTCAGAAGTTTGAAGGGTTGTTCCTAAGTTTGTGATGGAAGATTATTTAGCAGAGGTTTTGTTGGACAGGCAATTTACCTTATAATTTTAGACAAATTTGGTTGTTTCTTCTTCCTTTTTTATTCTTATCCCTTTCTGCATGCTTTCCTTCATAATCATTTCTTGTATTATGGTTTGTTGGTTGCCACTTCCTTAGTTCTTCCTAAGTTTTCCGTCTTTTCCTACCAATTTTATATTTGTGTTCAATCCAGTCATTGCATACGTGATCGTCTTCTCCATTTTCCTTTTCTGGTCTTGCTTCCACAACTTGTTTTGCATGTAATAAAAAATGTGGGAGTTAAGATGGTAGTACACCGAAATATTAGCTCAGGATAAGAGACGATGGAGGTAAGCGTCCAAGAAGCCTTTGGACTGAAAACTCCGAATATAAATATCCGCAGAGGTAGCAAGTAATGCAACAATTAACTAGATTCAATATTCATCACCTGAAAATGACCTGCCTTTAGTTGTAGTAATTACCTGGCTCATTACTTCGATATGTCATGCGAGCAAGGCATCTGCCTGCCTATTCTTCTATGTTCTCTAATTTTCTTGCCTAACATATCATTTGTATCAAAAGCTCTGGGTTTAGGGAAATAATATCCAGATCTCGGATCCGGAATCCTTTTCGGCTTATCTAAGTTGCGGGGAATGGCGGCGGCATTTAACGCTGCATCAAAGAACAAACGAAATCCGACTTTTTGGGCCGCTCCTTTTCGGCTTTGTGGCAACGTTTTTTACCAACCCATAAATAAGCATTTTAATGCTAAGAAAATAATAGGAGTACCCAATAGCCAATACCACGTACATTTAAGATTTAAGTGCATAATTATCTGTTTTTCTGTTTAAGAATGAAATTAAATTTTTTATTGCATTTTTTATATTTATATACCTATTTTCTTTATTTCTATTGTTTAAGCAATGCTGTCTTCAAGAAACAATGCCATTTTCAAATACGGTCAGCGAAATTCGAATTAATCAAGGTCCGAATCCGAGATCGATTATCCGGATTCGGATCTTGTAATAAAATCCGGAAACAGATATATCCGGAAACCGAAAAAATTTAAGCAAATCCGGTATTTTTAAGGATGTAGATGCTACTACAGCCAACACTACTTCTATAGCAGGCGGTCTGCGGTACTAAAGGTACTTTTACCGCCTCTGGTGCTTGGCGACTGAAAATTAAATCTTTAAGTTTGAGTGGCTTAGTCAAGAAATTTTACATTTGAAGATAAAACATTTTGAAAATGTAATTATATAGTATGCCCGGATTCGGTTACAAAGAGGACATGATTATTTTTAACTTCTCAATAAAATCACTCTTTATAAAAAAACATGCTTGTTTCCAAACTTCCATAAAGCACATATAATTTTTAATCTAGATATTAGGTATCGGGAAAATTTGCTATTAATTTTATGTTTTTTTTGAAAGTATTTATTAAAATATTATTAAATCGAAAAAACATTTTCACGAATATTTAAATATTAAAATAGTGCACCATTCACATCAAATAGAGCTAATTTCATCTTCGTTAATCCTATTTTTGTTTATTTTTTGAATCTGAACAGAACCAATTTTTTACCAAATTCCGTACTGACATGAAAACACTTACTTCTTACATTTTTCTGAAAATGTTTTATGAAGATTGATTTTTCTGATAGGTAAATGAAAAGTTTTTCTCTCTTTGTAACCCCATCCGGGGACATACCGGCGGTATAATAGCACATCCAATTTTTTATCCAACTGTTACAGGAAATTTGTTATTTTTTATGTCTTTTTGGACTTAGGAAACCTCTATTAAAAAATTCACAGCCTTCGCAAATGCAACCAGCGGAGACATTGAAAATGACGAAGCAGACTGTAACCCTTGTGCGTTTGGGATATTTCCGCATACACGATAGCGTGCTAAATAATGATTCATAAAACACCTGCGCCGATTCCTGTTGTGGCATTCTCTCACATTTGTGACGCGAGACGGTCCCACTCTGGAATGAAGTTTACTCAGACTGAGCGGTCTAGAGTCTAGCGTCTAGCCAGACGTTCGACTTTAACGCGTGACGTATGTGGCAAATGCAACACGATCTTTTCGGTGAATATCATACCCATACTAGGATACTAATAACATTTTCAATGTTAATATTGTTAAAGTATTCAAACTGTAAGCCATTTACATCAAATAGAAACAGGATCTTCATTAAGCCTCTTTTTATTTCTTTTGTAAATTTCAACAAAGCCAACCTCTAAAAAATATTTTTAATTAATTTCCGTGCCGACATGAAAAAATAATTGATTCTTAATTTTTTCTGAAAATTTTGTAATTACTGATGGTTGCATTCCATACCGGTACCCCAGAGTAACTGAATTAAATAAATTTTTACTGTAGTCTCAACGAAAATGTTCGAAGTCGAAAAACGCATAAAAAATTCTTAAATTATTTCCTGGTACAGTTAGGCGAAATGTAATACATACTTAATATGTGTATAAGAACAAACGGGGTTTTTATGAGTGATTTTTTCTGAGAAGTTAAAAATATTTTTTTCCTTTTTTTTATCCCATCGGGGACATACTGTATTTTGGTACAGGTATATACCTAATTGATAACTTAGAAACTTGTAACGAATATGTTGTGTGATAAAACTACTTGCGTAGTTTATTGAACGATTTACAATGTATGTAAAGCATATATTGATAGGTGCCTAGATACTTAATATCAGTCATAGATACATTTTTACATTTACACAGCTTCATTCCTTGTGTTTAAAACGTTACCCTTTTTGGCTCGCGGTATATCTTAGAATATGATCGTTAACATAATGAGCCCTGTTGTTCTAACCACATACGTAAAATTGAGGTAGGAAATTCAATTAGTAACTGATCCTTTCTCTAACTAGTGATTAACTAACTGCGTCTGATATATAAATATCAAGTTCCAATTAGAAAGAAATAAACTGGGTATCTGTACTGTACTCAAGTAGTTATATGCTAATGGTATCTCTCTGACCTTCGTATGATGACTTTATGAGTTTATAATTGGGGAGTCTTAGGATCATTATACCCACTTCCCTCTCCGCCAAACTTGCTTAACTATATCAATTCGCATATACCCTTGTTTATTTTACAATCAGAGGAAATGTATGGTTTGATTTGTTTAAGTATCATATATCTAAGCAAAAAATCGCCTGCACCTTTACCTAATTAGAGAGATTTTCGCAGACTCGATGTATACATGTGCTGATCAAAGGTTACTTTTATTTAATTAAGTGTAGAAACTTTAGAAAAATTAGCTTAACTGAATAAAGGGAACCGAATTTCGCAATTTCAGTTTTAGCATTTTTGTTTCTGAAACTGATCGCATTCTAGCGGATTTGCAGCCTTGACCCGCTGCACTGGGAGCTTTCTTTCACAGTCTAATGTTTAGTATTTTCCTACCCGATAGGCACCCAAACTAGTTGAATCATACACAGCTACAGAAAGTGAAGAAAACAATGAAGATACTTATAACAAAAATATAAGGGTATGTTTGGGCCAGTTTTGATTCTGCTTTATTTCAGTTTAGTAATGGCACCGTGCCAGTCAGATTAAAGGAAAACGTAACAGAACGAGTAAATACACACAGACTTAACATATAAAAATATATTAAGTATTATTAATATTATTATTAGTAAAATAACCGAAATAATCGTCACGTGACCATTATATGGGGGTCATCTGTCACAATGTTCAAAATGACCTCATTTTACACCTCTGCTCTGGGGTAATCTACAATAATGCCGTTTGCTTCTTGTAATGGGCAGGACATTCGGCAGATTTATGAAAAACGTTCTGAGGAGACTGCACTGGAAGACCTTCTTAGTATATCTCGATGTCGGACGTCAAGATAATGGAGAAGACATTTGACGAAATGTTTTTGAAAGGCGTTTTTGACCAATTGAATAGGGCGCATTTGAAGCTCATCCTGAAGGAGTGTACGCTCTTCAGGAAAGAAGTCTAGTTCTTCATGGGTAGAGACTCACAGAGAATAAACAATAGTGCAGTTAAAGTTGGCCGATGTCAAAACGTAAACATGAAATCCGTACTTAGCTTTCTTAGCCTCTGTATCTATTGCCGCCAATTTGTAAGGAAATTCACGGATATAGCAAGATTTCTGTACCGTTTGACGCGGAAGAAGGCAAGGGAGTGTCATGTCATAATGCCTATGATCATCTGAAGTAAATCTTATGTACTACTCCTATTCTGATATATCCCATAGTCGACTACTAATTCAACTTGGACACTGATGCGAATAAAACCTGCATAGGAGCTGTGTTGTCGCAAATGAAAGACGGTAGAGAACAGAGAAAGTGATTTTAAATTTTAGAAAAACTATGAGTGCAGATTAAAATGAAATCTACCTAACCAGGCAAGAAAAGAGCCAGACAAAAGCAAAATTTTATTTTTCGATATATGAACCTTTAACGCTTCTCCAATAACGCGATACCTTCCAAAAAATATATATGTATTTCGGTAACTCCTCAAAAAACTAGGAAACGGCCTCTTTGAGTTCTTTAATTCTGAAAAAAAGTCGACGTCCTCGCAAGTGCTTCTTCAGCTTAGGAAAGAGATAATAGTCCGACGAAGCTAAGCCAGAGCTGTAAGGGGGTTGTCGTAACTCAACAAAACCGCAGTTGTTGATTCTTTCATGAATTTTATGAGCCCCTAAGCACTCGGCAATTGTCGTGCAGCGATAAAGTTTTTGAACAATATTACAGGGTCGCTTTTGGCGTATCGCCTGCACAACCTTTGTTCAAGAGTCAAGATTCTCGGAATCCAGCGCGATGACAATTTATTCATCCCCAAATCTTTATGCAAAATTGTCAACACAGATGCCTCGCAGATTCCTATTGCATGGGCGATAATCGAGACTTTGATTCTTCGATTCTGTACCACCATTCATTCCACTTTCTTGATGTTGTCTTCGCTTCTTGCCTCCACAGGTCGACAGGTCGTTCACTTTTAGGATCATTTCGAATGGATTCTCTGCCCCATTTAAACTGCTTCGACCAGAATTTTATTTGGAAATAAGATGTACAATTTTTACTTCTGATAAAAAATGGAATGGCACATTTCGAAAAGCATCGGGAAGTCAGGTTAACACATTATTATATTGTATGGGTAAAGGGGCCAATGAGTTAGTAAAAGCATTTGGGTTAACACGAGGAATTAAGCTCGTATGAACTATGAAGAAGTAAAAACCAAATTGAATTCTCACTTTAAAGTAAGAAAGAACGTGATCTAGGAACGATGCAAATTTTGGAACCGATTCCAAGTACGAGATGAGAAAATCGACGTATTCATATTATGATCTTTGCAAACTTGTAGAACGCTGTAACTTGAGCATTCTTAACTTTTCATAATAATATGATTATTAGATACTAAGTTATCAGAAAGATTGCAGAATTAACCTTAGAACGTGGAATAAATTCCGCAAGGCAGTTTGAAACAATAAACAGCAAACAGAGCACGATATGTATAAGAAGAGAGGCGCAAGCTAGTCCTGTAAAATTTAAAACCAAACCAAACAAAAGAAAAATGTGTACCTACAAGGAAAGCAAAAACTGCTATCAAAATGGAAAGTACATTTGATAAAGGTAGTAATATTCCAAAGCACAGAGAAACAACGCTTAGCTATTAATGTCATGTGCCACAAATAATGTCAGAAGAAAGAAAATTGCCCAAAATTTTACGTACATGTTTGGGATAAAAAGAGTTACCACAATGATGTTAGAACAAGAACGCGACGATTTTTCCGTAGGGACAAAACCGATTAAGCGATAAAACAAAATTCAAGGATGGCCTTACTACTACAAAACAAGGTAAAAGAAGAGCTGTCTCGAACGGTAAAAGGTGTGATAATTCTAGTCAAGGACCCAATGGAATGGTGTTCACCAAAGGCGTAATGGTGATGTGAGGATTTGCCCATACTTTACCAAATTGAATGGACATGTCAAACGGGGTAGATGTCAATTTCCAGCAATAGAGGAGATCGGGAGCGAAAGTTCTGGTTTTTAACAGTTACCATCAACCCTGTTAATGACTTTTTCTGGGGCCGTGAAAAAGGTAAAATTTATCTTATTCATTTGCGTTCATAAAGTACATACCGGTTCATTTTTCACTTTCAAAAAGCAGCACATACCACTCGTTTATTTCCTTTGTACATAATAACAAGAAATAATAATTAGGTATATTATACAATAAATAAACAAATAAACAAATAAATCAATAATTTATTATATTATTATGGTCATTGGGCTCACGGAAACTTTAAACTGTCAATTTGACAGCGCCAGAAAACTGGATTTGTTAAGATTTAATTAAATCAACTGAATAAAGAAACATAAATTACTCGGCGAAGAAATGCCTAATTATTTTATAAATATTCGACATGCTTTTAATATTCAGTTAGCAATATCACCATTCCCAACAGCAAAAGCGACAATTCTGAAACTGTGAACATGGGGCTGTGGCAGAAATGTTCACTATCGTCTATGGTCAGGAATTTCACGTTCGGAGTGACCACACTTCCTAAAAATGACTTCGTCAATTCATTAAGAACCGGAAGGATTGAGCATGTTCAATCATATACAACTTCAGTATTCAAAGTCGATAAGGGAGCTCTCACAAAAATGCAGATGCTCTTTTGAGAAGACCTTGACCGATAGACTGTACATTCTGTAGCAGGAAAGAGAAGAAAAAACATGTTGAGCTGGGTTGTTGCCACCGAACTAGAAGATCTAGAAATGTGACGCAATGCACAAAGGAGCATTGAAATCCGTCATTCAGTGAAAAGGATGGAATGATAGAATTTTTCGTTAGAAGTGTGGCCCCGAAAACTATTGGGAAAAATGAAATACTTTGGCTCTGGAGGACGGACTGGTTCGACGTTGTTGGGAGAGTGCGGGAAGCCGTAGCCAATATGTGTCGAAGACTAAAATTCCAGGCGTGTTCCAAGAAGCTCATGATGGAGACAGCGGTGGACATTTGCGAATCCACACGACTCTGTGCACGATCTGAGAAATGCATTATTGAATGAATTGTCGACTGGTCGTAGCCGATTGGTGCAGAAGATGTGACGCTTACGCGACTAGCAAAGGGCTACAAATACGAAACCGTGGAGATGCGTTTGAAAGGACTGCAATCTATGTGGCTGGGCCCTTCCCTTTTACTGACGACGGAAATAAGCATATTATCTTGATCTTAGCATGCAAACCAGCTAGAAAGAACGGTCCACCCTTAAAGCTGCAGAATATCTGGGAAGGACCCTATCGAGTACTCGCATGAATCATGACTCACGTCACCTTCAGGATCTAGAGATCTTCACGGAGCAAGATGAAAATACTTCATATGGATCGGCTGGCCCCATACCAAGAGAAGACAGTTGTAGGTTGTAGCCGACAACTGATCAAGGGCAATCGAATTGAGTAGGGATAGTATGACTCAATATTGTTTCGTCAAGTACTTACGTATGCCTACAATTAGAGAACATCTGGTCTCACAAGAAAACTATTTACATTTTTCATTTGACTGACTTTTCAACAAAATATTATAATATTAACTTCGTAGACTACCAATAAATTTATTATAACACCGATGTCGGAGGATTTGTTAGTAGGTACACAGGGTCAAATTATGCAGACGGCACATTTATATACCTACCAGTAAGGTCTGGTAGAAGAAAACATATCCCTTTTTAAACAGTTGCTAAGTAGGTAGGTTTTTGTGTTTAATTAGGATTAAGATTCAAATTGACAAGGTACCTATACTCAAAGAGTAAACACCGCAGCAGTTTTTACAAAAGTGTTGTTATGTGGAGTCTGAGTACCTAAGCAAGAAAAATCTCGGAATGGGTGGTTGTTTTGTTGAGAACAAAAAATTAGCCGGTTTATATAATTTTTATGACGACCCACTGGGGCTATTAATCGAAGTTAGGAACACTTTAGTTGCTTTTGTCGGCAAAATCTATGCACCTCCTGGCGACGGCATCGTAAAATACCATAAACCATAAGTGATTTCAGAGTCTACGGTTTATTAGGAGTCTAAAAACAGGACAGTTTTATTAGCAATTAGAAATTGGTAGCATTGTCTAGAGGTAATTTCTTAATTGCACCAGCCTGTTTCTTCTATATTCTAAAGGATGTAAAAGAGATTTAAGAGTCGTAAAGCAATACTCAGCTTGTATAATACCGGTTGTGAGAGCATTTATCTTTATTTAAATCGCGTTATAGCACAAATGAGCACTATTTGCGGCAATTTCTTGTAAACTCTGTGTAAT
This sequence comes from Xestobium rufovillosum, assembly GCA_963966045.1. NCBI lineage: Eukaryota > Metazoa > Arthropoda > Insecta > Coleoptera > Ptinidae > Xestobium > Xestobium rufovillosum. Next base: position 20,224,664 of record OZ014504.1, read on the forward strand.
TCTATAACAACCGAGGTCTCGTCAAATAACCTACAACATGTGTTTATTGCCAATTAGTGAAATATTTCCGTGAATAGGAATGTATTTTTTGATAACTGGAATAATTAAGAAACTATTTTCTCCACTTCTGTTGGGTTTGGTAATTACCAAAAATTTTAATTTGGGAGATACGGCAATGAGAGTGACGTTTTGCTCATATTGTAATAATTTTGAAAAGGCGAATTGCTTGACACAGATTTTAACAATTTTAATAAATTTGGTGAAAGAATACAATTTCTATCTATAGGTACAATGAGAGCTAGTGCTGCAGCTCACCCAAAAATTGTTAAAGGAAATTGAAACAAAATCACGCGCTGAATTCTGATCGTAGGTATACATACATTATACAGTGTGGCTCACTGATAACAATAAGTGTGATTTTATACCATTTAGCATCATTTTTACGCAAGAAGCTCGAACCCCTCGATTTTGGTTTTACGGGGAATTTCATTCATGTAATTTTAACCTCAAATCGGGACGGCATCCTTAATTTTTTAAATATACATTTCAATTAACCAAATGTTAAAAATGACCACCACCAACCTCCATGCAGTAATAACGATTTTGCTCAAATCACTGACGAACATTTTGCAACGTCAATTTAACACCTGCAGGAGTTATTTTGAACCCCTCACCATTGTTAAACTTATCACAATATTCTATTTAGGTGGTACTGGATCTTTCGAACAACTACTCCGCATGCTTTGAATAGAACAGATCTAGATTTTTTTTGTACTACGAGGTATTTGACTTTTCATTTTATCCTCACATCCAGTCATAATTAGGACTTCAATTTGCTGCCTTTCTGATAAATTAGGCATATTGGAAATAGCTGCAATTTAGCAAATTAACCTGTCTACAAAACTAGTGCTTCGGTCTCGGCGAGACGAGACCGAGATTTGAACAGTCTCGGTCTCGGTCTCGTAAAACTTTCATCGGTCTCGTCTCGGTCTCGGCCCGAGAGTCTCGGTCTCGCTTTAAAAACATGCAACGACTTGCATCCGTACAACTGTGCAAGTGGCGCAACGGAAGATTGCAGCCCACACTTTATATCTGGCTGTGTCGCGCTGTGTTTGCGAGAATTAAGAAATATAAAAATAATATCATGCCAAAAAGGAAACAAATCATTATTTCAGACAGTGAAAATGAAAGTGATGTTGGGGAATCAAGTAGTAAAAATCAAACTGAAAGTGTAGCAAATCCAGAAGAAAACTTGCCATCGGTTTCTACTTCAAAAATTTCTCCGGGGCGTGAAAATTTTTACGGAAAATATTTTTCATTTATTAAGAAAATAACGTTAAATTTGGAAATTGCCTCACTTGCCAGAAAGAAAAACGAACAATGAAACACATAAAAATACAAGTGGTTTAAAGAAGCACTTAAGTCTTGCCATAAAACCTTATTTGAGGCGGAATTTTCGAAGAAATCACAACCTACCTCAATTCAAGGGCAACAATCTATTCAAGATGCTTTCAAACAGGTACACGTCAGAACAAAATTTGAATAGTATTTCTTAATTTTTAACTATAATTATTAAGCAGCACGATTAAGATAATATACCGGGTATTCCAAACTAGCATAATTTCTCCATAATCCAGCTGGAGTTGACGATACAGACTAATTTTTCAAATAAAAGTTGCATCAAATTAACTTCTGTATGTTCTAAAATTATTTTGGATTATACAGGTTGTACCGTCCGTTCTGAGCGTAGCCCAACTTAATTTTTTTAGATGGAACACCCCTGATATTATTGTTTTTTTATTCCACGTTGAATTTTATTTCCAATTTGTTAATTATATCTTGGGTCCAAATTTTACCGTTAGGATTAGGAAGTTATTTGACATTTTTTAAAATTGACATTCCTCAGAGCCTCTGAAAAATTAAATATCTTCAAAGCGAAACCAGATAGGGAGATACGGTTTGCAGTGTTCGACTGATATTGAATTACTCTATATTTTCGCTATAAATTCAACATATTATGCTTCATCCAAAAATTTTCATTAACATTTGACATAATAAAGTTTAAAACTTGATTTTCTTATATGGAATGCTAAGGAAGATTATGCATTACTATAAAAGGAAATTGGGCATTCAAAATAACTTTGAAATAAACATTATAGGATTCCATTTAAAATATAAAGTTAGCTGTTTTGAACTTTTATAATTTGGACCTGTAATTGCCAATACCTACTCTGTTTAATATTTTCGGGTTTTTAAAGCTACAGCTGCTAAATGGTTCACTATTTGAAATTTCCTACTTTTAGAAATCGCAGGGAAATGAGCATAACAAAATTTTAAGTCAAGCTTCATTGGATAAAATGATCGTCAATTGGATTTCCATTAAATACTTGCCCTTCAATTTTTTGATGATAGCTATACTCAGGATTTTTTTAAATTTCTCAACAGTAATGTTTGTATTTGTGTATTTTTTCATGTTTGCAATAAAAATCCTAATTTCAACTCTTATATTTTTTTGTCTTCCATGCAAGAAAAAACGAGAGTCTCGGTAAACTGAGACTCTCGTATCATTTGGTCTCGTATAAGTCTCAGTCTCGGCTTTGTTAGTTACGAGACCGAGACGATACCGAGAGTAGTATCGGTATCGTCAGAAGCACTATACAAAACGAACTGCAACACTGAACAAGTGTGATTTTCAATTACTTGTCAAACGCAAATAACCGGCAATTGCTTTATCTCCTTATTGCTTTCTGTATCAGTGCTCGCTTCGATTATTGACAACGGAACCCGTAATAGTTATCTTTGAACTCACCGCTCTCAAAATGACATTTCGCGAACCCGACAGACAAAATCAAACACTGGCTCTTTCAGGCTTTCTAGAAATAATTTGACTTGATAGTAATAAAGTTTGGTTAACAAAACGCCATTTCTCCAATTTGGATGTTGAAAATAGTCAAATTATTTCTAGAAAGCCTGAAAGAGCCAGTGTTTGAGTTTGTCTGTCGGGTTCCCGAATAGGTATATACGAAACGAGTGCGAGAAGACATTTTTCGCGCATGAGCGCGATGTTTGAAGCACGAGCGACGAAAGAGCGAGTGCTTCATTTGCGCGAATATGCCGAAGACATCTTCGCGCATCGAGGTTCGTACAATATATTTTGAAACGAATATTATAATTGTTTAATATTATTATCTAATACGTTTCCAATTTAAAATTTCAAAAAATCAAGTGGTTACATTGACAGATTTCCATTTGACAATTGTAGAAAATGACATTTGGTTTAATTTATTGAATTGAGTTGTCAAAGTGTCAATCGAATTAATAGCGATTCTTTCACTATTTTCTACATCCAAATTGGAGAAATGGCGTTTTGTTAACCAAACTTTATTACTATAAAGTCAAATTATTTCTAGACAGCCTGAAAGGGCCAGTGCTTTTTGCTAGATTTCGCGCACTAGTGCGCGAACACTATGTTTGAGTTTGTCTGTCGGGTTCGCGAAATGTCATTTTGAGAGCGGTGAGTTCAAAAATGTCATTTTGAGAGCGGTGAGTTCAACAAGATGTTTGTCCCATATTTTTGTTAGGTATTTATGAACCGACAATTTATTTCTTGTTATATTCAACATAAGAAGTGCTTTATTAAATCAAGGCGTCGCGCCGGTCGCGTTTGGTATTTGAAATTTTAAAGATATACCTAGGTTTGTGGGTGATATTCTACGTGTAGAAAACCGCGCGAATAGAACTTTTCATTATAAAAAAATGCTGAGGCGCATGCGCGAACGCGCCATGACAATTTCGGACGAATGTCAAAGTCTTGTATCAATATCCCATAAACTAGACACTATATAGACGTTTAACGTAAAATGCAATGACGTTTAAACGAAAAGTAATTCAACTTACAAACTAGAGATGCCAGTATATACTCTTTGCATTTAATCCAGTCGCCGCTGGGTGGCACATAAAACACAAAAATGTCAAATCATTGTCAAATCGTCCACTAGCTGCTCACTCGATCTGAAAATTGGGCACACTGTTCCAAAATAAAAAAGCATGCAGGGTATGTATTTGTGCCGTAGCATGGCAACATAACAACAAACACAAAATTTCATGTCAAATGTCTTTGAATTTAAATTGTAGTTTAATCAGGCGTTATAAGTTATTTTCTTACATTCTTCTTGGAAAAGTTGTTTAACATGGACAGAACAGATAAGGTGACAGAATTGAAATTTGGATCCCTTTGCGTTTTGTGTATGTTTCATAAAATTATCTTGCATTGTGCATCGGATTCTTCACAGTTGTAGTGGCGAATTAATTTATCAAGGCAGGGTCTTTGAATTTGTTAGTGTGTTGTGGATAGTAAATACTACCCTATTTTACCAATATTATGTGAGTAATTATTTTTTATTTAACAATAATATAATGATATAAGTTTTGAAATTCTTGTATATCCATTATTGATGTATCTGATTCTGTTTAAACATCGCCTCCTTCACACAATAAAATATGTCACACATCATTTGTTACATTTTTTAAAACGATTTTAAACGTCAAAAGTAAGTAGGGTATACTTCAAAAGAAAAATATTCAAAATTCCCGCTTTCCTCCCCTAATTCTACTTCCAAACATCAGAGGCGCTGTTAGCAGTTCCAAAATAATATAATGTGCGTTGACTATCTGTAGTGTTTAATTTGTGTCAATATCCCCTAGAAGGGTAGGCGGTATTGCTTGTTTGAAAGTGTTTATTAATTCTTTGGTAAAATTTTACAGCAAACGTGCAAAATTAGTAATAGTTCGGAACTAAAACACTATGGAGCATCCAAGCATTGTGCTTTTGGTGACTGCCAAGGTGATAGCAGTGCGGGAAGGCCAAGTTATCGCTTGGGATTACGATTTTATCCATTTCGTAAACCCTGCCTAATACTGGGAAAATTCGAAGTTAATAACTAGGTTGGTGACCATGTGAGGAAGTGAGGATTAGTTCCACCTATATAAATGATGTTGCTTGGATAAAAATGTGTAAGAGGCGAGATTCGAAATGGAAAAGTTTATTGAACGTTTCCAGGTTTTATGTCATTATTTGTTAGGTCTTTAAAATAAGAATTACTTGTAGTTACATACATACATTTCAGAAAAATACGCACCTGTACCTACCTATATTACATCCTTTATCTCAGTTTTCTTTTAAAAAATTGATTAATTTTCAGGGCTATATTAAAAACCTAGGTACATGATTGAAGTATCTTGGTTAACATTCCCGTATTTCAAGCAAGAGCCAGGAGCCAGGCACGCCTTCGGGATTCAGCCTCACAATTTTACGAGGGATATCACTTGGAACTAACATTAATTTGTAATAATTTTCCGTCTTTCAAACACCCTCCGTATTTGGTATTCTACTATTTACTTACGAATATTCCACACGAAGTTTATAACGCCTGACAGCTGACAGTGACACTCGTCCGAAAATCTAAGAACAGCTAATTGTTAGCACATGCGCACTAACGAACACAGAACGAAATGAAAAAGTCTATTATTCGGATATTTCGCATTCTGAGCTAAACTCGTGAATACATTGTAGAAATAGTTTCTCTGAACACTTTGTATAAATAATGACTGAGTATACATAAATTACTTTACAAAATAAGAAATATAATTAATTAGCACAAGTTGGTATGCTTTCATTAACGAGTGTGCCAAGAAATTATACCTAAACTGCAGTTCATATAAAAATTATTTTGTACGTCTCGGCGTCTTTCATTTAGAACACGCGAGATTTTACGATAATGTCGTAAACACGAACAAAATTAACAGGCAGTGCATAATTATTTTATGTGGAATAGCGAATAGCCTATGCGTACCTACTTAATATTACACATTTGTAAAATGTTGGCTGGAGCTTGTTCTATTTTCATCGTAGGTGTAATCCAACAAGTCGTAAAATTTGCTTATTAATTTTAACAAAATAATTTCTTCTTGTTTTCGTAACCTGCTAACTAATCATCCTAATTTAATTATAGTTCCCGAAAGGAAGACGTATTTTATGTTTCTAGCGAGGCTTCCAGACATTAAATGTAAAATACAATTTATTTTCCTTACCTATATTAAGCAGTGGCGGCTGAATGTGTGAAACAGAGTCGGTATACCTCAATAAAAATAGTGTTTTAACTGTTTTAGTGGGACAAAACAATGGTTATTTTATATTAAGGGAGAGAATTAATATAATTTATTGCACTGAAGGATAATCTGGGACATAACCTAAAAAGGGTGTTCACGCGAAACAAATAAACAAGTTTATAGCAGAAACATGTTTCTGTTTATACGAAAACATGTTTCAGACAAAAGTTGTTGTTAATCGAACGGACAATTTCTTAATTAAAACTGTGCAAAAGTATTAGCTTCACGCATCAGCTGCGACACCAGTGGCGCACTATCTAAGTCAAAGACTGTTGAAAATAAAACACACCCATCTTACGACACTGAATCGAGAGGAAAATGGACAGTATAGCGTCTTTGTTGCCCAGCAACTGCGGTACGTCCTGGAAAACCTGTTTGTACGCACTCTACGTCACTGCCCGTTCTCATGTGTAATGACTAATAGCTTGAGTCGTTGAGTCTACTCTGCAATTTATTGTAAAATATTTTCAGTTAAAAGTACAACTTGTCACAGTTAATAATTGTGGCAGACCAAAGTTATAATTTTTTAAATTGAATCCCTACCCTGTATTTTACTTGTTTATCGAATTCTATACTTAATTATGAATAGAAATTGTAAGGAAGACCAGATATTTTGGGAATCACTAGATAAAACTGACCGGTGATCAGTGCTAGTACTAGGAAACTTAATTTACTATAAAAGTTGTTCAAAATAATGAATTTATTTTATCTAACTTCAATCACGTATAACTGGTGCATCGTTTATGTTCAGCCACACAAGTGCCGATGCACTCACAAGCCCCACCAACATAGGCAAGACAATAAGAAGAAGGAATGCGGCAAACACGCACCTTCCGTGTGCAAGGATAATGGATCTTTAGCAAACGATAGAAGATATGACACTCTGATGTTACGAGGAGTTAAGACAATCTTATTACTATGTTTAAGAAGAAGGGGGGGTGGTACACACCGAACTTTGATCTCGGAGGAATTGGTTTTAGAAAATGATCCTTCTAATGGTATGAGGGTTGTAATTTTTACCGGTCAAAATTTTTGTGACATGTTGGAACTCAGCTGATAAAGGTGAGTACAGACTACAGACCGCACGCGTATGAGGCAAACCGAGGCTGCACGTATTGCTCGTGCGTCCTTTCCACTGACGCGTGCACTGCAGGCGAAGGAGGCAGATTGTTTGGGCGAGCCAATTTTATTCAACCCCTTACGGACTAGTCAGTGCCATCATTGCCAGTCAGCAATGAAGCGGTTGCAAGTGCAGGTTTCATTGTAATCGCGGGATTATTACAGAAACCGAAAAGGAGGAAAAGGCAATGGTGGTCAATCCAAATATGCAGCCCGCCCAAGGTAAGAATGCACAGCATGGGGATATTAGAAACGGAAATAGACATGAATTCAGTTCAATGGTGAAAAAGTTGTGCAGTTGGGAGTCTATTTAAATGGTCTTAAAAATCTTTGAGTTACTGTAAACTCCTATAAAACGACCAGTAGTGGTTCATTCAATAACCGGTCGCTTTGGAGAATGGTCGCATTACAGGAGGGTGAAATATTTTTTCATACATAGGTATGTACCTAATGTTATGTGGAAGGGTATTATAATTGACTCAAAAATACGCCAAAAAAGAAAAACTGTCATACACATTTTATTTTTAACTTGCTTTCTCCAATTTACATAAATTATTTCATAGATACGCGATTAAATATTTTAATAATAAGTTGTTACTATCTACACATCATACATATTACACATATACAGTGCCCGTCTAAAGTCCGTTCCCCCCCTACTAATTTTTGAACCATTTGAGGTACATCAATGAAATTCGGCACAAGGTAATCACAGGTCACAATATATTTTTTGACGTAACAATGGCAGCTGTCAGTCTCAAGATGGCGGTCGAGCGCCATTTTGAAACAAAATTTTAAATGGGAGGGAGGGTCATGTGACACCTCGTTTTAAAGGTCTTATCGAGTGCAATATCATACTAAAATATGGCGTCGATGTCTTTTGTTAAATTTTTAAATTTTAACATTTTTCTAACGAAATTTTATTCTAATTTGTAGTGAAATTTCTTAATGAAGTCGACCAATAAGAGGAGAAAAGAGAGTTTATTAAGGAAAAACTACCGTTAGATGGTAATTTCTTCCACCTTCTCCAAAAATCAAAACCGCTTCAAATTTATCGTCTAAGCTACGAGCCATGGTCACACTTTTCCTAAATGAAGGAACTAAACATGCCACATTTGACAAGTAGAAAACAAGATGTTACCGCGACAACGAATTTTGTTTCTCATACAAACGTGATTGAGAGCAACATTCATGGTTATTTAGAAATTTGATTAGCCACCATTTTGTAACGTTTTCAGGTATCGACGCCATATTTTAGTATGATATTGCACTGGATAAGACCTTTAAAACGAGGTATCACATGACGCCCCTTCCCATTTAAAATATTTTTTCAAAATGGCGCCCGACCGCCATCTTGAGACTGACAGCTGTCATTAATACGTCAAAAAATATCTTGTGACCTGTGACTACCTTGAACCGAATTTCATAGATGTACCTCAAATGGTTCAAAAATTAGTAGGGGGGGAACGGACTTTAGACGGGCACTGTATAACACGTCAGACTGTTATAAAGAGTGCATTAATTAAAATTGTCGTCCTGTGATTTTTTAGTTCACTAATCACTTTATTTTTCAATTTAAGGTTTAAAGCATCTTGTTTGTTGCACACTGTGAAATTTGAGAACAAACCGCGGTAAATTATGTGAGCTAAAAATTTAAGATAATCGAAATTCCTCATGTCCTGGTACCTGCTCGGGAAAATCGAAATCGTTGTCTACAATATTTATAAAGGAATTTACCCAACAAGTAGATATGCAGATTCCTAAATATCCGACATTTGAAGTACCCCACCAATAAAAGATTACCTCGATAGAACTGGTTTTCATAACGACAATAATAATATTAGCGGTCAACGTTAGATGCGACAGACATCTAGACGATCGCGTTACAGAAGTGCATCATCATCATCATAAGGTTCTCAGTCCGAAGACTGGTTGGACGCGTACCTCCATTCTTTTCTATCCTGAGCTAACCTACGCATTTCCCTAAAAGTAGAACATCCTACATCCCTAACTATTTGAGAGCAGTAGTCTAATCTAGGCCTACCCCTACCTCTTTTTATTCCTATCTCTGACTCTAGTATGTCACGAACTATTCCTTCGTGTCTTAGAAGGTGTCCTACCATCCTATCTCTCCTACTCTTTATTGTTTTCCATACCTTTCGCTTTTCCCCAACTCTTTCTAATACTTCCCTATTGCTAACCTTATCTATCCACGGTATCTTCATCATGCGTCTGTAGCACCACATTTCAAACGCTTCTACTCTTTTTCTATCCGCTTCTCCTATTGTCCAAGTTTCGCACCCGTATAATGCTGTACTCCATACATACGACGTTAAGAGTCTCTTCCTAGTCTCTATATTAACCGTTCTCGAGCATAACAGTTGTTTCTTTTTGTTAAACGCAACTCGGCCCTGCGCCATTCTTTGTTTTATATCTTTAGTGCTCCTACCGTCTTGAGTTATTTTACTTCCTAAGTAGCAGAAATCCGCGACCTCCTCTATCTTCTCATTTCCAATTTGTATTTCCATTTTAGTTCTATTGTCACATCCCCTACATACCAAAATTTTAGTTTTCTTTTTATTGATTTTCATGCCGAAGCCCTGTGTCAAAACTGCTTCCATTTCATTCAAAGCCGCTCCTAATTCTTCTTTGCTAGATGCTAACACTGCTATATCATCCGCAAATCTGAGCATGTTAATAGTTTGGCCCTGTACATTGATCCCTGAGGCTGTTCTTTCCTTAACATTATTAATCGCATCTTCGATATATAAGTTGAAAACTAGAGGTGACAATGCACATCCCTGTCTCACTCCCTTCCGGATATCTACTTCCCTTTGTTCCTGCTCACATTCTATAACTACCTTTTGCTCTTTGTAGAGATTATGTATTATTCTTCTGTCCCTGTATTTCATCCCTACCTTTCTCAGCACTTCGAACATCTTCCCCAATTTTACGTTGTCGAAGGCTTTTTCTAAATCTACAAATCCTATATAGACGCTCTTTCTCTTTTCTATAGTTTTTTCTATAATTACTCGTAAAGCTAGAATGGCCTCGCGCGTTCCTCTATTTCGTCTAAATCCGAACTGATCTTCTCCTAATATTTCTTCCGCCTTTTTCTCCATCCTTCTTTGCACAATTCTAGTTAAAATTTTTGACGCATGGGAAGTTAAACTGATAGTTCTAAAATTTTCGCATCTATCCGCGCCTTTTCTTTTTGGCAAAGCTACTATGATGTTCCGTTTGTAATCTTCTGGAATCTCGCCTGTCAGGTATATGCGACTAACTAATTTAAATAAACGATCTATTACCTCTTGACCTGCGCACTTTAAGATTTCTGCCTGCAAGCCATCTATACCTGGTGCTTTATTATTCCTTCAACTTTTTAGTGCTATCTCAAACTCTTCTCTCATTATAGGACTCCCTAGGTTATCCCCCTCTACACTGCTTTCGCTTTCTAATATATCTTGCACTTCCTGTCCCGCATATAAGTTTCCTAAATATTCTTTCCACCTATCTGCCTTCTCCCCACTTCCGATTAGGATATCTCCTGCCTCATTTCTAATGTTTTTGGTACTAGATCCAATTTCTCTAAAATTTCTCCTGATTATTTTATATGCTTCATCAGTCTTTCCTACTTCGAACTTATCTTCCACTTCTTTGCATTTATTATCGATCCATTGCTCTTTCGCTTTCCTACATTTCCGAATAATTTCCCACTTGATCGCCTTATATCTTTGTTTCCCTATTTCATCTAACCTATTTTTATATTTTCGCCTTTCCTCTATTAGACTCACAATATGTTTTGTTATCCAGGGTTTCCTACTTTCATTCTGTTTATGACCCAAAATATCCCTAGCTGAGGAAACTAAACTATTTTTAATGCAATTCCATTCTGCCTCTATGTCCCTAACAATATTTCCACCCGTGCCCTTTAGTGCTTCGTTTGTCTTTTTCTCGAACTTATTGCGCATATCATCATCTTTTAGTTTCTCTGGGTCAAGATACCTTCTTCCGCTTCTTTTTTTCAAAATCTTAAATTTAAGATTGGCTTTCATAACGACTATGTTGTGATCACTATCTATATCTGCTCCTGGATAACTTCTACAATCCCTAACTTGATTTCTAAATCTTTGCCTAACGAGAATGTAATCTATTTGATATCTCCCTAAGTCTCCTGGCATCTTCCACGTATAGCATCTCCTAACATGATGGTGAAATAGAGTGTTCGCGACCGTTAAGTTATGTTTATCGCAGAACTCTATCAGTCTAACTCCCCTATCGTTCCTATTGCCTAATCCAAAGGGGCCAACTATTCCGCCCTCTCGCCCTGTGCCTACGACTGCATTGAAATCTCCTGTAATTATTAAATTTTCGTGCCCTCTCACAAAATCTAGCACATATTCAATATCACTATAAACTGCCTCTACGGCCTCATCACTGTAGTTAGAAGTGGGCATATATACCTGTATTATTACTGTTTTTACAGGTTTCGAATCTAACCTAACCATAACTACCCTGTCACTTTGCTGTAAGAAATTTTCTACACTCTGTCCTACTTTTTTCCGCATAACAATTCCTACTCCCGAATTTCCTCCTACAGATCCTGTGTGTATTACTCTAAAATCTCCGCTCCAGAAGTCTCCAGCTTCTGGCCATCGCACTTCACTGATACCTACTACGTCTAATGCTAACCTATCCATCTCAATTTTCAAATTCTCTAACTTCCCTACTTGTTTCATGCTTCTAACATTCCACGCTCCGACTCGTGAGATGTTACACTTATCATTTCTGATGACTCCCCCCGAAGCAGTCCCCGCCCGGAGATCCGACTGTGGGACTATTTTACCTCCGGAATATTTTACTCCAGAAGGTGCCATCATCAGAAGTGCAACTGAGAGAAAATATAGGAAAATATGCTTGTTCCCATAAAATTTGGTCGTTTTATAGAGGTGGTTGCTTCTAGGATTTTCGCTGTATCTCCCAAAAGAGTATTTTTTTTATTTTTTATTTAATTTTTTTTACGTTATTAGAAATAACGGAAAGCTAAAAATACTTCTTCATTGAAATTTGTCATAAGCTTTAATGTGGCAATGCCATTTTTCTTCTACAACGTTTCGTTTCCGTGGAACCTTCATCAACTTAACTTTTCAAATACCAACCTGGAATTTTTAACGGATTATGGAAGCACATTAAAATGCGACCATTGTTGTAAAAGACAAATCACATTTTCAAATTAAAGCTCATTACAAATTGCAACGAAAAGCATTTGCAGTTTTTCACTTTTCTGATAACAACGTGAAAAAAATAAAACAAGATTCCATAAATTTACTTTTTAGAATTAACTCAAAAACGGAGAATATTTTTTGCAATTTCTTAAGACCGTTTTAATTATAGACCCCTAACTACGCAACATTTTCACCATTTAGCCGAATCCGTATATTATATTTTCCCTTTTGCATTATCCCCATGCTGGTGCATTCTTATTTTGGGCAGGCTATATTCCAGGCGTTCTGCTTGTTTAATTGTTAATGATTTACTATGTGAAGAAGAAAGTGATCACTTCAAAAACTTTACGAGGATATCATCCGAAAATTCTTATTTCATTCTAACTTCTATTCGTGAAAAATGCGAAAAAAAACGACACATCACTCAAAAAAGCCATCTCGCTCAAGAATGTAAGCTGTAACAATGCGTTTCTTAGCTACAGCTAGGTCTGTTTATTTAATAAAAGAACTTAAATTAACTTTACAGTTCTCTTCTTCATTCGAGTTTTTCCCTCCTAAAAGATCTTCTCAAACGATCTATTTTTCTTTTTTCATCCCCTATGTCCACGTTCAATGACGTCCACACTGAGCGCCAATTCTCTTTGATTATCCGGCAACAAATGGTCAGGTTGGAAATCATGCGCGGCAGGAGGCAGTGTTTGCAACATCAGATGAACATACACACGTGCATGCTCATGCAACCTCGGCTTGCCTCATACGGGTGCCCCCTCTAGTCTACATATTAGAAGGAGGCTTGGAATACGTCGAACGCACGAAGAACAAGAAAGTTGATGACTGACATTCTCAGAAAGAGATGATGAGATAACGAATTGGTGTGAGTGGGTTTCCTGTGGACCGACTGCCATCTGAGGAAGACAACCTTCCTTCAGCTTCGATCTCCATGTTGAACCGAATATAGGGGTGATAATTATTGAGGTGGCTTAGGAATTAATCTAAAGTGACATAACCTGAACCAACATTTGGATTTATTATTGTAAGATTCAAGAACCTGTTCTTCGAAAGACTTCATGATGTTAGCGACAACAGGGGACAAGGGACAAGGGAGAACCCACGGCGATATCTGAGACTTGTTGATAAAACTGTCCCCTACATTCAAAACGTCTTCGTAAACATAATACCAAGACTGCCTTCACTCATAACAGACTCTCAGATCGTCTATCGTAGTATAATGCTCCCTTACCCTTGTACACTGAAGGTGTGTATCGCATTCTTTGTTCTTGTAGTCTTATTTATATGTATTGGCTGAACTTGAACGATGATCCAAGTTGCTCAATTCAGCTGGTTAGACAGCGATCATCAAATCAATTGTCAATCGTGACAAAGGCATCTACTTTCAATATGCCCTAGAACTATAGAAACATATCAACCGTCACCCGAAACCGTTATACTCTACGGTTTACTCGTCCAAATCATTTTCGATTGGTTGACCATTCTTCTGGTATAAATAGGCCCTCAGTGTAGTGAGAGCCCAGTAGCCCTGAAAATCGTGAAGGAAACGTCAGCAGTCACCCAATCCATGACGCTGTTTTCGCTAGGAAGTCAAGGCAACCATAACGAATAGGAGATAAAAAGCTTTCTGTGAGTTCAGGAGACGATTCGTGATAATGGATGGGACCTGGATTCAATGGTGAATCGATTTGGAAGAAAGAGAATGCCATTCAATTGGCCGGAAAGGTGATATGGTGCCAATTCCTTTTGGTGCCAAAGGGATTTTGTTACTTGATTATTTTGAAAATGGAAAAACGGTTGCTGACCAATTACTACAAAACACCCCTCGTACACCCATCATGCAAGTGCAATTGCTCAGCAAAAATTTACAGAATTGAAGTTCGATATTCTTCCGCATTTACAGATTCGTCTGGTTTGGCTTCTTCGAAATTCTACATGTTCCCAAAACTCAAAACAGTACTGGTAGCCCGGTCAAAGTACACAAAAATATAGTGGTAAGTTTACAATAATTCGCATAGAGCTAAATATTGGTACAGTTCTTAGGTACACTATTACAAATAAAAGATAAAAGGTCCCCACCGATCCTACGTGTGCTAAAAAATTTATTCAAGGTCAAAGGTCAAAAATACCGTCTTGCATTTTTCTCCTAAACGGTAAGTGTTATCATAAAAATAGGTCAGACAAAATTTGTAGATCATGCAATTATCTACAAAAATTGCTCTTATACTTTTCTTTACGAATCACCATTCCTGAGATATCACCATTTGAAATATCGAAAATACTAATATGCACGCCTACGCCGCCTATACAGGGTGATTCAGAACGGGCGTGCAAAATTAAAATGGGCGCTAGAGAACTCCAAATAAGACGAAAAGTTTATATGAACATAATTATGTTCTAAGGTGACTACTAACAGAGGTACAGGGTGCAAAAATTTTAATAATTTTTTTAATATCGTAATGTAATAATTGATGTGTTTTCTCGTTCATCTTGTTAGTTTTGTTAGTGTTATTCTTAATAAACTATTTTTTCAATTTTCACTTTCCCTGCATATCGGTGAAGCCATTATTGCATTATGGAAAATTTCAGTGCATGTGCACGATTTCACAAAAAGCTATTTCATTCAAAAAGTAAGCATTTTACGAAAAATTTTGAAGATGCCAATTTCTTCCCAAATTCAACGTAGATTTCAAATACATTAATATCACCTGCATTCGCCAGTGGCGTAACATTGGATTGCGGAAATAAATAAACGGCTTACCCCGTAGCAACGCTACTGATGGGGCTAGCGGAGCAAATTTTTTTGGAAAATTAGAACTTGGCAAATGAAAACGACACCTTAAATTTCAACTCAATAACTTTCCTTGTTACTAATATAATAAAAAAATATTAAAACTTTTACACCCTGTTAATAGTCACTTTAGAACATATGTTCATATAAACTGTTCGTCTTATTTGGAGTTCCTCTAGCACCCATTTTAATTTGGCACGCCCGTTCTGAATCACTCTGTATAGGCGGCGTAGGCGTGCATATTAGTATTTTCGATATTTCAAATGGTGATATCTCAAGAATGGTGATTCGTAAAAAAAAGTATAAGAGCAATTTTTGTAGATAATTGCATGATCTACAAATTTTGTCTGAGCTATTTTTATGATAACACTTACCGTTTACGAGAAAAATGCAAAAATCCGATATTTTTGACCTTTAACCTTAAATAATTTTTTTAGCGGGCGTAGGATCGGTGGGGACTTTTGATATTTTATTTGTAATAGTGTACCTAAGTGTACCAATATTTATTTAGCTCTATGCGAATTATTGTAAATTAAAATGTCTATATTGACCGGACTATGGCTGAAAAAAAGATTTGGATCGAGTGAAGTGGTGGATCCAGGCTATAAAACGTTGTTTTGGAGACCTAGAGAAAAATTTTCAGTACAGACTATATGACAAATGTACGCCAAGTACACGTTGGCCCAGTTTGAAAATGTCGTGTGTAGTCGCCTTTACTAAATTAGCATGATGAAGCACGTAGACTGAAGAAATACAATTCTACAGACTTTGTCAGCAGATTTCAAACATTTTAAGTGTACCTATACATACATAAAGTGTACTAATGATTGAAGACCCTAAGAACTGTGATAGGTACCTAATTTATGTAAGATTCACTGAATTACTCTTCAAATTAAATGCTTATCAACTAACTGGAATAGATAGAAGAGCTCATGGAGTTAGGTATTCAAATTAGGTTCTCATGAAAGGAGTCTCGAAAACTGTAAGAGGACATAGCCGGTTAAACAGTGGTAAAGCTGTGTAATTTGATGCCAACATTTAGAAAATTTTCAATTGTTTTGCTCAGTAGCAAATAGTGACCGCGAAGTGGCTCATCTGCTTGAGTTGGGATACGTACTCAATTCAGTAACCCTCGGCGATGGTAGGTTCGATTCCGACTAAATTCAGTATCAATCTATCTTTCACTGAATCTTGTATTTTGCATGGTATTTGTGGACTTATGTAATTGCTAGTAGTTTTAGTAGCAAAAGCTTAAGAAAATTTACGAAAATTATAAACGAACTGAGTATCAAGGTAGACAAATATAGGAAAGTATAGGCAATTTTATAGTACTGTTCTACAGGTGTGCTGACAGCAACATCAAATATGTTTTATGACTTATATCACAAACCAATGAAAATATTAGCGCAGTTGCAGGCGACGTCTTATTAACACAAAAAGTATCATTATGTGGTGAAATCGAGCCGCAGGCGTTAACACTGCCATTGTCAAATTGAGCGCTTTTTTAAATTTCCACAATTAATAAACAGCATTTAGGTATCACGTGTCGCTGCCAATTAAGATCAAATAGATATAATTAATTTTATAGTCGATTTACGAAGCAAGCAATTTACTGCCATTCGCTCCAATTACAAAAATTTTGAATCTATAAATTATAGACGCTATAGCTATAGGTACCTACATACACACTTAATACTATGAAATATAAAACTGCATTTTTAATCCCGAGTTTAGTGCGTTTCTCTGAAATTACAATAAAATTCAATTATCTCAGGGACATTCGTATGTACATTATAAATGAAAATTATACATTTGTGGGGTCAGTAAAGTTCTAAAAAATAAATGCTGTCAAGCTATTATTTATAGACTGCCATTTTTCAATACAATGAATGGACGATCAAATACGGAAACGTTTAGAGTCATATTGGTAAGTTTACGAGTCAGTTGACTCCAAATAATGGTTTAAGTGAAAAAGGACTATCGTACAAATACATTTTATATAACCTTTTGTCAAAGAAAATTGGAAAAAAATAATTAATTTATACGTCTAAACTAACAACAACAAAAGACGTGGATACAATGTCAACTGGCAATAACCATTTGTTGTATAACAGAAGACAGTGGTTATAATAAATATTGAACATTCTACAATCGACTTAAGTTTGAAAAAGACTGGGCTGAGTATAGTTTGAGGATAATACAAGTGATAGATGATTATATTGTGGCGCGGTGTATCTGCTTTCTGGTGATCAAGTGCCGTATCGAAATCGCACGGTTCTCACAATTTAAAAATAATTGCGGTGAGACGTGGTGGCTACTGAGCACTCAAATCATATCTCGGTAAAAACCGCCGACTACGACGTGATCACTATGATCACCCCGAAGCTCTTCTGTAATACTTTGCTACTGCCCGGTATTACTTTTGTTTTATTTTTACGACAGCTGCTTTTGAACATAATCCGTACTTATACTTTATATCAACATATACCCGTGAACGCAAAGACGCAATTGCCACAATTTATTTCCAGATTTCTGAAAAGCTGATTACCCAAGTACTTATTTATACTTTGCCAGTCTCTATATCTATCTATCTATCTGATACATACGCTCATTCATGCAATTTTCTGTGTTTAAAACTAATACCTAACTCTCAGTGGCGGCTCCTGACTTTAGAACTTGGCAGTGCTCTAGAATGAAATCACCACTCAGGGGTTGGGGTGGGGGTCTGGCGGTTTCTCCCCCGTAATTTTTTTAAACGAAGTGCTTTAGAAGCCATTTTAAAACATTTTCAAACAAGAAATTTCACTCACCGCAATATTTAACGAAAATCCCGAATCCAAAAGGTTAAACTTTCGCACACAACTTTTACCGCGACCTTTCGAAAAGCATTTGATACTTCGCACAGGCTTAGGACGTCCATTTCATTTTATTTCAAGTTTTTCGTCAAAAGTCTATATTTAGATAAAATATTCATTTTTAACTGAATGGAGTATTACAACTCAATAATAATTTTGAAAATTGCAAAAATCAGGCGACCACTTTGTTAAAGTTCACTCCACAATGTTTAAGTGTTGACTTGAACCAATCCACTACCTTTATCCATGCTAAGTATTGGAAATTTCAATATTTAAAAATAAACACGATAATGCAGCTAATTACTCACGCTATAAGCGAAGTAACGAGTCAATCTCAGCCCTAACTATGGTAAACAAAAACAATAAACACTGCCGCGTCCCGTGCTTCGCCCAACAGTAAGTGTGTGCTCAAACAGCGCTCCCAGACTAGCTTTGTTCTTCCACCTAAAAGTACATACGACGAAATTTTCCCGAGTCGCGCCGATCTCGCTCATATATCGAATGTGCGTTTGACTTAGAGTGCCACACCTCAGTACTCGGACGGCTGGTTGCGTGTGTGGTAGGCATTTTGAAAGACGACGCGGAATGTTTAGAGCGCGTACTATTTATTATCTCGTAGGTATAATAATTAATATATATTGCGGCAGAGATTCAAAAAGTTTTAAACTTATTAGTTTATAATTATAAGGTTTGAACCTTTTATCAAAAAATGTTAAAACCATATTTTTGTATACAGTGCGCGCGCACGAGCGCACTTATTAATATATTAATATAAGGAGCTGCCGCTGCTAGCTCTTGCAGAAAGGAGCATCGTGAACTAAATTGAAGAAATATGTCTAATTTTATTCTTCTATATTTACGTGTATCTGTGCACAATATAAGCTTTTAGTCGGAAGATTGGTTGGACTGGAGAGGCACCTATTTTCATATTCTGAGCTATCCTACGCATTTTTCCTTGAACTAAAGTATACCTAATATTATATCAGATATCACTAATCATTGGCTCTACAACTGTCCGTAGCTTATTGTTTTCCATATTTCTCTTCTCCCGAACTCTTTCTAATAACTTCCTGTTGCTAACCTTACCTATTCACGGTTATCTTAATCAACACATTTCACATACAATATTTTGCTTCTCCCATCGTGGCAAGTGAGAAATCCTGTCCTATCCAAATTTATAAAGCTGCGGTTCCTGACCAGAGCAGTTGCTTTTTCGTATATTCATAAAGTATAATTTATTTATCTATTTATGTCCCTAGATTTTAGAAATGTTCCTATATACAGAGTGTCCCAAAACGTAACATAAATATTTTAGCAATCGAGCGGGCAACTCATTTATAGTCAAAAAGTCAATGCATTTTCAAATGCAAAACGGCCTTGAATGTGTGCCGTAACTGGAAGAAGTTGTCTCTGCAGCATATCCCACACATCCTCAATGAGGTTGAGGTCGGGAGACTGAGGTGGCCATGGCAAAATGACAATGTTCTCTTCTTCAAACCAATTTTGTACCTGATGTGCAATGTGAGGACGAGCATTGTTCTGCAAGTAAACCAAATCTGGACCAGCAGCATATGAATATGGTTGCACAACAGGTACAAGAACTTGTTCAATATATCGTCGTTGGTTCATGGTTCCATTCAGGCAAATGAGGTCCGTTCTATGGTGCAAATCGATTCCAGCCCATACCATCACAAACCCTCTTCGGTAATTGTGAACTTCCTGGAAGTGCCTGGTCCTCTCCAAGGCTCCGCTTCTTCGCCACACCCTCGTTCTTCTGCTATCAGGTAGAAATCCGAACCGAGATTCGTCGGTAAACAGAACATTGGACCATTCTGCTTCACTCTTCAGCCCATTTAAGACGAGCTTCGCGATTGCCGTGGCGAAGTGCAGGTACTCTTATTGGTCGACGAGAATGAAGACCAGCTTCATGAATACGATTTCTGATGGTTTGGTAAGAAACCGATATGGATACGGCATGTACATTTTAGATATCCGCAGAAAGTTCTCATGCAGTAATTGATGCATTACACCTGGCTTGAAGAATAATAAATCGATCTTGGGCAAGTGTAGTTTCTCTTCTACGGCTTTCGTGTCTTTCGGCCACATTGCAAGTCTCCTGGTATCGTCCCCACAATTGACACATTACCTACACTTCACGATACTCCAAATTCGGCCGCTACCTGACTTCTTTGTGAACCACCATATTCAATCATCCCCACCGCTCGTAACATTTCGTCTCGGGCTAAGTGTCATCATTGCATTGTAAATTGTTGTCTTATGTTCAACACAAACAACTAAACTGACCATATGTGCTCTCAGAGATGATGTGAAATAAACACATTATAAAAGGCGAAATTTTTTATAGTCCACCTTTCTTTGAAATTCAGTTTTTTTTGATAAATAAAACGAACACATCAAGTCTTTTTTTATCATGCTGTGGTATGATATTCAAGGAAAGTATACGTGCCGCATTTTCAATTTGCTACGAATTGTTTTCGAAAATATTTTTGAAATAATAGTTTTGTTCCATTTTGAACAGTGTATTTTGGGCACCGCTCCTGTTGATGAGAGAACAATTATTGGTACTGATGCTGCTACTCTTTCCATTTTCCACTGTTGTTTAATTTCTA
Organism: Xestobium rufovillosum; assembly: GCA_963966045.1. Lineage (NCBI taxonomy): Eukaryota > Metazoa > Arthropoda > Insecta > Coleoptera > Ptinidae > Xestobium > Xestobium rufovillosum. The sequence goes on from OZ014504.1 coordinate 20,245,461, forward strand.
TACCTAATTCTGTTTATTTGGCATGTTTCTGTACTTGTGTGGTATGTTTGCTGTGCGTGTTTGGTACTGCTATATCAATCAGGTAAACTACTTTCTTTAATTTATTAATTCATGTGATATCTGGTCTATTGCCTTGCACTGTATTGTCCGTAAGCAGTGTCCGGTCCCATTAGAGCCTATGCGTTGCATTTTCTAGCAGTGTCCGGTATGAATTTGTAATACCTACGGTGTTTGTTTGCTAGCTTATCGTGTATGATTTTTTCAACTTGATCGTGTCTATGCTTATAATCTGCTTGCGTTATTATTATTATTATTATTCATAATAAATGGGATACCATGTATTTTGAAAACCTTTACGGTCGTTCTTTTTATTTCTCTGAAGAAGTGTCAGCAATGGTTTCCCCATGTAGATGTAATAATTTTCGTTATGTGGGATTTTCTTGATAACTATTATATTAGTCCTTACTATTTGTAAATATCTTAATATCCTCAAACATCGTACGTGTCGATCCTTCTGCCCCTTTACCCTCGTGGCACATTTAACTATTATTTGCATTTTTATTCAGTTATGATTGTATTTACAATTTTACATTCCCGTCTTTTATTAAATTGGTTGTTTAGTCTATACGTAAGTTATCATACTCGTATTTTATTGTTGCTGCAAGAGAATAGGATAAAAGTAAATGTTTGACTAAGTATGCATGTGTATAATCTAGGCCCCCCAGGAGTTCGATTTCTCCTACTTTAAAATTATTTTTTTTGTTGATTGAAAATTAAGAATCAATCTGTGTTTGGTAAATAATATAGGTACTCTTCTTGTAGACCTCCCAAGGTGTTAAATGTTTTCTCCGTTTTGTTAATTTAATAAATTATTTACCCAATCATAATAAATTATGAGGGATTTTTATCCTGCTGAAAGAGAACATTTTGAAAATTGTTAAGAAATGAGTGCGGGAAGTTTCGTAGACTTCCAGGATGAAAAATTCAATGGTCACAGATATTCTCATAATAGGTAGGTACATCAGAAAAACTCTAAAATTTACCAGAAATGAAAAGTACAATTATTATTGTTTTCAATTTTTCTGTTTTATTACATATTTGTAGAAATTCTATGCCAGTGAGTATTTGAATAAAAATCCGAGTTGTTCCGCTCTGTCGACAGAAAAATAGAGAGAGCTCGCCCATCAAACAAGCCGGCTGTTTTTTCAGGCCAATCTCATTTACACCATTCACTAGAATTGAATTTCAAATTGAATCAATTTGAGGTGAGGGAAATACGGCTAATGATATGAAAACATGTACAGAATAGAAACGAAATTTCAACCCTTAGTGACTATAGAACGGCAGTGTTAATTTTGTTTTCATATTAAATCAACCGGAAAACGGAAGCTAGCGTACCTAAGCTCCCGATTACAAATTACGTTTCGTTTTATTTTTACTCTACCTTAGACAAAATATACTACGTAACTTGAAACTTAGTGTCAGACAGAGTAAAACGAATGTAAAACCGTGGCAAATTTGTAGTCTCCGTGTAATTACTTAGCAAACATGAAGAGACAATCTAGATACCTGCTCACTACTACTTTTTTCGTAGCATACTCGTATATGTATGTATAGTGATACCTCGCAGGTGGCCTATTAGAAATCCAAAAGCTCATATTACAGAAAATTTTGTTATAATGGGATCTATCTGATAAAAATGCAGCATTGTCGATTTTACTGATAGGCGTTACCAACATCTCATTTTCTGTCCACTTCTAACGCGATTCAGTAATTCAATCCGACAGAATAACAGGAAATAAACACCAGTGATTGAAGTTTGAAGCTGATTAAATTGCTCAAGTCAATCCTAAGAATTAAGTGAGTTGAATTACCGAATCGGATAGAAAACTCTGATTTATCGACAAAGATTGAATTGAAATCGCAAAATTGCAAACGGTAATTATAGAACTTGAGCTTCGACGTTGAGAAGTAGATATTACGAAGGGAGTGCGGCAGGGGTGCGCGTTGTCACCGCCAGTTTTCAGTTTATGTGTCATTGAAATGATTAAAAATAGGATAGCATCTGGAATTAATATACAATATACTATTAGTATTAGGATCCGACAAGGAAGAATTAGGAATGCCGGCTATTATTTTCCGTTTCAGATGCTGTAAATAATCAATATTTATAAAAACTGTGAAATTTATTATGAATTTTTTTAATTCTAAGAAAAATCCCTGCGATTTAGTTCAGGTAACGATGGTGGCTATAGTGTGTTATACTTTCACCACCGATACTCAGTAGGAAAAGTTAAATTCAAACGTGTTTTGACTTTCGACCAGTAATATTCTGCTAGGCATGCAAATTTACTTTCTGGTTCGATACAAAACATACTAACCAAAAAATACCTATAAATAACAGTTTTATATGTATTCAATATTGCCGACGATCAAATTACCTATAAATTGAAAATATTCATAAAGTGCGTATGAAATTATAACGTATTAAACAATAAATATAAGCTTGTAGAAAACGATGCCTCTTCAGCAAACCGAATTGTATTTAAGATACCGAAACATTCAAATAAAAAGCGTTAATGGCAGGTATTTCCATCAAAATGTGGACGATAAAAATAAATAATCCAAAGATTAAAAAAGACCGGTGGTATCTGGAGAATGTGTTTCGAAGATTGTTTTACACGGATTTGAACTGGCCACCACAGCAATCTAAAGCAGCAAGTATCATTGACTTGAAGAATGTGATTAACTCAAATTCAAGTTGCACACGATCGCATCACTTCAAAAAACTTCGGTTTACTAAGACTGTGACTTTTCTTTTTAAAACGTTATTAATCGATAGGTGTTTTAAAAATGTTAATCACAATCTAATTGGCGCATTGATTAGAATGTGATTGTTTCCTGATTGGGTGCGCTAAGTGGCAAATTCAGGTCACATTCTAAGCGTTGCCAGGTACTTTTTGAGATCAAAGGAGCCGCGGTTGCCCGAAGCGACGGTTCACACTAATTGGAGGCTCAAGACGGTCAAAGAAGCCGCTGGAATCCAATATTGAGCGTTTCTTGGCTAATTGAGTGACCAACAACTTTATATTACGAATATAGCATTTATCTGCTGGTTGGTTCTACTTCTTATGGGTTACATACGGATATAGTAGTCTTTTTGATCGTCAAATATCGTCCGACTGCGTGTGAAATAAACCTGATTAGGTCTTTTTTGTCTATTACAGATAATAATAGGTGTCCCGTTTTATTTAGAAATCAGCATTTTTAGGATGTACGCTAAATTGTCTTTTGTAGTATGCATTGTTCTTTTTATACCAGTAACTAGTGAAACAAACATAATTTCTGCCACATATCCTCGTAAATTATATCACGTGTGTAATTACTTACTTTACACAGATACGGTTGGCGCCGAATTTACTATTTTTAAACTTGTGGTGCTACAATATTTTCTTTTATATTTGAATATAATGGATTATTAGGTATAATTTCATATACGACTTTATGAATTTATTCGTTTTAATGCTTAGAGTACTTATAATGGTGTGCCCTTAAATCCTATCCTTTTCTGAATTATTAGGATTAACACAAAACTTTCAAAAAATAATTACCGACGTTTCGGTCCCGTTTGGGGCCTTTGTCAAGATTTATTAGAGGGAAAATACCTACAAATAGAAATGATGTATAAATGAAAACATGAATTCCAATTTGGCACTTTTGATTTTTAATAATACCTAGGTATTTGGGTCTTTTTTTTAAATAGAAAGAAATGTAGATACCTATATGCGTAGTGGATATTACTAAATTTAATAACAATAAGTAGGTAAGTAGCAAAGACCAGCTTTTGCGTTATTAACTTTCACCAATGATAATAGGGTAAATCCGGGAGAGATGCCATTTTTTTAAATTAATCAAATAAAAATTTCCGTTGATAAAAATAACAGTTTACTCGATATACAACATAAAATATATTCATTTAGCAATATCATAACAAGATTTTAAACATCTTAGTGCAAAATGAAACATTTTTTTAGTTTAACAAAAACTGCTCTTCATTTGGCATCTCTACCACATTATATGGGAGAGATGCCAACTACCACTGGGAGAGATGCCAATGCCTTAATTTTTGTAAAACTAAAAATTTTCCGCATGGTTGACATAATCACATAGGTAATATTAACATATTTTGTGCACCCTTTGTGCAACCAACAGCTGCATTGTACGCACTGTCTCCAGTCTTCTTTCTTTTTAGTGGTTTTGTACTCTTGCAATTTGTTTCAACAAATTCTTCAAAATTAATGTACGAACTGCTGCCATGAATTGAACGATCATCTGCAGAAGAACTTGAGGAGCTACTGTGTTTGCGACTCTTATATTTCCCTACAAGTTCTCCCTTTTTGCTTTTTTGCCTTTCTACTTTTTAATATTAATCCCTTTGTTTAAACCAGACCCTCCCAGGTTTTGGTGCGACAGCATTTTGTTTTTCTAGTTTTAATTTTTTCTTTTCTTCCATTACCCTACGTTTTTCGATGTTAATTGCAGCTGTTAGTAATTCACCAGTGTTTACTTTTCTAGGTTTCGCATTATTGGCTACTTGAGGGAAGAGAGGCGATTTTTCTAAGTATAGTTTACCCAGTGTCCCAATTTCTTCATCGCCCTCTGACCAGGCACCGCGCGAGTTACTTTTTCTTTTATAAAACGTTGGCATTTGTGCAAAAAACACATAAAGCTTTATTGGTATCTCACCCCCTTTAAAATCGGCATCTCTCCCAAACTTGTGGGAGAGATGCCGAACGTTACAACGTAGAATCGCTGTAGTTTAAACTAACCAGACTAGTCTAAAAATAACCTTACAAACTGCATTTCAACGCAACATCACATTTATTCACAAATTTTGATAATTTAATTCAAAATTATAATACAGGGTGTCTCATTATATTTTGACGCATTTTAACACCTTTTATCTAAGGAACCGCTTGAGATATTAGTGTGCGGTTTTCATCAATGAGTTATGTATGACTTCAAGTTTTTTTGCCTACTTTGAAAATATTTGGCTACTTCCAGTTCATAAGAACCAGAAAAGGTCACTTTTCATATTATTGCAATTGCAATTTTTTAAATAGGACACCCTGTATATAATTAAATGTTCAAAAAGTCGCATCTTTTAGCTATCCAACGGTATGCTAGATTTGATCATCGGTAAGGGGATAGCTGAGATTTTGAATTTCAAAAAAGTAACTGCAGAGTCAAACAAATCTTTGTAGAAGCACAAAATTTGTTGTAGATAGTTGTTAATTTATTGTTTTCAGTTTTTAAAATTTTGAAATTACGTATAACTTTCTAAAACCGTTTAATTTATTTCAAATAATGTAAGCAGACGTTTCACAGAATCGTTTATTGCAATAAATCACAGCACACTTGAAATTTTCTGTTTCTATAAGAATTTTGTTCGATTCTGCAGTTTTGTTAGTCCAAAATCTCAGCTATCCCCTTACCAATAATCAAATCTAGCATACCGTTGGATAGCTAAAAGATGCTACTTTTTGAACACTTACTTATATACAGGGTGCATTTTTAAAGAAATTGCAGTAGTATGAAAAGTAACCTTTTCTGATCCTTATGAACTGGAAGTAGTAAAATATTTTCAAAGTAGTCAAAAAAAACTTGAAGTCACACAAAACTTATTAGCGCAAGCCGCACACTAATATCTCAAGCGATTTGGTAGATACAAGGTGTTAAAATGTGTCAAAATAAAATGAGACACCCTGTCTAGTGATACGAAAATTTCAGCGTACGTTAAATTAGGTAGGTAATTGTTAGTTTGTATCTTACCGAAAACAGTATTTTCAGGGCACAAACACAAACCACAACACAGAGTACATGTATCTGAACGACTGATGTAGTAGCTAACTCCATCTAATTTTTTAAAGTTTAGATAAGAACAATCGGCATATCACCCATATACCGGCATCTTTCCCGGATTTACCCTACTATAAATATAAGTAGAATTTTGAATATCCATTAATTCATTCTGTCATTTAGATAAATTTTGGCTTTCTTACACGTACCTACTTATCCTTTCTAAAAATAGCAAAGATTTAATATTTTTTTCTTGATCCAAAATTGTGATGTCATTAAAACCGAAGTTTTAATTTTTGATATTTTTATGTGCAGCCGAATTGCTGTATTTATATTTATATTGTTTTAACCTTTTTCTAAGTAACGTTCTTTGACTGTCCAATATTATGTTTTATTACACTCTTTACGTTTAATTTATTGTAAACCTTGTGAGTTTTCATTAATTTAGGAATACGAGAATTCAAAAACTGAAATACAAAAACTGCAAATTATTGTGTGCTACTTGAAAGTTATATTTTGTTAATAAGTGATTGGTATTATGCTATTATGCGATATGCATACAGTGTGATTATTTAAAAACGAGCCACCTCAAATATCTTAAAAATAAACAGAAATACGCCAAATTGCCGAGACACGTAAATTTAGGAATCAAGGCGGACACATTTTGACGTACCTATAGTTGAAGTTGGTGGAACCAACCCCTCAACTCCCGCCGTCATCACTTTAAAATCTTAAATGGCACCATATTACTTGTGACACCTCATTTTAAAGGAAATCGAATGAGGAATAGATACTACAGCGGTGATGTGTATTTTTTTAATTATTCCTCATCTCAACCTGCTAGATTTTTCTTTTGGGGCTATTTTAAATCAGCAGTGTGCCAAACCGACCCAGAAAATTTAACTCCTTTGAGACGCACAATATCCGAAACATGCCAAAATACTCCCGACCAAACATTCCTGAATGTAAGAAGGCAATTCGAGAATATAGGCTTTATTATTGCCTTGCAAATAAGGGGGCCCATTTTGAGCAGCTAAGATAGAATTCACTTAAATTATTCTAAAAGTTATATTTTCCTGCTTTAAATTCAAAAGCTTCTTTTTTGTATTGACGTTTATTATCTGATATCTCCAAGGTTTAACTCTCAATTTGTATCAAATTTTACTCATTATCAAAAAACGTTTTTCTTATTTAGGTACATACATTTCCTTAATAATACAGGGTAAGTAAACGCTCGGGTTCTATAGAATACGCGTACGGGTGACAAAAGTGGAGAAGCGCCTGGGGAAAAAATAAGAAGCCCATATGAAATGTGACGCTACCTGTACAGTCGCATGATGAAGATGTCGCGGATAGATAAGATTAGCAATACGAAAGTATTAAAAAGACAAATACATTGTAGAAGACAATAAATAATAGGAGAGGTAATACGGCAGGACATCTGAGGCACGAAGGATTATTTCGTGACATACTAGAGATGGAGACAGGAATAAAAAGAAGTAGAAGTAGGCCCAGATTAGACTACACTTCACAAAACGTTCGTGACGTCACTATGGCAGTTAACTTAAAATCATTTTCATCAGTTAATAACTTTATCAAATTCATTTACCAATTTCATTTTTTTTCGACGGATATTGAAAGAGCAAGTTTCCTAAGAAACTCATTCTTACCATGAAACATGGCGATTCTCTAACTCGAAAGAAATGAGGGAGTAAGAATAATATAGATTCGATGATCTCGAAAACCCCGTATTTTTAAGGACGTTTTGAAATTCCCGTGAGTAACATTTTATAGCAGATAGAAAAGTACAATAATTGGTGTGAAGCAGGCGTTGTGGACTTTCTTTCTCCCAGTCCCGAAATTTTCGACCTGCGATTACTTTAAAATTATTGAAAAAATACGAAATTGATAAAATGTCAATAAAATCTCGAAATCTTTCTTTATATTTTACTTCATTCTGGGATGGACAGATGGGTTGGCGGTCATTATCATTCTAATTATGGTGGTCATTTTTTTGTATTTTTTACATTTTTACTTATGCTTATTTTGATATTCTACATTCCTAGAGCTCTCTTGAAATATACAAAAATATGGCCACTATAATAAATAAAAAGTTGACCACAGTATCTCTTGATAACGTAGATAGTATAGGACTAGCAAATTTAAATTGATTTTATATTACCTATTTGTTATTTTCAGTTAGGCATAAAAATGCTGTCCCATGATTTTTTTAGGATACTTCAGAAACGGAGGTAAAGAATCTTAAATTCTTCAGTTTCGTAACAATATAATATGTCATATATCATCTTGACTTGAACAAACAAATCGCAATTCGGGCTTACCGAAGTCCTTACAAGACATCGATGCCGAGTGCCACTGACATTTATGTATTAAAAAACTGACTGGTTCAGACGCAGTTAGGTTTGGTTAGACAAGACCTGGTTGTGGGGGTCGACCGTTTTTCAAAACAATAAGGTAATTTAAGTGAGCCACAACGGACCTCGCGGTCAGTCTTGAGTGTACGTTTTGAAACCCATAATCATCAGGATTCTTTGATTCAGTTCGGAGTTGCCCCTAAACTATATTTGTCCACGAACCACTCACATCTTTTCATAATTTTCGGTAATTCGTAATTCCATTTTATCAAATACATTCAAATAAAACCTAAGAATTTAGAAAAAGGTTACTTTACACGAAGTTTTCAGTCCAATCAGTCTTAAGACTGATTGGACGCGTACCTCCATCCTTTCCTATCCTGAGTTGTTTCTATATAATTTTTTTAATTTCGTGAATAATTATAGTAAGGTTTTTATTATACTTACGAAATTCACGAAATTAAAAAGAAATATTTAAAAAATTTGGCTCAAACTGGAAATTAAATCTATCCCAGTTATACTGACCCTCGTGCCGCTCATGCATATAAAATTATTGCTGACCAAAATTCCTATAAAAAATTTATATGTCACCTCAATTAGGTAACTTTTCAAACATCATAATTTTTCTGTAAAAGTCGAAACTAACTTTATGCCGCGTAATTTAGTTTGGATGGATATAATATAATATGGGTATAATATGTGGTAAAGTAGAAGCTTTGCGTTTCGGTCGGTAATAAAAAGCAGACTTTTTATCTGCAAACACGAAGGTGTCAGAAAAGTTCTAAGTAGTTTATAATTATTAGTTTCAGGTGTGTTACACATAACTTGTAATAACAAGGTGCGTGTATACGCGGCAGCGGCAGGTTGGTATAACATAATATTCTTGTACTCTCTAACTTATACCTGCCCACGAGGAGAGAAACGAAGCTTTAAATAATAAAAATTATGAAATTATGCATTTCTGCTTATGATTTATTATGATGATTTTACTTTGGTTCAGGAACCGTGTCTGTTTTCCATGTTTTTAAAATCTAGATGGTGATGGCGGTAGCAATTCGGTATAAGCAACTTTCAAACGCTATAGGTAAGTATAGAATTAGCCCAATAAAAACTTTAAAAAATACCTGTTAAGGACATCAAAGTGAACTTGCCTCATAAGTTAATTACGTGTTCCGTTATTTCTCTCCGTGTGCTTAGGTCATGTGAAACTCAGTTTTGATTGGAGACACCGACCATATAATATGTGCCACCACGCGATATTTAATCGTTATTATATCAATTATTTGATGAGGTAGGGACTTCAAATCTGACAAATGTGACAAAGTAGGTAAATTTGAGCTATTTGATCCTGTCATATAAATTTCATTTTCAAAATAAGTGAACGAGCAAAATAAGATTAAAAAATATAACTTTCTGAATTAACATTTTGTTAAACGGAAGTAATGTTTTTTTCCAGATATAAAAATTTTGTACAAAATTTGGGGTCTCTGTTATGTGAAAGACGGACAGATATTGAAGTCGCAAGCCTTAAGGGTGCGGAATTTGAGCACTAAAAACGGGACATGTAGACACATTCTTATTGTAACACCATTCTGAAATAATTTAAGTAGATAGGGCGTTAAATAAAAAAAATATTTATCAATAAAGGATCAACTTAGAGACTCCCACTACTTTTAGAGTAATATTTTTCGTTCGCCTTAAATAAATCTTCCTGAAATTATTGAAAAATCTGTCATAAAACCGCCATAAACTCGACACCTTTTGACTATTTGTACACATATTTATCGCAATAAGAAAGTAGGGTTGTCTAAGTTAATTATTATTCCTTATAATTTTCGACCAAGAACGTCTTGATACGTTAATTCGTCAAACCGGCGTATTGGAATGAAATTTTTATTGCAATCTCTCCATTTTGTGAATATTTAGGCGAGTTGCACAGTAAACTGGACGTTTGACAGTAGTGGTAGTGTGGCAGCTGCAATACAGATGGCGGTGGCGCTTCAGTTTATTCTCATATTTCTAAATAGAAAGTAATAATTTAAAAATAGGACCGCCGACTAATCTTCCCAGATTTATTCGGTTGCCGCTAGAGCAAAAAACCTGGAAAATTCCAAGCTGTAGAGGGTCCGTGTGAAGAATTTGCAGCTGTGATTGAAACCAATCATAATAGATTGTGACTATTATTTTGAATAAGCCTAATCACACTTTTGGGCGACAGGTGGCAGCAATTTACAGACTAACAGCTGATAAATCGCAGCCTTAAGCTGCAAGCGTGGCTGACTCAAAGATTCAGGTGTCAACGTCAAGTCAACAACACATCATATTAAACTGAAATTTGTTAATGGTTGTTTAATTAGAAGCTGCGCGGCTCGAGGTAGTATAGTGGCCAGAGCGCCCGCCCGGAAAGTGAAAATCTTAGGTTCGAGTCCCAGTTGCGTACAGTCGCATTTTTAGTGCAGCTTCTAATTGAACATGTTTATACACGGCGTGAAATTCCTTATGGCGATCCACAACGCGGATCCAGTACAAAGTTGGGAACTAATCAAAAGAAATAAACTATAATGCAGATGCAGATTACCCACTATAAGGATAACAAAATATGATACTAAACCCGACCCAATAAAGGAAAGTTGATGTTTGAATACAATACGTAATCGGAAAAGATAAAACTGAAATCGAAAAATAATCAAAAACAAGAATCGATCAGAAAAATAACCGAAAATAAATCGAATGAAAAAATAATCGATAAAGTCCGGAAAAAATCGAATGCAAAAATAATGGGAAAAATCTAAAATGTCACGTTCTTTCCCATGTCCTTATTAACTCCGAAATCCTGACGAATTGTTTAAATTGGTTGCTTTGGTGTTATTTTGTATTATGATTGTAAGTTTGTCCATAGCAGTCGCGTTAACGCGGTTTAAACAAATTCATGATCTCCTGTATAAGAACGCAAACGTTGTAAAACTTTTAGACAAATGGTAAAAAAAGAATCCTTGAGCATAGAAAACTAAAATAAAATGATGCAGAAAATATTTTTGCATGTAGGCGTATTAAACAAAAGGTTAAAAACGTAAACATAATTATGTAAGTACCTATCTACCCACTAAATGTAATGTAGATTTAAACCGTTGCTACAGAACATTCAAAATAACTGGGGTACACTGTTCTGTAATAATTGTAATGTATTAATAATTTCAGTCTTGTGAAATCATTTTAAACATTTTGTAACAAAACAAAATAAGTATATAATCATTTATATTTTTATAGGACTAAAATTACTACTACTTCTCTTCGTGCCTGCTCAAATTCTATAACTGGCATTTGCTCTTTGTACAGATTGTGTATTATTCTTTTGACTGATCCGTCTAAAATTTTCATACTTATCGGCACCTCTACCTTTTGACAAAGCGACTACGATGTTCCTTTTGTAATCTTCTGTGATCTCACCTGCCTCATATACTCATATACGGTAGCGTATTTCCTCCGTAACTCAACGACCGTTAGAAATTACGAAGAAATTGCTAAGTACAAAAGTTACTATAATTTGTAGCTGCATATTTTAAAATTATTTTCAAAGATGGTGGACTTCCGGTTATAGCGAAAGTAGGTGCTAACTTCGTTGTTTTAAATGGATCAGCCTGCATATTAAATATTGCATTTTCTCATTTCTTATTGAATTTAGAACCACTTTGTAAAAGACTCTTTGGACCTAGGATTGACCGGTTGGTCGTAATAAAGGGTTTTGGTGACATTCACCAAGAATAAATGTCATATCGACCAATTCTTCTCGAGTTAGCCACATATTTATTAAACGATCAGAAATGAGCTCTGAAACAAAAAAACGACTATAATGACGTTTCTTAGGAAAGTCACCTTATTATTCCGGTTGAAATCATAGATAGAGGATCCATGGTTGAAATGGTGAAAACGCATTAAAAATCAGAAAATTCGAAATATATCAAAAACTAGCAGCGACAGACCAAAACAGTTTGGATGAAATTGAAAGAGGATAAAAATATACGTCTAATGGTGCAAAAATTAATATGCCCTTCCATTTAAAAAAGTCGAGTTTTTGAAAAATCTGACATTTATTGGTCCATATCATGAACTTTCCCAATTCTCTAAAATAAAGTTTGCCACTTAGCAGGTACCTTCTTTTGTATTTAATACAACAGTCGAAACCGCAACTTTTTATCTAATTTAGTTTCCGAGATATCTACATATAATTAATTTTTGAAAGCACTGCAAACGTTAAATTTCTTACGATCAACCGATTTCATCTTAAAGAATTTTTAAAAAAGTGACCCTAAAATTCAAGAAATTTAAAAAAACTTGTATGTGTCAGCTCCGACGCACCGCTGGAGTTTACTCTTACGAACGATTATTTTAACTTCAATCACTTGATAATAGGGTACGTGCGAATGTCAGTTTTATACCCAAATGTGTATTTATCAGATGGTTTATGTTCGAAAATGTAAAACTACATCAAAATATAAATTGTTTATAAATTCAGTAATTAAGTGACAATCTGCTAAACGTCGTTCCCACTGGCAATGAAATAAATACTTTTCCTGGTGTTCGAATAGGCGTTGATTCACATTTCGGCACTAGGCAATATTTAGAGTATTTAATATTAGGTTTTTCCATATTAAATCAAAAGATTCAACAAATTTAGGAACGAACAAACACTGCAAATGCTGACTTTACAACGCCGACTGTCATATCTACTCTTATGCCACTCTATTTTCACTATTTCCATGCTCTATGCAGTCAGACATAAACAGATACGTACATAACTTTAATGTGACAGATAACGTAACGCTTGATTTTACTCCTCATAAAATTTCCGTACCGCGGGCTATAACTGAAAATCGATTCTTTAGGAGTAAACTCCAAAAATGCAATAATATATATAGGCTGTTCCGCATATAAGATTCCCAAATATTCTTTCCATCTATCTGCCTTTTCCTCTCTTCCGATTAGGATGTCACCTGCCCCGCTTATAATGTTCTTACTGCTAGATCCGATAATTTCTCTGAAATTTCTCCTAATTATTTTATACGCTTCGTCAGTTTTTCCAACTTCGGACTTATCTTCCACTTCCTTGCATTTATTATCAATTCACTATCCTATCGCTTACCTACATTTCTGAATAATTTCCCACTTGACCGCCTTATACCTCTGTTTCCCTCCTTCATCTAACCTATTTTTGTATTTTCGCCTCTCGTCTATTAAAGTTACAATGTTCTTTGTATTCCAGATTTTTCTACTCTCATTCTGTTTGTGATCCAAAATATCTCTAGCTGCAGTACCTACCTATTCTATTTTTACTGCAATTCCATTCTGCCTCTACGTCCCTAACAGCAACGTTGTAGGAAGAATTTTGTTTTCGATTGTTTTCATATGGTACGGCTAACTTGCTTCACAAGTCCAAAAATTAGCTTGCGACACATCACTAGAAAGTGAATTCATAGCAGAATCGAACGGTACTAAAATATGAATTGGTGGCTGTTCCGTACATCCCATTTCCGTATTTCGCCTTGTACATAAGGCGAAATCAGTGACAGTTCCGTACACGATGCACGTGTCGCGATACTGGGGATCATTTGTAAGAAACTGTCATTAGCAATAGTGGTAGTTGCGTACAGGTACAATGCCTTAGTGACCGTATACTCGGAGAGCATTCGAAGAATCGCCCGGGTTGTTTACATAGGTACCTGAACATAGAATTTTGGATTTAGTCCCATTTCGTGCGTTCCCGTTTCATGCGTCGATGAAAATTTCTCCTATTGTTTTCAAATGTTAATGTTTTTGTTTTGGGGGGGGACTTAAACGCTCCGTTCGCTTCGCTCGCTCCCCTTGCCCGCAGACCGGAAATAGTGGGCTGTGGAACCACTTTTTTGGCCGTATTCAGTGACGGGCAACACAGCTTTTTGTCCGGGTGCTTCTTAGAATGCTCTCCGAGTATACGGAGACGCGCGAAACGGGAACGCACGAAATGGGACTAAATCCAAAATTCTATGTGCAGGTACCTACATAAAAAATCCGGGTGATTCTTAGAATGCTCTCCGAGTATACAGTCACTAAGGGATTGTACCTGTATGCAACTACCACTATTGCTAATGACAGTTTCTTACAAAAAATGATCCCCAGTATCGCGACACGTGCATCGTGTACGGAACTGCCACTGATTTCACCTTGTACGGAAATGGGATGTACGGAACTACGACGATATCCTAAATATACAGGGTGCTTCTTAAAATAAGAAGGTGAAAGCAACTTGCAGTTATACAGGAAGTGAATGTGGAGTGCTTTTTATACCAGAGGTAGTGTATTTACTAACTATGCCACTGGTTCAAATTTCAAATCTCTATACGTTAAATAACAATAAATGGCATTGGTGGCCTGCACCATGATTTCGTGGGCACCCGTGCTCTGTACACCTAGGTATTTACTTTGTTTCGCTACACATTTATATTAAAACTTTCTATAGACAGTCATACAGATTTGTGGTAATATTATTTCTCTTTTTATACTTAATCGACGCAGAATATTAGGTTCTAAGATACCTATACAGGATGGGCCAATAGTGTAGTCGACCCGTATCTCTGGTTCTATTCCAGGCATCAAAATAAAACTTTACAAGTATGGGGAGAACCCCTTGAAGCATCTGATAAAATTATTTTGGTGTATACAGGGTGTTCACACTATGAACACCAAACGAAAGTTATGTTTTCTTAAATGGAACGCCCCACATTTGTTTACATATTCGAATTCCAAATAAAATTTTATGAAAGATGGTGTACGTACTACACTATGGGGTTTAGAGCGAGCGGTTTTAAGATATTACCAATGTAATGCCAGTGTGGACCCAACTTTGAGGGGCTGCTGACGTCTACTGGTCGAAGCTATTTAAGATTTCTTTATTGAACTAGGTTCACAGACTACTCTATTTGTAAAATTCTTGAGTTCTTTTGTCACAAAACTTAAATCATACAGGGTGGAGAGCTTACACAATATACATTTTTTCTTAAAAATTCAAATGGAACACCCCATATATTATTCCCATATTAAATAGTCAATTTATTAAGCTTTTGATTGATGCAGATATTGTTATGTCTGCGACTGACGGTTTCGGTAGAATTGAAAATTGAACTTTAAAATGTAGTAATTTGACTGTTGGTTTCTTCGTTTCTCCTATATTTTAGTTTTCAAAACACAAAATATGATTTCCATTTTATTTCTGGAAGTTGATTTCACGCACAAAAAAATTCATCACCAGATTGCTTCTTCATGGTCATATTCTTAAATAAATGGTAACTTACTAAACCTAGGTATAAATTGATACAGGGAGTGCCATGGAAGAAAACCGTTCTTTTAAAAAGTAATCTTGCAATGAGATTTCTTGTGCCGGTGTAAACTCTGTTCGTTAAATTTTCTGTAAAAACGAAGTGTAAGCATTTTTCTGAGTTTTGGTTGGCAAAATGGGGGAAATTCCCGAAAAATAGTGCAAAATTACGGCAAAAATTTCAATTCTTAAGGTTTAATCTTTATTTCTGCCTAAATTATCAGTGGCAGACCTGCCAATATCTACATCAGTCAAAAGCTTAATAAAATGGCTATCAAGCCTCCAAATAATATAAATGTTCCATTTCACATTTTTGAGAAAAACTCCATTTTGCCTAAGTTGGCCACTCTGTAGGTACAATGTAACTATTATGAAAAGAGCATTCATTGATTTTACAAATAGAGAATCCTCTGAATCTAGTCCAAAAAAATCATAGTTAGCTTTGACCAGCAGACGTCAGTAGCACCACAAATTTTGGTTCACTGAGACTAAAATGGCCAGAGGCGTTCCTACCATAAGGACATTGCGTGCAAAACACGCAGGCGGCCGAATTTGGGGGCGGCCGGGCCGGTAGCCAACCAAAATTAAAATTAATAAAGAAACAGAAATAATAACAGGAACTAACGCCGTCAATAGTTTTGCCATATACAATATACTGGCATTGCTTTGCACAACAAGACGAAGCCACCGTGCGCCGCGATTTGACGGCACCTTTGCGGATTGCGGCAATGGCTTTATCAGGCGCACCGCCGCCGGTTTCAAAGATACGCCGCGAGGCGAACTACCCCAATCCCCAAACCCCAGTAAAATAAAATTTAAGTTAGTTTAGTTTATACACTTCCAAGAGACAGTTCGTGAATTCAGGCTCAGCCGTTCAGCTTCGCATTTTGTAGTTTGTAAAATGTATGTTTCTGTTTGTGTGCATCGTAACATTTTTTGAAGTGAAACTTCTTTTGTCTCGGTAGAGTAAGTTCCTGTGTTGGCAAATGTGAGCGTCACGAAAAGTGAAACGAATGGAGGGGAGCGGGCAGTGGAGAAAGGGAATATCGAACGCCCCACTCTTTAGCCACGCTTTCTCTCATGCTTCGTGCTCTTTCGACAAGATCTGGAACAACGATTGGCGCAGTATTTTGTAGATATTTAGATAGACTTCAATCTCGAACTTTTGTATCCTATTTTGGCTATCATTTCAGTTTTAAATTTGAGTGAAGACATGGAAGTTGATGAATAAAAATATATTTGAAACTCATAAATGCATACACTCCAATCATCTGTTTACCCAACAAATTTTTCATTCCTCTATAATAACGTTGAAGTTTCACTTCTATCGCGTGTGGCGACCACGCACCCTGTTTTTTGTACAGGGCAATACACCACTAAAGTATAGCGCTTCACAAACGTCAGATTTTCATTCAAAACAAAACAAAGCCATGTGCTTCCTGACGTTTTAATCTAACCTGTACAATAAAATAGTACTTTTCAAGTCCAACACACAAATTGAAAATAAGTTGTTTTCACTGCAAAACTTCTATAATTATAATGCAAAAATTAGCTCAAGACGTTGTAATTAAAACTGATAAACGACTAAACGTCAAATGACACGTGCTTTTGTTTAGAATGAAAATTTGACGTATGACCCTTGTTTATATACAGGGTGACCCATTTTAAAAGAACCAGCGAAATATCTCATAAATCACAGCTTCACAGCAAGTACAAGAAAAAGTTTTTAATAAAAGTTGTGCAGTTGCAAGGGGGAAAATTGGCGGTGATATCAAATTTGACATAGGTGGCGCTGCGGACGTCAGGTGAAGGCCAACTTCAATTTTTTAAATGAATTAGTATGATTTTTATTACAGAATTCCATAAAACATTTAATTTTGAACAAAAAAGTATTAGGGTACATTTGGGGTAAAGTTTATGGATGTAGAGATATTGAAAATTAAAAATTGTATTTTACATTTTTTTCGTTTTCTTCTGTCCACTGAATCTAGCACGATACAAAGTTGATGCAGCTCAATAGTTCATACCACATTCCCCAAGAACAAGTAAAATGTTGGCGATCTCATTTGCTGTGTAGTCAGGCATTTTTTTCAGTCAATTTAAGTCTAAAGCATTAAAAATCGTGTAAATCAAAAAATACTAGTCAATATGACAACTTGACTTTTCAGAAATAAAAACAGTTGAACATAAAGACATTTCCGTGTCTTATGAGCTGCAGATAACGCGCTGGCCTACTTGACGGAATTAAAATTCAATGGACAGAAGAAAACGAAAAAATGTTATTAAAAACTTTAATTTTCAATATCTCTACATCCATAAACTTTACCCCAAATGTACCATAATACTATTTTGTTCAAAATTAAACGTTGTATGGAATTCTGGAATAAAAATCATACTAATTCATTTAAAAAATTGAAGTTGACCTTCACCTGACGTCCGCAGCGCCACCTATGTCAAACTTGATATCATCGCCAGTTTTCCCCCTTGCAACTAGACAACATTTATTAAAAACTTTTTCTTGTACTTGCTATGATTTATGAGATATTTAGCTGGTTCTTTTAAAATGGGTCACCCTGTATATGATAGACAAGTGTATGAGGAAGTTACTTGTGCACTGTATTCTCTAATAACTGGAGATGACCGATAGAAAAACAAAAACATAATGAATTATGTAGAAACTCATTTTTTTTTTAATTTTCGATTAGGTTGCGGATGTTCACACAGGCGGCCAGAGGGCTAGGAACGCCCCTGAAAATGGCCATACATCGTTTACTCTAAACCCCACCGTGTAGCATATCAACTTTCATGAAATTTTATGGGGAATCCAAAAAATATGTAAATAAATGTGGGGCATTCCATTTAAAGAAACATAACTTTGGTTTGGTTCGAAGCACGTGAACATCCTGTATACATCAAAATAATTTTAACAGAAGCTTCGTAGAGTTATCCACACACACGTAAAATTTCATGTTGATATCTTGAATAGAATCAGAGATAGATATGGACCGACTACGCACTATTGGCCCACCTGTAATATAAAAACTGGCAGCGACTGTAGGTAAAATTTCCAGTAAGTCTACCTGTAGGCATCTATACCCAGTTGTTAGCATGTGACTGGTAGTTATTGTTGGTTGATAAACAAGATTGATTTGCCACAAGTAAGTAGCAATCTAAAAAGTGAAGCTATAACACAAACTAAGTAAAGAAAAAATACAAATGGGCAAAAATGAAAAATCCCATCAGAAGAAGTAATCAAAAGATTATTTTACATCATGCATTAACTGAAATCTGAGCTTAAATAATCGAGATTCATTAGAATCATTTAAATTAGAAATGTATATTGTCAATAGATACGGAATTTTATCAAAAAATGGGTAAAAATAAAAATGAGTATTACCTGCACTTGCTTCGCCAGCATTTGAATCAAACGTTTTAGATGTCATTTGGAATAGGGCGTCCAAAGGAGTCGCCCCGGGTTGTTTTCCCTGCTGCTGCCTTTGTCTCTGGACCGACGGTGTTGAGATATCAGGAGAGCAACAATCGCTTGCTACACTTGATGATCTGTCACTTCCCGTTTCCGACGTGTAGCTGGTATTGAAATTGGCGAATTCGGGCCTCAGTAGTGCTAATTGCTGGTGAACTTTAAGATGCCTATGGAAGTTTTCCAGTCTTTGCTGGGCTTCTATATCGGGGTCTGTATCCCACGGCCGCACTATTCTGGTGTTTGATGGTCTCGACGGTTTGTGATTTAAAATGTCTATGATTGAAAAGCTTTTTACACCATCCTGACGCTCCTCTACTTCTTCCGTTGGAGATATTCTTCTTTCGGTTTCAATATTGACCATTTTTAAGCGCTTCAGTGGCTTGAAGTAATCTTCCGTTTCCGATTGTGGACACCTGCAGTTTGCAGTGACACATTTTATGTTTGTGGGGGTAGTTTCTCGTGATGATGTGTGATGAAGGGCCGGACTGGGGCATCCGACGCTTATTTCATCATCTGATACATACTTAGTGTTGTCGTCTGGCAGTGGAGATGGACTAGGAGATCTAGATGAAATGGGGCTGTCATATTTTGCTAACATATATGGCGACATTGCTGACTGTTGTGGTGCTAATGGAGAACCAGGTTCAGTATCTTGCATGGTAAAGTTCCAAGTAGGTAATTAAACAATAACCGCAGCTACCTTTAACACGTAGCCATGTCCTTTGTCTATTAAGCACTGTATAGAAATAGGTATTATAGTTATAATACAATTACAAAAATAAATTAAAGTTTTTAAAGTCACATTCATACAACTACCACAATAGTATCTGCCAAAAAGATAATTGACACTAGATTTAAACCGGAATTCACAAAAAACACTGACATCCGACAGGCCGGGTATTTAACGGATGTTGTACGCTCCTGTCTTTAACACATCTGGTAACAAGTGAAGGTTTGGCTGCCAACATAGACAGCTGAAACAGCCTAACAAGGACACGCCTTTCAGGGAGGTACTCACGCACGTCCTGGCGAATCCTTGCTTGCCTGAAAATTGATCTCTCTAGAAAAAATAAGCCGACGAGTGAGGATTGGAACTGGTTTTCCATGGGCGTTCCGTAGATCTTTATTGCGTCCCACCAATCAACTGTCTAATTTGGACGGGTCGCTTTATATCATTTGTCTGAAGTGGAGATAAATGAAATTTTGTTTTAAGGGAAGATTTAGCATGCGTTTAATGTAAATTATTTTGTTTTATGGTCTTTGCTGGTTATTTCTTTAGTGGAGACATAAATAAGTTCGGAGTAGTTTATGGATATTTTAATGGAGCTTTTAGAGTGAACCAAAATTTGATTACTTTTATTTAAAAGGGTGGATGTAGATTTACTTGAGCAGAGTAGGTATTTCGAATTTTTCTGGTAGTTTCGCCTGTAATATACGTACCTACGCTTATTTGTTATTTTTATATCTAAATAGAAAATCCCACGTTCACATTCCAAAAAGCGGGAAACACGCAAAACTGTATGCTCGCGAGTTATCCAAAAAGTGCAATCATCAACATAAAGTTCTTAGTGCGATGGCTGATTGGACGGTTGGTCCTTAGGAAGCCAACCTTAACTGTACCTAAAATGAATTAAAATTAAAATTTCCATTCCAACATTAGATAGGTATACCTACCTGACTTTATCGTGCGTCCAGATCGAGGTCCAGATAGCTTCAAGAAACCGCGCAGAACATTTACGAACGTTTCATAGCCTATTTGGACGATCCCGCGCGCAAACGACGAGATGTCGGTAGTCGGTATATCAAAAAGATTTGCGTGTTCATGTCTTTTGGTCTGGACGGCCTTTTGAACATAACTTTATACCTTACTGCATGTATCACTGGCACAATGGAATGGGGCAAACAGAAAACATGATACTTACGTACTTTGGAAAGAAATCGATGAAATACTAAATTGCGAGCTGATGAAGACCGTAAAACAGAAAAAAACTTCCTTGTTTTCTTTCATTTAGGAGGAAAAAACTGAAAATAAAAAGGATAAACTGGAAAAGTGAAAGATAAAATTTGTTTCTTATTGTTTACTTTTGGTCCGATTGATTTCGGCAAAAGTTTTGAAGTTGACCTGTCTTCTGTTGGACAGATCGTTAACAGATTTAGATGCCCTGCACACGTCTTTGCTTTGGAATACTTATTATCTTAAAAGTGGGAACGTCAGCGAACGCTATGGATCACTCGAATGTTGCACTGGTTTGGACGTTATGCCACAGCATAATGCAGCAGTTAAAGTTCTTGGCGGTGTCTCTGAACTATTTTAGCTGCATTTGGTGACCTCCAACTGTAAGTGATTTACTACCGCGGCGTTTTATCAAACGGTTTGACGCCGGTATTAACTCGGCGACAAACGAAAAAGACACGTGCGTAGCCTGAGAAGTGGCGCGGGCTAGAAAATTTAGGGAGAGCTGTTCTGCTGCATTATGCAGTTGTTATGCGCGGCAGTGCGCGGCCTCCGAAAGTTTGGCGAATGTTCGCAAACGCTCTGTTCAGTTTTTTGCAGCTATCAAATTTGTCCATTGCCGCACAAGAATATTGGGAAAAAAGGAAGTTATGTCCTACAAAGACGACCTGATGGAAAGTCAACAAACACAACGACAAAACGAAGCAAAGCAAGTAAAAAGAAATATTTTGACTACTTCCACTTCTTCACATGCATGCATTATACAGTTCAAAACCAATCAATCCGAAATTGACTCACTCGAAAAAACTAACAATGTGGAAATTGATTTTAATCCAAAAAAATGATTGGTTTTGTTTCGTTTGTGAAGAAAATCTAGTTGAAGATATGGTGCGGTGCCTTAAATGTAAGAAATGGGTTGTACACATCCTGGTGCCGGAAAAGGAAAGAAATTTAAAAAATATTTCTGTCATTAAAACATTAACGGTACGATTTAAAAACCACCGGTACGATTTACCCGACGAGTTGGCTAAATCGTACTGTTTGCAGTGTTTTATATTTTTTATATTTTTTGGATTGTTTTTTGGGGTCCTTATTGATGCACATTTAGTGGTGTAATGTTGAGAAACGTTTTCAGCAAATTTTAAGCATTTGGTGCTGTTACATCGCATTCTTTGTGAAACATTCAACTTTTATTTTGGGCTAGTAACTCCTCTTTCCAACTAGCCGCTAGTTGGAAAGAGGATGAACCAGCCAACATCGTATGGTTTAGTTTTTGGGATCTGAGATGCACGAGGGCGATATTTAGGGGTGTAAAGTTGAGCTACGTTTTTAGGAAATTTTAAGCGTTTGGTGCTGTTACAGCGCATACGTTTGTAAATAATAATAACAAAGAAATCACACGAGTGTATGAAATACACGCTCCATGGAGTTATGTATACAGGGTGATTCAGAACGGGCGTGCCAAATTAAAATGGGTGCTATAGAGGAACTCCAAATAAGACGAAAAGTTTATATAAACATAATATGTTCTAAAGTGACTACAGGGTGTAAAAGTTTTAATATTTTTTTGAATATCGTAATGTAATAATTGATGAGTTTTCTCGTTCTTCTTGTTAGTTTTGTTAGTGTTATTCTTAATAAACTATTTTTTTCAATTTTCACTTTCCTTGCATATCGGTAACGCCATTATTGCATTATGATAAATTCAGTGCATGTGCACGATTTCACAAAAAGCTATTTCATTCAAAAACTAAGCATTTTACGAAAAATTTTGAAGACACCAATTTCTTCTCAAATTGGACGTAGATTTCAAATACATTATAATATCACCTGCAGTCGCCAGTGGCGTAACATTGGATTGGGGAAATATAAATAAATGGCCTACCCCGTAGCAACGCTACTGATGGGGCTAGCAGAGCAAAATTTTTTGGAAAATTAGAACTTGGAAAATGAAAACGACTCCTTAAATTTCAACTCAATAACTTTCCTAGTTACTGAGATAATAAAAAAATGTTTAAAAAATATTAAAATTTCTGCACCCTGTATCTTTGTTAGTAGTCACTTTAGAACATAAGTTCATATAAACTTTTCGTCTTATTTGGAGTTCCTCTAGCACCCATTTTAATTTGGCAAGCCCGTTCTGAATCACCTTGAATACTATTTTTCCCATGACCTCTTCAGAAAGTAAAATATTTAAAAAACAGCAAGTTTATTATAATTTAATGATTTGATGTAGTAAATCTCAACATTTCAAATTTCTATTTGGGCAGATATGTAGGTACCTATCATCTCCGGATGAGAAAAACAACATAATAATTCTAATAATAATATCAATAATAGAACTACTACAACTACTACTACTACTAATAATCATAACATTAATAACATTGATAATAACATTAATAATACAAATTAATAATGAATTTTTTAACACCTGTACAAATTTAAAAAAAATATAAACACCGTCCCCACTATTTTGTTTGTTGCAGTGTGCGGACGTTTGTCATTGTGCCATTGTTTCGAATTCGAAAAAATGTTATCATTCTCATTCTTTTACAAATTGATACCTACGTTGATTTATACTGAATATACTTGAAACTTGGCTAAGTTCATTTTCAATTGCTAAATTGAAACTTCTGTAAATTTTTTAATTTCGTTATCCATTTAAGAATTTTGAACAGGACTAGTTTGTCGATGGATACCTAATAACAATTATTCCAATGTGGCCACAGTTGCGCATCGGCTAGAGTTGGGAGACTCTGGTCGTTGTGCCTTAGTGGTAGTGGGTTTGATTTGTCTTTCACTGGGTGTTGTGTGTGCATCAAAGACAAAAAGCTCTCTCTAAGCACGACTAAGACAAATAACAAAAAATGGCAAACAAAGACAATAAACATAATAAATGGCTAACTACGATAAGGTAAGGCCAATAACGCGGAAAAAACAATTCCAATGACGCACAATTTAAATTTCGTTCATAGCATAATCAGGCAAAAATACTTATATACCTATATCTTATATTTGAAATCATATTATATCTGCCCGATACGTTAGGTATCATTTGGTCATTAAAAACGCATTTTCAATTAAAAATTCTTCGTATCTGTGTGAATGGCACCGCGCATTAATGGCCTATTAGATGTTATTTATCCGATATCCGTACGTCACTTCCACAACAATTATTATTATACCCACATTTTATAGTAGCCCATTTTTAAGACCACTTTGACGGCAGATGTTCCACGCAAAAGGTGTTTTAAAAATTATATACGGTTCTCTAGACCTCACACTAGGTTCACGCCCTGTACAGCCCTAAGCTTCAAAAGAATAATTTATACCCTACATCGAACACTATGCACCCGCAGACATGAGTATTTTACCACAATATCATCCTCAAATTTCCCCTAAGGTTTGTACTTACCTCGGTCAATTTGTAACTAATCATCATCCATCAGGAGCAGGTAGGTTTTGTGGGATCTACTGCTCTCAACGGAGAATTATCATTAGAAAACGTGATGAATTTGTCTTCGTAGTAATGGTAGCAACAACCCTCAAGCTACCCATTTATTAAAAACATAAACTTTAAAAATAAAATCTATAAGTAACTGGGCAAAGAAAGTCGGTAACATCGACGAATATTGACTCTTCTGCAATTTGGTGGCGGATCCCAATAGAACTAAAGACAAATTTGACACTTTCATCATACATACCTATTCATGTAATATCCTTTGGATATTATACACCTACCCAAGATCTTATTATTATTATTCTTGCGGGGTAGGTTCCTGACCATTTGATAATCAGACTTTATTGGGCGCATCTGTTATTATTACGTTTGGTTGCCGGTTCACTCACGTGACTTGGTGCGTTAAGGCTCTCGGTGAGTCGCCATCTTTGAATGTAGTAAACTATCTGTCAAATGAACCCGAAGTAGATAAATTTCCAAAAAAAATTTAAATCATTTCAAATAAGCTACACCTTCTGAGTGCAATGTAGTCAAAAATCGCAAGGTACCGCTAAATATCACTGAGCAAAATCATAATGTGATGATTTTGAAATACCGCCTCCAAATCGGTATTTATTGACCGATTTCATTTTTTCTTGCAGTGAATTGTAGATAAAAGAATATGTACTGCAGAGTTCTATAGCACTAGGTTTTTCGAGAAATTCACATAAAAATGTTTTTACGTTCGAAAAATGCATAATTTTTGCACGTTTTTTAGCAAACGTAATTCATAATTAAAATTGAATATCTGAAATTTAACGCTATAGAGCTGTTTGCTTCTTGCATGCACATCGCAGTATTTCTAAACCCTTGTAATGCGTTGAAAATTGCTTGATCGCGACCCGTTCGATTCCGAGTGAGGCCCAATGTGACAGATTTGTTCCTGGTAGGTATGTAATGTTTCGTAAGTGTAGATATGCTAATTTACAATTCAGGTTAAGCTGTAGGTGCCGTTTGACCTCTGTATATTGGCATTCAAATCTGTTGAGGAGATGTTGGATCAACAAAAAAGCTCGTATATAGAATATAACTGCTACAAGACCCCAGATTGATTGATTTTATTAAAATATAGCGCATGTTATGGGAAATAACTTGTTTTCACTTCCTGGAATTTTTGCTTACCTATCAATCTATTTTGTGTATAGGGATAACATTTTTCGACAATACATTATGAAGCATCTGTTTGATTCCATAAATTGGGACAATGTGTGTCTTTCACCTAATAAAACTGCCCTATTTGAAAAGGAATGTTTCTACAGTGCTTAATTTTATTAAATTTCTTACTAATCAATGTGAAAAATATTGCCTTTCAAGAGATTTCAAAAATTTTATTTTATTTTGCTGCCGAAATAAATGCAATAAGACAATGAAAAGCACAAACTAATCGTTTCAAGGATACGATCCGGGTCCACTGATTCATTAAGCCAATACCCCATCCACCTCGCCACCTTTGCTGCTGTAAGCTATAGCTTAACAACACGTATTTATTCTCCAATACTGTATTTCGCTTATACTACATTCTCCATATTTTTTCGGAGGAAACTAGGCCGCCCCAAAATACTTTGCAGAACGATAATAGAAATTTGAACGGTGTAGGCCTGCAAAGCTGAGGATTTACCAGCACTGGTATATATATGTTCAGTCAATCCGGGCGGCAAGCTGATTCGCACCGCTCTTGTATTATCTACTCTAGGCGCGCTTCGCTCCACTCATTCCAGCGTTGGGACTGGGTTAATCTGCAGGCCGAATAACCGATTAGGGGTTTGCGCTATGAATATCATAGACGTTTAAACAGATAATAATATTATATTTTATTATACCTACTTAATTAAATAAAAATTAAAAATATGAAAATTCGTTAAGTCATTTTCTTTAATTTTCTTTTAGAAATCTTTGGGAAGGCGGCGCCCTAGAGCCCATTATTACGAATCGCCACTGATTAATTTATTGCAACAATAATTGTCGCGTCGTGTTCCTAATCCACATTAAGATTGAGAAAAACATTTAGTACTGTAAAATGTAAAATGTAAAATGAAAAGAGACAACGGCAGCTTTCACTGTGTGCTAACTGTCAGTGTAATCTGAATCTTCCTAATTTGAAAGAAGACTTTCTACCACCAGGCTCCACAGTGAAGGCGACAAAATCCCAATCTCAAGTCTAACCCTGAACCAGTTTAAGTCAATCGTGATCGAACCAATCACTAAACCGGTTTGATCAAAACATATTGAAGATATAATTTTAAACCGAATAACTAGTCCTCGGTTAAAAATTTTGTGCTTCAAAAAGGACTAGTTGAATACTGACAACACTATAGTCTCTTATAAGCAACTCGGTTTCATCCTCCCAGTTCTATGCGATCTGTAACAATGCCATCAATACCTTCCACTCTGTGGTCTTTCATTATTTGATCGCCATATTTAATGCGTAGGTATCTACACCAAATTTTAATACAAAAAATTCCAAGGGAGACAGACCACACAAGCTGCCGCATCGGACCAATATTTCTGCAGATAGGTCGTAAACTGTTCATATTGCTGGAAAGGGCTCGATGAATCAAATTATCATAAATCTGGGCAGTTTAGTTACTTATTCCAGGTAGAAATTACTAAAATTTCCGTATAGGGGCAGATAATTACCTAGGAGGTCCATTCAAAATAGGAAAATCCAGATCGTCACTGACAGCTAAGCAGTCCTGAAAGTTCCGGAAGCTACCAGAACCGACATTTCAACTCCTGCTGCGAACAACGCTGCTTCTCCAGATCACCAACACCAGTTATACATATGACGGACGTTGTTACGTGCGTTGTGGCGATCAGATGAACAGTACACAAACACTGATTATTTTCCTTGGTTTTGCTTGGTGTATTCATCATGTTCCACCAAGTACCTAGCGAACAATCAGTTAATTTTATTCAGATGAACAGTATTGTGATTTCGACAAGAATTAAATAATACCTACCGGTGGTATTTTAACATAGAAACGTATTATCAAGAAAGCGAATGCTTAAATATACTATTTCGTTAAGTGGAATCGCCAACACCTTCAGTGGCTCAGTGAACAGTGCGTCATTCAATAAATATGAAAGGCTAGGGATTCACAGCTGCCGGCGACTAATTTTCGTTATGAAGTTTTCGTTTTGTTCTTCTGGATAAAAATCCTTTAAGTTATCGTCTGATAGATTATTGCCTCAATTATCATTATTATTGTTTCAATTGTTCACAAGTCCCTCGCTCGGTGCCTTAAGTCTGTAAAGGATGTCAAAATGGATACCGGTACAATGACACGCTTTCGTTTCCAAAAGTTAAGCAGCATTCATCGCGGCTTGCACTTGGATAGGTGACCGGTATTGGAACTGTAATTTCATTTAATATGATAAGACGAGTAAACTCCTCTCGCCAACCCACTTATCCGTTAGCCAGTATGTTGTTGTAAAACAGGTCGATAACCCAGCAGAAGATTATCGCACTCATTTGATCATTCGGCCCCTACTTTGTTTTCTCTAAAAACTTCATTAAAATGAAAACTGCCTCTTCAACTTCCGCCGACATTTTATTAAGGGTTCTTAAATATTAGATTCTATCTCAAAAAGGGTTCTGAGTATTCCACACAAAACAATAAACACGTAAATAAAATCGTATAGGTGTCAAACCAGCTACAATCACGACACCTAACCGCGGTTCACTTGGAACATTTTTAAAAAGCGAAAAACATTATTGTGCACTACAAAAACACAGTCCATAAAACGTAAGTAAAACAGTTAACATACCTATTGTATTCTCAAAGGGTTATTAGTTTTACCGCGAAGATCTAATAGTGCACCGCGTCCAGTGTTGATGGTAGAACGAACCCCGGTAAAGAATTCCCTGTTTATACAATTAGGTAACTGGCAAATAAATTAGAAATTTCAGTTGATGAGTGTACAAAACAATTTTCAGCAATACTTTCTTTTCGAAGCGAAAAAGAAAAAATGAAAAAAGCAGTGGCGGTTTCTCCTTAAGGTCAATTGGTCAATGACCCTCCTAAAATATTCTAATCAAAACCATAATTTTAATAAAAATATATTTTGTCTGATAGTCTCAAATTTAAAATCCTCACCGGTCTGCATTCGCAGCACTACTAGAAATAACCAAGCGTCAAGCAGCGCTGCGCGCTCGCTAGCAAGCCGGGACATTATTCAAATTGACCCTGCACAGCTCTTATGGCTTATGGAGAAATGCATGTAAAGAAGAACAGTGACAGCAGATGGCGAATTCTTGAGTGGAAGTGAGAGTCACCTTTTACTCCTATATCTCCAACGTGGTCAATGTCCCGATGACAACTGCGCAGAATCGAGTTAATAGTTCTTTAGGATGGAGTTATATTTTCTCTGGTCATCACATCAGTTCGTCGTAGACAGCGGTAGAAGCGTTGCGGTTCGCGTAAGTTGTAATATATCGTTAGGATTTTCACAATAATGCCGGTGTAGTCGCCATGATACTTTAACTTTTGTCTGAAACATTTTCTGAAGCAGTGAACTTATTAAATATTTTGTGTACACTACCGATGACAACCTTGGAAAGTGAGAGATGTTTTTCAACTTTGAAAGGGGTAAAAATTAAAAAAACCTTTTTACGCAATACAATGGGACAGTCTAGCCTTGGTGCTTTGTCTATGGCGAGCATCGAGAAGATGCTTGTCAAGAGCATTCCAAACTTCAACGAAAAAGACCCTTTTGCAGAACAGAATTGACCTGAAATATAAGCACGTTTAAGGTATGTTTTATTTTGACAATATGTACCCCTTTCTTATATTTTAGTTTTGTACATATATGCATATAGGTACTTTTAGTATTAATTATAAGTTCCAAAACCAAAATGACCCCCCTGGTTATTAACCCACGAGCCACCACTGGAAAAAAGGACTGGCACCGGAAAACAGAACTAGGTTCAAATAGGTGAAACGTGATAACATTATGCAAATATGATACGCGACTTGAACGTGGCGTTGCACGATGAGGTTCGCGACGGTGTTCTGTTGCAAGCCTGTACGTAGCTTTAGTCGCGATTTCTGTGAATAAAATAATATGGTAAAAAATAAATAATGAACGCGTCGCTTTAAAATCTCTAGTACTGATTTATTTGTGATGAATTGGAAATTTAGCTGTTGGGAACAAAGTTTAAACATGTGTAATAAATTTAGAACATTTTTATCATGTGGCGTACACCAGTATTTATGTTTTATAGGTACCTACCTATCGTTTAATATTATAGGTATCTACATAATAATAACTTAATCACTTAAGGGACGATTTAATAATAATCCTCTTATGGAAATAACGTCTACCGGTATGATAAATCATAATTTCATATTATACCCTTCACATTAACAAAGAACCTTGAATGACAGAAGTTAATTTGACACGGTGGTTTTTAGTTTAGGGTTAGTAATGACCAGCCCCCCTTTGCTGGATTATCATTTTACAACAAATAGTCATAATTATGATTACGATTCTATTATATACGATGTAATTTTTATGGTAGGTATATTGTACATATAGGTTTGATTTTTTCAAGCATGCGATAGTTTTGTACGCCAGTACAGTAAGGATTTATTATTACAAATTGAAAACCAGACATTTACATGCACGCGTACTTAGACAAATTATACCATAATTTAAAGCCTTTAATGCTTTATTGTTACTTTTTATTCATTTGCAGTAGTCGGCAAGTAGGTATGTAATTTATTTATTAAATTAACATAAATTAGATTCGCCTGGGAAATTTCTTATTAATGCGAGAAAAATAACACAAACAATATAATTTTGATAATTAACTTTCAAATAATTCGTTAACTGAATAATAACGTTAAAGAGTGTAGAAAAATATGATTGAGTTCCTTGTACCTACAAACTACGAAGAAAGAGAAAATTAAAAGTTAAAATAAATAGTTGCAGAAACAGGACAGAAATTTATAATGTTCCCAGTAAAATGTAAGGTATGTAACTTACGGCTGCCTCTTTGGTGTTAAATCAAAAAGTAAATTAATGCCTAGGTATATAAACTTCCGATTATACCTTTTCAAGAAAAGTCTATGGAACAGGACCGAATTAGAATTGAAATTTACACATAAATTATTTTGTTCTTTGACAAAACGATTTCATTCGAACCCTCAAGCAGATGTTTGACATGGGTTTAATAACAATCCGGACTCCCAAAAAATGTCTAAATCGTGCTATAATGGGACATTACTAAAAAAGTGATTTAACTACTAATTTGTAAAACCTCTGAAAAAATAATATTGTTTACATATGTTGATACACTGGGAGATTCTAAACTTACAACATTAACTCTACGGGTTCTTAGGGAATGTAAGTAAACCTAAGCAAATTTAATTAGTTTAATTAATTTAATTAATGTGTTTAATTAGTTGTTTATAACTAAACCAGTGGTCTGCAGTTCCCTATAATTAAGTATATTGAACGCAATATAATTTGATCTATATAAATAAAAATCAATTGCCACATGTATGTAAGATCATCACTTGAGAACGGCTCGACCGATTTGGCTGATTTCTTTTTTGTTGTGTTCGTAATTGTCAGGACAAGGTTTGTATGAAAGAAAATTTTGGAAAATCCACCGGGAAAGTCGAAAATTTCGATGGTATGTTTGTATGAAAATCTGTTTGACAAACAAAAATGTGACGTTCAGTTTGACAGTTCTAAAAATTGAATTGTCAGTGTGTTATCGGTGGTGATCATGTACCTATTTGGTGTTTCTTTGGGAAAAATGCCACCAGTGAGGCGTCGAAATATCGGTCGGCATACGCGCAATCCAAGCCAACTACATGATCGTCGAGTCAATGAGACCGACGAAGAGCGTAGACAGCGTTTAGAGCCAAGTCAAATAAGAATTTCTCAAGCCTCAAGCGCGATCCGTTATGACTCCGGAATAACGGATACAGTCGAGTTCGACGCGCTCAGTTGGAGCTTATGCACAAAATAATTATTTGGAACGTCGACAAAACAGAGACCGAACGTGGCATTAGGAAACGAAAAATTGGAAAAGTTGCCCGAAAAATAGGAAAATTCTGGAAAACTGAAAGTGCTTTTTTCTATGGGATTTTTGTACGATATGGATATGCGTAAGTCGAGAAATTCGGACAAACTGTAAAAATTATAATTTTGAAAAATCCACCGGAAAATTTGAAAATTCGGGAAAAGCTAAAAGTGCTTAACGGCTGGACCGATTTGGCTGATTTTCTTTTGTTGTGATCGTAATAGTCAGGACAAGGTTTGTGTGAAAGAAAATTTTTGGAGAATCCACCGGAAAATGTGAAAATACGTGAAAAACTGAAAGTGCTTAACGGTTGGGCCGATTTGGCTAATTCTTTTCAAAAATAAGGTTTTTGGGGAACGAAAAATTGGAAAAGTTGTCCGGAAAATTGGAAAATTCGGAAAAAACTGAAAGTGCTTTTTTCTATAGGATTTATGTATGATATGGATAGGCGTAAGTCGGGAAATTCGGACAAACTGTCAAAATCATAATTTTTTGTATGCACTCGCGATCATAACTGACGATAGGAACGATATTATTTGGTTGAACATAAACGTAACCAGAAAAATATTTCACATTGAATAAACGATTTGGTTAGTGAATCAAAAGTTCAATACGAAAAGTAATTTTAGGCAGGACAACGTCTGCCGGGCCCGCTAGTTTATTAATAAATTTTGTTTTGTTTTAATGTACTAATAAGCAATATGGAATGCGGTAACAAAAATCCAAATTAAATTCTATGTAAATCGACAAAATCTGAGGATAACAAAATATGAAGATGGTACGAATAAAGCATGAGCATCAGTTAACAGCTTAAA
This sequence comes from Xestobium rufovillosum, assembly GCA_963966045.1. NCBI lineage: Eukaryota > Metazoa > Arthropoda > Insecta > Coleoptera > Ptinidae > Xestobium > Xestobium rufovillosum. The sequence continues at coordinate 20,277,834 of OZ014504.1, forward strand.
ACATGTGAAACTGTTTTTGTCAGCATATTCAAGCAACGCCCTTGAGGAAGTAGCGGTCTTAGTTAGAAGACTTCTTTACTCCAAATTCTGGGCAGACTAGCCAGGAGGACTTTCTGCAAGGGTCTCCGGAGGTTGGAGGTTGACAAATAAAGGTCAATTACTAATCACTGGCGTCGCCAGGAAAAGATCCTCAGAATGTCCTGCAGGTAAAAATGCATCGCTGCAAGTCACCCTGGATTTTCAAAGATCGTTAAAGGATTGGAGAGGTGGGAGACTGAGAGTTAATCGGCTCACGAGGAGACCATCTAAGAACTAGCATTTTTTGCAAAAAAGGACTACACTTACTACGATATGGAAACGCATCTCAAGATAGTTAATAGTCTTAAAGTTAAACACAACCATGGAAGCGTGGTTCCGTACGGTCCCATTATAAACAGCCAGGACAACCACCAACACTTGGGTCAAGGAGATTGGTGATGCACTGTTATGCAGAAATCAACACAAAACTTATATACTCTGTTGTGATTCCAAAGCACACCACACGGTTTGTAGTAGCGTTGGAACGAACAGAAGAGGAGGATTAAGCGAGAAATTCTGTCGTAAAATCAGCAACATTTTCCTCCAAGAAAGAGATTTACAAGCTTTTCAGTCGGACCAAAAGGACTGGTATATGGGAAAATTGCAAAGCATGCAGTAGAAAATACACCAGAGCGATAAGAAGGGAGAAAGAAGAATCGCAGGAGAGATACTGCGGACAGATTGAAAAAACTGAAAAATGTGCTGGACTTCAGAAAGCGTTGCAGAAAGGCAATTACGTAAAAATAGGATCACTGCCAACACCACATTGATGAGAACCTGGATTTTTTGCTAGAGATACATTTCGCAGTGAACTGACCTACAAACCCATACCTGTAGAAGAAAATGAAAGCCTCAACCAAGATTTACCGCACAGTGCTGGAGACTTATAAGGAAAAGTTAGTAACCGCTGAAGGTGAGGACGGTTAAACGAGAGGTCCTGTCGTGAAATCCCAAACTTTTCCCCTTAAAAGAAAGAGACTCTTGAGTTTTCTACCGGGCTAAATGGATGGGAATATTACAAAGAGTTCAGTCTAAAATGCGTCGTAGTCATAAGAAGGGTGAAAGAAGATTCGTAGAGAAGATATTGCGAGCATATTTAAAAATCGCCAGAATATGCCAGGCTTCAAAAGGCCTTCTAGAAAGACAATTGCGGGAAAATAGGTTCACTGTCAGATCCACAGGGATTACATAAATTATTCCGGGTGACACTCTGGATTCGTTGCAAGAAACATTTCCTAGGGAGTAGAATCATAACTATAGATGATAACGAAAGCCTAAATCAAGACAAGTGGATCAAAGGAGGGCTGGAGACTAGCCAACACCAAAATTGTATGAGCGATGAAATATTTCGCACCATACATTGAAGAACTAGCTCCGTCCCTCTCACACCATTGAAAGCATCAGGTATGTGCAGTTTGATTGACAAAGGGCGAGGGCAGTTTGTATACCAAAAGCAGGAAGAGCATATGAAATCTTTTCACCCAATGAGCCTGATACGGTTTATGCTCAAGACGACGGAAAAACTTGTGGATAGGCCTATAAGTGACGAACTTTAGGGTCAATCACTCTGGTGGATGCGTAATATGGTGGCATAAAGCCATAAAGGGGGAATCTAACCAAGCAAGCTAGGAAAGTTATAAAAACTTGTATGCCTGGGGCCACAGGCTCAGCATGCAATCGGAGAGAACTGTCTTATTTCTACTTAACTCTCACCAACCTTTTCGGGGCAGAGATTATGAATCACATCATCACATAAAATAGGAAAAGCTGTTAGGAACGACAAAATGGCGTTGCTAGGTATGCTAGATCATCAAGATTAAGATGCCAACTGAAACGGTACATTCCACTTAAGATTCGGGTTTAGAACCAAATAGTTTATCATAGTTACCTATCCATGAGCTTTCAGGGAAGTTATTTTAATAGCAGATGGGGAAACAAGCCAAGGATGTATCACAGAATAAAGTAAGTACATAAGTAGATGGGCATGATCATCAATATTTATGCACGATTCTGAGTTATTTTATTTGATTTCAAAAGTTCGGGAAATTGCTTTCCTGCTTCAGAAAAATTTATTTGTAATCTTGCAAAAGATCAATAAACCAAACAATCTCAAAAATTTACACCACATTTGTATAGAATCCAAAATGCCCTTTTTAGATTCTAACGTTTTATATCAGCTCCAACTAAAATTTTCCACAGAATCCAAAAAGTGCATAAAAAGGGGGCGCCCTAATCACTGTGCGCAGTATTTTCCAACTTTGAGTTGTTCATTGAACTTTAATTTAGACATTATTTGTCAGTAATGCTGTCGCTTATTTAAAATAAGAAGGTTAGGTTTCACTTCCGGTATAGGTAACCGGAAGTTGTGAAGCTGCCATTATTTTCACTGAATAGAGAATATTTGAAAACGTGATATTACAAATGTTCAGAATTCTATTGTGAGGGTTTCCCCACAAACGACTAATAGGAATTCGTCGTGACACACTCTGAATTAAGTATTGGTAGGAAGCATAGTAGCGTAAAAGCCCAATTAAGAAAGTAACTAAGTTTATTCAGCACAATAGCAATACATAACAATACAAATCCTAAAAACACCTATTTATGTTGAAGTGGATAGTGTTTATTTTCTCAAGTTTGTTAAAAATCAGAAAAAATGCTCTTTGACACTTCTCGACCAGTATACAGCTCAAAATCTTTACACATACTAAATATAAAATAAAAGTATATAATTACAAACTCCATAAAATATAATAAATCCACAAAAACCAGAAAAAAATGGGAAAATATAATTATATACAATGGAAATATATAATAGATATATTATTCTACGAGCGAGTAATGGTGACTAATATTAACTAGGATGAAAGGTTGAAAGCACGAGCCGTAGGCGAGTATTTTAATTCGCTGGAGTGTAAAATATGATAATTTTTAAACCCGTATTTGTAATAGATAAGTCATCATCATAAAGATCTCAAACCGAAGACTGGTTGGATGTGTACCTCCATCCTTTGCTATTTTGAGCTAACTTACGCTTTTCCCTAACAGTAGAACATCCTACATCCCGAACTATTTGAGAGCAGTAGTCTAATCTGGGCCTAACCCTATACCTCTTCGATTCCTATCTCCGACTCTAGTATGTCGCGAACTATTCCTTCATGTCTCAGAAGGTGTCCTATACCATCCTATCTCTTCTATTCTTTATTGTTTTGGATACCTTTCGCTTTTCCCAACTCTTTCTAATACCTCCGCTCCCTATTACTAAACTTATCTATCCACGGTATCTTTATCATGCGTCTGTAGCACCACACTTCAAACGCTTCTATTATTTTTCGACCCGCTTCTCCTATTGTCCAAGTTTCGCACCCGTACAGTGTCGTAGTCCATACACACATCTTTGATCTCTTCCTAGTTTCTACATTAACCGTTTCCGAGAATAGCAGTTGTTTCTTTTTGTTAAATGCAACTCGACCCTACGCCATTTTTTGTTTTATAGCTCGAGTGCTTCTACCATCGAGTTATTTGACTTACTTATATTTTTTCATCCCTGCCTTTCTGAGCACTTCGAACATCTTCCCCCATTTTACGTTGTCAAAGGGTTTTCTAAATCTAAAAATCCTATATAGGCGTTCTTCCCCTTTTCTATTGTTTCTTCTATAATTATTTGTAAAGCTAGAATGGCCTCACGCGTTCTTCTACTTCGCCTAAATCCGAACTGATCTTCTCCTAATATTTTTTCCGCCCTTTTCTCTATCCTTCTTTGCACAATTCTAGTTAAAATTTTTAACTCGTGGGAAGTTAAACTGATCATTCCAAAATTTTCACACTAATCCGAGCCTTTCCTTTTTAGCCAAGCGACTATGATGTTCCTTTTGAAATCTTCTGGAGTCTCACCTGTCTAGTAAATACGGCTAACTAATTTAAATAGAGGCTGTCTAACCTCTTGAACTGAACACTTTGAAATTTCTGCCTGCAATTCGTCTACTCCTGGTGCTTTATTGTTTTCGAAACTTTCTAATGCTAACCTATCCATCTCAATTTTCTAACTTTCCTACTTGTTTCATGCTTAAACCTATGGTTCGGCTCTTTAGAGTTTAGATCATTGAAGCACACAAGCCATCCCACTCGTTTCAGTATTAGATACTAGAACTACGTCAGGGTACAAGTCCGATGGAATAGAGTAGGTAAGTAAGTATAATTACATAATTTAGAAGCACTTTTTCAAAAAATATTCAGATCACAATACAACTTTCTGGAAGCTGCTACCCAGAAACTTTTTTATGGGAAAAATGATTATACCTATACCTACTTTATTGTATGCAATAAGAAATTATTTTTTCGCTTAAGTACTTGTATTTTGTGCTAGGGCCAGTCATAAGTGTGATTTATTCGAAGAAAACTTTTTCCGCCATTTTGTTGTATGGCAGATGGAGCACATGTCGGAACTCGGAAGAGATGGAAATAGTATGATAAACAGGGTGTCTATATTCGTAATCCTGCCAAGTATGAAAACTGTTAGAATTAATTCCGTCCAAAATTTTGCGTCAACTTGACTGTCATTAGGATCAAAGTATGTCTTAGTTTATAATAAACTTTAAGGAGAAATTCAAATCTTAGTAAAATTACCTCTTTGTTGCGTTTTAAAATCATTACCTTGCGATAAAACAATATTCTACAAATTATTGATTTATCTAAAGAAATAGGTACTATTCTTAGTACCTATGTGGCTAGTCATGGACAAAAATCTTAAAGACTACAAACAACTCAAAATATTGAAACACATTCTACCAAAACAGAAAAGCAGTTTATCTACAATCTAATTATTCGTCGATGAAACAGATGTAAAACTAAAGGCACAAAGATGAAAAATGACTTCGGATTTGTATCATTAAGGACAAATCTATTTTTGCTCAAATTAGCAACAGTCTGGAATACGTGTACCGTGTACTATATAACGTGTATATTATTAGAGCATCATAGTCATGCGAAGGGTCCCTTTTCAGAGCCCGGTGTCACTCGACATAACAATATCTCTGTTAGCTATTGTACTCATTCTATTAAATTGTATTTAAAAGGTATTGTGTGGATTGTCAAACCCAACGATAATGCCTACTTCAAAAGTGTCTGTTGACAACAGTATAGAAAATGATTAACTTCCAGTCACTTTCCACTTCATTCAGTCTTTCGGCTATAAACTACTACAACATAATAGAAATAGGTCTCTTCATCTAGCGCATTTTGGGTTGATTTGCCAAATTAGCAAGTGCTTAATTCATTTAAGCATGAAATTTATTTTAACAAACGTTGAACTAATTAATTAACTGAAATAATTAACGACAGAACTAAGTTAATTGCACCGTTAGTATGGTTGTATTACAGTTTAAACAGCAATTACATACCACACCAAATTGTTACGAAATAAGAAATGGATAAGTATGCAAAATACAACACGGGGCATGCAGGTTTAAAATTGATTCTTTCACAAATTAATTCCAAATTTATAAAAAAAAATAGTCCCTTAAAACTTTCCTCACTGTACCCCTAAGAAAGATTTCATATTTATACTATAAAACTTAATGCTTTTGATCACACAATTCCTTATTTTTTCCATAAACCGCCAATTTGTGTCTACTGGGATACTGTCAATAACTGGGACGTTTACTCTAGCAGAAAGCACAGTGAAATTTTTGTTAAAAATCGTTAAAGTGGTTTCCATTTTGTCCACTAGAGATCATTTTGTCGGCAGTCGATCGGACGCAACGTTTCCAAAAAACGGAAATATTGAATAGCGATCAAATTATGATATTAGATATATAGAAATGCTACTTTTCTTATTTCTCCATAGCTGATGCATCTCTATTGCGAACCAATATGATTATGATTTTGCAATAAGTACCTAAGACCCACGCACAATAAATTGAGCTGCCCAAAAATTCAATGAAGTTTTAATTCTTCCGAGTTAGGTAGTTAATTACATAGATTACCTATGACATTATTGGGCATTATTGTAGGCAAAAATGAATCCTCTTTCACGATTTTTAACAAAATTAGCTAAATTTCAATTTCGTGATACTTTCCTCCTCTGCAAATAATAGAGGCAGTAATTTTCTATATCAAATAACTTTCTCTCAAATAACAAGTTTTTCACCGCTGTAAAATATTCGGAATTTGTTATGAATGATTATCTATCAATCTATATCTTACATCTAATACATATATAAAATTGAAGTGTCTGTCTGTGATTTCGAAATAAATGCTTTTTTCTAAGCTCATATGATTCTTCGCACGTCACCAAAACCTAAAATCGCATTTTTGATTTTTTTATCTGTCTGTATGTCTGTCTGTCTGTCTGTCTGTCTGTCTGTCTGTCTGTCTGTCTGTCTGTCTGTCTGTCTGTCTGTCTGTCTGTCTGTCTGTCTGTCTGTCTGTCTGTTTGTTTGTTTGTTTGTTTGTCCGGGCTAATCTTGGAAATGGCTGAACCGAATTTGATGAAACTTTCATTATCAGGTAAAAGACTTTTCAGAGATTAATCTAGACTACTTTTTATTTCGGAAATATTCAGGTTTCCTGTGTAGAAATTAGGAGTCGGATTGTGTCACGCGCGTACTATGAACACATGTTATGTGCCGTATAAAAATAAATAAATAGATAAATAAATAAATAAATAAATTTAATTCATTAATTATCTATACATATAAATAAAATTGAAGTGTCTGTCTGTGATTTCGAAATAAATGCTTTTTTCTTCACACGTTACCAAAACTTAAAATCGCATTTTTGAGTTTTTTGTCTGTCCGTCTGTCTGTCCGTCTGTCTGTTTGTCCGGGGTAATCTCGGAAATGGCTGAACCGAATTTGAGGAGACTTTCATTATCAGGTAAAGGACTTTTCAGAGATTAATCTAGACCACTTTTTGTTTCGGAAATTTTCAGGTTTCCTGTGTAGAAATTGAAAAAATGTAGAAATTAGGAGTCGGATTGTGTCACGCGCGTACTATGAACTCATGTTACGTGCCATATTCAAATAAATTAATTAATTAATTAATTAAATAAATACATTAATTAATTAAATAATTAAATAAATAAATAAAATAAATAAATAGACAGACAGACAGACAGGCAGACAGACAGGCAGGCAGGCAGGCACGCAGCAGGCAGGCAGGCAGGCAGACAGGCAGGCAGACAGACAGGTAAGCAGGCAGGCAGGCAAGCAGTCAAGCAGGCAGACAGACAGACAGACCGACAGACAGGCACGCAGACAGACAGACAGGCAGACATGCATGCAGACAGACATAAATGCAGGCAGACAGACAGACAGACGGACGGACAGACGGACAGACAGGCAGGCAGACAGGCAGACAGGCAGGCAGACAGGCAGGCAGGCAGGCAGACAGGCAGACAGGCAGGCAGGTAGACAGGCAGATACACATAATTTAAAAATTGCAGCAAACGTCAAACGGCAGCAACGCGCCGAGTACCAGCTAGTTTACCTAATAATTATAGAAAAATGTTATTTTAGTTGGACATCTTGGAATTCAGAACAATGTTTGGGTATATACCTAATAGCATGTTTCACATTGAGCGGCAACACCGCTGTAATTTCTAATTTATTGGTGGATTTACAGAAACTTTTTTTAGATTCGAGAGAACTAAATCCAGATTTTTTGTACTACGAGACGTTTCAGACTGCTACCCCACCTAAGGTGGCTTTGAAACAATCCTAATTTGTCTCCATGTACGTACGTGCTTTTAAGCACGTCTTTGTTCAAATATTGCATGTTTTGAATGTGTATGGAAAACCGCAGACCAACTGGTTTCGTCTTTCTGGGACTCATCAGTACCTGCTTAAAAGCACGTACGTACATGGTGACAAATTAGGAATGTTTCAAAGCCACCTTAGGTGGGGTAGAAGTCTGAAACGTCTCGTAGTACAAAAAATCTGGATTTAGTTTTATAATTCAATGCCTGGCGGGGTATTTGCCCGAGGAGTAGTTGTTCGAACGGTCCAGTACCACTAATTAATACCAAATAATTACTCAAAGTGGTTGTCACTTACTGATATCTATCCAGAGCACGGCAGCATATATAGCAAGTTAAATTGCATGGTTCGAGTGTGTAGGGTAAAGCACCGTACTGGTGAGTCCCAGAAGGAGGATACCAGTTGGTCTGCGGTTTTCCATACACATTCAAAACATGCAATATTTGAACATTGTAGAGAATAAAAAGGATATTCACCAAAATTAGTTTAAATTCAAAACCAAGCCTACTACGATAAGAAATGTAGGCCAAGATATGCAAAAATTGGATGGACCACGTCATTCGTGAAATTTTTGTTAAATTCCTTACATAGTTTTAATTAGTGAATATTTTTTTTATTTTACGTATTGCACTTGTCAAACAGTTGCCAAGTCATGACACTTTTCGTAATGAAAATTGGGACATTTAATGCAAATTTACTTGATTTTTGAAAGTTATTAATTTGCACCAATATTTAGGATAGGTATCCCTGTAGTCAGTTGTTCAAAAATTCTCGACTACATTTCTTATCGCAGTAGGCTGGGCTTTAAATTTAGGTTAATTTGGTTGAATCTCCTACAATCTAAAATAAGTTTTTGAAAATTCGCCCAAAATTATAATGATGTTGCAACTCAAAGTGAAACACATTGCAGATGAACTGAACACCTGTTATTTTGGTCGACAGTATATTATCCAGCGAGTGAATTATGATGGCTTTAAGGACGATCAAATTTTAAAACACTATAGCAGTAGGCGAGTGTTTTAATTCCTCCGAGTTAATAATAGCCGTAACTCGAAAGTTTGATACTGTACTTTATCTGCAATATCTCAAAGTTATTTACACTTTTAAGGCTAAATGAAACCCATTATTCTGTAGATAAGTGTGCACAGACAATAGTCCTTGAACGAACGTTGCCATAGAAACGTAAATACATAACACCATTGATTGGATTTTTGAATGGCCACTGAATAATAAACCGTATTATGCGTTCGCAAACGCAACACGTACCTAATAAACGTATAATTTGACGACTGACGGTTGCAGGTAAAAGATTTTACACATTACTTATTTAATTTCTTAGTCGCCAGTTTACCAACAATGCATTTCATTAATCTGCAGTTTTACCCTTAATCCGTCGTTTTTTTGAATAAAAAGTAGGTAGAGTATACGTAATAGTTGAACCTAATATACTTTAAATACCTTAGTATATCTGAACATTCTGTTTCTTGTTAGATACTTTATTATGACATAAATTTTTAATATTCCATGCATTTATTTCCTTAGTACTCATAACAAATTAATACCATTATGCCATAAATATTACCTCGAAGCGATTAATAGAAGAGCCTAAATTATTAGTATAAACATAAAGCATTTTATAGGGAGACACATAATGTGAATGTACTTTATTATCTTTAAATGTATCTCTTTATTAAATGAATGTTTAGTATAGGCAGACATATTATGTTATCAGAAAACGAATCAAATAATGAACGTTCGATGTTTATATCAATACGTATATATATGTACATAAGGTCTATCGGACACACTAAGGTGATCACTACCTACATAGTGTTTACTTTGCAGAAACTACGCTAGACACATATTTTATTTTATAATTGCCATTTTATCATAACATATTTATATCTTTAGAAAATACTACGTTTTTACTGCACTGAGCTAATTTTACAGGTTTTATAAAACATCAACTTTCTAATTCCCACCAAACTGGAAGCTTTTTAAAAGTTGCAAAGTTCTTAAAGTGAAAAGAAAATGAAGGTTCCTAGCTTTATAGCTTTCTAATTGCTCAAAATCAAGAATAGATTTTAAAAGTTACAAAGCAAATTGCATTAAAATCAGATATCGGAAAAACCAAAGAAAGGACCTGGAAAAGAGATACCTACCTTAAGTTTACTTTAGAATGTTCTTAGAATTCAAGAAATTTAATATTCCAGTTAAAATACCAGAGTGATTGTGAACTTTCTTTTATAACCAAGCTCAATTAACGGTAATTAACGGTAATATTCATTTTCATTTACTCGAACGACAAATTCCCATTTACTAAAAAATTGTGATCGACTAATAGGTATTAGATATATAAAAAATTTTGCCAGCATCTTACGTATTTTTCTTAGCAGTAAACATTCAAAATTTAGAAGCAGATGATGCATGTATAAGAAATTTCAAGACAGTGCCTATCAAACTTATTATGCATAATTTGATATCAAGAAAACTATAAACTAAGGCATAAATATACTTAATAGACAGTATAATATCGAAAATAAAGTGTACCTATGAGTAATGTTAGATTGTTTAAGTGCTGTTCTACACGCCATGCACCCGTGCAGTCTTATCATTGGCAAAATTTATTCGAATATAGTACCTATAGTTCTGGATATGTTTCTGATCACGAACTCTGCAAGTTAATTCCGAATATTAGAAAATTACTACACATTTGTGATTTATTGGTATACACTTTGACATTCTTTCAATGTACCTGCTTAATTCACATGGAACACGGTAAATCTTCAAGAATACAAACATGGGGGAAATAAATATGCTACGCAGATTGTTGTGTACATTTTAGTCGTATTCTTTTCAAATTTCACATGGGAAGAAATGAATCCATGCTTTACTAAGAAATTTAATAAACAGATTTTTGCACTTCCAATACATAATATCAAACTTATCAACATTCATTTGAATGTTATAATGACATACTTTATCCCACTAGTGCGATAAAGATGTCTTATTGACTTCTTTACTACCACGTTCGAATCGGGCAAGTCACTTTGAAAAAGTGGTTCACCAATAAGTACAGTTACTTTCATAAAAAGTTGTTTAAGTTGCCAACTATACCTTAAATAATAGTACACTCATGGACAAAAATATGGAATATTTTTAAATTTTCATAATAACAGATTACGAAGATAGAAAACTAAAGAATCAAGTTATCTTTGTCTATTTTAAGAGTAATCTAATAACAACGGTTCATCAAGTAACTCCTCAATAAACTCCAAATAACAAAAACTTAATTAGTTGAATATGTATAGAATGGATAAATTACGGCCTGACAAACATTAACACCAAAGGAACGAAACCAGTTACAAAACATGGGCTGCTCAATATCAAGTATTGCCTCCCCGAGCGCGGACTGCGGCTTCCATTCTTCTAGGCATGCTGGAGATTAAATTTTGTATACATTCTTGCAGAATTGCATCCCACTCCTGATGTGCGGCAAATCTTAATTGATTTAGCGTCATTGGCACAGGATTCCTGGCTCGAATACGAATTTTTAGTTGATCCCACAAGTGCTCTATTGAGTTTAAGTCTGGACTGTATGGTGGCCAGTCCAAACTTTGGATTCCCACTTCATTAAGATACCGGTTTACAATTGCAGCAGCATGTGATCGTGCATTGTCATGCATTAGGACGAATCTGTTGTAAGGAATGAAGTCAACGTATGGCACAACATGTGCTGACAAGATGTTTTCAACGTAATTGTCAGCTGTCATCCTTCCACGCACTTCTACAAGTTCGGTACGACCCTCCCAACTAATGCATGCCCAAAACATTATCCCACCTCCTCCAAAACTGACGTTTGGAGTTAGTGCACAGTTAGAATATCTTTCTCCAATTCTTCTGTACACATAGTTATGTCCATCTGGCTTCCACAGTACGATTCTTGTTTCGTCGGTAAACATAACATTCTTCCATAGGTCAACCGTCCTGTCACCATATGCTCGAGCAAATTGTAGTCTGCGAACCCTAGCATTTTGAGTGAGTCGAGGGACTTTAGCAGGCCGTCTCGCTTTCAAATTTGCTTCCTTCAACCTTCGCCGAACTGTTTTGGAGCTAACATTAACTTGCTTTGCATTTAAAAGTTGTTTTTTTAAATGAGTTGATGTTAAGGTACGATCTCGTAGTGACTGCAACATTAAAAATCTGTCATCCCGGCGAGTTGTACACCGTCTCCGTCCTTGGCCAGGCCTATTCTTGAAATTTCCAGTTTGCCTGTGCCTGTTTAAAATTTTTGAAACCGCAGACTGAGTTATTCCAACAAATCTTGCAATATGGCTTTGTCTCCAACCAACATTTGACAAAGTTACAACCTTTGCCACTTCAACTTCAGTGCAACATCGAACTGCTGGCTATCGAAGACAGTAATGCTACAGAATAATCGACAAATGTTAAATTTTACCTCTGTACACCTAGGTTGACGAGTAAACTTACCTACTTGGAAAAGTTAAAAGTCAAGTGTGAACACGAAGTTTACTCAATTCGATTTTTAGAACACAATGACAGTTTCTGATACTTGCTTGTTATTGCCAGGCTTATTAGATGCCTCAGTATCTAATATAAAATGCTGTCTCAGCTGTTCGTAACAAAGTTTCCCGAGAAATAAATAAAATCAAAAATATTCCTTATTTTTGTCCATGAGTGTATATTATTATATGAGCGATTATGACAGCCATTATTCACGAAGATGATGTTTGAACTCACGAGTGAATAATGGTAATAATCGCGAATATAATACTATCTTTTTCTACACCTATTAAACAAATAAATTAGACTCAAGTTTGATAACTTTCATGGAACACTATCATAATACATTTATTTTTAATTAAATGAACTACTTACTAGGAGTATATATTGAAATTTGTGCAGTTAGTAATATATAAATTTGGAGTTGTCTCTTCCATTGTTAAATTCTGGCAGTTTTAGTGGTTGAATTGTTAGTTAGCACGGATTAATTGGTACCTACGCGAACGAAGTGCATACGCTGGAAAACGTAAACAGTAATATGGCGATATACACTTGGCTGTCACTGGAGTCGATTGTCAGCTCCAGCAAGAGTTGATCGCGGTCGATATAAAATATCATTGGATCAGCGAAACAGTGATTATTGAATCTATATTCGTGATTGGCCGAATACCGTGAATTATGAAGCCTTAATTCACTGCAGTGAATTATAGGTACGATATTTCTCTAATAAAACGCTAATAAAATTGTTGAAACGTTCCATAATCGAGGTTATTGAAATATTAAAGGTTTCATTGAAATCCGTTAATCCTCGACACTCTTTATTTAAAATGGTTACCGGTTTCGGGGTCTTCACCTACCACCCCATCCTCAGACCAAACCAAGAGAGTGATGAAATAAATCAAATGAGGAACAACCACGTGAGCATCCCAACGAAGTGTGAAAATTAAACACTATATATAGGGACTTATGCGAAGTCCCAAGCAAATAGTGGCGAAAAGACTAAGGACCTTCCTTCAGAGGGGCCTTAGTCTTTTCGCCACTATTTGCTTGGTACTTCGCATAAAGACTAAGGCCCCTCTGAAGGAAGGACCTTCCTTCAGAGGGGCCTTAGTCTTTTCACCACTATCTTAGACTCTGTAGCTCTTGCGTCATTAGACTTCAAATTCCTATACTGAAGAAGTACGTCGATGATATTTTTGTCTCTTCCTGCTGACCGGGTGGCATATTCGTATCGAGCGTATGCTATCGCAGATTGGCAAATGCCGAACTTAGCTTAGTTTCGTATCGTACGACCGTGGTCACAGAGGTATGGCAAATGAGTGGATGTCTGTCTCGAGTGATGGCGATCTGTCCTTTTGGACCTGACCGATTTTTTGTTCAAAAGAAAAAAGAGAAATCATCATAACAAAAGAGAACTACTGCGAGGTGCGAACCCTCAACGTTGCGACTTGGGAGACTGACACATCTACCACTGAGCCACGAAGGTGTACTGGCAAGAAGCATTGCGAAAATAGTATATAAGAAAAAATACGCCCGTTGCTGTAAGTCGACAGTTGAGAATGCAATACGCTACGCTCGATACAAATATGCGACCGGGTGAACTTTGTATTAGGTCGTTTAAATTCTGTTCACAACAAAATACAGTTTAATGTGGAACATAAAACAGATTCCGCTGTTCCATTTTTGGATGACAACATACTTAGATCCGAGTGGTACAGGAATCCTTCCAGTTCAGGCAGGTTCCTCAATTTTGCCTCCCACCATAAGCACTCAATTAAGATTAATCTAATCTTAGGTGTGAAAAAAAAGTTCAGAGAATCTCTCGAGCTACCTTCCTCCGATCTGGGTTGAATAGACTCATGGATGTTTTCTTGGCGAATGCTTATCCGAGGAGATTGCTCAACACCTTGCTCTTTAGCACTTCCCCTTTGGATCGAGAACCACGTGAACGTCTTCCTGGTGAAATCTATATCACCATTTCTTATTACATAAAAGAGTTGTCATGTCGCATAAACTCTGTTTTCAAAAATGAGGTTCACTTGAGAATTGTTTACTCATATAACTTTAAGATAGCGAATCTCTTCAGTAATACGAAGGATCGCATTTCCTTACTTCGCAGTTCCAATGTCGTGTATAGAGTTGAATGCCACCCAGGTGTATATAGAGCAGACCTGACAATATTTGAGTGCTCGCCTTGCCTCACATAGAAGTCATAAATAAGATCTCTAGGTAACTATGCTCTGGCCCAACATTGCATTGATTTAAACCATACAGCTAACTAATTAAAGAGGAGAAGCTACGAAATCGCCTTTTTCTGGAAATGCTGTTCATCGATACTCATAATAGCATGAAAAGACGCACTGATACAAATAATTTGAGGAATTCTCTGCAGGTCATCGCAGACAACACTATTCCATCTGTCCTTGACTAGGTTTGTCTTTTCTTCTAGTTGGCCTCTACGATACCAATACCCCTACCCCCTCATACTATAGGCTGCATTACATTTACATCTGCATTTCCATTATGAACCTCTTAAACTGTTAATTGTTATTTTTGATTTAGGACATTATTGTGTGTAAATTATTCATAATTTCATGGTTTCCTTCCTTTTATCAATCAAGTTGGTAGCCTCTCATTGTCATAGTTACCTACTTTTCATTGTATAAATCCAGGATTTTCTCTGTCATTTGTTATTTTCCGACCGTTTTTCGGAAACGTTAGGTTAGAATAATTTTAAATTTTGGCGAACGCGATTCCTAACCTTTATTTTCTTAAAAATTTTATTTATACACTTTGTCATTTTTATTGTTTGACTTAATAATTTGTTTATTACATTGTTTCTATGGTTTACTCTACAGTGAATTAATTATAAAGTTACATTAGTTTACCACCTGTTGGATGTTAGTGGATTACGAATTTTGTGTCCTTTTCTGATGAGTTCATGAATTACAACGTCACTGTAGGTAAGTTTTATCATTTTTTTAGTGTTTCACTTTTTCCATCTGACTGTTGGGTTATTTATATTTGCAAGATTTCCTTAAGAAGGCTTTCAATATATCCGAAATCTTGAATAAATGATAAAGGGAGTTTCATTTCCTCAATTCTTTGGCTGCATCCCCGTGTGCTCTTAGTTATTTAAAACATAACTGCAGTTTTTGCAATTTATATCAAAGTTGATGTAATAAAGGGATTTATTTTTTACCTGGTTTTGGGATTAAATAATTCTATTTATTGTGACGAAATGATCAATCTAAATACCAAAATACTGGCAACCCATCTGCCCATCTGTATTCGGTTAATGTATAGGAAGTTACCTATTACACAACTTCCTAAATTTGGCTCATTATATTATAAATATCTAATGCCTCTGTTTATTCAAACACAATAATTCTGAAATCAATTCAGTTGCGGAAATACGAAATTGTCTCCACAATTTCGTCACTAAACTCACGCCATTTTAACTAATGGTGTCCTTTACAAGAAAGTCATTATAAAGTTATCCAACCAAAAAATTACGTCCTCTTATTTACCTTCATTCGTTATGATAACCCCAACCAATGATATTATTTTGTTAAAGGATAAACCATGCTGTACTTTTAAACATTTATTAATGTTGTTGTTAAAGCAATTAAGAATTTGAAATCTAAGTAGATGTACCTACTCGGAAGAAAGAATTTGGCATGCATATATAAAAATGAGGAAGGAGTAAAACTGTGTAACCATATATCTCCCATAAAATCGTTTAGTATTTCGAGAGTTCTTTTTTAAAGACTTTGTAAATTGGTTTCCTTTTTGTACCCAACCCATCCTTTGTTTATATTCTTAAAGCACGTGTTTGTATTGGATATTACCGAGTGTCGACTGATTGTATTATTTGTGGCAAATTTTTAGTGAATTCCTTGTTAACTTCTTATGTTTTAGGTTTCTTTGTCGGCATCTTTAAAACCATTAACTCCGTAGAATGCCTAATTGTCACATGGTAAACAAATTCCGGTTCGGATTGAGAAAATTTGAAACAGACTCTTTTTGCTCTGACCACCTAGCACTTTGTTCACTTGCCGACATTATTACTTCGCACAATCATCATACAATTATAAACGTGTCTTATTTTATTTAGTAAAAAAGAATTTCGGTTTACATTAAACGATCAGAATTAACTAACAATCTAATCGTGTAAAAAGCCTGTCAGGTGAAGAATGGAAATTACAAAATCGCATTATTATATTTACTTAAGGTACCCAATTCATAAAAAATGTATAATAGGTGCAAGTTTGTCAAATTAGAAACAAATTTCGTAAAATTGTTACAAATAATTATCCAGAACAATTTGTAGGCACAAATAATATTTGTCCAAGTTTCATATAGATACAGGTCTCCCACGATGGGTGGCCTATTAGAAGAGATAAATTCCTGAAAATTTTGTTACAGCCCTAATGGATGTCAACTTTTCAATAGAAATAACATAGCAGTGTTGCCAATTTTAATAAAAATGTTTGCCAGCTTTATTAAATTAACTAGAATATCCTATACTCAACTATGTTGGTAGGTAAGTTGGTATATACTTATTTTCTGATTTTATGTCGAACTTGAAGCTAGTTTTGGAAATAAGTCCATCTGCCCTCTTCAACTGTGTTCGAGTTTAAACTAATTTTCAAAACTTTTGGGCGTTATTCTATTTCAAATAAAATTCAATGATTTACCACAAAAGGTTTTTGTCAGAACAAAGACATGTGGGCTTTTTTTCTCTAACACTCAAAGACGTTCTGTAACTAACAGACACAGATACTTCTAAGAATAAACAGTGCATTTTATTAACATTGCAGCACGATTTTAAATTCACGGTATCTACGAAAAGCAGAAAAACAGCCGTACTTGCTTATTCGTATTCAACTGTGCGCACAATTACCCCAAAGCAGATCCAACATAAAAGAAAATCGTAGCTCATAAACAAGTCCGACTATATCGAGGTTTCTTACATGAAATACCACAGAACACAATGCTAATTTCAGCCGTACATGAGAGATCATTGTTAAAATAAAAGTGTCAGCTTATCTCCTTAGCTGCTGGAGCCAACAAATTATAGCAATTCGTGCGTTTTGACGTTTGGCGACCAAATTCACGTAACAAGAGCGCTGCAACGCAAGTTGCTGACGGAGGTTGTTTAATACACTTGTCGACAGAGGACAGCACTTGTTGTGTTCCAAGCTTGGAACTATTTGTGTGAGAATCAACATGCGCACAATTACCAGCTGCGCACAGTTCCCCCACTCTCCCTTAAACTTCATTTAAAGAGAAGATATAAGTAAGAAAAAGGGAAAATGCCATTTTATACGTGAGGAGAAAAAGTGAAAATTGTTTCTACTTATGTCAGAGGCGATCATTTTACGGCGAAGTTCCCAATTGAAGTACCTAGCAGCTACGTACCTATTATTATTCGCATATGATTCGGAACTGTCGCAAGTAAAATCAGAAGCCTGCAGATTTTTTTGGTTAATGGGCATACATTGTTTTAACTGTACAATTTAGTGTTTACACACTCGCAAGTTCAATATTCTGGCGCCAGTTGTCATGTCAGTTCTACTTGCTCGCCAGTTGAGGTTTACACTACAGGCACACTTTTGTTAGGCCAGTTTCATTTAGAAGCATTTTTCCTACAATGAATGTCCTCCGTAGCCATAAATATATCGAATGAACTTCGCCACGCTCGCAGAATAGTGTCACAACAAATCTCGACATGTCTTCATCTTGACGCACCTTCAAAACTGCTAATTAAGAAAAATAAAGGTTTTTAAGGAGAAAAAATGCCAAAAACGAAAAAGCCGCATGGGTGAAAGAATTTATTAGTCGTGGCACAATTTAGTACGAAAAAATTTAATTGCTAATGCATGAGTCCACTTTTTATTCAGTTTTGTATGAAACTGTAACAAGCAGACCTGCAAATTCGTGTTTTCACGAGTAAGTTTTGCTTTTCTTGTCTCCAGTAAAATAAGAAGCTTGCAGATTTTTTTCTGTCTATGCATAGTATGCATGCATTGTTTTAACTTGTGTGTAAGTTGGGGTTTACACTCCCAAGTTCATTTTACCGGCGCCAGTCGCCACTAGTGCCTAATGGAGGGTTTACACATGCATGGATTTAGGTGGCGCCAGTTGTTACTGGCGCGCCAGTAAAATAAAATTTCATATGTAAACCTTTACTGGCATGCAATTTTTATCAGTGCACGCGCAGATGAAAAAAGTTAGGGCATTCTAACTTTTCCGTGCGCCAGTAACTCATGAACTAAACTAGTACATGTAAAATTTGCAAGTTGAACTGGCGTCGTTACTGGCGCCACCTAAATCCATGCATGTGTAAACCCTCCATTACACATGTTTTTTAGAAGTTTGGAAGTTGTACGAATCCTCCTGTTTTGCCAAATTTTCTTTCAAATGTTCGCTTAATTTTTCTTGTCAAGTCAGATGTGACATCATTTTTCATGAAAGCCGTGTTGTATTTTGCATATACGTACATATTTCTTTCCATAATCCATACGAATGTACTTATAAGTGCAGTTGCTAACAAGAAATTGAGAAGATGAAGATACACCTAAAGTCTGATTTATACTTAGTTTGACATTGCGGAGGCATAACGGACCATTCGGGACATGAAAATTATTTTTCCCACGACCCCCTAGGAAAGCACGTTGCATACAGCATATAGTACCTAAGTAGGCCGGAAACTTGACAATTATTGCGTTGCCCGTGCGCTAAACTCAAAACTGTGCTGTAATATTTGAAAATCGCACAGTTCATTCAAATTTTGCAATCTTTGAGATTTTGACGTTTACTGAATAAATATCCTGTCGCGTCTCTTTTTAAATCTAATAATTTTTTATCAGAAAAATCTCATAAAAAGTACGGCAGTTGAACATTTTAATGGATACTCCGTGGAGAACTTAAATATTTTAGGTACGAACTGGTCATTTTTTATGAATTGGCGGGCAAGAGAACAAATTAACGTGTCATTCATGAGCCGGTCGGAATTATTAGAATATTATGCTCACAGTAAGTTAGTAGGCTACTTGGAAATTTTGACATCTGATAACAGACAACAAATCATTCAAAATAAAGTTACTGTTTTATGAACAAATTCGTCTTCTTAAGGGGTCGTGGGAAAAATAGTGTACATAACTCGATGGAAAGTGTATTTCCTATAAACTCGCGTGATTTCACGCTCGTATGAAATTTGTCACTTTCCATGCCCGTTACGTAATATTCTGTTAGGTGCAGTACATTATGGAAACAGTAGTATCATAATTACAAAAAAGCCATTTTCATTGGTCGAACATTCCGCTGTGCTTCCGCTAGGCAGACTATAAATCACGCTTAATTTTTTATTTTTCTTTCTAATGTCACTTTTGAACGTTTGATGTTAAGCTTCATTTACATTGTCAGTTTGTTATGTCAAATTTGTAGGTTATGTTCGAATTTCTTTCAAGATGTTCTATGGGAGATAATAATTTGTATTAACAAATAGAATTGAAATATATTAAAAGGAAAATTAAATGCATTCAAGTCTTGCAGCAACTACCAAGAACTCAAGAAAATTTTGAAACCCTTTTTTTTTGGATTGTGCGCATTGCGTGAAATATCAACTGCGCATGACAATTTCAGAGCTAATTGGCATATTTGCTTGCCTTTTCCAAGCAGGAGCTTTCGCTTGTACGACTTCAAGGTCAAATTTGGAAAATTTAAAGTTCAATTTTGAATGTAAATGTTAAGGTATAAAAGCGTATGACAAGCAATGAAATTTCGAATTCAATTTGTGATGAAACTCAATGTAAATGCTACTTAATACTGGCAAATGCCAAAATTAAATAGCATTTACATTGACTTAAAACAAATATATTTGTTTTAAGTTATGTGGTACTGCCGTGTTATACGTGTATGACTATTCGGTACTTTTGAAATAATAATTACAAAAGTGGCATTTGATAGTTAGGTACGCCTTTTTCGCGTAACAAAATCTACGTCGTGCGTTTGCATAAACGTAATATATTTGTGCACTAAGTGTATCACTAAAATCAGTGCTTTTTGAGTATCTACTAAATAGAAAATAGTGTAATTCATCGTAGTATTTGTCAACAAACTTTTGACTGTACATAGATTCGAAAATTCCGAAGGCCTTGTCAGACAGAACCAGAAGTTAGTTCAGAATGTAATTTCCTGATTTATATTAGCTTCCTAGATGAGCTAGGTAGCTATTGTGATAGTCGTTTTTTGACCATGGTGTTTTTTCATCAAATGTGGACGTTTCAGGTCATTGACTTTTTGGCAAGGTGGCACATTTCCGTCCATATGTATGTAGGGGAGAGTGGGGTATAATGATCCCTTTAGGTAAAATGATCCCCTCTAATTTTGAGAAATCTAGTGGTGCCATCTAACTAACCATGGCAGAATGTTATAGTTAAAGTGTTCTATATTTATGGACAGTCATAAAGTATTAGTCCAATTAGGGTCGGGAAACGATTATCTTCGTTTGTTGTTTTTGTGACTCTCTGATACAAGGTAAGTACTTTTTAAATTTTGTATTAAATCTATGCGTCATTATTAATTTAATCGGGCGCGTGCACAACTGGTATTGGTATAGTTGAGCTTTAAAATCCTTAGGCAATTACGCGCCTACCGGCCCACTGAAATTTTTTAGGTTAGTTGAAAGTCAGGCAGTGCATTTGGGGCAAAACGATCCCCCAAGGGTAGTGTAAAATGATCCCGGGATCATTTTACCCCCATTTATTAAATGAGTGTAGTTATGAGCTTTTCTGAATTAGGTATTCCCTTTTTCAGAATGCCACGTGAGTATCGACGTAAATCGCAACGACAAAGCTGGGATCCAGATAGTATGCAAAATGCTTTAAATGAGGTTAAAAATGGAATGCCCATAAAAACAACAGCAAAAAGCTTCAATGTTCCTGTGATGTCATTAAAACGTCGAGCGAAAAATAAAAATTTAATAGCCAAGGAAAATATAAAACATCTCGGCAGCAAGACGACGGTCTTCAGCCCAGATCAAGAAAACGAGTTAATACAGCATATTCTTGATTTGGAGACGAGAATGTATGGTATAACAACACAAGATTTTCGCCGTTTAGCCTTTCAGCTGGCTGAAAATAACAATATACCCCATAGATTTTCTCGTATAAAAATGTCTGCTGGTAAAGACTGGCTATCCGGTTTTCAAAAAAGACATCCCGAAATTAGTTTGCGGAGTCCTGAGTCCACTTCTGCCGCCCGAGCAAGAGCTTTTAATAAACCAGCAGTCACCAAGTTTTTCGGTCTCCTAAAAGATATAACACAAAGCCATAATTACCCTCCTCATAGAGTTTTTAACGTAGATGAAACGTCTATTTCCACAGTTCCTGGAAAAAATTCAAAGACATTTGCGAAAAGAGGAAGGAAGCAAGTCGCGCGCATTACGTCAGCTGAGCGGGGAATATCAACAACAGCAGTAATTTGCATAGCAGCAGCCGGAAATTTCATACCGCCTATGCTGATTTTCAGCCGAAAACGCATGAAAGCTGAACTTATGGATGGTGCCCCACCAGGAACAATTTTTGCATGCAACGACAGCGGGTGGATGAAGCTGGATTTATTTAAACAATGGTTTGACCATTTTTTGAATTTCGTGAAGCCTTCTGAAGATGATCCGGTATTGCTAGTTTTGGATGGGCACTTATCCCATACCAAGAATTTGGATGTGATACTAAAGGCAAGAGGAAATTTTGTTTCCTTGTTGTGTTTACCACCTCACACAACGCATAAGCTCCAGCCCCTGGATGTTGGAGTTATGTTCCCCTTAAATGCGTATTTGGACCAAGCTCTAGAAAAATGGATTAACAATCACCCTGGAAGAACTGTCACCACGTTTCAGGTCAGCAAGATCTTTTGCGAAGCTTACTTGAAAGCTGCTACGCCCACTAACGCTATTAATGGGTTTAGAAAAACTGGAATTGTGCCATACAACCCAGAAACTTTTACGGATGTCGATTTCATAGCTGCAGATGTTACGGATGAACCATATGAAGAACCAAGTGCCCGAGTTGCATCAGATAATTTAGAAGCGTCAGAAGAAAGACGTCAAGAAAGTCCTACTCCATCAGGCCCAAGTTCACGCCCCGACACCGTCGTATTAGATCCAGAATCGCAGAAGAGCAACAATTCTTCATTTTCTGTTGCTCCCTCCTTTTGTCATCCGCTTCCAAAAATTTCTAATAAAAGAAGCAAGAATAAACGCAAGTCAAGTGGCGCTGTAATTCTTACGAGCACTCCATACAAAGACAACCTCGAAAAAGAGAAGACCGAAAAAACTGAAGCGGAAAAAAGAAAGAACGAGAAGAAAGAAGCGAGACTGGCTAAGAGCAAAGCAGTCAAGGCCTCAAAAAGAACAAAGAAAATTAATAGGAAGGAAGAACAGCACTGGGAGAGTAGTAGCGAAGATGATGACACTGAATGCATATTGTGTTGTGAAAAATTTAAATGTTCAGTTAGCGGAGAAGGTTGGATCCAATGCAGTACGTGTCGCGAGTGGGCACATGATCAATGTGCAGGTGTTAGCGACGATGAAGAGGATTACAAATGTGCCAGATGTGTATTTCAGGTTAATGCTGCCCATGTTAAACAACGGATTAAATTTTAGTCTGCTGTGTTATTTTTTGTTTATGCCAAAGTTTTTGAGTTTCTAAAGAATCTTTTGTTATTTTTTTGAGAAAATATATTTTTCCACTTGAGTTAAACACAACTTTACTAAAAATTCTTGCCGAATGTGTTTTATTGGTTTCCGACCATAAGAATCATATAAATCATTCAGAAATGGTACGACTCGACGTGGGATCGTTTTACCCGCTTCAAGGGATCATTTTACCTCCACACCTGGGGCAAAATGATCCTTTTGTAGGGTTTGCATTCTGCCCATACCTACCAAAATTTCTTAATTATTTAACCCTTTTGACCATGCCAAAATGTTAAGTAAGGTATTCTCCTTCTTTTACATTTTTTCTGCTTTTTAAACACTTACCATAGTTCCACTATCAGATGTTTTTTCTTAGAGGGATCATTATACCCCACTCTCCCCTATGTGTGGTATGTCTGTTGGCACTTTTGCGGGAAAAGGGCTCCACAGATTTTGCTGAAATTTTGCATACATATAGGTATCAGAGATGGTCCATAGGAAACTGACGGGGCGGTTTTTTTTAAAGCACTTTTGAGCCGAGATATGGCGTTATCGAACATTTTTTTCAATGAGACCGTATATATTTTTGTACACTGATAAAAAATTTTCAGGTACGAATCAATGGCAATTCAATTACCATTGATTCGTACCTGAATTTTCATCACTCTAGTAATTTTGAGGTAGTTTGGTAAATTTTGCATAATTACACTGTAATTTCAATTTTGGAATGCGGCATTCCTCATGTAATTTTCCACGTGAAAACTGAGATTTTACATTGGAAAATGGCAATTTTACAATGTAAATTAAATATTACATAGTATGTAATTTTCACTTATAATACCACAAGAGCTTCAAAATTATCGGGTATTTCCCGATAGGTTCGTTGCAAACAAATGAAGGAGTCAAGTTTTTCAGGTTAAAAAATCACGAGCGCGAAGCGCGAGTGATTTTTCTTGAAAAACTTGACGACTTTATTTGTTTGCAGGGAACCTTGAGGGAAATGCCAGATAATTTTGAAGCTCGTGTGGTATTCGGGGGATTATTTTTCCGTCCCAAATGTCGGCCAATAGAATTGCACCATGAGATGAAATGAACAGTTAACAAATAAGAATTTCATAATGAATAAAACAACATTTAATTAAGATTCAGGCTAGTGCAATTAAAAATACAATTGTTGTAAACATTGGTGCATGTTTTCTTCAAGTCAGAGTTATCGGTAATGGTCCCAGAAGAGGTAGATGGCATGAGGTTTATGCTGTTGATGGCATTTTCTGCAGTAGGCTCACTCCTTCGCAGTTTCTTGACAATTAATTCGTGGTGTTCCTGGTCGAGTTGGAGATACGGCTTGATGGAGTTACTGTTGGCATGTCCAGTTATTTTGATTATCTGCTGCTCTCCCAGGCCCGATTTCGCTAGATTGGAGACGGCTGTTGCACGACTGGAGTGATTGGTGATTTTTTTGTTACCAAGGTCAAGCCCAGCTTTTTGTGCTGACTCCTTAACCCACTTTGAAATCGTGTTTTGGCCTACTGGGGAATCCTTGTACCACCTAGCGCCTGGAACTTTATTCCAGAATGGATTTTGGGTCAGGAATAGTCTGTCGCTCTTGATATTGGCATCTCTCTTCTCTCTCAATTTCTGGAACAGTCTCACTGGGCACTTGTCAGGGATTTCCCGATTCTCCACCAGCCACTTGCTGTCTGATAATTTTTTATCACCACCTTGTGTGGTCTTGCTGAAAATTGGATTGTATTCAATTCTCCCAGTTGTTTCCCCGTCATTTCGCTGTTCTGCCTTGAAGTGATGTATTGACGCCATGCTGCCCTCACCACCTCTCCAAGCCAATTCCACTGATATTATCATGAATAATTTTTTCTGGAGGCCATCAGGAGTTTCCTCGTCCCAAACAGTGGTCATTGCATCCCAATCTTTTTCCTCCAACGCTGCTGCACTTGCCCTCCGTTTTTCAGGAATAGATTGTAAAGCCTTACGCTTGGCATCACGAGCTCCTCGAGCGGTCTTGAATGCAGCATCCGAAAATGGGTTGATTTTGATGTCGAAATCGTTCAAATACTTTTCTTGAAGTGATTTGGCAGTCTGATTCCACATTGTTTTTATTGTACCTTCCTTATAGTCTTCTCCATCCATTTTCTTCATATTGTAAGCGTAATCTTTCATAATGTTTGCCAATTGCGCTTCACTCGTTTCAGCACTCAATGTGTATTCCCTCTCAGTACAAAAAGTAGTAAATTGGTTCCAAACTGTTTTTTTTGCCTTCTCCGTATTAATGGGAACATTTCCTTTGACTTTTTTATCGATGGTGGACAGAGAACAAACTCCAAATCGACTCATTTTCATGCAAAATCTCCGATTTTCACAATTGAATTCAACCTGTCAGTTTGACGTGTGGTTAATTTGACTGGATTATGTTATGTTTTTTATATATAGCAACTACCAGAGAAAATAATCAAAAAATTATCAGTAGTAATATCACAAGAGAGTGAGAATAACTTGAAAATAATTCGACAGATTTTCGAAAACTTGTCGCCAGGCAATAGACACGAGAGCCCGTAGGGCTCGAGTGGCTATTGCCGAATGGCGACAAGTTTGAGTAGAATGTGGAGAATTATTTTCTAAGTTATTCTTACTCTCGTGTGGTATTCGAAAGATTATTTTTTGACGTTCAAATAAGAAAAAACTCTTCAATATTATTCTTTTATTGTAACAATTTGTGATTAAAACATATTTGACATATGTCAAAACCAGAAAATCAGTCGTTTATCAACAAATAAAACATACTAAAAAAAATTCCCGCTGGGACAAGTTAAGTAAAAAATTCTCACTATAATAATGATTTAATTGGACAGAATTTAACACGTGATCAAAAATACTGTTAATTGATTGGAAAATAGAAACGTCAAAAAATAATCAGTATAATACCATGTAGGTTGTACCACGTGACGTCGAATGGTGCAATTCTATTGGTCGATATTTGGGTCGGAAAAATAATCAGATAAATTCATACTGCAAAATTTCAATTTTACCATGTGAACAAGGAAATAATATAGATTTAGGTATGGTTGTTTTTACATTGGTATACCCCGAATTTGCAGTATATAAAACAGTTTCTCTGAAAGACTATACTAAAATTTCTTAGAAATATTGGAAATTCATAAATTTTTCTTTGCCTACCTTTATACCCTGGTTGCCCGGGCCGACTCGTTACTTAGAGATTTTATCTTTTTTGTTATTGATTTGAACCTACTCTTTTATACCTATATTTTTAATAGGTTATTTTTTAGTGATATTTCTTTGTACTGTGCATGTGCATGGTGGAAAAAAAAATTTTTCTTGTAGTTTTTTCTCTGGTACTTATTAACTGAAATTCAAACTACAGGCAAATTGTTTTAAACAAGTTTTATTATAAGATGACAAAGAATAATATAAACTCAAAAATATCGTATTATAATTTTTTAAAACAGTATAGTTGCTTAAGGGAACACTTTTTTCTCGAGAAAATTGATTCTTGATAAAAGTTGGCACCTGAAAAAGAAATAGTTTTGACAATGCCAAATTTCAGGTGATGTACAGGGAGCGCAAGAGATATAAAATTGCGCTTCTGCAAAACTTGTTAACAATTCATTTTAAATCCATCCAAAACCTAAGAATATGTACGGTATTTCATAAGAAATAATGCAACCTTGATACCCAAAATTTATTTTAAAATACCTGCCTCTATCAGCTGAACAACTTTCCTAACATAAGTCATAACACATTCTGCTATCCTCGCAAATTACGGCAGTAGGTATATTGTAAATCTTTGTTGCCTATCATGTAAGTTAATATTAAAAAGGCAAAGCAGAAATATTTGGAAATACCTACTTTAAGATGCTTCTGCTTGAAGCTTGAATGGAGCACTAATGTTATTATGAAGCAAGGTTAATAATGACAATTGACAGACATTACAACCAGGTGACTACTGACTAACTTATAGATAGGACAACAGAACCGTACAATACAGAAAGCGACATCTATAACAACTAAATTATGCCGCTCGTTTATTGTTTAATACTGGCTTTACTACAAATATGCTTGATGTGTACTTACTTGAATTTAGTTGGTTATATCTTCTTCACAAAAGCGGAAACCACGCAGTATCACATACACTGATGTTACTATTCGTTAACTAAATTCAAAATCAGACCACAATGGACAAAGGAGCATGGTGGGGGAATTCATTCGCCGGTGACGTAATTTTACAGCAGGGGAGGACGAGTTTTCATATTTCATATGAAACTTATATTTTTAACATGTAAACACGAGATTACTTACAATATTACCATGTGAAAATGTAGATTCACGATGTAAATATACAGTTTTATGACAAAATTACAGTTTTCTTTGAGATATCCATTAATTGTAGGAAATTTACCAATAATCCATGAAAATTTTCTAAAAAACAGTATTTTTCCGGTATGAGACAATGCGTATTTACTAGCAACATTTACTGCCTTTCACTGATTTTCGCAAACATTTTTATCAGTGTATTGCATCGGATAGAGGGTATTTTTCTCTACACGATGTGCGAAAATCGTAATAGGTTGTATAAGGAAAAAATTGAGAAAAAATTAGGAAAAGAAGGCGCGCGCCAAACGCGCCCTCCAGTTCAGTTGTGGCTGTGGCTAGGAAGCTGTTCTGTCAAAGCATTGACAACTAGTTTTTAGTATAAGAGAAGTAAGATGCCCTTTGATATCTACATTGTGTGAAACGTTTTATGTTACTGTAGATTAAATTTTGTCACAAGACTTCTTACTGTAGTTATCAAAGGGCATCCTAGTTCTTTCTCTCGCTAAAAACATCAACAATAAGGAAATTAAATTCTGAAGTAACTTCTGGATTTGTCTGGTGATATAATTTTGTGACTTTCAACGCTGAATATACTGAATTTACTATGCTACATAATTCTATTGAATAAAGAAGAAAGCAAGCCGTTGTATCACATGCGTCGTAAGAATATATTTTAATTGGTTATAATTATTATTATTTGATTCGGTTTCGTTCATTATTAAGTACTTATGCAAATAGCTTTTGTGTCCCAGAAGATGGAATCGGAGTAAGTAGACATTTTGTTTCTATTTATATTGTGATTATTACCTACTTTGCAGTCATTTTCTTTATAGAGAATCAGATGAACTGCAATAAAAATAACGCAGCAAAATGTTTTCCCAGTTACATGCCCAATATTTTGTCACTGTTTATGTATCACGTAGTTCATGCCATTAAGCTTATAGCTTTAGGTACAGAAATCAAAACTATAGTCGCTTAAACAGGTTAAATAACTTAAAACGAAATGCCTCTCTATTGGTGCTGAAAATTAAACATTCTGGCATGTGCTGCTGTGCCATTAAAACTAACTGTGGAATTTTAATATTGCATTCCAATTTAGTGTAAATTGACTTTTAACATAACTCAGAAAAGGAAATCTGTAAGTTATTTACTGTATATACATACTTACGCAGAACAATTTAAAATATTTTCACTCATAACTTTTATGGGAGTCCGAATGCGGCGTGCATTAACAAAGAGGCTACAATCTATGTAATAAAGCTTCACATTATAAAACTGAAAACCCTGCTTGTTAGTATTCTATACAATTATGCTTCTCTCTCACCATCCATTCTTTTTTGTCTTTCCATTTCTCGGATATACAGTCTTCTCTCTCTGATTGCCGAGTGGGCGATCTTTATTTAATGGAACACCCAGATCGAGTTGGCGGCGTCTTTGAAATAAACTGACTGTCGATTATTGTGACGTCACTAGTGTAGGTTAACGCAATATCGGTGCACAATGAATGAAATTTAGCACATTTTTTTTCGTATTTCTTTATCACGTCCTGTATAAAATGGTTTTTAATCTATTAGCTGATGGTTCGGCTCTGGCAATGGTGTTTGTAAGTTACAATGCTTCATACTCATATTAATAACACTGTTATTTATTAACATTTTTGATTTTTCTTGAACTTTACGATTAGTCAGCTAAAAATAAATGCAGCTGCCTATAATCAATTTTTACCAGCAACTCAAACCGAAAATTAATAAAAAAGGTCTAATCAAATTATGGGTCTTTTTCTGCTATTCATCCTAACTGCCTTCTGCATTTTAATCATACAGCTTCTATTCTTTGAAGTTGTAACTTGTAATACCTACATTACGTGTATTATTGAATTAAGTATAGGTATAAGGAGCAGTATATAAATATCAAATCCTTTCAGAAATACAACCACCAGACAGAGCTGGGCATGATTTCAGAAAATTAAATCACAAGCTAGGTAACTTAAACTAACAAATAATTTTATATAATTTGTAAAGTAATTTGACTCTAGCTTAAGGCGAGTTCTCATTAGTCGACTTTGTTGTTCAATGGGGATAGAACTCAATACGAAATTTGTTCACACTGTTCAAGCGAATCGAAATTAAATCCAGCTAAAAGTGGCTTCAAATAAAATTGTTTGTTTGTTTGTATTAACCGCGAATATTTGAAGAACGAGGTAAATAAGTCATTAAAAAAATGAGAAAACCTCAACACTTTTGTTTATTTTAAGCAACTTGTCGAGTTCAGATTTCTAAGTTGTGCGGATATTTTTGATTTATTTTTTTTACTGTTCACGGGCTCAATAGGCGATATTTTTATACGGCCTCACATCTTTCTAACCATATTATAGGTATATTTAGCCATGTAGTCATCTCTCCATTTTTGAAGACTATGAAAACGAAATAAATACAACAATAATTCATGGTAAATTACTGAATTTCTAACTATAGGTACCTACTTATTTGTTTCAGTACAGTTGTACTTTTGTTCTCACGCTTCGAACACTGTTCGTTTTGTTGAATCAAGCTCGCAGATCACTGAAAGTGTACCAACTTTTCAGTTTTATTCGATGACGTCATCACGCGGGAACAATTGAGAATCGAAAAGGTGCAGGTACAAGAAAATGTGTATTTTTTAAATTAAAAATCGACCTGTCCTAGGAATTTTCAAGAAAATTCACCGTTTCGGAAACAATGAATTTATTCCATACTTTTCTTCCACACACTGTATGTTAAAAAAATTTTTTCACTTCTGGTACTAATACATCTAGATCTTCATTTGTTGCGCAGAAGAAAATCCCAAATGCCAACGTGGTGTTTATAATGCAAAGGTTTTTGTTCAATAATTTAGAAAATTATCTTGGGAGTTTGAACAGATTATGAAAGAGTGCAGCAAATAGTCGTTGAATGCAGGAGGAACCGAAATGGAAGAAATTGCTGTTTTTCGTATTATGTGAATCAAGAACCAATATATACTACTAATAATACTTGGCGGGGTATTTGCTCGAGGAGTAGTTTTTCGAACGGTCCAGTACCACTCATTAGTCATTATCTGCACAATTTTGTGCAATTAAGTAGGTACATAAATCTTAGGCTTTGAAATGTTCCCTTCCCGCAACGGACTTGTACCTAGGCGTAGTTCTAGTATATAATACTGAAACGGGTGGGATGGCTTGTGTGCTTCAATGATGTAAAGAGCCGAACCATAGATTGGGGGGTATTGAGAAGACAGAATAAATGAAGTCCCTGAAAGAGGGCATCGGATCTTTCAGTAATCAGAGTAGCAGAGACTGTGGTGGTCGGTATGGCACTGTAATACACACTCTGCGATGCGGAAGGCAACATTACACCACATTATTTTGTCCCTAGAACAGAGTAGGTACTAAAATTTTATGATGATGCCACCTCCTGGGAGTAAAATATTCCGGAGGTAAAATAGTCCCACATTCGGATCTCCGGGCGAGGACTGCTTCATCAGCAATAATAAGTGTAACATTTCACGAGTCGAAGCGTGGAATATTAGAAGCATGAAACAAATAGGAAAGTTAGAAAATTTGAAAATTGAGATGGATAGGTTAGCGTTAGAAGAAGAAGAAAATAGTATCTAAGATAGTTCTTTTTGAATATCTTAGATACTAGAATAATTATTTTGCAAGTTTATTACGGACACGGCTGTCTAAAACTAAATTCCAAATAATAATCCAACCGAATACGAGCCACTGGAGCTCTCTGGCAATGCCTTCGTGAGATATCTCACGAAGGCATTGTCTCTGGCCTCCGCTAGGCACCAGTCGAAGTCGGGTAGTGGGTCAACCGACGAAAGACGAAAGGGGTTCTCAAAACGAAGTCCAATCCTGGAAATTATTATGGCGCCGCCTAGCAAAGTCTCTAAAGTACTTACCAACGATGGTGCTAGAGTCAACGTAGGAAACTATTCGCAAAGCGAGATCTTACGATGAATATGAATGTCGAACAAGAGGTTAAAAAACAATAACAACTTTATTATATACAAATATTTATACAAACGTGGTGTAAAATAATGTATTGTCAAAGTCTATATCAGGTTAGAGCCTCGGAATGATTTATAAATACTAAAAATATGAAACAACTATACTTACTTATCTGTAAACCGCTACGTTCAATGTCACTGTCGGGTGTCTTCTTGAGATTTCACAGCAAAGTTCTATTCCAAACTAGTTCAATCCGGTCCAACTCGAAAATTAAGGAGAATCCAAAACTAACTGTGCTTCTCCTATAAGTATCCCAGGTTCAGGAGTAAACCACTATAAAGTTAGATTCAACCAACTGGATCCTACATAACCAGATCCTTAAAGCCTGATCTTAAAATCTGTTTCTAAAACCCTAGATAAAGAGAAAAGCCACCAATAAAACAAATCTAATAAGCTAAAGTATGGCAAGCTTACCCCTGTGATGGGAGGATTCCTGAAGACTATCACTACGAGGGGTGTCGAACAAAATCCCAGTCTCTATTGACTTAGCTCAATTTCACTATTAAACAATAATTCATCTATCTATTTCTTCCACTAAGAAACCAGCTGCTATTTGGCCCTGATATAAATCCGAACTATCTTCGAAGCTATACTATGCTATTACCAGGTACCAACAATTCAACACCGCACTACTCGAAGTTACTATTTAGTCCGATCTTGGATAATTAATTCTGCAAGGCAGAATTTTCCCTATAATGTAGGCTTAGACACCGAACATTCGGGAACAAAATATCAATTTTCGGTTTTTTACGAACTTTCTGTTTCTAGACTATAGTATCAGAGGCTGTGAAAATCACAAGAAAACTAACCACTAAGTTTTACCTATATTTCTAAACTTAACAATGAAAATAATAAAGTTTACGAACAAACATTGCTAAAACTTTAATTAGAAGCTTATTTCAATAACAACTAAGCAATTTACAGCAACAAAAATGGGAACTCCCTAATTCTACGCCCACGAACGAAAAAAAACGCCAACTTCGAATTTAATACAATTTATACGAAATCGAGGGGCACATCTATTCTCTAAGTATAGGTGCAAAAAGGGTAGCCTACCAACCCGGCGGCAAAATACAATAAGAATCGCTATTCTGAACCAAAATTAAAAAATTATGTGATCCGCGAATTTACACTATAACAAGTTTTCAGTATTGTTTTTTAACGCTTGTCCATATTTTACAAATGAACTCCGTTTGATATTTTAACATTAGGTATACAGGGTGTGACTTTTGCTTCTTTTTTATTCATTCCAGAGAAAAAGTTATATGAGAGACACAATTTTATTTTTGATTCTCTTTGTTATATAAAATTATATTCACTTATACAGACTGTCCCATTTCTTCTCCACAATATCTAATGCAGTTTTTTTTAAATAAAACAACCTGTACATTATAGGCACATTTCTGAATTACTTAATTGATTTTAGTATAAAGCTATATAGGATGTACCTATTTATGGCGTTATCGGCATTTTTTAAAATTTTGCCGGGAATGTTGAAAATGAAGAATCATTAAATTGAGAAAAACTGTAACGGGTGACATTTTGATCGGTGGAATGAAGGCACTATCGAGGTGCAATCGTAGAAGCAAATAAAGCCTAAAACTCACTAACTTATTTTAATAAAAGTATGTATATTTCTATTGAAGTATCTTAGATACAAAAGTATCTACTATCTAATACTTTAGATGGAAAGTATTTTGTATCTTTTATCTTATGTTAAATTACTGGCTGGCATCGAGTTAGGGACTGCAAAAGCTACCCAGGAAAAGATATAGATAGTGATAATAACATAGTGGTTATGAAGACTAATCTTAAATTTTAAGATTTTGAAAAAAAGAAACTGTAGAAGACACCTTGACCTCGAGAGACTAAAAGATTGTGATTCGCGCAATAATTTCGAGTAAAGGACGAACGCAGTACTAAAAGTGCGGATGAAAATATTACTATGGACGTAGACAGAATGGAATTGCATTAAAAATTGTCTATATTCTGCAGCTAGAGATATTTTTGGTCATAAAGAAACAGAATGAAAGAAGAAAACCCTTGATAACAAAGGATTTTGTGACTCTAAAAAACGAAGCAGGGAAACAAAGATATATAAGACGGTCAAATTATTTGGAAATGTAGGAAAGCGAAAGAACAGTGGATTGATAATAAATGCAAAGAAGTAGAAGATAAGTCCGAAGTTGGAAAAACTGACGAAGCGTATAAAATAATAAGGAGAGATTTCAGAGAAATTGGATCTAGTAGAAAGAACATTAGAAACGAGGCAGGAGGCATCCTAATCAGAAGAGAGGAAAAGGCAGATAGGGGGAAGTAATATTATGGATCTTAATGCAGGAAAAGAACTAGGAGATAATATTAGTAAAGGAAATCAGTGTAGAGAAATCTGGTTGTCCTATAAGAAGGGAAGAGTTTGAGCTAGCATTAGAAACTTTAAAAAATAATAACTATATCACTAGGTGCAGACAGATTGCTGGCAGAAATTTTAAAGTGTGCAGGAGTGCAGGTCAAAAGGCAAGAGGGCGTTTATTTAAACTAATTGGCTGTACCAGGCAAGTGAGGTTCCAGAAGACTAGAAAAGGAACTCCATAGTCCCTTTACCAAAAAGGAAAGCCGCGAATAGGTGTGAAAATTTTAGAACAATCAGTTTAACTTCAAACACGCCAAATATTTTAACTATAGAATTGTGCAAATAAGGATGAAGAAAAGTGGGGAAGAAATATAGGAGAAGATCAGTTGGGGTTTTTAAACTAAGTAGATAAATGCACGAAGCCATTCTAGCTTTACGGGTAAGTAGTTAGAAAATGACAGCCTCAGGCCAGGCCATCGAGTTCTCCAGGTGCCATCGAGTTCTTCGGCAGTGACCTTGAAAGACACCAGAGGCTGCTGAAGGAGTCGTTGAGTCATCCGAAGAAGTGTCTTCAGCAGCGGCATCTGCAGCAGCCTCTGGTGTCTTTCAAGGTCATTGCTGAAGAAGTGTGCATGTCTTCAGCAGCGTCTGGTGTCTTTCAAGGTCATTGCCGAAGAAGTGGGCATGTCTTCAGCAGCGTCTGGTGTCTTTCAAGGTCATTGCCGAAGAAGTGGTCTTCAGCAGCGGCTAGGCGCATGCGCCGGGGCTATTCCTCAGGTCAGTCCACCCAGTTCTTCGGCAATGACCAGAGGCTGCTGAAGAAGGGCCTCTGGTGTCTTCGGGGCCTTTGGTTGTGGCTCAGGCGCCTGCGCCGGGGCTCTATGAGAATGGGCGGGGCAACAGCCAATGATAGAGGTTGTGGGCGGCATCCAATGGGTGTGGTTGTGGGTGGTAAGGTTCAACTACTGCTAGATGCCTTTGGATGTGGCACAGGCGCCTGCGCCGGGGTTTTCGCAAACGTTCTGGAAATGACGCCGACCGGGATTCGAACCCGGGTCCCCGCGCACCGGAGCCCTCGCTAAACCCACTGAGCTAATCGGCTGCCTACATGCCCGTCTTTTAAATCATCCATATATATATATAAAAAAAAAAAAAAAAAAAAAAAAGAGGTAGGGGTAGGGGTAGGCCTAGATTAGACTACTGCTCTCAAATAGTTAGGGATGTAGGATGTTCTACTTTTAGGGAAATGCGTAGGTTAGCTCAGGATAGAAAAGAATGGAGGTACGCGTCCAACCAGTCTTCGGACTGAGAACCTTATGATGATGATATACTTAGGATTGTAAACAGAAGTTTCTCGGAAATTCCAATGGTTGCAATTGTTTATACTAAATAAATATTGATATCAAAGTTTAAGAAAAAAGCACGTTCGCCGCCGATAAGAGATGTTATAATTGTTTTTATTATGGGTAAAAAACCTTTCAACTCGCCGACAGGATTATGTTTGTTTAGGTTTGCTCCCACGTTCTGTATATGCACATACTACGTTGTAGACACTACAAGGTGACCCGTTTATTTGTTTGTATTATTACAATAAAATAACATTCTAGAACATTCGTCAGTTTGTTTATATTGATACGTACTATGTTTTGAAATTACTTGTTATCTTAATGCGTTTCGGACACGTGTGGGAACCATCTGGTGAGTGCTGGAAGTACTAGTGTCGGTAATATAGAACACATGTAGATTTCTGTTACACTTACTGGAAAGTGCAAATTGAATGTCGGTAATATAGAACGCATGTAGATTAGGGCCCACTGCACACGCCCCCTTGCCCCGCCCACTTAGGTCATGGAGGGTATCAAATTAACCAGCTCGATGAGACAAATAGGAATCTATAGTTATTCTCCTACTTCAGAATTCTCATCAGATGTCTGTCTGTCTGTCTGTCTGTCTATCTGTCTGTCTGTCTGTCTGTCTGTGTCTGTCTGTCTGTGTATGTCTGTCTGTGTCTGTCTGTCCGTGTCTGTCTGTCTGTCTGTGTCTGTCTGTCTGTGTCTGTCTGTCTGTCTGTCTGCCTGCCTGCCTGCCTGTCTGTTACATCAGCCGTTCGTGTCAACAACAACATTCAATGCCAATGACGAAATTCGCATACCAATCCACCAACAAGACGTTTACGTACTGCCGCATCTAAGCTGCATCTACATAGAGGGGTTTTTCCTCTTTCTATTCTTGCTTGTGTCATCAGCCATGGTGTTTGCGAATAGAGCTGTCTGTGTCAACAGACAGCTGTGTCAACAGCTGTCTGGGTCAACAGCTGTCTGGTGTCAACAGACAGCTTGTCAAAAAAATCACGCTTCTAGCATACATTTATTGGAAAGCACACAACAAATATTTCTAACATAATGGGGAGTATTATTCAGTAATCAATTCATTAGTTTAGTTAGTTCCCATGGAATACGGTAAATTATATAATATAATTTATTATATTAAAATACATTTTGTCAATTAAAATAATATAATACTGTTCATAATATGATATTATTATATTAAAATACATTTTATTCATTAAAATAATATAACAGTGTAATCAAACTCGTGACGATTAAAATACATTTTGTCAATTAAAATAATATAATACTGTTCATAATATGATTTGATAATATTATATTTAAAATACATTTTATTCATTAAAATAATAAAATAGTGTAATCAAACTCGTGACGCTGCTTATACATCGTTGGCTGCAACAAGAGAAAAATCATAGTTACGAAATTATACTAGGAAACAAACAAACAAACAAACAAACAAACAAACAAACAAACAAACAAACAAACAAACAAACAAACAAACAAACAAACAAACAAACAAACAAACAAACAAACAAACAAACAAACAAACAAACAAACAAACAAACAAACAAACAAACAAACAAACAAACAAACAAACAAACAAACAAACAAACAAACAAACAAACAAACAAACAAACAAACAAACAAACAAACAAACAAACAAACAAACAAACAAACAAACAAACAAACAAACAAACAAACAAACAAACAAACAAACAAACAAACAAACAAACAAACAAACAAACAAACAAACAAACAAACAAACAAACAAACAAACAAACAAACAAACAAACAAACAAACAAACAAACAAACAAACAAACAAACAAACAAACAAACAAACAAACAAACAAACAAACAAACAAACAAACAAACAAACAAACAAACAAACAAACAAACAAACAAACAAACAAACAAACAAACAAACAAACAAACAAACAAACAAACAAACAAACAAACAAACAAACAAACAAACAAACAAACAAACAAACAAACAAACAAACAAACAAACAAACAAACAAACAAACAAACAAACAAACAAACAAACAAACAAACAAACAAACAAACAAACAAACAAACAAACAAACAAACAAACAAACAAACAAACAAACAAACAAACAAACAAACAAACAAACAAACAAACAAACAAACAAACAAACAAACAAACAAACAAACAAACAAACAAACAAACAAACAAACAAACAAACAAACAAACAAACAAACAAACAAACAAACAAACAAACAAACAAACAAACAAACAAACAAACAAACAAACAAACAAACAAACAAACAAACAAACAAACAAACAAACAAACAAACAAACAAACAAACAAACAAACAAACAAACAAACAAACAAACAAACAAACAAACAAACAAACAAACAAACAAACAAACAAACAAACAAACAAACAAACAAACAAACAAACAAACAAACAAACAAACAAACAAACAAACAAACAAACAAACAAACAAACAAACAAACAAACAAACAAACAAACAAACAAACAAACAAACAAACAAACAAACAAACAAACAAACAAACAAACAAACAAACAAACAAACAAACAAACAAACAAACAAACAAACAAACAAACAAACAAACAAACAAACAAACAAACAAACAAACAAACAAACAAACAAACAAACAAACAAACAAACAAACAAACAAACAAACAAACAAACAAACAAACAAACAAACAAACAAACAAACAAACAAACAAACAAACAAACAAACAAACAAACAAACAAACAAACAAACAAACAAACAAACAAACAAACAAACAAACAAACAAACAAACAAACAAACAAACAAACAAACAAACAAACAAACAAACAAACAAACAAACAAACAAACAAACAAACAAACAAACAAACAAACAAACAAACAAACAAACAAACAAACAAACAAACAAACAAACAAACAAACAAACAAACAAACAAACAAACAAACAAACAAACAAACAAACAAACAAACAAACAAACAAACAAACAAACAAACAAACAAACAAACAAACAAACAAACAAACAAACAAACAAACAAACAAACAAACAAACAAACAAACAAACAAACAAACAAACAAACAAACAAACAAACAAACAAACAAACAAACAAACAAACAAACAAACAAACAAACAAACAAACAAACAAACAAACAAACAAACAAACAAACAAACAAACAAACAAACAAACAAACAAACAAACAAACAAACAAACAAACAAACAAACAAACAAACAAACAAACAAACAAACAAACAAACAAACAAACAAACAAACAAACAAACAAACAAACAAACAAACAAACAAACAAACAAACAAACAAACAAACAAACAAACAAACAAACAAACAAACAAACAAACAAACAAACAAACAAACAAACAAACAAACAAACAAACAAACAAACAAACAAACAAACAAACAAACAAACAAACAAACAAACAAACAAACAAACAAACAAACAAACAAACAAACAAACAAACAAACAAACAAACAAACAAACAAACAAACAAACAAACAAACAAACAAACAAACAAACAAACAAACAAACAAACAAACAAACAAACAAACAAACAAACAAACAAACAAACAAACAAACAAACAAACAAACAAACAAACAAACAAACAAACAAACAAACAAACAAACAAACAAACAAACAAACAAACAAACAAACAAACAAACAAACAAACAAACAAACAAACAAACAAACAAACAAACAAACAAACAAACAAACAAACAAACAAACAAACAAACAAACAAACAAACAAACAAACAAACAAACAAACAAACAAACAAACAAACAAACAAACAAACAAACAAACAAACAAACAAACAAACAAACAAACAAACAAACAAACAAACAAACAAACAAACAAACAAACAAACAAACAAACAAACAAACAAACAAACAAACAAACAAACAAACAAACAAACAAACAAACAAACAAACAAACAAACAAACAAACAAACAAACAAACAAACAAACAAACAAACAAACAAACAAACAAACAAACAAACAAACAAACAAACAAACAAACAAACAAACAAACAAACAAACAAACAAACAAACAAACAAACAAACAAACAAACAAACAAACAAACAAACAAACAAACAAACAAACAAACAAACAAACAAACAAACAAACAAACAAACAAACAAACAAACAAACAAACAAACAAACAAACAAACAAACAAACAAACAAACAAACAAACAAACAAACAAACAAACAAACAAACAAACAAACAAACAAACAAACAAACAAACAAACAAACAAACAAACAAACAAACAAACAAACAAACAAACAAACAAACAAACAAACAAACAAACAAACAAACAAACAAACAAACAAACAAACAAACAAACAAACAAACAAACAAACAAACAAACAAACAAACAAACAAACAAACAAACAAACAAACAAACAAACAAACAAACAAACAAACAAACAAACAAACAAACAAACAAACAAACAAACAAACAAACAAACAAACAAACAAACAAACAAACAAACAAACAAACAAACAAACAAACAAACAAACAAACAAACAAACAAACAAACAAACAAACAAACAAACAAACAAACAAACAAACAAACAAACAAACAAACAAACAAACAAACAAACAAACAAACAAACAAACAAACAAACAAACAAACAAACAAACAAACAAACAAACAAACAAACAA
Organism: Xestobium rufovillosum; assembly: GCA_963966045.1. Lineage (NCBI taxonomy): Eukaryota > Metazoa > Arthropoda > Insecta > Coleoptera > Ptinidae > Xestobium > Xestobium rufovillosum. The sequence goes on from OZ014504.1 coordinate 20,317,660, forward strand.
ACAAACAAACAAACAAACAAACAAACAAACAAACAAACAAACAAACAAACAAACAAACAAACAAACAAACAAACAAACAAACAAACAAACAAACAAACAAACAAACAAACAAACAAACAAACAAACAAACAAACAAACAAACAAACAAACAAACAAACAAACAAACAAACAAACAAACAAACAAACAAACAAACAAACAAACAAACAAACAAACAAACAAACAAACAAACAAACAAACAAACAAACAAACAAACAAACAAACAAACAAACAAACAAACAAACAAACAAACAAACAAACAAACAAACAAACAAACAAACAAACAAACAAACAAACAAACAAACAAACAAACAAACAAACAAACAAACAAACAAACAAACAAACAAACAAACAAACAAACAAACAAACAAACAAACAAACAAACAAACAAACAAACAAACAAACAAACAAACGGAGGGACAAACAAAGAAATAACTTCATTCATTATAAACAAACAAACTAGCAAACAAACGAACAAACAAACAAACAAACAAACAAACAAACGGACAGACAAACAAACAAACAAACAAACAAACAAACAAACAAACAAACAAACAAACAAACAAACAAACAAACAAACGGGCGGACAAACAAAGAAATAACTTCATTCATTATAAAAACAATTAATTTTCCACTACTAAAATTGTGAATCAAAAAATCGGCAATTTTCCACTACTAAAATTGGGAAGTCCAAAATCCACACTTTTTATCTACTATCACTGCATATTAAAAAATCTAAATACTTTACTTACGATTTACAATATTGACCCAAATGACCACAAGTTCACTGCACGATTCCAACAAAATTATCTTGGTTTCTTTCTCCATGAATAGTCCAGAAAATAAAACATTTTCGGTTTCCGTTGCCATGTGCGATACATTTCCGCACATAATCATTTTGGGTTGGTTCTAAAGATATAAAATAGTTTACAATTATGGAACAGATACGTGAGCTTTTTAACTACATATAATGAAATTATTATGAATGAGTTTTAGTAACAGAATGCTTGAACAATAAAAGAAATGATTACTGCAAATGGACTTACTTTTAAATTTTCCGGTAAATTTTGGAGGATAAAATGGTACAATAAAATATCTCCAACATCATCTTGGCCAATTACAACATCCATATTGGGAAACTAACTTTTACCGCACCTATTCCGTGGGAACCAACTGAACTATTGAAGTGATTACTAAATAATAATTCTCGCAATTATATTCGTTCTATTTATCTCCCAGCTTTTGCCGAGCTTGCAAAATTTTGGTAACATGCAGAAGTTATCAAAAACAACAATCAATCGAGTGTTTATGTTTCTGGCGGTGGCCTTCAAACTTTTTATGTTCTAGAATGATTTTATTATAATAATACAAACAACAGGGTATAAAATAATCTCGATCATCTTGTAGAGTTTGCGACATATTAAGTGCACATGTACTTATTAGCATGCAGAATGTGGGAGTCAAACCAAACAAATATACATTTCCTGTCGGCAAAGTTGAAAGGTTTTTCTAGAACGTTCTTAGCTATTAATATTTCATCATAATAAAAACAATAAATCATAACATCTCTTATCGACTTCGAATCTATTGTTTCTTTCTCAAACTTTGATAACAATATTTATTTAGTGTAAACAATTACAAACGTTGGAATTTCTGAGAAAAAACATTAATTCTGCAACATCTGCGTACTATTGCATCAGCATTTCCAGAACATTCTTCCATTGCGCAACAATGAGCAACACGCGCACTTTTTAAGCCCCGGCGCAGGCGCCTGAGCCACAACCAAAGGCCCCGAAGACACCAGAGGCCCTTCTTCAGCAGCCTCTGGTCATTGCCGAAGAACTGGGTGGACTGACCTGAGGAATAGCCCCGGCGCATGCGCCTGGCCGCTGCTGAAGACCACTTCTTCGGCAATGACCTTGAAAGACACCAGACGCTGCTGAAGACATGCCCATTTCTTCGGCAATGACCTTGAAAGACACCAGACGCTGCTGAAGACATGCACACTTCTTCAGCAATGACCTTGAAAGACACCAGAGGCTGCTGCAGATGCCGCTGCTGAAGACACTTCTTCGGATGACGCAACGACTCCTTCAGCAGCCTCTGGTCTCTTTCAAGGTCACTGCCGAAGAACTCGATGGCACCTGGAGAACTCGATGGCCTGGCCTGAGGCTGTCATTTTCTAACTACTCGGGTAGATTGAGAAAAAGTCTTCGACAATGTAAAATGGGGGAATATGTTTGAAGTGTTCAGAAAGGTACGGATGAAATATAGGTGCAGAAGAATAATACATAATCTCTACAAAGATCAAACGGCGGTTATAGAGTTATAGAATTTGAGGGGGAATGAAGAGACGTAAATATTCGGAAGGGAGTGAGACAGGGATATGCGTTGTCATCTCTAGTTTTCAAGTTATGCTATATCGAAGATACGATTAATATTGTTAAGGGCAGAACAGCCTCAGGGATTAATATAGGGTCAAACTATTAACATGTTCAGATTCGCGGATGATATAGCAGTGTTAGCACCAAGCAGAGAAGAATCAGGAATGGCTCTGAATAAAATGGAAGCAGTTATATTTTTAATTACTCACGTCTAAATATAAAATTATCTGGTAAAAGTCAATTTTAAGTGTATTTTAGGGAGATTAATGCACTTCATGATGTCATAAACATTTCTTAAACAGCATCAAACAAAGCGCGACTTTAGGGAATCACCATCATAATGTTCTCAGTCCGAAGACAGGTTGGAGGCGTACATCCATCCTTTCCTATTCTGAGCTAAGCTACGTATTTCCCTAAAAGTCGAACATCCTACATCCCTAACTATTTGAGAGCAGTAGTCTAATCTGAGCCTACCCCTACCTCATTTTATTCCTATCTCATTCTCTAGTACGACGCGAATTGTTCATTTACGTTATCCTATTCTATATTGTCTTCCATGCCTTTCGCTTTTCCCAAACTCTTTCTAATACCTATCTGTTGCTAACCTTATCTATACATGGTATCTTCATCATGCTTCAAACGCTTATAAGTGCTGGAAATTCCTATATTCCTACACTTAATATCTGGCAAACCTATACGCTATTCTTTTAAATATAGCCCAATTCCAAAACAATATCATCTCACACACTGCAAAAAAAGACCGTTTATTTGTAATTTCAGAAAAATTGTCTCATTTTGTATATAAAATTAGATAAAATTGTGAATTTTCAAATAATCAAAAAGATACTCCTCTCTAAAATTATTATAAAAGAACTGATATATCGCATTTTTGCTTAATAATAAGAAGCTTGAGTGTGCCAAACTTCGGATAGTGATTCCGAAAAGTTGTTCATGTGTGTAAATTTTGAAAATTAACAACTAGTTGTAAGGGGCAATCAGTGTGCGTGAGCAAGACAGTGGAAAGTTCATAAATTATTTTTATAAAGATGGCTATGTAAAAATTATTTGCATCGTGTGCTTGATTTGGCTTTTAATGGAAACTTGTGTAAATAATTATTTTAATTTATGAAAGTAATTGTGCTCTGAATTAAAGTAATAGTAAATAGGTATACCAGCAACAAATAATTTAGTGCAAAAAAACACGTTTAAGATAATATGATAATTACTTGGGTAGTAACACAATAGTCCTACACATTATTGAGGTCCAACGACAATGTGTCATAAACATTTAATTATTTCTACTTTATAGCGGACATAACTTTAACCTTTAAGTATAAAATTGCAGGTTACAATATATGTAATGACTTTAGAAATAATAAAATTGTTATGTCCCATTGCATACCTCCTTAAAAGCACTTTTTACATTACTTGCGGTTTCAACGACGGAAATAAAGGACGGCTTTAAATAATTGTCGGTTGGGCTAGTTATAAGTAAATACATCGACACTCACAATTTCAGCTTTGTGCAGTTAAAGAATTGTTACTGCTATGGGAAGGACCATTTTTACCAATTTTGTAATTTGTTTTACGCTCCTAACATTTCTCATGAGCAGTCGTTACACCAACTTTTATTGCTGTTTGGAAAATTACAAGTTTTTATGCTTCATTACTACTGATGTAATGAACATGGTAACACAATAACAATGAACGTCACACATCAATAAATTCTAAAGATATTTCCAAAATTCCTTAATTCTGAAATAGATTTTCATTTAAATTTAGTAAATTTTCAAATTTTGCCACCAGTAAAAGAAAAATGGATTACTAGTGTAATAATAATGGTGTACCTGATGAAAGCCTCCGCCCATGTATTAATCCTTTTACAAGAGAACAGACAATTTCGTCATCAAAGCTGCGCAGAAAGTAATATAGTCAACAGTGCCGCACTATCTAAGTCAGAGAACAGAGACTGTATAAAATAAAACACCCCTACCGTCCGACACTAAAGCCAAAGGAAAATGGACGGTCGCGTCCTTGTTGCTTATAGCAACCGCGGTACTTCCAGGAAAACTTGTTTGTGAGTACGCCACGTCATTGTTCGTTCTCCTATGAAACGACTAATGCCACATTGCGGTATAAAGATCATCACGTCCCACACATGCTCAATGGGGTTGAGGTCTGGAGACTGAGGAGGCCATGGCAAAAAGGCAATGCTCTCCTCTTCAAAACAATTTTGTACCTGATGTGCAATGTGAGGACGAGCATTGATTGTCCTGCGTATAAACCAAATCTGGACCAGCAGCATATGAATATGGTTGCACAACAGGTACAGGAACTTGTTCAATATAACGCTGCTGGTTCATGGCTCCATCCGTTCTATGATTCAAATAGATTCCAGCCCATACCATCACAGACCCTCCTCGGTAATTGTGAACTTTCTGGAAGTGCCTGGCCCTCTCCAAGACTCCGCTCCTTCGCCACACTCTCGTTCTTCTGCTATAAGGTTACAATTCGAACAGAGATTCGTCGGTAAACAGAACATTGGACCATTCTGCTTCACTCCATTGAGCATGCTCTTCGGCCCATTCAAGACGAGCTTCGCGATTGCCGTGGTAAAGTGCAGGTACTCTAATGAACACTCCTTGTAATTAATTAATTCTCCGGGCAATTTCATTCATCGCATATAATCATTCAGAGACTGACCCACAATATTCATTGATATACCAAAAACTAAAAGCTTTCGTCTTTTATACTCAAAAGGGAAGGTTTGAACAAAGTTCCATTTTAATCTCGAAACATCTGGGGTGTTCGAAATTTATTTTTTCTTCTTCCAAGGGGTAATATATTATCTCATACATAAAACTGTCATAGCACATAAACAACTACATATGAAGCATACGGGGCGCCCTTAATACACTTCATTCATAACACTGCCGCCTCCTTAATTAGCCTGTTCGTTCTCGATCAGAAATGGTCTTCTCCGGTCTAGATGAACCACCTTCAACGCGGAAATCGTTGGAACCCGTAGACGACACTACGACTCCATTGATCCTTGTCACCACTCGATATGATCCCTCCCAATTCTTCTGCAGCTTCGGCAATCGTCTTTTTTTCCTTGCTGGATTATATAGACACACTAAATTAAAAAAAATGAAAGTTGCCAATCTGCATTTAAAAATCAATAGTTCGCAAACCGCAATGAATAGAACAAAAGTATTCTGGGGATGTGATCAAAAAAGATACAGATACTGTGCATCACCCTCACATTCTTAATATACTATACAGTGTGGCGGATGTATTGAGTTTATTTTGAGAAACTGAAAATTCTTAAAACTTGCTTATTTAAAATGAAACACCCTGTATATTATTTCATTTTCGGATTCCATGTAACATATTATGCTATACCAGAATGGAACAGAGTGACATATTTACGTACTTACGAGAAATTAGACACTTCGTGGATATAAAACCGATTAAACGGGGTGGCGTTGGAAGAAATGAATCAAGTATCCATGTTTCATACCTTCTGTCAAGTTAGATAATTATAATTATTAGCGATTCCAAAAGTGCTCTGCAAAAATCATAAAAAGCGGAGTGAATACCACAAACGAGGTATTAATTCTGCAAACAAGGAAAATCATTATTGAAGCAATGCAGAATGATCGATTAGTCGCACTAATATGGGTACCAAGTCATACTAATATTCCCGGAAATGACAGAGCAGACAAATAGCCGAGATAGGAAGAAACCTGCAGAAGGTGAATGAGGTCAAAATGGATCATGCAGAATTCTTTGCGAGATATTATAATTACATAAAAGAAAAATTCAGCAGGGAATGGAAACAACAAAGTGAACTAAGAGGGAAATATTACGCAAAGCTAGTTAACAAAATACCTACAACACCATGGTTCACCCAGATGAGAAATCTTGACAGGATGGATGTGACTACAATCTGCCGAATACGCTCTAGCCATTGTTCTACACCTATACATCTCAAAAAAATTCAAGTCCAAGAAACAGACTTATGTCTGTGCTCGGAAATAGGAACCATAGAACAACTGCTCTAATAACATGCACAACTGCCAAATGATATACCAAAGCTTAGTAGAAGTAATTAAACAAGCTCCGCTTGATGCTGCATGCGTAGTCGCTGACCCTGCTTTTAAAAACCGTTATATTGATCAGCAAATTCCTTAAGGCTTCCAAAGTTAATATTTAATAAAAAAGGACCATTTCATTTAATGTTACACACTCCTGGCTATCAGAAATCAGTAACTGGAGATGGCTGTTGTCTAAATAGACAAAAGACCAATAAAGAAGAAGAAGAAGAAGCGATTCCAGTTCGGTTTTTGAGTAGACCTATAAAAAACAAACAGACCTACTTGTTAAAATGGAAATAATGTGGCATACTCAAACGAAGATATTTTAAATATGTGTTTTATTCATGGAGAGTGCCAAAGAATAGTAGGTAGCGTTCAACGAAAGAATTCCGAATCTGCAACCCTTGACAGAAAGAATTTTTCGAAGAATGGAGCCAAATTTTTTTGAATATGGTTCAGTGAAGTCAAAGCGGCCTGCAGAAACACCGGTTACAAATAACGGCAATGTTCAAGTAGACATTCTGGTATATTTTCATTCAAATCCACGCATAATTCTATCCGAAGTACTTCCAATAATCTGAGAACTTCATATTCTTCAGTACAAAGAGTATTTAAGACAACATCAAATGCATAATTATAAGCAAAAAGCAGTGCAGGCTCTTCTGCCCGGAGACGCCAGAGATTTTTCCTTTGGGGTCGTATTAAGGGCCATGTTTACTCCTCCCCAATTAATACCAGGGAATAATTGTTAGGACGTGCAAGAAGAGCGTTTGAAGAAATGGACTCTGATGAAATTCGTAGAGCCACTACAGATTCTGTTAAAAAAATAATTTGAAAAGTATTTTATGTTACGTATTTACTTTTTACTTTATTGTTCGTTATGGTTTGCAACTTTACTTTATTCATTCTTGTTCCCTTATATTACGCATTACTTGGTTTAATTTTTCCGTTATTTTGTTACATTTTTTGTTTAGTTCCATCGTTTGTTACTTTGTTTAAATGTTTCTTTCTTTAAATGTTGTTGTTTGAATTGTTTGTTTTTGTTTACAAACCCAAATAATATCTATATTTTTCATTTTCATCATAATTAGAAATTACATTAACAATAAGCAATCTTATATCAAAAGAAACAAATTAAATTACGCCTGCATCCAATTTCTTGGAATAACGTAAATATTTCAAAAACGGTTCCATTTGGGTATGGCATAAATGTTAAAGGGGTTGCGCTAAAAGTTTTCATATAATCCGAAAATAAAATAACATACAGGGCTCCATTTAAAATAAGTCACTTGAAAACTATGGACTTTATTGAGTATATAGCTTGTATAAAGTAACCATAAAATTTTCTAAGAAATCCAAAAATAACAAATAAGAGAGTCGGTAGGTACTCGTTTCCGGTATAACCAGAAGTTGTCGGGCGTTGAAAATATTTCAATATTCTATAATCTATATATATAAAACCCAAAAAATGTTTTTACCTACCTATGTCCGTTATAGACTCCGAAACGGCTGGACCGATGTTGATGAAATTTTCAGGAAATCTTCAGATTAGCCCAGCGGGTATTCCTGTGAAGTTTGGTAGCGATCGGATCAACAGAATTTTTTTATACGTTTATGTGAAGCCGGATCGGGTCGCTATAATTTATAAAGTGACAATTGACAGAAAACGTCAAACGGCATATGTCATTCGCAGTAGTTTATCAAATTTCAAACGATTTTACCACAATTATTTCTTCTGAGGCAGCAACGCGGCTGATACCAGCTAGTAATATCATAATAATATTTTAATATTCTAATTATTAGAATGGTCACAGTCAAGAATTTTTGTGCGCAAAGTTTCAGATTTTAATTTGCTGTAGTTTCTGAGAAACGTTTAACCAACGGTCTCCGTGAATCACCCTGTATTTCATGTAATAAAGTGTTTCCAACTTTCATAATTTTACGTAGGTATACCTAAATGGTTTGGAATAACCGGAATTTTATCGCTGTTAATCAAACTACCTAATTCTAGGTAACTAAAATTCTAGGTAAATCGAAGTTCGTAAACAGAAAAGTGACAAGAACAAAAATGTTAGAGACTGTGGTTAGGTAAATAAAAATAAACGAAATTACTACCGCTATAGGTACTCCATGAATGAATGAAAACTTTCAGACATTGATTTTATGTCGATTGTGCCTGATCTAGCCACAGCCGACAGAAATAACGGAATGCGTATTCAGTTGAGGTAGGTACATTCTTCGTTTGAAAAAGAAATTATTGCATGGACGCGATCTGTTATATGTTTTCATTTGACTAATAACAAGCTGTATTAATGCAATAGAAATCCCCGGACGGCGACCAAAAGCTAAGGAAATTAAAGGGCAATAGTTAAATTATCGCTTTGCTTTAAATTTGTATGCCAGAAATGCTGTCGGGATGTCGGAGTTTCAAGTTCTACAGTTGGTAAGCCCTGTCTATTTCGCTGTCAGGTAATAAATAATAAATTACTTCAACTTGTAGGTAAATACCTACATATTAATAATAACTATCACATGCGGTGCATATTTTTATAAACCTACCTAGGTACCTACCTACTTACTAGAAATTAGCGCTGTGAACTGCATGGCTCGCGTTTTGTGAGTATAGTGACCTTTCCAATTAGCCCATTCCGTGTAAATCTGACTCAAAACAATATAACGAGTTTATAGTTATCAGAGGAGGTTCATGTCGGAAATGAGTGACATACGAGCATCGCTAAACAGCTGAGCGGACAAGAGAACCACGCAAGGCTATGGCCGATTTACTATAACAAATGAGTGTCTCTTGGCGGCCACAGCCGCCTGTCTGTAACTCACCGACGACTCCGTCTCTTGCTTTTAAGCCAATTAGGAGAATTATTATTTAAACTTATTATTGCGAGGGATTGTTTCGGATGTTAATCCCTTTAATTTCTTTTTAAGTTTAGTATATGCATGTGTTTTTCGTTTAGGAAAGGTTACCATTTCTAGGAGATGAATGTGCTTGTTAAATGGAAATAACAGGATTGCTTCTTTTTGATTTTAGTTCAGTCAAGAAGTTAGCTGGTCATGCTTAGGTTATACTTTTAATTAAGAGTACGTTAGTCGGTATATTTATCCTATACCTACTCCGCAGACGTTTCCAAGTTATTTCAATAAAAACAAGCTTGTATACACTAATTATGTTACATTTGCCCACATCTTCCCTCTTAATGATGAGTTTTAAAGATGTTGTTCACACCGCCTAAACATGTACTTATTAAATGTAATTTTTGTTTATTTATAATGTAGGTAGGTACCTGATGTATTTCTACTATAAATTGGCACGTACCATTACCTCATCGTAGTCTTTCCTGACAAAGGCAATAAAACTTTGCCAAAACCTTGAAATACGACGAAGAGTTTAATTTACACGACTCATGCATCCCCATATAAAAATATATAATTGCACTAAAAATGATGCCAACCGCCGCTATTCCACAATGCAAATCGCGTTGTATGTTGTTTGAAATCGACAGATGTCAATTGAATCGCTAACGCCTGGTTTTTATTATAAGTTAAACGGGGCTTCCAAGAATTTTTTAGTATTGAAAATACTTCTGGGGGGCGATTTTTGAAATCATACGTAAGATTACGTATACGCAAAGTTGCGAACGCTAAAAAACGAATACTTTGCTGCAAATGCAATTTTTGACCTGCGTTCGCAACTCAAAACGAATGCACGCGCGCGTAAAGTAGAGTTCCTATGGCAACACAGCAAAATAATCATATTTGAACTACTTTTGACGTTATTTGACACAAAGTCGGTTTTGAATTTGGAGTTAATTTCTTTAGAAGTATGATGAATGGACAAGACATAAAAAAGAATGTTCGAGGTACCAATACCTCGATAAAGCAAAAAGAATGGCTTGTAGAATTTGCCCGCAAAAATCCGCTTGTCATTGCAGAGAAACAAAAACAAAATTTAACCCAAAAAAATATTCAGGAGTCATGGGAATCTGTTACAAAGCACCTCAACAGCATGCCGGGGGCTCATAAAACAGGCTCATGGAAACAGTGGCGAAAGGTATAGGATTCGAAGATTTTAACGTAGTTTGTAGATTATGCGTACTTTCTAGGCATGGCATGATTTACGAAGTAGAACGAAGTCCAAAGAAGCACAAAATAGAAGGCATCGAAGGGAAACAGGTGGGGGACCAGCAAAAGAAGAGCTATTAAACTCTGTAGAGGAGAGTGTGCTTGAAGTTATTAAAACTGTTTCTATTGAGGGACATCAGAATCCTGAATCGCAAGTGGAGTTTCATTTTAATGATATCGATGAGGAATCGATAATAATTATTGGTGTTTGTTCAAATATTGCATGTTTTTGAATGTGTATGGAAAACCGCAGACCAACTGGTTTCGTCCTTCTGGGACTCATCAGTACGGTGCTTTCCCCTACACACTCAAACCATGCAATTTAATCTTGCTATATATACTGCCGCGCTCTGGACAGATATCAGCAAGTGACAACTACTTTGAGTAATTATCTAGTATTAATTAGTGATACTGGACCGTTCGAACAACTACTCCTCGGGCAAATACCCCGCCAGGCGTTGAATTATAGAACTAAATCCAGATTTTTTGTACTACGAGACGTTTCAGACTGCTACCCCATCTAAGATGGCTTTGAAACAATCCTAATTTGTCTCCATGTACGTACGTGCTTTTAAGCAGGTGTTTGTTCAAATATTGCATGTTTTTGAATGTGTATGGAAAACCGCAGACCAACTGGTTTCGTCCTTCTGGGACTCATCAGTACGGTGCTTTCCCCTACACACTCAAACCATGCAATTTAATCTTGCTATATATACTGCCGCGCTCTGGACAGATATCAGCAAGTGACAACTACTTTGAGTAATTATCTAGTATTAATTAGTGATACTGGACCGTTCGAACAACTACTCCTCGGGCAAATACCCCGCCAGGCGTTGAATTATAGAACTAAATCCAGATTTTTTGTACTACGAGACGTTTCAGACTGCTACCCCATCTAAGATGGCTTTGAAACAATCCTAATTTGTCTCCATGTACGTACGTGCTTTTAAGCAGGTGTTTGTTCAAATATTGCATGTTTTTGAATGTGTATGGAAAACCGCAGACCAACTGGTTTCGTCCTTCTGGGACTCATCAGTACGGTGCTTTCCCCTACACACTCAAACCATGCAATTTAATCTTGCTATATATACTGCCGCGCTCTGGACAGATATCAGCAAGTGACAACTACTTTGAGTAATTATCTAGTATTAATTAGTGATACTGGACCGTTCGAACAACTACTCCTCGGGCAAATACCCCATCTTAGATGGGGTAGCAGTCTGAAACGTCTCGTAGTACAAAAAATCTGGATTTAGTTCTATAATTCAACGCCTGGCGGGGTATTTGCCCGAGGAGTAGTTGTTCGAACGGTCCAGTATCACTAATTAATACTAGATAATTACTCAAAGTAGTTGTCACTTGCTGATATCTGTCCAGAGCGCGGCAGTATATATAGCAAGATTAAATTGCATGGTTTGAGTGTGTAGGGGAAAGCACCGTACTGATGAGTCCCAGAAGGACGAAACCAGTTGGTCTGCGGTTTTCCATACACATTCAAAAACATGCAATATTTGAACAAACACCTGCTTAAAAGCACGTACGTACATGGAGACAAATTAGGATTGTTTCAAAGCCATCTTAGATGGGGTAGCAGTCTGAAACGTCTCGTAGTACAAAAAATCTGGATTTAGTTCTATAATTCAACGCCTGGCGGGGTATTTGCCCGAGGAGTAGTTGTTCGAACGGTCCAGTATCACTAATTAATACTAGATAATTACTCAAAGTAGTTGTCACTTGCTGATATCTGTCCAGAGCGCGGCAGTATATATAGCAAGATTAAATTGCATGGTTTGAGTGTGTAGGGGAAAGCACCGTACTGATGAGTCCCAGAAGGACGAAACCAGTTGGTCTGCGGTTTTCCATACACATTCAAAAACATGCAATATTTGAACAAACACCTGCTTAAAAGCACGTACGTACATGGAGACAAATTAGGATTGTTTCAAAGCCATCTTAGATGGGGTAGCAGTCTGAAACGTCTCGTAGTACAAAAAATCTGGATTTAGTTCTATAATTCAACGCCTGGCGGGGTATTTGCCCGAGGAGTAGTTGTTCGAACGGTCCAGTATCACTAATTAATACTAGATAATTACTCAAAGTAGTTGTCACTTGCTGATATCTGTCCAGAGCGCGGCAGTATATATAGCAAGATTAAATTGCATGGTTTGAGTGTGTAGGGGAAAGCACCGTACTGATGAGTCCCAGAAGGACGAAACCAGTTGGTCTGCGGTTTTCCATACACATTCAAAAACATGCAATATTTGAACAAACACCTGCTTAAAAGCACGTACGTACATGGAGACAAATTAGGATTGTTTCAAAGCCATCTTAGATGGGGTAGCAGTCTGAAACGTCTCGTAGTACAAAAAATCTGGATTTAGTTCTATAATTCAACGCCTGGCGGGGTATTTGCCCGAGGAGTAGTTGTTCGAACGGTCCAGTATCACTAATTAATACTAGATAATTACTCAAAATAGTTGTCACTTGCTGATATCTGTCCAGAGCGCGGCAGTATATATAGCAAGATTAAATTGCATGGTTTGAGTGTGTAGGGGAAAGCACCGTACTGATGAGTCCCAGAAGGACGAAACCAGTTGGTCTGCGGTTTTCCATACACATTCAAAAACATGCAATATTTGAACAAACACCTGCTTAAAAGCACGTACGTACATGGAGACAAATTAGGATTGTTTCAAAGCCATCTTAGATGGGGTAGCAGTCTGAAACGTCTCGTAGTACAAAAAATCTGGATTTAGTTCTATAATTCAACGCCTGGCGGGGTATTTGCCCGAGGAGTAGTTGTTCGAACGGTCCAGTATCACTAATTATTGGTGTTGATGAACAAAAAGAGGGTGAGATTACATTAGAAGAAACACAAAATGAGGCTGGATCCGTGGATATATTAAACGTGAGTCTATTATCTCAGAGTATTCAAAATAAGCAACCCATGATAAGCACATTATCAACACAAGCCGTGTCACATAAAAAATTACAAAATGTTACACAGACACCACGAAATAGTGTCAAAAAGGCTCCAGAGAAATTTGAGGCTTTCATTAATTCTGCACAGGCAGCTACTTCTTTTCAAACATCCATGGAAGAAAAGTTGAACATCAAAAAGAAATATTATGAAGAAAAGTTGGTGCTCTTGCGTGAACATAATGCTCTACGAAAGCAGCAAATAGAGGCTTTAAATAATATTGCATCCAGTTTGGAAAGTTTGAAGCCTAGTGGGGAATTCTTGATTTAAACCGTTAGGTACTATATTTTGTTTATGTTATTTTTGTTACTAAGGTTGAATAGAATATCTTTGTTTTATTTGGTAGGTGTAAGTTTCCGGCAATAAAAATATTTTGAAACTTCATAAAATAGTTTATTTTAACAAAACAAAAGCTTAAAAGTTAATTGTGTCGACGTGCATTTAATATTTGCATAAGTCTGTTCCTAGCCTGCCTCCCATCGGCTAATTCAGGATTAATTCTGCGACCGCCCATTGCGTCCTGATTTTCATATTCATTTGCTTCCATTAAACCCATATCTTCCTCGCCCTCCACTTCTGGGACAGGTACATTATAGTGTACACACACTGAGAGAAATTTTACAAAATATTTATACAAAACGCAGTTGCTGGGAACTTTTTGTATAGTATAACATTTTTATGTTCTATCATATTCAATATTTATACCTTGCTTACAATATGAAATGTTTTTTATATTACACTTATATTGTATTTGAGATACCGTATCAGTGAACACATTTTCATTTTCGAATACATTTTACTCATTGCGAAAACGCAGGGTGTATCAGAAATCTGAAATAGAATATTCTTGCATACGCCAAATTACTTGCATAAGATACTATGGAAAAACAAATTTCCTTGAAGGGTTATTATCATTAAGACTCATTCGTATTGATTACATTTACTTGCGATATACATACCTTTAAATTGCAGGCAAGACATACGACTAACATTAAGTAATATCGTTCATGACTTTGTAAATAATATACTGCTCAAATTGTAAGCATTACAACAACGACGTTGTAATTTAACTACTTTTCGTTTATGATTGGTCGAAGCTGGTGGCTCGCACCTGCGCAAGACATCATAACTATCAAACGGTTCACAGTTGTTCTCTAGTTTTAACTTGCAAAATTTCCGTCTCATCAAAAGTGCAGAAGAACTGTTAGTGTGTGTGTAAATACTGAATTCAATTGCAGTTTATTGTTATTAAAAATGGAAGACATGTTAGACCTATGTGGATTTCAAGATTTGGTACCTTCGTCTTTATCAGTAAGTAAAATTTGCTTTTGTTTTAGCTGATGCATCCTTGCAACATCAGTTAGGTACCTACATATTATTTTTCACGTTTATCATATTGCACTATCACTTTTCTCTTTATTGCATTGAATTTAACACAAGTCTTAAAGTAAATTACCGTAGATTGTGCATGAAAGATTGTAAAAGAGGACATTTCTGAAGCTTAAATGTGTTTTACTAACAATTAATAATTAACACAAAGTTAACATTGCCTAACACCATTAATGCATGTTTTTTGCTATACAGGGTGTCCACCATAAAGGTAAACGCTATTGTATTCCACATCCCTGTAAAAAACTATAAGTAGGTACCTAAATAGAGCAACAACAATATTGGAATTTTTACATACATTCTGATTCTGCCAATAAAACATCTACAATGTGTGCAAATCTTTATTAAATTACAGAAAATTAATTCTAATATTACCTATAGTAATTTTAAATAGAATGCTAATATTTTTATGACATTTTTGAATTCTCCACGTAAATTTAGATAGGGTTGATTAAAATGGGGTTTTCCTAAGGGGTATCATTTCACACCGTCTTATTTTTTTTTACAGAAATACCGAATGGTAAGATCTGCATCAACCTAGAATTCTTCTTCGTAGACATAAACAATTTTTCAGATAAAATGTATGTTTAAATTGAAAGACCCTATTTTAAAAATATTGAGGTAGTCCAAGATAGAATAATATAATTTTCCTTTGTAGTCGTTAATGTTTGTACATACTATACAAATTTATATTTTAATTTTTCACTTATTTGTTAATGATTATGTAGGTTGCATTTTTTTAAACAAATAAAGCAGTTCTATATTTTCAACATGATCTTTTTCATACCTTCCAGAATAATTGTACATAAATATTTTCAATTATCTCTTACTTCTTGGTAACTTGTCAATACACAGATATTTGAGTTAACAAATAAGAAAGGGTAAAGTATAAGAAGCCGATCTACAAAGATATTAAGAATGGAACTAATAATGTTATGAAGAACTGTAAAGACGGTAAGTATAGATTGAATTTAACTGTATGATAGAAAACACATCCCGTAACAATTTCGGAACAGCTGCAATATCGTATACTATTTCAACTATTAATTATTACAACAACTGCTTTGTATGCGCGAACTTCACAAGGGACATGTTTATATGTTTTGTGTCGTATTCTTTCTCATAAAGTTATTACAGAATTGTTGTTGTAATGTATACAATCCGTTGTAGCTGGCGCATATATAGCAACAACATGTTGTATTGCATGCAACTTTTATGATATTACGGACAACACTTTTTTCTCAGTGCACATATTATGTAAGACAACGCAGGCATTTATTATTCTGCTTGCTGTCTCTGGTACATAATGAAGGACTCTGTCTTTTCGTAAGCATCGAAATCTTGCTTTAAGGACTCCATTACAGCATTCTATTTTTGCTCTTGTGTTTTTATGCACTATATTGTAGTGGGCTTCCGGTGTACCATCAATTACTTCTGCAAATGGAGTCAACAGCCATGTTCGCAATGGGTATCCCGAATCTCCTAAAGTTGACATGTGTGGTATGCAGCGAAAAGCTTGTTACTAATTTTTGTTACACTCACCCAACAAAAAATAATCTCTTGCTCCTATGCCATGAATATCCCTCAAAACAGTCTGCACAGCAGATTGGTTCCAAATATACGCGTCATTGGTACTCCCAGGAAATCGGGCATTACTGTTAAGGATTCTTAAATTGGCATCGCAAATCTGTATATATTACTTGTAAATTAAATAGGATTTAAAAATAATTGCATCCTTCTGTTTATTAGTACTAACCAGTTGTACATTTATTGAATGGTATGATTTTCTGTTAACGTATACATGTTCCGGGTGCTCCTCATTATTTCTTGGAGGAGGCACAATTGCAACATGCGTGCAATCTATGCAGCCAACAACGACTGGAAATCCATGCTGGTCGAAAAACCTTACAAAGAATAACTTTAGAGAGCAGCAAACACATTATAATGACGTTTTGCAAAGTACCCTTGTCGAATTGTGTTTAACTGCCGAAAATTTTCAGGAAAATGTACCTACTCATTATAGATATCAGGCTCGTTTAGTGCATCAACCACCTCTCTTAAACTCACACTCACACTTCCCTGTGACACATCAATGTAAGCGTTTGCTCCTACGTTTCCTTGGTAAGAGCCACTGGCAAAGAAATTTAGCGCAGCCAAAACCTGGAAACATATTCTAAATTGTACTAATATCGGTCTAATCTAATCACAATCTCTAACTTACCTTTGTGCGACTATCCAAATCTGTATTTCGACGCTGAAGACGTATAAAGGGCTCCAAGCGATCCAGCAAATAATTAAAAAGATTTTTGGAGAGTCTAAACATTTTTATGAATTGTGCTTCACTCAATTCCTCTACTGGATTTCGAAGAAGTCTTTGTCTTCTATTAGGTCGATACAGCACTTCAGCTTCTTCTAAATTTCTGATTGCAATAACATTCATTAACTCATCCATCTTGTTTTCCTTTTCACAAACTTTTCGTGAAAATTAAATTCACCAACGTTGATAACTAATTGACATACTGATTAATCTTAAAATTGTAACTTGCGAATACACTTCCGCCGCTCGCAGAATTGCGAATACAAATAAAACGTATACGTTTACAAACGTGTAGTCAAAAATAAGAATTATGCTAAATTATACGTTTTCGGGCAAAAACGAATATACGTTTATAGTTGCGAATGGTCAAAAATAGACCCCCTGGGCGCATGTACACGGGACTCATCTTACGAAAAATGTATCGACACTGCGACAGAATCTGTCGCAGTGTAGCGATATTCAGCAAATACTAAAATTTTAACTTTGAGTGATCCCAAAGTATAACCAGATGAAACTCTCACAGATGATTCTACAAGTCTTTTGGCACCTAAAAATGGCAATTACGACTTTTTTGGGTGGCAGCGAAAAAAATTAGGGGTGAAAAAGCAGTAAATCTATCCCACCGTGCGCCGGGAGACTCTCGAGCATCTTACGCGAAAATTACAAGTCGTAGAACTTTGCGTTTTTTTTTTAATTGTTGAAGAAATATTGACGTTTTTAATGGTGTAAATTTTGTGTAAATACAAGAAACAAAACTAATTTTATTGCACCGTATCTAAAATATGTCCCCACATCGGCAACAATACGTTCCACTTTGAACCTTTTTTCACGATATAGATTTTGTTTTTTCTTACATAGAAAACTTCCTTATGGTATAACGAAATTATGATTTCGAATAATGTATGGTCGCGTTTCAAAAATAAGTCCGCTAGAACACTTTCAATGCGCCGATGTCAAAAATTCACTTTCGGTGCACGGGACGAGCCGTGCGAGTGAAAAGGATAGACTATGGGGAATAGCCGAGCACCAGAAGGAGACAGAACGCGGCCAAGTTACTCTGCAAAAGAACAGCGTTGTAATGCCACCTTTAAAATCTTCTTTCAATGCATTTTCAAAACTCTCTTTCTGTAATAGCCACGAAATAAATGCTAGTAAATAAGGTAGGTACTTGTTTAGCGAAACTTTTACTGTTTATATCATCTGGGGAAGGATAATTTTTATTGGGTATTGCACAATTTTCCATACATTTTCTTAAAATTGCAGCAGCTCTGTGAAGAATTTGCAAATCTGATAATGTATCACCCGTTGTTTCCAGATTAAAATCAGACGATTCGTCTGTTGAGCTTGTGTCCTCATTTACATGCTTGATTTTTTTTGTCAAATGTTCTTTGCCAGAACACAACAAATCACCTGACCTGTCCTGGTCTACGAATAAATCGAATAGAGCCTTTAAATCTTTTCGACAATTTCATTTTCAGTTTCGCGGATTGTATTGGGGATCTTTCTGCATTACGTAACATAGAATTATATTTTTGTGTTACTGTAGGTTTTCTTTATTATCTAAGATGTGTTCTTGAATCCAAGAAGAAAATGTTGAAAGTGATTTCCTTTTTCTTTTGCCAGATCCTCCACAAATTAAGGCAGTGGATAGTAGTCCGCAAGTTACGGAATCCCATCAAGTGTACTACAGTTCCGCAAGTTATGCGTTATACTTTCTGTAGTAATACTAAGGCCCGGTTTTTCAAAGAATCTAACACCGGATTAAGTCTGACACCGGCTTTGTTGCTATGCTACAACCAATCAGAAAGCCGGTATCATAGCAACGAAGCCGGTGTCAGACTTAATCCGGTGTTGGATTCTTTGAAAAACCGGGCCTAAGTGGTCTGGAATTGTCGGAAATTTTACGAAAGCTGTTGCGTTGCTTGGTAGCCACGAGTGTAAATTTGACAGTTTGCGCGAGTGATCTTCTATCAAATTTGCACGAGTGGTTAGTAAAAGCAACAGCTTGAGTAAAATTACCTAAAAATTCCAGACCACGAATTGTATTTGACAAGATTATTTTTTTAATCGAAGCAAGGTAGTTCAAAACGAAATTTTATTTCAATTAATTCACATACAAAGAAATGTGTTGGGAATATTTGACGTTTGGCAGGTACTAAAGTAACTAGATTATACATTATAAATGCACCTACAAATTCGAAACTATTGCAACTTATCAACAAGCAAAATTATCGAAAAAAATTACCGTACGTAATATCACAAGAGACAAGAGAGTGAGAATAACTTGACAGATTTTCGAAAACTTGTCACCAGGCAATAGACACGAGAGCCCGTAGGGCTCGAGTGGCTATTGCCGAATGGCGACAAGTTTGAGTAAAATGTGGAGAACTATTTTCCAAGTTATTCTTACTGTCGTGTGGTATTCGAAAGGTTATTTTTTGACGTTCAAATGTGAAACAACTCTTCAATATTATTCTTATTATTCTTTCAGTGTCACAATTTGCGATTAAAACATATGACATATGTCAAAACCAGAAAACAAGTCGTTTTATCAACAAAAACAGAATACTAAAAAAAATTCCCGCTGGTACAAGTTAGGTAAAAAATTCTCACTATAATAATGATTTAATTGGTCAGAATTAAACGCGTGATCAAAAATACTGTTCAT
The DNA here is from genome assembly GCA_963966045.1 of Xestobium rufovillosum. Classification (NCBI taxonomy): domain Eukaryota; kingdom Metazoa; phylum Arthropoda; class Insecta; order Coleoptera; family Ptinidae; genus Xestobium; species Xestobium rufovillosum. Next base: position 20,337,669 of record OZ014504.1, read on the forward strand.
TTATTGGAAAATAGAAACGTCAAAAAATAACCGAAATAATACACGCTTCTAGACCCAAATGCAATGTTCCTATTGGTCAATTTGACGATGAAAAAAATAATCGTATAAGTACTTCGTTAGTTCAATCCCCACCCAGCAGCGTTTGTGGCTAGGTAGGTTATCGTAGAGAGCTAGTGGTTTGTTAGTCTCGGGCCGGGTAGGATCGGCTCCCGTAAACGTTTTTTTTTCTCACGTTTCCACATTATCTTTTTCGCATAAAATGCGTGTGTCTGGTGCGAGGACAAGTAAAGGGTCTGTCTAAAATGCGTTGATACACAATATTTAACACCTGTTCGCATGCCCACAACTTGCGGAACCGTAATGACAAATGATAGTGATCCGTAACTTGCGGACTACTATCCACGGCCACAAATTAAACACATGGTTCTAACGTTAAATTGATCCTGTCTTCTAGGTATTTAAAAGCGTATTGCTATTAGAGGCCGCAGAACCATTGTTGTGTGAGGGTTCACGATTTTTAGTATTGAAAATACTTCTGGGCTCCTGTATATGGGACTCATCTTACGAAAAATGTATCGACACGCGACAGATTCTGTTAGCGGCGCGCGCAGTCGAGGCCGCTAATAAATTGGATGGAGGCGGCTACCGGCTAGCCAGATCGCCAGATGTAAACTAAGGTACGGCGAGGGCGAGTACCGTTTAAGAGGGATATCGCGTTGCAATAAAAGTCCAAACTGGACAAAACGGATGCGTTAATATTTTGTTACGTATTGCGTCAGTTTGACTATGTGCCTTGTGCTCGTCACAAATCATTTATTTTATTGTATCAATAATATACCAACTTGAAACGGCACAGATCACTTTTGTTGGACATCTTAGAAACCGAGCAGTTGTGTCGGTATTTTCAATACGCCTATGATACTTGCGTAAGATGCGAGGTCTGTGAATTTTTAATCAATATTTCTGAATATAAGGCAATAAGATTGTTCAAAAAATTTCTGTGGAAGCTTCAGTTATAAATGAGTGAGTGGTATAACATATAATTTTTTGCAAGTTTTACTTTTATTTGCGGAGGAGATCGTGTACCTAACGTGTAACCTATATAACCTATAAAAGTTTTCCCACTTAAACTTTTAAAACCGTAAATAAATGTAAACATGACCTTTGATATGCACTTAAATTTAAGAGCTAAATTAAGGATTTAAGCGTTTATGCAAAATAATTTAGAATGATAAAAGTTTGCAAGCGCTCAACTCGTCAACCTAAGTCCGTGCAAATTAGACGTCAATTTTCGATCTAAATAACCGAAAAAGTGCAAAAGTCGTACAATTTGTTCAATCTATTTCGCCGGGAAAATATTTCTGCTGAAATCTCTCAGCAATACCTAATTAAAATAATATTTTAGGTTAATATGCTCGGTTGTCAAAAGTCAAATCCTAATTCTAGATTATTTTCGATGACCTTAATGTGAAACAAAAAACTGCGTCGGCACAATGTGGTAGACACATTACTTTTTCTGATCACCAGCTATGAATAGTATTTACCAATTAGTAAATAGCTGCGTCATAATTTCACCTACACCAAGTCGATTATGCTAAAATTGTCCAAGACATTAAATTTTCTTCGAAAAGTTGCCTTGACAATAAAATCAAATAAAAAAGATTGTGATCTGTTGTGCTCTCTTTTATAGTAATTTTCCATTTGACTGGGTCACCGAAAATTAAGGGTACCTATACTCTCTACTCTGTACCTACCGTATGAGAGTGAGATATTGCTACTTATATGCAAGAGATGAACCGATATTTTAATTTCAGTTCGAAAAAAAACTTGTGTGTGTCTGTTCCGACGCACGACTGGAGTTTACTCCTTTCGAACGATTATTTTAACTTCAATCACTTGATAAATAATTTTCTAGTAAGTCCATTTCCAGTTTAATTAAAAATTATAAAACGTTTAATTATGCATCTTTACTGATACAAATCAATCGCCGTTTATTCAAAATAACGATAAAAGTAAAAAAAGAAAACCGGCAAAGTTTTTCGATTGCAAAAGACGTTGCCTAGCATTTTTCGAGTGACGCATTAAAATTACGAGGCGTCAGTCGAGTAATTTTTTTAACAATGTCATTGACATAAATTGTAAACCTCTAATCTGCAATCGACAATTTTGTAGTTTAAACTATAACGAATTAATCATGACTATTTCACGATATAGAGACCACAAATCTCAAACATAAACTTATTAGGATGGGAAAAATGCAATTGAATTTTTTATTAACAATGTCAAATGTTGATTTCTTTTATAAATGAATTGAGTTTTTAAGCAGCAGCCTGGTTACTCAGGGAACTTAAAAAAATTCCTATAAAACAATGTATAGCTCACTGAATCTTAATAACCCGATAAAATTTTAGCAGGTATTTTTTCCTCTGGAATACACCAATATATTCAGGAATGCGGAGATTTGATTGGTTTAAAATTCGATGAGTAAAGGTGTAAAAGTTAAAATGGGATATCGAAAAATATTATGTGGAGAGGAAGAATACAGGTGGAGTAATGAGGAGCAAGGAGTGATAAGATGGGAGACTCATGGTCCTGAGCATGGCACCCAATCAAAAAACTCATAACTCAGGAAATAAGAATCGGACGGAAAGAAGGGAAAAATGACGTAAGCAATGAATATGGACTGCATCAGGAAAAACAAGTAAAACAGGAAACATGCATGAGTGGGGAGCCACGGCAGGTACATTATATATCAAGAACAAGCACGGGGAGCGTTGGAGGGGCATACACAGGGAATGTTAAGGAAAGTGAGGGTGGTATAAGTGGACTTAAAAACAATTGGAAGCGATAGATCCAGTGTTAGGGAGAATAAAGTGATGGACAATGGTTGTGTTAATACGAGAATGGGAACATGGAATATTAGAAGTATGAACGGCAAAGAGGCTGAAATGATACAAGAATTTAAAAGGGCAAAGTTGGAAATGTTAGCTATAACGGAGACGAAAAAGAAGGGCATTGGAGAAACAATTTTGGAACAACATGGTATACTGTACAGTGGAGTAGAAATGAGTAAAAGAGCCGAGGCAGGAGTGGGGTGTATACTGATTCCGAATTATATGGAGAAGTTAGTTGACTGGGATGGAATTAACGAAAGAATTATGACAGTTACCCTGAGAATGATAAAGGAAGACACCATAACGGTGATAATAGTCTACGGGCCTGGGAAAAATGACAAGGCTGGCGAGAAAGATGAGTTCTCGGAGAAACTACAAGAAACCTATGATCGAGGTAGAAACCCAGTAATAATAATGGGGGACCTTAATGCTAGAATCGGCAATAAAACTGAAGGAACACAAGGAATAATGGGAAGATTTTGAGAAGAAACAAGGAACAGGAACGGAGATAGATTAATACAGTTTTGTATAAAGAACGAGTTGGTTATACAGAATTCATTTTTTCAACATAAAGTGTGTCACAAATATACCAGAGAGGAACCAGGGCGAAATGAAAAATCGATAATAGATTAGGTTATAACTGAAAGAGTAAAAAGAAGGATATTTAAAGATGTAAGAGTAAACAGAAGTGCTGAATTAGGAACAGATCATTATTTGGTAGTAGCGACAGTTAGAAATATGACTCAGAGAGGAGGTAATAACGAAAGGGCAAAGGAAAATGCTTGTATAGAAAGGCTAACCATTAAAACATATAAACTGCAACAGAGGGAAGTAAGACAACAATATTCTAGATTCGTTACAGCGGAGATGGATATGAAGAGAAATGAACTGAATGAGGGAAACTTAGAAGAGCAATGGATCTTATTTAAGGAAATTATAAAAAACTATGCGATCAAAGCTTGTGGTACTACAGCTACAGGAGGGTCTAAAAAGAGAACCAGCTGGTGGAATGAAGAAATCAGAAGAATTGTAAAGGAAAAGAAAGTGGCATGGAGGGAATATCTGAGGAAGCAAACAGTAGAAGCATATACGGAGTACAAAGAAGTTAGAAAATTGGTAAAGGAAAAAGTCAGAATAGCCAAGGTCAGTGAATGGGAGGAATTTGGAACAAAAATGGAGGAAGATAGTAAGAGTAACCAAAAATTATTCTATAGAGTTCTAAAAAACATGAGAGGAGACAAGAATAAGATGGTTAGGCAAATTAAGGATAAAAAGGGTAGAATACTTACGGAGGTAACGGAAATAATGCGGAGATGGGGCGAATATTTTAGTGAGATGTTAGAAACTGCAAATATGGGAGATAATGAAATAGAACACGGAAGTGAAATAAATGAGGGGCTCAGCATTCACTTAGAAGAAGTACAGGATGCAGTAGTGAAGTTAAAAGTAGGAAATGCTGCAGGTATTGACAACATAAAGCCAGAAATGCTAAAATATATGGGTGACAAAGGAATAGAAGCTCTACATCAGATTATTAACACAGCATGGAGTACTCAGGAAGTTCCTGAGGAGTGGAAAATCTCGGTAATAGTCCCGATATATAAGAAAGGAGATCGGAGAGACTGTGGAAACTACAGAGGGGTATCACTGTTGTGCAATGCATGTAAAGTTTATGAGACAGTGCTGGAGCAACGACTCAGAAAAATTACGGAGATGAGAATGCACGAGGCACAGAGTGGTTTTAGGCCTGGATATAGCACTAATGATCACATATTTACTGTAAGAAACCTAACTGACAAGTTTTTAAAGTTGGATAAACCGTTATACCTATGCTTCATTGATCTAGAGAAGGCTTTCGACAAAGTGCCAAGACAACAAATATGGAAAACGTTGGAAAACTTTGAGGTGGACAGAAGCTTAATCGAAGGAATCAAATCTTTGTATAAATCGAGTGCTAATATAGTTAAAATAGCAAATCAGGAAACCAACAAATTTATTACCACACAAGGGTTAAGACAAGGAGGGGTACTAAGTCCAATACTGTTCATATTGTATATGGATGAGATAATTAAAGAGTGTAGTGGAAAATCGATTAAGATAAATGTGGGATACTGTAGATTGAGGAACATTGTAATGAGTGAATGTGTATTTGCTGATGATATTCTGTTGATTGCAAACAGTGAAAAGACCCTACAACATAACATCAACATCTGGACTGTAGCACTGGAAGATAAGGGAATGAAAATGAATGTGAGCAAGACCAAGACTATGGCCATAAGTAATGCTGAGGAAAGAATTAACATACAAATGAATGGAAGAAAAGTGGAACAAGTTGATAGAATTAAATACTTGGGAACAATAATAGATAGAAGAGGGAAATTTGAAGAAGAAATAAACAGTAGAATAGCATCAACAGTTAAGTTGTACCATGCTATGAGGAACGGGTTCATCAATAAGAAGGAGATCAGTAGTAAGACCAAACTGACTGTATACAGGACAATCTATCTGGCTACCCTATTGTATGGAAGCGAGTCATGGGTGATAACAGAGAAAATGGGGAAAAGACTGCAAGCAGCGGAAATGAAATACCTAAGACGCGTGGCAAATGTCTCAATAATGGACAAAATAAGAAATGACAGTATAAGGGAAAGGCTGGAAATTGAGAGTTGCGAAAAATATATACAGAGAGCGCAGTTAAGATGGTGGGGGCATCTGAATAGACTGAGCCAAGACAGACAAGTTAAGACGGTATGGGATGCGAAGAAAATAGGTGAAAGGCGAAGAGGGAGACCTAGGATGACCTGGGACAGTGATGTAGCTGAAATGTTGAAGGAGAGGGGTTTAACATGAAGAGAAGCGGAAACACTGGCGAAGGACAGGAATAAATGGAAGAAAATGGTAAATGGAACATGAAGAGAACACATCCTCTACACTTAACGGTAGAAGAGGAATAGATTATATATATATCAATGTAACTGATTGTAAGTGTAAGCAAGTATAATATCAGGACTATTTTCACTCCTTATATATAGCAGAATCCTACAGCTTCTATCATCGGCCAAAGATTCCCTATACCCTTCGCATTCCTTGTTCTTGTCGTCTTCTTTGTAGGTTATAGGCGGTACATCAGAACTCGTGTGGCTAAACACATGTACAATGCGTTATTTAATTCAGGTTCAGCATTATTTGTTGTGCTATTGTGCACCGGGTTGGACACTGGTTATCAAATCACTTTCTCGGTATTTACCATAGGAAACTTAGGGAAACAACTTTTCATTGTTAATCACGACAAGGCTTCTACAATTTACATTCGAAACCCCTGAAACATATTCCTACAGGTCTGAGCGGATACATAAAATATTTATCCATCGGTATCTTCAGTTTCTTCAGTCTTCTATTTAATTCGGGAATAAACAAATAACTGAAAATTCCGTAAAGTACGTTTCTTCAAATTTGACAACTCTCTTTCGATTTTTGTATCTTTGTATTTTAGAATTTTAAATTTGTTTGTTCCAATGAGTTATTTGTAGCTCTAAATTCAATTTTTGTATATTTATTTGTGCCAATTCTTTTATTTCAATTTATTAATTTTGTGACTTTATTGGCAAAATAAACTATTTTATATGTAAATAATCGACGTTTCGACCCTGGGTAGGTCTTTGTCAAGATTTTTATTTAGAAACGTATAAAAGTATAAAAAAGTTACATAATTTTGTACTTTTTTAAATAAAAATCTTGACAAAGACCCTACCAAGTGTCGAAACGTCGATTATTTACATAAAATAGTTTATTTTGCCAATAAATTTACAAAAGAAATAAATCTAAATTCAAAAAAATAGGGATAATGTGTAACTATAATTTTTAAAACAAATATTCTTTCTAATATAATCATTATTATTATATTCTTTATTTCACTTTCAAAGGGCGTTTTAGTGTGGGGTGATCGTTTTATCCGAGGAAATGCGTTCTTCCGTAAACGAGTGAAAGAACTTGCATTCTGCAAATGATATTCTTATGTCTGTCAATCAAAACAATTTTGCAAATGAAGAATTCGCAAACACCACGCTACTAGATGGTACTAATCTTCTTAATCTTTTATTAATTTGTTATTGGGGCCAGAGTATATTGGACGTAGAACACTGAAGTTGATGTTTCTTGTATTTTTTATTGTAATTTCCGATTATTCGTTCAATAATGTTTTTAAACCTACAGACAAAGTAAATTTCAGAGAGGTGGTTGGAATATTTGGGAATACTATATGCGCGGGACAAGGACTAGGAGAGATGCTAGAAAAGGAAAGCAGTGTAGAGGGAGATAACCTACAACCTAGGCTGTCCTTTAATAAGGGAAGAGTTTGAATAAGCATTAGAAAGTTTAAAATACATAATAAAATGCCAGGCGTAAACGGATTGCAGTATTGTAGACAGAAATCTTAATAAAGTGTACAGGTGACGAGTTAAGAAGGCGTTTATTTAAACTAGTTAGCTGTATATACCAAACAGGTGAGATTCCAGAGGATTACATACGAAAGGCACAGAGAGGTACCTATGAAAATTTTTGAACGATCAGTTTAACTTCGCATGCGACAAAAATTTTAACTAGAATTGTGCAAAGAAGGATCGAGAAAAGGGCAGGAGAAAAATTAGATCAATTTGGATTTAGACGAAGTAGAGAAACACGCGAGGCGTTTCTAGTTATATAAATTATATAATAATAATAATAATAATAATATCTCTACTCACTCCTACTAACCCTAAGGTTAGCCCCAGAAGCTAACTATATAGCTTGTGCGGGACGGAGGAGGCGGCATATTACTATTGGCCGCAGGTGCGTCACAGGAACGACCTACAGTTGTTAGTACTCTACCAACCATTTAGTGCGAGAATGAGGAAAACCTGGAAAACCTCATTAGGTAAAGCAGGGTATAGAAAAAAACAATAGAAAAGGGAAAGAGCGCCTAGGATAATGTAGATTTAGAAAAAGCCTTCGACAACGTAAAATGGGGGAAGATGTTCGAAGTGCTCAGAAAGGTAGGAATGAAATTTAGGGATAGTAGAATAATACACAATCTCTGCAAAGAGCAAACGGCAGTTATAGAAAAGAAGTAGATCGGGAAGGGAGTGAAACAGGGATGTGTGCTTTGACACCTCTAATTTTCAACTTATTGAAGATGCGATTAATATTGTTAAGGACTAAACAGCTTCAGGGTCAAACTATTAACATGCTCATATTCGTGGATGATAATAATTATAGCAGTGTTATCATCCAGCAATGTATAATTAGGAACGCTTCTGAACGAAATGGAAGAAGTTTTGACAGAGGGTTACGGCATGAAGATCAATAAAAAGAAAACTAAAATTTTGGAATGTAGAGGGGCGTGAGAATTAAATTAAAACTAATAGAAATAATATGTATAAAATGAGAAAATAGAGGAAGTCGCGGATTTCTGCTATTTAGGTACCTTGTCAAATAACTCGCGATGGTAGGAGCACTGGAGATGTAGTAAAGCAAAGAATAGGGCAGTTGCGTTTAACAAAAATAAACAACTGTTATGCTCGGAAACGGGAAACGCGGAAGACGCTTCTTAAAGACGTAGGTATGTATGTAGCACGACATTGTACAGGTGTAAAACTTGGACTATATGGGGTTTTCCAAGAGGCGGTTACTGACTCGATTTTATGAAGAAAATTTGATATAGGTAAACATGTGGCCCTAAAATGCTTGTTTTCAAATGTACAGTGTTAAAAATTTAACTGTGAAGATGGTTTTCCTGAATTATTTTCGAAACGAGTGAAGATACGTAGGTAACAACCTACAAAATATTACGAAATAATTCATTAATTAAAAATATAAAAATTGTTGAAAATGACATCCGGTAACCATTATACAGGATTCTGACCTTTTCAAATTTGCACCAAGATTCTAAAACTGTTGTAGAAATTTCAGAAATTACCTAAGTCGCTTTTTTCAACAGAAACAGAAATCGAAAAAATTATTATAGATAGACCTATCTACAAAAACAATTTGTTTCAAATTTTAATCTTACAATAATTAATATCAATAACATAACACGAAATTGAGAAAACAATTAACACATTTTTCTCAAATGCTACTAGAAATACCTTATAAATTGATACCAGTAGGTAATTAGTTCATTTTAAGTGATTTAAGAAAATTTGTATTACCTGAAGTTAACTTTAAGTCAATTTGGTAGGTATTTATTCAATTTCATAAATTAAGTAAGTAACAATTTTTGCAGTATGGTGACAGCTAGAACTTCTTGAACAACTCTGACCGTATATATTATGATACGTATAGAATTTATTTTTGCCTATAAGTTCTAAATAATTGAAAGCGTCTGCTAACTGGAAAAATATTTTTTACACTTACAAAATTGGCTCCAGCGTGCAGAGTTTTATTCTGAATAACTGATCCTAGCCGCCATCTAAGGCCGACTAGGCTAACTAACTATTCTACAGAGGTTTGCAGCAAAGAGCGCAACTGGCAATTCTAAATACAGTTTGCTGCCAACGCATTTGGTTCTCTGTAACTAAAATTATAATGTTAATATTATTAGTTCCTCTGTAATATACGTATTCAAGTCTGTTAATTGTAAAAGACTAAAGGGCTTTAAATGCACAATTTTTTCTTTGATACGTATTACACCTTTACAATTTATTGGCTAGTAAATAGGACTACTTAACACTAGAGGGCACGCAAATGGTCTGTCTTCAAATTTATAAAAATCGAAATTTACTTCAGAACATCAAACAATGACATTCTATATCAAGTTAAGTACCGACAAATGAAATAAAAAAAATAATGTGTGTACAGTTACCTAGGTACGTGCTAATGTATGCATTTTTTCGTCACTTTATTACTATTACCTATGTGTTTTTCTTTAACAATAGCAAAACTATCTATACCTACCTACCATTTCAAATACGGCAAGCAAAATTATAAGAGCCTAAGTAGTTGTCACTTGTCATGAAGATGTTTCGAAAAAAATTGTTTGACCTGTAACAACTAGGTATATCATTGTGGGTTTCTTCTATGTTGGAAAAAATATAAAAACTTTTCCTCCGAACTGCGGCACTGGAGAAAAGTATTTTCAACTATACAGCCACAGCGTGCCAAATATATACGGGGTGATTCACGGTGATGGTCGGTTAGACGTTTCTCAGAAACGGCAGCGAATTAAAATCTGAAAATTTGCACACAAAAGTTCTCGGCTTAGACCATTCCAATTAAAATAATTTCAACGCCCGACAACTTCTGGTTATACCGGAAACGAGTACCTACTCTCTTATTTTAAATGGAATGCCCACATTTTTATTACGGATTTAGATTTTTGGTCGAATTTTAAGGTCACTTTATGCAAAACATCATATGTGTAAAGTGCACCCTCTTCGAGATATTAGACGTTGAAAATCGTCATTTTTCAAATTTCATCAATTATAACGTGGAAACGGTACGAGATAAAGAAAAATTATTTACATGTCCCTATCCTAGTTTTTTACTCTCTATCTAATGGGTTTGGAAAATACTGCTTCCTGATTGGCAACTTTTTGGTAATTTTTTGACCAATCAGGAAGCAGTATTTTCCAGACCCTTTAGATAGAGAATTAAAAACTGGGATAGGGACATGTAAGTCATTTTTCCAAGTTATAACTGATACAACTTGAAAAATTACGATTTTTAACGTCTAATATCTCGAAGAGGGTGCATTTTACACATATGAAGTTTTGCATAAGGTACTCGTTTCCGGTATAACCGGAAGTTGTCGGGCGTTGAAAATATTTTAATTAGAATGGTCTAAGCCGAGAACTGTTGTGTGCAAATTTTCAGATTTTAATTCGCTGCCGTTTCTGAGAAACGTCTAACCGACCGTCTCCGTGAATCACCCTGTATAATATGCAAGTTAACCTAATTAATCAACTTCGTTACTTTAAACTTATGGCTATTAAGTAACGAGACTGCCAAAATAACTTTATTGTAGGTAGGTAATAAAAAATAACATTTTAACTTTTTTCTCTTCATTGGGCAACGTTACATTCTGCAGCTGCTGCAGTTTATTCCGAGCCAGGAGGCCAGGACTTTCAAAAACTCCATCGTTTTCTTCTTGACCTTATTAACTGGTTCAATAAATGGGCCACCTTCAATGCAGATTTTCGCCTTAGAGAAAAGAAAAACAGCCGCAAGCGATCAGATCTGGTGAGCAAGCAAACTGTTCAAGTATCTATCTACCTACCATGAGTTCGGCGAGAAACTGCTTCACCGAGAGTGGACTCATGCATTGTAGTCATCCTTCTGAACTGTTTATTCTGACTTGCTCTTTCAAGACTCAGAGAATTGTTTTTAATTAGGTAATAACGCTGGTTCCTAGTTTGGTCGCCTTGAAAACTCGCATTCTTCCAAAATTCCATCTTTAAGGTCAAAGAAGGCAAATAAAACGGTCTTCCAAACTGACTCCCTTAATAAGAGTATCAAAGAACGCGAATAAGAGATGATCTCGAACTTATGGATAAGCTTTAAAAATGCCGTGCTTTTCTTTTCGTTTGAAAGTCTATTGGCATAGCCAAGTTTTATCACATTAATAACACAAATACTTTGGGTTCGCTTTTAAGTCAAGCTTCGGAACAAACTTGGCACAACGCACAACACTTTGTCATGTTAAGATTCTCAAATACAGAATTTGCCTAATTGTCACTTTATGAATGTTCACCACTTATCTTATCATTCTAATAGAAATAAGTATTTTGCGAGGTATTTTGCCTTTTCCAAGAATTTCATCGACTTTATTTATATTTTCATTGGTTGAAGTGGGTCTTTGCACTAAATAGAAAATAATAAGAATAAGTAATGAAGCTTTGTTGGACATTACACATTATACATGGTGATTCACAACATATGGGGGAAATTAAAAGGACGGAAGGGGGTTTCAAAATAGACCTTTATTAATAAAGTTTTTACACCTACTACCATATTATTATCTGGAGTAATATAATAAGTGGTCTGGAATTGTCGGAAATTTTATGAAAGCTGTTGCGTTGCTTGGTAGCCACGAGTGTAAATTTGACAGTTAAAAGATCACGAGCGCTTGCGCGAGTGATCTTCTGTCAAATTTACACGAGTGGTTAGTAAAAGCAACAGCTTGAGTAAAATTACCTAAAAATTCCAGACCACGAATTGTATTTAACAAGATTATTTTTTGAATCGAAGCAAGGAAGTTCAAAGCGAAATTTTATTTCAGTTAATTCACATACAAAGAAATGTGTTGGGAATATTTGACGTTTGGCAGGTACTAAAGTAACTAGATTATACATTATAAATGCACCTACTAATTCGCAACTATGGCAACTTATCAACAAGCAAAATTATCGAAAAAATTACCGTATGTAATATCACAAGAGAGTGAGAATTACTTGAAAATAATTCGACAGATTTTCGAAAACTTGTCGCCAGGCAGTAGACACGAGAGCCCGTAGGGCTCGAGTGGCTATTGCCGAATGGCGACAAGTTTGAGTAAAATGTGGAGAATTATTTTCCAAGTTATTCTTACTGTCGTGTGGTATTCGAAAGGTTATTTTTTGACGTTCAAATATGAAACAACTGTCAATATTATTCTTTCAATGTCACAATTTGCGATTAAAACATATAAGACAATATGTCAAAACCAGAAAACAAGTCGTTTTATCAACAAAAACAAAATACTAAAAAAAATTCCCGCTGGGATAAGTTAGGTAAAAAATTCTCACTATAATAATGATTTAATTGGTCAGAATTAAACGCGTGATCAAAAATACTGTTCATTTATTGGAAAATAGAAACGGCAAAAAATAACCGAAATAATACACGTTTCTAGACCCAAATGAAATGTTCCTATTGGTCAATTTGACGATGAAAAAAATAATCTAAAAAATAATAAGTAGGTAAATGAGAAATAATAATATTACACAAACAAAAGTAGTACCTAGGCCGAATTATGTTATTCAACTCCCGAAAATCGTTTTTAAAAACATTTAATTTTATTTCAAAATTATACAATGTTTAATTTCGATTTAATAGCGTCTTCTTGGTTCTAAGTTTAGAACTGCGATAAGCTTTCCTAGATATTAAAGCCTAGCATCAGCAACATTGCGTCTTCGTAACTCTTCCCTCCTTAAGATGAAAAAATAACGGATTTATTTTTTCGGCAATTGTCCATTTCAATTTCCACGGATTCCATTTCCAACTTCTTGTCTTGATTATGGTTTATTTTGTAATATTTTTTCTTCAGTTTGAACACGAATAACACAATAAGGGCACTTATAGTTATTGCAAATAATACCATGAAAATGTAGGTAGTTTCCGTTTCTTGATTTTCTTGAAGGTGTATTGGCGATAACTGCTTCGCGATTTCGTTTATTTGGTGTAGGTCTTCCAGATTTAATTTTGTTAAATTTGTTGTTTTGAACGATTTTAAAACTTTGAAGTTTCCAATTTCCAATTTTGGTAAGATAAGCGGTTTCCCTTGATGCACTTCAGTATTACTTCTAAATGTCCTATTCATGATTTGAATTTCACATTTTTCCGGTATTTTCACTAACGCTGGTTTTGAAATTTGTAAGTGTTGGTCAGTTTTGCATTTGGAGAAAAGTTTAATTGTCTCAACGGGAATAACTAGTAGAATTTCTTGAGTAATTTGTTCGATGATTGGTTCTTCTACGAATAGTTGTAATGTTTGACATTTTTCGGAAAATTTTCCATCAATAAGTTGACGGGTGCAGGCGTCCTCGTTTACGAAATTTTCTTTACAATAGTACGTTTCTTCTAGTGAAGGACATATTTCCTTATCGAACTGAGTTTTGGAATTTCCTCGTGCCACATAAGGGTATTTTGGAACGAATATTTGGTGATTTTGAATTATAGGATGTAGGTGGAAAAATTTAAGAACTTCTTTTGTCAATAGAGGGATATGAATCGCAAAAATTAATTTTGAACCTGATATTGTTACTTGGGTTCCCAAGAACTGATAATAAGTCAATATGTTTTTAAATTTAGGAACTTCATCTTCATCATAAATTTTACTTAAATGTTTTATTGATTCTTCTAGTTCCAAGCTAGATATTATTGAATTGTGAACGGTGTTAAGTTTGGAAAAGACAATGGCATTTTCTACATTATCTATGAACGTTATTAAATTTTGACAGTCTAAAATTATTTGTGAAATTGTGCCTTGAAAAGTTATGTACCCCAGGTTGTAACTGTGTTTTTAACATAATTTTGAACCATTTTTAAATCCTGTTCTAATTTTTGTTGGTTATTACTTAATAATTCAATGGTTTTATTGTAATTACTAATTAGCCTTTTCGAAAGAGAAATTTGCAAATTCATTTCGTGTGCTATAATTTTCTCATTTTGTGTTAATATATTAATAGCCTGGTCATAGTGTTGTCCATCTTCTGAGTCTAGGTTGCCGAAAAGCCATTTATTAATTTTGCCAATTACATTAACTAGTCCTCTTTTATTGCGAATATGAGGGCCTAAGTTCTCAAGTTTAAGTTGTATCGTTTGAAGTAAATATTCTGTACGAAGGACCATGTTTTCGGCTAAACCGTGATAGGATGTAGGATCTGACGTATTTATTTTGTCGATGCCATCTCTAATAGAATTGAAATTCTGCTTTAAAGCTGCTAATTGTTTAATAACTATATCTAAATCTAAATAATGCAAAAAAGTATGTTTACTATAAATTATTCTGCTATTCCCTAATCGTATAGGAAGAATAGGATTGTCTAGTGTCGTCAGTTCAACGTCATCGGTACTATCGGCGTGTAATACCTGAAGGACCAGGAATAGGATCAATGGACCCATTTTTGTTGGATTCGGATTCCTGTAACAATGATTTTGATTTAACTATAGGTTTTCTAGCTATATTTTTATGATACGTTCCTTTATCTGTTTTTAGTTTGATATTGCTTTCGTCAGTAATTTTGGTCTTTTTGAATTTTGGCAATTTCTTGTCTCTAAACTTTGTTCTAATGTAAGCTACCTTTTCACCAGCAAAATTTGGTGGTTCATTTCTCTTTTCATTGATTTTGTCAATAACTACCTCTTTTGTTAGTTGATTTGTTTCCTTAACTTTATCATAGAGCCTTTTAGTTGTTTCTTTATGATTTTGAACATAGTCAGAAATAATGATATGGTCGTTTAGGTCGAAAGGGTTTGAAGTATTTATATGACCTTTTATGATTTCAAAGGGGGTAAATTTTGTAACACTATGAATGGAATTATTATAAACTAATACTGCCCGTTTCATTAAAGATTCGGATGAAAGATTTTTATTTTCTTCCCTTAAACATCTGAAATGTTCTATTATTGTTGAATGGAATCGTTCTACTGGCGAATTTGAGTTACTATTTTTTGAAGTAGTGTAGTGCAGATCTATACGGTGTAATTTACAAAAGTTTTCGAGATCTTGATTTTTAAATTCTGTACCACGGTCTGTTGATATTTTTTGAGGCAATCCATGGTGACAAATGAAATTTAACAAGTTTTCAACTATTGATATGCCTATGACGGCATTTAGGGGGTATGCTTGACCATAACGAGAGAAAGTATCAATAATTGTCAAAAAGTCCTGGTTATTTATAGTAAAAGTGTCAAGCGTGAGTTTGGTTCCTTAAGGGATACTAACCACTGCAAAGGCTTGTGATCCGTGTATATTTTAAATTTACGGCCAAACAAATAAGGGCGGAAATATTTACAACTCCAAACTATGGCAAGGAGCTCTTTTTCAATGGTCGAATAATTGATCTCTGCTGGACAAAGTGTTCTGGATGCATAACATATGAGATGATTGTTCTGTGATAGAATAGCACCTAATGGATATTTAGATGCGTCTGTGGTTAATTCAAAAGTTTTTTCAACGTCGGGATATGCCAAAATTGGTTCTGAAATCAATAAATTTTTGCAGGTGTTGAAGCATTCTATAAATTCTTTTGTATGTTCTACCTTTTGACCCTTTTTAAGACATTTTGTCATAGGTTTTGTAATTTTTGCCAGATTGTCAATAAACTTGCGGTAATATCCAAGTAAACCTAAGAAAGATTTAATTTCTCTTTGAGTGCGTGGTATCCGAAAATTCTTTATTACTTCAATTTTTTTAGGATTGGGCCGTATACCGTCGGGAGTTACGATATGCCCGAGAAATTCCACTTCTCTTTGTAAAAACTCACACTTGTCTAATTGAATTTTTAACCGTGCTTCGCGTAATTTAGAAAAAACTAATTTTAAATTTTGGATGTGTTCTTGTAAGCTGGTGCTGAAAACAATTATGTCGTCCATATAAACCATACAAATTTTATTTTGAAGTTCTTTTAAAATTTCGTCCATAGCTCTTTGAAAAGTGAGTGGTGAATTTCGAAGACCAAAGGGCATTCTCAAAAATTCGTAGTGTCCGTTATCGACACTAAACGCGGTTTTACAATTGAAGAGAACGCAATATGGCGTTCCTTTTGTTTCTAAACGAATTTACTGTAAGTTAATTTCGTCTGAGTAAGAGTGAAACCCTTGTAAGCCCATTTTATACACAAATGAGAATGGAGCAGTTAAAATGTACCTATATAACAATAATTTAGTTTTCCAGTAGAATTTAAATGAAAAAATACAGAATTGGGCATAATTTGTCCAAGGTAAGTACTTGCAATCGATTCTGACCAAAAATATGAATATTTCATAGAAAATTTATGTAGAGTAAATCACAGGTAGGTATACTGAAAACAATAATTTTTACATTTTTATTTTCATAACTCGTCCCCTTCTCGGAAGATAATTTTCTTCAGGAAGAAATAGTCTGCTCATGGCTGTAGTTAGCGACGTAGTTAGCATGTATGTATTTCCGCTGTGCGTGGAAATTTCTCCTTTCTAGCGTTTTATTCCGATATTCTGAAACAACAAAGTAGGATTGCCCAGATTATTCAACGTCAATACAATTAACAATTAGGCCAATGGCAATTGACTATTTCTCTAAATTGAACCAATCACAGAAAACTGTGTCTGATAATATCCCAAGCAAAGGCTAATTATTTCCCGAATTATGAGGCAGCGATGAATGGTACTAGTCATGAAAAGATAATAAAATCGATATTAAGATAGGGAAAGCAAAAAATCTAATTTATTTTTAATATCAAATATTTTAGTAACCATAACTTCTATGGAAAAACTTTATTTGGTTTTTTGATTTCTCCGTCTAAGCTCTTTAAGCCTGGTGCTTCAAAAAAGTTTGATTGAAAAATTTTCAATGTTGCAAATCTACATTTTTATATTTTTTACGCACCCTGTACAACAAAATCAAAGTGGGATTTTCTAAATATTAATCCTAAAAGATGTATTTGTTTTCCCAGGATAACTCAAAAACAAATTATCATATCGAGGTAGATAATTTTTTTCGCACAAAAATAAAATCTTTTTCTTTCGGCTGTACTAGAATCAATTGAAAATATTCATGGAAAATGTGTTTAAAAACGGTGTAAATTTCAGGTGTTTTTGATCTAAATTTACAAAAAAAATTTTAATACTAAATATTGCAAAAAAAAACATTACAAACGAAAGATTGACATGTTCTTAGGAGAATGACCCCAAATTTAAAGCAATATGTCAAATGGTTCTCTTATAAAATTGGAAATGCCAAATTCTTATAGGTAAATGACTGTGGTGAACAACAGGCCGAACACTTCAATTTGCCTTCTAATATCCTTCTTCTTCATCTTCTAATATTCTTCTTCTTTAGTAGTTCTAGCGAAACTTTCAACTAACATAACACAAGAGTTGTCGTTGAAGTCAGGCCCCAACCACGTTTTAGCATATGTTGAGAGATAGCCTAATTGAACTTGTAACTGATCCTAGCATACCTTAATTTTTATCGAACACTTTGCCTCGATTACTTGAAGTGCCACTGAACACTGAATTGAGCTTTATGTTCATGCACAATGACGATGATACGCATTTTACCTTAGCTGGTCGGCGACATCTAACGGGACATTTTTGAGGGTGTACTAAATTTCTTTTTGCAGAAATGTAGATCCTGTATTGCATAGACATGGAAAGACAATATTTCGAGCTCAATCAATGTTTCCTTTTTACTTTAAATGTGATTAATTTATGAAAAATAAATGGAGCTGTTACGTACAAAACTGCAAAAGTCTCTTTGACTCATGTTTAAAACTCTTAGACTTGTTCCTTGGTCATTATGCCGTTAAAACATTTTGCACTACTTATTTAACACTTTGTATCAACGATACAACATTGAACAGCTAATGTTTATATTATTCGTATTCTAAATTGGTTGAATGAAGGAATTAAACAATTATTACAATTCAATTTAAACATTATATCTTGGGTTTAGGAATGCAATTTAAGTTGAGTTTCATTATCAGGGACAACTTAAGGGCATTTACGAGTTAACCATTTTAAAAGGCATTTCAGCTGCACAGGTCCCTAAAACACTAAACCTTCTTACCTATTTGTATATTGATTATATATTTATCTGACAGATTATCCAATTCAGTCCCACTTTTTCCACTCAGCCATTACAGTCATTTGTCAGGAGATAAAACGTAGACACAGATTAGTTGAATATTGGAGGTATATTTAGAACTTTAATTTAACGTTAATTTATCGTTTTTAGTCCAGACCGATTTTTAATAAAATTTGATTCCTATATAATTTGTAATTATTTTTCATTATTGATTGTCGAGAACAAACCTCTACGTATGTAGTATTTCGAAAATAAATCTCTATAGGTACAGTAATACAGTATGTCCGCGGATTGGGCTACAAAGAGGAAAAAAATTAATTTCTCACAAAAATCACTCTGTTTGCTCTTAAGTTCCCATTGCACAAATTATGTTTTATCTAAGTGTTCCAAGAAATATGCATTTTATGATTTTTTAATGCTTTTTTAGACTTTGAAATATTTTATACGTAATTTGACCAGTACTTTTTATTTTGTCGGGTAAATTTCAGTTTTGAACGTAATTTTGTTGCCAGGCAACTTGACGATTATAACTGAGAGCCAGTAAGAACGCGAGGGCGAAGTCTGAGCGCTCTTGGCTGTCAGTTTTATGAGTCAAATTGCCATATGGCAACAAACACATATGACATTTTCAACGTCGTCATGGTAGCAAAAGGCAAATAAAAAATGATCGCTGTAAATAGTTAGGGCTAACTTTTCTCGCTGTCATTCTGACAAAAACATCGCGGTGGCTTACGAGATTGTACACTTAGAATAGGCCTTTTCATTTCGTTTGATTTCGTTAATGCGCATGTGCAGAAGTACCTACACTGACAGCTGTTCTTAGTTTTTCGGACGAATGTCACTGTCAGTTTTTGAATTTCCTGTACGATATTCGCAAGTAAATAGTAGAGAAGGTACCAAATAAGGAGGGTGTTTGGAAGACGGAAAATTACAAATGTTAGTTCCAAGTGACATCCCTCATAAAATTATGAGGCTGAATCGCGAAGGCGTGCCAGGCTTGTGAAATACGGGAATGTTAACCAACATAATTTCAATCACGCAAGTTTTGAGTACGTATCGGTGAAAATCAATCATATTTTTAAAAGAAAACTGAGAAAAAGGATCTAATAGACAGGTGCGTATTTTTCTGCAATGTATCATCATCATCATAAGGTTCTCAGTCCGAAGACTGGTTGGACGCGTACCTCCATTCTTTTCTATCCTGAGCTAACCTACGCATTTCCCTAAAAGTAGAACATCCTACATCCCTAACTATTTGAGAGCAGTAGTCTAATCTAGGCCTACCCCTACCTCTTTTTATTCCTATCTCTGACTCTAGTATGTCACGAACTATTCCTTCGTGTCTTAGAAGGTGTCCTACCATCCTATCTCTCCTACTCTTTATTGTTTTCCATACCTTTCGCTTTTCCCCAACTCTTTCTAATACTTCCCTATTGCTAACCTTATCTATCCACGGTATCTTCATCATGCGTCTGTAGCACCACATTTCAAACGCTTCTACTCTTTTTCTATCCGCTTCTCCTATTGTCCAAGTTTCGCACCCGTATAATGCCGTACTCCATACATACGACGTTAAGAGTCTCTTCCTAGTCTCTATATTAACCGTTCTCGAGCATAACAGTTGTTTCTTTTTGTTAAACGCAACTCGGCCCTGCGCCATTCTTTGTTTTATATCTTTAGTGCTCCTACCGTCTTGAGTTATTTTACTTCCTAAGTAGCAGAAATCCGCGACCTCCTCTATCTTCTCATTTCCAATTTGTGTTTCCATTTTAGTTCTATTTTCACATCCCCTACATACCAAAATTTTAGTTTTCTTTTTATTGATTTTCATGCCGAAGCCCTGTGTCAAAACTGCTTCCATTTCATTCAAAGCCGCTCCTAATTCTTCTTTGCTAGATGCTAACACTGCTATATCATCCGCAAATCTGAGCATGTTAATAGTTTGGCCCTGTACATTGATCCCTGAGGCTGTTCTTTCCTTAACAATATTAATCGCATCTTCGATATATAAGTTGAAAACTAGAGGTGACAATGCACATCCCTGTCTCACTCCCTTCCGGATATCTACTTCCCTTTGTTCCTGCTCACATTCTATAACTGCCTTTTGCTCTTTGTAGAGATTATGTATTATTCTTCTGTCCCTGTATTTCATCCCTACCTTTCTCAGCACTTCGAACATCTTCCCCCATTTTACGTTGTCGAAGGCTTTTTCTAAATCTACAAATCCTATATAGACGCTCTTTCTCTTTTCTATCGTTTTTTCTATAATTACTCGTAAAGCTAGAATGGCCTCGCGCGTTCCTCTATTTCGTCTAAATCCGAACTGATCTTCTCCTAATATTTCTTCCGCCTTTTTCTCCATCCTTCTTTGCACAATTCTAGTTAAAATTTTTGACGCATGGGAAGTTAAACTGATAGTTCTAAAATTTTCGCATCTATCCGCGCCTTTTCTTTTTGGCAAAGCTACTATGATGTTCCGTTTGTAATCTTCTGGAATCTCGCCTGTCAGGTATATGCGACTAACTAGTTTAAATAAACGATCTATTACCTCTTGACCTGCGCACTTTAAGATTTCTGCCTGCAAGCCATCTATACCTGGTGCTTTATTATTCCTTAAACTTTTTAGTGCTATCTCAAACTCTTCTCTCATTATAGGACTCCCTAGGTTATCCCCCTCTACACTGCTTTCGCTTTCTAATATATCTTGCACTTCCTGTCCCGCATATAAGTTTCCTAAATATTATTTCCACCTATCTGCCTTCTCCCCACTTCCGATTAGGATATCTCCTGCCTCATTTCTAATGTTTTTGGTACTAGATCCAATTTCTCTAAAATTTCTCCTAATTATTTTATATGCTTCATCAGTCTTTCCTACTTCGAATTTATCTTCCACTTCTTTGCATTTATTATCGATCCATTGCTCTTTCGCTTTCCTACATTCCCGAATAATTTCCCACTTGATCGCCTTATATCTTTGTTTCCCTGTTTCATCTAACCTATTTTTATATTTTCGCCTTTCCTCTATTAGACTCACAATATGTTTTGTTATCCAGGGTTTCCTACTTTCATTCTGTTTATGACCCAAAATATCCCTAGCTGAGGAAACTAAACTATTTTTAATGCAATTTCTGCAATGTATGTACATATGTAACTACAAATAATTATTATTTTAAAGACCTAACAAATAATGACGTAAAACCTGGGAATATCCAAAACACTTTTCCATTTCGAATCTTGCTTCTTATACATTTTCATTCACGCAACACAATTTAAATAGGTGGAACAAGTCCCCATTTGGTCACCGACCCAGTTATCTATACTTGGGCCGCCCAACAGACGGAGTGATCACCCTGCAATCATGAGCTCTAGGCAAGACCACTATCAATTTAGGACGACCGAACCGCAGTTATGCGCTTTCTTTAGACCCAACGAAGTCGCAAGACTCCAATTCGGTCGTCACAAATTAATATTGGCCCCGCTAGAGCACGTTCTTGCAGGGTGATCACTCCACCTGTTCGGCGGCCCAAGTATAGGTATTAACTTCGATTTTCCCCAGTGTTAGGCAGGGTTTGGGAAATGGATAAAATCGTAATTCCAAGCGATAGTTTGGCCTACCCACTCTGCTAGCGCCGTCACTAAAAGCGCAAAGTTGGGATGCTCCATACTAATTTTGTACATTTGCAATAAAATTTTGCTGTATAGAACAACGAATTTAAAATAAACACTTTCAAACAATTCAAACCTTTGACATCTGTCCGAAAATGTCATGGCGCGATCGCGCATGCGCTTCGGCATTTTTTTATAATGAAAAGTCCTATTAAATTGTCATTAATGTTGACACTGCAGTAAAAGTTGGTACTGAAAAGGAATACTGCCATCCAGTCATTACAAAATTTTCATAAAATAATTAAGAGAAAAGTTTTTCATGTCGGTACGGAAAAATAAATAAATAATATGGACTGTGGATCGATTATGGTAATTTTATCAATTTATTTTTTTCTTATTACAATAGCAAATTGCCACAAAGTGCGAAATTCAGCTGAAGCTGTTCTTCCATTTAACCTTATTTTTTTTTTAGAAATTGGTTTTGTCCAAATTTAAAAAAGAAACACTGTTTCTATTTGATGTAAATGGCGCACTATTTGAAAACTTAAACATCCAGGAAAATGTTTTTTTGGATTTGAGGACATTTTAATAACATATTCAAGGCGTTTTCAATGATTCTATAAAAAGCATCCTTAGCGATAAAACGTTTTTGTCGGAATTGTTTGGCATGATAGCAAAAGTGGTAGAAGAAAACTTACAAAAAGCGTTTAATGATGTCAACAATAAACTGTCTGGGTGTGAAAAACGAATTTTAGAACTGCAAAATAATGAAGTTAAAATTGAAGTCAAAACATTGCGCCCTGATAATGTTGATAATTTACAACAATATTCAAGGCGAAACAATATAAGAATTATTTGGGATTCCTCAACAAAAACATAAGATACTGATCAAGTCGTATTAAACAAAACTAAAAGTATATTTGGAACTTAAAGAAATCTGTCGTTCTCATAGAGTGGAATGATGGATTGAATAAGGAGAGGCATATTATTGTCAAATGATAAGACAATGACAAGAAAACAGTTTAAATACCCGGAAATGCTTAATAAGGGCAGTGGAGTGTCCGTCTTCTCAGTCTGTTAAAACGAGCTCGTTTTAAAAAGAAAAATGTGTGGACCATTGACGGTTTAATATGGGCGAAGAACGGAAATGGTAGGAGAATTGTGAGGGATGAGGCCGAAGTTGATTTGTTATCTACAAAACAATAGAGTACGATTATGGGATTTTGGGCCAGTACATATTTTTTTACTTCTATAATAAGTAAAAGGTGATTCAAATTTCATGGTCACCACTGGAAACTCGTTTATTTGAAATGACTGAAGGCAGATTTAAATTTGGCACTTTTTCAGAATTTGGTGCTCATTAATATGCTGTTGAGAAATATGATCTATCTCAAACGATATACGAGTTAGGACCGAAAACCAGAGAATGCTCTTTTCATTTTTGGCGTGTATAAGCTCGACTATTTAACCTCGTATAATATTGAATGTATTTGGGTAGAAATATCGATAGCGAATGGAGCATTTGTCTTGGGAAATATTTATAAGCCACCAAATTCTAACTGTGTGATTCCTTTTTACCGATTTTGAGGATATTTTGATTAATTCTTTTACTCGTTATGACATTTTTTGGAGACTTTAATATTAACATGCTGGGCATAAACTCCAAGATGTGTATGGGACTGACATTTTACATACCTACTTTCCACTTATTTCAAATCATTATTAATGAACCAACGCCTGTTACGGAATCTACAGTGTCCCTTATACCTATACCTTATTTTTACTTTTTACAGTCAACAATTAAAAAAGGACGATTTTTTGCAGGGCTCTGAAAGATATCAATTTAGGCCTATTTCAGAATGACCTCGAATCCATGCCCTGGCATTTCCTTCTCGAGGTGAACGATATGTCATAAGGTTGATTTACTGAATATGTCTCTCTTGCACCTTTTTAATCACCATGTTCCAATTAAAACGTGTGGGCTACGTAAAAAGCGTAGCATTTGATCTTCATGGATTACACCCAACATTAAACTGATGCAGAAGTTTATGATAATGTATAGAAAAGATTGGAAAAAGTAATCTTCTCCTTCATTTTACATTTTATAAACTACGAAATTTGACAACTTCTACAATTCGTAGAGAGAAAAGGGCTTATCTTGCGTTTAAGTTTCTTGGGGGGGGGGGGGGGGGGGGGATGTACGGGAAATGTGGTGAGAGTTAAATAAATTTCACATAACGAGGCAGAGGCGTAACACTACCTATTCCTAGTGGTTTAAGTGACTTCATGCAATGATTTAAATTGCTATTTTGTGAATCTATCTTCTAACAGTTAACAGACCACCAATAAATACCGATTT
The DNA here is from genome assembly GCA_963966045.1 of Xestobium rufovillosum. Classification (NCBI taxonomy): domain Eukaryota; kingdom Metazoa; phylum Arthropoda; class Insecta; order Coleoptera; family Ptinidae; genus Xestobium; species Xestobium rufovillosum. The sequence continues at coordinate 20,362,048 of OZ014504.1, forward strand.
AATTGAATTTTAAGTATTCATCGGTTTTCCGCATGCACATTCGAAACACACAATATAGAAAAACTTCTAACATACAACCCACTACTGCTGGTATAGCACGAAAGTACGTAGAGACCAAGGATGTTCCAAGCCCAACGATATGTTTGGGGTAGCATCCCGTATGAGATCTCGAAGTACATAAAATCTGGAATTAGTTCTATAGTTCAATACCCGGCGGGGTATTTGCTCGAGGAGTAGTTGTTCGAACGGTCCAGTACTACTCATATTCGTCAAACGTTAGAGAGGGTATTAATCAATTCTTTCCTTTCCAGCCCGTTAGTGAATTATTTTATGTATTGAATATTATTAACTCAAATGTCATTGGTACCGATAGAATAAACATCTGTATGATCTACATAATCAATAAATGTATTGCAAATTCATACTACCCTGAGGTCTGGAAGCCGGCTTATGTTATGGCGCTGTCCGAGGTGACCAATCCTTCCGAGTGCAAAGATCTACGTTCAGTAAGTACAGGTATAATCACCTTACTTTTTATGCACGTCACAAAATGTAACGATTGAGAGTCGCCTTACGTAAAATGACAAGTCATGTAAATTGAATGTGCTAAAAAAGAATAAAGAAATATTTGAATGTCTAAACACAACACTATTTTGTTGCATGATTGCCGCTTAATTTGTTGACGTTTCCCGGTTGACTTGACAGCTAATATTCTGAAAGCGCCAAGTTTCGTTAACTTTTGTTGTTTTTGGTGTTTTAAACCCTTGTTTTCTTTGTTCATCAACTTTTGCGGTAAAAATCTGTTCTTTTGAGAACCAAAATAGTGCTCCTGGTTATTTATTATCGGTTTTGTTATTGTTATTGTTGGTATAATGCCCAAGTTCTTAAACAGTCGGTGTAAGGAGCTTGTAGCGTCCCTTATCAACTATTTTGAAAGAGAATTTGAAAATAATGGACCAATATTACCATTGAATTCAATTAGAGAGGTAAATTGAATTTTAATATTTTGAAATTGAGTACCATAAACTCTTGTGGCAACAGTGCTGATATGAAGCCGGTGACGTGCATAAAAAATAAGGTGATTTTCCCTATATATTGCCTCTTGCCAAGACTTTTTTCATGATAAACCATGAAATTTTAAGATCAATTTTGCACTACATTGGATTTGCTGGCGAGGCTCTGAAATTATATTCATCCTTCCTTAGTGATAGAATTCAACGGGTTAAGTTGGGTGGCGTCATATATCTGATCCACTCAGTGTCGCTTCTGGTGTTCCTCAGGGCAGTGTTCTAGGTCATCTTCTTTACTCTGTGTATACGTCTGATTTTTATAAAAAGATAGGTATTGTCAGCGTCATTGTTACGCTGACTATACACAGTTGTATTATTCTTTTCACTCTACTGACGTGCTGCACGCCAAAGCTGTTGTGAATCTTGACTAGTCTAGGATTAATTTATTGCCCCGTGAACATTCTCTGCTAATAATTATTAATCCTAGCAAATCTCATGCAATTGTGTTCTGTAATGATAATACTAAAGAGTTTCTTTCTAAAAACCTGCAGTTAACAATAGATTGTTGAATTTGTTGGAAAAGCTCGAAATCTGAGATTGATAACAATGCGTTGGATAGCGCACAAGGTAAAACAAATTTAACAATAATTGCTTAATTTAAAATTTTAACAAACATTTTTCAAATTAACTTCATATTTTTCATTTGCAATAACTTTTTTATTAAGTATGTACCTTTTGTTCTACCTTAATAACTACACCATGACTTTATATACACGGTGTCCCAACGAAAACTTGTACTCCCGTAAAACTCGGCAAAATAAACGTTTTGACAAAAATCCCAAAACACGTCGATTTTTAGGTATATCAAAGGGGATCAATTTTTATGCAATAATCATTCTTGCAACTCTAGCCCTGTGCGGGGGGTAGCAACCCCCCCAAGATTTTTAAATGGAACGGGGTCAAATTATCCCTACTTTGGAAGGGTTTTTCATTACTTACACAACCGTATTTGTTTTGTTCAATTCGACCAATTTGGTTACCGGGAAATTGCTTGTTGAAGTTTCCAAGTTAAAAAATTAATAAAAGCCCAAAAAGGTTTAAACTATCGAATGCATTGCTCGAAATGACCTCCACCAATTGTCATACAATAATGCATTTTGGATTCAAATCCAGATCTTACATTTCTCAAGACCTCAGAAGTTATTAGCCGGCATTCTTCTTTGGAATAAACCATTTTGATTTAGTAAATAAACACGATTTTATACTGTGGCGAATAAGTTTATTTTGACATTTGTTCTGATGTTCTTTTGTTCTTACTTTTCCATTCTAATACATTCGATAGTTTAAACCTTTTTGTGCTTTATTAATTTTTTAACTTGGAAACTTCAAGAAGCAATTTCTCGGTAACAAATTGATCGAATTGAATAAAACATATACGGTTGTGTAAGTAATGAAAAACCCTTCCAAAGTAGGGATCATTATTTGACCCCCTGTCCCATTTAAAATTTTGGGGGGGTCGCTACCCCCCGCACAGGGCTAGAGTTGCAAGAATGATTATTGCATAAAAATTGGTCCCCTTTGATATAAAAATCGACGTGTTTTTGGATTTTTGTCAAAACATTTATTTTGCCAAGTTTTACGGGGGTACAAATTTTCGTTGGGACACCGTGTATATCTTGACTTAGAACATTAAGGTGACCGTAAAACTGCAACTTCTATGTGTTCTTGTATAGATGTTATGGCTATTATTAACTCGGGCGAATTAAAATGAAACACTCGTTGGTAATGACCACCATAATTCGCTTGTAAAATAATACACTATAATTGTGTATCTTGGAAATTGGGCAACGCCACGTGCACTAAGTAGATTTATGTATAAAGATATCTGTCGTGCAAAAGGCCCAACTTATTCTTTTGATTATGTAGCCTGTGTGTATAAATATGCTTAAACTTACTCTATTTACAAGAAATTAAATCGTTCCAAACAAAATTTTAAATAGAACAGTAGATAAGTCTGTAATAGTATAAGAGGTTACGTATGATTTTTTATATAGATAAATTGCAGCCAATACAAACCCTCGTGGGGTTCAAATTAAATTAAAAAGGATACTGCCTAACAATGAACAGCTCGTGCGACTTTCACAATCATCTTTGTGTATTACGTTCGCACACTTTTATATACCTTCCCCACTTGATGCAGCAGATAGTGCCCATTACCCAAAACATCACCGAGGCGGCTGCGGCGGCCCTTCAACTGTTTTAGATGCACGCGCCCTCCTCAGCTCGTGTGACTAACAACTTGATTATTTATTATTTATAATGTGATTCTTCCTCTTCCAATTATTTTGAAAGCCTTTGTTCGCCTCTTCTCCAATGCTGCCACTTCATTTATTCGCAATATTGCGTGACGGCAATACATAGGTAGGTAGGTACGTTAGAACAACTTTTTCGTTCAATTATAGACTTCGAAGACTCAGTGTCAGAGAAAGGCTCACGCAAAAACTTTGCAAGCACATAAATTAAAAGGCAGGAAGACGAAATTTCCTCCCGGAAATAAAATGTGCAAATAGGCATGTTTTCTATTACAATAGAACAGACATAGCTGAATGTCAAAATAGAACACTTCACACGAGTTAAACTGATCATAAAATTGCAATATCGTTAAGTTACAAATATGTGTAATAATATTCAGCTCTTTACATTGCAGAAAAAATGCTAAAGAACTATACAACGTGTCCAAGATAAGGAGGGACAGTATGGGGATATTGGAAATGACAAGAGATACGGATTTGGTTAAATGGGAAAAAAGTTGTGTGATTAAAGAACCAACAAAATGGCGCCTAGAAATCCTTGGTAAGATTTTCTGTTTTTGAGTTATTTTGAAAAAACTGAATTTATGGATTTTTAACTATATTTTTTCTGGCTTTAATATTAAAGTTAGAGCGAAACTGACGAAACTTCTCCGTAGCAACTTTTGATGAAATTAAAGATTTCATTGCCAATTTTTTTATTCTACGTTTCGTCTTCGAGCAACCATCATCAACTTCATTTTTTTAAATACGGTCCTGATTTTCTGATGTCAAATTTTATGAGCCCTTTTTATTCTGAATTCAACAATGTACCACACATTATGGTTTAATTACGTTTCGACCCGTTTTTGACCATCATCAAGAAATTTTTAGGGTACGGACCTGCATTTCTCTTAATTTTCTAAAAATTATGAGAAATACAGTTAGTTGGGCTTTCTTCTGATATCAGAAACGAACAAGATTTTCCAAAACTGCAAGATGCGCTATGCTTAGAGCAGGGTAGGTGCTTATCGCTAGTATCATCTAACAGATTCGTAAAACTCTTGTGATGCACTTAAAAATTGCCCAACTTATACTGTATGTACATATTTTTTACAAAACTATGAGACATACAGGTCCGCATCTTAAAAATTCTTTGATGACGGCCAAAAAAGGGTCGAAACGTAATTAAACCATAATGTGTGGTACATTGTTGAATTCAGAATAAAAAGGGCTCATAAAATTTGACATCAGAAAATCAGGACCGTATTTAAAAAAATTAAGTTGATGATAGTTGCTCGAAGACGAAACGTAGAATAAAAAAATTGGCAATGAAATCTTTAATTTCATCAAAAGTTGCTACGGACAAGTTTCGTCAGTTTCGCTCTAACTTTAATATTAAAGCCAGAAAAAAATATAGTTAAAAATCCATAAATTCAGTTTTTTCAAAATAACTCAAAAACAGAAAATCTTATCAAGGATTTCTAGGCGCCATTTTGTTGGTTCTTTAATCACACAACTTTTTTCCCATTTAACCAAATCCGTATCTCTTGTCATTTCCAATATCCCCATACTGGCCCTCCTTATCTTGGACACGTTATATAACATAAGAATCATTCATTTCATAAATCGAAAAACAATGAAAGTCAATTCACATATAAATTGTTGCCGGCTTGTATGGGGGTTGTGTGCTTTCTAACAAAATCTTATAAATTATTTTTGGCACTGAAATTTATACACGGTGTTTATAAAATAGGCAAGTACTTGCAATTCTGATTGTATAAATTTGAAGTGCCTTCGGGCCAAAAGTTGCTCACTTATCAACTATGTGGGCTTTCATATTTTAAATTTTGATACATTTCACATTAAATGTCAAGGAATAATTGCAAAATTGTTCAACGAGTTCCTGGATACCCGGTTGCATATTCGTATCGAGTTTCGTATCGGACTACCGTGGTCGCAGAGGTATGGCAAATGAGTGAATGTCTGTCTCGAGTGATGGCGATCCCCTAGCTGTCCTTTTGGAGCTGACCGATTTTTGTTCAAAAGAAAAAAGAGAAATCATCATAACAAAAAAGAACTACTGCGAGGTGCGAACCCTCAACGTTGCGACTTGGGACTGACACATCGACCACTGAGCCACGAAGGTGTGCCGGCAAGAAAGCTTACGAAAATAGTATATAAGTAGAAAATATGCCCGTTGCTGTAAGTCGACAGTTGGGAATGCAATACGCTACGCTCGATACAAGTATGCTACCCGGTTATAGTTATTCCAAAAATTGTAGATGTCCACTTGAATATATTTATAGCTGACCTGATTTGACCTGTTATTCGCACATGACTCACCACTAAGATAATAAATGGCCTAGGCATATTACGTCATTAGTTCGATTAACTACAGGCTGCCGTCAACATAACATTTATTTGTGCTTGCTCAGTCTACCCATGCATTTAACATATCTTGCACAGTAAAGCAGAAATTTATTGCTATAACAGTCACGGGTAGCTTCCGTTGGATAAATCTTAGGTTTCGTTTCCATCTTTTGTGCTAAACTTTCTTGCATTTTCGGTGTAAAAGAATTCATACTTTTAAACTGTACGCGCACTGAACTGCAAAATAAAATTTAAATGTAATCGTGGATTAAGTTAATAGCAAATGGGAAAGAACAAACATATTTATATAATAAAACACGAGGGTAATTGTTAGAGAGGCCCTTGAGACCTTTTGGACACCATAAGTTCATTAGAAGTCAATTGAATAGCATTGGAATAAACTGGCGTTTTCAATTCATCTCCCATCACCCCTGTTATCAGCGCAATCTACCCCTCCTTACGAAACAATCACATCAAACTGTTGGTATAATAAAAATGTATCATTCAAAATGATAATGTCCAGATGTGTTCTGTTCATCAGTTTATTTCATTATGTGGGTCTTAAAAGAAAAATCCAATTGATGTTTATTGTGTAACTGCTACAAAATAAATGAGTTTGTTTGGACCTAGATTTGGAAAATAACTTTCTTTTTATTTTCTATTATTTTTGGTGATTGTAGAAACTGATTGCTGTTTTGCATGTTTATTATATAAGTCCTAACCACTGCATATTTCGATTTTTCATTGAATAGTAATGGCGGGATGATCGATTTTATTATTTTTTCAAATATAAACTCTTTAAAAGCCAATCAGTTCATTGTTTAGTTTTATGCATTTTTATTTAATACCAGAATGTAATTTTTAAATGGTTTAACGATTTGTTAACAAAAACTATAGACAACTTAATAGGTACCTTAAGACTTTACCAAATATACGATTAAATTAATACCGGGAAGTGGCTTCTCTTTAACCTACAAGTAACATTTTTTCACATTAATGACTGCAGGATACTTGAAAGAGAAAATATTCAAAATTTATGTTATAAAATGTAAATCCCCGGCAACATTTACGAGATGGTTAATGCCATGCCATTCTGCCATTTTTCCAGGTATACTGAAATAATTACAAAAATGACTTTAAGAACAAAATGTTTAGGTAGATTACCCGTGTTCGTGATTCAGAAACAAGAGATCTAAAAGTCCGATTTGCAGAAAAAATAAATACATAACTTTCATCAGCGATTAATACCTAGTTATTTAATATCTTCATTAGATAATAAAACATTTAATGCAGGTATAATTCTTTAAAATTTCAGCTCTTATTAGATCTGAACTATTTTCTCATTTCTGTTCTGAGGAGGAATAACGAGTACTATTTTAATTGTTACGTTTACACTTTATTTATTTATTTATTTATTTATTTATTTATTTATTTATTCATTTGCACTGCATTATTATTTAAGCACTGAGCGATTTTGAAAAGCAAATTAAAGTACAAATCCTGTGAATAGAACTTGTTTATTATTTCCGTGCCACTCTGATAGGGACAAAGTAGGGGATGCAATACAGACAGCCCTTAGAGATTTCAACAATCTAATTGATCCCTGATGATTGGGGCTGGTGCGAAACGCCAAAACCGCCCCAGTTTACTCACGGGTATTTTGTTACTTCTGTTTAGCGAGGACGCTATTTATATCCAATTTTATTTTCGTTGTTCTGTAATGTGAGTTAAGCAAATACCAATGATTAAAAAGTATAAATATGTGGGATGCTTGTTTTAGATTGCAAAAGAGCAATATTCCATTTATCAAAACTTACCTATTTCGTAAAAAGAAACACGTAGTAGTTATACATGGTTTATATAGCGCCTAACCTAACTCTCCAAGAAGTTCGAGTACTTACCTGTGTTATTCACCGAATGTTAAGTATAGGTCGGTATAGGTAGATTATTATGTTATGTCATATCTTAATTTTTTTAGAAATTTCGATATTAGACCCCTAACCACACAAATTTTGAAACACTAAATGCGTATTTCTGCAACTAAGTTGTCGTCGTCAGTAGTACGAGAACCAACTTTTTTTTTCGGTAAACGGTAACTGCATAGCCTATTATATTAATTTTTGTAATACTTAATGATATGTCTATAAAACTAGTACACGTAAATAATGTTATAAATAAAGTATTAGCAAGAGCTAATTATTAGCCCAATTATGCAGTAGTAATGAGTGGTACTGGACGAGTCCCAAAAGAACGAAACCAGTGGTCTACGGTTTTCCATGCACATTCGAAACATACCTACATAATATTGAAAAATATCTAAGAAACCGGTAGGTAGATAATTATTATTTTTTCTCATTTTTTTCATGTAATTACAAGGTTATCAAAATATACACCAGTTAATAGGAAATAGTAATTAATAATAAATAATAATAATAATAAATGTAGCCAACCGCCCCCCCCCCCCCGCTCTCCTTTTTAGACTAGTTGCTGATTTGGTTTATTTGCACCCAGCTGCATCGTACCGATGAGCTCCAACAAAGAGCGAAATCATGAAATGCGGTTGCTGGGGCAGACAAACTAGAACACTTCTTTTCTTCTTCTTTATAATCAGCCATAGCGGGGCTTCATACTGATACCGTGTACGCCCAGGGCAGGATGGAATCTCAATCCTGTAGTATTTGAAAGCAGAGAGTTTTTCTGATGCTTTGCCACTGTTTAGAACACACCCTCGCCCAGGACTTGCTCTGTAGTTTAGTGCCTGTCAGGGTATTTTCCTGGGGAGTAGTTGCTGGAGCAAGTTAGGGATTTTTTACTGAACATATCGATGTTTTTATTCCCGTTTTCCTTATGGCACTAAGTGGCATACCTTGCTTCAGTGTAAAAGTTTTACTTCTTAAAAACTTGTTGTTACCACTAGCTATAACTTTTTAAAAATGGTGTGAATAAATCAAAACTATTAGGTATTGGAACTTGAAGTCTTTAACATGCCTCACGTAAAAGAAGCTACGAGTTCCAAAACCAAAAGTTCAACCATCATAATACCTATACATCGCGTTCCATTTAAAAAGAGGAAGAATATAATAGGGTACCTACATGAAACATGGAATAGCCTAAGCTGAAAATAATTGATTTTACGAAAGGAATTACCCAAATTATGCCCAAAAGTTCTATTTTAATAATACTAAATAAATGGTTAATCTAAGAATTCCATATTATGTGCGTGGACAGACTTACTGACGGGCTTGGGTCAGGTATCAACAAGAGTCAATTACTATAATAGGGAAAGAACCACACTGATGGATTCCGCCAGGGCAAAACCATGCACATTCGAAACGTACAATATTTAAAAACCTAAACAAAACCCTATACTAGTAAGGACACACAGAGGTTCATTATGAGTGTCCCAAACTCAAGATAAGAAAGGGGTCGCATTGTGTGACGTCTCGTAGTAAACAATATCTGAATTCCGTTTTATAATTCAGTGCCTAGCGGTATGATTCCCCAAGGAGTAGTTGTTCGAATTATTCAGTACTAATAAGTGACTATAGGACGAAATCAGTGGTCTGCTGTTTTTCATCCACATTCTCAATTTGCAATATTTAAACGTCAAAACAAACCCCTGATAATTAGTAAGCATGTTCATGTAGTACCCCCAGAAACACATTATGGGTGACCCAAACTAATGATAAGATGAGTGACAATCTATGACATCTTGTAATACACAAAATCTGGATTCAGCTTTACAATTCAGTATTTGGCCGAGGAGTAGTTATTCGAACGGTCTAGTACAACTCGGATCTTTTCTTGATTTTGGTATTCACCCTTCGATTATTATTAACAAAACAATGTAATGCCGATGTCATTAATAACTGTCAAAAGCAGTGCGATGATGCAATTTCTTCGTATCCCATGCATTCTGACATAATATAGCAGTACAAGAGAGTTTATTTGAATACAGGAGAAACTGTTTAGTTGTAATTTTGTTCAGAATGGACTGCTCTATTAATATAGCATAAATAAACAATATACATTTGTGATTACGTCGAAAATATGTAGCCGTTTTTCTTCAGGATAAATATCTCTCTTCTTGCATGAAGCCTGTTGCCTTGGTTAAGGGTAAAACAGTTAGTTAATTTACATATTTAATGCAATTTAGAAACGCTGCTTAACATATGGTGAGCAGACCAAAATAAAACTGAAACTTGTGTTTTATCTTCTGGAATTTATTTTATTATTAATTAGAATGACTCCTGCGGTGTGAACTATAAATACGTAGATTGTCAATTCTGTATTTTCCGTGGCGAAAATTACTTTTAAGTTTGTTTTATCACAAGTACGTGGTACGTCGGAACACCCCGTATATACAACGACGATATAAGTATTAGATATTCGACAAAATTCTTTAACATCGTGTCGTAAATTTCCCGTTAAATACTTTAAATTACAATTCATTAAAGTTGTTTTTATTTTATTTCTTTTTTACATCTTTAAATTATTTCTAAACTGGTATACTCTTTCATCTCACAAAACTAATAAATACAAAGTAATAAAACTCATTTTATGTCTCACTTACCTGTATTTGATGAGGACGCGATTAATTAAAACTAACCGTAGATAAAAATAAATCAGCAGACAGCAGAGTGTCCAACAAACAGAAGCAAGTTAAGTTAATAGGATGAGAAAAGTGCTGATCCTTCCAGTAATCTCTTGTCTGCTACTATCCTCGGTTTAATAAGTCACTGACATCAGCGTTGCCGGTTCGAATTGCCCCGAAAAATACCTGAATGTATTTTATTCGAAAATTCCTTTTGGCTAATATGAAATGAAATTGATGAAAAATTTTATCACTTTCGTAATCCAGTATAATAACTGCTTCTAGAAATCACAACTTGGGAATTTATCTGCAAATATAACATTTATTTTCATTTTATGGTAAACATATATAATTGATACGAATATCAATTATTTATAAATTCCAAGTACCTAGTACTTCCACAAATTATATTTTATAGATTTCATTAAATCTGTCTATTTAATATTACTTGCCTGTTTCTTAAATAAAAAATATCGAATTTTTAACGATTTTGCAGATATACTTGCAGGTATACTTAAAGTCAGTTCTTCTAAGGTGATGATCGTTGATTTGTATGTCTAGACAGGCGTTTAAGTTCATTTCTTCATTTCCGTTCTTTATAAAAAATATACCTGCTATTTTCCACAACAGGCAATCAGAGTTTTATATTATGTCCCTGAAAGAACATGTATTCCGGATAGTAGGTTAGGTAGTACTTTATGACAAGCGCAAAAACATTTTTCGATTGCATCCGAGTAAAAATTAAATCGCTGAATAAATAATAAAAAGAACATCCGGAATACGTGCTTAAAAATCAAGCAATTAGTACATGGCATTTTAATTCTGGAAATAACAGAGATAAAATCGAAACAAACAAAGCCGACAAACGTATTCTGTGCACCGAATGCGAATACAGAGTATATTTTCCGGTTGCTATATTAGATTACATTTTAATCAACAGCAGTACAGTCGGTACGAAGGGGAACGAGGTTACCGACCATTACTCAAACTTGACGTTAAATGGCTAATCCAATTGTTACCCCAACGATATGTGGTTATCACCCGATCTTTCTCTATTCTGTTTCCAGAACAACCCAACATCATCAAATCATTTTATTGCTCAACAATTTAATTGAAAGGAAAAGGAAATTGGTGCTGTTAAGACAACAGATGATATACGAAACTAAAAGTAATTCTCTTTTTCATTCAATCGCTCGTATTCTAATTATGCATAGGTATAGTTGAATTTTTAATACTGTATTTCCTATTAGAAAATCCATAACGACGCTGTTGTACGTGTGATGAAAAGCAGATGAATCAAATTTACTTAAAACATTATGTACTTATTCAATATGTAACTAATATGCATTATTAGTGTTACAAAAAATTCTCTTGTAAATAATAAGCGGAAAATAATGGCTTCAGAGTGGTGTTACAAGAAAACGTCGGGCAGAGTAACTACAAATCAACAAATATTCATTTTCTAAGATATTAGTACCAAAATTTGAAATTTAAATATCATTGACAATTTGGCATTAGTAAGCATACTTGTACGAGTATAACAATAGTATCAATTTTATCTTTTATCGATAGCTTGATGAAATGGAGAACTTTTTTATATAGTAGTTATATTATCCATTGTACAATGGTCTTATTAGGTTGTTCAGATTCAGTGAAGTCTGTTAAGTTCAGACCACCCCCATATTTGCTAGCATAAAATTTTCTACTATCCTTAGATTTTGACTGCATTATGACTTTTACTTAAATGCGCCCTGAGGACGCTGACGTTGTCAGCGAAACATGTGTCGAACCTCATTAATATGTGCCTATCTGTTTTAATGTATGGGGTAGACTTATACCTAAAGAATTCACAGCCAATTTACGCCAAAATTTCCCATTCAGCCACTACCTATATGTATAAATTTTAAAAACATTAAATTATTAACTAAGGAAAGTTAGAAATACCGACTGTAGGATTTGCTCCTCACTGGCTGCGAAATGTTTTACGCTTAATCCCACAACGCTACTAAAGTCATGTGTGCAATGACCCCTAAACGCAACATTTAAATGACAAGTCTTCAAGTCTAACCTTTCAAACGAAAAACTCGATTTCTTAAATTTTTAGTTTTAAGTATATCAGTAATTTTGTGAATTGCTGGTATTAATAAAAACACTTTTACAAAATAATAGGTATCAAAATAAAACTTTAAACGTATGTTGAGAACCCCACGAAGCTTCTTATAAAATTATTTTACTCTGAGCACCAAACCAAATTTATGTTTTTTTAAATGGAACGTCCTACATTTGTTTACATATTTGAATTCTAAATAAAATTGAATGAAAGATGGTGTACTACACGATGGGGTTTAGAGTGAGCGATTTTAAGATATTACCATTTTAGTGCCAGTGTGGACCTAACTTTGACGAGCTGCTGACAAAACACAAAATATGATTTACACTTTGTTTCTAGAAGTTGATTTCACATTGAGACAAAAAATTTCATCGCTAGATTGCTTCTTCATGGTCATATTCTGAAATAAATGGTAACTTATTAAACCTACGTACAAATTGAAACAAGGAGTGCCATGGAAGAAAACAGTACTTTCAAGAAGTAACCTTGCAATGAAATTTCTTATGCCGGTGTAAACACTGTTCGCTAAATTTTCTGTAAAAACAAAGTGTAAGCATTTTTCTGAGTTTTCGATTGCAAGACTGGGGAAATTCTCCAAAAATGGTACAAAATTACGGAAAAAAATCTCAATTCTTAAGGTTCAATCTTTATTTCTGCCAATATCTACATCAGCTTAATAAACTGGCTATCTAACCTGCAAAAAATAATATATGGGTTGCTCAATTTTACATTTTTGAGAAAAGCTCCATTTTGCGCAAGTGGGACACTCCGTACAATATAAACTATTTTAAAAACAGTGTTAATGGATTTTACAAATAGAGTATCCTCTGAACCGAGTTCAATAAAAAAATCATAGTTAGCTTTGACCAACAGACGTCAGTAGCACCACAAATTTGGGTTCACACTGGTACTAAAATGGACATATATCTTAACATCGCTTACTCTAAACCCCACCGTGTAGCATATCAACTTTCAGGAAATTTTATGGGGAACCCAAATATGTAAAAAATTCCATTAAAAAAACATAACTTTGGTTTGGTAAGTAGCACGTGAACATCCTGTATACATCAAAATAATTTTAACAGAAGCTTCGTGGGATTCTCCGCACACACGTAAAATCTCGCGTAAAATTTCATGTTGATATCTTGAATAGAATCAAAGATATGGACCGACTATGCACTATTGGCCCGCACCCTGTATATTATTTGGCATTAAAATTTTAAACGTGGTTTAATACAGTTTTATTTTCTATTTAGGTTTTCGAACACACTTTTGTTGATTTTGCTGTTGGTTTTCAAACTCGCCAGAAATTCCCACACAATCTCTCTTGCTGGGTTTACTAGGTAACTGTTTGACTTTGGTTTGCAGGTTTTTGTATTATTTATATTATAAATCTTCAGTCTTTTTGCTTAGGTAACCTTCCCATTTCTTTTTTAAATTTAACTTCTCTTATTTCCTCATCCCCTAGTTTATTGTTTGATTTTTGCCCTTTCGCTGTATTAATCAGCAAAATTTTGTACCTTTCAAAGCTTATTTTAAGTTATATGCCACTAAAACTTATTAGGGGCCATTAATTTGTACCTCTTCTGTACGTTCTGCCAGTAATGATCACTAAAAATTTCAACTCCTCTCTTCACTCTAACATCTTTTATCACATCTTTCTTTCTCCGTGTAATCAATGAGAGAGTTCTCTACTCTTGATTTCTTTTGTGTACGTGTGTATATTTTTATGTTCATAAAACGTGTTTATAATGAGAAGTAGAAATAGAGAAATAGAAAATGAGAAGATAGAGAAAGTCGCAGATTTCTACTATTTAGGAAGTAGAATAACTCGAGATGATAGGAGCACTAAAGATATAAAACAAATAATAGCCCAAGGTCGAGTTGCGTTTAACAAAAATAAACAACTGTTATGTTCAGGAACGGTTAATGTATAGAAACTCGGAAGAGACTCTTAAAGTCGTATGCATGGAGTACGGCATTATACGGGTGCGAAACTTGGGCAATAAGAGAAGCGGATGGAAAAAGAGTAGAAGCGTTTGAAATGTGATGCTACAGATGCATCATGAAGATACCGTGGATAGATAAGGTTAGCAATAGGGAAGTATTAGAAAGAGTTGGGGAAAAGCGAAAGGTATGGAAGACAATAAAGAATAGGAGATATAGGATGGTAGGACACCTTCTAAGACACGAAGGAATAATTCGCGACATACTAGAGTCGGAGATAGGAATAAAAAAGGTAGGGGCAGGCCTAGATTAGACTACTGCTCTCAAACAGTTAGGGATGTAGGATGTTCTACTTTTAGGGAAATGCGTAGGTTAGCTCAGGATATACAAGGACGGAGGTATGCGTCCAACCAGTCTTCGGACTGAGAACCTTATGATGATGGTAATCATCTTTTATAAACTTTTTGTTTTTCATTATCTGTTTTATTTCCAATGTACATATTTGGTAGTCCTGTTATCACTATATTATCTTTTCTCCGTTGCCTCTCAAATATTTCGTCTCCATTGAATTTTATCGACCTGCTCAATGTTTTCTCGCATTTGCCAAAATTGAGTTTTTAATTCCTCGTTTTTCCCGTTTCGCAGTAATCTAGCTGGTTCCGAAATCTTTTGGTGAAGTCGCCATCGTATGACCCGTTTTCTTTTTTTTGACACACAACGCATGGAAATGGGCACATTATCCACGGGACAAATGATCATCAACAACCAAGCTTCATCCGTCGTAACTCGCATCATTCTTTCTATGTCGTTAATAGCCTCCAGTTGTATCACCGCCAAGGGGCTTCATAGCGACACCATATTCTGGACATCTTTCGGTGGCAATATTTTCAAGCAGCAACCTACATCATTCAGGCAAGTTTCATTACCAATGTTATACATTGTCATACAGCTCTGTCTACCAGCAAAATACGCATGACCTAGTTAAGTTTATTTCAGTTGTTACTAGAATAAGGTGTAAATGCAAGAATAAAGATTTAGACAAATTAAGTTGCTCGCTAAAAGACCATAGTTCTTTTTTGATATGTTTATATGAGTTTTTTTTTAATTTCAATAAAGGAATCTGTCAATAAAATTCAATTACCAATTTCTGCAACTGCCTGCCCACTGACACGCTTAGGCCTGATACCAGTAAGAGACAATAATTACTTCAGTAATTATATGGGAATGATGAATGATATTGGGCAGTTTGACCAACTGCTCCACATTTTGCGAGTATGAGAAACCCTAGACTGTAAGCAGCATCTGTAACGGTCGTTAGAGACAGCTAGAGACGGTCAGAGTTGAACCAACTTCGACTAATTCGTGAGCCTCTAAAATTGTTCCTTCACATGATATGTCCATGACATAGGCCAAAAATTTCGAACTATAACCAATGTGAAAACGAGTACCTAGTTGAAGTGAGGATTATCACTATCATTTTGTGGATTCATCATTATTTTCCTGCAACTTTCTTACAAGCATTAGTAAAATGAACAGTAACTCTGTATATTATGTTGCAATTGATGTGCCATTTTTGTAAATTCTTGCTGTGCGAAGACATCAATAATGAGAAAAAAGAAAATGTTTCTTTAACGTTCAGCATCTTGCCTCCAGACTCCCCTTTCCTTTTTCAACACCTCGACTGATATACCTTCACTCATTTTGTTCCCAGTTTCGCTTCATGAATTCTTCAGTAGATTTCGGTTTTTATGATTTAAATTTTTAGGGTCCCATATTTCGGGATACCCCTGTACAATATTGTAAAAATTCTAATATTGCACTGTTGCTTAACTCCGCTATTATTAAATTTTAACTTAGGAAAGAACAGTCGCGTGTACAGCAGGTTACCTACCCCTGCCGCCGTCTGGATGAAACTACCAACGCATTCAGTATTTACAACACGCCAAGACCAAAGCTACAAAAATCGGTTTTGATGCGCACTGGCTTACCGCGTTTAGAGCGCCAACACTGACTCAAGACTTCTAGAATGGACCTGGCGTCCTTATGCAACAGCTGATTTTGTTATGAACCCTACACGGTCGTAGGTCAACGTGTCGCGGGGAGCGTTGTTTGTTATTATATTCAAGAAACGGACCAGGCAAATGTTCCGCAATATTCTGTTTCCGCGGCAGCACCTGTTTACTACACAACTGGTCGGCTGCTTTGTTTTGCCTTTTCCACACAAACGCTTAGACTGTGAGTATTCCTTCTGCTTCAGTCGTAAATGTAAATAGCTAAGTCCAATCTACAAGGCTTTGATAGACACGATATGACAAATGTGCCAAAGTGCACGTTGACTCAGTTGGACTCTGTAGTCGCCATAGACCAACGCACCCCATTCACATTTACTTATTTTCTGTGATTTCTGTGCTTTCCGATTCAGTTGTTGAAAGTTAAAACTACAACTGTGGCATAAATTGAATTGCTACAGTTCATTTTCTCTATCGTATTAGGACATTGGAGAACTAGTAAATGCACATATTTATGCTCGTTTGTTAGGTTCAAACATATTATTGATTTTATACGTCAAATAATTGAGATTCGCTGAGGGTATCCGCTTAATTGACGAAAACCTGTCAGATTTTTTGTTTAAAAACAAAATGAAAGAACGCAGTAAAAAATACACGTCCAGCGGAATAGTAGCTCGATAGTCCACTTCTCCACCATATCGAATTAGTTTAAACTTAGTCAGTCGGTACTTTAAAACGCATTTCATTAATAACACCGGGTAGGTAAACGCTCGTGTTTTGTAACGCTTAGTCAAGTTCAATACGCGTCCGTCGTCATTTCCTTGCAATTTAATGTAAACCTACATCGTGGGTGAATAGATAAATTACAGGTTGAAAAACGCGCTGCAAATGCATCATTGATTCAACTGGAAATCAAGATAACGTTCTTATTTTAAATTACACCCTGTATATACTTACTGTTATGCGAGTCTACTAAGATACCTAATTCCTTCTAGTAATACGAGTAGATCATTAGCGAATGTTCAAATTAAACAAATTATGAAGCCAGAAGTACAACTTAAAAAGCAAGTTGTTCATGTTTTGGCGATTAGTGGGCTTCTAATCAAAGATTAGAAGAAATAAGTTGCGTTCAAAATGGTCAGTGCAGTGCTCTCTGCATGAATTTGTTCTATAATACAATACATGGCCAGGGTATTTGCTCAAACGATCCAGTACCACTGATTACTACCAGATAATTATTCAAAGTAATTATTGTCACTTGCTGATATCTGTCCAGAGCGCGGCAGCATAATATAGCAAGTTAAATTGCATGGTTTGAGTGTGTAGGGGAAAGCACTGTACTGATGAGTCCCAGAAGGACGAAACCAGTTGGTCTGCGGTTTTCCATACCCGTTTTTTATCGACAAGGTACACGTATTGACACTGGGTCTTTAATAATTGTTTATTTCTTCTGGTTTTTGTTCGGCAAACTTGGACAACGTGCAAATATATCGAGCAAATTGTCTGACTGATTTGTTTCTTCTCAATTTCTGTGACACTGTTTCTATGCTCCTTGCCTCTCGTGCCGTGATAGATTTCGTATTCAGAAAGTTCAGAATTCATGTTCTCGTTTAATATTTTTGATTAATATTATGTGTCTCATAAACTGACAGAGCCGGAGAGAAATATTTCCTTGATTTTTGATAATAGAATCATTCAATTTATTGCTTTTGTTGGAAATGCACGAAATATATTAGGTATATAGGAACCTTAATAATGAAGCTTCCTAATATTTTATTTTATTTGGAAATTTAGGCCTAGAAAGCGAATCCATCATAAGGTTCTCAGTCTGAAGACTGGTTGGACGCGTACCTCCATAATTTTCTGTCCTGAGCTAACCTACGCATTTCCCTAAAAGTAGAACATCCTACATCCCTAACTATTTGAGAGCAGTAATCTAATCTAGGCCTACCCCTACCACTTTTATTCCTATCTCTGACTCAGTATGTCGCGAACTATTCCTTCGTGTCTTAGAATGTGTCCTACCATCCTATCTCTCCTATTCTTTATTGTCTTCCATACGTTTCGCTTTTCCCTAACTCTTTCTAATACTTCCCTATTGCTAACCTTATCTATCCACGGTATCTTCATCATGCGTCTGTAGCACCACATTTCAAACGCTTCTGCTCTTCTTCGATCCGCTTCTCCTATTGTCCAAGTTTCGCACTCGTATAATGCCGTACTCCATACATACGACTTTAAAAGTCTCTTCCGAGTTTCTACATTAACCGTTCCCGAACATAACAGTTGTTTCTTTTTGTTAAGCGCAACTCGACCCTGCGCTATTCTCTGTTTTATATCTTTAGTGCTCCTACCATCTCGAGTTATTTTACTTCCTAAATAGCAGAAATCCGCGACCTCCTCTATCTTCTCACTTCCTATTTGTATTTCAATTTTAGTTCTATTTTCACTCCCTCTACATACCAAAATTTTAGTTTTCTTTTTATTGAATTTCATGCCGTATCCCTGTGTCAAAACTAGGCCTGCGCGATATTGAAAATTTGATATCGAATATCGATATCAAAAAGATATCGATATATATCGATATATCGAAATATCGATATATGTCGATATATCGAAATATCGATATATCGATATATCGAAATATCGATATATCGAAATATCGATATATCGAAATATACAGTGTGTCCAAAAAAGTGTGTAACAGGAGGAAAACTCATATTGATTTCTTAGAAAACTTTGTCCTACGTAAAAGTTGGTGCTTGTTACTAAACGTAAGACGAATAATATCAAAAATTAGGCAGAGTTGCTAGGTTCCCACACGACCGCATGCATTATGGAAGAAGCTATTCATTTCTGTTTTAGAATATGTATTTACCTCTACCCAGTAGGGAGACCAATATGTCCGCCACTGCCTCTATCAATCAGAAAGAAATATTCCGTGCTCATTATGAAACGTCTTACTCCTGCCTGTAATTGTCACACTTTCCATTTTGATGTAAGTAGTCCATTAATTCTTCTCCAAAATAAGACAAATTTTAGGGTGGGAGTAATTTATTGTCACCTGAATGCTTGGCTGCATGTTGAAGGATAATAAGGCAAAGCTAAAACTCCAGGTCACAAACAATATTGAATTCAGTGGCGTGATTAGAATTTGGGGCCTCCCCACTCCGCCAGCAATACTTGAAAGGAGGCCCCTTAGTTTGAAAAATGGCTACGATTTTTTATTGTAGTCATATAACCAAAAATAAGACCAAACATTGTTTCGTTCTGAATGACCAGGGTAACCAAAGACAACTGGTTTCGTCCTTTTTAGGACTCGTCAGTGCGGTACAGCTCTATATATTAAGAACGAAACATACTTATATACCGACTTCATTAATTATTTATGAGATTCTAATGATATTGGATAGTTCCAACAATGTTCGGGCAAGTTCGAGTACCATACCAGGTGGCTGTCCTGTACATTTACAGCAAAATAATGTGATCTGATCTATTTATTCTAAGCAAACCTTGTTCGCTATTCGTATGTACTAATATCACTTATAATAGCCCAAGGGTCTTGATAATTAGAAATAACTTGATATATTTTCGAAAGCGGGTTGCTCGGCAACATCCCGACGCTGAAGGCGGAGGTATGTTGCCACAGAGAAACCCGCTTGAGGAAATTTATCAAGTTATTTCGAATTATCAAGACTCGAGGGCTATTCGGTAAGAAAATTTTTTGCCCAAAAAGAACAATTTGTTAAAAAGAAATTAAAATTGAAAAGAACAATCTTGGAAATGACATTTTGTGCAAAATATTCGACAGCAGTGCAAAATAGACATTTTTCCGTTGCTACAGTAATCCAGATGACATAAGTGAAAATAGCCCATAAGCACTCTTCAGTTAAATGTTCTTCTGATTGGCTGTCTTTGAACACGTGACTGTAGATACACAAATTCTATTGGATTATTGTATAGGTAAAAAATTTTCAGCAAAAGTGGTGTTAGTTCCAGTTTGCGATGTGAATCGTTTGTGCCGGACGTTGTTATGTTTTCGTCAGCCCCGCTCCCCATAGACGATGTGATTTTTCGTTATCCGATCTCGATACTTTGATGAATGCCCTTTGTTTACTAGTGCAAGGCTAACACATTTGTTGTCATTCAAATAAAATTGTTTAGATCCGCCTTCAAAACTTTAATTGGCGGACAGTTGCTAAGGTTTTTTTACCTCAGAACGTAATTGGTTATGGCATTTTAAGCGGAATTGAACCGTAAAGTGGAAGACCACTTTTGCTGTTAATAGTACATAGACACAATGAACTGATACTGATACTGGAGGTTATACGTCTTGAATTTAGTTTCAAAACAACGCTTCTAATCTAAAGAATTATTCAGCTATTCTTCAAGTATGCTTCAAGTTAGGGCATAGTTAAAGGATTGAAATAATTGTATCCTACATGCGGCATAAAATTAATGTAATTTCAGTTACTTTCACATTGCAACTATGTTTTAGGTTTTACTGTTGCAAACTTTACTTGGAAAAACTCGACGTAGGCTCAACGGTTTCCGGTACCAGAAGTTATTAAAATCATTGTAAAACGTCGACACCGCGCTAAATCGATATATCGATATATCGAAATATCGACATATCGAAATATCGATATATCGAAATATCGATATATCTAAATATCGATATATCGAAATATCGATATATCGAAATATCGAAATATCGATATATCGACATAAAAATATCGATATATCGAAATATCGATATTTCGATATATCGACATTCCGGTATCGTTATTCGATATATCGATATATCGATATCAATATCGATATATCGAAAAAAGTCGCAGGCCTAGTCAAAACTGCTTCCATTTCATTCAAAGCCGCTCCTAATTCTTCTTTGCTAGACGCCAACACTGCTATATCATCCGCAAACCATGTTAATAGTTTGACCCTGTACATTAATCCCTGAGGCGGTTCTATCCTTAACAATATTAATCGCATCTTCGATATATAAGTTGAAAACTAGAGGTGACAATGCACATCCCTGTCTCACTCCCTTCCGGATATCTACTTCCCTTCGTTCCTGCTCACATTCTATAACTGCCTTTTGCTCTTTGTAGAGATTATGTATTATTCTTCTGTTCCTATATTTCATCCCTACCTTCCTCAGTTAGGGATGTAGGATGTTCTACTTTTAGGGAAATGCGTAGGGTAGCTCAGGATAGAAAAGAATGGAGGTACGCGTCCAACCAGTCTTCGGACTGAGAACCTTATGATGATGACCTTCCTCAGCACTTCGAACATCTTCCCCCATTTTACGTTGTCGAAGGCTTTTTCTAAATCTACAAATCCTATATAGACGCTCTTTCTCTTTTCTATCGCTTTTTCTAAAATTACTCGTAAAGCTAGAATGGCCTCGCGCGTTCCTCTATTTCGTGTAAATCCGCACTGATCTTCTCCTAATATTTTTTCCACCTTTTTCTCCATACTTTTTTGCACAATTCTAGTTCAAGATTTTGACGCATGGGAAGTTAAACTGATAGTTCCAAAATTTTCGCACCTATCCGCGCCTTTCTTTTTTGGCAAAGCTACTATGATGTTCCGTTTGTAATCTTCTGGAATCTCGCCTGTCAGGTATATGCAACTAACTAGTTTAAATAAACGGTCTATTACCTCTTGACCTGCGCACTTTAAGATTTCATCCTGCACGCCATCTATACCTGGTGCTTTATTATTCCTTAAACTTTTTAGAGCTAGCTCAAACTCTTCTCTCATTATAGGACTCACTAGGTTATCCCCCTCTACACTGCTTTCGCTTTCTAATATATCTTGCACTTCCTGTCCCGCATATAAGTTTCCAAATATTCTTTCCACCTATCTGCCTTCTCCCCGCTTCCGATTAGGATATCTCCTGCATCATTTCTAATGTTTTTGGTACTAGATCCAATTTCTCTAAAATTTCTCCTAATTATTTTACATGCTTCATCAGTCTTTCCTACTTCGAGCTTATCTTCCACTTCTTTGCATTTATTATCAGTCCATTGCTCTTTCGCTTTCCTACATTTCCGAATAATTGCCCACTTGATCGCCTTATATCTTTGTTTCTCTATTTCATCTAACCTATTTTTATATTTTCGCCTTTCCTCTATTAGACTCACAATATGTTTTGTTATCCAGGGTTTCCTACTTTCATTCTGTTTATGACCCAAAATATCCCTAACTGAGGAGACTAAACTATTTTTATTGCAATTCCATTCTGCCTCTATGTCCCTAACAATATTTTCACCCGCGCTCTTTAGTACTTCGTTTGTCTTTTTCTCGAACTTATCGCGCGTATCGTCATCTTTTAGTTTCTCTGGGTCAAGATATCTTCTTCCGAAAGCGAATATTGTTCTAGTAACCCCTGAAGTAACCCAATATATAGGGGCGTTTCTTTTTTTCGTAGTCCCACCATCTTCAAGGAAAGTCTATGCCACTGTTATTAATTTTTCCATAACTGAAGAACTGAAGGCACGTTGATTTTTCTCTAAAAATATGAGAAATTAGAAGTATATTGTCTTTCTTGGAGACTGATGCCAGACTTCAAAATATCAAAGACAAGAATGGGGACAAAAATTACACTTCTCTTAAAAACATTGGAAAATGGGTCTAGGAGCACTTCAATGCTACACACAAAGATCTGTTTTTAATCTTTGTCTTCAGTCAGTTTAGAGAGAGAGATATTAATCAAACGTAAAGAAATAAATAGTAAATAACTAAATTTTTTTAAACGATGGAAGATGTGAAAAGTTAGAAAGAGGTCATTTTATACCTGTAATTCCTCAAATATATGGAACCACCTATGCATATACAGAATGCAGTATAAAATAATAAAGTTAAAAATAAAAAAACTTTGAGTGAATTCGAGGTGTTTTTAAACTAAAAAGTTGTTAAATATTCATAAACTGTAAAGCTGGCCAAAGATCTACACAGAGTGTCGGTAAGATACG
The DNA here is from genome assembly GCA_963966045.1 of Xestobium rufovillosum. Classification (NCBI taxonomy): domain Eukaryota; kingdom Metazoa; phylum Arthropoda; class Insecta; order Coleoptera; family Ptinidae; genus Xestobium; species Xestobium rufovillosum. The sequence continues at coordinate 20,385,362 of OZ014504.1, forward strand.
TAGCCTACCGAGAGTTGAGTCGCGGATGGATGTCACTAGAGATTTATATAAATATGGTACTATGTCTGCATTGATTACATATTTACTGTCTAAGTAAAATATAATGACTTAGTAACTGTACTGCACTTTTGGCTTTGTTCACTTTGAGAGTGAGGAATAGATGTTCAACTAAAATTATTTTAATCGCTTAGATCAAGTTTCGCTTATTTAGTTCGTTTGCTGATGGTTTATACTAACATGCAAGATTGTTTTTGTTCGATAAGAAAAATCTGAGAACGTGTAACAAGATCGTTTGAGGAGATAGTTAATAAACCCCGTTCTCAAGTAAAAGGTGACCCGTATCCAATCCAAAAACACCCAGATCAGACAGTAAGTTCCTTAATTTTAAAAACAAAATTTCAGAAACAGAGTCAGTACTCAGTAGTAAAATTTTTGCAAGTTTGTAATTTCATATTTCTGAAAATAAATAGAATTTAGTAGTCTGGCATACCTATTTGTCAGTTCGTCAACAAACAAAATTTCTTTTTGTCATCTGTCATCTACTAACTACATAGATGCGCTGCTCAGATTTTATTTCTTTGTGTCTAAATGGAAACAAATCACAAATTATAAAAATACAAAAAAGTTTACCATTCATTAAAGATTCTTTTGGAGTTTACTCCTTAAGAATCGATTTTCAGTTATAGCCCGCGGTACGGACATTTTATGAGGAGTAAAATCAAGCGTTAACTGAAAGTGAGGCGTTACGTTCCTTTGCGCAACGCACCTCGCGCACCTTTCACATTGAAATTATGTATGTATCTATGGATACGTATATTTACGTACAATAAACAAAATTATCAAGTGATTGAAGTTAAAATAATCGTTCGTAAGGAGTAAACTTCAGTCGTGCGTCGGAGCTGACACACACAAGTTTTTGGAGTTTACTCCTTAAGAATCGATTTTCAGTTACAGCACGCGGTACGGAAATTTTATGAGGAGTAAAATCAAGCGTTAACTAAAAGTGAGGCGTTACGTTCCTCTGCGCAACGCACCTCGCGCACCTTTCACATTGAAATTATGTATGTATATATGGATACGTATATTTCTGTACAATAAACAAAATTATCAAGTGATCGAAGTTAAAATAATCGTTCGTAAGGAGTAAACTCCAGTCGTGCGTCGGAGCTGACACACACAAGTTTTTTTAATTTACGGTCCTTGCCATTATTTAATAGCTGCTTAATGATGATGTAGGTCACGACATTCAAGTTTCATACACTAGTGATGGTCTATTGATAATAACCAACATTTCAAGAGATGGCTTAAGTTCATAGGGAGTGTGATACCGAATATCATCCAAAATTGATCCAAACGTTCTGTTAAATTATTATATTCTATTTTTTAAGTACGAGTAGTAATACTACCCGAACGTAACGTATCTCAATACAGGGAAGTTTAGTTAAACCGCCTTATATTGGGTACAGAAATTTGTCCACGCATGTCCACGTATTTTAGAGAAACCGCAATGAAAATAAAAATCCTTTCGCATTTTTACTTCCGGAATCCACAATCCATGTGATCCAGCAATTTTTACGCGGCTGTGTGTCATAGGTATACAAATGAACCGAGAAAGAAATTCATATGGTGAATTCTGAAAAACCTTCGTACCAACAATACCTACCTAAAGCAAATAATTCACGCATTTTGACTTCTGAAGTGTATGTTTTAGGACCCATTTAAAATTAAAAAGTAGGTGGTGTTTACTTACTTAATCGTTCACATAACATTTACAATAAATTAGTTTCTGCTTTCAAAATGCAAAATAAGTGTCTGCATAGTGTATTGAACTTGTAGGTAGATTTTCTGAACGTTTGAAATTGAAAGAAATTATTTCAGATGTGGTTAAATTAGTGAAAAAACTTTGGTGAATAGTGAAGTAGCAAACATTTATTAAAAACAATGATCAGCATTCCTTAGAATAGGTCTTAAGATTTACAAATACAATAACAGCTCTTTGGTCCAGAAAATAATGTTAGTATCACATCTGAATTGTATTTCTTTTGCCATTTTCAGAATTTTTATTACAGGAAATAAAACCGCAAAAATGACTGACTACTTAACCACAGTAATCGTCAAAACCATCAAAAACATCGGTCCAAAACTATCTTGAATGTGATATCCCATCTCTTTCTTTCTTAGATAGAATAACAGTCGTGGCAGTAGGTATAATGTTTACTGAAATTTTAGCCCTGTAATTTAAGTCGGAATGACATCGGCTGCGTTGCTTGCGTGTGACTTTTTTGACAATTGGTGATATCCTGTTTGAAATTACGTCTTCACTTTTACCTACAGATATCTACACATTTTTTGTTAACCCATCATGAAAACGGTCGTTTGCGGCTGTCCCCATTACGGTAAGATCAACTAAATAACCATGCTTCATTACCTCTTATAATTTTAGTTCTCGAATGGGAACAAATCAGGCCTCATTGTTTAAAATTTAACACGAAATAGACCACCTTTACGCTTTTACTAAATCATAATAGGTAAAATATGTTCCCCATTTATGCACATATAACAAAAGCAAAAACTGACACCACACCTTTTTTAGTGAAACGTACATACTATTTTAGCTGTGCATTTATCGCATTGAATTAAAGGTACGGTCTCCCTGTTGTGATTAATCTTAACGTTTAAACGTTTCAATAAGTCGCGTTAGTTTAAGAGGAAAGTAAAAAGTACGGCATAAATTCATTGTTTCTGCAAGTAAGCATTTCCTATACGAACTTCCTCGGACATGTCGATTTCATTTTTCATTAAGAATTTTTTAAACTACTTTACCAATATGCAGGGCGATTCGGGAAAAAGTGTCAGGTGGAACTTAGCTTTTTTAAATGGTAAGCCACGTATATTTTAAAATTTTCGAAACCTACATTGAAATCTGAACAAACAACTATTATTGCAATACTAGGGTGCTGAAATAAACAGTCTCCGATTTAGAGTAATATAAAAATTTATTTTCCCACGACCCCCTAAGAAAGCGACACGTTGCATAAAACTAAGTAGGAGCGAAAGTTCACAATTGCGTTCATTTGTGTGCTATACGCGTAGCTGTGCGCTATAAATGAAAATCGCACGGGTATATTCAAATGTTGCATTCAGCTTTGAAATTTTGACGTTTACTGAATAAATATCACGTCGCCCCTCTTTTAAAATCTGGCAATTTTTTACCAGAAAAATCTCTTTAAAGGTACCTATGGCAGTTAAACATTTTAATGGCTTCTCAATGGAAGGCCTAAATATTTTAGGTACAAAGCGGCGGGCATTTATGAATTGACGGGCAAGAGAATCAAAAATCAAAGTGTCATTTATGAGCCAGTCGGAATTATTCGAATATGCTCCTGGTTAGTACCTATGCTACTTAGAAATTTTGACATTTACTAGCATAGATAAACCATTCAATATAAAGTTAGTGTTTTGTGAATAAATTTGACTTTCATAAGGAGTCGTGGAAAAATTAGTGTTCTAAAACTGTTAAAACTTAGGTTAAAACTATGCCGAAAATGATGAACATTCCTCCAGACACATTCCACATTTACTTTATAATCTTATATTCTTAAAAGAAATCTTTGGGCTAAGTACTGAACTACCTACTCTAAGTCAAGAAATGTTTGTACAAATTCCGATGTATCCTAAAAATGCAAAAACATACAGGGCGTTTTATTTAAAAATATGTAAAAGTGATTCGTAACTTCTTTTTGGATCAACCTGTAGGTATAAGTATTAGAAAAGTAGCTCAAAAATTCGACAAGGAAGAAAGAAAATTGTTTATTAGCAGAAATAATAATGAATTTATGCGTCAATATTCACTCATCCTGTATACAATATGTCCCGCCGGACCTTGCAATTCTGTCCATTTAACTACAGCGTTCTATCTAACAATAAGGAAGTTTTCCATGTACCTTCGGAGATAGAAAGTGGTCATTTCATTTAAAGCACTACCGGCGCGGCGGTCACCTGAATAGGTAAGAGAATGTATTGTAAAATATACAGCGTTTTAAAAAATTACTGTCGAAAATTTCTGCAGCATGTAGTAACCATCAAAATAAGTTAATTAAAAAACTTGTGTGTGTCAGCTCCGACGTACTACTGGAGTTTACTCCTTATGAACGATTATTTTAACTTCAATCACTTGATAATTTTGTTCATTGTACAGAAATATACGTATCCATAGATACACACATGATTTCAATGTGAAAGGTGCGCGAGGTGCGTTGCGCAGAGGAACGTAACGCGGGCTATAACTGAAATTCGATTCTTAAGGAGTAACCTCCAAATGCTTGCATAAATATTTGGCCTAAAACCTAGCCCTAGGGAGTTACAATCCCATAAATTGGTTCAAATGAAATTGATTTTTCTATTGGTTGACGAACGGTGAAAAACGACTAAACAAAATTTTGATCATTTTCTTAGTTTTCCAAGTTAAATAAGTTGTGACGGTTCGTTCTTCATTATTAAAATCATTGGCGTCCCTTTTAGGTGAAGGCAAGGGTGATTCCACAGATTTTTTTATATTTTAAGCCAAATGTTTATATAAACTTTCTAACTTATTTTGATGAGTACTAAGTATACGCTGTAGAAATTTTCGACATAATTTTTTAACACCCTGTATAACGCAAGAAATAAAATTAGGCATTTGATTGGAAAGATTTCCCCAAAATGCAAGTAATAAAGTCTAGGGTATGGAATCCTTCTACTACGAGGTCACATGCAGGTACAGATGCTAATAAAAATGTCTTTCCAGTGAATCATAAACTATTAATCATTAATCATTAAACTGAAGTAATATCTAATACTGGATATGGTAAAATCAAAATCTGAGAGATGTGGGATTCCAAGAAAGTTTTGGTTTGTGTTTGTATAATGAGTAAGTAATATAATTGAGTATTAGATGGCAAATTCCCATTTACATCGGTATGGAAAACCATAAGTGAATGTACCAGTTATTTACACCTTAAGACGCAAATCCGAGAAACACAATTATTCTTCTCCCGATTAAACAAAGTTATCTCAATTCTTGATAAATTGAAATGTATTATTCGCCAAAGTCTTTTAAGGAAATTTTATAATTACTAGGTCATCTCGCTCGCTACGCGCGCTCCCTGCCCTAGTCGAATCATGACTTCAAAGAAACACATTATTGCCTGATTACAGAATAATTTACATCTGATATAATTCCCTGGAAACGTAGTTTTGAACTATACGGCTATTTGATTTCCTAAATAAATTATCAAACCTTCCCAAGAACGAACTCTTGAAAAAGCCACGCATAATTGTAGATACGTGAGTAAATATTTCTTTTCGGAGATCAATTCCTATTTGATCAAATGTTTGGCCTTGTGATTTGTTAATAGTCATTGCAAACGCTAGTTTAATGGGAAATTATTGTCGTCTTTTAAAAGTAAAAGGATAAACATTTTCACAGTACAACGTTATACGGTTAACGAAAACTATATCTCCATGTTTATCGCCTGGTAAAATTTTGCACTGTAGGATATTGTGTTCCAATTGTAAAATTAACAATCTCGTACAATTACATAAATCTTCATTAATGCTGACATTTCTAACCAACATCACAATACAATATACTCTCAACTTCAATTCATGCGGAGGAAAACTTGGCGGGTTTAAAGTATTTAAATATTCAGGAAGAATAGCATCATTTAAATCTCCATTATCACAATTTTCAACACTATCCAAGTTTGTATACTTATATTTTTTCTGTTTTTATATCTAACAGTTCTACCACTTTTTTGTTAATGTCTTCAACATCAGAATAGCTGATTAGGTCATATCTATGAATCGCTTTTCTCTAATTGATTCCTCCATATATACGTTCAACGATATCCGAATTATAAATACATCTCTGTGGCAATTCTAAATTGCTATTTATATCGTTAAAAACTCCATCTCCAACATTCAATAAAAACTTGGTGAATTCTTGTTCCTGTGGTAGAGCCTGCATATTTTGTGTTTAAGAAAATTTACGGAACTAACTCCAAAGAGAACTAAATTTGATACTTAAATTCACTGTTTCACAGCGGGTAGCATTTACTTTAACTGGTAACAATTGTCAAAAATCTCCTCGCAACACCATAATTTTTCCACCAAACGGAACATCACAATTCATAAAGTCTCGTAAGGTTCTGTATATGATGTCTAAAGCATACCTTGGCGCCACAGACCTTCATCCCAAATGAAAACATCTACTTCTACACTCCTTAAATAATCTGCTTCTTTTGAATTTTTCTTAAAGGAAGATGAATCTAAAAACAGAGGAACCCAAACGTTTTATGAACTGTTCTGCCATGAGGAAGTAGTGTTGCTGCTATGCCCGTGAAGGCCATGGTACAAACAGTTTTATTCTGTAAGTAAGCTGTAAAGTATTGTATAAACATAAGTGTTACAGGAGCCTCCTGGACCGTCTATACCTATAAAAACATGAAGATTCAGAAATTAATTCATTTATGTTAGCATCACATTTACCCAAAATAATATCTACAATTTATTTCTGCTTTTCATTTAGGTGTTTATATTGTCGTGATCCTATTTCTATTGCTTGTTCTTCATTTGCATATTCAATGTCGTGGCATGGTAGGAAACATTGAAAGATTGTAACCTTCCGCAGAAAGCATGGAACTAATTTGAATATAGGCTTTTTTGTCCTTCAGTATTGCTGTAACGTCTTTCATAATCTTGTGACATTGCTTCTTTAAATTCTTCCCGCAATTCTTCCTGATAAATTGGTCGGCAATGCATTAAAATACGAATGAATAAAAAATATCTCAGCTGTCTGGGCATCATCCAAATTTCAGCTTCATTCATGGCTCTTTTCCACTCGTGATGATCTTAAATAAGACCTAATTTTAAACACGCTGCTACATAAGATTCCTGTATTTCTCCGTTAACTGTTTTCAGATCTTCAAATCTGTTTGCTCCTTTAATATGAAGTAATAAAAATCGAAAATGAAATAGTCCAATTTGGCTGGGGCTTACGGAGTACATGCGTCCAATAACTTTGAATTGTTTCTGGCGGCGTATACTTTTACAACGACAACAAACATGATACCTACCTGTGATAGTTCAGACGTACGCACTTTTGGCGATCGGCTCCCGTACGTATTAAAAAGAGACGGAAACGAAAAATCTGACCTCGCTAAATCGAAACGGTACGTGTCTATTGCGCATTCTCCACGACTAACATTACTTTTATTAGATAGGAAAACTAGTCCAAGTTCGCTTGGAATTTACAGAAAATAACTAGCAAATATAGCAGTATGTGCTAGTTTTTGACACCCCCAAAATACTTGGTGACCTAACCATCGACGTATTGTTGATTCACTTATTGACAAGGTGTAATTATTAGCAACAATTTTATAAAAGCAAACAAATATTTAAATAACAAAAACTCATACTGCGAACTAAATAAATGCAAAAAATATTTAAGATTAAATATACAACAAAAAACAACGTGAGGAGCAAAACGTTTGAATAAATTTAAATGAGTAGGTACCTACTTTTAAGCCAAAATGAAATTAACACATACGATTAATACAAAAAATACTTTTTTGTATTTGACTGTACGTTGGCACACTTTTCATGATTCCACACGTTACATTTTAAACATTTTATTATGTACCTATTTCGTCTTCTACTTGGCACAAATTGTAATACCAGCTTTCTGTTACCGCTAAATTACGTTTTGCACGTTTTTTCCCTTTTTCTTTTAGATTTTGCAACTATTTTGTTTTCTTCTGGCCAGAAAAGTGTGGATTTAAATGGGCTTGGAATTTCCAACATGGAATTTTCTTGTGTTGATACGTTCTCAGCAAGCTTTTTCCTGCAGTTTTGGTATTTGGTCTCTTTGGTGTCTTCATGCACGCTTTTCGCAAACCAATTTTTGATTTTTACAATTATTTTCGTCTGTCACGTTAGTTATAACACCATTATTAATTTGTTTATCAACTTATTTGTTTCGCCACAGCTTATCACCTCAGGCAAAGTTTATATTTCTGTTTCTGGTGCTACCTCTTCATTTCTGTTCTCCGTCATGTTATTAGAAGAAGTATTTTTGATACTTTCCAACCCATAATATTAATTTACACAGGGTGCTGAAAAAAAGGTATCAATATTTAGAGGGCATGTAGGGAGCACTTGAACGAAACATTTCGCGGTTGATGAATAGGGCGACGGGGCACATTCCGTGGCCCCCTCCGACTTAACGCCTTTCGATTTTTTCATTTGGGGTTACTTAAAAAGTTTAGGAGGATATTTCGGACATCTTCTTTGATAATAATTGTCATGTAGTGCTGAATATTGAAAAATAAACAAAATATTCAAATTAACTCGTTTAAGCTATAGAAAAATAAAATCGAACATGTCTCGAAAGCGGTTAGTCTGAGGACACCTGCCCAAGACCGATTTATTATTCTTCAAGCCAGGCGTAATACATCAATTACGACACGAAAACGTTCTGCGGATCTCCAAAATGTACATGCCGTAACTGTTTCTGACCAAACCATCAGAAATAGCATCCATGAAGCTGGTCTTCATTCTCGTCGACCAATTAGAGTACCTGCACTTCGCCATGGCAATTGCGAAGCTCGTCTTGATTGGGCTGAAAATCATGCTCAATGGGGTGAAAGAGAATGGTTAAAAGTTTTGTTTACCGACGAATTTCGGTTCGGATTTCATCCTGATAGCAGAAGAACGAGAGTGTGGCGAAGAAGTGGAGAATTGGATAGGACCAAGCACTTCCAGGAAGTTCACAATTACTGAGGAGGGTCTGTGATGGTACGGGCTGGAATCAATTTGCACCATTAGTTCTAGCGGTTAACGACAATTTTGGCCCAAACCCTGCAAATTGTGTTAAAAGCATGAAACTTGGTCGGCAGCTTAAATAGGTCAAATTAAGAGATTTTGCCCGCAGTACCCAAAAAAATACCCCGTAGGAGAAGCTCAGGGGCGGAACATGTTCCAAGGGGCTTGAATTTCAAAAATAATTAAAAAATAACCAATGTGGGCAAGTAATGTGTCATTTTATATTGAATTGAAATCGCTGAAGTCAATTCAAACCATATTTTATTGATAACTATAAAATTTTCAAAATGGCGGCCAAATTTCCAATTTTAATTCAAAATTTTGTTAAATTCGCTAATATTAAAAAATTGTAAAATATATAACATTTTTATTTAAATTGCAGGCTCTTAATCTGTTCTAATGATATTTTTTGGTATCCCCAAAAATTTCAAAATGGTTGCCATTTTTGAAAGTAAAATTTATTTGCAGTACCTATCCCCCGTTGGATATGGATGGACGAACTGGGGGCATTTTAGAAATTTAATTTTTTGTTTCTCTTTTTATTTAACATGTCGACAATTTGTTTTTGAAGATAACTATACCTACATACAGGGTGTGTCACGACGAGTTCCTATTAGACGTTTGTGGAGAAGCGCATAATTCGGCTAATAATTAGCTCTTGCTAATACTTGCACCAAGCGTGTAAGTATACAGCAAGCAGTATTGCATGGTTCGAGTGTGTAGGGCAAAGCACCGTACTGATGAGTCCCAAAAGGACGAAACCAGTGATCTACGGTTTTCCATGCACATACGAAACATGCAATATTGAAAAACTTCTGACATACATAAGACTACTGCTGATGGTAGAGCAGGAAACTACCTACGTAGAGATCTAAAGATGTTTCAAGTACGACGATATGTTTGGGGTCGCATCTCGTATAAGATCTCGTAGTACCCAAATCTGAATTTCGTTCTATAATTCAAAGCCTGGCGGGGTACTTGTCCGAGGAGTAGTTGTTCGAACGATCCAGTACCACACAGAATTCTGAAAATTTGTAATATCACGTTTTCAAATATTCTCTATTTAATGAAAATAATGGCAGCTTAATCCAACTTCCGCTTATACCGGAAGTGGCACTTATCTTCCTTATTTTATGTAGAACTAATACCTATTTTTTACACTTTCCGGTTCTCCACAAAATTTTAGATGGACTTTATGTAACATAAATAACCTCTAAATGTCAAAATTTCCAAGATATACGCGAGTTTTCACATTTTTTTTACAATTGCAGGGTACTCTTTGGCGTCTGCGGCAGAAGACACAAATTCAAATCGAAACAATTGACGGCGGTAGCATTAATGACAAAGTTATAAATTAAAGTTCAGTGTACTCAAAGTTTGAAAATACCTACTGCGAACAGTGATTAGGATGCGACATTAAACTGAGAAATCAAAATATTGCCGGAACTCAACAAAATTAAATGGAACGTCCCCTTTTTATGCACTTTTTGGATTTATATCGACTCCAACTAAAAATTTCCGTAGAAATATTTTGATTTCTCAGTTTAACACATTCACTGCCAGTTGTATTAGCTATTGGGGGAGGCAGTGGGGCCGAAGACTTTTTTTTTAAATATCATGACCAAATAGTATATAACTACAAATAAGATGGTGTGTTTCACATTTTTGTAAAATTTTAGCAAATTTTGACCTTACGTCCGCCGGAAGTCGGACGGCCTCAGGATGAAAAAAATTTTGTTCTGAAGCCGTACGGACACCAGCGGTCGTACTGCGTATTAAGAGGAAACAAGTTTACCTGCATAAAACATTATCTGAATTTTCAGGCAGCAGAATTGCCGACAAAGATGCAAAGAAGGTCACAACTTTCTGCATTTGCCCGAATTCCCCCTTTATGTGTGCTAATTGTTTCGTACATCGTACGCCTTGAAGACAACTGAAATATAAATTTTGTACCTACATACAGATTTTTTTTTGTTTTTATTATATAAAGAAAGATCATTTTTACTTTTATTTATTGTTACTAAATCAATAAAAACATATACGACTCACAAAACACACATAGTTAAGGTATCCGCTCGTAACTCGAAATATAATAGTCATACGAATACGCGCGGTCGTACGGGCATACTTTGATACAGCAACCTCCACTACACAAAATACCAGAACTGCTGCGATAAGCGTAAGTTAACAAAATAGCATTGAATAGAATACAAATTTACGACCGCCGGCGTTCGGTTGGCTCCTGGAGGAAGAAAGGTGTACGACCGCCGGCGGAACGGTTGGCAGTGAATGTGTTAATGTCGCATCCTAATCACTGTGCGAAGTATTTTCAAACTTTGAGTACACTGAACTAATTTAGACCTTCGTCATTAATGCTACTGCCGGCAATTGTTTCGATTTGAATTTGTTTCCTTTGCCGCAGACGTCAAAGTACCCTGCAACTGTAAAAAAACTCGCGAATATCTTGAAAATTTCGACATTTATAGGTTATTTATGTTACATAAAGTCCATCTAAAATTTTATGGAGAACCGCCGGAAAGTGTAAGAAAATTGGTATTAGTTTAAAATAAGGAAGTTAAGTGCCACTTCCGGTATAAGCGGAAGTTGATTAAGTTGCCATTATTTTCATTAAATAGAGAATATTTGAAAACGTGATATTACAAATTTTCAGAATTCTATTGTGAGCGCTTATCTACAAACGTCTAATAGGAACTCGTCGTGACACACCCTGTATGTAGGTATAGTTATCTTCAAAAACAAATTGTCGACATGTTAAATAAAAAGAGAAACAAAAAATTAAATTTCTATAATGCCCTCAGTTCGTCCATCCATATCCAACAGGGTATAGGTAGATACTGCAAATAAATTTTACTTTCAAAAATGGCAACCATTTTGAAATTTTTGGGGATACCAAAAAATATCATTAGAACAGGTTAAGAGCCTGCAATTTAAATAAAAATGTTATATATTTTACAATTTCTTTAATATTAGGGAATTTAACAAAATTTTGAATTAAAATTGGAAATTTGGCCGCCAATTTGAAAATTTTATAGTTATAAATAAAATATGGTTTAAATTGACTTCAGCGATATCAAATCAATATAAAATGACATATTACTTGCCCACATTGGTTATTTTTTAATTATTTTTGAAATTCAAGCCCCTTGGAACATGTTCCGCCCCTGAGCTTCTCCTACGGGGTATTTTTTTGGGTGCTGCGGGCAAAATCTCTTAATTTGACCTATTTAAGCTGCCGACCAAGTTTCATGCTTTTAACACAATTTGCAGGGTTTTTTTGTTAACCGCTAGGACTACATAGTACGGACCTCGTTTGTCTGGATGGAGTCATGAACCAGCGGCGTTATATTGAACAAGTTCTTGTACCTGTTGTGCAACCATATTCATATGTTGCTGGTCCAGATTTGGTTTATGTGCAGGATAATGCTCGTCCTCATATTCACGTCTGGTACAAAATTGGTTTGAAGAAGAGAACATTGCCCTTTTGCCGTGACTTCCTTAGTTTTTTGGTTCAACTGGTTATTGAAACTCTCGTTCCTCAACCTTGTTTTCTAATTTAATCGATTTTTCAAAAATTTTCGTGTCAATCTCAACCTCATTTACAGCTGAAGAATTTGATGGTGTTTGTCTTTTTTAGCCGAGTTACTTTAGCAATAGAATTCTCAGCAATATCTGATTGAAAAATTAAACAGTTTTTAGGTATTTTCCTTCAATCAGGCAATACCAAAGAAAATTTATTCAGCGTTTTCATATTTTGCAAGGGCACTCAAAGAAGTCAACGAAACAGAATGTCTGTGGTCAAAGGGGGTGCGGCGTATACTATACGAATTCCGTGAAAATGTGAATATCGTTATCATATTTTACAGGAGCGTTTAGAGAGCCCAAATAAACTTATTACATATAATGAAATCGTTTGCCGTTAAACCGGGGGCGGCGTATACTCTATGAATTCCGTGAAAATGTGAATATCGTTTTCATATTGCACAGGAGCAATTAGAGAGCCCAAATAAACTTATTGCATATAATGAAATCGTTTGCCGTTAAACCGGGGGCGGTGTTTACGATACGAATTCCGTGAAAATGTGAATATCGTTTTCATATTTTACAGCAGCGTATAGAGAGCCCAAATAAACTTATTGCATATAATTAAACCGTTTGCCGTTAAACCGGGGGCGGCGTATACTCTATGAATTCCGTGAAAATGTGAATATCGTTTCCATATTTTACAGGAGCGTTTAGAGAGCCCAAATAAACTTATTGCATACAATGAAATCCTTTGCCGTTAAACCGGGGGCGTCGTATACTGTATGAATTCCATGAAAATGTGAATATCGTTTCCATTATTTCATATGTAATAAAAAATAAAAGTTCAGTTTTAAGATTAAACTGTTTATTTTTAACTTTGCTCCTATCCGGCCGGATAGCGTTTAGAACGCTCCTGTAAAATTTGAAATAGATATTCACATTTTCATGGAATTCATACAGTATACGCTGCCCCCGGTTTAACGGCAAACGACTTCATTATATGTAATAAGTTTATTTGGGTTCTCTAAACGCTCCTATGCAATATGAAAACGATATTCACATTTTCATCGAATTCTTAAATTCTTACAGTATACGCCGCCCCTGGTTTTACGGCAAACGATTTCAGTATATGCAATAAGTTTCTCTGGGCTCTAAACACTGCTGTAAAATATGAAAACGGTATTCACATTTTCAGGGAATTCTTACAGTATACGCCCCCCCCCCCGGTTTAACGCTCCTGAAAAATATGAAAACGATCTTCACATTTTCATGGAATTCATACATTATACGCTGTCTCCGGTTTAACGGCAAACGATTTAATTGTATGTAATAAGTTTATTTGGTCTCTCTAAACGTTCCTGTAAAATATGAAAACGATATTCACATTTTCACGGAATTCATATAGTAGTCGCCGTCCCCGGTTTAACGGCAAACGATTTCATTATAAATACGCAATAAGTTTATTTGGGCTCTCTAAACGCTGCTGTAAAATATGAAAACGATATTCACATTTTCACGGAATTCGTATCGTATACGCCGCTCCCGGTTTAACGGCAAACGATTTCATTCTTTGCAGTAAGTTTATTTGGGCTCTCTAAACGCTCCTGTAAAATATGATAACGATATTCACATTTTCACGGAATTCGTATCGTATACACCGCCCCCGGTTTAACGGCAAACGATTTCATTATATGCAATAAGTTTATTTGGGCTCTCTAATTGCTCCTGTGCAATATGAAAACGATATTCACATTTTCACGGAATTCATATAGTATACGCCGCCCCCGGATTAACGGCAAACGATTTCATTATATGTAATAAGTTTAATTGGGCTCTCTAAACGCTCCTGTAAAATATGATAACGATATTCACATTTTCACGGAATTCGTATCGTATACGCCGCCCCCCCCCCCCCCCTTTAAAGATTTGACTACAGACATTTTGTTTCGTTGACTTCTTTGAGTGTCCTTGCAAAATATGAAAACGCTGAATAAATTTTCTTTCGTGTTGCCTGATTGAAGTAAAATATCTAAAAACTGTTTTATTTTTCAATCAGATATTGCTGAGAATTGTATTGCTAAAGTAACTCAGCTAGTCTTTTTTCTAGCCTTTTTCTTTTTCTAGCACTTTCGGAATAAGTAGACTGATTTTTTTTCGTGGATTTCTCGTTTGAGATTCGAGTATTACCCTCTAATACAGTTTTGGCTTCTGTTATTGTCCAGATTTTGATCTTTTGACGAGAGCTGCTGAAAAATCGCTTCAATCTATCTGATGCACTGATGCGCACAATGTTTATTAGTTTGAAAAATTCCTCTAAAATCCCCGGAAATCTTTGGGAATTCCTTGGAACAATGGGGAATTCTCAGGAAATCAGTGAACTACTTGAAAACTCCTGGCAAATTCATGGAACTACTTAGAAATTCCCCAAAATTTATCGTAAATATGAACTATAGGAGATCGGCGAGAAATCTTTCAATTTGTACAATGTACAAACACCAGAAATCCCAACGTCCAGTGTTCACCCCTCAGAGCAAAATCTTAAGGTTCTCTAATTTTGTAAGAATAATTATTGTTCTTGCATGGTAAAGTAATATTATGACTTTACTCAGATTGATAATACATATAGCACAATGTTACAAAGTGGAATTTTTGAATTTGAATTTTTGACATCAGGAACTCAAATTTTTCTCCAAAAGTTTGTGCTGCTTGTTTTGTGCACTACCCTCTCACTTCGTGGCGTTTTGTCTTAACAGCTATTATCTCTTCGATGAAAACTACTTTACACATCTTCAAGTTATTCATCCCAAACTATACAGACATAAACAAAATACAAAAGCATGCTTTATTCTATTTTCTGCACGACAGACTATGGAGGTAATATCAGAGTATCAACGTCTGCATCATACACTTTATTTGTTTTAATACTCCAGTGCTTATAATAATTGATGTTAGGTATACTACATAATTGCATTCTAAAAAATAATTATAATACATCACACTATGCCACTTGTTGTTCATACATTGTAACATTTCTATTAACCGTTTCTTATATATATATACAGTGTCCATCGAATGTCTTTCCGAAAAGCTTCACATTTATGTATGTATATTGCACTAATCGCTTTAGAGATCGTTCATAATGAATTAAAAATGTTCCCAACGGTCCGCTCACTACAAATAATATTACACACGTGGATAAATGTACCTTTCAACACATGGACTCTGCGAGTGCAGGTTGTGGAGTATTATATGGCCCAGCCCACGGCTGCAAATTTTGCAAAGCACTCAAGGCGGTATCCCCAGGTCCTGCGGTAGCCGGTGGTCCATCTGTCATGTATCCTTTGCTCAAGGCTTCTGCTTGCAGTGACAACATCAGTCTATTTGCGGCTTGTCTCTCTGCTTCTCGTTCTTCTGCTGTTTGACGCCTGAAAAAGGTAAATAGATAAAGCACTCCTAATGGTGTATAAACGAACAAATGCTATTTACATAATACACACAGCATGTTTATACTATAATACTAAATAAGGTCTACACCGTTTAGAATCATTTCACTGAGAGGAATAGATTGTTATTAAATAGACTCTTCTTCTGTTTGTAATTAATACAATTTACTTTGAAACGAATAAGCAATATGGTAGGTATCTGTAACACCAAAGATCACCGTACCTGTAGCAGAAAGTTAGGTATTGTGTTCTCATATATTTACCTACATACACTTGCGTATATTTACCTCCAGTTGTCATAGGATACTAATATTCAGTAAAGGACAACTAATTTAACGAAAATTAAAAATGTTTTTGAAATTGACGTCATATTTTTACCATTAGTCTGGTCTCGAGTTAGGTGTATTCTGTTTGCAGTAATTGTAAATACAATTATATTGACTGGCAAGCCATTAGTGGACGTGATACATATATACTTCATGAATTCCACACATCACTGGAAAGAGACATTAGAGAATTAATTGTTCTAAAACATGTAATTTGAATTAAATAATTTAAAGCCGCTATTTGACTCCACCAGTTTATCATTCATAATAATAATTAGTGTTGTTATTTATTTAGTATAAACCAGAATGTTGCGAGTATCTACGTACCTACGCACTCACTACTCCATTGATGCATTTGTGTAAAAATAGTTTAGGGGACCTTAGGCAACATTACCGAGTTTGTTCGAACGGTCCAGTACCACTGATTACCAACAAAGTGTTTTTTAACTCCTGGCACTAAAATATTTCACTCTCTTTTTCTCTTCCATCAGATAGCATTATGAAAGTTAATGCTAGGACCCTGCAGCCTAATTGGGATTATAATTTTGAATTAAATGATCAAAATTTGCGAATAAATGTGATGTTGCGTTGAAATGCAGTTTGTAAAGTCATTTTTAGATGAAGTCCGGTTAGTCTAAACTACAGTGATTCTAAGTTGTAACGTTCGGCATCTCTCCCATAAGTTTGGGAGAGATGCCGATTTTAAAGGGGGTGAGATGCCAACAACGTTTTATGTGTTTTTTGCACAAATGCCAACGTTTTATAACATAAAAAGTAACTCGCGCGGTGCCTGGTCAGAGGACGATGAAGAAATTGAGACACCGGGTAAACTACTTAGAAAAATCGCCCCTCTTCCCTCAAGTAACCAATAATGCGAAAAGAGAAACCTAGAAAACTAAACGCTGGTGAATTACTAACATTTGCAAGTAACATCGAAAAACGTAGGGTAATGGTAGAAAAGAAAAAAAAAATAAAAGTACAAAAACAAAATTCTGTGGCACCAAAACCTGGAGGGTCTGGTTTAAACAAAGAAATTAATATTAGAAAGTGGAAAGGCAAAAAGGGAGAACTTGTATGGACATATAGGAAGTGCAAACACAGTAGCTCATCAAGTTCTTCTGCAGGTGATCCTTCAATTCATGACAACCTTTCGGACATTAATTTTGAAGAATTTGATGAAACAAATTGCAAGAGTATAATACCACTAAAAAGAAAGACTGCAGTGCGTTCAATGCAGCTGTTGGTTGCACAAAGGGTGCACAAAATATGTTAATATTATTAGGTATGTCAACCATGCGGAAAATTTTTACTTTTACAAAAATTAAGGCATTGGCATCTCTCCCAGTGGTAGTTGGCATCTCTCCCATATAATGTGGGAGAGATGCCTAATGAAGAGCAGTTTTTGTTAAATTAAAAAAAAAATTCACTAAGAAGTTTAAAATCTTCTTATGATATTGCTAAATTAATATATTTTATGTTGTATATAGAATAAACTGTCATTTTTCTCAACGGAAATTTTTATTTGATTAATTTAAAAAAGCGGCATCTCTCTCCGGGTTTACCCTAATTCCAATGAGTAGGTTTTTTCCAGAAAATTGTAACTAAGTCATTTTAAATCTATTTTGCGTCATTTTTTGTTTCACAAGTTTACTTTCTATTTTTCACGAAGGAAATTGAACTTCTCGCAATAGTAAGCACGTTGAACCATGCACGTATCAGACTTGCCATACTTTAGACAGGCTTCCAAAAATTTAACCCCCGTATGATATGTATAAACATGGACCCAAAAGAATAAGTAAATTTGTAAACCAACTGTATGTAAAGAATTACCAAGGGTGTCTCGGCCTCTTTTTAAGGAGACTACCTACAAATATTTAAAGTATAGACTTTGAAGACCATCACTTTAATTTCTATCTTAATAACTCATTAAAACTTTCTTCTGCCACCGCCCAAACAAGTAGGTATGTAGTACAATTCGGACGTTACACTGTTAGCAAATTAATATTTTGAGTTGAACTATAGGGCGCTTTTTAGACATGACATTGTTGAAAACAAATTTTAGTGCTTTTTTGTACCAAACATTGTGTTTTTGACTAGATTGCAGACTACCGGATTCGTCCAAGAGGTAAGAAAATTTATCCGGTGTGTGTTAAAACTTTTAACTTTCACTGTGAACAATAGGAATTGAAATTTTTAAACAAAATAATTACAGCTAACTGCCAGACCCCTGCAAACGCGTATTTAGACGCCGAATATTTGCTGGAACAAGTTTTAGTGGCGGAGCTGAAATACCATTGATGGCTTTAAACCCTTGGTTTCTAGTATAAATAATATTTATATTCCATATTATACAGGTTGATTCAGTTTAGATCACATTGGTAGTAAGAAATTTCTATGCATGGAATAGAAGATTAGAAGATATTTTAAAATCATCTACAAACAGAAACTTGCATGGTCTAAATGAACACAGCAACCATAGACCACCGGTTCGTCATGTTTTGGATCAAGCAGTACTGTGCCGTTATGCACAAATAAACCATCAGACCAGAGCCAAATTCATACTACACCTAGACACAAATTGGTGAAATACCTACTTAATAAACTTGTTCGAAAATTGCTCGTTCACATATCTCGCCAGGCATTGATTGAACTAGAAAACAAGTCTAAATAAAATCTGGATTTGGTTCCATAATTCAATGCCTGGCGGGGTATTTGCTCGAGGAGCAGTTGTTCGAACTGTCCAGTACCACTAATTACTCTCAGATAATTACTCAAAGTAGTTGTCACTAGCTGATATCTGTCCAGGGCGCAGCAGCATATATAGCAAGTTAAATTGCATGGTTTGAGTGTGTAGGGGAAAGCACCGTACTGATGAGTCCCAGAAGGACGAAACCAGTTGGTCTGAGGTTTTTCATACACATTCAAAACATGCAATAATTGAACAAAAACTATATTATGGTAGGTAATTAGTGATCTAACTGCCTTCAGTTATAAAAACTTTCAGGTGAGTAGGGAGTTTTTTATTTCACTGTAAAATTTTGCAAAACTTCGATTAGTGCCCTATTACCATTTGTGTAAGTGTGTAACGGATAGCCAAATTTCATTGAATGTTAAATAGACCACTGATTATAGATATGTATCTATCGCAATTCACAGCATTATTTTAATTAAAAAGAGAGTCTTCTAAACACATAGCTACAGAATGATTCAGTTAAAGCGACAGAAAGCGAAACGTAAAGCAGAAGTGGCTGAAATAACAAAGACTAAATTCAATTATGATGGTGTGTTTTAGTTGGAAAGCAGTGGTTGATGTCGTTTAGACAAGAAACCTTTAGTCAATTACGCTAACACGATCCTGCGTCGCCTGTTCAGGGTAATAACTACCAACCGCGTCTTTACTATAACTACGCTTCCAATCCAAACTTGAAGAGAGTCTACTCTTATTTGGGAAGCACATCAAGCGTTTATTTTATTGCATTTTATTGTAAAGTAAAATATTTCGAAGAAAACTTGAATCGTAAGCCAGTATTTATACCTATTTACCAAACTGAAGTGTAAAAATAAGAAATATCGCATCATGAAGTAAGTACAAAATTTTGAAAATTTAATCATTTTTGTTTTGTTTGAAGGCATCAGTCAAGGCCGCGAAACTAACGTTTGACCAGAATTACTTTGTAACAGGATGTCCTTTCTATCTCAACGGGTTATAGCGGATGGTACCACAGCCACCTAAAATTTAGATAGTGCTCCTACGCGTTTTTTGCAGTAAACAGCCAATTAAAACGAAACGAATCTAAGCACTACATGTGAAATTTTATAAGTCTTATAAAACTCATCTCAAAGTACCCAGTCCGAAGACTGATCCAAAGCGCATCTCTATTATTTCCGTCGAACACGACGGGTGTATGCAAATTATGTAATCATAACTATTAATTTGATATAAAACTAACGTATTTTTAAGAGAAATACATATTCTCTACTCGGTTATATTATGAGGATAGTTGCATATTGTATGGGATAGTTGCTATTAGTAAGGAGCATATAGATGACCACTGCATGAGATAGATGGAAAAACTGAAATTTGCGGATCAGATGACTAGTATATCTATAAATAATAAAACACAAATAATTTTAGAACTATTTGCTCTGCACTATAATCCTAAAAAACAAACCCTGTTATGAGTATAACTAAATGTGTATGGGGTTATCACAAAGTAAGGATTACGATTTAAATGCTTATATAGTTTTAAGAAATTAAGCTAGTAGCAAAAAATAAACGGAATTTAGTTGCTTCAATAATTGGATTTTAGTGTATCTATGGAAAAGAGAGCAGTTGTTGTGACAACTATTGATAAAAGTGTTAAACGAAATAATCCGCAATTTAAAAAATTGTTCTCATAATAAAACTCGCGTAACATGAATTTGCAAACAAGAATTGGTTTTGTGCAATGTTATTATGAATACGGAGTAGAAATTACACTGCTGGATTACGAAGATTTCGTACGAAAATGGATTTAAGAGCAGGGTTCTGTTAAATGATAGCGTACCGTAATGTGATTAGCAAATTTGAAAGAACAGGGTCTTCAACTGACCTTCCGAGGTCAGGAAGAGAGGAAGACCAAGGGTTAGTGATGCCCCAAGATGCAGATATTCTTCAGGAAAATCAGAACATAGTCAATACTAATCCGCTAGCAATCAGTAGTGTGACTGCGATAGCAAAACGATCGCAAATGTTTAGAAAATTTTACGCAAAATCCTAAAAATGTATCCCTATAAACTGCAACTGCTGTTTGAATTAAATGAGTCAGATTTTGCTCTCAGATATGATTTTTCATTAAGTTACGAACATTGTCTCAGATAGGAATTGAACCCGAATTTGGTAGAATTATTGGAGATTTTACAACAAGAAAGTGGAATATTTGCGGTAAACAGTGATGGACATAAGAAATCCCATTATGTAAGCAACTAAATTCCGTTTACTTTTTGTTATTGGCTTAATTCATTAAAAAAATATAATAAGTTGAAATATATCCCTTACTTTATGATGACCTTGTATATTAATTCTGTTTTGCACGACAGAACTACAAACTATATACTTTTTTTCTGGCTGCACATTACCATTTTTTACGTTTCTCAATAATTTTTCACAGGTATTGCAGTGATCATTGTGCAATTTTCATGTAACCAATTTGGACAATCAACCATTTTTGTACAATCAATGCAGTGGATTCAATTAACTACTTCGGTGGTTTGGAAATACACTGCTCAAAATTGTCTAAGGAACACAAATAATTTCTATTGTATGGTTTTTATTCTACAAGTCTAAGTGAGTAGGTTACACTATTTATTTGGTTAACTTGTCTAGTTCAAAACTGACTAAAAATAAACTTGTAATGTTTTGAATTATTTGTTTAATAATGAAAATAAACATTTAATTGGAAAACAATACATTGTGTATTAAAATAAATGTGTATTTCTGATAACGTTAATTTTTTGAAATTTGTACTTAATACGCTGTATTGATGCCTCCTCGGGCATTAATAACTGCCCGGCACCGCCTAGGCATTCTTAAAATCAGTCTATCGATTGCATCTTGTGTCAGAAAGACCCACTGCTCTCTCAGTGCATTTTCAAATGCAAAACGGCCTTGAATGTTTGCCATAACTGGAAGAAGTTGTCTGCAGTAGGTCCCACACACGCTCAATGGGGTTGAGATCGGGAGACTGAGGAAACCTTGGCAAAAGGGCAATGTTCTCTTCTTCAAACCAATTTTGTACCTGATGTGCAATGTGAGGACGAGCAATGTCCTGCATATAAACCAAATCTGGCCCAGCAGCTTATGAATATGGTTACACAATAGGTACAAGAACTTGTCTATTCCAGCCCACCATCACAAACCCTCCTCGGTAATTGTGAACTTCCTGGAAGTGCCTGGTCCTCTCCAAGGCTCCGCTTCTTCGCCACACTCTCGTTCTTCTGCTATCAGGTTAAAATCCGAACAGAGATTCGTCGGTAAACAGAACATTGGACCATTCTTCTTCACCCCATTGAGCATGCTTGAGCAGCTTCGTGATTGCCGCGACGAAGTGCAGGTACTCTAATTGATAGAGGAGAATGAAGATTAGCTTCATGGATACGATTTCTGATGGTTTGGTCAGAAACCGCTACGGCATGTACATTTTGGAAATCCGTAGAAAGTTCTCGTGTCGTACTTGATGCATTACGCCTGACTTGAAGAATAATAAATCGGTCTTAGGCAGATGTTTCTCTTCTACGGACTTCGTGTCTTTCGGTAACATCGCCAGTCTCCTAGTATCGTCCCCATAATCGACACATTACACCGCACGTAACATTTCGTCGCGGGCTAAGTGTCGTCGTTGCATCATGTTCAACACAAACAACTAAACTGACCATTATATGCTCAGAGATTATGTGAAACAAAAACATTATAAAAGGCGAGATTGTTTATCGTCCACCTTTCTTTGAATTTCAGTTTTTTTGGATAAATAAAACGAACAAATTAAGTCTTTTTTTATCATTCTATGGTATGATATCCAACAAACATACATGGCCCATTTTCAATTTGCTACGAATTGTTGGCGAAAATATTTTTGAAATAATAGTTTTGTTCCTTAGACATATTTTGAGCAGTGTACTTAGTTTTCTAACCATTAAATACAAGCATCATCGTTATGTGCTTTTGCTTCTACTTTATTGAATTTTAATTCCTTGTCTTCTTTAACTTTCCCGCTCTTTTGTATACTTACTAACTTGTCCTTTTCCTGCTTTTGCTTGCATCATCGTTACTTTCTTTAGTTTCTACTTTATGAAATTTAAATTCTTGTCCTTCTTTGGGTTGTCCTTTCTTCGGCGTATTTGTCTTTTTCCTTCTTGACCTTTGAATTTCTTTATTCTTTGTTATTTGAGGTTTAGTAATTTGAATATCATGAATTAAAATTTTGGCATGTTGCTTTCTTTTCGATTGATTAATAGGTATTACAGGAACAGGTGCAATATCGTGCAAGAGACAATCCTTCGCTTTTTCTGACAGACAACTCTGCACATCTGCCCATAAGGGATCGGAACCAACGTTCTCCAACACGTTCTTCTTTAGCACCTCGGGGACCAAAAATATTATCTCTTCCAATTGATTGCTCAAAGCTGTACGCAACACTACGAACTGTGCTTGGAGTTGGTGCGAATTCGGCTTCTTGGAGCCTCATAATGTGGGAAACTAGACGTTTCTCGTTATCAAACCCCAGCCCAGTGTGTTTCCTTAAAGTTTCTTTGTGGTAACATTGTTTCTAATGAGTCTTCTTATTAATGTTCTGTTGGTTATTTCATGAAGCTTGCTTGCCTTATTTATACTTAAAGATTTTTCAGATATTGCCCGCATCGCATTTTCCAAGTCTTCAACAAAACAAGACGCTCTTTGTGAAAATCTTCAACATTTTCTTGGCATTTTTCAGCAAAAATACCGATCTTTAAAAAAGGTAGGTAGTTAGGTAACAATAAAAAGCAGGTAACTTGAAGAGCATCTAAGCTCGTGCTTAACATAGGCATCAATCCCCGATCATATTTTTAGAATAGGATAGATACCGAACCACAAAATTTTAAACTGTAAGTAGATTTATTAGGCGGGAAACGAATAGTTTGTGTTTGTGACATAACCTAGTTTATCTACTTTCAAGTAAACCTTAAGTGACACGTTTGCTGCTAACTGGCTTGCAATGAGAACCTTGCAGTTACCGGATAGGTTAAAAACTTGATGAGAACAAGCCCTTCTTTCTGCAGCACGAAACTGCGGAGAGAGTGAGTAGATGGCGCTACTTAAGCTTGGGCATCTACGCTCGTAGAGCATCAGTATACCACGCTTATCTTATATGTATAATTAGATCTTTTCTGTTTTTGTTGAGCGTGCATTTATCTTGTTCGCACGATTGTTATGCTTAAGTTAGATGTAGTCTTCATATTATACTTATCACACATAATGTTAACTTGTAATAATAAGTTTTTATACGACAATTTCCTTTCAGGAAAATCTAATTCGCGTCTAACCAGTTTTCGGACTAAAAATTTCGTAATGATGATAATTGTTGTTAAATCTTTATTTAAGTTTAAAATAAACTACTTTCTCCATTATACAATTTTACCGACTTACGTTACAGTGGCGGCTCCTGACTTTAGAACTTGGCAGTGCTCTGGAATAATGAATTCACCGCTCAGGTGTTGGGGGGGAGGGGTCTGGCGGTTTCTCCCCCGTAGTTTTTTTTTAATGAAGTGCTTTAGAAGCCATTTTCAAACAAAGGTTAAACTTTCGCACACAACTTTTACCGCGCCCTTTCGAAAAGCATTTGATACTTTGCACAGGCTTAGGACGTCCATTTCATTTTATTTCAAGTTTTTCGTCAAAAGTCTATATTTAGATAAAATATTCATTTTTAAGTGAATGGAGTATTACAACACAATAATAATTTTGAAAAATGCAAAAATCAGGTGACCACTTTGTCAAAGTTCACGCCATAATGTTTAAGTGTTCACTTGAACCAAATCACTACCACTAGCCATGCTATTGAAAATTTCAATATTTAAAAATAATAAACACGATAATACAGCTAATTATTCACGTTATAAGCAAAGCAACGAGCCAATCTCGGACCTAAATATGGTTAAACAAAAACAATAAACAATGCCGCCGAAGTACCAACTCCCGTGTACCGTGTATACGCTTCGCCCAACTGTAAGTTTTAAGTTACCAAGTGTCAAGTAGTGTGTACTCAAACAGCGCGCCGAGGCAAGCTTAATTCTTCCACCTAAAAGCACATACGACGAAATTTTCCCGAGCCGCGCCGATCTCGCTCCCATATCGAATGTGCATATGCCTAGAGCGCCGAACAGATCCACACCTCACAGTACTAGGAAGGCTGGCTGCGTCGCTAAGTGTGTGCTAGGCACTAGGCATTTTGAAACGACGTGGGATGCTTAGAGCGCGTACTATTTAATGGGGAAGACCCGCTTAATCGAATTTATAACTTTTAGTACTGTAATATCAAGCATAAATAGAATATGTATCGCGTACCATGTAAAAATTTTGATTATGTGCCGTGCTGAACGAAAAATTTGCAACTTAGAAAGCAGCATAACCGGAATGGCTAAAACGCGCGCTTTCTGTGGCGAAGGAGACCTATACTTGCGCCGCGGTGTTTACGCGTCTCCCTAGAAAAAGTGGGAGGAGTCGAGAAATAAACGAGCGCTCAGGGTGCAAACGGATCGGTTTGCGCATGTGAAAATCCCTACCTAATCTGTCGGGCCCAGTGGTCAAGTACGTCACCAGCGTCATTCAAATATTGTGTCTCGAGCGTGACACATGTTTCGTATTTAATTATGACGAAAATAAGACTCAAATGTAAAAATCGAAAGTTGCGGAATTTGTTTTGGGTAGTGAACTATTCAATATGATCATTTTCAAAATTTGCGGGTTTTCCACATTATCTCGCATAATAATGAATATTGTATATTGCGGCAGCTAAACGCTGGAGATTCAAAAAGTTTTAAACTTATTAGTTTATAATTATAAGGTTTGATTCTTATCAAAAAAGGTTAAAAACATATTTATGTAGGCAGTGCGCGCGTACGAGCGCACATACGAACTTTTTGCTGCTCTTGGCACAGCTTTGGTAGTACCTATCTAATTATAAATTACTACTCGATCATGCCGTCCATTTAATTATTCATTATAGTACATTAATTTAACAAAGTGTTAAGAGTCCGGCAAACCCCTTTAAAATGAACCCGAAAACTGACTTCGTAGTGCTATGCTCATTTCTAAACGGTGAAAATTGAAGTGTTGAATTTTTGACAGTTTATAAACGAAACTTTATTTTATGTTTCCATTGAAAGAAAATTTAAAAATTTTATCTTAGAAAGTGTCAGTTCACTCATGAAATTGACCAACTTCACGCGTGCATAGCGCCAAGAGATTTACAGTTTTCGAAAAATTGTTTCAATGGCGACATAAAGTATACCTTCTTCTACCATAATCAGGCTTTCGTGTTGCTAAATTTACTAGGATGAAGGTGTAATCATGGTAGAGCGAGAGCGCTGCAAACGCAAAATATGGCTTGGTATGTGCTGCCGCCTCGTAGCGACTGAGCGTAAACTCAGAGCGCCGTTGTCTCATTTACTAGATACCGAACGCGCGGGTTTTGAATGTGCGTTGTTCCTGTGTCCATAAATGTGTTTAGCGCGACGGTGTTGCAACACAGCTGATAGTTTGCTCCGATTTCTGAGGGATTCCTCACCGACCCGATGACCCGCAGGTGTAACTTTTGATCTGCTTTGCCGGACTCTTAAGGTCTATTACATTAATTGTTACGGTTCTCTAAGGGCGTCGACAGTTTAGCACCGTCAACATTTTGGTAATACCAAAAATATTGACTAAACTCTGAAGCTTTCTACGACTACGGATTATACCTATTTTACCTACCTACGATTTCAATAGGTACTGTCCTATAGTTATCTATAAAGAAAGACTCTCTTTGGGTTAAAACATAACGCATTAGTAAGTGGCATTTCTATTAGTCAGCAACCAAAGCGGTCATCATAACATGGATTCATCAATATGCGGATTCAAGCTCGTGGTACAGAAATGAGCAATGAAATAATTATCAAATAATACTAAAATTAATTGCGAAATGAATATAATGTGACAGGACATTTTGCTAATTTATTACATGCGGCAATCGCGCTATCAGGGTCTGCTGTGTAAATCATAATTAAAATATTGCCATAACCACAACACAGCGTTGCAGAAACCGGCGTTAGTTTGTACTTTGTTAATAATTGAGCGTCAGATACGATTAGCATAACGTCTTTAGTTATTAACAGGTCTCGGCTAAGCGGCAAATTTCTTATACTGCAGTCGAAATCTTCGCGCATAAATAAAAATCAATAAGTACCTATACCTTTATATTTTTGAAAGTGTGGAATCCTTGTTTTATTCTTGGTTCATAAAAATAATATTTGGGACCGATGTCTTTCTCTAAAACTGTGTACCGGCTTGAGAAAATTTCTCCGAAGGAATCGGGCACTCATCAAGGAACCGAATTTCCACCATTTGCTGTATTTGCCTGGTTCCCGTCTTCAGTGTTTATGGGTTCATCCGAACTTTTAACGTGGATGATTTGACAGCGACAGCTGGCGTTTCTTCCTTATCTTGTTTGTGTACAATAATAATTTACCTTAATTTTGAAGTGAATAATTGACGCAATGCCTTTTGAGTGAAAAGTTTTACTACAAGACTGATTTAAAATACGACGTAAATTTAGTATCGATTAAGTAGATATTACGTATTCGCAAACTGTAAGTACTATGTTCGACTAAGTTATATGCTCCATATACTACATTCAACAAAGACATAAAAACGAGTGAGTTGGAGCTTTAATTAATGCCTCAGATGGGATTGAAAAGTTTCACTTCTATATACCGCGCGAATTTTCACTCATATTTTTTTGGTCAGAAGAAAACCAAATCATCTTAACGAAAATTGGCGACGGCGGGCCGCGAACCCCTAGCTTTGCGTATTTACTGAATGACGCATTGACCACTGAGCCTATGAAGGCTATTCAACTACTCGCTTTTTTGATAATACACCCGGTACCGGTATACGGTATATAGGTCTGTAGGGTATGTTTATATGTCGACGGATAATGTTCGTCATTTTCTACTCGATTCGTTCGGAGAAATTGTTCAAATTATTCTCCAACAGTGACCTGAATGAATAATATTTCGTTTCGGTTTTGGTTCTAGTGCTTATCGAAATTTCGGTTTCACAGGTTGGTTCAGGTTCAAATTATAATCTGAATTTCGGTTTGGTTTGGGTTCAATAGTGTAAATCGTAATATCGGTTTTCAGTTTGGTTTCGGTTTAAAGGATAAGTTTACCTTCAGGTTCGGTCGGTTCGGGTTCGATTTCGGTACAAAAAGTAAGTAGATTTAATTTAGTTCGGTCTTCTACATTTTACCCACTTTTACCGTGTATAACAGAGAGCAATATCCGAGAACCTCAGTCAGATGTAATGAACCATAGGAGGTCCCTACCGTGAAAAATATGAAACAGCACCGGCTCAGAAAAGACTTCCATTAATGCAGAACAACATACACAGCGAGATAAAAAACAAACTAATCCCTCCTCTGCATGATCTAATTAAAAAATAGTTGCCAGTTTGACGTTTTTTATTATTTAATTCTTCTTATAAAATGTTAACTTTTGCCTGTGCTCTTATTTCAAAAACAGTATGTAAGAAGGAATATCTTAACAAAATTGTTAATTTGGAAGATTGCGACGGTCCGCGCATTGGCATTCCTTACTGTTATACAGGCGTCTCACTATGAAATGCAGTAAAGAATGTACCTACCAATTTTGACGCTACATTATATCCTAGCTTAGTATAAAGGATGGTTGGTCATTGCACAGCTTTTGGGGATCACTGGTATGGGACATACTGACGTCAGTATGTGGAACTCTGGGGTGTTTTGTCGCGAACTATTGCATTTTTCTGAAATCGCCGTTTGCCGTCAGTCGTCAACGGCATAGGAATTTGTTGTCAAACTTTATGGAAGATCAAAATGTTAAACCAAATATCTTTAAACTCCTTGGTTATATTGCAACGTAAAATTTAGAGACACAAAATAAACTATATCAAATTGGAAAGTGATTCTTGCCTTTGTCGAAGTGGGTAAGACTTGCCACTGCACTTGTAGATTTCTAGATTTATAAAATGGAATACGGACATACCTAATTACTTTACAACATATTTGAAAGCATGCCATGTCCAAATACCAGGGTCTGGCAACTTTTATCGCCTATTTTCAGTAGACTGTTATGAAAACAGGTGTTTTTGTGATTTCACAAAGGTTTTTACCAAAAAAACACGTCGAATAATTACAGTTAATTACAATAAATTACATATTAACGAACATTATTCTCACAAACCAATGTGGGAAGTTAAACTGATCGTTCTAAAATTTCCACACCTATCCGCGCCTTTTATTTTTGGCAAAGCTACTATGATGTTCCATTTGTTTTCTTCTGGAATCTTGCCGGTCAGATATATGCAACTAACTAGTTTAAATCAACGATTTAATCTGCGCACTTTAAGATTTCTGCCTGCAAGCCATCTATACCTGGTGTTTTATTGTTTCTTAAACTTTCTATTGCTAACTCAAACTCTTATCTCATTATAGGACACCCTAGGTTGTCCCCCTCTACACTGCTTTCCCTTTCTAATATATCTCGTACTTCCTGTCCCGTATATAAGTTTCCCAAATATTCTTTTCACCCACCTGCCTTCTCTCCGCTTCCGATTATTAGGATATCTCCTGCCTCATTTCTAATGTTTTTGATTCTATGATCATTTTTTATTATGTGTGTAATTTTCTCTGAATTTGGTACTAATAAATGTATTAATGTTATTATTATTATTCAATATGCGATGAGTAAACTCCCATCGCCATCGCTCTTAACCAAGAGTAGAATGTTTAAGATCGAGGAAGAAAACTTGTAAAATGGCAACGGCAAAGCGTATAGGTAGCGTTTATTGAACAACGGCTTTCGCTGGATACCTATCATGTGTCGTATTTACCAAAGTAAAGTGCACGCATCCATACACATTCGTAAATTCCTTAAATCACGAATATTTTTGTCACAATGAATAGGACTTTTCATTATAAAAAAATGCTGAGGCGCATGCGCGATCGCGCCATAACATTTTCGGACAGATGTCAAAGGTTTGAATTGTTTAAAAAATTTTATTTTAAATTCTTTGGTCTATACCATAAACTAGACACTATATAGACGTTTAACGCAAATGCAATGACGTTTAAACGAAAAGTAATTCAACTTACAAACTAGAGATGCCAGTGTATACTCTTTGCATTTAATCGAGTCGCCGCTGGGTGACACATAAAATACAAAAATGTCAAATCATTGTCAAATTGTCCACTATAATCTGTCTGATATAAGAATGCAGTGTTGTTTGATATGGGAGCAAATTTAACGATTTCTGATTGGTGTAGACGTGAGACAGATTTACACCCTCCAATGTAATTTTATTAATCAAACCTACCAAAATAAGATGACATCGATGACAACTGGAAAAATTTATACGTCAATATAATTTATGATTGTCAATACACAGGATAAACTTCATTAATGTTGATAATGTATGGACTTCTTTACTTTACGTAGGGTGTTCCAAAATGTGTAATAGTGTCAATTAGACGACTGACGTACAACTTTATAAATGTTAGTATTGCAACTTTTTACTGTCTTGTTAATTTTTGCTTATTTTTATTCTGAAGTTTATCATGGCTGATGAAATGGCTAGTGCAATGGATTATGCCTACAACAGGTGCATACAATTAAAATAAATCGGATCTTATTTTGTATACTGTTTTTGTTCTTTAAATTGTTTATTAATCTATTTTTTTCACATGTCATTGAATGTCCCTCTTTTGTAATTAATATTTCTGTGTAAAACGGGGTGGTCAAGCCACGCCCACCACTGCATTCTTATATCAGATAGAGTATAGCTCTTAGATGAGGGAAGAGTATGGATACATAACGCCCGACCTTTGCCGTGCACGTGAGTGTTACCAAAATTTGAGCTTGTTTGGTGCCAAACAAAGTGGTAAAGCCAGGTGACTGCTTAGAGTTTATGTAATTTAACTCAAAATAACGAAAGCAGCATTTGAAATAGTGCATGCAATTAGTCATATCATTTTAAGAATTTTCGTTCAATTCTCGGTGTAAAGAAACTAAGAAGTTTAGGTTACGCCCCTTTTTTTGGTGCCGAATGGTAACACAAACATCTGCTTTGTTATTCCTCCTCCTCTTCCCTCCTCTAAGGTATAGCTGCTCACTCGATCTGAAAATTGAACGCACAGTTCTGAAATAAAAAATCATGCGTGGTATGGATTTGTGCCGTAGCATGGCAACATAATAAACACAAAATTTAATGTCAAACGTCTTTGAATTTAAATAATTATAGTTTGATCAGGCGTTATAAGTTATTTTCTTACTTACATTCTTCTTGGACAAGTTGTTTAACATGGACATAACAGATAAGGTGACATATTTGGATACTATCCTTTGCGTTTTGTGTATATGTTTCATAAAATTATCTTGGGACTTATTTTTAACATTCATTGTGCTCTGGATTCTTCACAGTGGCGAATTAATTTATCAAGGAAGGGTCTTTGAATTTGTTAGTAAGTGTGTTGTGGATAGTAAATGCTACCCTATTTTACCAATATTATGTGAGTAATTTTTTATTTAATAATATAATGATATAAGTTTTAAAATTCTTGTATATCCATTATTGATGTATCTGATTCTGTTTAAACATCGCCTCCTTCGCACAATAAAATATGTCACATATCATTTGTTACATTTTTTAAAACGATTTTAAACGTCAAAAGTAAGTAAACTTCAAAAGAGAAATATTCAAAATTCCCGCTTTCCGCCCCTAATCCTACTTCCAAACATCAGAGGCGCTGTTAGTAGTTCTAAAATAATATATGTGCGTTGTCTATCTGTATTGTTTAATTTGTGGTCTATACAGTAAAATTTTATTGCAAACGTGCAAAATTAGTATGGACAATCTAAACTTTGTGCTTTTAGTGACTGCAACGGCGCTAGCAGAGTGGGTAGGCCAAGCTATCGCTTGGGATTACGATTTTATCCATTTCCCAAACCCTGCCTAACACTGGGGTATATCGAAGTTAATAACTGGGTCGGTGACCAAATTAATAAGGACTACTTGTTCCACCTATATGTAAATTGTGTTGCGTGAATGAAAATGTGTAAGAGCCAAGATTCGAAATGGAAAAGTGTGTTGGATGTTTCCAGGTTTTACGTCATTATTTGTTAGGTCTTTAAAATAATAATTATTTGTAGTTACATATATACATACATATTGCAGAAAAATATGCACCTGTCTATTAGATCCTTTTTCTCAGTTATCTTTTAAAAAATTGATTGATTTTCACCGCTACGTATTAAAAATCTGAGTGATTGAAATTATGTTGGTTAACATTCCCGTATTTCAAACAGGCCAGACACGCTTCGGGATTCAGCCTTATAATTTTATGAGGGATGTCACTGGGAAGTAACATTTGTAATTTTCCGTCTTTTAAATACCCTTCTTATTTGGTACTCTACTATTTACTTGCGAATATTGTACAGGAAATTCAAAAACTGACAGTCAGAAAAACTAAGAACAGCTGTCAGTGTAGGCACTTCTGCACATGCGCATAAAGCACATGTGAAGTTTGCCGAATTCCAAATCGCAAATGTGTTATTTGGCAACTACCGTAGACACACACTAGCTACCTATTTGAAAAAGCAACTGATCAATATTTGCCAAACATGAAATATTTCCCGTCGGTTGTCGGTAAATAGCATATAAACCAAAGAAGCCGAATGTTCGAGTGACATTTCAAATGATCTTGATCTTTCTTGCTTGAAGTTTGCCAAATAGGCACATGTATGTTCATGAGTTTAGTGAATAACTGGCCAAATCGCTAAACATTCAATTTCCAAGTTTCACCTGTGCACGGCCGCGATAATGATTCATTCATTTGCGTTTGTTGTTTTAAGTTTGGTACACTTCAAATTCAGAAAAACTGCAAAAAGGGAATTTTGATCTAGGTCGAATAGAGCATCATGCATCACCATGAGTCGTACTGAGCAATTAATATTTGTACCTCCTCGTGCGAGTATACATAACTCAACAATTTTATGAGTTATTCCATTACGCACGTTTAATAAACATTTTGTGTGCAGTGCGCAAATATTCAGTGAATGTGCCCAAGATTCGGCGATTCGGCGATTACCGACTCTATGTTATGTACGTATCCAAAATTTGCCTTCTTATTATTTCACATTATTTTAACAAATCAAAATTTCTTCGACGAGCATTTTTTGTTCGAAATGAAATTTTAAGTAACAGCACATTTTTATTAGGTATACTTGTAGGTACCTATTCATATTAAATGTAACTGAATACAAACGAATCGTAAATGTATACAAGCTGGAAACTGTCATTAAGAAATTGTAAAAAAATGTGACGAAACGCAACTACAACTTGAACCCAGATTTAATATCAACTAGTATGTATATGCAAGCAGCTTGTCAGGTTCCGTCGGTCGACGGCAGGGAGTTGAAAATTATTAATTTTTGCATAGGTATATCCTGAATTTATTTACATATTTGCTTTTAGATTAGCTTTAAATTCAGAATTGTTGGCCCTCATAGCCAAAAAGACTTTTATTAAACAGACACCCGTCCAAGCGTTGTAAAACAGACAATAAATATCTATTGGTGCTTGTGCGTTACACTACATTGCCCAGCTGCTATAAATAACAAATAATTATTATTGTCCAAATAAACTTTGTTGTTCCGTCCCACTGCTATCGAATACAATTTTAATAACAGTCGGACACGCACCATGGCTGCTAAAATGTCGACCGAAATAAACTTCAAGTTGGGGGAATATCAGGATTATCTCTTCCAATTAAACATTAAAAAGCATTCTAAATGTAAAGCCCTAAAGTTGTGCGGCTATATAATGAGAGCGTCCCTAACTAATTATTAATTACTGTAAGATAATTAAAATTACACCCTACTCGA
This sequence comes from Xestobium rufovillosum, assembly GCA_963966045.1. Taxonomy (NCBI): domain Eukaryota; kingdom Metazoa; phylum Arthropoda; class Insecta; order Coleoptera; family Ptinidae; genus Xestobium; species Xestobium rufovillosum. Next base: position 20,419,227 of record OZ014504.1, read on the forward strand.
AACTCCGGTCGTTTATGCCGCTTGTGTATAATGAGGGTTGCAATTTCCCAGCACCCGCGCAGTTTAATTAGGTGTTAATTAAATATGAAAGCTTCATTTTATCAACACCTTGCTCTGTTTGGATAATGGTATCATATATACATAGGTAGGCACTCTGAACAAGTATATCTGTATTACACCATACCTATTATACTGCTATAAAATTTACTATTATACCTTCTGAAACACATAAACACAAATTTAAACGCTGATGAACGCTTTTTTGCGTAAAATACAAATTTATTTTTAAAACAAAATTTTTCAAAATTATTGAAACAAGTCTAAAATTGGATTTTTCTTTATCTACAGGGCGAGTTTTTTACGTTTACTGCAGGGATCTGGGAAGCGACTGTATAGTCCATATGCTCTTTATTACAATTTTTGAAATCTTATCTATTCCAAATACATAGTTTTTTTGTGAATTAATACCTACTTCTGTGAATTGTTGGGAATAATTAATAAATAAACACTAATATAGGTTTCGGTCCCGTTTGGGGCCTTTGTCAAAATTTATTTGCAAAAATATATACAGAGTGACAAACTTCCATGTGTTCATATGGGGAAATAACATGGGTAATTATACGTTTTTGGGGATTCCCGCTCTAAATGTATAGTTACAATGGTGGAAAAGGTAGGAATCGAAAGATTATTTTTTCTGCATATGAAGATATCAAAAACCACAACTTTCCAATTTATTAAAGCATTAAAAGCAAGAATTACATTAATAATTTTCAAGCTCAGAAATTTATCAAATTATCCATGATAACTTAATTTATTCTAATTAAAGACTTCTTTGATTTTTATGGATTTTCTAAACTGTCAACATTTATCGTCGTTCAAAATGAACAAAAATACTTTCTTCACTAAATTATTTATTGTTGTTATCGAAGGAATAGGACTGTTACTGAATTTTCCAGAAAATAAGTTCAGATGAATTAAAATCAAAGACTTCTTTGATTAGAGTTAATTAAATTGTCATGGATAATCTGATAATTTTCTGGTATTTTAATTTGAAAATTATTAATGCAGTTTTCACTTTTAATGCTTTAATAAATTGGAAAGTTGTAGAGTTGTTAATATCCACATAAGCATAAAAAAATAATCTTTCGATTGCTACCTTTACCACCATTGTAACTACTTGGGGAGCAGGAATCCCCAAAAACGTAATTCCCCGTGTTATTTCCCCATGTACACTCGGTATAAAAAAGTTACATAAATGTCTTGTCTTTTATTTTAAATAACACTTGGGTTTTTTAAAATAGAAAGAAATATATATTCAGTTTAAAAATAACAATAATAATAAACAAATAGCAGAGAGCAGATTTGCCCCAAATTTTGTATATCAGTTGACCGATTGATATGAAATTTGGTACACACATTTAGTTGTGATGACAATACAATTATGTATATTCAGTATCATTGTAAATCCAAGATGGCCGCCGCCACAAAATGGCGAATTAGATATGGGTATGAAAGGGCTTAACTAGTAGAATACAGTACACAATGAAAAAAATCCAAGATGGCCGCCACCACAAAATGGCGGATTACTTTTTCCAATCCCCTCAATATGGGTATCAAATGAAAGGGCTTAACTTGTAGAATACAGTACACCATGAGAAATTCAAAATCCAAGATGGCCGCCACCACAAAATGGCGGATTACTTTTTTTTCAATCCCCTCAATATGGGTACCTATCAAATGAAAGGGCTTAGGTAGTAGAATACAGTACACCATGAAAAAATCCAAAATGGCCGCCACCACAAAATGGCGGATTACTTTTTCAATCCCCTCAATATAGGTATCAAATGAAAGTAGAACACAGTACACTTTAGAAAAATAATAACAAAACAAAAACAAACAAAAAAACACTAAAAACTTGAAAATAAAATAAGTAAAAGAACATTTTTAAGTTAAACGGTTTTATTGTAAAGAAACATAATAATGATGCAGATAATGTACTAAAAGCTAAAAAATAATTAGGTAGGTACCAGGTATCAGTTATCACACCACTCTCTTCATCAATCTAGAGCATTGGTCAAGCTAAAATAAAATCGTGGGGCATAGCGTAACCTGAGTAAATATGTAAATGATCGTTCTGCGATGTTGTCTATTGAGAAGATGCATCCAAAGCATACATATAATGATATGAGCGCTTGACTGTAGATAAGAGAAATTCGATTCGCCCCACGATTTTATTTTAGTCTGATCAATGCTCTAGATTGATGAGGAGAGTGGTGTGATGACTGGTACCTGGTACCTACCTAATTATTTTTTAGCTTTTAGTACATTATCTGCATCATTATTATGTTTCTTTACAATAAAACCGTTTAACTTAAAAATGTTTTTTACTTATTTTATTATACAAATCATTTCTAAAAACAGCGGAGATTTTACATTTTTTCTTATTTTAAAATTTATTGTGATGTCACTAAATTCAAAAGTATGACCGTTGTTTTTCAAATGTTTACTTATGGCTGAATTGCTATTTTTTAGTTTGATCTCTAAATGATTTTTGAATTGGCCACTAGGTATATTATGTTTTTTCATAGTTTTTAAATTTAATCTTGTACATTACATAGTATGGGTTTTCATTAGCTTAGATTTCTATGATTTTCTTCATTTTAAAAGAGGCTGAACTTTTAGTCTCGGCTTATAGACTAACAAATGATAAGAACCGGCGGTTGTGATTTATAACTTGCATTCCGTGCTTGATTCAAATACATATTTAGATTGTGCGACTGGTGGTATCCATCTTTGCTAACGAGGTCGGGTTAAGCGCTGCATGTACGATATTCGTTGAGTGGTTCAATTCTCCCCTCAATTTTCCGGTCTTAGTTATAAGCAATAGGTTGTTTATGGCTACCAATTAACTTTTCTGAATATTGTTCAAATTACCGTGAGCCTGTTCGCCTGTTGCTATGCAGATTGCAGAAAGCATTTATTTATTTATTAATTGGTGCATGCAGAAAAGAGTGTGTTCAACTAAGTTGCAAAAGTGTCAAATGTGTGTTTTGTTTTGATATTTGGGTTTTATCTGCTCCATTTTATTTCAAAGTGCTTTTCAGGACGTGAAACCAAATTACCTTCATACAAAAATTTATATGACATCTTTTGCTATCGGATTGTGGAACATTCGGGTCGTACCTATACGTAAATCTCTCCAGCTTGTGCTGTTATGACGTCACTCGCCGCATCACTAATGCATACATAGGTATCGAAACATATATCTTTTCCCTTCCGCATAATTTTTGGGGATTAATTAAAGAAATTTAGATCATTTCTTGAAAGAATAATATGTGACTACGGGAGGTACCTAAGTTAACGGTGATAAATTTGGCGACAAAAATAAAAATAGGTATACAGAACGGATTTAAAGACCACGCAGACAAGCAGGATTTGGAATTCAGTTGTTGGGATCAGTCGCGCGATATTTTGTCGATGTGTGGCGACCGTCAATTGTTACCCGCCGGCGCCACTCACTTGTTTAACACGGTATGTCCATTACAGAACAGGTAATTAAAAGTCGAAGCAGTTTGTTTTAAACTTAACCCAACTACTCAACATAACTCCGGTTTTAATCAACAACGAAAAAAGATGTTAGATTTAAAAGTTTCCTATCTTTCGACTTCTTCATTTTGACTGATCTGCCTTTCACGATTAAATATGTCGCTTTACACGGTTTAGATAAAAATAATTTAAGTTAAAAGGATTGTTGGAATATTTCGTGAGTCTTAATGGATTAATTTATCAATTACTAACCAACGCATACGTCCTATCATTTGGGTCGAAATCGCCACTTACTTTAGTGTTTTAAATTAGTCATTTTTACATAGAGATTTGCATAATTTGTGTAGATTGATTTGTCAAAACTTCAACTTTTGTAAATATTTTTATAATTACACGTTCATTGTTACCATACATACAGCTAAGATTATGTAGCAAAAGTTGAGATTTATAACCTTTTTGTAATTCTGCATAGATACTTTTTACGAACGATGTGTTAGCATCCAGCAAAGAAGGAAAATTAGGAATGGCTCTGAACAAAATAGATACAGTTTTGATAGAGGGCTGCGGTATGAAGATCAAAAGATTAATAAAAAGAAACTTAAAATTTTGGTATGTAGAGGGCGAGGAAATAGAACTAAAACTAAAGTAGGTACAAATAGAAAATGAGTAGAGGAAGTCGCGAATTTCTGCTATTTATAGGAAGTCAAATAACTCGCGACATTGTACGGGTGCGAAACTTGGAAACTTGGACAATAGGAAAAGCGGATTGAAAAATAATAGAAGCGTTTGAAATGTGGCGCTACAGACGCATGATAAAGACTCCGTGGATAGATACCTAAGGTTAGCAATAGGGAGGTATTAGAAAGAGTTGGGGAAAAGCGAAAGGTATGGAAGACAATAAAGAATAAGAGGGATAGGATGGTAGGACACCTTCTGAGACACGAAGGAATAGATCGCGACATACCTACTAGAGTCGGAGATAGGAATTAAAAGAGGTAGTGGTAGGCCCAGATTAGACTACTGCTCTCAAATAATTGGGGATGTAGGATGTTCTACTTTTAGGGAAATGCGAAGGTTAGCTCAGGGTAGGAAAGGATGGAGGTACGCGTCCAACCAGTCTTCGAACTGAGAACTTTATGAATGAAGATGTGTTAAAAAACTTTAGCTTATTATTGCGAGAAGAAAATAATTTTCAGACAACAGATGGTAGCAAATTATTTACCTATACGAATTTTCATAAGTACCTATACGCAAGTAAATGTATAAAATATGATATTGTTTAATAAGCTGTAAGAAAAGAAGGTTATACCTATACTTAGGTACAATTTGCAAAAATTAATTTCGGCAATTAATACACTGCACAAGTTAGTGTCTCCGTCATGCGTCAGATTTTCATTCTAAACAAAACAAATGCACGTGCCATTTGACGTTTATCAGTGTTATTTACAACGTCTTAAACTAAATTTGCAATATAATTATAGAAGTTTTGCAGTGAAAACATTTTATTTTCAATTTGTGTAACAGCTGTCGACTAATAGGCCCGCTCAAACAACTACACCTCGAGCAAATACTCCGCCAGATATTGAATTACAGAACGGGCCTGCGTCGGCAGAATGTACAAGGTGTCCCAAACTAGACGCGTTCTTATGGGAACACCCCTTATTTGAAGAGATAGAAAAAAATTAACCAAGGTGTCCGAAGCTCAAATTTCATGAGAAAACCACTGGCGCAAACAAAACTTTGCTATCTCTTATCGTTTGGCCGCTAGAGGGCGATTCTCAAATTTCGTCGATTTCTTTTATGTCCTATAACTTGTTTATTAATAAAGATAATTAATTTTGGTAAAAACTTTCTTAAGGCACTTTTTTCCGTAGAATCCATTGCAATAGGCAGTTTTTTACAGGGCATTTAGATTTTCGTGCACCACCCCAAACTCATTTTTTTATATAGACCACCCTATATATTATGAGATTTTTGAAAAGCTCGTAAAATTTCCTAAATTTTGATGTATCACTTGTCATGTTTATATTAAAAACCATTAACAACATTACGATTTAAAAATTAAAATACTGTGCCTACAGAAATCAAGATTGCCATGACTAATAAAATGACAGGATGCTAACATGTTATGATTAAAACCACAGATTTAAAGTTTCATGATAAGATTAGGTACTCATAGTTATTATATTCAATAATTAATAATTCTTTAAATGTTGCTAATGGTTTTTAAGATAAACATGACAAGTAATACATCAAAATTTAGGAAATTTTACGAGCTTTTCAAAAATCTCATAATATATAGGGTGGTCTATATAAAAAAATGAGTTTGGGGTGGTGCACGAAAATCTAAACGCCTGTAAAAAAAAAACTGCCTATTGCAATGGATTCTACGGAAAAAAGTGCCTTAAGAAAGTTTTTACCAAAATTAATTATCTTTATTAAAAAACAAGTTATAGGACATAAAAGAAATCGACGAAATTTGAGAATCGCCCTCTAGCAGTCAAACGATAAGAGATAGCAAAGTTTTGTTTGCGCCAGTGGTTTTCTAATTAAATTTGAGCTCCGGACACCTTGGTTAATTTTTTTCTGTCTTCAAATAAGAGGTGTTCCCATAAGAACGCGTCCAGTTTGGGACACCTTGTACATTAGAATGCACCCAAGAGGCCTACCCCAGCAAAGCTGGGCTTGAAAGCCCCATCGTACCTCAGTGAGCTAGGCTCACTTACCAAGTTAGAAACTTGCATGGTGTGAATGCGCAAGCAATCCGCAGACCGGTTTCGTCCTATTGGGACTCTTCATTATATACGGCGACAGCTGTTCAACAATTTACGTCTAGGTGGCGTGATTTGGCTTTCTACCAGCGATTGTAGCAATGACAACACATTCCCCAAATCAGTATTTTTCAAAACTCCAAGTTGTTGGCTTTAATTCAGTTGCCCTTGAATTTTAGATGACTTATTGAAGAAAGTATAAAAGGTTTACGTTTGGCGTAAATGGTAAAATCTTGTTTCCAGATATTTCAATTGACTTCATCCGAAAAATTAAAATTGTAGGTGCCCCAAAAACTTCAATTGTTATCTTCATATTGAAGTTTATCCAAAGCAGAAGCGCCATAACCTAGCAATATTCGTCTAAAATTTTTTTCCTTACAGTTTAGTAATTTTCTTACTGCATCATACTGTGAATTCCACCTCATTACAACTAGAACGGGAAACTTACACCCACATAATATCGACAGTTGCGTTAGGAGCTACAGAACTTCGGCGTACTAAATTCCAAAAGAAGAACGGTATGTATATAGTTTTTGTACACCAAGTTTTCCTCCAAAGTTTTACTTGTATCACTTAGGTATAGCGACTAAATTTAGTGTGTAAACGATGCACGTTAGATGATAAGGGCATTGGAGTTTGTCATCATCTTCATCATCATCGATAGTAGAAACACCGTCGACGTCCATATTAGCATTAAATACATTTCCTAAATTTGTTGTTTTAGTTTGATCATTCTCATTAGCAGAAATGAAAACAAAAAATAAATGCAGAGAAATAATGAGTAAAAACGGCATGTTCCATCAGCATCGATCGAAGTATCACCGTCAACATCAATACAGGCATCATCGGCAGATCCAGAACTGCCTTGGGTTGGGCCTGGTGCTTGGGCTGGGACAAGAAGTTTTCGTTGATTTCAACGTGATATTGTCGAAATGCTTTGCCAAAATTTGTAGCATTATTCGTAACAACGAGAGAACTGCGACTATCGTATCGAAGACAACGCGTGAAAACCATAGAAGGACATGAACAAAACAGAAGGCGAATAGTGATTTTTAAGGAAAAATCATTGATTTTTGCACACCACAAAATAAATAAGTCCTATAAACATTAGAGTGATGTCATTTGTGTCATTCCAAGAAGATAAAACTGGAATGTTATATGCAAGTCGAATTATCTAGATAACTTTCCGGAGATAAACACTATTTTTATATATATACCGGGTGACCACGAGATCAGGCTCACCCCTATAACATTTTTGTTTTTCAAGATATTAATTTGAAATTTGGGACAGTTAAATGACATGTAAATCTGTATTATTTGGAACAGTTAAAATTTTTCTGACACTTCCGGTTTCACCGGAAATGAACCAACATTCGAATTTTTAAATGGAACAGCCTGTATATTTTCATATTTTTTGAACCATAGTGTCATTCTAGATATGGTAGTGCCACTTTGGGATAAAAACATTACCATAAAAAATTTTTTGACGCAAAATAAATCTAGCATCTAGACATCCATGACTGAAAGGAAAACATTAAGTCGGGGTCCTAAACTAGTGTAAAAACAAAATCGTCAAATTAGGTCATATTAGGTCATATTATCATATTTCTTATTTTGTTCTATATTTTCTACTGGTCGTATCACATTATTGCGGTATTGCCTACATTTGCAGTAGTCTAAATTGACATTAAGTGGATATTTAAGTAGGTAAGTGGTAAGCATTTGAACACGTGTGCGGCTTCCTATTTTTTGCAAAGCCGATTTCTCTTTAACGGCAACTTATGATTTAGAAGTCAAAAATAATGCGATACACCATATTGCCATTTTATAGGTTTTCTTTCCCGTGTAATGAAATTAATCATTTCGATATTCAACTTAATAGCACAAATAAAAGTTGTGTTATTGCATTGTTATCTTTATAGGTTTAACTGACTACCTACCTACTTAGCAGTAACAAAAAATCTTAAAAGGTTGATTAAGTTTCGCGCAAGTACAGTTGTCATGTAAGTGAAGCACGCATGAAATGGCTATTAGTGAACCATTAAAAACAGAAGGTGAAACGCGGAAACGGAAGTCAATTGCAAACGAATGCGACCTACAACAAAACAAATTATCTGTGCATTTAATTGTTCGTTCAAGTTACAAATTACACTTTTACACGAGAGTCGTGAAAAGCGCATAACTGCTAACTACTTACCCACATTTTATGTTTAAAATATACCCATCCACTATTTCAGAAACTGTACAATAGTACCTAGGTATTGATTAGAATCACTACGGATTTCGAGAATCAAGAGAACTAATAATTATGCGTAAAGTAAAAAGGGAAATCCATAATATAGAAAATTTGGGACACTATTTTTTATTATTAGGTAACAATCTGAAATGGAAAGGATGTTCCATTTTACGAGTTCAAGGTCACCTTCTTACGAAAGCGTAGAAGGGCCGTGGGTAAAAAAAAGTATTTCTCTAAGAATTGTCAATTTTTTCTGGCAATTGACAAATATTTTTCCAGTTGACAGATTTTTCTGGCAATTGACACTTTATTCTATTAAGGGACAAATATTTTTTCAGTTGACAGTTTTTTCTGACAATTGACTCTTTATTCTGACAATTGACACTTTATTCTGACAATTGACATATTCTTTTGTCAATTGACACTTTACTCTGTCAATTGACAGATTCTTTTTTCAATTGATACTTTATGCTGCCAATCGACACTTTATTCTGACAATTGACACTTTATTCTGACAATTGACACTTTAGGTACTATACCTTATCCACAGAGTAGCGAACAGCTGCCTTGACCCTACTCCATGCACACATCTACATACGAACTACAAAGGTCAAGTTTGGTGGGCCACTGCGATATTACTTAAATTGTCAATTGCCAAAAAAATATGTCAATTGACAGAATAAAGTGTCAATTGACAAAATAAAGTGTCGATTGACAGAATAAAGTGTCAATTGTCAGAATAAAGTGTCAATTGTCAGAATAAAGTGTCAATTGTCAGAATAAAGTGTCGATTGACAGCATAAAGTGTCAATTGACAAAAGAATCTCTCAATTGACAGAGTAAAGTGTCAATTGACAAAAGAATATGTCAATTGTCAGAATAAAGTGTCAATTGTCAGAATAAAGAGTCAATTGTCAGAAAAACCTGTCAACTGAAAAATATTTGTCCCTTAATAGAATAAAGTGTCAATTGCCAGAAAAATCTGTCAACTAGAAAAATATTTGTCAATTGCCAGAAAAAACTGTCAATTGCCAGAAAAAATTGACAATTCTTAGAGAAATATTTTTTTTGCCCACGGCCCTTCTACGCTTTCGTACCTTCTTCTATAAAAGTAAAGCGTGCTTCGGGCTGGAATTTGCACCTTCGCGTGCATATGTCTTTCAGACGACTGCCTCCTTTTCACTTCTGATCTTGTAGCTTCATTCTAATACCTTCTTGCCGACTGCCACCAGATGCGAGGAAACATAGTGGTAGCGTTGGTTGTTTCAATTCTCCTGTCAATTCTTCCAGACTTGGTCCGGGAAAGTACATCGATCATTAATAAGAAATTAATTAATTAATAAGAAAGCTCCAAAAATGTATTTTTAAGTTTACTCTCAACTATACATGCGAAAGCAAGTGAACCAAGTGTTAAAGCGCTCACCGGAGACTGCTACCGTGCCCATCCATTTGAATAGGGAGGCTTGATTCAGTATGCTTCACGCGGCGGTATAGGTTACTTAATTTCTTCTAAAGGAAGACGACCTGTCATTTACTTACTGGATGGTAGTTGCGAGTATTATTTCTGGAGCTACCAAGCCAACGGCAATCGGTGTTTCAAAATGAAAAAAATTATGCGTATTTTGCATTTTCCGTCTTCCATTTTCCTTCTATTTGAACAGTACTAACCTATAATATTTTTAACTCTTTATTCAAACTTTTTGGGTAATTTCTCTTCACTTTGTGTTCAGAATTCCTGACGAAATTTTGAGTCAAGAATTCATATGAACATGCGTACTCTAAATCATCACCCCCCTCCCTGAATTTACGATCCCTTGAATGGGGGTCACTAAAATTCACTTTATGGTTAATATGATGTCTAGAACGTTTTATCATAAAGAATAAAATTTGATGCCTATTTGTATTTATGAATGTGAGTCGTAATTTTTTTCAACCCTACAAAACAACCCCTTTTGCGATTTAATTTTTTGAACATGTTTCCCATAAACGGATGTCCCCTTGCGAGTCATCTTGTACGTTTCAGAATTTTGGTCACCTTTTAGAGCAACAGTGAGGTAATCGGGTGGAAAAGTCGGCAAAAATTATTTCTGTATTTTTTTGCTTTCATAATGCATTGACTCATTCATTTATGAAGTAGGTAATATGGGACTTAAAAGTTGTTTTTGGTGACGATAAGCAATAAGTTCCATAAATTAATGTAATTTATATGTAATGATCCTTAAAGACAGAAAAGGAGGTTCAATTTGAAGGAACTTGCCATAATTTTAACAAACTTATACAGCCATAATGTCTGCACCATATTATGGAAAAATTTTTTATTTATGGGATTATTGGAAAACGGTTTTCTGCATTAGTTTCAGCATGATTAATAACTAGAAAATTGACAAAAATATTTGTCATGTTAACATGGGTTAATTAAATGAGATCCGGGATATAGCAACACGTATGTATTTATAAAGATACCCGAACACCCAAATATAATAATTACCTAATAACTGAACAAATAATAATACAAAGATACCACGATGTGTCGAGCTTGCCACCGTATCGACTACTGTCCTGCCGCTTCACACCTAGGATAGATAGATGATGTCATGGACAATAGTCATCTCCCTAGAATTTCGTACAGTCACAACTCTATGACACCGCCAAAATGTCATTTGAAATTTTAAAATTGTTGGAAATGCCCTTATTTATCAAAATATGGAAAAGTGCGATAAGGAAAAGTTATTTGTAATTACATTAAGATTCTAAATACGACATTTGGTGAGACATTTTCAATGTTTTAATTTTTCATTTTTTTTGAAAACATCAAATAATATTTAAGATACCTAGGTACCTAAGCATATTTTTAAACAATATTCTCTTAAATTAAATACATATTACATTTCTGTATGTCTTCCTTCTCTTTCCACACATGTTATTGTCCTGTTGAAAAATTCTTTGTTTACGTTTCTGAAAAATCTTTAGTAAATAAATCGGCACTATTCACTTTTAATGTTTTTAAATTAATTTTAATCAGAATTTTCAGTTTTATTTGTTTGATCTAAATGTAATTTAAATGAACAATAGTTTTTTTTTAATATTTACGCCTATTATCGTGCAAAATTTCACTGTAAGGGTTTAAAATTGTTGAAAATAGTCCAAAATTGTACTGTTATTTTTCGCAAAAAAGGTTATTTTGCAAGAAATTAATTAATTTAAAAAAATAAATGCAAAATTACTGTATTTTTCCATTAAAATATTTCAAATTCACTCAACTGTAAACAAATAACACGCACATAAAAGTAAATGTTAAGTATTATTGGAAAGAAAAGGAAAAAATTAAATCAAAATTGCCTCACTAAATGTCGTATTTAGAATCTCAATGTAATTATAACTTTTCCTTATCGTACTTTTCCATATTTTGATAAATAACGGCATTTCGGGCCATTTTAAAATTTCCAATGACATTTTGGCAGTGTCATAGTTGTGACATGGCAAATATTTTTGTCAATTTTCTAGTTATTAATCATTAGTACGGAATCTGAAGGTCGAAAATCGATCAAGGGGTGTCAACTCGAAGATATAGTTTTAAGAAAATAAGGGTAACATGGGAAATCGTTATGCGCATTCGTGTCTAGAAGGGCACAAAAGTCCGGGATTGCAAAAAGCCAAAAAAAATATTTTGTAATTTTTTTTGCGAATTCAAGTGTTGAATTTTTTTTGAATCGTATTTGCGAGCGTAATATTTGACGTACAGTAATAATTTTTACATAAATAGAAAGCTTATTCTCTGCACTTTCCGCTGGTACCAAGCCCGTTTTTATATTATTGTTAATAAAACCTATACAAATTGTTTAATTAGAGAATGTACAAAAAGTGCATTGCAAACTTCAGCATCGAGGGAATTTCCTAACTATTATAGTCAGCTGCATACATGTATCGTATCGAATGTTCCGAAAAGAATGTAGAAAATTTTTGTGAAACATTCATTTCAATAACGTTTTTGTAGCAAAAGTTATAAATATTTATTTACAGCGTACCGCTGCCCGCTGTCGCCGGGCGAACCCCGACGCAGTTCAGTTCATGTCCCCATCATGCCTCGCATCATGCTCACGTCCGTCTCTTGTTAATTTGTGCGTTATCGCGTAAGTCTGTCTCTTTCTCACTAGCAGAATGTGTGACAAGAAATAAATTTTCGTCTTCGGTCAGCCTAAATGCTTTATTAATTGTAACGTATAAAATAAACTACATATTATTACACGTACCTATCATGATGAATTCAAATCAAAGAGTTGTGGATCCGTAGATTTGATCTGTCTATACAAATTCATGTTGTTATTAGAGAACTATCGCAAAATACTGGTTTACTATTGACTGCATATGTTTTAAGTGGATGCGACATAGTAAGCTACATTTTCAAGAAAATTGAAAATTTCAATAAACTGAGAGCTCACTTGTTTCACAATTGCAAATCCGACATTCGAAATTTACTACCAACAGAAGATGCCTTTCATCAACATGTGTTAAGAGCCGGCGCTTACCAGTTTATTGTCGAGTTTATTGTTTGGAAAAATTCAACAACTTTTAATCCTGTTATCCGTAACCCCGAAAACTTCGGATGGATTTTCAAAGATAACATATACATACCAAAGTTAATAACAATAAGTATTAGGCCGCAAATAGAAACAAATGACAATGTATTCTGCAAATGTAAAGGTAGGTAATTGTTCAAGAGATTGTAATTGTAGCAGATATAAATTGCATAATCGGTTGTTATTGTGAAGGAATATGTGATTAGTACTCTGGCTAGTGACAATTTTTATAACTGGTTTCAGCGCCCTTCGTATTCATATAAAATTGTAAATTGTCTGTTGGAAATCAGGAATATCCATGTGCGAGCCCCAGCGGCAGCGTGGGACATTTTACAAATGGCAGGTCTTCAAAAATGAAAAAGAAAAAAGTTAACCTAAATCTTTTCAGTGCCCCTGTCATTTGATTACATCAATTTATTAATTAAATCATGAACAAGAAAATATCTGAGGCAGAGATCCTGTACAGCTTCAGATCAGAGGCAGACGTTTTAAATATGTTTAGAAAAGTAGCTCTACTTAGTCATTTCAGCTCGTTTGAATTTAAGTAGGCCTATTTTCCAAACACTTTCAAAACCTCTGCCTCTGCTCAGGTACTGCTCAGAACCTCTACCTCGGATACTTTGTCGTTTTCTATGATTTAATTAATAAGTTGAATCATAAGGCAGAGGCGTTGAAAAGATTTAGGTTAACTTATTATTTCTTTTAAATTTTTGAAGACATGCCAGTTGTAAAATATCCGACGCGGGGTGGGCAGAGGTCAATTTTCCTGTTTGCCATCACACAAACTACCAAATTTACAACCTCTTCCACACGCTAAAATCATTTTAAAATTGATGTCGCCATCCGCTATCCCACAGGACTTGTACCTTGACGCAGTTCTAGTAATACTGGGACGGGTGGGATGGCTTGCGCGCTTCAATGATATAAAGAGCCGAACCATAGGTTTAACCATATTGGAGGGGTTTTTATTTGTGAAGCCAGACTAAATCAAGTCCCTGGAAGGGGGCAGCAGCTCTTTCAGTAATCATAGTGGCAGAGATCGTGAGGGTTGGTATGGCACTGTGATACACACTACTGCGATGTGGAAGGCAACGGGAAACCACCACATTATTTTATCCCTAGTACAGCGTACTTTAATTTATGATGATGGCACCTTCTGGAGTAAAATATTCCGGAGGTAAAATAGTCCCACATTCGGATCTCCGGGCGGGGACTGCTTCGGGGGGAGTCATCAGAAATGATAAGTGTAACATCTCACGAGTCGGAGCGTGGAATGTTAGAAGCATGAAACAAGTAGGGAAGTTAGAGAATTTGAAAATTGAGATGGATAGGTTAGCATTAGACGTAGTAGGTATCAGTGAAGTGCGATGGCCAGAAGCTGGAGACTTCTGGAGCGGAGATTTTAGAGTAATACACACAGGATCTGTAGGAGGAAATTCGGGAGTAGGAATTGTTATGCGGAAAAAAGTAGGACAGAGTGTAGAAAATTTCTTACAGCAAAGTGACAGGGTAGTTATGGTTAGGTTAGATTCGAAACCTGTAAAAACAGTAATAATACAGGTATATATGCCCACTTCTAACTACAGTGATGAGGCCGTAGAGGCAGTTTATAGTGATATTGAATATGTGCTAGATTTTGTGAGAGGGCACGAAAATTTAATAATTACGGGAGATTTCAATGCAGTCGTAGGCACAGGGCGAGAGGGCGGAATAGTTGGCCCCTTTGGATTAGGCAATAGGAACGATAGGGGAGTTAGACTGATAGAGTTCTGCGATAAACATAACTTAACGGTCGCGAACACTCTATTTCACCATCATGTTAGGAGATGCTATACGTGGAAGATGCCAGGAGACTTAGGGAGATATCAAATAGATTACATTCTCGTTAGGCAAAGATTTAGAAATCAAGTTAGGGATTGTAGAAGTTATCCAGGAGCAGATATAGATAGTGATCACAACATAGTCGTTATGAAAGCCAATCTTAAATTTAAGATTTTGAAAAAAAGAAGCGGAAGAAGGTATCTTGACCCAGAGAAACTAAAAGATGATGATATGCGCAATAAGTTCGAGAAAAAGACAAACGAAGCACTAAAGGGCACGGGTGGAAATATTGTTAGGGACATAGAGGCAGAATGGAATTGCATTAAAAATAGTTTAGTTTCCTCAGCTAGGGATATTTTGGGTCATAAACAGAATGAAAGTAGGAAACCCTGGATAACAAAACGTATTGTGAGTCTAATAGAGGAAAGGCGAAAATATAAAAATAGGTTAGATGAAACAGGGAAACAAAGATATAAGGCGATCAAGTGGGAAATTATTCGGGAATGTAGGAAAGCGAAAGAGCAATGGATCGATAATAAATGCAAAGAAGTGGAAGATAAATTCGAAGTAGGAAAGACTGATGAAGCATATAAAATAATTAGGAGAAATTTTAGAGAAATTGGATCTAGTACCAAAAACATTAGAAATGAGGCAGGAGATATCCTAATCGGAAGTGGGGAGAAGGCAGATAGGTGGAAAGAATATTTAGGAAACTTATATGCGGGACAGGAAGTGCAAGATATATTAGAAAGCGAAAGCAGTGTAGAGGGGGATAACCTAGGGAGTCCTATAATGAGAGAAGAGTTTGAGATAGCACTAAAAAGTTTAAGGAATAATAAAGCACCAGGTATAGATGGCTTGCAGGCAGAAATCTTAAAGTGCGCAGGTCAAGAGGTAATAGATCGTTTATTTAAACTAGTTAGTCGCATATACCTGACAGGCGAGATTCCAGAAGATTACAAACGGAACACCATAGTAGCTTTGCCAAAAAGAAAAGGCGCGGATAGATGCGAAAATTTTAGAACTATCAGTTTAACTTCCCATGCGTCAAAAATTTTAACTAGAATTGTGCAAAGAAGGATGGAGAAAAAGGCGGAAGAAATATTAGGAGAAGATCAGTTCGGATTTAGACGAAATAGAGGAACGCGCGAGGCCATTCTAGCTTTACGAGTAATTATAGAAAAAACGATAGAAAAGAGAAAGAGCGTCTATATAGGATTTGTAGATTTAGAAAAAGCCTTCGACAACGTAAAATGGGGGAAGATGTTCGAAGTGCTGAGAAAGGTAGGGATGAAATACAGGGACAGAAGAATAATACATCATCTCTACAAAGAGCAAAAGGCAGTTATAGAATGTGAGCAGGAACAAAGGGAAGTAGATATCCGGAAGGGAGTGAGACAGGGATGTGCATTGTCACCTCTAGTTTTCAACTTATATATCGAAGATGCGATTAATATTGTTAAGGAAAGAACAGCCTCAGGGATCAATGTACAGGGCCAAACTATTAACATGCTCAGATTTGCGGATGATATAGCAGTGTTAGCATCTAGCAAAGAAGAATTAGGAGCGGCTCTGAATGAAATGGAAGCAGTTTTGACACAGGGCTTCTGCATGAAAATCAATAAAAAGAAAACTAAAATTTTTTTATGTAGGGGATGTGAAAATAGAACTAAAATGGAAATACAAATTGGAAATGAGAAGATAGAGGAGGTCGCGGATTTCTGCTACTTAGGAAGTAAAATAACTCAAGACGGTAGGAGCACTAAAGATATAAAACAAAGAATGGCGCAGGGCCGAGTTGCGTTTAACAAAAAGAAACAACTGTTATGCTCGAGAACGGTTAATATAGAGACTAGGAAGAGACTCTTAACGTCGTATGTGTGGAGTACGGCATTATACGGGTGCGAAACTTGGACAATAGGAGAAGCGGATAGAAAAAGAGTAGAAGCGTTTGAAATGTGGTGCTACAGACGCATGATGAAGATACCGTGGATAGATAAGGTTAGCAATAGGGAAGTATTAGAAAGAGTTGGGGAAAAGCGAAAGGTATGGAAAACAATAAAGAGTAGGAGAGATAGGATGGTAGGACACCTTCTAAGACACGAAGGAATAGTTCGTGACATACTAGAGTCAGAGATAGGAATAAAAAGAGGTAGGGGTAGGCCTAGATTAGACTACTGCTCTCAAATAGTTAGGGATGTAGGATGTTCTACTTTTAGGGAAATGCGTAGGTTAGCTCAGGATAGAAAAGAATGGAGGTACGCGTCCAACCAGTCTTCGGACTGAGAACCTTATGATGATGTCGCCATCCGTCGTACTAGATCGGTGATATGTAAATGTTGTTCCAAATTTATATTTTACTTACCTATATAAAAAGTTGCAGTTTATGTTTATTAATCATAATACGTGTAATAATATGTATAGTTTATTTTATACGTTACAATTAAAGCATTTAGGCTGACCGAAGGCGAAAATTTATTTCTTGTCACACATTCTGCTAGTGAGAAAGAGACAGACTTACGCGATAACGCACAGATTAACAGGAGACGGACGTGAGCATGATGCGAGGCATGATGGGGACAGGAACTGAACTGCGTCGGGCTTTGCCCGGCGACAGCGGGCAGCGGTACGCCGTAAATAAATATTTATAACTTTTGCTACAAAAACGTTATTGAAGTGATTGTTTCACCAAAATTTTCCACATTCTTTTCGGAACATTCGATACGATACATGTATGCAGCTGACTATAATAGTTACGAAATTCCCTCGATGCTGAAGTTTGCAATGCACTTTTTGTGCATTCTCTAATTAAACAATTTGTATAAGTTTTATTAACAATAATATAAAAACGGGCTTGGTACCAGCGGAAAGTGCAGAGAATAAGCTTTCTATTTATGTAAAAATTATAACTGTACGTCAAATATTACGCTCGCAAATACTATTCAAAAAAAATTCAACACTTTTGAATTTGAAAATTACAAAATATTTTTTGTTTTTGAATTTTTGCAATCCCGGACTTTTGCGCACTTCTAGACACGAATGCGCATAACGATTTCCCATGTTGCCCTTATTTTTTAAAACTATATCTTTGAGGTGACAGTTCACCATTTTAGAAGCGTCTTTTGGAGAGTCAGATCCCCGACTACATCCTGAAACTAATACCGAAAACAGTTTTCCAATAATCCTACAAATAAAAAGTTTTCCTTATGGTGCAGACTTTATGGCTGTCACTGTATATTAAAGAAATTTCTCGGGTATAAACTACTTAATTTATTTCTAATTGAAGGAGGCTTCGTTTTGAAATATAAATAATAATAATAATAACACGAATAATAAGTATGTAATAAGTTTTGCGAGTTTATATATTTTCACAGGATCCTCCTTCAGAATTTCCTTCTGCTTGTTAGGTTTCATTTTCACCTTCTATATTTCAAAATTGAAAAAGCAGCAAGAGTTCTAAAGTCTCTTTCTAAAGTCTCTTTTAAAAGAGGCTTAGTGGCTTTCTTGGGGTAAGTATTATTGCAGACAAAATGGTAGCGGATGTTAAGACAAACCTGTTCTACACGTCAGTACTACACGCCTGAGCTTTATCTGTGTGGCAAAAGTAAATTATTCAGTTTCAATTGATTTCCCCAGTTCTTCCACCTTCCTTTTTTGTTTTGCTTCCTTTGTGGGCTGACCAACTGCAGGTTTAATATTTACTGTGTCTTTGTGTACCTCAAAAATTCCTTCTAACCAAAGTGGATAAGACAAGCGGACCCAAGGCATCTATACTCTACTAGGTAGGCTAGTCAGAGTGTATGTCGCGCGCGGGCTAGAGGCGCGAGACGAGAGGGGACGGTATTGGTGACGTCAACGGCGGAAAATTCCGCCATGTACACATCCGTGTGTATACGTATAATCGTACACGACAGCGTCTAATCTCTAATCGTGTAGGATCAACGTTATTTTGAGTTACAACAAACGTAGTGGCGAAAAGGTTTTCCAAAAGAATAAAGTAATGTAGTTAATATTTTCTTTGTTAACTTTTTGGTAGAAATTCATGATAAATTAATGAAATACTTTGCGTACTACCAATGTAACAATTTATTTATTACAGTATTTTGACCGGTTTCAAGATTTTAAAAATCTCATCATCAGAAAATGTTAAATTGTAAATAAATTAATATGACAAGGAAACTTAAAATTGACAAAACAATGCAATTAATTAAAATAATAATAACAATTAAGTAAGGAAAATTTGGGTTCGACAGTTAACGCTGAAACTGGCAGAATAAGTATGTTACGATCATTTTGTAGAAAATGATTTTGTAAACATTATGAAATGCCTTTTAATGGACAAAAAGAAATTGATCCTCAAATCGGAAGCAGTTCCTACGCTGAAATTAAAACCGTGCGAAAATAAAACTACTGCAAGAAGTAGCAGAGAAAAGAACAGAAAACGGTTTTTGATAATTCAATAATTAATAGAACAAAATAATAATAATAATGATGTTGAAATATGAGGCGCCGTTTGTGCCAAAAATAAATAAAAAATAAAACGCTAAACTGTTTATGATATATAAATAAGTTTTAGTGAAAAGAAATAATTTTCAATGATATTAAATTATTTCATTGATAAAAATAATTTTATTGATATAAAAAAAATATATAAAATATTTTCGTTCACATAAAATACTTTTGATGATATAAAATTATTTTTTGATATAAAACAGTTTCTTTGATAATAAAATTATTTTATTGGTAGAATTGTTTCTTTAATAAAAATAATAATTTTCATAATCTATTTTTCGAATGTAATCTTGAAGGGATACAAATTATTAATTAAATTTACAATCTCAAAGAAACATTTATAATATATTAAAGAAACGTTTAAATATCAATGAAAATAGTACCGCCGCTAGCAACAGATCGCGCCACATCTTTACGTGGTTGTCTCTGCTTTATGTTAACTCACTGTTGTTAAAAGGTTATGTATGTTATAAGGTTGGGAGTGACTAATGCTCCGTCGGACCGTCACCTAAAATTTTGTTGGAAGACGGTCGGGCATGCGCATACAGAATGTCAACACATTTTGCATTTTGGAAGTGTACAAAAACTAAAGCTGAGAGAACGCATTCTTCAAACACACCATTTAGCTGTCCTCGCACCAGACACACGCATTTTCTGGAAAAAAGATTATGTAGAAACAAGCAAAATAAACCAACCTGTACGGGAGCAAAACTCATCTTGCCCTAGGAGAACACCCGAACACCCACCGAGACTGTTGGTGGTGCTTTCCAATAACTTATTACTTAAACGTCATTTTACTGATATTGTGTAATGCGCATGTCCGACCATCTTGGAACAAATTTTAAAGTAATCGTCGGACGGAGCAGTAGTCACTCCTAATGTAATTGCCACTGCTAGGTTGCGCCATCTACTTTTGGAGGCGGTACTAAATTCATTGATATTGAAAACTTTCCTTGATAAGTATATAAATGTTTCTTTGAAATTTAAAAGTTTTATTGATAATGTTTTGTCGTCACACAAGATTATGTTTAAAAGTAGATTCTTAAAAATAACTTTTTTATCAAAGAAAATCATTTTATCAATAAAATTGTTTTATCAAAAAAAATTAAATAAAAAAAATAATTTTATATCAACGAAATTATTTTTATTAATTATTTTATATCAATAAAATATAATTATTTTATATCAATAAAATATTTTTTTATGGACAAAATAATTTAATATTAATAAAGATCTTTTTTTCAATAAAATTTATTTGTATCATTCATAGTTTCGCGTTTTATCAAGCATACCGTTGCATTTTATATTTCGTTTATTTTTGACACAAACGGCGCCTCATATTGAAATGCCTACTTCTAGAAACAATAATGGGCCAAGTAAATAAACATTTGATGGAAGCCAATCCTTACCTTCAACTACATATTGCAAATTTCTGAGATGAAAAAATACTCGAAGCTCTTATGCAACAAAATGAATATAAAATGTATATTCTTATCAAAATAATTGTATGAAATAGTTTTTTTTGGCTTATTATAATCTAGGTAGTTACTTTGCTGCCTAAATGTTAAGTTGTAGTTTACTTTATTAAAAAATAATTTTAATATCAATACACAGTCTATTCTGCGCAACTCCATTTAAATAATTGCGTCTTCTTTTTGTAATCTGTAGTTGTTTAAGTTTAAATATATTTCCAATTAACTTTCACTCTCCGAATCCACACAATTTTTACATATAAGATAACATGGGCCATGCTAACATAATGATATTATATTCAATTTCGACGAGTAGCATTATCAGCTGCTTAGGAGCGTATACTGTACGCGGCATGTAGACTGCAGTCTCCGCCGGTGACGTCACACGTACGCCTTTAACCGCGCGAACACAATCACGCGAGGGATCCAGCCTATCTAGTAGAGTATAAATGCCTTGAGTGGACCGACTTCCATGCATAGAGTAAAGTAAAAGGTGAGTAGTATTTGTCCGAGCTTATAGGCAAGAGAAGGGAAGTGCGAGAGGTGAATCGGGACGATTTTCCATATTTCGCGCGTAGGAAATGCGGCGCGCTCAAAATGTACCATGCCATAACTCCTTCAAAAATTGTCTTATCGAGTTGCAATTTTTTAAAATTATTTCTTAAAAGTTCAGGATGCCCAAGAAATCTTTCGAATTGCAATTACATAATTACTTTTCATTCCGCTTTGCGATTTTCGAGACGTTGTCTTTTCGGTGAAGTGGAATTTTCACCTATCGAGGAACTACGTTCATTTTGAGAATTTGGACAAACTTCCTTCGACAAAGTTATAGAGAAAGGATTGAATTTTATTTTTCACCAAGATTAAATTCATTATCTCGCATAGAAAAAAAGTTATGGCGATTTGAACACGATAATCATTCTGAGCGCGTGAGCGCGTAACTCTTTAAGTCAGTATACGATTTCAAGAGTTACGCGTGCAGAACGATTATCATGTTCAAATCGCCATAACTTTTTTTCTATGTAAGATAATGAATTGAGTCTCGGCGTAAAATAAAATTCAATCCTTTCTCTATAACTTTGTCGCTGATCGTTTGTCCAAATTCTAAAAATGAGCATAGTTCCTCGATAGGTGAAAATTCCACTGCACCAAAAAGACAACGTCTCGAAAATCGCAAAGCGGAATGAAAAGTAATTATGTAATTGCAATTTGAAAGATTTCGTGAGCATCCTGAACGTTTAAGAAATAACTTAAAAAAATTGCAACTCGATAAGATAATTTTTGAGGGAGTTATGACATGATACATTTTGAGCGCCCCGCATTTCCTACGCGCGAAATATGGAAAATCAGCCCGATTCCCCTCTCGCACTTCCCTTCTCTTGCCTATAAGCTCGGACAAATACTACTCGCCTTTTAGAGGCAAGTCGGTTCACTTGTCTTATCCACTTTGTTTCTAACCAAACCATTTCCATTAGATTGTCCAAAATGTCTTGTTCTTTCTTTGAGCAACCGAAAATTTTTATTTGAGTTTCACTGTAGAATACGAGAATCGTTGTTTGAAATTTCTTACTGAATCTTCAATAAAGGTGCATAGATACCTTGTCTTAATACTTTTTTCGAGATATTCAAGTTTTTTGTTTAAATTTAGGTCTTGCTATTATTGGCCCATGTCGGATAATCGTCTCCGTTTCATAACTTTGGTTCCTGATGACCTTAGTTAATAGAAAAAAAAATAGCTGAGTCAGAAAATTCAAAAGAAAAATTTAAAAAAATTGCGTTGACAGTAGCTGGAAAAACGGCAAAATAAACCGAAGGAGCAAAAAGGAGCAGCAAATTCTTTTTCTGTCATGAAATAGAAACCTTACTTTTCAAAATACTCGTAACAAATAGAAAATAGCTTGACACCCTCTAGCACTATTTAGCAAAATGTATATCTACAAATATTACCTACATATCCTCAAGAACAAATAACTACTAATAGACTAGTCTTATACATGTTAAAAATTTATACAAATAATGAAGTACATACCTTGTTTTGAAACTATCATAATGGAACAGTAGACTGAAATTTTGTAGAACCGATAATGGCACTATTGAACGTGTGGGTACGCGAATGATCATCAGCTATACTGATGTGATCGAAAAGTAGCAGTTATAAGAAATACAATAAATAATTGCATTCTATTATGACTGCATCATTCAACTACATATTCCAGCAAATGAACATTTTTGGAATCAACCAACTTTTAAAAATCGAATTTTTGCCAACTTTTCTTGCCAGTTGCCCCACTGTGAGGCAGCTGAAATAAATTCCTTAGAGATACGTACATGTTTTATGAAATTATATGTTTTTAAAGAAGAACTTGGTACTTATAGTGGAAACAAAATTCTTTGCTTTTCACTAGAAATTATGTACCTACACACTTCTCAAAATTCATGGCATTCCATATTCCATGCAAGTGTATAATAACTTATATAAAAGAAAGAAATTTGTCCCAACTACAATATGAACTTCCTAAAGAAAGTACTAGGTACTTAGAAATAGAAACTTAGCAATAATATGCAGTAGCAGTAGGTACAAAGTATTTTAAAAAGTTTCAGCTCCATAATTTTACATGCTTTTGTGAAAAAATCTGATTTCGTCAAACAAGTAGATTCCGCAATGGTCGATTGTACGAAAGTGTCGACTGCACATGTTAATATTTAAAGCGCTGAACACTAGACCGATGTCGGTTTGCATTATTGAGTGAATAGCTCTGTCGGCTTTTGCATTATAGAGAGGCTTTTAGAGTGTCAAACCGATGGAGGTGAATAGCAGCCAACAAGCAGCCGGCCTTTCTCGCTCAATTTCTGATGAAGGCCTAATTCTAAATCCGCCTCCGTTAGGGTTGCGATTGTTTCCAAATATTATAATACCTTTTTTTTATTTTACTTACTACCTATATCCTTATGTTTTCAGATATTTTTGTTTCTTCATAAAATTTGACAGTCGCTGCATTCTGTTCGAAAAACCCCATAACCCTAAAGGAGAAGCGTGATTGTAGAGTTGGTAAATGGTCATTTAATTCGAAAAAATTCGAAAGAAAAATTACAATCTTCTCAGTATATCATACATGCAGTATACAGGGTGTCCCAGATAAGCTTCGACAGCATTGCTATCTCACTTATCTTTAAAGATAGATAGATAGATAGATAGATAGATAGGGGAGGGTACCGTACTGATGAGTCCCAGAAGGACGAAACCAGTTGGTCTGCGGTTTTTCATACACATTCAAAACATGCAATATTTGAACAAAGACCTGCTTAAAAGCACGTACGTACATGGAGACAAATTAGGATTGTTTCAAAGCCATCTTAGATGGGGTAGAAGTCTGAAACGTCTCGTAGTACAAAAAAATCTGGATTTAGTTCTATAATTCAATGCCTGGCGGGGTATTTGCCCGAGGAGTAGTTGTTCGAACGGTCCAGTACCACTAATTAAAACTAGATAATTACTCAAAGTAGTTGTCACTTGCTGATATCTGTCCAGAGCGCGGCAGCATATATAGCAAGCTAAATTGCATGGTTTGAGTGTGTAGGGGAGGGCACCGTACTGATGAGTCCCAGATGGACGAAACCAGTTGGTCTGCGGTTTTCCATACACATTCAAAACATGCAATATTTGAACAAAGACCTGCTTAAAAGCACGTACGTACATGGAGACAAATTAGGATTGTTTCAAAGCCATCTTAGATGGGGTAGCAGTCTGAAACGTCTCGTAGTACAAAAAAAAAATCTGGATTTAGTTCTATAATTCAATGCCTGGCGGGGTATTTGCCCGAGGAGTAGTTGTTCGAACGGTCCAGCACCACTAATTAAAACTAGATAATTACTCAAAGTAGTTGTCACTTGCTGATATCTGTCCAGAGCGCGGCAGCATATATAGCAAGCTAAATTGCATGGTTTGAGTGTGTAAGGGAGGGCACCGTACTGATGAGTCCCAGAAGGACGAAACCAGTTGGTCTGCGGTTTTCCATACACATTCAAAACATGCAATATTTGAACATAGAAACATGTTTAAATGGGAAAGAAGTTTTACAATTGGAGCTCTTTAATATGCTTTCACAAAAATCGACTTCCCTCTGTTGGTTTCCTAGATATTTCGAAAAAAGGAAAAATTTGCAATTTGGTTTTTGTTAATAACTTCATTATTTATTAACATTTTAATGATTTGCAAAAACAGGTTTAAATGGTTGTATAACCCGCATATTTCACAGCATTCTAAAATTGTCTCCGACGTTTCATACACTTGCAGTCATCATCAGGTTTATTTTTTCTTATTTTTGCTGAGAATAGCAACCTATAACAAGTTGATATTCTATCAAAAATAATATCTTCAGAAAATCAAATTCATAATGTAGTGGAAAAATTTAGTTATCCATGGAGAAACAACTTAATTAAGCAGTAATTTTGCAAGCAATATTACAGTTTTATTTCGTTTAGTAGGTATAAATCAATGAAACCCTCTTAATTTGTAGCAGTAGAAACTGTCAAAAAATCGTTTAGTTCAAAATTTTGTCCACGACTATCTTACAACATACTCTTTATACTTGTGTTTCTTCAATCATAATTAGATACATTATTCACTGCAGTGATTAATGAATATTATTCACTAAACCAATAGGAACATCGCTTTGACCCTTTTTTACATTTATTTAGTAGGCCGCGATCGCGATGTGTTAGTTCAAATTGAAACGTCAAATCGGAATGGTTTGCTTTTAATTTGAAATGCATATTCTAAAAAAGAAGATATAATGAGTAGTGAGAGTGAAAACGAGATTTCTTTTACATCACCAGCAACAAAAGAAGCTGCAGAACTTGCCTCATTAGATTCATTGCCCAAAAAACCAAGAAAATTATACCTGAGAGCATATGTATGAATCTTTCTTACACTGGAGAAGGGAAATGAAGGTAAATTCTTTCTGGGAATCTGTTTTGATAGTCGTGGACAAAGTATAGTATACAACTCGTTATAATGACGCTATTATTACCTCGGATGATTACAAAACTCGCTCGCTTCGCTCGCTCGTGTTGTAAACTTCATCCTCGGTAATAATAGCATTCATTATAAACTCGTGTATAATATACTATTATTTGGCGCCCCAGAAATTATAATTCCAAAATTGAAAAACAAAAAACATCGAAAGAATAATAAATACTAATTACAGAACAAACTAAAACAACTTATTTTATTGTCGCGAATGTCCAAAATGTGCGCTTTCATTCTCGATGCATATTTGCGCTCCTCGTACAATTATTGCGCTAGTAGCGTTCCCCGTCTTTGTACGATTTATTTTTAGGCCTTCAATAACGTCATTGAATTGGAATTGTAAATGGTATAAGTTATTTTGTACCTTAATTCAAAATTTTACAAGTAGACAGACTGTTTTGTAAATAAGAAAGTATGCATTGGGAAGACACCAACTTTGAAACTCAAATTCATCGTTAAGATTTTCTTCCACCCTTCCCTATTGTTTAGAAATTTCATAGTTTGTAAAATTACATTTTTTAATTTTTTTTTCCAAGGTCAACTAAATTATTTTCCAAAATAATATAATAATAATAATAATTTTATTTTCTAAAACTACATATTTGTGCTGGAATAAGATCCATTTGTTATAGGTTGCTATTCTCAGCAAAAAATAAGCCATTTAATGACATAACAATCCAATATGGCGTCCATAAGAAAAAATAAGCCTGCAAGTGTATGAAACGTCGGAGACAATTTTAAAGCACTGCAAAATATGCTGGTTAAACAACCATTTAAACCTCTTTTTATAAATCATCAAAATGTTAATAAATAAAGAAGTTATTAGCAATAAACCAAATTGCAAATTTTTCTTTTTTTTCAAATATCTAGGAAACCAACAGAGCAAAGTCGATTTTTGTGAGGGCATATTAAAGAATTCCAAATTGTAAAACTTTTCCCCATTTAAACATGTTTCTGTCTTTAAAGATAAGTGAGATAGCAATGTTGTCGAGGCTTATCTGGGACACCCTGTATAGTGCAGTATATATAGTTTCATTCTGCTTTCGGCGGTTTAATCTTCGAGACTCAGATTTGTTATATACGAAGTGGTGAGGTTGCATAGGTCCTAGGTTCGCGCAATAGTAGTTTAAACTACTGTATTTAAAAGTAGAAAGACGTCCCAGAATGCTGCCCCACCTAAGGTGGCTTTGAACCAATCATAATTTGTCTCCATGTACGTACGTGCTTTTAAGCAGCTTCTTTGTATAAATATTGCATTGTTTTGAATGTGTATGGAAACCCGCAGACCAACTGGTTTCATCCTGCCGGGACTCATCAGTACGGTGCTTTCCCCAACACACTCAAACCATGCAAAACTTTGGTTTGGTGCTCAAAGTGTGAACACCCTGTATAGACGAAAATAATTTTGTCCGTTACTTCGCAGGGTTCCCCACCTATCTGTAAAGTTTCATTTTATACCTTGAATAGAATCAGAGGTATGAACCGACTACACACTATTGGCCCACCCTCTATAACATAGGTAGCCACTTTATTGCATTTTCGGGAAATCCCTTCCCATTTTCCGAAGATGGGCAGCAATGGTGAATTAAAACATTCGCCTACGGCCCCGTTTTTAAACGTTCATCCTCATTAATAATAGCCATAATTCGAGAGTGGAATGCTATACTTTATGTGCAAAAACTCATAGGAAGTTGCACTTTTAAGGCTAGATTAAACCCCTTCCTTTAATAATTAGTATATTACAGTACAAGTGGAGAAACTGAAAATTTCGCTCACGCAATTTGCCAGATTTGCACACGAGCCGCCAGGCGGGTGTGCAAAGGCAAATAAGTGAGCGAAACGGTTTCTCCACGAGTGCTGTATAACGTTTTGTTCAATCCTGCCACTGAACTAAATATAATTTCAAAAATATTCAAAATTAATAATTCAAATTGGTCTGACAATTAGGCAGGTATACATAATAACATAGAGAGCGTGTTTCATCATTGTTATGGTTACCGTTACTATAAATAATAAACAAGCTAGAAGAAGTCAATTTTTGTACGTTTCAGCTAAATTTGCACCTAAAAGATTTTACTGAGAAAATATTGAAAAAATTGCGAACATTACTACGCTACGCTACTACGCTACGAACATTACTATAGAAACATAATACATACACCATTTCTTGACAAATAATATAAATTTGATGTTTCCCGCGTCGCGACAATCTCGATGTGATACAATAGCAATTTTTTGATCGGCTACACAGCCCATTGAATTGGTTCATTATTCAATAAAATAAGATTTACCTCTCAAAAACTACAAATCAAATATATATTGATTTGTCATATCAAACATATGTTAGTAACAAATGTTTGGTGCAGTATGAAATTTTAACATACCTCCACTTTGTTCTTCTGTTTTGAAACCACGTTTTGACTTGAGCATCTGTCATTTTTAGACTTTTCGCTAAGGCAGCTCGCTCTGCTGAAGCTAAATATTTTTGTTTGTGAAACCTTTTTTCCAATTCTGCAATCTGTAATCGAGTGAATGATGTTCTTGGTTTCTTTCGTTTAGGAGGTGTTCTGTTCTGGTAAGGGTGACCAATCCGCCTCGTCATGGGAAACGTAGCTGAAAATAGAAAAAAACGCTGTAAATAATTACGAATTAATTAAAACTAATACTTAAGTCTTAAGTATTTTAAAGTTTTCTTCCTCTATGCGCCTATAATCAGGCATAGTTTCTAATTAGGTTATATAAAATCATCATCTGCCCAATAATCGTTTCTTGCGGTATTTATTTTTGATTCCTACTTTATCGGTATTTAAATTGTTTGCAACCATTTTGGGCATAATATGGTTAAAGAACTTAAAAAATGATGTATGCAGATGTTCAAGCAAATACCCTCTTAATAGTATAATAAGCATGTCAGATCAGTTCCAGAAACAGCGAAATTCTTGTTTTTACAAGCGTTGCAGAAATTCTTTCGATAATTATCTTAATAATATTGGGGTGCATGCAAATGTTGGGTATTTATAGTATTTCAATTAATTAAATTAATTTCTATATGCCCATAGTTTTTCCAACTCTGACATACTTACATTGTAGTATATTTCCCGGTATTTTTGTAAAAAAAGATCGTTAATCAATTCTCTGCCTGAAACTGCTATCTCCGAGGATTGAAAGTCAATAACTAAACGAATCAGTATTTTACCTAGTGGTAGAGAAAATTACGGCATTTAACCGATTGCGATTTATTTTTTAACTTGAGGAATTTTAGAGTTGATGCTGCATTCCTCTCAGCCATTGTTTCCACTGGCCTCCATTCTCCCAATTCCCGTTCTCTAGGCCTATTCCAATTGGTTTCATCTCTAAATGATACTCCAGTCTCTTTTCCTCGCCCTTCCAGGAAGGTTTCCCTCGGTTACATTCTTCATCAGCTGATACATTTCTCTGAACAGACATAAATCGTAGCAGGCTTTTTTCATCTAGCATTGTATGGCATCCTTTTCCACCCTTACCCTTTCCCGCATATTCCCTATTTCTTTATTGAATAGCATTTATAATGTAAGTAATTGATTCGAAATTTTAATTGTGCAATATTTTGTGAGCAATGAACGTAAACGTTAGTTTTCGAATATCTAAAAAAAACCTGATAACGAAAATGAGTTTCAATAGATGCTAATTCAAAGATTATTATAGTGGTATGGAATTTTATGAAATCGTTACTGTCAATTTGATAGCGATCTATCAAATGGTATCAGCAATTTGGAGTCGATCGAGGTGTTTCGAATTTCGGTCGGATCGAATGCTGCGATGTAAATGCGATGAATATGACAACTTATGAACAAGGAAAATTATCCAAAGAAATTACCGAAACAATTTCACTCATTTGACCTCAATGAAGCGGTTTGAATGGTCAATTTGACGGTGGAAACATAGGAAGCAAGATTTTCGTCATTGTCTAAAGTCTAAACGATCTAACAATACTTTTTCATTATAAAAAAATGCTGAGACGCATGCGCGGTTGCGCCATGACAGTTTTGGACCATGACGTTTTGTTTGGATGTGTTTATATAAATTCTTTGGTCTATACACCAATATTTTATTGCAAACGTGCCAAATGAGTAGCACTTAGTTCGAAACTAAAAAAGTACAGAGCATCCAAACATTGTGCTTTTGGTAACTGCAACGCTGATAGCAGAGTGGGTAGGAAAAGTTATCGCTTGGAATTAAGATTTTATCCATTTTCCAAACCCTGCCTAACAGTGGGGAAAATCGAAATTAATAACTGGGTCGGTGAGGACTTGTTCTACCTATGTAAATTTTGTTGCGTGGATGAGGCAAGACTCGAAATGGAAAAGTGTATTGAAGGTTTCGAGGTTTTACGTCATTATTTGTCAGGTCTTTAAAATAAGAATTATTTGTAGTTATACATACATACGCACCTGTCTATTAGATCCTTTTTCTCTGGTTTCTTTTAAAAAATTCATTGATTTTCACTTCTACACATTAAAAACCTGCGTGGTTGAAGTATGTTAGTTCACATTCCCATATTTCAAGCCTTCGGGATTCAGCCTCACAATTTTTTTATTGAGATCACTTGAGAACTAACATTTGTAATTTTCCTTATTTGCTATGCTACTATTTACTTACGAATGTTCTACATGAAGTTCAAGGTCTGACAGTGGCATTCGTCAGAAAAACTAAGAACAGCTGAATGTCTCTACTTCTGCACATGCGCACTAACTAAATGAAAAGGTCTATTCAGGACAAACATTTTAGCGTCTTATTGACCCTACTAAATTTTGTACAATGTTGTGTAGGTGATAGTAGGCCTGTGCGATTATTACATTGCATAATAGACTATCGATTGTTGTAAAGTAATCGATAAATTTGATTATTCGATTATTTGATAAATCGATTAATCAGCTGATCGATTTTTCGATTATTTGATTAACCAATTACATGAGTAATCGATTAATTGATTATTTGATTATCCGGTAACTTGATTAATCGACCGGTCGATTTTTTTATCAATCGATTACGTGATTCATCGATTACTTGATTGATCGATTAATCGATTATTTGATTAATCAGTTAGTCGATTGTCAATTAATCGATTGTTTCATTTCATTAATCGATTAATTGTTTGATTAATCGACTAAGCGATTATTTGTTTAATCGATTAATCAAATACCTAGTCGGTCGGACATATATTGAAGTTTCACAATTATGTACTATGTTTTCCACTAATTATAACAAACAATATAAAGTCTGTTTTTAATGCATTAAAGACACAGATTTTATATTGTGCATTATAAGTAATATGCGATATATCAGTAATAAAAATAATACCTCTAGAATAGCTTACCATAAGAAAGTACTCATTTAATTAATCAGTGGAACAAAACATTCAATTAATCGCTTAATTAAATAATAGATTAATTAAGTGATTGATCGAATAAACGATTAATCAAATAATCGAACAATCGATTAGCCGATTAATCAAATAATCGATTAATCGGTTTTGATCAGATTAATCGACTATCTGATTAATCGATTAATCAATAATTTGATTTATTGGTTATTCGATTAATCAGTTAATCGAATAATCTGTTTTTTGATTAACCGATTATTTCATTAATCGATTATATTTCGAATAATCGATTATTTAGCACAGCCCTAGGTGATAGTGGACATACTTGTCAACTCGCTTTTCAAAGTTCTTCGCAAGATCATAATGAAACTGCAAGACAGCGTGCGAGACGTTGCAGATTTCTCACTACACCAACCCTGGCCTTCTGGATGTTTTCCGGTGTTCGAACAGATTTTTCTCTTCCGAAAATTCCGTACGCGCATGTTTCAAGAGCACCAGCAGATGGAACCACATTATTTCAGTTAATGTTGAATTACAGAGTAACTGCTATTATTTTTGGGAAACGATTTTACGGAAAATGCACAATGTTCATCTGCTCACTGTTGCAATGTGACAAAATCCAATATTAAACTGACACCTATTAAAAGTGATAGAACCCTTCTATCATTATCCATTTCCATGACGCACCTTGTACCGGGTGTACAAATAAGAAAGGTCGGCGGCCGTATATCCGTAACCGTTTGCCCTAGAACTTTCGGAAAAAAATATTTAAGATAAAATTGGCCACGAGATATTGCTGGAAATTATTTTTAAGTTCGTAGATTGGCCGCTAGGGGGCGTAAGGGCTACACCAAAGGAGAAAAATATTTTTTTCCCTGAAAAATCACCAATAAAGGGTTATCAAAAATAATTTTGTTGAATTCTACTGAAAATTCTGAATAACTTTCGTTTAGGATTTTTTGCTCTTGCTCGTCAAATAGAGATGGCATGGGCGGACAAACATTGAAATGAAAGAATGCTTCTAACTCCGGTTTGGCTCAACGGAATTGGACAAACTTGAGCTTCTTGAGAAGAGCTTTCCTTGTTCTATCAAACGAAAGTTAAATAAAGTCATTTCGAATTTCGTGGCCACCGGTAGAGGGCGCGATTTTACATTCAAAGCTATTTTCGCGTTTATCTTGAAAAATTCAAATGGAATAATATAGTTTTTTTAATACTGCTAAAAACAGGTGAAATTATAAGAAAAATGGCGCAAGCCGCATGGGTGATATCTTTTACATTTTAATATTTTTCTTTATTATTTTTAATAACAAAGTAATAATATTTTTCTCATAGTTTTGTATTGTTCGAAATGAAAATGGGTCATACCGAAGCCTACTTTTTTGCACTCAAAATTTCTGTTCAAGTTAATGGAGCAGCTATTCTCAATATTCTTTCATTTATATCTTCAGTTCTAAAAAAGATATCACCATGCGGCTTGCGCCATTTTTCTTATAATTGTCACCTCTTTGTAGCAGTATTAAAAAAACTATATTATTCCATTTGAATTTTTCAAGATAAACGCGAAAATAGCTTTGAATGTAAAATCGCGCCCTCTACCGGTGTCCACGAAATTCGAAATGACTTTATTTAACTTTCGTTTCATAGAACAAGGAAAGATCTTCTCCAGAAGCTCAAGTTTGTCCAATTCCGTTGAGCCAAACCGGAGTTAGAAGCATTTTTTCATCTCAATGTTTGTGCGCTCATGCCATCTCTATTTGACGAGCTAGAGCAAAACATCCTAAACGAAAGTTATTCAGAATTTTCGGTAGAATTCAACAAAATTACTTTTGATAACCCTTTATTGGTTATTTCTCAGGGAAAAATTATTTTTCTCCTTTGGTGTAGCCCTTACGCCCCCTAGCGGCCAACCTACGAACTTAAATAATTTCCAGCAATTTCTCGTGGCCAATTTTATCTTAAATATTTTTTCCCGAAAGTTCTAGGGCAAACGGTTACGGATATACGGCCGCCGACCTTTCTTATTTGTACACCCTGTACAAAGTCATGGTCTTAGAAATTCTGGTTCTTATGCAACGAGTTGTACAAGTACAATTTACGATGTGATGTGGTTATACAACTCAGCTAGAAAGAAAGGTGCCTACCCTAAAGCTAGAATAACTTACTGTGAAGGACCCTATCGAGTGATCACACAAATTAATTAATTACACCGATATCTGATAGAAAATGATCATATTTAAGAGAGGGAAAGTGTTGTATATGTGCGAGAGCTCTTAAATAAGTGTGATAGTGTGACGCATAGTGCTGCATGAGTGGAAGTGTTCTCCGACGATCGAGACTGGTAAACCATCTAATACTTATTGGAATTATTCTTAGGGGGCATAAAAGCGATACCAGGACTATTGCAAATAGTCTTTCTTTGATATACGGGGATAGATTGACAAGTTCTCGGAATGACAATGAATACACAAATAAATTTGATTCAAGTTATATTTTATTTTTCAACATAATCCCCTTGGAGCTGAACACACTTGGTCCAACGTTTCTCCAAATTCTCGATGCCCTCCTGGATGATTCCCCGAAATTCACAAATTATACCCGCCTACCCTGCCTCTATCGTCCCTATCTCCTTCCAGCCAGCAATGTTTTGAATTTCGAGAGAACAGATGGAGGTCCGAGGAAGCCAATTCAGGCGAATAAGTGGATGCGGAAGGATTTGGAACTTCAGTTCTGACAATTTTAACTGAGCGAGTCCATTTGAATGAAGAAGGTGCATTGGCTTGGTGAAACAACACGTTTTTCTTGATCAGTCCCGGACTCGTTTTTCTTGAATTGCAGCTTTCAGCTTGTCCAAAAATGTTGAGTAGTACTAATGGGCCAGTAGATAACACTTTTCCATTTTTCAGGATTATTAATCAACAGAATTCCTTTGGCGTCCCAAAAAACTGATGACATCACTTTTCCAGCCGACTGAAGGATCTTTGTCTTCTTTGAAGGCGATCCACCATGACCAATCCATAGTTTGCCTTTTTTGTTGCCTTTTTATTCAGGTCTCAACCATGGTCACGAATCGTCTCTTGAAATCCGTTGGATTGTTATTAAACATTGCCAAACTAACGACTGAGGTTCGGGCTCGAACGCTTCTTTTCTCTGGAGTGAGTAAATGCGCACCTAATATCTTGCAGAACGTTCTTCTTTTTGTAAAAATATGAACAATAATAATGTAAGTGACACAATAAAAGAAGCAATTGTTTGTTTGTGTTGCGTGCCTGCCCGTCGGTCTGTTCATCTCTTAACATGAGATCAGATAGGTGTTTGAGTCTGAAATTTTGTACTCAGGGATTTTCGGTTATAGAGAAACTGATATGATATCAGTTTTTTGTTAGAAATTTATATTCGACTCGAATATTGCCTATTGCCAGGTGCAATATACAAAGATCACAAGAGCATGATTAATTTTTTAAACGAACGCAGTAAGAAAATAGGGAAATCTACAATACCTACAAGGTGTAAAATACTGACAAAACAGGAAGCTAAAGTTTTGCTTTTGTAAAACAACAATAACCTCTTCAGATTCTTATTAATTTAACCACATTGCATCTGCGCCATTGTCTTTTAGAAATGTAAATTTATTATTTACATTATAAATACCAACCACTTAAGTACTCTGCTGGATAGAAAATGAAAACTGACTACGAGTAATAACTGTCTAATAACTTTAATATACAATAATCATAACATAATAACAGATAAGTATTTGTGATTGGTATTAATTATAGTTCAGCCTACTATAATATTACAGAATTCCCACCATTTACATCAGTATTTGCCTTTAGCAAATTTTACTACAAATTTACAACGAAGTATTGGTAATTGATTAGGTAACATAAATGTGCATCTTATCTGATTTAGGAAAGGTAAATAAAATGTTTTTATGCACCTACAAACATGTTTTTTATCTAACAACAGAACAAATACCTAATATAATTATATAATTATATACGCCATCTTGAATTTTATAATAAAAATATCCATTCCGAGCTCACGTAAAAAGACCATTAAGAAACCAACCAATAGGAACGCGTCATATAATAGATTTTTTCCAGCTGGCTGCAGCTGCCGAGTATAATGCAACAGTAGGTATTATATAAAGTCGTGCTGTAGCAATTACGTTACATAGGTACATAATATAGGTTTGATGCGTTTGTATTAAATAGGTAATGTTAGATGCAACCCCAACGTTTAGATACGTGTATCTGACTAGTTATTTAATGCGTTATTTAGGAATATTACCTATATGCATAGGTATGTAAAACTAGAGTAGGTATAATTACCGGTAATTACGAGTATTATTTAAAGTCCATAAAGTTACCTATAAGGAATTCCGTGAATTTGTTGGATATTCCAGATAGACGATTTAAATAGGGGGCACAAAACTTTTTCAACTGGATATACCCGTGGATATACCTACTTAGCGAAAGTCTCGGCGAAAGTACCATTTTTCTAAAATTGTTTCATGTAAGAGTTACAAACATTCAAATAACGAATTGAAATGCGGCTTCTTTCAAATACATATCTGCAAATTTCTTTTCTCCAAGTGAACGAAATGAACTAAGTAACATTTAGTTAGTTAGTTTGATTATGTACTTTTATTTTCGATTTCAAGATAAACATATTTATTTTTCGACTTTATGTCAGACATTCTTTGGCTAAAAATGCCTTGAGGTGGATTAATCTGGGAGTCAAATGAGTCAAACAATATTTTAGCCTGTATTTTTTTTTCTAAAAATATAAAACCCACTCATCTCCGAACGAATTGCCTAATAGGTAAATAAACTCGTCTTTTGAAATGGTCTCATCCAACTGCACTTGGGTGCAATGAAATCGACCCACTTAGTATTTCAGACAAATTCTTTTTCCATGGAGTTCTTTTATACTCTAGTAAAATAATAAGTATAGATATAGTGTAAAAGATTGTTACTTATTTATGAACATTATAATATGTTGTTTCACATTTTTACATTCTTAAACATAGCAGTAAAAGAATAAACACATTTTCAGCAGGAGATTACAACGTGTGATTATTCTTTTCTTCCTTGAATAAATATTCCAGATAGTGGTATAATTTTTTGGCAGATGTCTTTTATTTAAGTCATCTTAACTGTCATTCTGTGTTTTAAGTTTAATCGCGAAAAAATTGTTTTCCAATGGATGCAGCTCCAGAAATTGCAGCTCAAGCAATTGCTCTGCTTCAAGCAAGAAACAGCCAGAGATTCGTGGTCACGCAACTTAACTTAAGCCGATCAGCAGTTAGAAAGGTGTTCCAGAGGTTCCAAGAAACTTGTTCTTATAATCAGAGACCAGGATCTGGCAAGAAAAAGGTACAACCGAAAGGGACGAATATTTTCTGACCATATCAGCACTGAGGAAACATCACTTGAATAGTGTCCAGTTGCAGCTGCATCTACTGGAAGTGCATGGTGTGGCTGTTAGTAGGTGGACTGTGAGGAGGAGGCTTAAAGAAAAAGTCCTTACATTACACAAGCCTGCAAGTGGTCCAAAACTGACAGCAGCCCACCGCCAAGCTTGCCTCTAATTCGCAAGAGAACACTGAGAAAAAAGTGTTGTCCGTAATATCATAAAAGTTGCATGCAATACAACATGTTGTTGCTATATATGCGCCAGCTACAACGGATTGTATATTTTACAACAACAATTCTGTAATAACTTTATGACAAAGAATACGACACAAAATATATAAACATGTCCCTTGTGAAGTTCGCGCATACAAGGCAGTTGTTGTAATAATTAATAGTTGAAATAGTATACGATATTGTGGCTGCTCCGAAATTGTTACGGGATGTGTTTTCTATCATACAGTTAAATTCAATCTATACTTACCGTTTTTACAGTTCTGTATAACATATTAGTTCCATTCTTAATATCTTTGTAGATCGGCTTCTTATACTTTACTCTTTCTTATTTCTTAACTCCGATATCAGTGTATCGACAAGTTAACAAAAAGTAAGAGATAATTGAAAATATTTATGTACAATTATTCTGGAAGGTATGAAAAAAAATCATGATGAAAATATAACTGCTTTATTTGTTTTAAAATACAACCTACGTAATCATTAACAAATAAATAAAAAAATAAAATATAAATTTGTATAGTGTACAAACATTAACGGCTATTAATAAAAATTATATTCTATCTTGGACTACCTCAATATTTTAAAACATTCTTAATAGTGAGGTGGTGGTTCATTTTAGTAGGCCCGTAATACAGGGTCTTTCAATTTAAACATACATTAGAGATTAGACATTTTATCTGAAAATTTGCTTACGTCTTAGAAGAAGAATTCTAGGTTGATGCCATGGATCCTCTATCCTCTATCCATGGTTGATGCAGATCTCACAGCTAGGTATTTCTGTAAAGAAAATAAGATACTGTAAAATGATACCCCTTAAGAAAACCCCGTTTTAATCTTTTAATCAACCCTATCTAAATTTTCAAGGAGAATTCAAAAATGTCATAAAAATATAGCAATCTATTTAAAATTACTAGGTAATAAAAGAATTAATTTTCTGGAATTTAATAAAGAATTGCACACACTTGTAGATGTTTTGGCAGAATGTATAGTTTTTTCATAAGGATGTGGAATACAACAGTGTTTACTTTTATGATGAACACCCTGAATAGCAAAAAAAACATGCATTTATGGTGTTAGGCAATGTTAACTTTGTGCTAATTATTAATTGTTCGTAAAACACATTTAAGCTTCAGAAATGTCCTCTTTTACAATCTTCCATGCACAACCTACAGTAATCTACTTTAAGACTTCCAGAAATAATCATGATTTGTGTTAAGTTCAATGTAATAAAGAGAAAAGTAATAGTGCAATATGATAAACGTGAAAAATATTATGTAGGTAGGTACCTAACTGATGTTGCGGGTATACATCATCTAAAACACAGCAAATTTTACTTACCGATAAAGACGAAGACATGTACATAGGTACCAAATCTTGAAATCCACAAAGGTTTAACATGTCTTCCATTTTCAATAACAATAAACTGCAATTGATTTCAGTACTTAACACACACACTAACAGCTCTGCTGCACTTTTGATGAGACGGAAAGGTTGCAAGTTAAAACTAGAGAACAACCGTTTGGTAGTTATGATGTGTTGCGCAGGTGCGTGGCACCAGCTTCGACCAATCATAAACGAAAACTAGTTAAATTACAACGTCGTTGTTGTAATGCTTACAATTTGAGCAGTATATTATTTACAAAGTCATGAACGATATTACTTAATGTTTGTCGTATGTCTTGCTTGCAATTTGAAGGTATGTATATCGCAAGTAAATGTAATCCATACGAATGAGTCTTAATGATAATACCACTTTAAGGAAATTTGTTTTTCCATAGTATCTTATGCAAGAAACTTGGCGTATGCAAGAATATTCTATTTCAGATTTCTGATACACCCTCCGTTTTCGCAATGAGTAAATGTATTCGAAAATGAAAATGTATTGCTGGATACGGTATCTCAAATACAGTTTAAGTGTAATATGAAAAACATTCCATATTGTAAGCAGTGTATAAATATTGAATATGATAGAACATAAAAATATTATACTATACATAAAGTTCCCAGCAACTGCATTTTGTATAAATATTTTGTAAAATTTCTCTCAGTGAATAAGTACCTGAATTGGGCAATTGAACAATGGAATTCAGTTCTTTTCTCTGATGAGACCAGAATTTGCGTTCATGGCAACTATGGAAGAAACAGGGTATACAGAAGACATGGGGAACGATTCGCACAATGTTGCTTTCCAGAGCGAGTCCTTTTTGGAGGTGGATCAGGTATGATTTGGGGAGCAATATCCTTAACAGCAAGAACTGATTGTGTTTTCGTTGTTGGCGCTGAACATGGTCATAACAAAAGATGCCTCAATACTGAATGATGCATAAACGATGTGTTTGAAGATTTACGCCGAGTTTATTGGTGACCAATTCATTTTTATGCGAAACCCGAGGCGAAATCTTACACTGCAGCAGTTGTGCAGGGATATTGGCAAGAGGCTGGTATACAGATAATGGAATGGCTAGCACGCAGCCCCGATCTAAATCCCATTGAACATCTTTGGGATCAACGAAAAATAAAAATTCGACGTAGAGATCCTGCACCTACGCTACAAGAGCTTGCGATTGCTGTTTAAAAGGTCTGGGCACATACCGTCTGTCCCGGGAATTCTGAAGCATCCTGTTTAACATGGGAAATTTGATAATTGCGATTTGTATGTCCCCAAAGTGTTTTAAGAATATTCTGAGTATCGGGACACATACAATGTGCACCAGAGAACGTTTTTGTGCAATAATTTTCAAAGTTTGACAAAAAGTATTAATAATATTTCCAAAAATATAACGCGTGGGAATCAATTTAGTTTAAATACTACTGTAAAGACAGCAACAGCCACGTCGCAATGGTTGAGTGAGTTTAATCGCTGCACCTAAAAAGACTGAACTGTAAAAAAGCACCAGGCCCCGACAAAATCGAAAATCTAGTCCTGAAAAACCTATCAAAGAAAGCCCTTGTACAATTAAACTACATTATTAATGCCATAATCCGACTACAATATTTTCCGACCGACTGGAAGAAAGCTATTATCGTACCCATCCCAAAACCAAACAAAGACGACACTGACCCCAACAACTATCGCCCAATAAGCCTTTTAAACGGACTAGCAAAATTAACAGAACGAATAATACTTGAGAGAATAGAGAAAATTGACCGGAAACTAAAACTAACTATGGACCAACAATTTGGTTTCAGACAAGGACACGGTACAGCTCAACAGGTGACGAGAATAGTAACGGACATAATAACCTCCTACAATAACGAACAGTGCACTGTAATGGCTCTCCTAGACATACAAAAAGCCTTTGATAAGGTTTGGATAGAGGGACTGACCCACAAACTTTTAAAACTGCACCTGCCAGACTACCTAGTTACTTTGCTACATTCATACCTTACAGACAGAAGTTTTAAAGTTAAAATCTACGACGCATACTCAGACGTAAAAACAATCAAAGCGGGGGTGCCGCAAGGCTCCGTACTCGGACCGAAACTGTTTAATTACTACATTAACGACATACCGACATTTAAACAAACGAAAATTGCGCTCTACGCTGATGATACGGCGATTTACGCCCAATCTTTCAGCGCGGAAGTTGCCAATAAGCAGACTCAAATACACCTGGACTTACTACAAAAGTACTATGACAAATGGAAAATTACAATAAACCCGACTAAAACGGAGACAATCACCTTCACAAAAAAATTTACGAACATTAAAATATTCACCCCACTCAAAGTAGGTGGTGCAACAATAAATACCCAGACAGTCGTAAAATACTTAGGAGTTTACCTGGACAAGAGACTGACCTTTCATACCCACCTAGAACAGACCATAAGGAAAGCTTATTCTGCAATGAGAATTATTTACCCTCTGATGGTTAATCGAGGATTGACACAGGACAATAAACGATTACTCTACCTGACTTTAATCCGACCGCTAATTACCTACGCGTCTCCTGTCTGGTGCAAAATTTCTAAAACTGCCTGCCGCCCATTGCAAGTATTTCAAAATAAATGTTTGAGACTAGTAACAAATTCAGACCGATACGCAAAAATTAATGAACTACACGAAACGACGAGGATAGAACCCATACAGAACTACATAAACCGAACGGCGCAACAATTTTATAAACAGCTACTGAACGGAAACAAACTGACGCGACAAATAACAACTTTGAGAAGCCACAACACACATGACCGCATAATACACCAACTTCCCTACCAGCACCTTCCAATTTTTAATGAATTGAATTAAAATCATAACGGCCCTTACAGGTAGTCAAAATTCCAACTGAAAACGCCCACGCATTTTATTCTAAATTTTGCATCAATTCTCTTAAATAGGTTTTTATTTTTAATTTTCCTATCAATCTAATCACACACTTTAGAAACTAGCAATGTAAATATTAGGCTATTATTTAATTACTTGGAACTTAAAATTCATTTATTTAGGTATGTAATACAGATTTAGAGATAAGCCACAGTGGTAGGAGCTCTTAATTTTGTAAAATAGTTTAAGGTTTATGTATATATTATGTCTATCAAATAATATGTATGTGCATCATGTAAATGTTAAACAGTTAATAAAGTTTATTATGAGTTATGAGCTGCACCTGTGATATTGCATATAGCTCATGGTGGTTCAAATCTAACTGCGCGGCGGTAGTAATTTTTTTTACTTGTATTGTTATTTTGAATGAACGGCGATTGATTTCTATCAGTAAAGATGCATAATTAAACGTTTTATAATTTTTAATTAAACTGGAAATTAACCTATCAGAAAATTATTCACATTATTCACAAAGGCTGTAACATTGGAACAGAAAATTAGTTATTTATTTACTTAAAGGTTTTAAAACTTTGTTCATTTTAATTTGCAACAATAACTGCGTTTATTTGCGGGCATTGATAACAGCTACTAGGCAATCATCGTGTCTGAAATCAACCCTCGAATAAATATTTGCGGCGGTCCTGAAAAGGACCGATTGGGATAGTTTGCAAGTGCTCAAACAGCTCTCCATTTTGCACCATTTTGCCCAGCCTATTGTAATATTCCCGACGCACATTCGCTGATTCGCTAGCTATCGGTAAGTACTTCCAAGTAAAAATTCCCTCCGTAAATTCTCCATTATTTGCAAATAATTATTCCTTTAAGAATCGAACACAAAGCACAAACACAAAAGGTACCGTTCCAATGCTACAGCCTTTTGATAATGTGAATAATTTTCTAAGTCCATTTCCAGTTTAATTAAAAATTATAAAACGTTTAATTAGGTATCTTTATCTACTGATAGAAATCAATCGCCGTTCATTCAAAATAACAATACAAGTAAAAAAATTGCCACCGCCGCGCAATTGAATTTGAACCACCATCCGATAGATGCAACGACAGAAGTGCAGCGCTTAAACTCACTCAACCATTGCAACAGAGATGCCGTTGTTTTTACAGTGGTATTTAAAGGAAGTTGATTCCCACGCGTTATATTTTTGGAAATATTATTGATATTTTTTGTCAAACTTTGAAAATTATTGCACAAAAACGTTCTCTGGTCCACATTGTATGTGTCCTGATACTCGGAATATCCTTAAAACACTTTGGGGACATAGAAACCGCAATTTTCAAATTTCCCATGTTAAACAGGATGCTTCAGAATTCCCGGGACACACGGTATGACCGCGCCGAGTTCGCGCCGCACCCGCACCGAGGCACGGCCGTGTCTCGTCCTGTTTCGCTACAAACCACACATCTCCAACACACGGCCGTGTGTCGTCGGAACAGTCTGTCGCGTTGCAAGCTCAGTCGGTTTTGTTTGTCCGTTTGCTTCGCTGGGGTCGTGTCAGATATTAACACTAAAAATGTTCACCAGCTGTAGCAACACTGAACTGGCAACAATAATTGCTATTGCGTTGGACGATGAAGAAAGGGAGAGAAATCGGCGAAAACGAAAAATGTGGATACAGAATGCTTGGAAAACGAGACATTTGGAAGGCGAATTCCGCACGTTGTTTCCTCATCTGATGGATGATGTTCATACAATGCAGGATATTTTCTAACATCCTCTATGAGCCTCTTCATGCTTGTTCCTTCAAGTCTGTCCAGCAACCGCACCGTGTCCGTCAAAAATACAAACAAAACTAATTTTGCACGGCGTGGACGCGGTGCGGTGTCGGCGCGCGGGCGCGGTGCGTTGATGTGAAGAAAGGCCGATTCTCATCTAAGCAGCATCGAGCAGCGCGTCGCAGCGCAGCGCGGCGCAGTAAAACGCTGCTTACAATTGTTTGAATGTAATTTAATGATAGCGTTCTCATCTAAGCAGAGCGTTGCAGCGCAGCGCATCGCAGCGCTTCACAGCAAAATTTCAATTACCCCCGAAGCATTGGCTCGCAGCTTTTGCTGCTTTCAGCGCTCTGCCCTGCTCTTTGACGGACGAGTGGGAATAAACGAAGCGTCAAACGCAAGTAGCAACTTGTTCGTTGTTTTGAAATTTCAGTCTAGCATTGAAAAGTAATAAATATGGACGGGAAAAAATTGATAAATTAATTTTACTTGTCAATGAATTTAGTGAACTGTACGATGTGAGTAACAAAAATTACAATAACCAAAACAGAAGGGAGAACATTTAGTATTTTCCTTCGTTAATGTAATGCGTACAAAACCATATAATTGGTTAAATTTTTCTGGAAACATTCTATAATATTTGTAAAATTTGCGTTCATCCTGCTGGAGTCGCCTGAAGAGTGTATGATATTCACTTTCCTCCAGCTTTGCATGAACCCAATATTCTCGCTTTCTTTTTCTTTTCTTTGTGTTCGTGACAAATAGCAGCTAGAAGTAACAAATCGTCTGACGACGATGTAGAAGTCTCCTCTAACGTGCACACCATTGACATCACTCAAACAAAATGAGGCTGCTGCTTTGCACCGCGCTGCTGATACCAAATACTGCTTAAGTGGGAACAGCTATGTAAAAATGCTGCTACGCGCTGCGCTGCGACGCGCTGCTCGATGCTGCTTAGATGAGAATCGGCCTGAATATGTCATATGAAAACAGGGTATAATTCACCACCGAGATACGGCCGTAGTACGGCCGTATCTCGGTGCGGGCGCGGCGCGGACTGGGCGCGGTCATGTGTGCCCAGACCTTAAGAAGAATGACTCAACATACCCCCAAGAAAATATAGCCAACCTCTTACAATCGGTTAAACACCGCATGCAGGCCGTTAATGAGGACAAGAGGAGTG
The DNA here is from genome assembly GCA_963966045.1 of Xestobium rufovillosum. Taxonomy (NCBI): domain Eukaryota; kingdom Metazoa; phylum Arthropoda; class Insecta; order Coleoptera; family Ptinidae; genus Xestobium; species Xestobium rufovillosum. Next base: position 20,463,442 of record OZ014504.1, read on the forward strand.
AACACTGATTATTAATTTTGAAAGTTTCTTCATAATTTTTATTTTAACTGTTCAGGATCTTCAATTTTGTTTATTAAATTTTCTTGTCTAAAAATGGTATTTTTGCGATATTTTATTTTTGACCAAAAAGCTTCTGAATAACCAGTGGAATTTCAGGATATTCATTTGAGTCTGACCGTCAGTAAAGATCTCCAAAATTTAAAAAATACACATATTAAATATAGGCCTCATTTATACAAAATCAGTTCATCAAATTTAAAAACTGTAAGTGGGCTGATTTCATTGCACCCAAGTGTACATATTCTAGCAAATTTCGTTCTTTTTAGGAACTGCTTTTATATAGGTGTGGACAGGTATATTTTTTCAATTTGAGAATTAAAATTAAATAAATTTGTATAAAGGGTGCCGCGGATATTCGGTCACTTTCGCCGAATAATTAGGTTTGGTAGGATACTGAACTGCCTGATGGCAAAATATTCGGTACCTATATAAACATTCAAATCTCCAGGGAAAGAGTGTATAAAATAAATTCGTCTTTGTTCACTTAAAACACGCGCTGTTTTTTGTATTGTGATTCCTTGCAGCTTACACAGTTGTATTTGAAAATAGCTGAGTAATTTTGATTTTACAGTGTGTCCCACTTAGGAGTGTAACGCACTGATATTTTTTTAGTATTTAATCCGGCTTGAACCAAATTAATTTTCCTCACAGACATCAGAACACATTTAGGATCCAACGAAGGATAGTAGTAGATAAATGACAATACTGGGCCACATCCCTGGCCGAGGCGGTTGACCGCCTCGGCAGGAGGAAGCCGGGCGCCCGTCTTTCTGGCTGAGGAGCGATGGGGCGCTCGAGCCAGCCCGCCGAGGCGGTTGACCGCCTCGGCGGGAGGAAGCCGGGCGCCCGTCTTTTTGGCCGAGGCAATGGGGCGCTCGAGCCAGCCCGCCGCGGCGATCGGTTGCTTCAGCGGGTGGAAGCCGGGCCCCCGACTTCTCCAGGTACCATCCACTTCTTCAAGGAAGCCGGGCCCCCGGCTTCTCCAGGTGCCATCCACTTCTTCAGCAACGACTTCTGCGGCAGCCTCTCTCAGAAGAAGCGAGTGTCTTTGCCGAAGAGTGCGCCCCCCAAGCCGCCATTTTGGGCCCCCTTGGTTGTGGCTGAGGCGCATGCGCCGGGGCTCTGAAAGTACACGTGTTGTTCAGGCCAGTCCATCCAGGTGCCATCAATGACCAGAGGCTGCTGAAGGAGTCATGTCTTCTGCCTCTGGTGTCTTTGGGGCCTTTGGCAGTGGCTGAGGCGCATGCGCCGGGGCTCTATGAGAGTGGGCGGGGCAATAGCCAATGAGAGAGGTTGTGGGCGGCATCCAATGGGAGTAATTGTGGGTGGTAAGGTTCAACTACTGCTAGATGCCTTTGGATGTGGCCCAGGCGCCTGCGCCGGGGTTTTCGCAAAAATAAAAACAATGAATATATTTTTACATCAATATAATTAAAACTATAATCTGTATACAGAGTAGGCATGCGCTCACACCACTCTCCTGACCGATTCATTACCCGGTGTATACTCAACGATGCGGTCATGCAGGATGAGACAGTATGCGGTTGTGTTGGCCGGAAAATTCTCGCTCAACTCAAATTCTAGACGCATATCTATGGGTCCAGACTTGATGCTTTCCGACTGCTTTGATGCGTCAATCACCACGATGGGAGCTAGATCCTTGAACTGTTCCCTACCGTATAGCGGCTCGCCAACTTTTCCATAGTATGAACTCTGGAAGTTCTCGTACATTTCGTATAGCAGGGCGTATTTCCCCGTGGAGAAATCCAAGTTTAAATTCTCGTAGGGGAAGCACTCAGAATTCAGGTACAGTTTGACGTTTGCCAGATTGCAGTGGTCAAATTTGCTTGAATCCGTATCCAAATTCGCTTTGCGATTCGTCTGGAAGGCGACAATGACGTAGCGGGGTTTCTCTAACCGTGTTGCAGTCTTGACGGCCCACGTTTGTTTCGTAGCTTGCGGCAACACCGGATACTCGTACAGCTCCCAGCTGCGAAAACATATCTGCAACGTTCTCTCATCCTCGACAATATTGAGAAGTTTTAGGTATTCAGCATCCGATGGATAGACGTACGGCACCCTCCAATGAACCTTGCTCAACTCAATTCTGGTGTCCTCGTTACTCACGAAAGCGTTCCTATCGTTTTTCGATCGAGTCAAAATGAGCTCGTGACGCACATTCAACAGCACCTTGTGGTAGTCTTCTAGGAATCCGAGTAGGATTCTTCCCGGGATGCACACGTTAAAGTTCCCGTTCTCGTCGATAAGGTGGCTCGGTGAGTCTCCCGTATTCGTCCAGCCGGCATTCTCCAGCGCACACACCTCACCCTCATTCAGAGAAACTACACCTTTCAGTGTGCTCGTGATGCCCACGTTTTTTGTTCGATCCACCTCCACTCCGTTGATTTCATAGCGGACGTCGTCAAAGATGAAACTGAGGGCGTTATTTGTTAAAGCCGCATCTCCGCCTCCTGCACCCTTGATGAACCTGCCCTCTATGTAGATGCAGCTTAGATGCGGCAGTACGTAAACGTCTTGTTGGTTGATTGGTATGCGAATTTCGTCATTGGCGTTGAATGTTGTTGTTGTCACGAACGGCTGATGTACGTGCACCTCGACACGGCGAGCTGATTCATCCACAGCAGCACCGTCCAGAACACGAAACGTGTCTACGTTTATGTGTGTCATTATTCAAATGCGGTTCCCTTGTTGAAGTACAAGTACTAACTGACAGCACCGCTTGCTTAAATACTCTCCATACAACCGTGCGCATGCGCAGTCTACGAAATTCAACGGCCTTGACAGACAGACAGACAGACAGACAGACAGACAGACAGTCAGTCAGTCAGTCAGACAGACAGACAGACAGACATACAGACAGACAGACAGACAGACAGACAGACAGACAACTACTGATAAGAATTCGGAAGTAGGAGAATAACTATAGATTCCTATTTGTTTCATCGAGCTGATTAATTTGATACCCTACATGACATAGGTGGACGGGGCAAGGAGCGCGGCCGGGGGCGTCCTAAAAATCACCCCTAAAAACAAACCCCAAAAACCACCCCTAAAACCAACCCTAAAACCACCCCTAAAAACCACCCCTAAAACCACCCCTAAAACTACCCCTAAAAACAACCCCCAAAAACAACCCCAAAAAACAACCCCTAAAACCACCCCTAAAACAATCCCCAAAACCACCCCTAAAAACCACCCCCAAAAACCATCCCTAAAAACCACCCCAATATTCCGATACCTCTCGTTGAGTCCTTTAATTTGATACCCCACATGACGCAGTTTTTACGTAGGAGTTAGCCTAGATTTAAACTACTGTTCTCAAATAATTAGCGATGTAGGATGTTCTACTACCGAGAACTAAGATGTTTGCATATCAATAACTATAAATGGTCTCCTTAAGATTCTACATGCGTTCTATATTACCGACATTCAATTTGCACTTTCCAGTAGGTGTAACAGAAATCTACATGTGCTCTATATTACCGACACTCAATTAGTACTTCCAGCACTCACCAGATGGTTCACACACGTGTCCGAAACGCATTAAGATAACAAGTAATTTTAAAACATAGTACATATCAAAATAAACAAACTGAGAATGTTCTAGAATGTTATTTTATTGTAATAATACAAACAAACAAACGGGTCACCTTGTAGTGTCTGCAACGTAGTATGTGCATGTGCATATATAGAACGTGGGAGCAAACCTAAACAAGCATAATCCTGTCGGCGAGTTGAAAGGTTTTTTACCCATAATAAAAACAATTATAACATCTCTTATCGGCGGCGAACGTGCTTTTTTTCTTAAACTTTGATATCAATATTTATTTAGTATAAACAATTGCAAACGTTGGAATTTCCGAGAAACTTCTGTTTACAAGTATATATGGATGATTTGAAAGACGGGCATGTGGGCAGCCGATTAGCTCAGTGGGTTTAGCGAGGGCTCCGGTGCGCGGGGACCCGGGTTCGACTCCCGGTCGGCGTCATTTCCAGAACGTTTGCGAAAACCCCGGCGCAGGCGCCTGGGCCACATCCAAAGGCATCTAGCAGTAGTTGAACCTTACCACCCACAACCACTCCCATTGGATGCCGCCCACAACCTCTCTCATTGGCTATTGCCCCGCCCACTCTCATAGAGCCCCGGCGCATGCGCCTCAGCCACTGCCAAAGGCCCCAAAGACACCAGAGGCAGAAGACATGACTCCTTCAGCAGCCTCTGGTCATTGATGGCACCTGGATGGACTGGCCTGAACAACACGTGTACTTTCAGAGCCCCGGCGCATGCGCCTCAGCCACAACCAAGGGGGCCCAAAATGGCGGCTTGGGGGGCGCACTCTTCGGCAAAGACACTCGCTTCTTCTGAGAGAGGCTGCCGCAGAAGTCGTTGCTGAAGAAGTGGATGGCACCTGGAGAAGCCGGGGGCCCGGCTTCCTTGAAGAAGTGGATGGCACCTGGAGAAGCCGGGGGGCCCGGCTTCCACCCGCCGAAGCGATCGATCGCCTCGGCGGGCTGGCTCGAGCGCCCCATCGCCTCGGCCAAAAAGACGGGCGCCCGGCTTCCTCCCGCCGAGGCGGTCAACCGCCTCGGCGGGCTGGCTCGAGCGCCCCATCGCTCCTCAGCCAGAAAGACGGGCGCCCGGCTTCCTCCTGCCGAGGCGGTCAACCGCCTCGGCCAGGGATGTGGCCCAGTATTGTCATTTATCTACTACTAAGGATCTAATATTTTTCCACTTAAAAGTAAAGCGCAACTTGTGATTCCAAGATATAAGTAAAAAATTGAGAAATCATATTACCTGTGCATTTCTTAAAGGAAACCTTTACCTATAAAAGTTATTTTGAATTGTTATTAAATTTGAAAATTTAAATTAAATTCGAAATTCATAATTTTTTTTAATGAGAAAAACTATAACAGTTCACGTTTTATTTCAAACAAAATTATCAGGCACAATTTTTAAAACATAAAATGAAAAAATGAACCTGATGATGATTCTGAAGAAACGAAACGTGGTAGGTACTTTCTGCTACCACAAATGGAAAGAGGATGAAAAGTCGTCCCAAGAAAGTTTTTGCAGATTAAGATTGAATGCCAAATAAGGAAAATATGAACACAAATGTAAAAGCCAAAATTTTATTTTTTTTTTCGATTATCTCAAAAACGAAAAGAGATAATCAACTTCTGTAAACGGCACTTCTTTGTTCTTGAATAGACGCAACTTTTCTCCCATTTAACCGAACCTGTATCTATTAAGATTAAAAAGATAGCCATGTTAGCACCACATAAAAAAATCACCCTGTATAGGTGCAGATTCATCGTACCAAAGAATCTATAATTGTGTATTATTATCAATAAATTCACTCGTTCAAATCATGTTTTCAAATAAAAATTATCCTCAAAAATCTGCAATGCTATGTCAAGGCCGACTTAAATCAACATGCCGCGAACAAAGAAATCTGGCAACGTTGCATGCAGAAACTTTATTTTTAATCATTATCTCTAACTTCCTTGGAGCAGTTTACTTACGTCGATCTTACTCCACAAAAAAAAATATAATAAAATTTACTTTCCCGTTACAATAATAATAGTTGGGGCCCCATTCCTGGTTTCAGGCGTGAAATTGAAATTAAACAAAAATGACATTATTATGCCCTAAACTTTCTGCTTATGGCGTAAGGTATCTATGTAAAATAATACGGCCATACAACATACCACTGGCCTGTTAATTTAAGTCGGCCGTGGCTATGCGCGAATGCGAATGCTAACTTTCATATCACTGCTACCCGCAGGTTTCGGAAATTTACATGAGGCTTAAGAAAATGGGAACCGTTTTGTCTTGATATTGAAAGGTGAATTAATTACTGGAGTCTTAGGTATACCTATTTAAATAAAATTGTTTGGGTATTTCGTATTATGCGAATTACATTTGAAGCAAATATGGATCTCAACTTATTATACGCAAAAACTTGGGGGTGATATCATCGCATCTTTCTTTATTTATTACCCCAAAGCCTATCATTTTAAAAACTCCCCTAGCAGAGCCATCTCCTTTATTATAAATGATTCACTTTAAAATTCATCTCCGTTAAAAACGTTCTAATATTAAAAAACTCGGGCGTCAATTTTTCATCGAAATATTCAATGACACGAAGTTCCTTTTTATGATTAATAATTCATTAGTATAAGTTGTGAAAGAATTTAACTTGGTTTAACTGAAATTTATACACAGTGGATGATGCCCGCAAAATGTAATTTGGAAATAGCACCCACTTCCGCAAATATACGTCGACAATTCAACAAGTTCATAGAATAGTAAACCAAATAGCGAAAATTTTGCAACGCATCTTCTCAAACGTTTCCAACGCATTTGATAAAGTGTGCCATAAGTAGGTATACAATCTCTGAACAAACTTGCGGTTAGCAGAAACTATTAGGTACCTTCTCCTAAAATTCCATATCACCTACCGACATTATTCAGTAAAACGCAGTGACTGCATATTACACGTTACACATCTGGCGTTCCACAAGACAGTGCATTAGGACCATTCGTATACCAGATATACACAATCGATACGCCTGAAACAGATGACATAATGATGGCCAGATTTTTTGATTATGTTGCCATCGCATCTAAGTATGAAGATCCAGTTACAGCCTCGAGAATCTGCAAATTCACAGATCTACTTAACGTAACGATATAACAGAGAGCGCGTCAATCAAGCTGAATCTGTCCCAAGTAACATTATTATGACACGAACTCATACGTGCCTATACCTGTAACAATCGCTGCCGTTCAAAGTATTAGTAAAGTCAGACGTTAAATAGCTAGAATAACATAATAAACACGTCCTCATAGAACGAAAACAACACTGGAACTTACTCCGTAGGCCAGTGCGATTATTACATTTCATAATCGATTATCGATTGTTGTAAAGTAATCGATAAATTTGATTAATCGATTATTTGATAAATCGATTAATCGATTAATCGGCTGATCTATTTTTCGATTACAGTAGACGCTCGATTATGTGAACTAATACAAACGAGGGGTGTTCATAATATCAAATTGTTCATATAATCAAAAGTGTTTTTTTAATTAAAATGACATTAATGTATTGGCATGTTACACTTTACTAAAGTATTGTGTAATGTGTTGTTGCACTTTCTTCGCGGCTAAACTTTTCTGCAGTGCTTTATCTCTGCACTTTCGCAGAAATAGCAAGTCGTCAATGTCGTGTATGTTTATTTCGCTCCGGTAAATAGCTGTATTAAATGCATCCACAGCTTCTGAAGAGCTTATTTCTGTTACTTCATGGCCATCACTTCCCCATCCTTATCATCAATATCACTATCTTCGTCATTTACGTGATCTTCTTCGATCCACTTTTGAATGTCATCTCTTCCCCTAAATTCTAAAGAAACTTCAAATAAAATTTGTGCTTACTTGACTATCCACTTCATTCAATAAAGTTACTACTTCTTGCACTTGCTCCTCTGTTTCACTTCTGTACTTTTCTTTCAAAATGCTAAATCCTCTTCTGGATCTTCATCGTCGTTTTCAGTAAAATTCAGTATGTTTTCCAGCATTTCTTAATCGTGTCAGCCTGAAGCCTACTCCATGCCAGAGAAAGATTAATGACAGCATCCTTAATAAATTGTTAATTTATTCTTTTAGAAGTTCCGATAGATCTCTAGATTTTGAAGATACAATAATTGAAGACAACAAACTAGTCCTCTAGTAGAGTTTTGTTATAGGGATGACATTTTGGTCCATTTGTTGGGTTTCCACTGGAAACCCAACATGGAAACCTTGCTGTTCACTTAATCGAGATTAACGCTGTTCACTCTATAGAACCTGATATGTTTTACTTTGCGTGTTCACTGTTGCGGATAGTTCATATAATGAAGTGTTCATATAACCGAGCGCCTACTGTATTTGATTAACCGATTACCTACTTGATTAATTGATTATTTGATTATCCGATAACTTGGTTAATCGACTGATCGATTTTTTCATTAATCGATTACGTGATTAATCGATTACTTGATTGATCGATTAATCGATTATTTGATTAATCAGTTAGTCGATTGTCAATTAATCGATTGTTTGATCTATCGGATTATTGATTGTTTCATTAATCGATTAATTGTTTGATTAATCGACTAAGCGATTATTTGGTTAATCGATTAATCAAATACCTAGTCAGTCGGACATATTGAGTTTTCACAATTACTATGCTTCCTACTAATTATAATACACCCACAATATAAAGTCAGTCTTTAATGCTTTAGAGACAGAGACTTTATATTGTGCATTATAATATGCGATAAATCAGTAATAAGAATAATACCTCTAGAGTAGCTTACCATAAGAAAGTAGGTACTTATTTAATTAATCGGTGGAACAAAATATTCAATTAATCGCTTAATTAAATACATAATAGATTAATCAACCTACCCAAAGGACTTGTACCTTGACGCAGTTCTAGTAATACTGGGACGGGTGGGATGGCTTGCGCGCTTCAATGATCTAAAGAGCCGAACCATAGGTTTAACCATATTGGAGGGGTCTTTATTTGAGAAGCCAGACTAAATCAAGTCCCTGAAAGGGGGCAGCAGCTCTTTCAGTAATCATAGTGGCAGAGATCGTGAGGGTCGGTATGGCACTGTGATACACACTACTGCGATGTGGAAGGCAACGGGAAACCATCACATTATTATATCCCTGGTACAGCGTACTTCGAATTTATGATGATGGCACTTTCTGAAGTAAAATATTCCGGAGGTAAAATAGTCCCACATTCGGATCTCCGGGCGGGGACTGCTTCGGGGGGAGTCATCAGAAATGATAAGTGTAACATCTCACGAGTCGGAGCGTGGAATGTTAGAAGCATGAAACAAGTAGGAAAGTTAGAGAATTTGAAAATTGAGATGGATAGGTTAGCATTAGACGTAGTAGGTATTAGTAAAGTGCGATGGCCAGAAGCCGGAGACTTCTGGAGCGGAGATTTTAGAGTAATACACACAGGATCTGTAGGAGGAAATTCGGGAGTAGGAATTGTTATGCGGAAAAAAGTAGGGCAGAGTGTAGAAAATTTCTTACAGCAAAGTGACAGGGTAGTTATGGTTAGGTTAGATTCGAAACCTGTAAAAACAGTAATAACTACAGTGATGAGGCCGTAGAGGCAGTTTATAGTGATATTGAACATGTGCTAGATTTTGTGAGAGGACACGAAAATTTAATAATTATAGGAGATTTCAATGCAGTCGTAGGCACAGGGCGAGAGGGCGGAATAGTTGGTCCCTTTGGATTAGGCAATAGGAACGATAGGGGAGTGAGACTGATAGAGTTCTGCGATAAACATAACTTAACGGTCGCGAACACTCTATTTCACCATCATGTTAGGAGACGCTACACGTGGAAGATGCCAGGAGACCTAGGGAGATATCAAATAGATTACATTCTTGTTAGGCAAAGATTTAGAAATCAAGTTAGGGATTGTAGAAGTTATCCAGGAGCAGATATAGATAGTGATCACAATATAGTCGTTATGAAGGCCAATCTTAAATTTAAGATTTTGAAAAAACGAAGCGGAAGAAGGTATCTTGACCCAGAGAAATTAAAAGATGATGATACGCGCGATAAGTTCGAGAAAAAGACAAACGAAGTACTAAAGGGCGCGGGCGAAAATATTGTTAGGGACATAGAGGAAGAATGGAATTGCATTAAAAATAGTTTAGTTTCCTCAGCTAGGGATATTTTGGGTCATAAACAGAATGAAAGTAGGAAACCCTGGATAACAAAACATATTGTGAGTCTAATAGAGGAAAGGCGCAAATATAAAAATAGGTTAGATGAAATAGGGAAACAAAGATATAAGGCGATCAAGTGGGAAATTATGCGGAAATGTAGGAAAGCGAAAGAGCAATGGATCGATGACAAGTGCAAAGAAGTGGAAAATAAGTTCGAAATAGGAATGACTGATGAAGCATATAAAATAATTAGGAGAAATTTTAGAGAAATTGGATCTAGTACCAAAAGCATTAGGAATGAGGCAGGAGATATCCTAATCGAAAGCGGGGAGAAGGCAGATAGGTGGAAAGAATATTTAGGAAACTTATATGCGGGACAGGAAGTGCAAGATATATTAGAAAGTGAAAGCAGTGTAGAAGGGGATAACCTAGGGAGTCCTATAATGAGAGAAGAGTTTGAGCTAGCACTAAAAAGTTTAAGGAATAATAAAGCACCAGGTATAGATGGCTTGCAGGCAGAAATCTTAAAGTGCGCAGGTCAAGAGGTAATAGATCGTTTATTTAAATTAGTTAGTCGCATATACCTGACAGGCGAGATTCCAGAGGATTACAAACTGAACATCATGGTAGCTTTGCCAAAAAGGAAAGGCGCGGATAGATGCGAAAATTTTAGAACTATCAGTTTAACTTCCCATGCGTCAAAAATTTTAACTAGAATTGTGCAAAGAAGGATGGAGAAAAAGGCGGAAGAAATATTAGGAGAAGATCAGTTCGGATTTAGACGAAATAGAGGAACGCGCGAGGCCATTCTAGCTTTACGAGTAATTATAGAAAAAACGATAGAAAAGAGAAAGAGCGTATATATAGGATTTGTAGATTTAGAAAAAGCCTTCGACAACGTAAAATGGGGGAAGATGTTCGAAGTGCTGAGAAAGGTAGGGATGAAATACAGGGACAGAAGAATAATACATAATCTCTACAAAGAGCAAAAGGCAGTTATAGAATGTGAGCAGGAACGAAGGGAAGTAGATATCCGGAAGGGAGTGAGACAGGGATGTGCATTGTCACCTCTAGTTTTCAACTTATATATCGAAGATGCGATTAATATTGTTAAGGAAAGAACAGCCTCAGGGATCAATGTACAGGGCCAAACTATTAACATGCTCAGATTTGCGGATGATATAGCAGTGTTAGCATCTAGCAAAGAAGAATTAGGAGCGGCTTTGAATGAAATGGAAGCAGTTTTGACACAGGGCTACGGCATGAAAATCAATAAAAAGAAAACTAAAATTTTGGTATGTAGATGGAGTGAAAATAGAACTAAAATTGAAATACAAATAGGAAATGAGAAGATAGAGGAGGTCGCGGATTTCTGCTACTTAGGAAGTAAAATAACCCAAGACGGTAGGAGCACTAAAGATATAAAACAAAGAATGGCGCAGGGACGAGTTGCGTTTAACAAAAAGAAACAACTGTTATGTTCGAGAACGGTTAATATAGAGACCAGGAAGAGACTCTTAAAGTCGTATGTATGGAGTACGGCGCGAAACTTGGACAATAGGAGAAGCGGATAGAAAAAGAGTAGAAGCGTTTGAACTGTGGTGTTACAGACGCATGATGAAGATACCGTGGATAGATAAGGTTAGCAATAGGGAAGTATTAGAAAGAGTTGGGGAAAGGCGAAAGGTATGGAAAACAATAAAGAGTAGGAGAGATAGGATGGTAGGACACCTTCTAAGACACGAAGGAATAGTTCGCGACATACTAGAGTCAGAGATAGGAATAAAAAGAGGTAGGGGTAGGCCTAGATTAGACTACTGCTCTCAAATAGTTAGGGATGTAAGATGTTCTACTTTTAGGGAAATGCGTAGGTTAGCTCAGGATAGAAAAGAATGGAGGTACGCGTCCAACCAGTCTTCGGACTGAGAACCTTATGATGAGATTAATCAAGTGATTGATCAAATAAACGATTAATCAAATAATCGATTAATCAAATAAACGAACAATCGATCAGCCGATTAATCAGATAATCGATTAATCGGGTTTGAGCCGATTTTTTGATTATCTGATTAATCGATTAATCAATAATTTGATTTATTGGTCAGTTAATCGATTAATCGGTTTTTGAGTACTTAATCGATTATTCGATTAATCGATTATTTGATTAATCAATTATTGTAAAATCTATCACCAAGAAATCGATTAATCGATTAATTGATTATCTTTAGATTAATCGATTATTTAGCACTGCCCTAAGACTCCGAGGTACTTAAATGTATTAGCGGGCCAAAATTATCTGCAACTACAAAACACATACCTACACGAAATGTACGCAAGAAAAACCTATTTTGATTTTGGACATTACGGGATCCAACTTAAGGGGTGTGCTAAACCTTCCAATTTACAAATAATACAAAAATTTAAATAAAGAATACTTCGTGTAATCGTCAATGCACCATGGTATACTATGTCAGCAATCAAATATTACATCATGATCTCCAAATTTCACCAAAGAAGAGATAAAAGCAGTTTCTACCAAATATCAGACGCGACTCACGGTACACCAAGGTGATGTAATCGAAAATTTATACATAGACGGGTCAGACAACATGTGATTCAATAAATTCTGATCCAAAGACCCTCCACAACAGCACTCACATAAAATTTGCTTATTGGTCAAATGAATAATGATTGTCATGAGAGCGAAGAACCTAACGAAAGCAGGTAAAGACGAGACTGCAACTAGCAGAATATTATTTGTCCAGTCAAAATCGCAATCAAATTTGATAAAGGCACAAAAGCTGGCGAATCCTTTTCCCGATACTGAGAAATTGTAATGGCCTCGCTCACGGTGACTTATCAAGAGATAACTAAGCAAATATTTTCCGGGTCTCCTACGCCGATTGGAGGTAGACGCGTGATGTCCATGACTCCAGCATGTCGCTGCGGTAGAGGTGCTAAACCGCGCCTGGACCTTCCACAGCCCCTGACCCTTTGCCTGGACCTTCCATTGCCCAACACCCTTCACCTGGACCTTTTAGTGCCCAAAAGACATTGCCTGGGCCACCAACAACCAAACGGGGACGACTAAAACAACTGCGCACATGCATGACATCAGGTATTTCTTCATACATCGACAGTTCACTATACAACTTATCCGTTCTTGTAACCATGTTCTAACACTAAATGCCTTCTTTCTTTTCCAGATGGAGAACCTACTCGAAGTGATGACCCAATCCTGGGTTCGACTTTCCCTCATTTCATGACACATGTACATTACATACAGATTTCATATTCAGCTTTATATTCAGTGTCGTGTACCTAATACATATTATGTTGTAAATATAATTTGTTAATGTTTTCATCAAACATGTTTTGCCATCAAATCATTCAAAACAACATCTTTTAAGCGTAATACATCGAAAGTATAGGGCCGATGAGAGATAGAGACAGGTGGGAGGGACCGTTTGGGTTGTAGAGCGCAGAAGGCGTTTTTAGTAATTTTCGCTTTGCTTCCTCCTACCTTATGAGAAAACTGAATGTTAGAGACGTCTCTTGTAGGAAATTTAATGTACCTTCACGTGGTATAAGGGCTCTTGTTGATAACATGTCTATTTTTCGAGTTGTAGGGGGTGGGAGTGGGCGTTTTTGACGTTTTCGCAGAAGGGCCAAAAAATCGCTGTTTTTCAGCGCGCTCTAGCGCCGATATCTCTCATTAGAAAATCAAAGTTGACCAGTGCATTTTGTAGGAAATTTTGTCTACTTTAATTTTGAATAGAATGGTCATCTTCGAAAAATGCATAGTCTTCGAGATATAAGCCAAAAACTGAAAAAAGTGCGAAAATTTTGAGGTTTCTTGCGCTTTTCGTTGTGAAGCCTACATGGCAGCAAACTTGAAATTCGGATTCAGCACCCCATAAAACATATAGAACCGTTGAGAAAATAACTTCCTCAATTTTGTTACGAAAACGGCAGTTTTGAACACCGATTGACTGGACTAATAGGTACCTACGTATCGTTTCTAATAAGAACCTATATACCTACTGAGTAAAACAATAGCGTAGTTTTATGGATATTCTGTGGTTTTAGCGTCGCAAACAGAACGTGATGATAACACATTTTATTAGCTCGTTTGCAGAAAGACTCGCATTTTGATAAGCGAAGAGAGTTATTAAGCTTATTTACGACATAATGTCGTAGTATTAAAACAACATACTTAACCGTAAAAGAGCTATTAAAATCTCATCATTATCAAGAGAAAATTAATCATGCCTCTCTTAAAACACCTATAAACTAACAAACTAAGACAAAACGTGGAGTACACAATCAGACGCTTAATGCAATACAACACAAAGCTTTCAGGGACGATAACAGCACCAATAACTTATCTTAGAAATACATGCACAAAAATAATAAAATGCTTTGTTTAGGGTGCTTGGAAATTTAGAGCATTCTACGGTAATTATTACAAAGACAGAAAATGTTCATTTTATTTTTGATAAGTAACTATATAATTTTGACATAATTTGAGTTGTCTGTGCCTTCCGCCGTTTCTGAACTCCCTGACTGCCTGAATTTAAATAAAACAAGGCCACACCACACTCACATGACAAGTTTTTACTGGTTCCTGATTAATAGGTACCTAACTACCATAAAACAAAATAATGTGCAAATATATTTAAATCAATTAATTTATGGTAGGTACTACCTATATTTCGTATCTAATTTTACGTGACATTAATTTGAACTTGAATTTGAAGTTCGAAGTAGGAAAGACTGATGAAGCATATAAAATAATCAGGAGAAATTTTAGAGAAATTGGATCTAGTACCAAAAACATTAGAAATGAGGCAGGAGATATCCTAATCGGAAGTGGGGAGAAGGCAGATAGGTGGAAAGAATATTTAGGAAACTTATATGCGGGACAGGAAGTGCAAGATATATTAGAAAGCGAAAGCAGTGTAGAGGGGGATAACCTAGGGAGTCCTATAATGAGAGAAGAGTTTGAGATAGCACTAAAAAGTTTAAGGAATAATAAAGCACCAGGTATAGATGGCTTGCAGGCAGAAATCTTAAAGTGCGCAGGTCAAGAGGTAATAGATCGTTTATTTAAATTAGTTAGTCGCATATACCTGACAGGCGAGATTCCAGAAGATTACAAACGGAACATCATAGTAGCTTTGCCAAAAAGAAAAGGCGCGGATAGATGCGAAAATTTTAGAACTATCAGTTTAACTTCCCATGCGTCAAAAATTTTAACTAGAATTGTGCAAAGAAGGATGGAGAAAAAGGCGGAAGAAATATTAGGAGAAGATCAGTTCGGATTTAGACGAAATAGAGGAACGCGCGAGGCCATTCTAGCTTTACGAGTAATTATAGAAAAAACGATAGAAAAGAGAAAGAGCGTCTATATAGGATTTGTAGATTTAGAAAAAGCCTTCGACAACGTAAAATGGGGGAAGATGTTCGAAGTGCTGAGAAAGGTAGGGATGAAATACAGGGACAGAAGAATAATACATAATCTCTACAAAGAGCAAAAGGCAGTTATAGAATGTGAGCAGGAACAAAGGGAAGTAGATATCCGGAAGGGAGTGAGACAGGGATGTGCATTGTCACCTCTAGTTTTCAACTTATATATCGAAGATGCGATTAATATTGTTAAGGAAAGAACAGCCTCAGGGATCAATGTACAGGGCCAAACTATTAACATGCTCAGATTTGCGGATGATATAGCAGTGTTAGCATCTAGCAAAGAAGAATTAGGAGCGGCTTTGAATGAAATGGAAGCAGTTTTGACACAGGGCTTCGGCATGAAAATCAATAAAAAGAAAACTAAAATTTTGGTATGTAGGGGATTTGAAAATAGAACTAAAATGGAAATACAAATTGGAAATGAGAAGATAGAGGAGGTCGCGGATTTCTGCTACTTAGGAAGTAAAATAACTCAAGACGGTAGGAGCACTAAAGATATAAAACAAAGAATGGCGCAGGGCCGAGTTGCGTTTAACAAAAAGAAACAACTGTTATGCTCGAGAACGGTTAATATAGAGACTAGGAAGAGACTCTTAACGTCGTATGTATGGAGTACGGCATTATACGGGTGCGAAACTTGGACAATAGGAGAAGCGGATAGAAAAAGAGTAGAAGCGTTTGAAATGTGGTGCTACAGACGCATGATGAAGATACCGTGGATAGATAAGGTTAGCAATAGGGAAGTATTAGAAAGAGTTGGGGAAAAGCGAAAGGTATGGAAAACAATAAAGAGTAGGAGAGATAGGATGGTAGGACACCTTCTAAGACACGAAGGAATAGTTCGTGACATACTAGAGTCAGAGATAGGAATAAAAAGAGGTAGGGGTAGGCCTAGATTAGACTACTGCTCTCAAATAGTTAGGGATGTAGGATGTTCTACTTTTAGGGAAATGCGTAGGTTAGCTCAGGATAGAAAAGAATGGAGGTACGCGTCCAACCAGTCTTCGGACTGAGAACCTTATGATGATGATAATTTGAACTTTCATTAGTCGTATCAGGGGAGAACGGACAGTGACGTATCGTACACGCAAACAAATTTTCCTGGACGTACCGCGGGATCTAGGCAATAAAGACGCAACCGTTCATTTTCCTCTCGCTTCTATGAGGCGCCGTTTGTGCCATAAGTATTTGTAGTGAAATAACTAAAAGGATGACAAAGAAAAAATAAAAATGTACATGAAAAAATGAAAATGTGTATTAAGGAAATATTTTTCAGGAATAAAAAAAAATCGCGCGGAAATATTTTTTTTCACCCTCGGACAAAAAAAGATTTCGCGGAAATTAATTTTTTTCTCTGGGAAAATTTTTGTCGCTGGAAATATTTTTCTTCAGGAAAGATTCTTGCGCGCAAGAAAAAAATATTTCCTTGGCTGTGTAGATTTCATGGGCTGGTGAAATATTTTTTTCAGCTTTCGTTTACCTACGTAAGATGGCGCTAACGTGACTCAGGGATCGCCATCCTGCAATGTTGTCATTATTTTCTGATGGGTGGGACTGTAACCTATTAAATTCAAAATTTTTACTGTGTTGTAAATAATCTAGGTGGTACTAGATAATTCACGTACATCGCATTAACTAGGTATGACAGAAATGCGTCTACGTTGGATTTGTTTAGTAGTTATAGTGTATTCCGTTTAGTTCATAAGCGCAGTTGCGCAGTGCTCTGTTCTGTAGGTTTAATGCACCAGCACCAGGGAACACAAAATATCAGCAATGAAGCAATCAAGATCAAGGCATGGAATGGAGCACCGAACACGTTCGATTGAGGACATAAGTGCCTCCGTCATACGTCAGATTTTCATTCCAAACAAAACAGAAGCACGTGCCATTTGACGTTTATCGATATTAATTACAACGTCTTAACCTAGTTTTTGTAATATAATTATAAACGTTTTGCAGTGAAAACAGTTTATTTTCAATTTGTGTGTTGGGCGTACGCGTAAAAACTTGAAAACAACTATATGTAATTATAATTATATTTCAGAGGTTAGGTTAAAACGTCAGAAAGCACGTGGCTTTGTTTTGTTTGGAATGAAAATCTGACGTTTGTGACGCGGCACTTATCTCCCGAATTGCCGATAGGTACGCGTTTATTTGTATCTCAACTAAGTTTTGCCAATGCACAAATTTAAAGCGTTCTGATTGGTCAGCTGCATCTGCGTACGTAGCGGCGTGGCGCCAGAACTGAAATACAATGCAAAAAACGCTTACTCCGTAATCTAGGAACACATGCAAGGATTTTGGCATTTTGTTTTTAGAAATTTAGTTTTATTATTTCATAGGCCTTCATTTAAATTGTATGTTTTCTCATATGTGTTTTCTTATGAGCGATTTTCCAGTCAGCATTTGGCAACTCAAACAGAATGATTTTTCGCAAGAGATTATTCATAAGTCATAAGTAAAAACATAGTAAACATTTGGAAATAGTAGTTTTTTTCGGAAAAGGACCGTCAGGAACTGACTGAAAAATCACTGGAAACACATATGAAAAAACATAATAATGTAAATTTATAGTAACAGTAGAAAGTTTCCACCATGTGGGAATATATTTTTGTTCTTTAATTTAAAAATTTATTTTATTGTAAAAATGTCCTTCATTCAAAATATCATATTACGATACGAAGAAGAATAAAGTGCGGTGGAAGAAAATGTCTGCAGAGTAGTCGACCTCTCAAGAAATCCTATGATCATTCATATTTTAAGAAGAAAGGAGAGACAAAGAGAAAACGTCCCCATTTACTTCAAACTTATATTGACAACAACTATAATTCAAATAAAAAGTATTGTAAGTAATTAATTCTATTAATTTTTGTTAATTTTAAAATATCTGCTTAATTGACACCTCCACAATTTTAATATTTTGTATTTGCTTAATGAGAAAATAATACAATTACTTATTTTGTGTTTTTTAGATTGTGATTTTCATTGAAATTTTAGCATAACTCTTAATTAGGAACAAATTTTCTGTATATTTTTTTTCTAAAATGAGATAAAGGACGGTAGGCTTTTGCCAATCTCTGGAATATTGCAATAATTTTACCAAATTACCTACCATATTTTGATATTTTGATCGAAGGACATTTTCACAATAAAATAAATTTTTAAATTAAAGAACAAAAATATATTGCCACATAGTGCGAACTTTCAATACTGTTACTATAAATTTCCCATTTTTAACATGCTAAAATAAATTAATAATACCTATTAACTTAAGTAGTTAAGAGGATTTACATTGGGTACTAAGAACTAAGTGCCAATTTTACCACTACAGTTTGCTGTGATGAATTTGGACAAAGTAAAGTAAAGTAGAATGATGATTAAAAATAGTATTACATATTGCTTTTTTAACGGTTTGTATAGTTTCTCATTAACATTTTTAGAAACCTTTAAACGCAGCTCAATTCAATTTTTTTAATCATTCTACGTATGCAGCTGACCAATCAGAACGCTTTAAATTTGTGCATTGGCAAAACCTAGTTGGGATATAAACACGATAGGTGCATTATTAATAGAGCAACTTACTAGTTGCCTTAGTAGCTAAGTTGCACATGTCGTACTTACGAACTAACCTGAATAGGGGACATAAGTGCCTCCGTCATACGTCAGATTTTCATTCCAAACAAAACATAAGCACGTGCCATTTGACGTTTATCGATATTATTTACAACGTCTTAAACTAGTTTTTGCAATATAATTATAGACGTGTTGCAGTGAAAACAGTTCATTTTCAATTTGTGTGTTGGCCTTACGTGTAAAAACTTGAAAACAACTATAATTATATTGAGGTTAGGTTAAAACGTCAGAAAGCCAGTGGCTTTGTTTTGTTTGGAATGAAAATCTGACGTTTGTGAAGCGCCACTTATGTGGTCCATACACCGTAATTGAAAAAAATTAACACAGACTTTGGTATGTTTGTCTTACATAGTTATGAGACGTTCGTGAATCATCTGAATCACTTGAACTATTTACAACACAGAACATTTAAATTTTATAACAGTAGATCGCATTGTAAGTACCAGAAAATGTGGCAACATTGCTGGATTGCGATCTCTGATTCACATTAGCGCCATCATGCCTGAGTAAACGAAAGCTAAAAAAATATTTCACCAGCCCGTGAAATCTACACAGCCAAGGAAATATTTTTTTCTTGCGCGCAAGAATATTTCCTTCAGAAAAATATTTCCAGCGACAAAAATTTTCCCAGAGAAAAAAATTAATTTCCGCGAAATCTTTTTTTGTCAGAGGGTGAAAAAAATATTTCCGCGCGATTTTTTTTTATTCCTGAAAAATATTTCCTTAATACACATTTTATTTTTTTTTCGTGTACATTTTTCTTCTCTCTTTGTCATATTTTTAATTATTTTACTACAAATACTTATGGCACAAACGGCCGGCGCCTCATACGCTTCAATGTCGGACGGTCGCGGCGTTTTATTTTTAAGTCTCTGACTTAGATAGAGCACCGCTGGTGGCGCAGGTAATGCGTGAGGTCATTGCTTCTACGCAGTTTTGATGACGAAATTGTCCGTTCTCCTGTGAAAGGATTAGGTAATAGAAACTATATTTTTCTTAAGGAAAAGAAAGTCTTACATCCGTATTTATATCTTTCATACAACAGTTTTTTGGATCCCACCCAAGCCCGTCATTAAAAATGATCACATATATTTTGACTGTCGCAAATACCGCAAGTGTACTCTAACATTGAAGGGGAGGACTCGGCTTCATCCTCCATTATAAAGCCGTACACGTAAACCAGACTTCGCTTAACGAGACGCAGTAACACGAGAGACAGACAGAAGATAGAGAAAGAAACAAAGAGTAAGACACCGATCCACCCCGTATTTCTGGAATTATTGTGTATTTAATCTAGTGTTACAGGTACAGAAATCTGGAAGGCAATAAATAATACAAATGGATATAAGTATTTGCAATAACAAATTATCAAATAGGTAAGTAAAATCATAAATACACCAGTTGTTAGGAGCAGGAATCTGGATGGCCATAAATAATATACCTAATTCTGGGGCAATTGGATACGGATTCGCAATTCGCTCCCCGAAACACCGAATATGGGGCAGAAGCGACACAGAGCAAGAGCGACACTATAGCACTAGTAGTAGCATATGCGACACAGTCATAAAAACGAGAAAGCTATTCGGAATGAGACGTTCTCAGTGGTTGCAAAAGCGACACTAGCTCCCAAATTAATAAAATTTACCTGCATCTATGTACATTTTCGATGTGAGTTTTTCTTACCGAATCCACCGCGTGTTTGAATATCATCAATACATTTTTTCTCGTATTCACTCATGCCCAGAGTCCAACACGTTCGTTGTGATAATATTTAAAAAATAGATTTAAACATAATCAAAATTAAAAATTTTAAGTAACCCCCGACACATCATCAAACGCCAGAACAGATCTTCATAAATTATAGCTAAGAACCATCTCGATCACGTCAGCTTGCAAACAAAAAAAAACCGCATCAAAATCGGTCCGTTCGTTTAGGAACTACGATGCCACAGACAGACACAGACACATACACACGTCAAACTTATTATAACACCCCTCTTTTTTGTCGGGGGTTAATAAAATACAAACCATATTTACCCAAAAGTGCAACAATTAACAGGGTATTTCATTAAAAAATCTAACTTTAAGTACTTCATATTTTTTCCGCTATTTCTCTAGAAACATCAAAGAAAATGCCTCGAAGATATTCTATAATTCTTCTTTTGAATTAGATTCAGCTATTTGTACTTATCTTAGATAATAGATAAATAAACATTGTATAGATGGTCTTAAATATAGGGAATCATCCTGTAGGAACACAATAAGGACTTCTTTAACCTATGTAACGTAAGGATTTCATGTAAGAAAAATGCAAAATCATCATTTAAATCATGTAATTCAATAAAAAGAAATAAAAAACTGCAAGAAATTATTACAATATTAATTTAGGTACGTCCAAGTGTAAAATATTTGCTTATATGTATTTGCTTTTCTGCTTTTTCCAATTTTTGCACATAATGCCAATGTTTTTATATCAGCTGACTTAAGATGTTCGTCCATAATATTTTCTATACGCCTATCTAATTTTACATACAATTCTTTCCGCCTCTTGCCTTCCAAATTTTAAAACCGTCTAGAATAAACAAAATCACTTTATACTGCCTCCTCTTTCAAACTTTTGATTAACTCAGCTCTAAAACAGAAAACATTCGGATGATGTCTCTGTAAAATGTTATTTAAGTGATGATTCCATCCTTCCACAGCGTTATTAGTGCGATGTCGTTGTCCAAAATTGTTCCACATAGAACGCTTAATTATAGAATTTTACATCCATTCGTCTACGAAGTAATCAAAAATTTTTTGCAGTTTTTCGTATTGGGGAGCAGTTTCCATAATGGTTAGCCACCCGTCTTCTATATTCTTCTATATTCTTCTGTTAACTCATGATTTTGCATTTTCCTCCATGAACACTGGTTAAAATGATAGTTGCATCCACTTATTTGCGTAGACGAAAATATATTTTTAAGGAGCCGAATGCCGCTTGTTCAAAATCAATTTTCACAGTTTGCGGGTGCCATCCAGAAATTTGTATCTTTATCAGTTCAAACATGCGATCGTATGTTCGTTGCTTTTCATCAGGCAAAAGTACGAACATCACGGGTACCACATTAACTTCTTCATCGATGCTTTCGATATCGATATGGAATGAGTAGATATGCGTAAACTGCTTACTGCAACTTTTCAACGTTCCATTAATAAACACAGTACTTATTGCTCAAGGCCAAGGGCTCTCTCCCATTAGTTGTGACAAATATTAAAATCCTACCAGCAGTTAGATCATCGGCGAAGAGAAAGTTGGATTGGTCTTCCAATATTAACAATATTTCTGGGAAAGCTATGTGCTTAGAAGTGGATGGTTCTATAATAGAGCCACGGATATTTCTTCTTCAAAGAATGTCGATAATAAAATCGTAGCCACGATGGAATAGCTGCGTAAATTCTTGGTTATATATTTTGCGTATCGGAGCATCTTCTTCCCGAACTCTCTTCGTATCTTCTTTGCCACGCAGATTTGTTTCAGCACTTCCAAGGCAGCAACATCTGGCTGGCAGGAATGCGGGATGGCACTTTCTACCCAATTTTGTTCGTTGGTTATTATGCTGCCTTTGCACTTGTGGCTCTTCTCTTTAGAACAGCTCTTCTCTTTAGAACAGCCAACGAGTGTTCTCGTTTTTGAAACTTCGCTGCATTCTGTATTTATGTCCTTCGTAAATAGCTGCAGGTTTCCCTTTGTTTGTTTGCAATAGTTCAAACTCCATTTTACACAATATACTTTATTCACAACACTAAACAATTACGTAGGTACACTTGTGAAGACAATCTGACGCTGACTGGTAATGAGGAATTTGTGCCTAGTCGTTACGAATCGTATTATCAATTGAAAATTTTATGTCTTCGTACTCTTTGTATACCTATATGTAGAGAGGTTGCGATACAATTAGAAATTAGGAATGCAATAGAAAAGTGTTTGAAGATTTTAAGTCTATTTTAAGTATGAATAAATGTATGTTTCATGAATACCTACCAATAACTAAATGAATAAAATACCTATCAGCAAAGCGGATAATAAGCAATAAGTCTGCCGTGGACATTTAAAGTTTCATAGAAACTGTATACTTAGTAGGTTTAGATATTCTTTAATCTATCTGCATTAGGTGTCTAGTCCTATGCAATAAGCCCCACCTTGCGATATTCAATGTAGTGTCGCTTTTGCTACCCCTGAATTTCCCGGAATATGGAAACAAGTGTCGCTTTTGCTACCAAAATACTTTGTGTCGCTTTTGCACTGTGTCGCATTTGGCCCGATACCGAAACACCCTTTGTCAAATTAGCCGTTGCCGGGGTTGTTCGGAAGGTCCATACTTAGATCACATTGTATGATGAAACCGGGAGCAAGGAGAATCGACTTGTGGTTTGTTGTGTGTACTAAACTGACAATATTATTATTTGGAATTGAACTCTGAGGTAGATTCGCAGCGTGGAAGTAAATATCAGATTTTGTGATTTTTCCATTTCCACTTCTTATCAATCCTACTTTAACCACTCAATAAGTTGCAACGGTGCAAGTCATATTCCTGAGAGAAATGGTTAGAAAATACGTAGCAGAAACACAATAACTACCTCCATAACTACAGTTATGTAATTGTAATGGAATTAAAGCACAAGTATTAGCTAGTTCTGGGTTTGCACAAGTTCCCTGTTACCTTGATAATTAATTACATCTAAACTTCTAAGTTTGTAGTTAATTTTGAAGGTATAGATGTAAGTTTTTTTCTATTGTGTTGTTGTTTGGCCCCGTTTAGCCCGAAGGATTTCAAGCTGTGCTCGAAATTTTCCACTAAAGTGTGTTGCAGCGTCAGCAGCCTTTAGTTCTAACCGTAAAAATTTGCACTAAGTAGGTAATCATTATGTCGGATATGAAGGATATTTATTATTTCTGAATTGGATCGGGAACTTTGGGGGTAAATTCACTACGAATTCTTTAGAAGTTACCTAACCCCGCATGATGCCAAAAGACAGTGACACAGGAATTAAACTCGACATGTGTTTCGCTGACCACGCCAATATCCTCAGCACACAGTAAAAAATTTATAGTTGTTAAACGAGGTTTTGTCATTTGGTTAACTCCTTTTGTCAGCTTAACTACATAGTTTATCTAAATTACCAACAAACAACTTGTCACATTGTTTTTGCTTAAACCGTTAGTTAGAATGCAGAAAAAATTGTTAGTATGCCACAATAGCATTGCTGAACAAGAAATTTAACAAAATTATTGGTTATCGCAACAAATGTTCTTGCAACTTCTTACAACTTCTTTAATTACATAATATGTGGTTAAAAGTACATAAAATTATGTAACAATTATTTGGTAAGTTAACGAAGTTGCTGCGTACTTTTTTGCAAGGCATCTAGTCAATTATGCATTTTACTTAGAAAAATATCGAAAATGTTGTTGATATTTAGAAAACAGAATATACAGACAACTTGCTATTTAGTTTGCAACAATGGCAAATTGATTTGTAATTTCAACTACCGTGGTCTTGTTAAACATGTACCAAAAAAACGAAAAGCACCTAAAATTGTTTGTCATACTGCTATGAAAGTTGTTAAATTCAAAAAAGTTGTCGTCATTATCTGATAAATGCGCATGCTTCCCTTTTCGGCAAGCGTGTGTTGCCTCGTTCTTCGTGCTGCGCCACAGTTTTTATATGCTTTTGTTCACGCAGGACGTTTTTTCTGCGTTTGAATCCTGTATTGGAAATTGGGGACAGGGCACCACTCACTAAAGCAAATTTATAATTTCTGATGCAGTGGAAATCGGAAATCGAGTGATGGTTGATTATTTTTTCATGTACGCACGATGAAATTCTGAATGCAGGTAAGAATCGCAATAATAAAAAGTTGTATTTGTAATACATATACCTACTCCGTGACTCCATCGTAATATTGTGCTGACAAAGAGGATAATACAACAGGCATAATATTCTTGTTTTCTGCTTAGGTTTTCCTAATATTTCTTCCGTTATTTTTCTATTCTTTACACAATTCTAGTTAAAATAAAAAAAACTCAAATCTACTTATTTTTTTAGAATCAAACAACAATAACTATTTTTTCCATTTACATTCATTGCCTCCTACAGCAAGAGAGAGAGAGAGAGAGAGAGAGAAATAAATAAATAAGGAGGTGGTAAAACCAGAAAATCAATGTCGTCACATTAATAGTTTTTCAAAAGGTAACGAACTGAATTCTTAAACCTATATGAAATTGAATATTATATTTTCACGTTTTCAGAATGGTATTTCAATTAACAGCATTTTGGGCACCAGAAAAACAAAGCAGCCATTCCTTCTAGCAGTGAGTCTTGGAAAAGGTACTTCATTGTGCATTTAAGTCATGTTTTATCTGTAACTGAAAATTTCCTGATCATGTGAACCTGTGGTTTGTATTACAACTTTTGTTTAAGAAAATAATAAATATATTAAACAATATTGCAGTGGCATTTTATTTAATATTGATAAATTTACCAAAGAAATTGCTATTTCACCAATATATTTGTTAAATATAGACAACATGTATTTTAAAATTAGCAATTTAAATTTGCTATATTAACAAAATACTATTTGAAACAATAACAAACACTGTTGTAGAACTTACGAATATTTTGGTGATTTTAGCAAATTATGGGAGATAATCTAACAAATTACTTTCATAAAAGTAATAAAAGCATAATATATAAGTGATAATATATAAGTGATTTTGGTACTTGTTATTGTCAATTTAACAAATTATATTTGAAACAGTAACATCTTTCTCTCAGGATTCACAAAAAATGATAGTTACATGTAACTATTGTGTGTGAGCAACGTAACTAAATTAATTATAACTGCAACAACGACATTTTTTGAATATTAACAACGAATAGAATGTAAATAGCTGGAAAAACTAATTTGTTAATCTAACTAATTTTATTTAGTGGATCGTCTGGAACAAAACATTTGTTAATAATTTGTTAATTTTGACAACAAAATTTTTACTGTGCAGTTGAAATTGACCAGTGCTTATTATTAAGAATATTAAGTAAAAAACAAGTTTAAGCTCTAACTTGCTGCAAACGAAATATGTAGTCCGAGAGCCCGCTGCAAAATTATGCACCCATCTGTTAACGAAATGGAATGTACGGCAAAGGCATGTAAAAACATCGTACTCAACGGATCGGCACCCGTGCCGGTCACCATTTGGTGCAAAAAGGTAAAAACAATGGCACTTCCGGTACGGAAATTTGCGGAAAATTGCGCGATTTCTTAACAAGATTAAAGTTGTGCCATCTTGTAGACTGCGATTAATTTAATTGAAATCGGTACCCGTGCCATCTTTTACCCTAGTACAAATCCTCGGCACGGCGACATTTTTGCAGCCCGTAACTCGGACAAATTCCCGTCATGTGTTAACGAGTTGAAATAAAGTTCAATGGAAAGGGAATTATGTCCCTTTTAAGAATATCCAAGCGTGCCGCAATTCAAAGCAGTCTAAGTAGGTGGCACGGCCCGATTTATAACGCGCTACGCGGCGCCATTTTCAGGGAACTCGGCAGTCGGCGCGCGCGAGTTTTTAACATTGGAAATGTTTTTATGTTCGTAGTATAGGCCCGAAATTCAGCAACAGTGTCACGCGTTGCATTTGCAGCATGATTTAATAGCGAAAGTTTACCTAGTTACTTACTCCCTATACAGTCCTTTTTTAACTTGAACCTGTCACTCAGTCCAGCAGTCCGAACGCTGAAAAGAACGTAAGCCGGCATGCAATTCAGCGGCTACTTTTATGTACAGTCCTTTTTTGCACAATGGAAATCGCCATACCGGAATTCCAGACATTCTTTTCGAAAGTGTCTCTTTTCAAAATGCACTATTACAACTGCCCGTGCGGAGTAACTTACACATTACGTTGATGACCTAAGGATCAAGTTAAAAAGAAGGACTGTAGTTACTTAGTTAGTTAGTTCTTTGTATCATGTCTTAGTTACCATTACCATTAACAGGTGTCACAGTGACAGATGTCAATTGTGCACCACACAAAAAACATTTAATATTCGACATGTTGCGCGACCATTGGAATTGATTAAAAAGTGACATTTTGACGTCGCATAGCGCGTTATAAATCTGGCCGTGCCACCTTCTTAGACTGCTTTGAATCGCGGCACGTTTGGATATTCGTAAAGGGGACATAATGCCCTTTCCATTGAACTTTATTTCAAGTCGTTAACACATGACGGGAATTTGTCCGAGTTACGGGCTGCAAGAATGTCGCCGTGCCGGGGACTTGTACTAGGGTAAAAGATGGCACGGGTACCGATTTTAATTCAATTAATTGCAGGCTACAAGATGGCACAACTTTCATCTCGTTAACAAATCGTGCAATTTTCCGCAAATTTCCGTACCGGAAGTGCCATTGTTTTTACCTTTTTGCACCAAATGGTGACCGGCACGGGTGCCGTTCCGTTGAGTATGGTGTTTTTACATGCTTTTGCCGCACATTTCATTTCGTTAACAGATGGGTGCATAATTTTGCAGCGGGCTCTCCTACTAATGTGTTCTACAATGTACCTAGATGAAGATCTATACTTATATATTTGTCTCGCAGTTTATGAAAAATACAAGAATTTTGTATGCTTAAATCAAAGTTTTTTCTGTAATTATGGGATTTCAATTAAAGCATCCCTGGATTATATCTCATAATCTGCCAGTAAATGGAAGACGAGGGATATCGCTTATAATCACTCGTACGGACTTTTTCCATTGTGGTATCTTCCTGTTTAATAAAAGGCGGTATGGGATGCAGCACTTTCAGATAAGTAGGTAATTGTGTGCTTCAATCTGTGTGCAGATTTTGTGACTTGCGCTCGTGAAAGTATCAAACTAAAAGGGTACCTGTGTGTCTGTAGGGGCCTATAGGTATATGAATATACGAATTGAAAAAATAATACAAATATAACTGATATGCGCAACTATTATTCTACAGATAAATATGAATGACAACAAATTTATGTTCACGTAAAATGTAATTTATAATACAAATAATGTACCTAATCCCCCATATCCTAATGTATTTCTAACAAAACAATGAGTTACGAGTATACACATGTAGATTGTTACGTTAATCGCTATACATCCATATAAACGCAATAAAAATATCGATGTAAATGAGCTCTTCGTGAGATTAGTTCTAACATTGTAAATTAATAAGTACCTCATTGCGTGTTGGGCCGTAATAAGCAGCCAGTCAACGAAATGGAGTCTTTATTCTCATTCAAAATGGAGTTCAACTCTTATAACAAAAACAAAGCTCATTTATAAATATGGGTACAGCAACTTCCAGTTTTAGGCTATATGTAGTTCGTAGACTATTATAGCTCTTATACCCTGTTTTTTATTTTGGCTTTGTTTTCTCTTTTTAGCTAACATTGTACGACTAGCATGTTTGTATTTTGTTTTTGCGTGCTTAACGCTATCGACTAAATTGCTCACCTAATTTCATATCCAATTATATATGAGCCAATCCCACCTTTTCCGTAATTTGTTTTGGACTTACTGGTTTTATTACTGCATGACCCTATTGTTCGTTATAAGCTGTATATGAGTATCTGACACGGTGAATTAATTTAGCTTAGGTATATCATCTACTTATACATAGGTACATTATGTTTAAAAATTGGCTGGTATCAAAGAAAAGCGAAAATGCCACGTTGCCTGTTAGTTCTAATGATCAAGTCTGAAGTGTTTTCTGGAAATCCAAATAATGAAATAAATAACAACTTGCGCAATTACTATAGCAATAAACGGTGGTTCCCGAAGAGTTTAAAAAATCGGCTGTTGTCAGAATATTCATGGAAATTTTGAAACGGGTCAGTTAGTACTTGGATTAAAATAAAATCCTACATTGTTGTTTTATGGCATTTTGTTAAATTGTTTATTCGTTTTAGTTAATTTGTTTTATTGTTCTTTAAAGTTCCATAGTTAATAAAATAATATAAAATAAATGTGGGATTTTATTTTAAACCAAGTACTAATTGACCCTTTTCAAAATTTCCATCAATATTGACCACAGCCAATTTCTTAAACTCTTCGGGAACCACCGTTTATTGGTAGTAATTACGCACGTATTCGCTGATTTAACCGAATCTCTATCTCTTTAAATAGAAAAGGTGGGAATACGTGGGCTTCCACTCAAAGCAAATTCTTTATTGATACTTACTGCTGCTCTTTTGTTGCATATGGCTACCTCGATTACATGTGCTAACATATGTTTCTCTCTGTAACTTCTTTATTTGAAGTTCGATTTAAAAAATTAAAAAACCGTTGTAATCATAATAATGTTGTCTTATTGTCAGCGGCAGAAATGTATATGGCTGCCATAAAGAAAAAAAAAGTTGACTGTCGCTCTGCAAAAATGACAGATCGCACTGCATTGCCAATATCACCAAACGATGCGCAACGTTCTTTTATGCACGCATTCCAAGTTTCAAGTCATTTGCACAAACCACAGTTGAGTTGTCAACGAAATAAAAAAATCGGAAATTTTAATTTTTTAATTAGGTAGATATATCTAGAAAGCTGTGAAAATTTTTGCAAGTTTGAAAGTAGGGTTTAAGATGGCTCCAAAATAGTGCAACTTTTCTCTCATTTAACCGACTTTGTAGCTCTTCAAATAACAAAAACACCAATACATAGAAGGATTCCTGATTCACCCTGTATATTGATATATTGATAGGTATATTGATAAGTCTTATCAATATATTCTCATTCAGCATAATTTTAAAAAATTCTGGTATATAGCATCGGAAAAGGTCCTTCTTGTTTAGGCCATCTTTTATATCTTCTCCAAAAAGTCTGTTTCAACTTTTAACCATGGCTTTAGTTTTTCTATACAGGGTGTGTATAAATTGGTGAAAGAACTACACATGTTGATCATAAAATTCTGAGTCCAAAATTTTAACAGGTACCAAACTGTTCCTGAATATGCACGAGGTCTCCAAAGCTTGAAAATTAAGTCTTTGAATAAGTAAGTGTTTTGATTCACTATTATATTGACAGAAAGATCTGCAAATCAGAATAAAGAAGAATTTATTGTAAAAATTAGTTTTCGGTAAATTGTTGTCTTTCAGTTGTTTTTGGTTTCATTACAATTCAGACATATTTGTAAGTAAACTTTGACATTATAGTAGGTAATTTGCTAATATGCACATTTTTTGTGAAAAGACGTTAATTTAAATATTATTTTTCTTTTTGGCTTTCTTGCTTAAATTATTACAAATAGGTATGTTTTCAAATAATATTATGTATCCTAATAAATTGAACCATATTTAGGCGTGGTTGTTCAAAAAAGTAACACTGACACCGGCTTCGTGACTATATGATACAATCAATCAGAAAGCCGGTATCATAGCAACGAAGCCGGTGTCAGACTTAAGCCGGGGTTTGTTGTCTGTTGGCAACCAGACCTTTAATGCTTCCTATAAAATTTTTCCTATATCTACAAATTAATTTGGTGTAAGGAGATTGTAGGCTACAATCTCTTTACACCAAATTATTGCAAACGTCCCAACTACATATACTATCCAAAATATGACTCAAAAAATATACCAAATAGGAATGTAGAATATTAGCCTACACCAAATAAACTACGTGCCTAAACGAACTTTCTAATCTTAAAAATATCATCCAAAATGCTATACTTACCCTAATTCTATACCCAATAAATCAAAAACTTCATCCCTAAATTATCATTCTCAAATTATTCATTGACCCTAATCTATCTAGTGGTTCGAACTCTAGCCTATAAATAGAGCAAAGGCGGGTTCAATTCCTAGCTCCCGCAGTCACAATAACTGACGGTTTTTCCACCTCTGGGTGAAGCCACGGTAATATAGGAAATCTATATCCTGTTCTGATGACGTCACGCCTAGTGCTATAGAATTTTCGGGTACAATATTGTAAAATAGTAATTTTTATGCAATGAATTGTAGTTTATACATTAAAGCAGTGTTAGTGCATTTTGGAAAACTTAAAAGTATGTATATTACCTATAGGTAAACTAATCTATTAATTATTCTTTGTTAAAATTGTCTGGATAAAGCAGAACTGAACGTGATCAATATCTTTGGTACAATAAAAGAGTAGAGATAGGTCGACAATTTATTTGGTTCTTCTTATGCTTGATAGAATTCCCATAGTCAGTGATTGTATATAAGGGTTTACTAATTATATTGCCTCATGCCTGATTAAAACTAATTAAAGGTAAGTAGGGCGTCTTTAAACAAAAAACTAAACATTAGTTGAATATATGAAGACGTGGAAGGTTCCTATAAACTTTTAATATAAGGCAACGAAAAATAAAATATTTGTTTAACAAAACTAAATTGTGCTAGTGAATATAAAAATAATTTAAATAAAGGTGAACTAAACAATTCCACAAAATATGCAAATACACCGTACAATGTAAGTAGGACACGCCATTGAATAAAATACTAAATATTAGTTGGGTGTAAAGATGCGTACAACGTGTACCTATTTTAAAAAAACGGGTTGTGTTTAACCTAACCCCAAAGTAATAGTGATTTAATTAGTGGTACTGGACCGTTCGAACAAGTACTCCTCGGGCAAATACCCCGCCAAGCATTGAATTACAGAACTAAATCCAGATATTTTGTACTACGAGACGTTTCAGACTGCTACCCCACCTAAGGTGGCTTTGAAACAATCCTAATTTGTCTCCATGTACGTACGTGCTTTTAAGCAGGTCTTTGTTCAAATATTGCATGTTTTGAATGTGTATGGAAAACCGCAGACCAACTGGTTTCGTCCTTCTGGGACTCATCAGTACTGTGCTCTCCCCCACACACTCAAACCATGCAATTTTAATCTTGCTATATATGCTGCCGCGCTCTGGACAGATATCAGCAAGTGACAACTACTTTTGAGTAATTATCTAGTATTAATTATAATAATTCAATGCCTGGCGGGGTATTTGCCCGAGGAGTAGTTGTCCAGTACCACTAATTAATACTAGATAATTACTCAAAATAGTTGTCACTTGCTGATATCTGTCCAGAGCGCGGCAGCATATATATTGCAAGATTAAAATTGCATGGTTTGAGTGTGTGGGGGAGAGCACCGTTCTGATGAGTCCCAGAAGGACGAAACCAGTTGGTCTGAGGTTTTCCATACACATTCAAAACATGCAATATTTGAACAAATAGTGATTTGATCTCTAAATACCCGCCTTTTGCCATTAAAAATTATATTCGAGCAATACAATTTGAGCGCTGCATTATTTATATTTTATCTCAAAAATGTAAAATGTTATAGCCCGTTTATCATTTTTAGCACGAAATAAGTACCTATCTGTTTTTGGCACCAAAAATTTTACCTGAGCATCAACATATGCGGTGCTCCGTCCGTTGTCGGTAAGACAGCACAAGTAAAAGGAAAGCGCGTAAAGACTTGCAAGTGTTTTGGACGGCAATTTATGCACCTATTTGTATGACCAAAAAGTAATATTGTGCGATAGGACCAACCCATTTTACAAAATTGTGCCCAAAAAGTTAACGCGTGGAAATAAATTTTTCGATGAAATGCAAATTGAAGTCATCGAACTCTGAACTCCCGGAGCCTCTCGAGCACGAGTTTGTCTCAGAACTACTAAAATATTGTGGACGGGCGGACTGCGAGCCTCACGGATTGATAAAATTGAGGCGAGCACGAGTTCGAGTATCTATATCTGAACGTACCCTTAGTTATACCCTGTATATTCGGAGATGGAAAATGGGCACTCTATTATAACACTGGTGAATTGCCTAAATATTTCGAACTTTTAACTCCATATTGATTTGAAGTTCTCAGTTTCTCATGGAACAACGTAAGTATGCCTAATTTTATATCCACTTTATGTCACATTTTTGTAGCATAATAATATAATGTACCTACATACCTATTATTAAAACATTTTGGAGTTATTTTACTGAATTGATTCTGTTAACCTGGCTACCTTTTAGTAACTGAAATAACCGAGACAATATCCCCGCGTATTCTCAACGGAATGAGAATGTGGAATGCACAAGTAGTTCGTAATTTGTGGGCTTGTATCGAGACTTGTATACTGGAAGTTATTGGCTCGTTAAGACGCCCGTGCACGGGTGATATCATAAAGTCCTTTTAAGCATAAGCGTGATAATCTCCAAAAGCTAATTATCATGTTCGTTAGAATTTTTTCGTACTTACTTTAAATCTTAAATGCATTTGTTAAATTCTGTTTTTTAGGTATAATGCCAGAAATAGAATATACAGGGTTAGTCAAAAATATGTTACCACTTACATGGGATTTGAGCGTTTTTATTTTTTCTCAAAATGTAATATTACCTATTACCAGATTTAGTCCGAATAAAAAATGTTCAAATCCCATATACCTAAGTGGCAACATCTTTATGACTAACCCTGTATAACTGAAAATTAATAAAGAAGACAGTTTCCAAAAGAGAAAAATCGTAGAGTTTTAACGTGTTTGAAATTTGAACCAACTTCTTTTGGCCTGCAAATCATCCCAATTTCATCATGCGATCGGCCGAGAATGTTCGTAAGTTTTTGTTCGGACTGCATTACTGAATACCTACCTACCTATGTTGTCTAATTTACGCATTTTATTACAAAGAAAGTTGTTCGGGATGTTTATAATTATTATGATTGTGCACTCACTGTATATCAAAATTTAAAATTTTACTAAAATATAACGTTGCTTTTATAGGAGCTTAATGATGAAGCTTTGTAAACATTATGTCTACCTCCCGCTTGTATTTTTTCTTTGTTTTGTATAAGAATAGGTAAGTGCGATAAATCGCATGAGAATTAAAGAGATGCTATCGTAATTTGTCAATAAAGCTGAAAAATTATAGTTAAGATTGCAGCCTAGAGTCAGAGATAGGAATAAAAAGAGGTGTAGGGGTAGGCTCAGACTAGACTACTGCTTTCAAATAGTAAGGGATGTAGGATGTTCGACTTTTGGGGAAATGCGAGGTTAGCTCAGGATAGGAAAGGATGGACGTACGCGTCCAACCAGTTTTCGGACTGAAAACTTTATGATAATTGATTGATTATCAGTTACCCTCTAAATCAGACATTAAATGAAGCAAAAATGCAAAATTTCAATTAATTGGTTAACTCACTGAAAAATGAGTTAAAAGTGAGTTGCACACGATGCATGCGAATAGCTATTTATTGTTAACTGGGACCAAAATATAAAAACATAATAAGTATAAACAAATAATTTTATGTCTCTAAGTGAACGTCCTATAAGAATAGATAAAACCCTTGGAAAACATATTGCGGCCCTTCAGGAGAAGTGTTCATATAAAAAGCTCCATCTACATAGCCGTCTAAAGCCCAAAGCATAACTTTACTGAATTTTAATATAGCGTTCAGAATATTCGGCGAAGTGAATTACTTTAGATGCCACGTTACCGACCGGCAGGAACTTTAACTGACGCCATCTTGTCTCTAGAGAAAGCTCACTTTAAAAGTTCCGCTGCGCTACGAAAGCTTCACGCTTGGATTTAAAGTGACTCCATATTAGATGTAATATGTATTGACCCTATACTTTTTCAAACGTTTCACTTTTCAGTTCTTGAATTTCTTTCAGTTTTCGCGTTCGTTACGCCACACAACTTCCATACTATCTTTAAAAGTTGTTCAAAATTATACATTGAACATCATTCTGCGCGTATAAGTAGGTACGATTATTATTATTATTAGTACTCCAATTTTGTTCCTTAATAATTAATCTACCCAATGATTATTAAATACGTAATTGTTTTTCATACTTTGTATTTATTATCATTGTAGCTTTACGAGCAAGTATTGAAAAAAAATAGAAAAGGGAATTTCTTGATTTAGAAAAATAATTCGGCAACGTAAAATGGAGGAAGATGTTCGAACTGCTCTGAAAGGTAGGGATGAAATATAGGGGCAGATGAATAAAACATAATCACTACAAAGTGCAAACGACAGTTATAGAATTTGAGTAGGAACGAAGAAAAATAGATATCCGGAAGGATAGAACAGCCACAGGAATTAATGTGCAGGGCCAAACTACATATTAACATTATTAACATGCTCGGATTCGAGGATGATTTAGCAGTGTTAGCATCTAGCAAAGAAGAATTAGGAATGACTTTGAATTAGGGTTTCGCAAGACCAAGACAAGACGAGACTTACACCAGTCTTGGTATTGGTCTTGAATCCTCGTGTTGGGCTTGGTCTCGGTCTTGGTCTTGATACCCAAGACCAAGACGAGAACCACATAAGTCTTGGTCTTGGTATTGTTTTTTCTTGGTCTTGTTTGGTTTTTATAAGAGTACGAGACATTTATGAATTTCAATGTTTCCACACCCACTGAATGAGAGATAGTCAGATAGTTCAAAATTAAGAAGTCCTATTTCAAAAATTTCATAATTTTTTGTTCGGAAAATAATGATTCAATAAGTTGTACAGTTGACTGAATACAACTTTTGTATTTAGTTCATGGCTCTACTAAAATTGGTACATATTTTGTGTTAAGATGTAATATAATAAACTTAATTTAAAGACCAAAATGAAAGCTGCAAAAAGTTATCCGACATCATTTGAAATGTACTTGCTTCCCATAAAATTTATTTTATTTATTCTAGTACAGATTATAGTATAAGGATATACAGTGTGATCATTTAAAAACCAGCCACCTCAAATATCTAAGAAACGTATAGAATTATGAAAAACGCCGAGACACGTAAAGTTATGACTCGAGGGGGACAGATTTTGATGTATAGTTGACGTCTGTAAAACCTACCCCCTATCCCCCAGTCACCCTCACTTTAAAATCTCAAATGGCATCATATCGCTTGTGATATCTCATTTTAAAGGAAATCGAATGAGGAATATAGCAGCGATATTTATTTTTTAATTTATTTTGAGTTTTAAAAACTAAAATAAGGTCATTTTAACCTTTCAGTAAATAAGAACAATAATGGGTTAAATGTGATACAAAATAAGAGTTAAACCTTGTAGATAACAGATAATAAACATTTCATACAAAAAAGAAGCTTTGGAATTTAAAACAGGAAAAAATAACTTGTAGAATAGTTTAAGGAAAATCTATCTTAGATACTCAAAATGGGCCCAGTTATTTGCAAAACAATAATACAGCCTATATTCTCGAATTGCCTTCTTACATTCAGGAATATTTGGGAGGGAATATTTCGGCATGTTTCTGATATTGTGCGCCTTAAATTAATTAAATTTTCTGTGTGGGTTTGACACACTGCTGATTTAAAATAGCCCCAAAAGAGAAAATCTAGCATTCTGAGATAAGGAGTAACTAAAAAATAAACATCACTGCTGTATTGCTCGTTCGATTTCCTTTAAAATAAGGTGTCATAAGTAATATAGTGCCATTTAAGATTTTTAAGTGAGGGTGGCTGGAGGTTGGGGGTTGGTTTCACTAACGTCAACTATACGTCAAAATGTGTCCTCCTCGATTCCTAGATTTACGTGTCTCGGCGATTTGACGTATTTCTATT
Source organism: Xestobium rufovillosum (assembly GCA_963966045.1). Lineage (NCBI taxonomy): Eukaryota > Metazoa > Arthropoda > Insecta > Coleoptera > Ptinidae > Xestobium > Xestobium rufovillosum. The sequence goes on from OZ014504.1 coordinate 20,499,978, forward strand.
CATTCCAAAGATATTTGAGGTGACTCGTTTTTAAATGATCACACTGTATAGTATGCACGGTAGGCAGCTCAATTTTGTCACCACTCGCGCATGACGTATGTGCGAAGCAGAGATTCGCTGGAAACACTTCTCCGTGCTGTGCGAACGCAATGATCAACGATGGGATGGTGTTAGTATTTTGTATTACGAGGATACGAATTTTAAGCATTATTTCTATTTTTGCTTATGAAATTTTTCAATAAACTAAAAAATAACTGTCAAACATTTTCTAAAATATCAAGACCAAGACTTTCCCAAGACTCTTGCTCCAAGACTCTTGGTCTTGGAGGTTAAGTCTTGGTATTGGTCTTGGATCATTTATATTAGTCTTGGTCTTGATCTTGGTCTAGAATTCAAGACCAAGACAAGACAAGACCAAGACTTTTCTTGGTCTTGTGCGAAACCCTACTTTGAATGAAATGGAAGCAGTTTTGACAGAGGGCTACCGCATGAAAATCAATAAAAAGAAAACCAAAATTTTGGTATGTAGAGGCGTGAAAATAGGACTAAAATTAAAATACAAATAGGAAATGAGAAGATAGAGGAAGTTGGGGATTTCTGCTATAGGAAGTCAAATAACTCGAGATGCGGTAGAAGCACTAAAGAACAAAAAATGATGCAGGGTCGAGTTGTACTTAACTAAAAGAGATAACTGTTATGCTCAGAAACAGTTAATGCAGAAACTTGAAGGACTAATTTATTTTAACATTGGAATGACGCATAATTAACTTTTCAAAATTGTTCTGCATCTGTCAGGCGACCTGATAGTAAAATCAGTTGAGGAATCCGAAAATGAATCCGAATACAGATTGTTGCATTTAAAATACATAACGAAGTTGAGTTGTATACCTACAAGATACATGGGGCACACGGTATAGAGAAATAATAATTTAGTAGATAACCGGACAGTATTTAGTATACTTACAAAAACTTTTTATTTAATTTTAAAAATAAATGAACTAAGTACATAGATATTAGACTTTTCCAAAAATTTATTACCAGTACATGGTACTAGAGAACGTCAATGGAGTACATATTTTAAATACCAATAATCAATAAATAAGGACGTTAAATATTCGTGTATCAAGACATTTTAAAAACGTTTACTTACGAGCACGTTACCCAGTTTTATTTCATTGATGGAAAGGTGCGATCAGTTATAAAAGACCAAATCCTTTCACACCAATTTTTTGGGTATAAGTTTTTTCAAATTTGTTTAATAGTGATCTAATTTGATGCTTATTTAAACGAGAAAAAATTTATTGGCAATTGTGTTAATCTTTAGATGTAGTTTTCCGTCGAGTGAATTGTGCGGCGTATATTTATATTTTTACAATCATTTCATTTTGATTGCACACTACAGTTTTTCTTTAGGTAGGTACCTACCAATTTTCTGTTCATTGTGCAGAGGCAACAAAACCGAACTTACCGATCAACGAAAAAATTGCCTCCAAATAACGTGAATAGTTAACCAATTTACCAATTCCAAGAACAACAGCGCCAACAGACGTGAACGATTAAACAAGGATGGGTGATTCATCATAAGGTTCTCAGTCCGCAGACTGGTTGGACGCGTACCTCCATCTTTTTCTATCCTGAGCTAACCTACGCATTTCCCTAAAAGTAGAACATCCTACATCCCTAACTATTTGAGAGCAGTAATCTAATCTAGGCCTACCCCTACCTCTTTTTATTCCTATCTCTGACTCGCGAACTATTCCTTCAGAATGTGTCCTACCATCCTATCTTTATTGCCTTCCATACCTTTCGCTTTTCCCTAACTCTTTCTAATACTTCCATATTGCTAATCTTATCTATCCACGGTATCTTCATCATGCGTCTGTAGCACCACATTTCAAACGCTTCTACTCTTTTTCGATCCGGTTCTCCTATTGTCCAAGTTTCGCACCCGTATAATGCCGTACTACATACATACGACTTTAAGAGTCTCTTCCGAGTTTCTACATTAACCGTTCCCGAACATAACAGTTGTTTCTTTTTGTTAAACGCAACTCGACCCTGCGCTATTCTTTGTTTTATATCTTTAGTGCTCCTACCATCTCGAGTTATTTTAACTTCCTAAATAGCAGAAATCCGCGACCTACTGTATCTTCTCATTTCCTATTTGTATTTCAATTTTAGTTCTATTTTCACTCCCTCTACATACCAATATTTTAGTTTTCTTTTTATTGATTTTCATTCCGTAGCCCTGTATCAACACTACTTCCATTTCATTCAAAGCCGCTCCTAATTCTTCTTTACTAGACGCCAATACTGATACTGCTATATCATCCGCAAACCTGAGCATGTTAATAGTTTGACCCTGTACATTGATCCCTGAGGCTGTTCTTTCCTTAACAATATTAATCGCATCTTCGATAGGTACATATATAAGTTAAAAACTAGAGGTGACAATGCACATCCCTGTCTCACTCCCTTTCGGATATATACTGGATGATTAAAATGCATTAATATTTTTGGAGTGTACTCCTTAAGAATCGATTTTCAGTTACAGCCCGCGGTACGGAAATTTTATGAGGAGTAAAATCAAACGTTAACTATTGAGCGTTACGTTACGCGTTAACTAGTGAAATTATGTACGTATAGGTATCTATGGATACGGCTGTTTATGTCTGACTGCATAGAGCATGGACATAGTGAAAATAGAATGGCATAGAGTAGATATGACAGCTGGCGTTGTAAAGTCAGCATTTGCAGTATTTGTTCGTTCCTAAATTTGAATCTTTTGATTTAGGGAAAACCTAATATGAAATACTCCAAATATTGCTTAGTGCCGAAATGTGAATCAACGCCTATTCGAACACTAGGAAAAGTATTTATTTCATTGCCAGTGGGATCGACGTTTAGCAGATTGTCACTTAATTACTGAATTTATAAACAATTTATATTTTGATGTAGTTGGACAAAATTGGAACATAAACCATCTGATAAATACACATTTGGGTATAAAACTGACATTCGCGTGTACCGTATTATCAAGTGATTGAAGTTAAAATAATCGTTCGTAAGGAGTAAACTCCAGTCGTGCGTCGGAGCTGACACACATAAGTTTTTTCCTGTTAAAACGGCCTTTAGTACCAATTGAACTAGGCACATTCTTGGAATTGGCTCCTGATGGTTTGACGATAAATTTCTTGTGGCCTTCAGAAAATTCTAAATAGAATTTTGTTAGAATGGCAAGAAATGGTTGAAATGCAGTCAATAACCTACATATATTACAAGGATAGCTTTAGCATCAAAAATCTGAGTTTCTTTCTGTTAGGTCAGATCCCTATACTTACCTATTAGAGGCTATTACAAACAGAACAACTCCTGCTTATAAATAGCAAATTTAGTGTTCACTTCACAGTAGGTTAGACAAAGTCAGGAAAGCTTTCATTTAATAAGAAAATAAAGAACGCAATGTAAAATTTCTGGGGATGGTTTAAGATATATTGCATTTATAGAAAAACCGCGAGAGGTAAACAAGTGAAAATGACAGGTTCTCGCGCCAGCAAGCGCCGAAACGGCACGAAATAGCTTTGAAACGGAAAATTATCCCTCCATAGGGCATTTTCTCCCTCAAATACGACGATACCATCCCCTACTGCGTATACGAATGAACTTGGTCGCTGTAGAATTCAATTTCTTAAATATTATGGTAAACTGTACACAACACTAGCGTTATTGTAATTACTTATTGTAAGTTACTAGATTGTAGTTACCTACCTACAAATATTTTATGTCTTTTATGCATACTTAAATGTACGCGATTTGTTATGTTCCCAATAAAATGTAAAAGTGACATTAAATATTAGCTAATTGTGCAATAGTGTAGATAAATGTATTGCGTATAAATATCTTCCTATAATTAAAACAACAAATTTTTATTTCCAACTTTTGAAGTAATGAAAAAATTGGTAAATCTAGCGCCAAAATTTTCCGCGTGTCACATATCCTAGTTAGGGAGCCGCAATATAGTAAATTATTGCTGTATTTTCTAACATGCCAGACAGTATGATTCTTTTAATGTATGGAACACTAGGAACAAGAGAATGCACATAAGAAAGTTGCATCTGAGTCGCTCTGCACCCCTGCAGAGGGCGTTGGTTTAAAGTCGTTAAACTAAAAGTTGCTATTGACATATGTTTTACCAACTGATTTTTCTTTTATTGACTTTTTGCATCATAAGGAAAGTCAAATTATCACTCCCATCAGACGTATTAGATAGTTGCAAGTGGGTACCAGACGGTCGCAAACATGTAGAAGTGGGTGGGTTACGTGACATATTTTCTACTAACTGATTTTCCTTTTACATACTAACTTTCATAAGGAATGTCAAAATATCACTGCCCATATGAATTAGATAGTCGCGAGTGGGTGCCAAAGGACCCCAAACACATAAAAGTGAGAGTGTCACGTGACATATTTTCTACCGACTAGCATTTGGTTAGTTGCTAAACTTAGATGTCTTGTGCAAAAAAGTAATCAGGTACCAGACGAAAAGCGAATGAGAAAATGCTTGCCAGACGCGTGTAAAAGGCGTTGATTAATAAAAAAGTTCGTATAAAAAGTTTCGGTACTTTAATTTGGTTGAAACGATTATTCTGTTACTTTAGTGTGGATTACTTAAGAGCCCGACACACCAATTTACTAAGAATCGGGGGATTCAGGGGTTCGGACCTAGAGCGGACGGCAAAAACTATCTGGATAAGCAGGGAACTAGTCGACCAAATTAACACTGAGAATGAACTTGTTGCGCGCACTCCGAGGGGCGAACCGCGTTCAAATTTCATGTACACCTACTGTCATTTTCCTAGATACTGTCACGGACTGTCACGGGACTGTCACCGGATTGTCATGGGACTGTCATCAGACTGTCACCGTACTGTCGCAGACTGTCACCGTACTGTCACAGACTGTCACCGTACTGTCACGGACTGTCACCGTACCGTCACACACTGTCACCTACTGTCACGGACTGTCATCGTACTGTCACGGACTGTCACGGACTGTTACCGTACTGTCACAGACTGTCACCGTACTGTCACGGACTGTCACCGTACTGTCAAATAATGTCACATACTGTCAGATACTGTCACGGGACTGTCACGGAACTCTCGCAGGACTGTCACGGAACTCTCGCAAGACTGTCACGTGATTCTCACCGGACTGTCACGAGACTGTCACGAGACTGTCACGAGACTGTCACGGACTGTCACGGGACTGTCACGATACTGTCACGGACTGCCACGGACTGCCACGGTACTGTCAAAGACTGTCATATAATGTCACAGACTGTCAGGTACTGTCACTGTACTTACATGGTGCTGTACACCTGCTTACAACCGCGATTTGCTCCTCGGCGCACTCCCTATTTCGGGATCGATTGACAGCTGAGCGACTTTGATCAGTAGTCGAAAGATAGACGAGAGCACGAGCTACGGCGAAAAACTTCGAATGCAAGGGTACCGCTGTTTACTAATAACTTTTTTGTTTTTCGGCCGAAATTGTTTATGTTGGAGTGACGATAACGACAAAAGTGGGACTAATCAAACAACATGTTGTCTAACTGCGTTTCACTCTTTTCTTCACTTTTATCTTTTATCGCAGCTCCAACAAGCTCTTAACAAGTCAGCGAACAGAAAAGACGCATGTGCCGCGCTGTTATGGTATCTACGACTATGTTGGAGCGACGCTAAGTGACAAAAGCGAAGAAAAGAGTGAAACAGCAAATAGCGTTTCATAAAAATGTACCTACCTACTCGTCCGCTGGTTCGAATCACACGAATCGCACCGATCGAATTTTCCGAAATAAATGTGGGTACGATGCGGACTAGTGGACGCAAACCTCGACGCACATTGATTCACAATTTACCGGTAGTTATTGCTAGTGAATGATTATGACAATGATTATTTATCAAATTTTAGGCTATGCTTTTTTTCTCAAGCAAAACAACATTCCAACAACAGCCGTACTCTTTGGCTTTTATCGACAATTCTCGGCACAGCCCCGCCGACGTCAACTTTGACATTTGATTTATATGCCTAAAACACGGGGAGGGAGAAAAATGAAAAAAAAAACATCAGGGGTTGCATGTGTAACAGACCAAGAGATTCATTTACGAATCTATATAGCAACTGTATTTGAATTAGTATATCGGATTACCAGAAATTAGTCTAAACAATATTGCAATGTTTCGTTTTGGTGAAAAACTATTTTAGGTTCTTAATTTTAGGAAGAAAGGTTACTAAACTGCACTTTAGGTTTTAATAGACACATTTAGGTAAAATAGGTAATGAGAAGTTTGGCTCATATGAAAGCATTTTCAGCAAAACGGATTTCTAGCTACACAACTTTTAGGCACCTTCAAAAACAAAGATAGTTTTCTTACCTAAAATCCGGGCTCTAGATATATAATAGTCGGGGAGCAAGGTGCTCTAATTCGACACCCTCTATACAACTCGAACACACACGAGAAAATGAAGCTAATTCTTATGTAAAATGACCTGCCGGATTCGAATTTTGAGGTCGCGAAAAGATCAGGTATTGCGGGGGGTATTGCGAAAATGCCGGAAAATCGATTTTTAGTAAAATTTTCCTAAATCAATTTTCGACCCTTTTTAATACTTTTTTATTTTTTTGTTGTATTTTAGCAACGAAAAGAGTTAGAGACCTGATTTTTTCGTGCAATATACACAGAAGTGTGCTGATCATGTTGCCTCTACAATTTCCCAATTGTATGAAAAAAATGTTTTCTTGCTAGACCACAAATTTGTGTAATGTATTTTTCTTATTTTTCGGAATTAACATAATATGCATATGCGAGACCAAAAAAATACGGACAAGGTTCGAAATAATTTTTGGTGAAGAAACCAAACATTAATATTGTTGCTGAAAAAAGTTACAGCGAATTAAACACAAATAATTTGTGGGTGCTAGCCGCGCTGAGCCGTGTATTAGGGGTTTAGGTGCAGGCGTACAAACGCTACATTAATATCGATAATATTTGTATTTTTTATTCAGAAAAACTGCATTTCCCCTCACATAACCATGATATTATACATTACACATTAGATTTCATGCATGCAAATAGAAAAGAACAAGTAAATTTTTACATTTATAGAACTGTCTTATTGTAACACAATAGAGTTTAGAGCGATTTGTAAATTTTATTGGCATAATAACATCATGTTTTGTATTTTGTATTTGGACTTATTTGCCAAGCCGTTTTATATACAGCACACTTCCTCTACACATAGCCGCACGTCTCCAAAGGACACAGGAACATAGGGGCTGGCTTTCACCCCAGTGGCGCAATATCATTTTTCTGATGAGACAAAAATTGGGTTAGTGATTATCGAGGTGAAAGATTCTGGAAGGGACCGGGACGACAAGAAAGACTTGCTTTTGCCAGAGAATTTGTTCCTTATCAAGGCAGAACAGTAATGTTTGGGAGGAGGTACCTATGATGTATGGTCGCCGCACTCCACTTATTCAAGTACCACAAACCTGTCCAACGAAATTGAAGAGAATTTCGTTTTTATGTACGATAACGCCACACCCCACCGCACAAAAAGGGTTACCAATTTGCTACAGTTAGAGAATATTCAAAGAATGAATTGGCCAGAAAACTCACCTGACATGAATCCTTGTGAGAACGTGTGGGATATGCTAAAAAGGACCATTTTAAATAGAGATAAACCCCCTTTCACCCTTCAGGAGCTAATTGTTGCTGCTCAAGAAGAATGTAGCAACATACCGCAGGAAGCCATTAATAACCTTTTTATTGGATTGTACAGACGTGTTAATGTTTTACTCAAGAACGGAGGAGGACATACTGGTTATTGACATCTTCGTTTCTCGCATTTTGCGAAGACTTCGATTTTTTTTTAAAATAATTCGGATATTTTCTTAAATTTAATTCCTGGCCTTGTACTCCTTCCATGAAATAACCTTACATGTGATAAAGCATTTCAATAAAATGTAGAATTGAATCCACATATTTGTTAGAATTATTGTTGTTTACGTTTCAAATTAATTAAGGGGCCAAGAGTTTTGGCTATGTGTGTATTATCAAGGATAAAAGCGCGCCGAACCCTTATGTCCCTACCCTCCTCCCTACCTATCAACCTATCAGCGCGGCTAGCGCGCACAAATCATTTGTGTTTAACTCGTTGTAACTTCTTTCAAAAACAATATTAGTGTTTCGTTTCTTCACCAAAAGTAATTTCGAGCCTTTGTCCGTATTTGGTCCCGCATGTATATATGTTAATTCCGAAAAATAAGATTACTTACCCGCTAAGTACATGAAAAATACATTAAGTACACAAATTTGTCGTCTAGCAAGAAAACTTTTTTTTTCATAAAATTGAAAAATTGTAGAGGCAACGTGTGAGTAAACTGTGAGATGATCAACACACTTCAGTGTATATTCCACGAAAAAAACAGGTCTCTAATTCTTTTCGTTGCTAAAATACAACAAGAAAAGTATTAAAAATGGTCGAAAATTGATTTAGGGAAATTTTACGAAAAATCTATTTTCCGGCATTTTCGCAATTCCCGATCTTTTCGCCACCTCAAAATTCGAATCCGGTGATTTTACATAAGAATCAGCTTAATTTTTGTATAATATGTGTTAGAGTTGTATAGAGGATGTTTAAAACGCATCTTTCAGGCGGTCTGCTTCCCAACTATAAGGTTAGCAATAGGGAGAGCTATTTAGAAAGAGTCGGGGAAAAGCGAAAGGTTATGGAAGACAATAAAAACAGGAGAGATAGGACGGTAGGACATCTTCTGAGACAAAATGGAATAGTTCGCGACACACTAGAGTCGAAGATAGAAATAAAAAGAGGTAGGGGTAGGACCAGATTAGACTATACTGCTCTGATAGTTGAGGATGTAGGATGTAGGATTGTATTTTTAGGGAAATGCGTAGGTTAGCTCAGGATAGGAAATGATGGAGGTACGCGTCCAACCAGTCTTCGGACTGAGTATGTACCTACTTTATTATACAATTGTTTATGTAAAAGCCACATTACTATAGGTAAGTAGAAACTTTTATGGTTATTCTTATTATTAAGAAGGTATTTCTCCAATTTTCGTCAAGGTGGCGCGAGTTTGGTTCTTGCTTATACTTGACTTCGGCATCAGTCATATTTACAATCCAACAGATTTAAGTTGGCGAGTGATGAGGTTGCGCATTAGCATACTTTACGAATTCAATAAAATGTCTTGCAGTACCAGTGGCGCAGGTAAAATTTTCAGTTACAGGTGAGGTTTTGAAAAGGTAAGATACGGGAAATATTGTGCCAGAGTGTTTTGGTATTTTAAAAGTGAAAAAAGTGCCTATTAGATCTATAGAGAGAATAATTAGTGAAGGCAACACTGGCGCGTCGGCAAATAACGGCAAAACGATCTTTAGAACACCAGGAAAGCAGCGTACAAGGAAGAGTTCCTTAACGACTGACTTAACGGAGTATAAGACGGCTGATATAACGTCACATCGTACACGAATTTCACAAGACTGAAGGTTGTCGTGTTACCCTTGCTAAATTGAACCAAAAAATTCGAGTCGAGCTAGAACGGAATGAGTCGAATGATATTCTGAGTTCTTTTGCGTAAAATGGGGTTCAGGTGGAGAATAAGGACGTAAAATAATAGGAAAGTCCTAATTGAAAAACGCGATATAAGGTCTCTTCGTATTTAGTATTTGAAGACAATTAAATACCTAAGTATTTCCGAAGTCAAAATATACAGATTGTTTACATGGACGAAACTCCATCTAATTTTTTAAATTTTAGATGTAGGTAAGAACAATCGGCATCTCATACCTACCCATACCGGCATCTCTCCCGGGTGCATATTTGTATCGAGCGTATTATATGCTACCGGCGCATTTGACTTACAGCAACGGGAGTATTTTCTACTTATATACTATTTTCGTAAGCGTTCTTGCCAGCATACCTGTGTGGCTCAGTGGTCGATGCGTCAGCCTCCCAAGCCGCAACGTTGAGGGTTCGCACCTCGCCGTAGTTTTTTTTTGTTTTGATGATTTCCATTTTTTCTTTTGACAAAAAAATCTGTTCTGGTCCAAAAGGACAGCTAGGGGATCGCCATCACGTGAGACAGACATCGACTCATTTGACATACTTACCTCTGCGACCACGGTCGTCCGATACGAAACTAAGTTCGGCATTTGCGATAGCATACGCTCGATACGAATATGCCTCCCGGGTGTAGGTAGGTATATTAAAAAAATTGTAAAGGGGGCTTAGCTATTTACATTTAGGGCTGAAGCAGGAATAATACTCACAGTCTAAGCGTTTGTGTGTGGAAAAGGCAAAACAAAGCACAAAGCAGCCGACCAGTTGTGTTGTTGTGTAGTAAACAGGTGCTGATGCCGCGGAAACAGAATAGGGTTTCGCGGAACATTCGCTTGGTCAGTTGCTTGAATATAATAACAAACAACAATCCCCGCGACCCGCTGGTCTACGAACGTGTAGGCTTCAAAACAAAATCAGTTGTTGCATAAGGGCGATAGGTACAGTGTATAAGTCTTTGGGTGTGTACATCCTACCATTTTCCGTGTCAACAGGTAAACATTTTTACGCTAAAGTATAGGTATCTACATATAGGCATACTACTTTTTTTTCTGAAAATTTTGGAAATAACTACCTAGCATTCCTCACCCACCACGGTACTGAATTAAATACATTTTTACTTGTAGTACCACAAGGAATTAGTACAATGTTTCCTGGAACAGGTGAATAAAAATGATATAGGTACCTACCTAATGCGAAGAGAGTTTAAGAACAAACGCGGTTTTTGGAGTTTACTCCTTAAGAATCGATTTTCAGTTATAGCTTATAGCCCGCGGTACGGAAATTTTATGAGGAGCAAAATCAAGCGTTACGTTATCTGTCACGTTGAAATTATGTACGTATCTATGGATACGGCTGTTTATGTCTGAATGCATAGAGCCAGGAAATAGTGAAAATATAGTGGCATAGAGTAGATATGACAGTTGGCGTTGTAAAGTCAGCATTTGCAGTGTTTGTTCGTTCCTAAATTTGTTGAATCTCTTGATTTAATATGGAAAAACCTAATATTAAATACTCCAAATATTGCTTATTGCCGAAATGTGAATCAGCGCCTATTCGAACACCAGGAAAAGTATTTATTTCATTATTGCCAGTGGGATCTAGGTTTAGCAGATTGTCACTTAATTAATGAATTTATAAACAATTTATATTTTGATGTAGTTGGACATTTTCGAACATAAACCATCTGATAAATACACATTTGGGTATAAAACTGACATTCGCGTGTACCCTATTATCAAGTGATTGAAGTTAAAATAATCGTTCGTAAGGAGTAAACTCCAGTCGTGCGTCGGAGCTGACACACACAAGTTTTTTTATGAACAGTGATTGTTTTCACTTTTTGCATAACCCCGAATCCGGGAAGCATATTCATATCGAACGTAGCGTATTGCATTCCCAACTGCAACGGGCGTATTTTCTACTTATATACTATTTGCGTAAGCGTTCTTGCCAGCGTGTCTTTGTGGCTCAGTGGTCAATGTGTCAGCCTCCCAAGCCGCAACATTGAGGGTTCGCACCTAGCCGTTGTTCTTTTTTGTTTTGATGATTTCACTTTTTTTCTTTTGACCAAAAAATCGGTTCTGGTCCAAAAGGACAGCTAGGGGATCGCCATCACGCGAGACAGGCATCCACTCATTTGACATACCTCTCGCGCGTTGGATATGTTACTTCGGATTGCGATACGATACGTGAGTTATGAATATGCATCCGGGAACATACGACGGTAGGGTACCTACCTACTTATAGGTACCTACCTATTTAAGTATACATTATACTTTACTAATTGTTTATTTTTTATTAATAACAAACTATTACTTTAAAATAATATGCATTTGATATTACTTTACGCGTTATATGGTCATTATAAATACCTACGTACTTTTCTTGCTATAACATCATACCTACACTGAGAAAAAGCCTTAATTAGGGCAACATAAAATTGATTTACCTCAAATAAATGGTAGACTTCAATATAGCCAATTAATTGTGACAGTTGAACTAATCAAACCCTTGATTTGAAGCATTTAATTGTGACAAATAAACTGTTAACTTGGAGCAATATTTCGCTTTTACAGACTCAAGAACATGGCAAACCTGAATCTATTATGCATTCCTTGAAATTACTGAATGCATTTTAATATAATTTGTTAACTGAAATTGATTCAATAAATTTTTAATTGACGGAACTTTAATTTTTATTTGAGTTGGTCAAATTATTCATTACCTGAATTATACTTACCTGTTCACTCAAATATTGTTATTCGATTTAAGGGAAGTTAATAGTTGCACAAACTAAACCAAATGTCAAATTTATAATTATTTATTCACAAACTGTACCAAAACACATCTATGAACATCCACATAAAAAGCAAACATAAAACATCTGCAATAAATGATCTATTTTACTGGTATAACTATAGACTCAACTATAGATAAGTAGGTAAGTTCAAAATTTGCAAAAATCATCTTTTGGAGTAAAAACAAACGATGTTTTCGTGGCAATAATTATGAGAAATTTTTTGAATAAACGTTCATAAACATTCACAAGTGTACTGAAAATGAAAACCTTTTGGAGAACAAAAAAATCATTGGGGTTGGGGCGCTGAAATGCAGATAAAACGAAACCCTAATAATTCTTGTCACTGTCTATAAACTCTTGTCTCTAAACTAGTAAGCCACTTTTCCTTTAACAAATACCTATGTTTTTAAATAGGTATTTTAAGTACATGTAGGTATTTCAATTTACAAAATTGTTATAAGTACAAAAAATGTAAGTAGATAAGTAGATAGGTAGGTATCTAACTAGCTAAAACTATATACACTGATTATTCGTTTGAAAAAATTAATTAATTAATTTTGCACATGTTTGGAAACTTGCGGCGCAGGCCAACGGTCGGAATAAGCTCCTTAATATCATCATTCGTTGACTGTTCGAAAATTTCTTCATCAATGTGTGCAGCTGTATGAAATAAAAGAAGGTACAGAACCGAGAATAACCAGTAAATGGTTTGAGTGTTTTTATACTCAAGGTGTGATTAAAATTTAAGACACGTTAACCACTGAATATGATTCTTAAAACAGGGGATGCCCAAAAAACTATTTATACTACACACTTATACAAACTTAAAATATTACCTGCAAACACTTCCTGTAGCTTCAGAAGCTGCCACTCCTGCAACTTAGATTTTACCGATTCATCCATTGCAAATTGCAAGTGCAATACCGACGCTACAAATTAATCCTTGGTATCCACAGACACAGGTTAAACTGAATAGCAACTTGTTGTTATACATACACCTGGATAGCAGAACACCATTTAGACATGAATGGAGCCAAACCGATTTTGAATTCCAACGTCCAGAGATAACTAACGCGCACCGTGTAAAAAGTTTGAAAGTGCCAACATGGCCGTCTTCAGTTTGCGAGCGAGAAGAACCGCCAGTGAGCACTACAAGAATTAACCCAAGATTTGATTTATTTGTCACAAATAAATCGAAGATTCAAATCAATTTGAGTATTTGTGTCAAGTTTTTCTAAATTCAGTATAACAGTAGTTTATTCAGTTGAATTAAATAACCCTCAATTAACCCGATTCATTAATTTAAATGGATCGCCATAATAAGATCAAATATACTTCAGTCCTTCTAAATATAGGAATATCTTTAACAAATAATCATGTTCAGATACTAACATTTATTTGATATAAGATTTAGTTTTCTCTCAGTGTACTACCTACCTATTTTGTTTTATCAACAATAATTTGTCAGTGCGGTAAATCGATTCGTTATTAAATCATAAGGGTAGGTACCTATACCTATTAATAAATTATTAATTTATGAAAAATCTTGCCATATACCTATTTCAATGAATGCCTCATTAGTAAGTAGGCATGCTGACATTGCGTAACTATACCTACCTACTTAAGTACAATTATTATCAATAAACTGTTTCCGTCAGTAGGTAAATAGGTACCTATACATATATAAAGTATTAAGTAGGTACTTATATACTTTATTCAGAGGCACATCACAGAATAACATTACCTACCTACCTGCTAATCTATCTTTAACGACTTGTGAGGCAAAAGCAGCCGCAGCAGCAGATCTCTGCAATACTGGATCTAGTCCAAGAGCCCATGGTGTAAAGACAGCACCTGGACTTCCAGGGCCCCCCATGGGACGATGCGCCGGCACCCGCAATACACCTTGACCGTAAAATCCCGTCGGCACGAAACCACCGATTCCCGATCCACTTCTTCCTTGTTGAATTACACCGGTTTGTATGTTTTGATATAAACTGCAAGGAACATCATCTGATTCGGACGACTTATGGTCGAAATTTTTACCTAACAAATTCGATATACTAAACGGCAGGGTTGTAGTTGTTGAAGGATGGGAGGAGACATTTTCCGGGGTTGAACAACGACTTCTAGAACTTCGAGGACTTCTAGGTTCACTATCACTGTGTGACAGCCGGCTGTCAGTGTCTAGCACATTTATTTCGTGATCATCGTCAACTAATTCGTGGTCCGACATGTTCACTTTCCAAAAATAGGGTTTACAGATAACTTTTGATAAGAACAGTTAAATTAAACATAATTTATACAAAACTCAAAACAATATTTATGTACTTATGTGTACATAATAGTTTACGAAAAACATGATAGCCAATAAACATAGGAGCCACGATCATAAGCGCTTTCAACCACTCTCAACAGACAGTTGCATTGCACTAGCAGGAACTTTGTGGTTGCCATGACATCGCTATAGCATTTAGCCGTCGACCAATCATTGGCCAGATTGGTGTATAGGGCCACTCCCACCACTTTTCCCATTGGATTAAACTGATTCCAACTAAATTGAATATCTTTCTGTTAATTTTTTTTCAGATGAGGTAAGTGGTTTGGCTCTAGTTCATATGTTCTTGCCCATGTATTTCCCCTTAACTTACCTTTCTATATCAAGAATGTTATATTTTCTATTATATTATCGTGCTCTAATGTGAAAGGGATAAATATTAGGTACCTAGTTATGAACCTACCCAAGATTTCTAAAGCAAAAATGAACCTTATGATTCTGACGCATACACGCTTATTAAATTTAAAGTGACGTACCTACTTACCTACATGATAAATAATAAAGTTAACATTTGGGTAATTTCAAGAAACAAAGTAGGTAGTAGATAGGTACGTTCTTTAGATTAAAGGCAATGAAAAGTTGATTTCGCAGGAGTGACGATTTTATGACGAGGCATGGGAAAGAAGGTGTGAACTTTTATTTTATCCAGTAAAGCAACTAAGCGATTTGTTTCAAGAATTAATTGGAAGTTTTTGTTCTAAACTCTTTGCTTTTGTTTCTCGTCGGAGCCATTTTGATTTTCCTGGAATCGCTGTCAAATTATGCCTGCTCAACTGTTTAATAAATGAATTACTCTTTTATAATGCAATTTTCTTTAAATTCGCCCCTCTGAATAAGTGAATAACAATTTTAATGGGTGGGTTTTTCAAGCCGAATAATTCTGGTGGTCTTAGTACATAATCTAAGGCGTGACGCAAGTCATGCCCTAATTTGGAACTTTCGCAACATTCGCATTTATTCAAAATCTTGGGTTAAATCAATTGGAACCTTGAAATTTATAGTATATAGGGGAGAGACGCCTATGTTGGACCGGCTCGTAAATTGGACCACATCAATTTTTGATGTGTAGGAGCCAACTAGCCCCATCTGACGGTTCTAGAGGCAACTACTAATTAAACCGTCGGTAAGTACGAGCGCATGTGCTTGACACGTCTAAAGTGGCCGAATTAAGCAACGTTTCACAAAAATACTTGTTGTGGTGCTAAATTTGGACGACTTACCGTGTCCCTAAACAATTACAAGGTAAGTACATCGTAATTTTTTTAAATCTACATTGTGTGACGTGCACAAATGGCGCAACGCCACAAATGAGGATCCGGCCGCGACTGAGCTCTCAGCCGAAGATGGGAGTGGGCAATTAAACAGTAAAGGGCGCCAAGAAGTTGATGCCTGATCCTCTTGGAAATAAGGCAAAATCCAGCAGCCACAACTTCTAAAAGCTGCTGGTACGTAAAAGGGCAAACACAAAAAAAATAAATAAAACAAATTGTCAAACAGTAATGCCAGCATATAATATTGAAAATGAGAATAATTATACAAAAAATGTCGTAAATTCAATAGCTATTAAAGATTAAAAAAAATAATGTAGGTAATAACCAAACTGCGGGAAATCTAGACGCCCGGTACTAGCGTTGCGCCAAAAAAAAGGAAAATCAAAATAGGCGCAGATGACACGGTAAATACACTACACGGTAGGAGCTCCGCACGCGCAGCGCACCGACGGGTCAATCGCACGCACTCCACTTACAAACGCAAATAGACGCAAACGGCAGTATCGATTGTTGCAAAATCCAGTTACACAAAAAATATATATATCTAAGTAAGTACTATATGTCAAAATTAAATATATCTACGGCAAAAAAAAACTAAGCAAAATTTCGCAAATCAATCAACTCTTATCTAAATGACTTGAAACTACGTGATAATGAAAAAATAACAAAAATATTAGGAAAATACTGGCAAAATAATCTAAGTATAAATGAAAATTTTAAACAAAAACTATACCGGAATTATGACAAATTAAATTTAATACTATAAGTGACAAAATTAGCGATGTCCCAAAAATAAACAGATGACCACAACACGCCGTGGCCGGGCAACTAGGTACATGAAAACTAGCCGAACAGAGACGATTCTAGAAACGGACTAGCGACGCGTGAACACAAAAAAATATAAATACAAGGTGGTCACAAAAAGCTGTGCTAGGCGCTACGTAAAAACCAGCCGTTGGACGCGATGATCCAGACGGACAGGCGACGAAATAATCAAAATTGATCTGACCTTACTAGGACGATGAATTGATGTTAAATTCAGTGGAGAGCTTCGCCTAGGTTGCGAGCGGCTCCAAAACACGTGTGAATTGCCAGGTGTACGGCTTCTTGGTGTTTAGCGGGGTGGTCGGTACACCAAATAATTATACCCCAAAAAACCCTAAAATGCCGAAAAGACAAATTAGAAAAAGAAGGGAAAGTAAAGAAGATGAAATTACAAATGAAAGAGCAATAGGAAAAGAAGAAAAGAAAATTTGCTTACCACGTGGGGTTTTTTTCTAACAAATCCGGCTGAACTTCTGCGTGAATCAAATATCCCAATCAAGGGTAGACTTCCAACAAAACCAAAAACGCTTCTAACGGAAAATCTATACTGAACAGTGCTCGAAGAAAAATCCCAAAAATGGCAATGCAAAACTCAGCAACTAATAATCTTCGAAACACCCATTCACACTCAAAGCCAGCATGGAAGTGAAAATTTTAAAGCGGAAATTGCAAATTTTTGAAAAAACGCGCACTGAAGAAAGCAACAGGACTTTCAAATCTTTAAAATCTTTCAAATCTACCTGCGGCGTCGCAAGATGTGGGAAAATGGATAGAAGAAGGAAGGAAAAAAAGACAAAGAAGACTAAAGAAGATGTGCGGATACAAAAGAAATGAAGAAACTGATGAGAAAACCCTTAAAGCAACCTCACTAGTAGAAAGAAAGAAAATAAGAGACGTAAAACATTAAAAGATTAGATAGGGGTACAAAATAAATGACTACGCCACTGTTCTAAGAGTGCTATACAACCGGCTCGAACGAAATTCACATACACACTTCTATTTTGACCCTAACCTCAAAAATCTGACAGCCCGGCCGTCAACAAAAGAAATCGTGGCACTCAAACAAATATACCACAAGATACTGAGAATCATACTAGAATTTTTAGAAGATACACTCAAGAGACGGTAAAATCGAACATGAGCAAAATTAATAACTGACCCAACTGATTTCCTACGATGGAACTAAAGTACGAGAATGAAGGCACAAAAATCGACAAGATCGAAACTCCTACAGGTAAGTGAGATAAACCTACTTCAAACTAACAAACTAATAAGGATCATACCCAGGCTGAATGTACACAACAATATTCATTCTCAACGGCAGAAATAATGATCGAAAGCAAGAACGGAGGACAGACATGAAAACCAACGAAAATGCGAGCGAAAGGGTTTTAAAATATAATCAAATTTAAGTAGAAACAAACTGCGAGTACTAATATTACAATAAAGAGTATAAGTATATTTTCTTCTTTTAATTTTAGAGTGACATTTTCTTTGTAAGTCACTACAAAATTGAAACGCAACAATTGTTTTACTATTGGCTATTGCATATAGTTCACTTTAATGACATTAGGGGAAGTTGGGGGAATGGCGGCCCCCTAAGCATTTTGCCTTGCAACTTGCATGTTTTTGAACATTATGGAGTTGACACAATAAAAAACATTAAGTTAAATGTAACTGAATAGAACCTTATTAAGAAAAGCGGGATAATACAAAACGTAACTGTTTTAACAATAAAACTTAAATATCTCCTTGGCCGGTACTACCCCATGTCAATGGGTTAATGGTAGCCATGGCCATCATTACCCCTAAACAGGTGGAATTCGAGAACTATACATAAATAAAAAACCTTTTTTTGGAGAATCTGTACAAGCTTTATGTGCCCAATTGCCACACATAACACATCGCAACCAAACTTACCTATCCAAATTCCCCACATACCACACACAAGTCTTCGTTAATTTCTTGCTCAGATTGTCAACAGACCATGCAGCTTTATTCGTTGTTATTTGGTAGATTCTAGGCATTTGAAACATTGTGTAACCTTACTTATTTAGAGCAAACTCGTCCACATGATGATGACGGCGTAATGATGGTCTGGTCACCATTACCCCGTTTGTTGTGGCTGCCATAACCCCAAAATGTAACTTTCCGTTAAAAAATATTTTTTCGTTTTTCTTCAAGATCAACATGAGTGTCTAACTAGGTTCATTTTTTACTATAATTAATAAGCGAATTAATGACGTGTAAATAATTACCTACCTTAAAATATATGTACCTACCTACGTATCAGAAACAAAATTTCACAAATCACTTGTTCTTAGTGTAGCACAGTACCTATTACATGAATGTCTCGGCAGTTACTGAATGATAGTGACAAGTAGCGGTTACTTTGTTTCTGGACGTTTAACTAGTGGTCACTAGATGGCGTCTTATGTCAAACTGTGAATAGAGCTCACGTGAATTAAAATATTGGCTGGCCCAAACTACCCCAGCGGCCCTAATTCCCCCAACTTCCCCTACTTCAAATAATTATGCCGCGAATGTATACAGACAAACCCGTCCAATTGACGGGGACACCACGGTTTCCTTAATTGGACTCCTTTGTGGAACCTAAAATGAACCGGTTCAAAATAGGGGGATCACTCTAAATTTAAACTGTTTTGTTACTTCCAGGACGTCTAAACGTATGGTAAATAGAAAGTGGGACCGAGAAAATTTAGAAAATGCACTTGAGGCTTTTCGCAGAGGTGATTTTGGTCTCAACGAATGTGCCCGCCATTTCGAAATTCCTAAAGCAACTTTGAAAAGACACCTAGACCACAAAAACAAACGTTCAAAACGAGGTCGAAACTTAAACAGACAGTTGGTTTTGTAATATTTGTGAAAATGACAGAGTGGAAGCGATGATTCAGTGTATGTCGTGCAAGAAATGGGATCATGCAAAATGTGCCAAAGTTTCTAAGAACAGAAAAAAATATTATTGTACAAAATGAAAAAAGTAAGTTACCAAATGTTTTTGTTCGATATAAAAAGTTTAGTTTCACATTCCGTTACGTTTTCAGATTGTGTGTTTTGTTTATATTGTCGTTTGTTAGTGAGGTCCAATAAAGGGAACTGGTGGTCCATTTAAGGAACCCAGTCTCCTAAATTGGACTTTTGTAAGAGTTTTTCTTTTCTTTTAAATATAATACATATTTATAATAATTTTTGACTGTTCCTGATTTTTTTCTAAAATGACTTGGGTATGTGCTTCAGTACCTCAGATTCAAAATACCGACTAGGTACGTTTTTTATTTGCTTGACAAAAAATAAAACTGAAAAAAGGTCCAATTTAGGCGTCTCTCCCCTATACACATTAGTTGCAGAAGATTATATCATTCAAATGACCGCTCCTATAGAGGCAATACAATGGTGGGCCCTTTTTGGCACATTATTGATCGTTCTTGTCAAAACATCTTGTCTTATATATGTAGGTATTGGCCTTGAGGACTTCCGCAGTGTTCCAGTGTTCCCGATCTATTCTCGTATACGCAATCCTTCAAGTAACACGGCAGAAAAAGACCGGTACAGTCAAATATGGTGACCTGGGCGGACATTCCAAGTCGCGTTAAGTACCTATTTTGATATGAGTCGTTCATCAGGAAACCCTACCGTTTAGAATGACTCTAGTGTCCGGCGCTGTGAGAACTATCCCAATAAACACACGTTTATAAAACAATGAAAAATTACGAAAACGTAACGTTAAAATTCTTTAAAAACTATAGGTACCTATGCTGTTGAAACAACGACAAAATGTCGTGCACTTATACGTATTTTTCGGTGTAAGTGAACACTACCAATAATTATAAAACGTGTAATAACTTACTTGGTACTTACACGTTTAAATTCTTGCTTTGTACCTATTTTCAACGATTTATACAAGCAAGAGCCAAACTCACGCCACCTAGATGCACATTACTGAAACCGTCTGACAACTACGTATACGTGTAATTAACGTAAAATGAACGTAAAATGAAACGTTAGCAGTTTAACGTTTAATTTGCACCTATTTTTCCACGTGAAATATGACACAGAAAGCTACACATTTAAAACGTACCTAAATTTTGAGACTGTTGGATGATTTTCCTACAAATAGTGACGTATATTATGTGTCTGTCACAAAATATTTAATATAGGTACCTACGTTGCAGTTTTACGTTTATTTTAGGTCAAAACTTATACATGTAAAAATTATTTCCAAAATATACGTTTAATTATCAAACTAAAACGTCTTTTAAAGCAAGCTACCGAACGTTTTACAAACGAATATTTTACTTACTGTGTTTATTTGGATAATTGTTGTAGTACCTAATAGAAAAGTTCGTTATACGTGGCAATTAGTACATTTAATTAGCATTGCCATATTTACATGTATCATATGTAAAATTTTAACGTATGAATGGAAAATCATGTTCTTCCGTTATAGGTACAGGGTGATTCAGAACGGGCGTACCAAATTAAAATGGGTGCTAGACGAAAAGTTTATATGAACATAATTTATGTTCTAAAGTGACTGTAAGTATTAACAAAGATACAGGGTGTAAAAGTTTTAATATTAATATGGTGGATATCTAATGTTTAATAACTGTTGTGTTTTCTCGTTCTTCTTGTTAGTTTTGTTAGTGTTATTCTTAATAAACTATTTTTTTCAATTTTCACTTTCCTTGCATATCGGTGAAGCCATTATTGCATTATGGAAAATTTCAGTGCATGTGCGCACGATTTCACAAAAAGCTATTTCATTCAAAAACTAAGCATTTTACGAAAAATTTTGAAGATACCAATTTCTTCCCAAATTGAACTTAGATTTCAAATACATTAATATCACCTGCATTCTTCAGTGGCGTAACATTGGATTGGAGAAATAAATAAACGGCCTACCCGTAACAACGCTACTGATGGGGCTAGCAGAGCAAATTTTTTTAGAAAATTAGAACTTGGCAAATGAAAACGACACCTTAAATTTCAACTCAATAACTTTCCTAGTTACTAAGATAATAAAAAAATATTTAAAAAATATTAAAAAAACTTTTACACCCTGTATCTTTGTTAGTAATCACTTTAGAACTAATGTTCATATAAACTTTTCGTCTTATCCGGAGTTCCTCTAACACCCATTTTAATTTGGCACCCCCGTTCTGACTCACCCAGCAAATGTATGTATTTACTGGGTGAGTCAGAACGGGGGTGCCAAATTGACCTTAAATTGACCTTAAATAAACGTAAAAACTATAACGTATATTAAATATTCTGTAACAGACACATAATTATACGTTACTGTTAGTAGAAAATAATCCAACAGTTTTTCAATTTACGTTTTTAATGCGTAGTTTTCTGGGTCATATTTCACGTGGAAACATAGATGCAAATTAAACGTTAAACTTCTAACGCTTTATTTACAAATTCATTTTACGTACCTAAACAATCCCTATGTATCAATTATTGATACATAGGGATTTATTTATTTACATGCGTTAGAAGTTTAACGTTTAATTTGCACCTATGTTTCCACGTGAAATATGACCCAGAAAACTACGCATTAAAAACGTAAATTGAGAGACTGTTGGATTATTTTTCTACTAATAGTAATGTGTCTGTTACAGAATATTTAATATACGTTATAGTTTTTGTTTTTACGTTTCTTTAAGGTCAAAAGTGATACGTATTATTTCCAAAATATACCTACGTTTCATTTTCAAACGAGAAAGTCTTTTAAAGCAAACTAACGTTTTACAAACGAACATTTTACGTACATGTGTTTATTGGGATGGCGCCGTCTTGTTGACACCACATCGTCATCTTAGAGTTATAGGTACTTTTGTGGGGACTACTTCATTTTAATCGTACTTTATAGCATTGGGGTTTAAATTATGGCAGTTTCAAATCAGTAGATACCTATGTTCGATGGTATGTCTGCAACCGTTATGGTCCATACCTAATTTGCTCTCTAAACATAATTTATTAATCCTATAGATAATGTGCATTTTTGTAAAGTCTGCAAAAGTACGATTTAAGAAACCGGTTTCCTAAATTGTACTCCAGAGTACCCTAAATTGTACTCATGGATTCTTATAAGGGTTTATCGTGTGTTTCATTCGAAGTGGAAATAAATAGTATAATAACGAAAAATAAACGTTTATTCTGACTTTATAATAAGCAAACAAAATAAACAAAAACATAAAATAACATTCTTTGAAACATAAACTTAAATCCTTAAAACAAACATATTTTATTAGGTATCTAAGTATGTTTTTAAGTACACTTTGGACATTTGAAAAACCTGTTTTTTGGATGATCCCCCGCAGGTTTCGTGCACACACGTTTCGCATATAACTTATGATGCATTGCACCGTATCTGACATTTCGATTTTTTTCACAAATAAAACAGAACCAGTCTTTTCCTCTGTAAAACTTCAATTTGTGCATTTAAATCAGTTTCTTTGGAATTGTTTAGTTTTTCGTTATTTTCTTCAAAGACTCAGTCGATGCTACTTCCTTTCGTTTCTTGTTTTGCTTTTCTTCCAGCTCTTTTTTATATGGCGTACTTGTTAGGACCGCAGCACTCTGTGCTATTCTTTTTCTTGGTTATAGGGTCGGGTTTTAGAAGTGGAACTAATTGAGCAACCGACACATTTAGGCAAAGAACATAAATATATTATATATTCCTTGATTTAGGTTTTGGTTTGGTCTATTGGTTCGGGTAAATCTTCAAAAACTAATGGTATTTCAGATATGTTAGTTGGGTCTTCTATAACATCTTGTAAAGAGGTAAGAAGTCTCTAGCAGCAAAATCATCAGGTTCGTTAAAAACAAATCTGTCAATGGGCCAACAAGTAGCCATCTAACTGTAGACGCAGCCCTGTTGTATGCCAAAGTAACTAACAGCATGACAGACAATTGGGCGACCGTTTGACCGGGATGGTTGATCATCCATTGATCTAATAAGCTTGATCATAAAAAGCTTGCATTGGACCAAAAACCCACGTCTAGGGGTTGTACTGCGCAGGAAGCTGAAGAAGAATGACTTCCTTACTTTTAGTAAGTTATTCAACAAGGGAAGGTAAATTTTTCGAATGCGTTGTATGTCCATCTAACATAAGAACGATCTTTCCACATTTTTTTTGTACGGTAGAACAGCTACTTTCGTATAGGTACATTAAATATTCTTGCTCCGTCAATGCCGTTATCTTTTATAAGTTTTCTAAAATGTTGAAAAATTTGGTAACTGATGATGCTTCCTTATTAAAACCTTTTGGATAGACGTGTTTTCTGGTTGTCAAACGGAGAGCTCTGGGTGCCTACTTAAGAACTTATAAAACCACTTCTTTCCGGCCAATCTTGCCTCTTTGTTCAAATATTGCATGTTTTGAATGTGTATGGAAAACCGCAGACCAACTGGTTTCGTCCTTCTGGGACTCATCAGTACGGTGCTCTCCCCCACACACTCAAACCATGCAATTTAATCTTGCTATATATGCTGCCGCGCTCTGGACAGATATCAGCAAGTGACAACTTCTTTGAGTAATTATCTAGTATTAATTAGTGGTACTGGACCGTTCGAACAACTACTACTCGGGCAAATACCCCGCCCAGGCATTGAATTATAGAACTAAATCCAGATTTTTTGTACTACGAGACGTTTCAGACTGCTACCCCACCTAAGGTGGCTTTGAAACAATCCTAATTTGTCTCCATGTACGTACGTGCTTTTAAGCAGGTCTTGCCTCTTGATACAATTTATTTTACACAGCAATTTGGTAGGCAGCGCGTCTAAAATCCGTTATAAATAGCAAGTTCGAAAAAACAGGACTCCAACACAAAAATTCGGTCAGTTAATTTATTAATTAACTCTACTCATAATATCTCTACTCACTCCTACTAACCCTAAGGTTAGCCCCAGAAGCTTACTATATAGCTTGTGCGGGACGGAGGAGGCGGCATATTACTATTGGCCGCAGGTGCGTCACAGGAACGACCTACAGTTGTTAGTACTCTACCCACCATTTAGTGCGAGAATGAGGAAAACCTGGAAAACCTCATTAGGTAAAGCTGGATAGGCGATCCAAGGCGCGCCCCAGCCACAGCGCAGAAATGAGTCACCCATCCATAGCCAAACCGCGGGCACTGTTGCTGAGCATTAACGACTACTCACTCGCGCATGCCAGCAAGATCCCACGGCTCAGTTTTTGTTCTTTTTCAATATCGAGGGAGAAAGTTGGTAAAATACCATGTGGCCTCCGTACCTACGCTACGCCACTGGAGAAACATTTAATCCACTTACGTCCTAAGTGGAACGCGATCAAATAAACCCAAAGTCAGCACATTCTTTTCGTGTGTAGAGTAACGGTAAGTAGAACGCTTACCCTGCACTTAGAGATTATAAATAAAACATGCAATGTAAATAAATAATTCATGTTCATATCCATATTAATGAATGTAACATACCGACCAAATAATAAACATACTTAGTCTACGTATTCTTCTTCGTTCTGCCAGACGAACACATTATTATATGAGACCACAACGCCCATAAAGTGGTGACCCCGACGTGATCCTCGACGTGATGGCACCCCCATAATTGGTGACTCCCCGACGTGATGAAAGGCAACCCTCATAAATGGTGACCTGCAACGTGAACCTGGCTCGAAATCCAACGAAGAAAACTGCCGTCCTGATGTCTACAATTTGCTGACCGCCGCCTGCTGCATAACCAAGTGATCGCTCCTCCGGAACCCATGAACTCAAGTAAGCAACGAATTTGTTTTATCTTACTAATGGGCACTCCGCTTTCGAAAGAGGTCAGCGAGGAGGTCATCATAGCACAGACTGCTAGCGGCGACGCGTCAACCCGACAGACGACAATGAGCGACTAATATCCTGCTTACAATTGTGGTAATTTTCCTGGCATTCTCATTCCTGGGGCGACTCGCGAAGTGGTACCACCGTTTCCTACGGATGAAGATCGAGAGAGCCGCTACCAGGCTGTCCAGATCTGACGCCTAACTCGCACGGTCCACAACATGCCTGCTCCCGCTGCCACTGAACGTCTAGGGATACGAATCCCGCCCTTCTGGCAGTCCGATCCCGAGATCTGGTTCGCTCAGGTCGAGCACCAGTTCTCCCTCGCCGGCTTCGACAAGGATGAGACGAGATTCACCTATGTCGCCGGACACCTAGAGCCCAAATATGCCGCAGAGGTACGTGACATATTGCTTAACCCTCCCGCTAACAACAAATACCTCAAGCTCAAAACGGAGCTCATTGCGAGGCTGTGCGCGTCCCAAGAGCAGAAAACGCGCCAGTTTTTAGAGCAGGAGGAGATTGGTGACCGCAAACCGTCTCAGTTCCTGAGGCACCTCCGTGCCCTAGCCGGAACTACCGTGCCCGACGCCATGATCCGCACCCTCTGGTTGGGACGCCTTCCAGCCCACATGCAACCGATAATGGCTACGCAAAAACACGCAGACCTGGATGAAGCCGCCGAACTAGCCGACGCTATCGACGACGCCGTACCCCGCAGCACTTCATCCACTCACAGAGTTTCATCTCTGCACGAAATGGTAAGGGAACTATCCAATACAGTTTCCGCCATGCAATTGAACACGAACGCCACTGCCGCACCCCGCTTCCCCCGTTCTAGAGCACGTAAAGCGTCTTTCGCACGCTCACGATCCCCAGCATTTTCTAGACGCTCCCGATCTCGCTCTTCTCCACGGTACGAAGGCGCTGTTTGTTGGTACCACCGCACTTTCGGTGTCAACGCCAGGCAGTGTTGCCCGCCATGCAATTTCCAGTTTTCGGGGAACGCACAGGCCAGTCACCTGGTAACGGCAACCGATGACATGGCCAAGAAGAAGCCCTGCCGCCTTTTCGTCTTCGATAGAGATTCCCGAGCACAGTTTTCGGTCGATACCGGATCAGAACTCTGTGTTTATCCTCGAAACATCTCTCGCTCACCTCGCATCAAGACAAGCTACCTCCTTCAGGCAGCAAACGGCACACCCATTCACACATATGGTTTCGTCACGCTAGATCTCAATCTAGGCCTCCGAAGATCTTTCCCTTGGAGATTCCTCATTGCTGACGTATCCAAGCCCATTATCGGAGCTGATTTTCTTCACCACTACAATCTGGTGGTTGACATAAGAAATCAATGCCTACTAGATCCCCTAACTCGCATTTCTGCACGTGCTTATAAATGCAAAGACAACCATACCTGTATTCTAACCATTTCTGGCACCTCACCTCAGCATCATCTTCTGCTGAAGTTTCCAGAAATTACCAAGCCCATGGGACTTCCTCACCAACCGACGCACTCAACAAAGCACCATATCCGCACAATTCCGGGACAGCCTGTATACTGCAAACCACGCAGGTTGCCCCAGACAAACTGAGAACCCAAACACGGTGACGAGTGGAGACCCTGTGGTGACTATCGAGCCCTAAACGCCCGAACCATCCCCGACCGCTACCCAGTACCGCATATCGAAGATTTCGTCAAATCTCTTCAAGGAAAGACTCACTTTTCCACTATCGATCTGGTCCGAGCTTACAACCAGATTCCCGTAGCTGAAGAAGATTTACCCAAAACGGTGATTACCACCCCTTTCGGTCTTTCCGAATTCCCGTACATGTCATTTGGTCTTCGCAATGCCGGCCAAACTTTTCAACGCTTCATCGACGAAGTTCTCAGAGGATTACATTTCTGCTACGCGTACATCGACGACATATTAGTAGCATCATCCTCAGCAGAAGAGCACGACGCACATCTCTCACAAATATTCCAGCGTCTCAAACAATATAACATTCTAATCAATCCTCAGAAGTGTGTTTTCAGTTCCAGATCTGTCACATTCTTGGGTTACCAAGTTTCCGAAGCTGGGACACGACCACTTCCGGCGAAAGTAGATGCCATCCGCAGCTACCGCCTCCCACAAACAGTGAAGCAACTCAGGCAGTTTCTGGGAATGATAAACTTCTATCGTCGTTTTACTCCCAATGCCACTACACTTCAAGCTCCACTTAACGACCTCTTACACGGCAACGCCAAAGGCAAGACACAACTCGTCTGGAACCCCGCCTCGGCAACCGCTTTCGATGCCTGTAAAGAGTGTCTAGCCAGTGCAACGCTTCTTGCACATCCAAACCCCCAAGCAACGCTCGCAATAATCAGAGTCCCCTCTGACACCTCCATTGGCGCCGCCCTGCAACAGCGTATTCACTATGATTGGCAACCCCTCGCTTTCTTCTCCAAAAAGCTATCACCTGCCGAGAAGAAGTACGCCGCTTACGACAGAGAATTACTCGCAATTTACCGGTCCGTCAAGCATTTCCAGCACATGATCGAAGGTCGTGATTTTGTCATTTTCACAGATCACAAAACAATCACCTTCGCTTTCCGACAGAAGCCCGAAAAATGCTCACCCCGACAATTTCGATATCTCGATTTCATTTCTCAATTCTCTACTGACATCCGTCACGTTTCCGGCAAAACCAATCTCGTAGCCAATGCACTCTCCCGCACAGAAGAGATAACCGCACCCATCGATTTCGAGTCACTAGCTAAATCACAAGCAAATGACCCCGAAATTCAACAATTTCTTCGACCCGACTCTGAACTCCAACTCAAAGAAGTACACCTACCCTCATCTGGCATACCAATTTACTGCGACACATCCACGTCCAGCATCCGCCCGTTCGTCACGAAGCCTTTTAGAAGACAAATATTCGATGCTATCCACGGATTTTCGCACCCCGGCATTCAAGCGACGACCAAATGCATAGCGCAACTCCATGTCTGGCCCTCCATCCCAGCCGACTGCAGAAAATGGACCCAAGCATGCATACAATGCCAGAGATCGAAGATACACCGACACATCGCCAGCCCACTTGCAAACATTTCCCGTAACGTCCGCAAGATTCGAACATGTACACATCGACATAGTCGGACCGCTGCCCATCTCAGAAGGTAAACGTTACTGCCTAACCTGTACTGACAGATTTTCCAAATGGCCAGAAGCTTTTCCGACCGACAAAATCGAGGCAGAAACCATAGCTAGAACGTTCTACGAGGGTTGGATAACACGATTTGGTACACCCCTGCGCGTAACTACAGACCAAGGTCGACAATTCGAGTCACACCTTTTCAAACATCTCAGTTACTTAACAGGCACCAACCGCCTCAGAACTACGTCATACCACCCCCAAGCGAATGGTATGATCGAACGCTTTCACCGGCAACTCAAAGCCGCCATTAAATGCCACGAAACCGACCGATGGACACAAGTTTTACCACCGTCTTAATGGGATTACGAGCCGCCTGGCGAGATGATCTAAAATCAACAGCAGCAGAACTGCTCTACGGAGAACCCCTCCGACTCCCGTGTGAATTCATCACACAGCACACTTGTTTTATATACTTATTATTTTGGCAATATTGCTTCAAAGTGCTCCTTGTCTCTACTTGCGTCATCCATGGGTACATAGGTACCTACCTTTAATTGACTTTGATTTTTTCTGCAGACACAAAAATGTGCTATGGGCGAATAAGGTACCTGAACCAAATATGGCCACGCTAATTTTTGAGAGCCAATAACTAAGATACTGTTAGCAAAAAGAGCATGAAATTTTAGCTGCAGCTACATAGGTTTATGTAGTTTATGCTGTGCCGTGTGAGGCACTTTTCAACGGTATTATTCTTCTTCTAGATTATTTTTTAAGAAACACTGCACATGGCCTTATTACGAACTCCTATGTTCTAATAAGGCCACGTGGGGGTTTCTAATAAGGCCATGATATCAATACAGACGCAATTTCATGGAAATCAACGGAACATATTTGTATTTCAATTTTAGTTCTATTTTCACTTCTTCTACATACCAAAATTTTAGTTTTCTTTTTATTGATTTTCATTCCGTAGCCCTGTGTCAACACTGCTTCCATTTCATTCAAAGCCGCTCCTAATTCTTCTTTGCTAGATGCTAACATTGCTATATCATCCGCAAATCATGTTAATAGTTTGACCCTGTACATTAATCCCTGAGGGTGTTCTGTCCTTAACAAAACAACATTAATCGCATCTTCGATATATAAGTTGAAAACTAGAGGTGACAATGCACATCCCTGTCTCACTCCCTTCCGGATATCTACTTTATAGAGATTATGTATTATTCTTCTGTCCCTTTATTTCATCCCTACCTTTCTGAGCACTTCAAAAATCTTCCCCCATTTTACGTTGTCGAAGGCTTTTTCTAAATCTACAAATCCTATATAGACGCTCTTTCCTTTTTCTATTGTTGTTTCTATAATTACTCGTAAAGCTAAAATGGCCTCGCGCGTTCCTCTATTTCGTCTAAATCCGAACTGATCTGCTAACATTTCTTCCGTCCTTTTCTCCATCCTTCTTTGCACACTTCTAGTTAAAATTTTTGACGCGTGGAAAGTTAAACTGATAGTTCTAAAATTTTCGCACCTATCCGCGCCTTTCTTTTTCGGCAGAGCTACTATGATGTTCCGTTTGTAATCTTCTGGAATCTCGCCTGTCACGTATATGCGATTAACCAGCGCACTTTAAGATTTCTGCCTGCAAGCCATCTATACCTGGTGCTTTATCGTTTCTTAAAATTTTTAGTGCTGGCTCAAACTCTTCTCTCATTATAGAACACCCTCTACACTGCTTTCGCTTTCTAATATATCTCCTACTTCCTGTCCCGCATATAACTTTCCCAAATATTCTTTCCACCTACCTGCCTTCTCCCCGCTTCCAATTAGGATATCGCCTGCCTTATTTCTAATGTTTTTGGTATTAAATCCAATTTCTTTAAAATTCCTCATAATTATTTTATATGCTTCATCAGTCTTTCCTACTTCGAACTTATCCGCCACTTCTTTGCATTTATTATCGATGCATTGCTCTTTCGCTTTCCTACATTTCCGAATAATTTCCCACTTGATTGCCTTCCTTATATCTTTTTTCCCTCTTTTATCTAACCTATATTTATATTTTCGCCTTTCCTCTATTAGATGAATATATATTAGAGCTTTCTAATTCGTTGAAATTTACATTAACTGAAGATATTGATGATATGCAGGATGCTAGTTTAAACTCTGATGGGCTGGATAGTTCTGCAGACGTTCTTGGTCTAGAACAGTTTGGTGTGCTACTTCGAGAATACATGAATGAAATGATTGATAAAGGAAAACAAATTCGACTTTAAATATGGAACAAGGTTTGAACCAGAAACTAACCAATTTAAAATTGGAAATTCTGTTTTAACATTCGAAGATTCGGATGTAATTATTGCGGATTGAACATACAAAGGAACACGCGGTTTATATGAATTGCTATTTAAAAAGCATCCTCTAGATTATAATGAAAAGGACTTGAGAACCTACTTATCAATAGAACACACCAATGTGCATAAACGTCATTATAAAGATGATGGTCAAATTGATGGAAATGAATCACTGAAATATAAAAAAATTATATCGCAATTAAATGTTGAATCGTCTAAGCCTAAAAAATCAGCTAGGGCACAGAAACTCCCCACAAAATTGGGATTGGGACACAACTTGGTTATGGAAGTGTCAAGAAATGCTGTAGACTATATATACTCTGATAATCCAAATGAACTCGTAAGAATTGAAGAATTGCGTGGGGCTCAAATAATAACTTAAAATGATGGAAACTGCACGGAGGTCGACACTGCTTGACGTTGGTACCGAATTAGCGATGGTACCAACAGATTGAGCCCCGGGCCCGAGAAATAGAGCGGGATCTGGAGCGTAAGAAAGACGCTGGGGATTATGAGTGCAAGGAGGACACTGAGTGAGCTCGGGAACGTGGAAGGCGGTGGCGGTGGGCGGCAGTGAAGGCTACGTCTATCGTCATGACGTAAATGGTATTGGAAAGGTCCCTAATCCTACGCTTCATGACATGCATAGGTGGCTGAAGTTCTTCGGGGTACGGGGAAAGCGCCCCAGCCAAAGCGTGTGAATAATGGCGTCGGGAACGGTGGTCCCACAGGTGCCATAAAAATTGGGATGGCTTGTGGCCACTAAAGTCCTCCTGCTCCAAAAGCTGGTGCGTTTTCTGCTCTTGTGGCGCGCACAGCCTCGCAATGAGCTCAGTATTAAGCTTCAAATATTTATTGCTAACAGGAGGGCTAGGTAATTAAAATGTCACGTTTGTACCTCTACTGCGAATTTGGGTTCTAAATGCCCAGCTTCATAGATGAACTTGGCGTCATCTTTGTTAAGGTCGGCGAGAGAGAACTGATGATCGACCTGAGCAAACCAAATTTCGGGGTCGGATGGTCAGAAGGGTGGAATTCGTACCCCGAAACATTCTGTGACATCTGGAGTGAAAGCGGGTGGAGGCATGGTGTTGGCGGCGGATATTTAGACGTCGGATCCGGCATCCGGACAGCTTGGTTGCGGCTCGTTCAATCTTCATTCGTAGAAGGCGGTGATAACATTTTAGGAGGCTCCTGATGAATGAAAAATCCAGAAAAATTACATCAGTAGCAAGATGGATGTCGAATCGGGACCATGTGGTTGCCTGTCGTGCTGACGTTCCACCGCTAGCAGCCCGTACTCTTTCGATTGCGAAATGCCCATAAGAAAAAACAAAATGTACGACATTAGATGAACAAAATAGAATACTGGCTAAATAAAGTAAAAATATTAACTAAAAAAATTAATTTTATATGATTATATAGTTAAAATTTTCTGTCTTGACTATTTGGTAGAAATCCATGATGAAATAGAAAATTACTATGCGTACTACCAATAAGTATAAAAATTATTTTATTGACCGGTTTCAAGATTCACAAACGATCTCATCATCAGAAATGGTAAATTAAATTGTAAACAAATTATTATGACAGTTGACAAGGAAACTAAAATTGATAAAACAATACAAAAAATAATGATATCCATGAAACATGTTAACTAGATAACTGAATTTCAGTATTTACCTACGGGGCATAAGAAAACGCAAAGGAAATTCGAATACCTCGTACCTTGAAGGGAAAAAACAATGAATTTAAAGAAAACCAATTCGGGAAAAAACAATAAATTCAATTGAAAAAACCTTCAAGTGAAATATCAGAACAGAAAAAATAAATCAATCAATATCCAAGAAATCTTGACAACTGCCAACTGCTAAACTTGAAAAAACTGCGAGGTCAAGTCTATGTCGTTCTGTCTTGACAACAGCCAACTGTTAATCTTGTAATAAACTAAAAAAAGAGAAATAAGCCAATAAATGTCATAATGAGAGAAACTGTAATACCGACACCTGAGAATTATAATTTTGATCAAAAGATAATTACAAAAGTTTAAATAAACTAGATTGTATTAAATCGACCTGGTCATTAAGTAAGTTAATAAATTGAATAAAGAACTAAACATAATTAGAACAATTGCAATAAATAACGGATTTAAGATTGAAATCATCAATAGAATCATTAACAATAAAAAATTTAAAATTGCTTGTAACAACATATATCCTAAATTATCTAATGATAAAGTTACCAAATTTTGCAGGATTACTTATTTTGGAAATATTTCTGAAAAGATTGCCAGTATTTTAAGAAAAAATAACATACAAGTCACATTTAAACCATCAAATATATTATCACATATTTTGTTTAACAGTAAAGACAAAACACATAAACTTGACCACACAGGTGTTTATCAACTAAATTGTTTAGACTGTAACAGTATATATATCGGACAAACTGGCAGATCTATACGTATTAGGTACAATGAACATTTAAGGTCATTTCGTTTAAAAAATGATCGTTCAAGTTTTGCTAATCATTTCTTCGATAACAATCATCAATTCCCTCCTCCAGAAAATACTAAATTATTGTTTAATTTTGTAAAGAGTTATCAATTAGATATATTAGAGTCTATAGAAATTTATAAACATAAAAATGATACAAATTATAACTTACTTAATGACCAGGTCGATTTAATACAATCTAGTTTATTTAAACTTTTGTAATTATCTTTTGATCAAAATTATAATTCTCAGGTGTCGGTATTACAGTTTCTCTCATTATGACATTTATTGGCTTATTTCTCTTTTTTTAGTTTATTACAAGATTAACAGTTGGCTGTTGTCAAGACAGAACGACATAGACTTGACCTCGCAGTTTTTTCAAGTTTAGCAGTTGGCAGTTGTCAAGATTTCTTGGATATTGATTGATTTATTTTTTCTGTTCTGATATTTCACTTGAAGGTTTTTTCAATTGAATTTATTGTTTTTTCCCGAATTGGTTTTCTTTAAATTCATTGTTTTTTCCCTTCAAGGTACGAGGTATTCGAATTTCCTTTGCGTTTTCTTATGCCCCGTAGGTAAATACTGAAATTCAGTTATCTAGTTAACATGTTTCATGGATATCATTATTTTTTGTATTGTTTTATCAATTTTAGTTTCCTTGTCAACTGTCATAATAATTTGTTTACAATTTAATTTACCATTTCTGATGATGAGATCGTTTGTGAATCTTGAAACCGGTCAATAAAATAATTTTTATACTTATTGGTAGTACGCATAGTAATTTTCTATTTCATATGATTATATAGTTATCAAAATCAAATGTGCTAGATATAATTTATATTTTTAAGTTTAGCGTAGTTACTGTATTTACAAATTTTATTAAGAGAAAAAAAATGTAACTTTTTTATACTTTATTTATACAATTTTGAATAAAACATTGATAAAGCCCCCTAACGAGGGCGAAACGTTGGTGTTTTACAAAAAGGAGTTGCAATTCTGCCAAAAAATTCACAAAAGTTATAAACGTAATAAGAAAATTAACAACAAAGCAGTAATTTCAAATCGAACATCTTGGCAGTAACGCAAAACAGTAAGGATATCATATCTAACAGGAAAATCAACAAGAAAATAATCAAAATTCCAAACCTACAAAATGTAGCTCTCGTTATGGCTGGATATTAGTGACGTTCGCCTGTCTTCTACAATCAATGTTCCCTTCACAAGTTCCGATGGCACACACACATAGAGTACAAATAACAGTCTTGCAAATTTTGAAACAGTTGGCAATTGTTGTTCATACAGTTTCTACCAACTATTCCGCCTTCTCTCCTTGTGCCTACGACTGCATTGAAATCTCCTACAATTATTACATTTTCGTGCCCTCTCACAAAATCTAGCCCATATTCAATATCACTATAAACTGCCTCTACGGCCTCATCACTATTGTTAGAAGTGGGCATATATACCTGTATTATTACTGTTTTTACAGGTTTTGAGTCTAACCTAACCATAACTACATTGTCACGTTGCTGTAAGAAATTTTCTACACTCTGCTCTACTTTTTTTCCGCACAGCAATTCCTACTACCGAATTCCCTCCTACAGTTCCTGTGTGAATTACTCTAAAACCTCCGCTCCAGAAGTCTCCAGCTTCTGGCCATCGCACTTCACTAATACCTACATCGTCTAATGCTAGCCTATACATCTCAATTTTCAAATTTTCTAACTTTCCTGCTTGTTTCATGCTTCTAACATTCCACGCTCCGACTCGTGAGATGTTACACTTATCATTGCCGCTGACTCCCCCCCCCCCCGAAGCATTCCCCGCTCGGAGATCCGAATGTGGGACTATTTTACCTCCGGAATATTTTATTCCAGAAAGTGCCATTATCATTAATATAAAGTATGCTGTACTAGTGATAATATAATGTGGTGGTTTCTCATTGCCTTCCATATCGCAGTAGTGTGTATCACAGTGCCGTACCGACCCTCACAATATCTGCCACTCTGATTACTAAAAGAGCTGCTGCCCCCTTTCAGGGACTTGATTTAGTCTGTCTTCTCAAATATAAACCTTCCAATATGGTTAAACCTCTGGTTCGGCTCGTTAGATCATTAAAGCAAGCAAGCCATCCCACCCGTTCCAGTATTACTAGAAATGCGTCAAGGTACAAGTCCGTTGGGAAGAATTCACTTAATAAATAAGAAAAAATACTCTACTCTTAGTTATGTCCCAAATGAAAAACTTTGTAAAGTACCTATTCTTGCTTGCCTATAATGATCGTTTATTCACTTGTTTTAGACATTAAATAATTTTCAGTCTCCGAAGGGTCAATACTTCGATATTATTCGTCACAAATCTGATTTCTAAAAATGCTTAACTAGTAGTAATAATGTAAAGTTAAATAGACATTTTATTAACAACATTTTTCTCAGTGCATTTTAAGGCACAGGTAACACAAAACCGGTAAGAAATAAATAAGTGCTTACTGAAACACTAAAATGACTTAAGTATTAAGCATACTAACAGACACCTACTACAAAATCAATAATAAAAGGGTGTAGATATCAATCCTTATCATTCTTGACTTACCACCCCTAGATATTTTAAATATTAAGTAACCCTTTTTTGACTCATTGTCATTCCGTTTTAATAATTAGGGTTGGAACGAGCGCATTGTTTCCAGTAGCTATTTCTACCAATCCTTTAAAAGTGACACTGACGCCAGCTTTAGCTTAGTAACGACTGAACTTATACAGATTGAACTGTTTAAAATCCTATTTAATATTTATTTCACCCTTTTTAACATCAATTAAGTTGGGATGGGACATTATGGTTAGGCGTATCTGTGATTTAACGTTTGAATTAGTTACATCCCGAGGAAACGTGCTCATGTCTCTTACACAAGTGCCATAAGTGGGCACCTTTTTGTAATAATAGGTATACCTATATGCAGGTACATAAATTCGCTTAAAATGTCGAAGAACAATAAATTTCACTAGACGGTGACTTATTAATTAATTATCAAAAGTCAATGAATATGTAGAATATGTAGAACAAAATGTAGTAGATACACTAATAAATTGCTCGTAAGGAATACCTATGTAAACCGGTAACCGGGTGATATATTTTTGTATCTTCCGTAAATACCCCCGACATTTTTTGTAGCCGGGAGAGGACTTTATTACTTTTCATATTTTTAATGAGACTACAATACACTGAGACGACGAAACCTATTCAACTTCAATATTAGGTAGGTACAATTGAAAGTTCAAGAAGACGTGGAGATAGTATATGTCATATTTTGGATTGTTTTCTGATATTGCTTAGGGTATTAGGGTATACCGGGTGACTGAAATTCCAAGCTCACTATTGGGATCTCTAAAACAGTAATAGATAAGAAGAAGGTTAAATGGGGGAAAAGTTAAACGCAACTCGGCCCTGCGCTAGTCTTTGTTTTATATATCTAGTGCTCCTACCATAGCGAGTTATTCAGCTTTCTAAATAGCAGAAAACCACGACTTCTCCTATCTTCTTCATTCCTATTTGCATTTTAGTTGTAGTCCTATTTTCACGTCCCCTACATACCAAAATTTTGGTTTTCCTTTTATCGATTTTCATGCAGTAGCCCTCTGTCAGAACTCTTTCCATTTCATTCAAAATTCAGAGCCATTCCTAATTCTTCTTTGGCCCTGCATTATTCCCTAAGGCTGTTCTGTATCTTCGATATACAGGGTGAGTCATAATGAGGCGTAAAAAATTTAGCCAAAGCTTCTTTAGGTCAAAACAAAGCAGTTAACCGAATATACCTTACCACCAAAATGCTTCCTTTTCGAGAAAAATTTATTCAAAGATTCAAATGTGCATTTTTATAATCAAATGACCATGATTTGACGGTGCACCTCCTCACAACGGCAGATTCGTTACAGAATTTCAATGGTAGATAGATTGGCCGGTTTGGTCCTGTGAGATGTCCTCCTAGGAGTCCCGACTTAAATCCGCTGGATTTATCTTTTTCTCACCCTATATAAGTTGAAAACCAGAGTTGACAACGCACATCCCTGTCTAACTCCCTTCCGGATATCTACTTCTCTTCGTTCCTGCTTAAATTCTATAACTGCCGTTTGCCCTTTGTAGAGATTATGTATTACTCTTCTGTCCCTATATTTCATCCCTGCCTTTCTGACCACTTCGAACATCTTCCCCCATTTTACATTGTCGGATTTTTTTCTAAATGTCCAAATCCTACATAGACGCTCTTTCCCTTTTCTATTGTTTTTTCTATAATTACTCGTAAAGCTAGAAATGCTAGAATGGCCTAGAATGAACTGATCGTTCAATAGGTACCTATTTCTTCCGCCCTTTTTCCATCCTTGTGTGCACAATTCTAGTTAAAATGTTGGAAGTTAAACTGGTCGTTCTAAAATTTTCGCACTTATCCGCGCCTTTCCTTTTTGGCAAAATGACTAAGAATCTTCTGGAATCTCACCTGCCTCGTATTAAACTAGCTTAAACAAACGCTCCCTTACCTCTTAACCATGCTGTACAGAGATTTTTGAACTGTATAGATATGTAAAGATACTGTATAGTCGTATAGGTATAGAGACATAATCTTTATAGTAGGTATATTTAGTGTTTTCCAAAAGATAACATAAACAGAAATACTTACTGTATCGCATCTTTAAGTGGTCTATGTTAGCAACTTTATCCATTTCTCCTTTATCAATTATTTGCAAAATCTGCAAATATCATTTGCCGGCCCTATACCTCACCCTATATGTGATATTAGAAGCGCAATTTTTATGGAATCAGTAAAGCGTTGAGTTATGCCTATTTTGCCTTTATAAGATTACGTACTTATTTTTATTACACCTGTATATAACTATTAAAGATTCAAATAAGTTTCTTCACAGAGTACAATCATTATTTACTTTTGGCTCTCCCTTTGCGAATTATTTATAAAATAATGTAGTTACAATTTAATGTTCTTGAGGGTATTTATAGATAGACACTGTGTTATAGGTTGGAGCGTCATTTACCAGTGTGTTCATGCAATGAATACCATGTTCGATTCCCGCTCAGGGCAATTCGTTAAGGCATGTAAAAATGAATTTTCAAATTGGTACCTATGTGCGTATTAAGTGTATAAAATGAAAGAAAATTTATCTAAAATTGAATGTCAACTTGCCACAAGTTTTTAATTAATAAATTCAGATAGGAATCTTTTTAAAGATATTCTCCTAGTAGTGAAAAAGTATTGAATTCGTATCACGTATGTATAGACTGCGTCAAGTTTCTTTTACAATATTACACTATGCTTCACGCATACCGCCGGTATAGACCAGGAATAGACGCGCTACGTATAGGTGAACTATAACCAATCTGTATTCATACTGTACAGATATTGATATATACAACCTGTATCTAGGCGATACCGAAGTCAAACGATAAATCAAGCCGGAACGTAGCGGCCGTGACGTATTAATCGTGGCCAACTCGGTACGGACGGTCGGTGTTCGTGGCGTGGAAATAATGCTAGTTTACCAAAATATTCAATAATAACCACTGGACTTTTGAAATTTTTATTAAGAGAATATCTAATTAAATATACCTGAACGGTATAATACCATATTTTCCTATTTTGAACAAACGTTTAACATTAAAAACCTACAGAACTTAAACTCAATATGTATTTAATAATATTAAATGAAGAACAAAACTTAAAAATGTAGTAGAAACAGTGATGTTAAATTACCGTAATTTATATTTTTGGTAATTTACGGCGGTAATTTACGATTTTTAGTTACCGATATTAATTACCGTGGTAATAAATTTGTTTTATAAATTACCGTGGTAATTTACCGTAATAAATATTGCGCAAATTACGGAAAATTACCGTATTTTAC
Organism: Xestobium rufovillosum; assembly: GCA_963966045.1. NCBI lineage: Eukaryota > Metazoa > Arthropoda > Insecta > Coleoptera > Ptinidae > Xestobium > Xestobium rufovillosum. Next base: position 20,539,594 of record OZ014504.1, read on the forward strand.
CAGTAAATTACCGAAATTTACCTGTAAATTACCGTAATTTACCAATAAATTACCGTAATTTACCAGTAAATTATCGTAATTTACCAATAACACAGTAATTTAGCATTAGATGTTAGATGAAAGATGATGACACCAAAATATAAATTTTATTTGTAAAAAATATAAACAAAATTACTATAAAATATGGTAATTTACTTCGTAATTTACTGTATAATTTACGGTAATTTTCCCCGTAAATTACGGTAACTAATTTTTGGTATTTTACGGTAAATTACGGTAAATAACCGCGGTTATTTACTGGTAAATTACCAGCTCACATCACTGAGTAGAAAACATTGTCGGAAACAAGTCTTAACAAAATAAAATACACCCGCTAACAAAATGTTTACTGATGGAAGAAGATAAATGGGAGAACTACTTACTAGGCAATTTTTTAATTTTCTTTTCTCTTGCTTCATTAACTAACATTTCATTGGAGGTAGGTAACATATGAATAATTATTTAATAAAATATTGCATGAAATCTAATGTGCAATGTATAATGGTTATATGGTTATGTGAGGGGAAATGCAATTTGTTTACACGCCTACACGGCTCAGTGCGGCTAGCGCGCACAATTTATATGTGTTTATTAACCGTCTATAACTTTTTTCAGCAACAACATTAATGTTTTGTTTCTTCACCAAAAATAATTTCGAGCCTTTGTCCGTATTTGGTCTCGCATATGTATATGTTAATTCCGAAAAATAAGATTACTTACCCGATACATGAAAAATACATTACGCAAATTTGTGGTCTAGCAAGAAAACATTTTTTTTCATAACATTGGAAAGTTTTAGAGGAAACGTGAGTACACTGTGATGATCAGCACACTTCAATGTATATTCCATGAAAAAAACAGATCTCTTACTCTTTTCGTTGCTGAAATACAACAAGAAAAGTATTAAAAATGGTCGAAAATTGATTTAGGAAAGTTTAGGAAAATTCGATTTTTCGGCATTTTCGCAATTCCCGAAATTTTCGCGACCTCAAAATTCGAATCCGGCAGGTCATTTTACATAAGAATCAGCTTCATTTTTTGTGCGTGTTCGAGTTGTAAGAGGTTGTCGAATTAGAGCACCTTACTCCCCGACTAAGCGATCCGCCCACGGCTGTGACGTCACAGCGGTGCTCCACGCGCTACATTCTGGCTTGTACTATCGTTCGGGTTCGGCGATACCCAGTCTATAGGTGCCAAATATCTAAAATTAAAATTGCATTAGACTTCAATGCAAAAAAGGATTTTACGATTATACGTGATCGCCCAATAAAACTTCTCTACAAAAATATTGTAGCAACTAATTGCTTGAAATCTTATACTTGTATGTATATGTATAATTTGACATTCACTCAAGTATCAGTCTTCATCAGAAAGGGTCAGTCTTACGCAAAGTTATGGCGTCTTATAGCGCTAAAGCTGTTAAAGTTCACTTTATAATCGAACTCATAAAAGAACACAAAAAATAAGTATACATTTACATCCGATTCGATATCAGGACAATTCGAAATCTGAAAAAGAAGTGGATATTTGGCATACTTAGGTTAGGTACCTACCTATTATGCATTTATGTACTTGCGTTCAAACCAACAACACTTTGAATTTGGCACGGTTCGTGTTGGAATTAGAACTGCGACACAAATTTCTAAATGACAGCTGACACAATGTAATCGTTTCCATTCGCCATCATAAGGAGAGAAGAGTGGTTGGACCCGTACCTCCATCCTTTCCTATCCTGAGCTAACCTACGCATTTCCCTAAAAGTAGAACATCTTACATCCCTAACTATTTGAGAACAGTAGTCTAATCTGGGTCTCTCCCTACCTCTTTTTATTCCTATCTCTGACTGAAGTAAGTCGCAAACTATTCCTTCGTGTCTTAGAAAGTGTCCTACCATCCTACCATCCTATCTCCCCTATTCTTTATTGTCTTCCACATCTTCCGCTTTTCCCCAACTATACCGACTTGGCATGGATATAAATGTAAGAGGAATTCACAAAAATATAAACAAATGTGATTATAATATTAAACAGCATTCAATAAAAAGACATACGTAAGTACGAGACGGACAGTAGGTACCTACTACCATTTTTTGAGTTCCCACCTAAATAAAAACTCTGAAAATTTAAGGCCTGTTTAATGATTTTGTTGACATCCGATAGCAATATTGTCCCTCATGTAGCATACTTATTCTGCATTGACTTAGACAAATGCGATTAAGGAATTTCAGGCGTATACATACGAGTTTTAGGGGACTACAGGGTGAAAGGGATGCTCTCAAGTGACCAGTATAGGGTACTAAACTTTGATATTGTTTTATTCGCAGCCTCTGCTCGCGCCTCCGGTCAAGCGCGCTAACGAAATTAGCTTCCATGCCCGATTTGTATTCTGCTATTGCCTCCAAGTTTGTTATCGTGCTGGAAATTTCTAGTCTGCAGACAGACTTTTTCTTGCAGAATAGGCACAATGGGTACACTTAAAAACTGATACCACAAAAAATTATTTTAGAATTTTAGAACTATCAGTTTAACTTCCCACGCGTCAAAAATTTTAACCAGAATTGTGCAAAGAAGGATGGAGAAAAGGGCGGAAGAAATATTAGGAGAAGATTAGTTCGGATTTAGACGAAATAGAGGAACGCGCGAGGCCATTCTAGCTTTACGAGTAATTATAGAAAAAACAATAGAAAAGGGAAGGAGCGTCTATAGGCAACGGATCTTTGTTAATTTTCACGTATGGACAGTTTTCTATTAAATTATTTACTCTTTCCTAATAGTCACATTTATCCAATATAATAAGTAACAACCTTGTTACCCTTATCTGCCTTAAGATAAAAACAATCTTTCTCTCTCAGTCATTTGATAGTTTTAGAGTGGTTTGTGTGACGGGGAAAAGAACCATGATATTTAATAATATTTTCGGATTTTTGTGTGCAACCGTTCCTCTAATCAATAATCATACTATTTTTAGATTCAGTTAATTACTGAATTGGGGACTCAATACTAGCTATTACATTTTCGGTGCTAACGCTACGAGATTCTGGCAAGCTAAACTTCAACGTCAGCTCACTTTTTCCCAGTGTGGCTGTACCCTGTACCAAACAAACTGTCAAATAATATATTAATTTAACCAATCTGTGTATGCAGCAGAATTATTTCAAAGTAAGTGGAATATTTTTTCAGCAAAGTGAAGTTACAGTCATGGGAAATTGCCTCTCTCCTTTCATTGCAGAAATTTTCATGGGCAAATTTGAAATCCAACTGAAAGATGAGCTCCCATATTTCCCAAAGGTGTGGGTGAGATATATAGACGATATATTTGCTATTTTTAACACTAGTAAATGTAACATTGAAGATTTTTTGAGCGACTTAAATAGTAGATGAAATACAATCAAATTTACCCATGAAGTAGAAAGAGAAGGAAAGCTTCCATTTTTTGACATTTTGGTAATTAGGAAAGACAGTAAGTTAGAATTTGGCATCTATAGGAAAGAAGCCAGTGCAGATCGGTATATAATCGAAAATTCGATCCACTACAGTCAGCACAAAGAGGCTAGTTTTGGTTTTTTAGTTAATAGACTGTTGAGTCTACCATTATCAAGTAAATACAATCAACGATATGGCGAGATGTAACGGTTTCGACCCAAAAATTATCAATAAGTTAATTAGGAAACGAAAATTTAAAATGCTATTGCGAAATTCCACCACTTTAAATGGGGATAATAAAATTACTAAATTTATAAAAATACCATGTACCGCAGATAACTAGAGGTATGAATACTATTTTCGGGAAAGCAGGCTTCAAAGTGATTCACACTTCGAGAAACAATTTACAAAATCTACTTGGAAATGCGAAAGATAAATGCGAAACATAAAACGTAACTCAATCATAAAGCGTGAATTTACGAAATAACATGCGGAAATTGCGATAAAAAATATATCGGGCAGTCAACTCGGTCTATTTTAACTCGCTTCAAGGAGCATCAAGCCCATTATAAATACGGCCATACTGATAAGTCTAGCATGGCGTCACACGCGTTGGAATCGGACCATAAATTCAATATCAATAATCTCAAACCCTTAAAACCAGGAAATAATAAATTTGATTTAAACGCCTTGGAAAGTATGGCGATATATAAGAATACACGCAGTTGTCCTAACAGTAATTATGGTCCGATTCCGAACTCAACGCTGTATAGATGTATCAGGTAGATAGAATTAAGACTAGCCATAAATACTTACCCTCCAGTTCTAAGACACCAATTTTATTGCTCTATGTTCAAAATAGTTCCAATAAACTCTATAGATTTATCGATCCCTTTCACTTCAGGAGTGGGGGTTGGGTATTTATAGCAATCCTGAGGATGCTGACGTTGTCAGCAAAACGCGTGTCGAGTTTAGTTACTGTGTCACTGTCTTTTAGCGTGTGGGGTTGACTTATTAAGAATTCATAGTGACGTTTAATTTGACTATTAATTATTAGGAGTAGTTAATTTAAATTCGATTTCAATGCCTTTTCCTGGTTAGAATTAATTATGACTTTTTAAATAATGTCTTACCCTGTTTTTGTTCAAATATTGCATGTTTTGAATGTGTATGGAAAACCGCAGACCAACTGGTTTCGTCCTTCTGGGACTCATGAACTACGAGACGTTTCAGACTGCTACCCTACCTAAGGTGTGTTTGAAACAATCCTAATTTGTCTCCATGTACGTACGTGCTTTTAAGCAGGGCTTTGTCCAAACATTGCATGTTTTGAATGTGTATGGAAAACCGTAGACCAACTGGTTTCGTCCTCCTGGTACTCATCAGTACGGTGCTTTCTCGTACACACTCAAACCATGAAATTTAACTTGCTATATATGCTGCCGCGCTCTAGACAGATATCAGCAAGTGACAACTACTTTGATCTGACATTAATTAGTGGTACTGGACCGTTCGAACAACTACTCCTCGGGCAAATACCCCGCCAGGCATTGAATTATAAAACTAAATCCATATTTTTTGTACTACGAGACGTTTCAGACTGCTACCCCACCTAAGGTGGCTTTGAAACAATCCTAATTTTTCTCCATGTATTTACGTATCCGGATCCGGAATTTATTATAAGATCCGGATCCGGATATAGGACCTCGGGATTAGGATCTTTAATCCGGATCTTGGATTCTGATCGTGGTGGCAGTTCCGGATCTCGCTATCTGGTTCTGAAAATTACGTTGTTATAGTTATTACTTAATAAATAATAAAATAGAAAGTGCATTGGAAAATAGGTATAATAGAAAATGGAGAGATAAAATTTGCAACAAAAAATGTAATTTCATTCCTAAAACAAATAAGCACTTGTATCCTAACATTTTCTTAAAAAATATATGTACCTTAAATACATTAAAGGGGCCTATACACGATCAATATGCCGGTGACCAAGAAATCAGGCTCGCCCCTTGTTTAGTTTTCGTATAGTTATTTATTTTGGTATTATTTTGGAGCCGCGTTTTTTGTTGAAATGGGTTTTTTGAAAGCGACAGATGAGCTTCTTGAGCCGCGCGCTGCATGAGATTTTTTAGTCTAGTAGTAGTCGTACCAGTACTCGTTGCTGTTAGTTTCCGAATTATAGTATTCAGAAAAGTCGATGTATTGTCATCGAATTAAAGTCGCGAGTGCATTGTTTGTTGTTGTGTTACTTGATTATCCACCCCCCTATAACTACATCCACCCCCGGTCGCCACCACACAGCCAGGCGACGACGAACACAAGGAGCGCTCCCCATCAACTAAGACACCACGTCCAGGTAAGTGGGGCGATTTCCTCGTCCACATTCTAATTCTTACATACAGTCCGCTATTTTCACCTCATTTTGTTCCTTAAGGTACCTATTAATTTGAAATTTGGTGTGCTTTAAAAAATTTACTTAAATAATTTTTAACTGAAAATTAGATTTTGTATCTAGACAGCAATGATTGAACAGAAAACGTCAATTTGGGATTCAAATCATCAACTAAATTTAAAATTTCGAAAGTTTGGGAATAAGAATTTTTTAAATGGAACCAGGGTGGCTCATGGTAGTACATATTGCAATAAAGCATTTTTTTACATTTTGATACAAAACGCGACGTTATTATTTCTTAAATAACTCCCAAAACATTTGCCAAACAACAATAAAAAACGCACTCAAAATTTCACCGCTATTATTTATGTGATTGATAGAAAAAGCCGCCACAAAGCTGATACAGCCACCGACCAAAAAGTCGACTTTCCTTTGTTCTGTGATGCAGCTTCTAGTGGCGACGCTACCCGCTGGAACTCAAATAGGGGAATAACAGCACCAGCCCAGCGAAAAGGATTCCAAATCCGAGATCCGGCTCCCAGGTTAGGATCCGAGATCCGGCTCCAAGATCCGGATCCGAGATCCGGATATCGCTTACCTAAATCCTGAACAATCCGGATACGGATTTCGCAGTCTGATAAATCCGGATCAGATCCGGATCTAATCCGGATTTTAAATACGTTTTAATGGGGGACTACGCAAACTTTTCGGAATTTTGCCGGATCCGTATATTATATTTTGCCATTCCCACTATCCCCATGCTGTGCATTCTTATCTTGGGCAACCTGTATAGTGTATACCCATACCTACACACTTGGTGCAGGTGGTATTAGCAAAAGCTAATTATTTGCAGAATCATGCAGCAGACATGCAGACATGCAGTATTGAAAAACGTCTAACATACATATTTCCACTAGTAAGAATATGAACACGAAAGTACCTAACGTAGAGATCCATGGTAGTGATACAAGAACGTTCCAAGCCCAACGATATGTTTGGGGTAGCTTATCCCGTATGAGATCTCGTAGTGCACAACATCTTGTTCTATAATTCAATGCTTGGTGGTGTACTTGCCCGCGAGGAGTAGTTGCTTGAACGGTTCAGGATCACCCTGTCTGCCGCATAATTCGGCAAGTAATTATTAGCTCTTGATGCTGCACCAAGTAATTGATGCATTTCAAGAAAATGTTTATCAGTCCATATTATGATAGTATGACCAACGGCAAAATGAATAATTTTATATTACATTTTTCAAAACCCGGTTATTATTTTCTTGGTGAACAAGGAAATATAGCAATGCCTCAACGACGACTGTACTGGAAATAGCTCAGACGTGTTCAATGATTCTGGGTTGCTCGATATCCATAAGAAAAACGAGAATATTACATAAAATAATCAAATTGCTTGAACTTCCACCACCGTTGTTTATACAATAATTACAGAAAGCTGCTATACTAAATAGGTACATACCACATGGTAAGAAAATTTCTGAACGTAGTGGAATAACGCTTCTAAACATAGCGTATCATATAGGTACCGATTATAGTCCACAAATCGTATTCCTGAGTACTCCGATACTTCTATCGGACTTCTATTTTCTCGTGTCATTGGCTGAGCAGAGTGTTCAAGCAGACGTTGTTGCGTCCAAAGACATTTAAAGAGAACTAGATGAACCCGTGGGCTACGCTCCACGACTTTTACGTAGTGGTGATAGTTGCCTAGGTTTTTCCTGCGGTTTTCATGTCGCATGTACGCTGCCCTGTATGTCATTTTGTCCATAATGAATTGCGTTTAATTTAATGCGTACGACAAAAAACCATTCTACCTATGCCTACCCGTGTAACGTTGAACTCCGACTGCGATAACAGCGCTCAGCAGATCCAAGCGTCCATCGAAATTATGCCGATGCAATTTTCTTATTTGCGTTAAAGAAACACCTGGTCGAGTGCACGACCTCACCCATACGATCTCCGCCAGTTGAAAAGAGACCGAGCGACCGATATCCCCACCCGTTGCAAGTGTTGTGCCTTTTCGCTTTTAATATTATGATGATGATGATAGACCCAGCGTTCGTATACGAACACGGGATTAAGCTACGGTTTCCTAGAAAAGTGGTTTCACCAATACGGCCGTCTTAGCGGTGGCTTCAAATAAAGTAATAAACTTTACCAGCGCTGTTATTCAGTTGAGAAGTTCGTTTGTAAGTATGCTGAGGCATTAAAATTGTTTCCGTAAAAATTGTTTAATAATATTTTGTCATCTGCTGGTAAACCAGCTCACAGCATGCTGCTTATAGGTTTACTACCATCAGAACAAATCTTATCATAAATTATTTTAATGTGTGGTACTCAAACACAACAGTTAATAAATGTCCAATGCTACTCAAATAAAAATTACCGTTACGTCAAACTCCACCGTCAAGAAACATTGGCCATATTATTAATTTCTGCGCCGTACTACCACCGTCTCATTTATGACGGCATCGTATTTATTACGCTGGGGTGATCAGTACCGTTTCCTAGAAAACATAGAGAATGTTTATTACATAGAGAAACGCTGTTCTAAACGTCTCCTGCAGCTAAGTATATTAGATATTACAGCCACTATATGACGGCACCGCCTTTTGAGAAAACCGTAGCTTTAGGTGACGCATTTGTTTAAGTTTTTCTCTAACATATTTCAATCGACCAGACGAGTACAGCAATCGTCAAACGTGATTGCGAAAGCCCGCGCAGGCAAGGCCACGCCCTAGTTCCAGGCAGTGGCGCGAGGTTCCCTGGACTATAGATGAATTTATTATGAAGTTAATCGTGCGCCACTGACAGTTGCGTGCGTCCACCGAAAACCAATCCCGGTCGAGAGCGTAGTGGATGAATAGTGGGGATTACTCAACTGCGCATCTCTGTTGCTCGCCATCACGACTGACGATTGCTGTAGGTATATTTCGTTTTTACGGTTGTACGGTATTTAGTATAAAGGTTTTCTATCACTTCTTTTTCATTATTCAACAAACAAGTCGCCTAGAATGTGATTCAATTACTGTTAGTACTTCAGTACTAAATGGAAATAGCTAAGTCACCTTTTTCAATGTCTTTGGTTGTGTCGATTGACATTGTGAGGTTTCCGAAAAAACGATATAGGTATAAGATCCAAACCTTATCCCTACTTTTAAATCAAGTTAAGAAACAAGTATATAGGTATAAGTATACGTATCTACAAATAATAACAGAGCGATGAGTGCTGCGAGTTTACTTAAAGCACGAGTACCGCGTGTAAAATACAAAAATACATACATACCTATCTGCAGATTTAGAATGGTCCCTACATCTCAATTGTGTATTCTAGAGGGGTATTGTTCAGTCGCTCTCTTGTTTTATCCAGAGTAGGTATACAGTTCTCACATGTGGTTGGTCGAAGAGACATAGCTCACTTGTTACAGCCATCATCTGTCTTTCTTACTCCGCCAGAAATCCCATATCGCGAGCACGATCTGATTGTTGGTGTTTTGTCTTTGTCGACGTCACATCAATTTTTCAAACATGGCGCGGAAACAAATGAGCAGCCCGGTAAATTGAAGTAAGAAATAGCGGTTAGCTTTTGTTTTATGCGATGCCAACTGCCGCGCTATTGTTATGTTTAAAGGTTGGCATAAATCTTTGAAAGGCACTGAATTGTTATTTGCCTCTCCATGCTACTGCTTTTTATTACTCTGCGAGATCGTCTCTAACTTTCCCTTCTTTATTCATTATTCTCCCGACTGTTTTGTCTTTCCGACATTTGTGAGCACATTTTTATTACTTACTACACGCATTAAGTGCAAGAAACTTTTATGTGTTTCATTTAATATTCCAATTTGCCACAGGTAGGTATCTAGGTATTATTGAGATCAAATATAATTTTAGTGTTATATGTACCTATAGTTTAAAATTTTTATGGTACGGCACCTATTCTTCATTTGGAATTAAAGAAAAGAGTACTTTCAACTGCAAAACCGCAAGTTATGCAAGCTACACATTAAATACGTATCTACATGCAACAATAACATAAAAATTTTGAAGTCGAGCATAATAAAAAATATTTTTTAAAGAAGCCATAATTATTACCTATGGTAGGTATGTAAAAGCTACACGATATGAAACGATATGAGTCAGTTTTAATGTAAAATACTTCAGAGATATACAGGGTGGTTCAAACGCAATGGCCTATTAGACGTTTATATGGAAAACTAATCGTGTTTGAATTCTGAAAATTTGCATCTCTGGGTTCCTCAGATTTTTTCATTAAAAATATTTTCAGCTGCACTGCACTTCCGGTTATATCGAAAGTTGGAATTAACTTTCTTATTTTAATGCCCATACATTTTTATATAGTATTTTTGGCATCTTCACTCAATTTTAATACAAGTCGCTTATGGTTTTTGAAAAAAATTAAATTTTTAAAAAACTGTGACTTTTAGAGTAGGTATCATTTAAAAATATGTATCTCCGAAGTTTCTGGAGATTAAGGAAACGCATCTACCCTGGTGATAACAACGTCCGTATTCTCTCGTTATACGTGGGGTAAATCCGGGAGAGATGCCGTTTTTTCAAATTAATCAAATAAAGATTTCCGTTTATAAAAATAACAGTTTATTCGATATCCAACATAAAATATAGGTATTCATTTAGCAATATCATAAGATTTTAAACTTCTTAGTGCAAAATTAAACATTTTTTGTAATTTAACAAAAACTGCTCTTCATTAGGCATCTCTCCCACATTATATGGGAGAGATGCCACTTACCACTGGGAGAGATGCCAATGCCTTAATTTTTGTAAAAACTTTCCGCATGGTTGACATAATATATTAACATATTTTGTGCACCCTTTGTGCAACCAACAGCTGCATTGTACGCACTGTATCCAGTCTTCTTTCTTTTTAGTGGTATTGCACAATTGCACTCTTGCAATTTGTTTCAACAAATTCTTCAAAATTAATGTCCGAACTGCTGTCATGAATTGAAGGATCATCTGCAGAAGAACTTGAGGAGCTACTGTGTTTGCGCTTCTTATATTTCCCTACAAGTTCTCCCTTTTTGCCTTTTCACCTTTTTGCGTTTTTGCCTTTCCACTTTTTAATATTAATTCCTTTGTTTAAACCAGACCCTCCCAGGTTTTGGTGCGACAGCATTTTATTTTTCTAGTTTTAATTTTTTCTTTTCTTCCATTACCCTACGTTTTTCGATGTAACTTGCAGCTGTTAGTAATTCACCAACTTTTCTAGGTTTCGCATTATTGGCTACTTGAGGGAAGAGGGGCGATTTTTCTAAGTAGTTTACCCAGTGTCTCAATTTCTTCATCGCCCTCTGACCAGGCACCGCGCGAGTTACTTTTTCTTTTATAAAACGTTGGCATTTGTGCAAAAACACATAAGACATTGTTGGCATGTCACCCCCTTTAAAATCGGCATCTCTCCCAAACTTATGGGAGAGATGCCGAACGTTACAACTTAGAATCACTGTTTAAACTAACCGGACTTCGTCTAAAAATAACCTTACAAACTGCATTTCAACGCAACATCACATTTATTCGCAAATTTTGATCATTTAAGCTAACTTCATCTCGCCCATACCGGCATCTTTCCCGGATTTACCCTATACATAATCAAGTCAATACAATTTTATACAGTGTTCAATATTGAATGTAAATTTTGACAAAACTTCAAACATCTAAAAGTCAATTATCTTAAATACAATTTTATCGCACCGTTGGGCAGGCTACAAAGTTTCCAATCTCTTCATGTATGGCATCCCCATACCTAGATATCTCTAAAGGCTAATGAATTATCGACGTTTCTTTAGAATATTTTTTTGTGGTTGCGATAGTTTCCCAACAAGTAGGTATTGGAAAATAATATATGAGGATGTGACATTAGCAATATTATTGTTAGTCATTACCGGTGTAATTGTGGCATCTTTATCTTGTTTGTTGGTGTTCAACATGGAAAATTATAATTATTCAAACAGAGATATTCTAAATTTACTGTACATCCATGGTGAATGCGCTAAAATTACTAGCAGAACATGTCGTATGTATACTTTTAATCAAAGAAATTCTCATTTGTCACCTATGTCCGAAAAGAAATTCAGAAGATTGGAGCCAGATTTCTTGGCTTATGGCAATGTCAAAGAACCGCACAAGACTGGTAGACGTGTAATTAGAGAAGAAAATATTGAAATTGATTCGCTCCGCTTGATCTTAACCTGACAGATTTCGTAATCAAAAAAATTGCACTTAACAACTAAAAAACGTATTCAGATTTTTGAATAAGAAATATTACTGTTTATCCCTACTTACATACAAGTACCTACAAGAGGTATAATTTGAAAATCGCAGGAATCCATTGGTACTGAGATAATGACCATTGGCCCAACTATACGGTGGGATTAACGGCACTCTTTCTCGAGTTAACGGTCTCTCAGGTAGTTTGGTTCAACTATACAACACCGCACAAAATGAATGATTTTAAATTCGTTAAGTTGCATGCAGCACACCCTGAAGTCATACACAGAGTTAACTATTGTACGGACATTTTAAATCGTGTCCAAGAAAATCCAAATTTTTTGAAAGAAATCTTGTGGACAGGCGAGTATAAATTCTCAGAAGAAGGAATATTATTTAACCGCCATAATTGTCATTTTTGGGACAAAGAAAATCCACACTTAGAACATAAACATAAATTCAGCTTCAACGTATTCGCCCTTCTGATGGACTATCAAGTGCGTTTCTTCGTTTACAATAACTTATTCTGCACGATATTCAGAAATTTTACGAAGAGCTCTTGTTGATTTCATGGAGAATTTGCCACTAGACCAATTTTAAGTTCTTGGTCATCATTTTGAACAATTTGACTGAATAAAATTTCAAATTTCAGACAGCTAATAATTCATTAACCATTTGAGGTAGGTATAGAGGAATGTAATACATAAATAAATTTGGAGTTCTGTGGACTACCCAAGGGTGCCATAAAATACATGGTGTTTGTTTTAAGATAATCGACTTTTAGATGTTTAAAGATTGCACCAAGTAACATTGAATATTGAACACTCCGATGTACAATATTTGTTTAAATTCACTATTGTTTTCGAAAGAGTATAAGGATATTGTTTTCATCATTGGGATATTGTTTCCGTAATCTCCAGAAATACCGATTTTAAAATTATACTCTAAATATCATATTTATTTTCAAAAAATTAAACATTTCTCAAAAACTATATAAATAGAGTTAGGTATAGGGACTTCTGATGAAACTTATGTTAAAATTGAGTGAAGGTTCCAAAAATGCCTGATAAAAGTATGCATTCTATTTAAAATAAGAAAGTTGATTCCGGTTTCCGGTAAAACAGGAAATGTAGTGTATTTTTAATGAAGAGATTCTTATGAAAACTTCACAACTGCAAATTTTCAGAACTCCGACATGATTAGTTTTCCATAAACGTCTAATAGGCCACTGAATTTGAATCACCCTGTATAGAACACTGAACACATAAAAATAATGCGAGTTTGCTATTTCAAAAATCTCTTTTCAGATACAGGGTATTTATAGGCAAGTTAACTGTTAATAATAATAATAGTGTCTTTATTGTGTCAGTTACAATTGCATTTTATAAATCAAACTATGTAGATAAACAATAATCATAGTGTATGCAATTTCCACAGATAACTGAAAGAAAGGCTAGCTTAGGGCGAAGTTCAGATGGATGCCAAAGCACCCCCTGCTCTTCCACTTAACCCTACAGATCACATTAAATCAAATTAAATTAAATATTATAATAAACTATACCATTCGGAACAGACAACGACACCTGATACCAGGAATAAGAGTCGCCAAGGGCAAAAGCGATAAAATAGTCCGTGATAGCAACCGTACCAACATCGCAGACCACATAGTGCACCACACAGAATTACAATAAACAATTTTGGTTTTGTAACAGAAACCTATGTAAATGATAAATTTTTGAGATTTTCGGGCAATTCGTTATAGATTTTACAAAAGTAAACAGAGAAGCATCTACTGCACAAAGCAGTTCTGTATTGAGGAGGAGACAATCTGCCCTTAAATCTCACATTAATGTTGTGTACATCAGTTCTAAATTTTAGTTTCTCAAATAAATATGGTGGTGTTTTAAACAAAATAATTTTATTAACAAATATACATGAAAGCTTAAGGAATCTGTGTTCCACATTTAGCCAACCACTAGTAATTAATTTATGTGATATATGGTCAAACTTTCTAATGCCATATATGTATCTCAAACAGGAATTTTGCATTTTTTGAATTTTATATTTGGTGGCTTGATCCAAACATGGAGAAAATACCTCACAACAAAAATTAAAATGTGAAAGCACAAGTGAGTTACAAAGTAATTTTTTTATTCCAATGGAAAGAATGTTTTTGTAAGAGTAAATAAGTTTTAGGTTGGCTAATGCTCGTCTCATGCACAGAGCAATATGTTCCCTATAGCGAAAGCTGTTGTCAAGCACCAGTCCCAGGTCTCTCACTCTTTCAACCACAGGTATGTCAGTATCGTTAATTCTTAACTGAATAGAAGGTAGTACACTTTTACAAAAATTCTTATTGCTAAATAATATAGCCTGTGTTTTACTCGGATTAATCAACAAAGAATGCCTTGCTGACGTGGTCGCAATATTCTGCAAATCCTGGTTTAAATTTTTTATTGCTTCTCGAAAATCATTTACAGGAAAACTGGAGTAGATAAGCTATGCCGATACGGGACCACGATTAACATTGATTCTCCCATAAGAGCTAAAAAACTACTTTTGTTGCAAATCCCAACCAAGTTTTGCCAATGACTTGTAGATCCCAACTAGGTTTTGCCAATTCACTTAACATACGGATCCCAACTAGGTTTTGCCAATTACTTGTGGTTTCCCATCTAGGTTTTGCCAAACTACTTTGTTTGTGGTTCCCAACTTGGTTTTGCCAATGCCTGCTATTATTCCCCCGTTTTCATTAATAATCGCGGATTAGTTCGAATCCTAACGGTTCCTTTAGCTACCCGGAAGCCAGTAGTGCCGCTGGTAGGTCACACTGCCTCATGCCGGTAAGGCAGATTCCTGCAACGTCGTGGTAGAATGGTCCCAGTCCTTAAGCCTTCGCCCCGCTGGAGGGCGACCCCAAGTGGGATTCGACAGATATAAATTCAGCGCCGCCGCCCGCAATCTCAGATAACTTATCTGTGCGCGCGTGTTGGCTACAGGAGTCATCTAGCGGCCAGTTCCTGCAACTGCCAGGTTTGTACCATCGGCGCCACATAGAGTCGACAGCCGGCGTTCGAGTCGGCCCTTACGTCAAAGCTCTAGCTCCCACCCTGGGAAATCCGGAAAAGGTAAATAAAACACTCGCAATTTTGCATTTTATGCCTTCTTGCCCCCCCCCCCCCCCCAAATCGAGCTCTTACGGGAGAATCAATGTTAATCGTGGTCCCGTATCCCGGGCCTACATCCAAGTTGACGCAATTATGACGTCAGCGTCCACGCAGGCGCCAGCGTTTGCACCAGCGCAACGTTAATAAAACACGAGCAATATCTTTGTCTGTTCCACTCTTTCTCGAAGGAACGATGACTAAAACACAGTTTAGTATTATACCGACCCTAACGTTAGTGCCAAATAGGCTTTAACTCATAAGGAACGTAAGTAGCTCATGTGAGGAGAATCGGAATAAACAGTTATTTCGCCGCGATTACTATTAGTTGTGCCATAAGAACTGTCAAACGCAGACAGCCGGCTCCTACGTCAAAGCCAGAGCTCTAGTCCCCCTCAACCCCCCTGCCTACACCCACGATGATTTGAATATGGCGTAACCAAGATGGCTGTGCAACCCTGACGTCAGCATCCAAATTAAGGCTCACGCGGACACCCAAGTCACTGCTGCGTCACCCAAGATGGCCGCCATCAAGATGGCGCCAACGTTTAGCCATACGCCGGCGCCAGCGTTCAGCATTTGTGCATGTGAGAAGGTTAAATGAAACACTGTTGCGTATTATCTTTATTGGAACATATTACACAACAGACCCTGTATGTCCTGACATGATGAAATTATATTGAAAATGTTTACGGGAATATAACACCCTGTATGTACTTACACAACGATGACATTTTATCGAACAAAGTTGTATTGGACTATAATTAACTAACACCCTGTATGTACGTTATACGACTAGCCAACTTGCGGGGGTGAATCTGTTGGCGATAATTTGCAGATTAACGATGGCGGACAGCGCCCAGTCTGCAACACATAAATATAAATTAAATAAAAAATAATAAACAGAAACCTAGTATTGAAAATGTTTACCGGAATATAATTACATAACACCCTGTATGTACTTACACAACGATGAAATTTTATCGAACAAAGTTGTATTGGACTATAATTAAATAACACCATGTATTATCTGTATTATCTGTATTATCTTTATTGGAACATATTACACAAAAGACCCTGTATGTCCTGACATGATGCAATTTTATTGAAAATGTTTACTGGAATATAATACCCTGTATGTAAGTACTGCGAAACGATGAGATCTTATCGGACAAAGGACTATAATTAAATAACGCCCCGTATGTACGCTATACAACGAGCCAACTTGCAGGGTGAATCAGTTGACGATATTTTTCAGATTAATGATGGCGGACAGCGTCCAGCCTGCAACACATAAATATAAATTAAATAAAAAATAATAAACAGAAACCGAGACACGAACGAATATTTCGCAGTTTCTGTTTCAAAGTTGGTGAATTAGCGTAAGTACCTGAGGATCCGTGTGGAGGCGGCATAGAAAATATCCACAATG
The DNA here is from genome assembly GCA_963966045.1 of Xestobium rufovillosum. Lineage (NCBI taxonomy): Eukaryota > Metazoa > Arthropoda > Insecta > Coleoptera > Ptinidae > Xestobium > Xestobium rufovillosum. The sequence continues at coordinate 20,556,309 of OZ014504.1, forward strand.
CATTTTCCCTACAAAATAGCCTCTATTAGTTAATTGCAATGCGTAGAAATGAATAAAAAAATACATCTTCAAATAGTAAGACTAGGTGAGAAACATATCAATAAACCCTCGTATTTAATAAATGTAAATTATATTTTTCACCAAATTAATTCGGATATACGTCGTGTAAACATTTGACAATCCTCACTGTCCTTAGTAAGACTAGGTGAGAAACATATCAATAAACCCTGGTATTTAATAAATGCAAATTATATTTTCCACCAATTAGTTAATTGCAATATGTAGATATGAATCAAAAAATACAACTTCAATTAGTAAGACTAGGTGGGAAACATATCAGCAAACCCTGGTATTCCATAAATGTAAATTATAATTTATTATTGTCCACCAAATTCATTCGGATATACATACAACAAACATTTGACAATCCTCACTATCCAAAAATTATTATGATCGTGTATAATATTTATAAATAGGAACTTACCTGTTCTAATTATTTCGGGGGATCACTCATGTAAAATTTTGGGCACGATATATTGCCATGTTCTACTTGTACGAGTAGATTAACGATGACGTAACAAAATAAAAGTAAATAAAAAAACTTTCCGAGACACGAAGGAATATTTTGTCACTATAGATTGCCTCATGTAACCACTGACCACCACTAGATCGAATCTCGTGAGTTACTCTCCGAATATTCATATTAGCACATCAGTTGGTATCATTTATGAAAACTAGGTGCAGAATGTTAAAAATTTACTCATCTGGACGTTCTTTTATAACGTATTCTTGCGCAAGTTCGGCGTCTGCAAAGCCATAAATTACACATGGGAATGCTATTCTTTGATATAGGTACATGATGCAATGTGGCCAAATTAGTAGAATCGACGCGTTATTATTTTAATGAAACATAAACAATAATAAATTCATGTCCGAATTGAAAGTCTTATCAAAACAAATCATTATTTAGATTACCGAAGACACCCTGTGGGTAATAAAAATGACAATTTATAATGCTGACTCAATAAATAATTATACAGGGTAGGTATTTTATGTATGTCAGATCGAAAATTAATTCTGGAACATCATGAATCAAATAATGTTAAAATACAACAAGACCGTGTACTTAAATTCGTAAGGAATGGGGTGCGAGGGGGTAAACGATTATCTATACGACAAAACCGTGTACCTACTTAAATTCAATTAAGTTCTTCCATTGTGAGCGAATATTACACCTGCTGTATGTTGGTTACAAATAAAAGTATTGTAGCTATATATTATGTAACTGCTAGTACCTACCCTGTATAATTATTTTGCGTTTCTAAATTTAGCCCATATCATAGACTTATGTGCATACACATGTAAGAAATTGTTGGCGCACCTTGTATAAGAAATGTTCCTGGGAGTTGTTTTGCATATTGTCACGTATGGGAGCGATAAGGAGCTCCTAAGTGGGCGACAAGAGGACGGGATTCATTCATTGAGAATCGGGCGCGGTCCAGGTTTATAATAAAATCATATCAAGTATCATAATCATTTGTTAAACTTTTGTGCCGAATATATTTTTTGGGAACTTTACGTAGTGTGGTTTTAGTACCTTCTTACACACATATACACAACTAAATATTCCCGCTTTACTTCTGATACCCGAGGCACGAAGGCATAAATATTTCGCAACATACTAGAGAACCTATATTAGTTCATTGCAAATACATACATGTAGATATGAGTCAAAAATGCAACTTCAATTTATTTAGTAGTATGACTAGATAAGAAACATGTCAGAAAACCCTGGTATTCAATAAATGTATTTTATTTCCATCAAATTCATTCGGATATACGTCCTATATAAACATTCGACAATCCTCACTGCCCTATGACGTAACAACATTTCTTAGAAGACATTGTCAAATATCTGACTGGTGAAGTTATTGTAAAACATAATTTGATCCGTTTGCTGAAGCCGCAGGAATAATCTTATGTAAATAAAATATATGTATACCTGCTGTATGTTTGTAACAAATAAAAGTAACTGCTAGTAAGTACCTACCATGTATAATATTTTATTTTGCATTTTTAAATTGACCCCAAGAGATTAGTATAATAACCACTATACACACATACACATCCCACGCAATGCTCTAAAGTAAAGTAAATAAATAGGGACGCCGAACTTGTATCTGTAGGTACCTACCTCAAGTTTGTCAACTCAAAAGAACCTCATAAAAATTAATTGTGTATAAACAGATCTGGAAATGCATACAACTAAATATTCCCGCTTTATCTCTGTTACTTAATGAAGCATGCGAAAATCTAAACAGAAAAATTCTTACGTTCACGTACTTCTATCTACTTACCTTAGTATCAAACCCAGAGAGATACTTGAAGATTGTGTTGAATAGTCTCCATGCTTGCTAAAGGGATATCTATTTATTCCAAAGACTGGTTCGACGTACCCCACACTTTTTAGGTGGGTACATAGTTTTATAAACCGAAATTGCATTTTTTCTACTTACTAATAACTGAATATGAGTGTGCTTTTTTTCTTCTTATACAGGTAAATTCTAGGGAGCCGTCAAAGAAGTCGCTCGCATGTGCGTGGGAAGTTTTAAAATTTGTGATTAGGACTCAATGAACTATACAGTTTCATAATATTATTCCTTTGCGAACTAATGTTTGTTTTGATAAAAATTGCCAAATACAAACATGATTAGGTATACCAATATAATTATTCTGTAACATCTGCCCATATATGGTAATTTAAAGAACTCGCGGACATTTCGCTTGACCACGCACGAAGTGTAATTAACATTCATTTACCACCGTGGGCTACGGTAATTACTAAATAGCGCTATTCTTGTGTTTTCAATTTTATGAGTTATAGCACACGGACAGACTTACGTGTTGTGCTTTAGGTGGTCTGGGATTCACCCTTCCATATAATAATGCCTATTTATGCCTATTTAGATATATTTATGCATTTCAAATCGAAAATTCTAGAACATTAAAATAATTTTCAAAAGTTTTCATATGAGACAAAGTAGGGGCGCCGAAATAATATATTAGAGTTGTCACCAACAGCAGACGCCACCGTCGGAATGAACGTTCATGCTAAATGGGCGTTAACCCATAAGAGTAGTAAAATTATGTCATGTGGGGTATCAAATGAAAAGACTCGACGAGGAGTATCGGAATAAACAGTTACTTCGCCGAAAAATGGCCGCCCACCCGTAAGCCCTGTTTCGGACAAACGTAGGACACCATCACGGCGTTAACCCATAATGGAGGTAAAACAATGTCATGTGGGGTATCAAATTATAGGACTCGACGAGGAGAATCGCAATAAACAGTTATTTCATCGCAAAATGAACGCCCACCCGTAAGCCCTGTTTCGGTCAAACGTAGATCATCATCATACCGCTCCGCCACTCTTATTCCCTTATGGTCGACTGACGTCATGGGTTGAGATGCCACTTCCAGCCAAACCGGGTCTGCGGTTTTGCCAATGCGCTTTACTTGCGGTTCCCAGCTAGGTTTTACCAATTACTTTCAGATCCCAACTAGGTTTTGCCAACGCACTTTACTTGCTGTTCCCAACTAGGTTTTGCCAATTACTTGCGGCTCCCAACTAGGTTTTGCCATTACGCTGAGAGGGCTCTTGCCCTGTGTACTAGAATCTGCAATATTACCAAGCGGACTTTTGTAACACATTGTATGTGTATACAGGTGTATACACCTGTATGTACTAACAGATGTAACACAAAGGCCTTGTATATACGAGCAGATAAAACACAAGTGTCCTATATGTACCCATGCTATGTGCCCCTCTGGAATCGCATTACATGATTGACACAACTTTTGTTCCCAACCGCTGGACCAATCAGAAGACAGGAACAAGATGGCCGCCATTGCAACGTGACGTCAGCGCCCGACGTCAACGTCCACGCGGGCTTTAAGCCTTGTCTAAACTTGTCGCTGCACTGAACGCCCCGTGGACGTTGACGTCGGGCGCTGACGTCACGTTGCAATGGCGGCCATCTTGTTCCTGTCTTCTGATTGGTCCAGCGGTTGGGAACAAAAGTTGTGTCAATCATGTAATGCGATTCCAGAGGGGCACATAGCATGGGTACATATAGGACACTTGTGTTTTATCTGCTCGTATATACAAGGCCTTTGTGTTACATCTGTTAGTACATACAGGTGTATACACCTGTATACACATACAATGTGTTACAAAAGTCCGCTTGGTAATATTGCAGATTCTAGTACACAGGGCAAGAGCCCTCTCAGCGTAATGGCAAAACCTAGTTGGGAGCCGCAAGTAATTGGCAAAACCTAGTTGGGAACAGCAAGTAAAGTGCGTTGGCAAAACCTAGTTGGGATCTGAAAGTAATTGGTAAAACCTAGCTGGGAACCGCAAGTAAAGCGCATTGGCAAAACCGCAGACCCGGTTTGGCTGGAAGTGGCATCTCAACCCATGACGTCAGTCGACCATAAGGGAATAAGAGTGGCGGAGCGGTATGATGATGATCTACGTTTGACCGAAACAGGGCTTACGGGTGGGCGTTCATTTTGCGATGAAATAACTGTTTATTGCGATTCTCCTCGTCGAGTCCTATAATTTGATACCCCACATGACATTGTTTTACCTCCATTATGGGTTAACGCCGTGATGGTGTCCTACGTTTGTCCGAAACAGGGCTTACGGGTGGGCGGCCATTTTTCGGCGAAGTAACTGTTTATTCCGATACTCCTCGTCGAGTCTTTTCATTTGATACCCCACATGACATAATTTTACTACTCTTATGGGTTAACGCCCATTTAGCATGAACGTTCATTCCGACGGTGGCGTCTGCTGTTGGTGACAACTCTAATATATTATTTCGGCGCCCCTACTTTGTCTCATATGAAAACTTTTGAAAATTATTTTAATGTTCTAGAATTTTCGATTTGAAATGCATAAATATATCTAAATAGGCATAAATAGGCATTATTATATGGAAGGGTGAATCCCAGACCACCTAAAGCACAACACGTAAGTCTGTCCGTGTGCTATAACTCATAAAATTGAAAACACAAGAATAGCGCTATTTAGTAATTACCGTAGCCCACGGTGGTAAATGAATGTTAATTACACTTCGTGCGTGGTCAAGCGAAATGTCCGCGAGTTCTTTAAATTACCATATATGGGCAGATGTTACAGAATAATTATATTGGTATACCTAATCATGTTTGTATTTGGCAATTTTTATCAAAACAAACATTAGTTCGCAAAGGAATAATATTATGAAACTGTATAGTTCATTGAGTCCTAATCACAAATTTTAAAACTTCCCACGCACATGCGAGCGACTTCTTTGACGGCTCCCTAGAATTTACCTGTATAAGAAGAAAAAAAGCACACTCATATTCAGTTATTAGTAAGTAGAAAAAATGCAATTTCGGTTTATAAAACTATGTACCCACCTAAAAAGTGTGGGGTACGTCGAACCAGTCTTTGGAATAAATAGATATCCCTTTAGCAAGCATGGAGACTATTCAACACAATCTTCAAGTATCTCTCTGGGTTTGATACTAAGGTAAGTAGATAGAAGTACGTGAACGTAAGAATTTTTCTGTTTAGATTTTCGCATGCTTCATTAAGTAACAGAGATAAAGCGGGAATATTTAGTTGTATGCATTTCCAGATCTGTTTATACACAATTAATTTTTATGAGGTTCTTTTGAGTTGACAAACTTGAGGTAGGTACCTACAGATACAAGTTCGGCGTCCCTATTTATTTACTTTACTTTAGAGCATTGCGTGGGATGTGTATGTGTGTATAGTGGTTATTATACTAATCTCTTGGGGTCAATTTAAAAATGCAAAATAAAATATTATACATGGTAGGTACTTACTAGCAGTTACTTTTATTTGTTACAAACATACAGCAGGTATACATATATTTTATTTACATAAGATTATTCCTGCGGCTTCAGCAAACGGATCAAATTATGTTTTACAATAACTTCACCAGTCAGATATTTGACAATGTCTTCTAAGAAATGTTGTTACGTCATAGGGCAGTGAGGATTGTCGAATGTTTATATAGGACGTATATCCGAATGAATTTGATGGAAATAAAATACATTTATTGAATACCAGGGTTTTCTGACATGTTTCTTATCTAGTCATACTACTAAATAAATTGAAGTTGCATTTTTGACTCATATCTACATGTATGTATTTGCAATGAACTAATATAGGTTCTCTAGTATGTTGCGAAATATTTATGCCTTCGTGCCTCGGGTATCAGAAGTAAAGCGGGAATATTTAGTTGTGTATATGTGTGTAAGAAGGTACTAAAACCACACTACGTAAAGTTCCCAAAAAATATATTCGGCACAAAAGTTTAACAAATGATTATGATACTTGATATGATTTTATTATAAACCTGGACCGCGCCCGATTCTCAATGAATGAATCCCGTCCTCTTGTCGCCCACTTAGGAGCTCCTTATCGCTCCCATACGTGACAATATGCAAAACAACTCCCAGGAACATTTCTTATACAAGGTGCGCCAACAATTTCTTACATGTGTATGCACATAAGTCTATGATATGGGCTAAATTTAGAAACGCAAAATAATTATACAGGGTAGGTACTAGCAGTTACATAATATATAGCTACAATACTTTTATTTGTAACCAACATACAGCAGGTGTAATATTCGCTCACAATGGAAGAACTTAATTGAATTTAAGTAGGTACACGGTTTTGTCGTATAGATAATCGTTTACCCCCTCGCACCCCATTCCTTACGAATTTAAGTACACGGTCTTGTTGTATTTTAACATTATTTGATTCATGATGTTCCAGAATTAATTTTCGATCTGACATACATAAAATACCTACCCTGTATAATTATTTATTGAGTCAGCATTATAAATTGTCATTTTTATTACCCACAGGGTGTCTTCGGTAATCTAAATAATGATTTGTTTTGATAAGACTTTCAATTCGGACATGAATTTATTATTGTTTATGTTTCATTAAAATAATAACGCGTCGATTCTACTAATTTGGCCACATTGCATCATGTACCTATATCAAAGAATAGCATTCCCATGTGTAATTTATGGCTTTGCAGACGCCGAACTTGCGCAAGAATACGTTATAAAAGAACGTCCAGATGAGTAAATTTTTAACATTCTGCACCTAGTTTTCATAAATGATACCAACTGATGTGCTAATATGAATATTCGGAGAGTAACTCACGAGATTCGATCTAGTGGTGGTCAGTGGTTACATGAGGCAATCTATAGTGACAAAATATTCCTTCGTGTCTCGGAAAGTTTTTTTATTTACTTTTATTTTGTTACGTCATCGTTAATCTACTCGTACAAGTAGAACATGGCAATATATCGTGCCCAAAATTTTACATGAGTGATCCCCCGAAATAATTAGAACAGGTAAGTTCCTATTTATAAATATTATACACGATCATAATAATTTTTGGATAGTGAGGATTGTCAAATGTTTGTTGTATGTATATCCGAATGAATTTGGTGGACAATAATAAATTATAATTTACATTTATGGAATACCAGGGTTTGCTGATATGTTTCCCACCTAGTCTTACTAATTGAAGTTGTATTTTTTGATTCATATCTACATATTGCAATTAACTAATTGGTGGAAAATATAATTTGCATTTATTAAATACCAGGGTTTATTGATATGTTTCTCACCTAGTCTTACTAAGGACAGTGAGGATTGTCAAATGTTTACACGACGTATATCCGAATTAATTTGGTGAAAAATATAATTTACATTTATTAAATACGAGGGTTTATTGATATGTTTCTCACCTAGTCTTACTATTTGAAGATGTATTTTTTTATTCATTTCTACGCATTGCAATTAACTAATAGAGGTTATTTTGTAGGGAAAATGCATTGTGGATATTTTCTATGCCGCCTCCACACGGATCCTCAGGTACTTACGCTAATTCACCAACTTTGAAACAGAAACTGCGAAATATTCGTTCGTGTCTCGGTTTCTGTTTATTATTTTTTATTTAATTTATATTTATGTGTTGCAGGCTGGACGCTGTCCGCCATCATTAATCTGAAAAATATCGTCAACTGATTCACCCTGCAAGTTGGCTCGTTGTATAGCGTACATACGGGGCGTTATTTAATTATAGTCCTTTGTCCGATAAGATCTCATCGTTTCGCAGTACTTACATACAGGGTATTATATTCCAGTAAACATTTTCAATAAAATTGCATCATGTCAGGACATACAGGGTCTTTTGTGTAATATGTTCCAATAAAGATAATACAGATAATACAGATAATACATGGTGTTATTTAATTATAGTCCAATACAACTTTGTTCGATAAAATTTCATCGTTGTGTAAGTACATACAGGGTGTTATGTAATTATATTCCGGTAAACATTTTCAATACTAGGTTTCTGTTTATTATTTTTTATTTAATTTATATTTATGTGTTGCAGACTGGGCGCTGTCCGCCATCGTTAATCTGCAAATTATCGCCAACAGATTCACCCCCGCAAGTTGGCTAGTCGTATAACGTACATACAGGGTGTTAGTTAATTATAGTCCAATACAACTTTGTTCGATAAAATGTCATCGTTGTGTAAGTACATACAGGGTGTTATATTCCCGTAAACATTTTCAATATAATTTCATCATGTCAGGACATACAGGGTCTGTTGTGTAATATGTTCCAATAAAGATAATACGCAACAGTGTTTCATTTAACCTTCTCACATGCACAAATGCTGAACGCTGGCGCCGGCGTATGGCTAAACGTTGGCGCCATCTTGATGGCGGCCATCTTGGGTGACGCAGCAGTGACTTGGGTGTCCGCGTGAGCCTTAATTTGGATGCTGACGTCAGGGTTGCACAGCCATCTTGGTTACGCCATATTCAAATCATCGTGGGTGTAGGCAGGGGGGTTGAGGGGGACTAGAGCTCTGGCTTTGACGTAGGAGCCGGCTGTCTGCGTTTGACAGTTCTTATGGCACAACTAATAGTAATCGCGGCGAAATAACTGTTTATTCCGATTCTCCTCACATGAGCTACTTACGTTCCTTATGAGTTAAAGCCTATTTGGCACTAACGTTAGGGTCGGTATAATACTAAACTGTGTTTTAGTCATCGTTCCTTCGAGAAAGAGTGGAACAGACAAAGATATTGCTCGTGTTTTATTAACGTTGCGCTGGTGCAAACGCTGGCGCCTGCGTGGACGCTGACGTCATAATTGCGTCAACTTGGATGTAGGCCCGGGATACGGGACCACGATTAACATTGATTCTCCCGTAAGAGCTCGATTTGGGGGGGGGGGGGGGGGGGGGGGGCAAGAAGGCATAAAATGTAAAATTGCGAGTGTTTTATTTACCTTTTCCGGATTTCCCAGGGTGGGAGCTAGAGCTTTGACGTAAGGGCCGACTCGAACGCCGGCTGTCGACTCTATGTGGCGCCGATGGTACAAACCTGGCAGTTGCAGGAACTGGCCGCTAGATGACTCCTGTAGCCAACACGCGCGCACAGATAAGTTATCTGAGATTGCGGGCGGCGGCGCTGAATTTATATCTGTCGAATCCCACTTGGGGTCGCCCTCCAGCGGGGCGAAGGCTTAAGGACTGGGACCATTCTACCACGACGTTGCAGGAATCTGCCTTACCGGCATGAGGCAGTGTGACCTACCAGCGGCACTACTGGCTTCCGGGTAGCAAAAGGAACCGTTAGGATTCGAACTAATCCGCGATTATTAATGAAAACGGGGGAATAATAGCAGGCATTGGCAAAACCAAGTTGGGAACCACAAACAAAGTAGTTTGGCAAAACCTAGATGGGAAACCACAAGTAATTGGCAAAACCTAGTTGGGATCCGTATGTTAAGTGAATTGGCAAAACCTAGTTGGGATCTACAAGTCATTGGCAAAACTTGGTTGGGATTTGCAACAAAAGTAGTTTTTTAGCTCTTATGGGAGAATCAATGTTAATCGTGGTCCCGTATCGGCATAGCTTATCTACTAACTGGAATAAATTTGGGTATCGTCTGGATACATGTGGTAGTCAGAATATTTTATGCAATTCACTATGCTACTTGTATACATTGAAAAGAGGAGAGATCCCAAAATCGACCCTTGCGGAACTCCCGATGTAACCAAAGCACTCCTAGACATCTGATTGTTTACCCTGACAGTTATTTCCCTTTCAGATAAATAGCTAGTTAGAAGTTGTTTAGCATTTTCACTAAAACCGACGTAATGAAATATAGATTTCAAAATATTAAAGTTAATAGTATCAAAAGCTTTGCTAAAGTCAAGTAAGAGAAGGATGGTCAATAAACCCTTATCCGTGGCTCTCATAATATCATCAGTAATATTTGCTAACGCAGTTGTACAACTAAAGTTTCGTCTAAATCCAGACTGTTTTAGAGGTAGAATCTGATAATGGTTCATATGTTCTTCAATTTGGTAAAACATAATTTTTTCCATTATTTTGGAGAAACATGGCAAAATACTAATAGGTCTGAAGTGCCCCAGCTCCAACGGATTACGCACCTTTGGGGACCGGCGTGACAACAGCATGCTTCCATGTGATAGGAAAATAGTTTTGCATCAGGCAGCAATTTATAATATGAACAAGAAACTGCAACAAATACGGGCAAAACGCCTTTATCATTACAAGGGTGATGTCATCTAGCCCAGGTGCATTCGATTTTATTTCAACATATATGTTCAGCGACGTGAGAAATATTCTTAAAAAAAGTGAACAACCCCAGTGACTGCACCGCTGCATTAACGTTACGAATATTTACTGCACCCATCAATGGATTTAATTTAGAGAAAACCACCTACCAAATTTGAAATCAGTATAATTTTCATATATTTTGACTTATTAAATAAAAATATTTTTAAAAGGGAAACTTAAATACCCAGAAGGTACCTCAAAAAGATGGAGTTTTGGTTAACTGATATAGCAAACACACATTTTATGTGTTCTATTAAATCACTGAAGTATTTTACATTAAAACTGACTCACCCTGTATTCCTATACAAATATGAAATTTTACTTTTATTCACAATCGGTTAGTAATAAGTCAATTGCCAATTTTTAAAAAGTGAAAGTAGGTTATTTCTAACTTCTACTTCCCGAATGGATTGGGAAATTTTCCACCCGGGTGGAAAATTCAGTGCCTATTTGATTTTATACTGAAGTATGTATTATGTAATACACTTGGGTGCAATGAAATCGACCCACTTAGTATTTTAGACAAATTCTTTTTCCATAGAGTTCTTTTATAATCTAGTAAAATAATATATAGTGTAAAAGATTATTTTACTTATTTCTGAACATATAATTTTTAAGTTTTATGGTGTTTCACATTTTTACATTCTTAAACATAGCAATAAAGAATAAACACATTTTCAGCAGGACATTACAACGTGTGATTCTTTTCTTCCTTGAATAAATATTCCAGATAGTGGTATAATTTTTTGACAGATCTCTTTTATTTAAGCCATCTTAACTGTCATTCTGTCTTTTAATCGCAAAAAATTGTTTTCGATGCAGCTCCAGAAATTGCAGCTCAAGCAATTGCTCTGTTTCAAACAGGAAATAGCCAGAGATAGGTGGCCATGCAACTTAACTTAAGAAGATCAACAGTTAGAAGGGTGTTCCAGAGGTTCCAAGAAACTGGTTCTTATAATCGGAGACCAGGATCTGGCAAGGAAAAATGCACAACCAAAAGGGACGAATATTTTCTGACCATATCAGCTCTGAGGAAACGTCACTTAAATAGTGTCCAGTTGCATCTGCAGCTACAGGAAGCGCGTGGCGTTGCTGTTAGTAGGTGGACTGTGAGGAGGAGACTTAAAGAAAAAGTCCTTACATCACACAAGCCTGCAAGTGGTCCAAAACTGACAGCAACCCAACGCCAAGGTTGCCTCCAATTCGCAAGAAAATACCTGAATTGGGTAGTTGAACAATGGGGGTCAGTTCTTTTCTCTGATGATACCAAGATTTGCTTTCATGGCAACTATGGAAGAAACAGGGTATACAGAAGACATGGAAAACGATTCGCACAATGTTGCTTTCAAGAGCGAGTCCTTTTTGGAGGTGGATCGTGTATGATTTGGGGAGCAATATCCTAAACAGCATCAAGAACTGACTGTGTTATCGTTGTTGGCGCTGAACCTGGTCACAACAGAAGATGCCTCAATACTGAAAGATACATAAACCAAGTGTTTTAAGATTTACGCGGGGTTTATTGGTGACCAATTCATTTGTATGCAAGATAATGCGAAACCTCACACTGCAACAGTTATGCAGGGATCTTTGCAAGAGGTTGGTACACAGGTAATGAAATGGCCAGCACGCAGCCCCGACCTAAATCCCATCGAAGATCTTTGGGATCAGTGAAAAATAATATTCGACGTAGAGATCCTGCACCTAATACGTTACAAGAGCTTGCGATTGCTGCTGAAGAAGAATGGCTCAACATACCCCAAGAAAACATAGCCAACCTCATACAAGAGATAAAACACCGCATGCAGGGCAAGAGGAGTTAAAGTTTTTTCGTAATTTTGACTTTAACTGTTCAGGATCTTCAATTTTGTTTATTATTTTTTTTCTAAAAATGATATTTTTGCGATATTTTATCAGACATATTTTATCATCAGAAATACTCTTTCATATTCAGTTATTTCTATTGACAAAAAATTATGCTTGTCAGTTTAATAATAAGTAAAAATATAAATGTCAATTTTTCTGCCTACCAAGAATTATGGAAAAAATAAAATGAATTATTTATTCCTTTAACTATTATACTATTGCAGTCTTGGCAGTAATAGAATAGTATAGGTATTGCGTAACAATTACAGAAAGTGGCATATTTCGCAAAAGTGAGAAATTTTATTTACGACGCGCAGCCGAGTGCAGATATCGCACGAGTGCATTACCGACACTTTTCATCGGGGCCTAGGTACTAACTAAATTCATATAATCCCGACAGACTTATGAAAGACATTTTCCCAATCTCTCGGGCAACAAATTTAATTTAGGGAAGTTTTTTGGACATCTTCAATAACTTCTGGTAGAATGCACTGTAGGATAAATCGCCATCGCTGCTGCCTTCGTTTCCATTTTGCACGTTAGTATATTTACCAAGTCTTTTACTCAAACATAAGTAGATTTGCAACGCAACGCGATAATTTATTGTTGTAGCAAAAAATGTCAAAAGTTCAAAGCTGCCTCAACATTACGTCAGTCACATACAAATGTCAATTTTTATTAATTTCTTTCTCGGTTAATCCCAGACAGCAGTAAGCACCTAGAGACACGTTATGAATGTTCCAATGTCATCTTTAGGTGAGGTAGTACTCTGTGGCATCCCGTAGTACAAAAATCTGGATTTAGTTCTATAATTCAATACATGGAGGGGTACCTGCCCGAGAGCTTGTTATTCGAACTGTCCAGTACCACTCATTACTCTCAGATAATTACTCTTGCTGACACCTGACATAAGCATGTCAGTATATTGTACTTATGGTAAGTTATATTGTATATTCGATTGTTTCAGTGTCCAGTGGTCTGCGGTTTTCCGTGCATGCGCATTCGAAAAGTGTAATATTTAATCCACTTTCATCTTGCTCCTTAGATATCCTGGTAAGCGACGTCATTAAGAGTCCGACAAAGTTACACCTGCGGGGTTGCGGGTCGGAGCGAACTATCAGTTATGTTGCAAGACCGTCGCGCTAAACTGAACCAGGGAGCAAGCGACTGCTGCTGACTGACACAAGAACAACACACATTCAAAGCCCGCGCTTTTGGTACCTAGTAAATGCGACAACGCCGCTCTGAGTTTATGCTCACTCGGTACGGGATAGCAGCACATACCAAGCCATATTTTGCGTTTGTATAGTGCTTTCGTTATACTACGATTAAACCTTCATCCTAGTAAATTTAGCAACACAAACGCCTGATTATGGTAGAAGAAGATATATTTTATGCCTCTATAGAAACAATTGTTCAAAAACTGTAAATCTCTTGGCGCTATGCACGCGTGAAGATGGTCAATTTCATGAGTTAACTGACACTTTCTAAGATAAAATTGTTAAATTTTCTTTCTGTAGAAGCCTAAAATAAAGTTTCGTTTATAAACTGTCCAAAATTCAACACTTCAATTTTCACCGTTTAGAAACGAGCGTAGTAGGTACTACTCAGTTTTAAGGTTCATTTTTAAGGGGTTTGTCGGACTCTTAATTCATGTGGTCACTCGATACGGCCCTCCCTCAGTTATGCCGCAGCTTTAGAGATGGGCCTTTCTTTCTAGCTGTGACTTACGCATAATATAACCACACCAAGTCGCCTTGATGAAATTCTTCCACTATTTCCTCATTCCTATATCGGCGGGCACCTAGGATCAAGCCATCATCATAAAATCGAAACCGAGTACCTATTCACCCGTCCATAATGTCGGTGATGTAACATCATATTCCCGCATGGATACAGGTGCTCCGCAATTAGATGTACATAGCTTCACTTCCAATGAACATATGTAGCCCAAAATCAATAATTACGAAGTTATTGGCATTTTTACATGGGAAAAAATGCCAATAACTTCGTAACATGGATATCGTCATAATGTTAGTTAGAGAACATTTCCATACTTCAATGTAACTATTGATTTTGGGCTACATGTTTATTGGAACTTTTCGTCTTAAAATAAGGTCAAGAAGACATAGTTAAGCTGTGTCCGTCTCCAGTCGCACACGATGTCTTTTGTCATTGTACTGAAACTCTCTTCCTATCTTTCCTTCGATAACAAGACTACCTACTTTTTTAGCAACCAGTTGTGACACTTTTATCAGTGCTTGGTAGGATTGGGCACTTGTTCGTCTGATTCCCAGAATTGTCCAGCTTCTTGATTTTCTTGCACCTATTTTGCAAATGCCCCAACACAAAAATTCTTCCCTTGGCTCTTCAGCTTCTCTTCTTTGTATCCACGCATAAAACTTTGCACATCCGAAAAATATGAAATAATATTCAATATCTGTCACAAGGTTTCAGAAGCTCTACTAATTAATTTGTTATTATTCAACGATGAAAACGACTTCAGTTGATTTACTAGTGTTCAAGACGAGTTCTTCTACTATGTAACGTGGTAACGTCCTAGGAGGTGATAAAGCGGTATGAAATATGAACGGACTTATTTTTCGATGACATTGTATGCAGTGATCGTCACTGACTAAATATTATGTAATGTGGTAATAGAATAATTTTTAAAATTCTAAAATTTATCTAGACGAAATGTGTTTCACTCAAAACTTTTCGAACACAAGCAGAACTTTGGTGTTTTCAAAAACTGTACACAAGAAATCTATAGGGTCTGAATAGTGCAGAACCTTGCAGAAGAAGATTATAGATTATGAAAAGGTTACTACTGTTACAGAATTCTCCTACTGACTTGTAAATAACTGTTATTCTCCTACTGACTTGTAAATAACTGTTATTTACAAGTCAGTAGGAGAATTCTGTAACAGTAGTAACCTTTTCATAATCTATAATCTTCTTCTGCAAGGTTCTACACTATTCAGACCCTATAGATTTCTTGTGAACAGTTTTTGAAAACACCAAAGTTCTGCTTGTGTTCGAAAAGTATTGAGTGAAACACATTTCTTCTAGATAAATTTTAGAATTTTAAAAATTATTCTATTACCACATTACATAATATTTAGTCAGTGACGATCACTGCATACAATGTCATCGAAAAATAAGTCTGTTCAAATTTCATACCGCTTTATCACCTCCTAGGACGTTACCACGTTACATAGTAGAAGAACTCGTCTTGAACACTAGTAAATCAACTGAAGTCGTTTTCATCGTTGAAACTTGAAACTACGACTTTCTTCGAGACCTCTCTATTATGATCTTCGGCCTTCGATACTCTACACATATGTTCGAAAATTTCGCTTCTTTCACAAAATGTAAGATTTATTAAAACCCTAACTTTATCCTTATAAAATCAAACTCAACTTCTTAAAAATACGAGATAATTACCCTAGCTGCAAGTAGCACTATTACATCAATTTTAATCAATTTAATATCCGCTAAACAATCACTTCTATATGCGCTCTCCGTGACCTGTCTGTATTTATTTCACCGGAGAATATCCGATTGCTAATTTAGATGTTTACGAGAATCTTCGAGTGCGCTGAGTAACAGGTAAACAAGTAAACAAAATCATGGGTCACACGTAACAATACTTATGTGAACTATAAAGTGAAAGAACTTGCTGAAATGTGGACTAGACCTACTTAAAATTTTGAGACTCGCTCTTAGTAGGTACCTATGTTTTCCCATGTTTACAAGTTGCAACATGCCTATTATACATTGTAAAACGTGAGTAAATCCTTGCAGATTAAAGATGCATACTTAACTGAAAAATAATTTAATATTTATTTGAGTTGTACAAGGTGTCCCAAACTGGACGCGTTCTTATGGGAACACCCCTTATTTGAAGAGACAGAAAAAAATTAACCAAGGTGTCCGGAGCTCAAATTTAATGAGAAAACCACTGGCGCAATCAAAACTTTGCTATCTCTTATCGTTTGGCCGCTAGAGGGCGATTCTCAAATTTCGTCGATTTCTTTTATGTCCTATAACTTGTTTATTAATAAAGATAATTAATTTTGGTAAAAACTTTCTTAAGGCACTTTTTTCCGTAGAATCCATTGCAATAGGCAGTTTTTTTACTGGGCGTTTAGATTTTCGTGCACCACCCCAAACTCATTTTTTTTATATAGACCACCCTATATATTATGAGATTTTTGAAAAGCACGTAAAATTTCCTAAATTTTAATGTATCACTTGTCATGTTTATCTTAAAAACCATTAGCAACATTTAAAGAATTATTAATTTAATATAATAACTATGAGTAATCTTATCATGAAACTTTAGATCTGTGGTTTTAATCATAACATGTTAGCATCCTATGTCATTTTATTAGTCATGGCAATCTTGATTTCTGTAGGCACAATATTTTAATTTTTAAATCGTAATGTTGCTAATGGTTTTTAATATAAACATGACAAGTGATACATCAAAATTTAGGAAATTTTACGAACTTTTCAAAAATCTCATAATATATAGGGTGGTCTATATAAAAAAAATGAGTTTGGGGTGGTGCACGAAAATCTAAACGCCCTGTAAAAAAACTGCCTATTGCAATGGATTTTACGGAAAAAAGTGCTTTAAGAAAGTTTTTACCAAAATTAATTATCTTTATTAATAAACAAGTTATAGGACATAAAAGAAATCGACGAAATTTGAGAATCGCCCTCTAGCGGCCAAACGATAAGAGATAGCAAAGTTTTGTTTGCGCCAGTGGTTTTCTTATTAAATTTGAGCTCCGGACACCTTGGTTAATTTTTTTCTATCTCTTAAATAAGGGGTGTTCCCATAAGAACGCGTCCAGTTTGGGACACCTTGTACAGTATTAGATTCGCTTGTACCTATATTGGCGTAACGATTTTGTTCTGTACAACATCAAAATTTAATAATTGATATAGCAGCTTTTATTTACAAATGGCGGCAGAATGAACTTTAATGTAGTTACATTTTTGAGTGAGTGCCATATCAAAATGTTTCCCCAGAGAATCAGTCTACCTCAGCTTTTATTTTATTCCTCGATACGGCTCATTTTTGCTCCAAATTGAGGGACGCTTTTGTATACGTTTTCATCCTGGGTGAAATAAATTGACGTTTTTATTAGATTGTCAATTTATTGGGGGGATATTGCACCTTGTGTTCAAGTTTTCATTATTACTTTGAGCAAGACTTAACACTAAGTAAATTAGGTATACTCAAATTCTTTTATTGGACAAGTCATCCTTACAAGGACCAATCAAAGGAAGCGACTTGTGCATGGCGCATCATCAGATTTTAAATTGACAATAGTCACTGTTTTTAGTTTCGTGCTTTTATAAATTTATCAAATTCAGTCATAGAAAATTAACCAAAATGATTCCACAAACTCATCTCAGCTTAACTCCAATTTCGTTCCGTCAGTATGGGTAACTTGGTTAATATTGGAGATACAAAGATGGTTAAATGGGGAAAGTTTAGCACAATTTTATAACCACCTCAAATCTACATTCAAATTTTCAATATCTTTTTTGGTTTTTGAGATACCTATCTGAAATAAAACAAGAAATGTTTGTTTTAGTTTTTTATCGATATTATTTTTATTATTTATTTTACATTGTTGGAACAACATTCTTTTGTGAAGTGAATTGCACGGCAAACTATAACACTTAAATAAAATTAAATGAAAACTTACTTGTAAACGTTAATTACAAAATTTGTGCAATTTCATATATTAACTCAACCCCCGGAGATGTAGAAAGAAGACATTTAATAGCCACATAGCTGCTCTGATGTCCTAGGACTTCTCATGCAAAATTCTCGCAGAGATGTGAAGAGTACTGACTGAAGTAACATATATGTATAAGTACATATCTGGTCTGCTACATTTTTCGCATTATTCTCGTTTACTAATTAATTCTGTGGCGACTCTACGCCACTGGAATACTGCTGACCCAGTCCAGCGTTTATCTGCAACGACTTGACCAAGAAGCAACCTCAGCGCATTCCAATCATGGTGTACATATTTGTAATTACTACATTGTAACCTTTCGACATAATATAAAATACGAGCTTGCATAAATACAACAGACAACATTCAAAATTAGACCAGTATAATAATATAATAATAATATCTCTACTCACTCCTACTAACCCTAAGGTTAGCCCCAGAAGCTAACTATATGGCTTGTGCGGGACGGAGGCGGCGGCGGCGGCATATTACTATTGGCCGCAGGTGCGTCACAGGAACGACCTACAGTTGTTAGTAATCTACCCACCATTTAGTGCGAGAATGAGGAAAACCTGGAAAACCTCATTAGGTAAAGCTGGATAGGCGATCCAAGGCGCGCCCTAGCCACAGCGCAGAAATGGGTCACCCATCCATAGCCAAACCACGGGCACTGTTGCTTAGCATTAACTATTCATTTTGTAATTCCAGACAATAAAATTATATCCGGCGCTACGCATGGTTTTTGCTCTTCGCCAATTGCAACGATCATAAATAAAGATATAGGGTGTAGGTATCCAAATAAGTGCGAAAAAAATTAAGAGGCGATTCCTTGTTGAAAATTATAGGGGGTGTTTGATATAAACAATTCCTCATGTGTCCCTCCCTTAGGAGTTACGCTCCTCCTAAGTGGGAGGTGGAAATTAAGTTTTTATTTGTTTTCTTAAAATCTGAAATAGTTAAGGAAATGAAATTTGGTGGGAGGTTTCTAATGTTAAAAAGGCTACAGTAGTTAGAAAATGACAGCCTCAGATACGAACCCGTTCGGAGCACATAGCGCCATCGAGTTCTCCAGGTGCCATCGAGTTCTTCGGCAGTGACCTTGAAAGAGACCAGAGGCTGCTGAAGGAGTCGTTGAGTCATCCGAAGAAGTGTCTTCAGCAGCGGCATCTGCAGCAGCCTCTGGTGTCTTTCAAGGTCATTTCTGAAGAAGTGTGCATGTCTTCAGCAGCGTCTGGTGTCTTTCAAGGTCATTGCCGAAGAAGTGGGCATGTCTTCAGCAGCGTCTGGTGTCTTTCAAGGTCATTGCCGAAGAAGTGGTCTTCAGCAGCGGCCAGGCGCATGCGCCGGGGCTATTCCTCAGATCAGTCCATCGAGTTCTCCATCCAGTTCAAGTGGGCGTGTCTGCAGCAGCCTCTGGTCATTGCTGAAGAAGGGCCTCTGGTGTCTTGCCATTGCGCACCCAAGCCGCCATTTTGGGGCCTTTGGTTGTGGCTCAGGCGTCTGCGCCGGGGCTCCGCCTTCAGCAGCTTCTGGTCATTGCTGAAGAAGTGGTCTTCAGCGGCCCCCCTGGTGTCTCTCATTCTGTTGGGCCTTTGGATGTGGCTCAGGCGCCTGCGCCGGGGCTGTCGCGTACAAAGCACGTGTTGCTCACTGTTCAGGCCAGTCCATCCTGGCCCCATCCACTTCTTCAGCAATGACCAGAGGCTGCTGAAGGAGTCATGTCTTCAGCAACGGTGTCTTTGGGGCCTTTGGCCGTGGCTCAGGCGCATGCGCCGGGGTTTTCGCAAACGTTCTGGAAATGACGCCGACCGGGATTCGAACTCGGGTCCCCACGCACCGGAGCCCTCGCTCCAACCAACTGAGCTAATCGGCGGCCCACAAGCCCGTCTTTCAAATCATCCGTATATACTTATGATTGTAAACAGAAGTTACAGAATTAATATTTATTTTCTCGGAAATTTACAATTGTTTATACTAAATAAATATTGATATTAAAGTTTAAGAAAAAAGCACGTTCGCCGCCGATAAGAGATGTTATAATTGTTTTTATTATGGGAAATAACCTTTCATCTTGCCGATAGGATATGTTTGTTTAGGTTTGATCCCACGCTCTGCATGTGCATTTAATACGTTGTAGACACTACAAGGTGACCCGTTTGTTTGTTTGTATTATTACAATAAAATAACATTCTAGAATATTCTTCTGATTGTTTATTTGAAATTACTTGTTATCTTAATGCGTTTCGGACCCGTGTGGGAACCATCTGATTGATATATGCAAACATCTTAGTTCTCGGTAGTAGAACATTCTACATCGCTAATTATTTGAGAACAGTAGTCTAAATTTAGGCTAACCCCTACGTAAAAACTATGTCATGTGGGGTGTAAATTAAAGGACTCGACTAGAGGTATCGGAATATTGGGGTGGATTTTAGGGGTGGTTTTTGGGGGTGGTTTTTGGGGGTGTTTTTAGGGGTGGTTTTTAGGGGGTGGTTTTAGGGGTGGTTTTAGGGGTAGCTTTTAGGGGTGGTTTTTAGGGGCGGTTCTTGGGGTGGTTTTGGAGGGTGATTTTTGGGGGTGGTTTTTAGGGGTGGCCAATCACTGACCGCGCCCCCGGCCACGTTCCTTGCCCCGCCCACCTAGATCATGTAGGGTATCAAATTAATCAGCTCGATGAGACAAAAAGAATCTATAGTTATTCTCCTACTTCCGAATTCTCATCAGTAGTTGTCTGTCTGTATGTCTGTCGGTCCGTCTGTCTGTCTGTCTGTCTGTCTGTCTGTCTGTCTGTCTGTCTGTCTCTCCGTCTGTCTGTCTGTCTGTCTGTTTGCGAATACAGCTGTCTGTTGACACAGACAGCTGTATTCGCAAACACCATGGCTGATGACACGAGCAAGAATAAGACTGCGCATGCGCACGCTTGTATGGAGAGTATTTAAGCAAGAAAATTAACGGTGCTGTCAGTTAGTACTTGTGCTTCAACAAGGGAACCGCATTTGAATAATGACACACATAAACGTAGACACGTTTGGTGTTCTGGACGGTACTGTTTTGGATGAGTCAGCACGCCGTGTCGAGGTGCACGTACATCAACCGTTCGTGACAACAACAACATTCAACGCCAATGACGAAATTCGCATACCAATCCACCAACAAGACGTTTACGTACTGCCGCATCTAAGTAGCATCTACATAGAGGGCAGGTTCATCAAGGGTGCAGGAGGCGGAAATGCGGCTTTAACAAATAACGCCCTCAGTTTCCTCTTTGACGACGTCCGCTATGAAATAAACGGGGTGGAGGTGGATGGATCGAACAAAAAACGTGGGCATCACGAGCACACTGAAGGGTGTAGTTTCTCTGAATGAGGGTGAGGTAGGTGCCCTGGAGAATGCCGGCTGGACGAATACGGGAGACTCACCGAGCCACCTTATCGACGCGAACGGGAACTTTAACGTGTGCATCCCGGGAAGAATCCTGCTGGGATTCTTGGAAGATTACCCCAAAATTCTGTTAAATGTGTGTCACGAGCTCATTTTGACTCGATCGAAAAACGATAGGAACGCTTTCGTGGGTAACGAGGACACCAGAATTGAGTTGAGCAAGGTTCATTGGAGGGTGCCGTACGTCTATCCATCGGATGCTGAATACCTAAAACTTCTCAATATTGTCGAGGAAGAGAGAACGTTGCAGATATATTTTCGCAGCTGGGAGCTGTACGAGTATCCGGTGTTGCCGCAAGCTACGAAACAAACGTGGGCCGTCAAGACTGCAACACGGTTGGAGAAACCCCGCTACGTTATTGTCGCCTTCCAGACGAATCGCAAAGCGAATTTGGACACGGATTCAAGCAAATTTGACCACTGCAATCTGACAAACGTCAAACTGTACCTGAATTCTGAGTGCTTCCCCTACGAGAATTTAAACTTGGATTTCTCCACGGGGAAATACGCCCTGTTATACGAAATGTACCAGAACTTCCAGAGTTCATACTATGGAAAAGTTGGCGAGCCGTTATACGGCAAGGAACAGTTCAAGGATCTAGCGCCCATCGTGGTGATTGACGCATCAAAGCAGTCGGAAAGCATCAAGCCTGGACCCATAGATATGCGTCTAGAATTTGAGTCGAGCAAGAATTTTCCGCCCAACACAATCGCATACTGTCTCATCCTGCATGACCGCATCGTTGAGTATACACCGGGTAATGAATCGGTCAGAAGAGTGGTATGAGAAGCTGCAGGGCTTCGATTTGCCCAGAAAATACACGCATGCCTACTCTGTATACAGATTATAGTTTTAATTATATTGATGTAAAAATATATTCAACGTTTTTATTTTTGCGAAAACCCCGGCGCAGGCGCCTGGGCCACATCCAAAGGCCCAACAGCACCTAACAACAATTCTGATTGGATGCTGCCCACAACCACTCTCATTGGCTGTTGCCCCGCCCACTCTCATAGCCAGAGCCCGGCGCATGCGCCTGAGCCACGGCCAAAGGCCCCAAAGACACCGTTGCTGAAGACATGACTCCTTCAGCAGCCTCTGGTCATTGCTGAAGAAGTGGATGGGGCCAGGATGGACTGGCCTGAACAGTGAGCAACACGTGCTTTGTACGCGACAGCCCCGGCGCAGGCGCCTGAGCCACATCCAAAGGCCCAACAGAATGAGAGACACCAGGGGGGCCGCTGAAGACCACTTCTTCAGCAATGACCAGAAGCTGCTGAAGGCGGAGCCCCGGCGCAGACGCCTGAGCCACAACCAAAGGCCCCAAAATGGCGGCTTGGGTGCGCAATGGCAAGACACCAGAGGCCCTTCTTCAGCAATGACCAGAGGCTGCTGCAGACACGCCCACTTGAACTGGATGGAGAACTCGATGGACTGATCTGAGGAATAGCCCCGGCGCATGCGCCTGGCCGCTGCTGAAGACCACTTCTTCGGCAATGACCTTGAAAGACACCAGACGCTGCTGAAGACATGCCCACTTCTTCGGCAATGACCTTGAAAGACACCAGACGCTGCTGAAGACATGCACACTTCTTCAGAAATGACCTTGAAAGACACCAGAGGCTGCTGCAGATGCCGCTGCTGAAGACACTTCTTCGGATGACTCAACGACTCCTTCAGCAGCCTCTGGTCTCTTTCAAGGTCACTGCCGAAGAACTCGATGGCACCTGGAGAACTCGATGGCGCTATGTGCTCCGAACGGGTTCGTATCTGAGGCTGTCATTTTCTAACTACTGGCTACTTTGGAATATTTTCTTGAACGATCCATATTGCTGTAAGTGGCTGAAACTCGCAACCCCTCCTAATTTTTTCCTTTTGAACTTTTTGTGTAAGAATTTGATCGTTTAAAAATATGCCTTAGAAAGCTTCATTCGTTTAAAAGCTTTCGTGTTTCTTTTGCTGTTTTCATAAAATCAAAAAATAATTAATCAAAATAAAAAAATTATTAACTTCAGGAAAATGTGAAACAGGCGCCGATGGTCGGCGGTGTCAGGGCCTACTACAGTACAGGCCGGAACGCTCGAAACGGGAGTGGGGGATCGGAGGCACAAAAGCGCTCGATTATAATGCGGTTTGCAATGTTTCCAGGCATATATTCATATATTTTTCTAGAAATATTAATATAATTTACTAATAATCTTCAGAATTTGCGACAAGTATACATGTTGGTACTTCATGAATTGTTTATTTGCAATATTAGATACGAAAAAAGCAATTCGGTACGAGTTACCTACCTATAAAGCCTTTGATTATTCGCCAACGCTAATAGACAAAATATTACAAAATTACAAAAACAAGGAGAATAACGGAGAAAAACGGTTTTATTAGGTATACATAGTGAATAAAAACAAACTTACAAATTTAATTTTAAGTAACACAAACATAAAACTCTGTAAATATAACGAAATAAAAAATATGCATTCTAAATTTAACATAGGTACATAGTGAGTGTAAAAAATGAATTTGGTGATAGAGGATGTCAAAATAAAAAGAAAAGAAAATGTGAGCACACACACGTCCTAAAATTACTTCCAGCAAAGATACATGCTGTAGAAATTTCTCGAAAAAAATGATTGTTTGTAAAATCTTCGAAACCAGGAAAGCTATTGAATTGACATTTTGCGTGCGATTGTAGATTTCTGTTCTAAGAATTTTTGCATTTTTACTGCAGCCCGTGGCGCCTCCGCAAGGAGGTGAGTTCGATCATTTCGCTTAAACAATGATATGTCACTAATTTTCTATTCTACCCTGTTTCTACAAATGAGGCTGAAATTTTTGAATTTTGCATTCATTTTGGAAACAGAAAGGTATCGTAAATTTTTCCTACAACTCTTAGGTTCCTAGTAGTCTGCATTTTTGATTAAACAGGTGATTGTTCTAAAACTACTTGCAAGGCCATTAGACATTAAAAAACAAAAGTTTTTAGAACAATAGATGTAGGATTATAGAGGACAATCACCAGCAAAGATTTAATTCTATAATCTATAGCTTTCGCAGTTAATGGAATATTTATACATATAGGTACATATTAAAAATATAATTTTTTTCGAAATCTACCACCATATAACCTTGTTGGGAGTAAATTTGGAAGAAATGGACGGGAACGCATCATCCAACAGTTTCGGTATTTTTCTTTTGCAGACTAATTCTGACCCATCGTCGTGCCTCAATTTGTCTTCTGTTATTATGAAACGGTTTTCTAAATGTTTAATGCAGATAACACTGTCTTTATTGGGATTAAAGTCTTTCCTGTTAATATTTCGGGTCCATGTAGCTAGTAATTGGGGTTTACGCAACGGGAATCTAAACACACTACAATTCCTCAGGCTTGTAATTTGTTTTGCAATTCGGTACGCAGCATCTTCGTGGCATTGTGTGGGTTACAAGCATTAAGTCATGAAAATTACTTATAAACTACAGTTGACGAGATACCTATCAATAAATTAAGACACAATAAAAAGGCGCGGGATACCTATTCACCAAAGTAAGTAAACGCGGGAGATGGTCTGGCGGATGCCTCCGCGGATGACGTCACACGCTAAGCTCCGCCTTACGCTCCGGCCTGAACTGTAGTAGGCCCTGGCGGTGTAGAAGGCCTCTGTGTAGTTTTCCTTGACTGCTATGCCCTTATATTACTCATTACTTTATATTTATCTATACTGCAATCGATTTAAGATTTAATAATTGTATATTTTCGCTTGGGCTTGAATTCTCTTTGACTGACAATTTATCCTTCGTGGGTCAGTCTTTACCAAGCACTTAAATAAGTGTGACTAGTAGTCACTGACTACTACCATATATCTAGACTGAAGTTGTTGTTGGTTAATTATGAGATTCATAATTGTTATTTCCATCTTCCTTCGCTACCTACATATGGCCTTTCTTTGATATGTCGGGGTGCAGTTAGCTGAATTGGTTAGAGCAGTCGCCCGGAAAACGAAAGATCTGGGTTCGTATCTCGGTCGGCGCCTGTTTCACATTTTTCGTGGGGGAGGCCTCGGTGTAGTTTTCCTGGACTGCTATGCCCGATTATTACTCATTACATCCTGCAGTCGATTTAAAACCATGTTTGTCATAGAAACATAGCTTTATTTCGTTTGAATACGCAGGTATTGGAAATATGCATTAGGTAGGTAATTGACTCAGGGTTTACAATTTCTTAAATAGTGCTCGAGCACTGGCGCACTTTTTAACAAACTGGAACACCCTGTATAATATTGATTCACCAAATACCGGCGTAAATGAATGTAAAACATTAAAACCTGCATTGTCGTAAATGAATGTAAGTATCTATTTGTCTTTGAACCTATTTCTCTTACATCAGTAGACACAGCAAACTAATGGTAATCAGTAGATACCTACAATAATTCTCATTCAGAAACGACATAAAATAACAGACATTTTCTTGATGTAGGTAAGTTATCCCTTAAATGACAAGATGTTAGCTAAATAACAAGTTGTAGCACGATATTTTATTTCTTTGGATAAACGGTTTTAATGACATTTTAAAATAGGAACGGTCGGCTGTTGGTGTTTTTGTGCTGCACGTTTTTACCAATGCACAGCATTCATTATTCTTTGATTATGGTACGAATGCGCCTAACTCGTACATAAATGCTATAATGACATATTACACAGAATAACGTCGAATATAGCTGCCAGAAAGAGAAAAAAGCCGACTATCTTCTTTTTTTCCTCAGTAATAATGGGTTGTGCTTTCAAAACGATCAATTGAAGTGAGCGGTTCGGTTACAATCTTATAGGGAGAAACATAATATTTTTTTTATTAATGTCCAGTGTTTTTTATTGAGGACAATTTTCGTAATGCGTTCACGTTACAAACTACATTAAGGATTAATGAACAAATATTAGTAACGAGTAAGAAATAATATATTTAGGTGCAACCTGAAAACTTCTTCTTTTATTAGACCTGTTGCTCTGTTTTGCATTATGAGCCAAGCGTTGCTGATTTTGTTGAAATACGAACCATGCCAACGAGTTTGTAGTCGTTCATTCTTCTTTGCATAGTCACCATGCTTCGCTCGTACCAGAAGCATTTTCTCTGTCTTCCCTATTTGACAATGTCCTCCACCTCACATAACCTTTTTTATTTTCTCATTTCTAACTCAGTTTCGGTGTGTTTTCCCTTGGTAATATTCTCAATGTATTCTTTTTCGATATACCCAGCAGCCCAGCACATTTTTGGTTCTATTTGTGTCTGCCCGTATCTACACTCCATAAGTTAATGACTGTCGCATGCTTGGTTTGTCTTCTCACTTTACTCTACATTACTTTACATTATTTTTTTGCGATTTTATTTCCTGGGTTGGATGATGATGCTTAATATAACGTTGAACGTTTCGCTGATTTGAAGGTTGTATCTTACGGGGCTTTTGACTTCTCGATAGATATTGTCATGTTGTACCTCTTAGCTACCTGATGGAAACGATAAGGTAGTATTCGCAAGACGTCCTCCGTTTCTGCCATAATTGTTGCATAATTAGCATAACAGACCAATAATAAATAATAAATAATAAATAACAATACATTGTTTCTCAACCTTTGTAGCATAAGTTTAGAGGGATAAATTGAGGTAAATTGCGAGTTGAAGAGTAAAGGCTGATTTTCACATATAGGACCGTGCACGGACTGTGCGCCTACCGGGTGATTTTGCTGTCGATTGAAAAAATGACCGCTCCGTATGAAATACACTGAAGAGCAGTTTTAGATTTACACATAAGGGACTGTGCACCAACTGTGTCGTGCTGCTGTGGGTTACAGTCGCTTCAAAACCAATTTTCGACGGTCGACGGTCGTAAGACGATCCCAACACAGCAGGTCTCCCATGTGAAAATCACGTGTAGGACCGCGCATCGGTTGTGTTCCTAGAGTCACTTTATGGTCAATGCTCAATGCATACCTATACATCGATATGAAGATTGCAGAAAATATTAAGGAAAAAAATATATTATATTGGTTCAAAAACATAAATGGATGTTTGTACTTGTACAGTATATCATTCAAGGATTGCGACAATCTTGTTTTGAAGTTTTCACTATTCTCATTTTCTTCAAAATCTGAACACCGTTGCTATATTACTATTAAATATTCATCGGAAAAATCATTCTGTTCACATGTCTGTTGAAGCTTTCCTGAAATTATTTTTGTCTTATGGAATAAACGACACGGTCCCAACATGATCGCATTCCGGTCTTACATGTGAAAATGCACTCGACCCTCGACGGTCGCAGCACGATAGGTGCACGGTCGGTGCACAGTCTTACATGTGAAAATCAGCCTTAATGGACTGCGAGGCTATTCCAGGATCCAGGGACTATTCCCCTGTACAATTCCCCCGCAGGGACTGGTTTGCCTCCGGATATTTTGACAGTTTATTATAGTTCTTTTCAGATATCTTGGCGTGTGTGTGCAGTAATCTGCGCATTACGTTCATATGTCTTTCTCCCTTTTGTAAAATGGATTTGTTGAATTTTAATTGCTGCCGTAAGATGACTTGAGAATATTCTCACGTTTCCGTATTTGATCTCACTCTTTCTTACTATGGTTATGTGAAACAGAATGGTTTCAGTATTAATATGCTTATTTTGCAATATCCAGTGGTCACCAAGCAATTTATTAAAAATTATTTCCTTTCAAGTATAACTGTCAGTTTGATTGTCAGGTGTAAAGATACCTGGAAATGTTTTTACCAAACAATGTCGAGAAGTTTTACGAAATATTTTTGAATGCTTTACTCGAAAGAAGGAAAATAATGGTCCCCTATTGCCTTTAACTTGTGACCAGGAGCGATTGGCCGATGCAGCGTGTCGCGCATAGTTGGAGACGAAAAACGAGGTTTGTCTGCTGCAACGCCCGGAAAAAGGCTCAGCAAATCAAAATTAAAAAGTGGAGATGTAACTGGCAGCATTAAAACCGAAGTAAGGAATGCTATTTATTCCATGAAAGAAAAGAAATAACACATTACATTAAAAATTTTAAATAGGTAACAAATTAAAAACAAAACAAATAGTGGATATTTCTGACACAAGTTTGTGGCGCTTATAACCAATAGCTGATTTAAGTACAAACTAGAAAATAACCGGTGTCTTTTGTGTGAACGGGCTAATGTTGTGGGTAAAAGAATACATTTCTTGAGGGAAAACGTCAAAATACTCATTGCCGTGTGCCGTGTCCAGAGTCGCGGCGCACACGCTTGTCGCGGTTCCTAGCAACAGCAAAATTTTGGAAACTACTGAACTGCTGGCGGTTGCTTGGATTATAGCTGCCCATACACGTAGAGGTTGATCCGCCAGTTTGGACCGCAACGGATAAGTCCGTCAGTTTTATACGCCACGGATCAAACCGTTGTCGCCCACTAAAACGTTTCAGAAGTCCGCCGATCTAGCTTGCGCGGTTGATCTGCCGCATTCAAAACCGCTTGTGCTAACGGCGGTTAAATCCGCGCTCGAGAACAAAACCGTGGAATTTCGCTTTGGCAAAAGTTTTGCACTTGAAAAGCACGGTTGGGTGGTTGTCAGGTGAACATAAATGTTTAGTACAACAAAGAAACGTGCTGTTTTCTGTGCAATCGTTGCGATGCAGATAATAACAGGAAACAGTCTGACGAAGCAACGATCTAAATGGATAAAAAGCTATTTGCTTAAGAAAATACAATTGAATCATATTCCCCTATTGAAACATTGAAAGCGTTCAGAGAAAATGATCCTAACGATTTTCGTAATTATTTGAGAATGGACATTAACACGCACGACTATTTATTAAATTTAGTAAGAGGCGCTCTTCGAAAACAAGCTACAATAATGAGAGAAAGCAATTACTCCGGAAGAACGTTTAATGACTACTCTGCGTCTTCTAGCGTCAGGAAGATCATATGAGGACTTAATATATTCGATGGGAATTTCTGCACAGGCACTGGGATATATGATTCCAGAAACATGTGCCGTAATATGTTTTGAAACAACTACACCCAACTACACCTTCAAAAGACATGCCGAAAACGAACAACTATCCATAAAACTGTCTGTTAGTGGCCTACTGCAGTTTTAACTGGCAGTGTGGACTCGCAGATAAATCTGTGCCGGATGGATGTGGCACGACGGTTGCCCATTAACGCAAAGTTATATCCGCACGTTTGAACCGCAGCGTTTCAAACCGGCCGATTAATCTCTACGTGTATGGGCAGCTATTCGGATATGACGGCACAAACGCCAACAAATCTGAAAAATACTATATATATGTCTCAGTTGGACTTTGTCGACAAATTTTGTCAGGTCAATGAAGCAAGCGTTCAAGGTTTCGTTGTACTTGATCTATTTTCCTTCTAACTGCGTAATGATAAATATTGCGTTAGTTGTTGATATTTTGATGTATTTCGTCAAAATCCTTCACCAAACGAGATGAATTTTATTTGGTTAAATTCGTTGTCCGCTTCTTTTGTTTTTTAGTATCTTCCGCACCTTTCTTTGTGTACCATATAGAGATAAACAATAAACTACCAAGAGAAGACTGCACAAGTAAAAAAGGTGAAGAATACCGGAAAGAAATGAAGAGATGTATATATAGTAGAAGCAACCGAAGAATTGGTAGTTAACGTGAATGCCCGAAACAACAAAAAGCCAGAGTTTACTTAGTAAATAAAGGAGCTCATAGAGGGGAATAAGAAACTGTATCTGGTATATAAAAGCTCACCGTCGCAAGAAAAACATATGTGTTGATATGATGTCAATAAAAACAGATGGTCTACTCGAAAATACGGGAAATAAGAATGGAATGTTTTCAAAGATTCACAAGCTATATGGAACATGATCCCTGCGTGCAATTCTCTAGTTCAGAAAAGTTTGCAGTATCATGTGCGCCATTTTATAAAGAACGAAGTAGCATAAATACTACCAGTGAATCTAGAGGTCAAAATAGACCGATTGAACCAAACATATCTTTCTATTAATATTGTCTAAACTTGTCCATAGGGGGCGTAGCAATCGACAATGTGTACCATATTTTCTCTTAATTTGTTTATTCTACTCGTTAAGTTTATAACTTTTGTTAAATTTTTTGGCAAAATTGAAATTCCTTTTTGTAAAACACCAACGTTTCGCCTCCGTTAGGGGGCTTTATCAAGGTTTTATTCAAAATTGTATAAAGTATAAAAAAGTGACATTTTTTTTCTTAATAAAATTTGTAAATAACAGTAACTATGTTAAACTTAATAATAGAAATTATATCTAGCACATTTGATTTTGATAATTATGAACAAGGAAATAAATAATGTACAAAAAGGAGTTTCGATTTTGCCAAAAAATTCACAAAAGTTATAAACTTAAAGAAAAAAATTGGCACGCATAATTATATAAAATTTATTCTACTCGGTATGTGTATTAATTTACGAAATATTTTATGGATACATCGAGGATACATCGGTTAAAATTACATATTTTTCGTAATTTTTGTGATTTGAGCTATCAGTTCTGTGAAAAACGCATAAATGCTTGTGGGGAGAAGCAGTCGTGCAGTTCTTACTTAATTATCGATTTGTGCCTTTAATTGATTAGATAACTATCACATGTGATATATCGTTATAAAGGAAATTTCATACAGTTTTAGAATACGTAAAAACACTGGGTACGTTCCATTTAAAATTTTGAATGTATTTGCTAGATCTGAATTATTTGATGCTCAATTGTTTTTCTGATTTTCATGTCATTGAAAACAAAGTATCTCACAACTTTCATATATAACATTTATTTGAAATCCTTTCAACAGCCGAGATATCTGCTGTGACACATAAAATCAAACACACTGTATAATATAAATAGCAATAGGCCTAATATACTACCCTGAGGTACACCAACATTTATTTCTTCCTCTTGGGACATTATATTTCCATATTTCGCTCTTTGCCACCTATCACTTAAATAATTATTTAGCCAGGTATGTACATCTCCTCTTATTCCATATATCCATAGTTTTCTTAACAAATTTTCTCTGTCCACTGTTTCAAAAGCTCTCCTTAGATTTAAAAATATTGCACATACCATCTCTCCTTTATCTATTGCTTCTTTCCACTCATTGACAACATATTGAACCGCTGTCTCACAGCTATAGTACTCCCTAAACCCCGACTGATATTTTGACAATATGTTACTTCGTTTTACATATTTAATTAATTGATGGTGGACAGATTTTTCCAACAGTTTTCTATTGAGCATAGCATATTGATGGGCCTAAATTCTTCAACTTTTATAGTGTTTGCTATTTTCCTACATATGTATATAATAAAGGTACGTTTGGTTCAATAGACCTATTTTGACCTCTAGATTCACTGGTAGCATTTATGCTACTTCGTTTATGAACACCATGTATAACCTTTAGAAAGGAAAATAGTAGTTAGAAAATGAGAATACTGGATACGAACCCGTTCGGAGCACATAGCGCCATCGAGTTCTCGAGGTGCCATCGACTTCTTCGGCAGTGACCTTGAAAGAGACCAGAGGCTGCTGAAGGAGTCGTTGAGGCATCCGAAGAAGTGTCTTCAGCAGCGGCATCTGCAGCAGCCTCTGGTGTCTTTGAAGGTCATTGCCGAAGAAGTGGGCATGTCTTCAGCAGCGTCTGGTCATTGCAGAAGAAGTGGTGTTCAGCAGCGTCCAGGCGCATGCGCCGGGGCTATTCCTCAGGTCAGTCCACCCAGTTCTTCGGCAATGAGCAGAGGCTGCTGAAGAAGGGCCTCTGGGTCTTTGGGGCCTTTGGTTGTGGCTCAGGCGCCTGCGCCGGGGCTTAAAAAGTGCGCGTGTTGCTCATTGTTGCGCAATGGAAGAATGTTCTGGAAATGCTGATGCAATAGTACGCAGATGTTGCAGAATTAATGTTTTTTCTCCTTCTACGTGTTTACCAGAATACGTTCTAAGTTTTGAAGGAAAATAAAAAACTGTTGAATTTATATTTTTACGCCAATATAATTAAAACAATAACTACAATTTGCATAAATAGTAAGCATGCATTTACTATAACGCTAAACATATTTAACCTATAAACAAATAATGAGAATATATTAAAAGGTTTAATCTTTTCCTGTTTTACAAAACTGGCAGTCTTTCTGTAGTGGTGGAGGACCATCAATAGTGTCGCAATCATATGTTGTCGACTCGAATCCCCAGTGATGGTAGCAGTAAGTGTATGCATGAGAACTTATATTTTTCTTCTGCTCTTCGGTTAACATACCCAGTTCGACACATCTGCGTAAGTCTGACGGATGCACGTAATATTCTAGGAATTCCTTGGGCAGTTCGGCTATGTGTGTGGGATCCATTAGCAGTAAATGCTCACCATTGTTAAAGAACTTGCCAATGGCTTTCCCCACACGTTTTCGCAGAGTTAAAGTTTGCTCTTGTGGTTGATGTTCTTGCAATTCTGGCGGTTCCAGGTATTTCAGGATCCAGTTCCGCAGCAGTTGAGCGTTAACTTCGGAACAGATGGCGCTGCTGTTTGCGTAATGCTGAATGCAAGGTTCGATAACACGGGAATTTTCTTCTCGAAGTTTCTTTAGCGAGGGGCAGCAGTTGAGCGAATCCAAGTCGAAACACTCGACGTTGCCGGGAAGCACGTTTTTCAACCAAGACACTTTATCTTTACCCTTCACGTAGATCCTATCACAATCGGCCACCGATGACTTTAACTTCGATCGGATGTCGTCGTAGTTCTCCGTGCCGCAATTCCAGCTCAAGCCGTGGTAGAAACGTGTCAACCAATGAGCTTGACGTCTGTCACACTCCCTCAACTGGTTCAGGTCGAATGGTGGCTTGAATACCCAGTGGTAGTTGCTGCCGCCGCCGCCTCGATGATTCAACGCAATGAGTGAAACTTCTTTGAATATGAATTCACCGACTGCAGTCATGAAACCCTGAACGTCTGCGACGTACTCCATGGTTGACATGCGAACAAATCCAACGCGAGACTGGCGCGCACGATGTGCTTGTGCGACTTTTATACCAGGCGTTTGACAGAGCCGGTGGAGGGGGTATACTCGACGATGCGGTCATGCAGGATGAGACAGTAGGCGGTTGTGTTGGCGGGGAAATTTTCGCTCGACTCAAATTCCAGACGAATGTCCACAGGACCGGACTTGATGCTTTCCGACTGTTTTGATGCGTCAATGACTGCGAGTGGGGCGCGATTCTTGAACTGCTCCCTGCCGTATAGCGGCTCGCCAACTTTTCCATAGTACGAGCACTGAAAGTTCTCGTACATCTCATACAGTAAGGCGTATTTCCCGGTGGCGAAATCCAAATTGAGATTCTCGTAGGGGAACGACTCAGAGTTCAGATGTAGTTTGATGTTTGTCAGATTGCAGTGGTCAAACTGGCTCGAGTCCGTGATCGCATTGCCCTTGCGATTCGTCTGGAAGGCCACAATGACGTAGCGCGGTTTCTCCAAGTGCGTTGCGGTCTTGATTGCCCACGTCTGTTTCGTCGCTTGCGGCAACAGCGGATACTCGTAAAGTTCCCAGCTGCGAAAGCACAGTTGAAGCGTTCTCTCGTCTTCGATGATCTTGAGGAGATTTAGACGTTCCAGATCGGAGGGGTAGACATACGGTACCCTCCAATGCACCTTGCTCAACTCGATCCTGGTGTTTGCTGCGTTACCCACGAAGGCGTTCCTATCGCTCTTCGAGCGATTCAGAATGAGCTCGTGACGCACATTCAACAGCACCTTGTGGTAGTCTTCTAGGAATCCGAGTAGGATTCTTCCCGGGATGCACACGTTAAAGTTTCCGTTCGCGTCAAGTACATGGGTCGGCGCATCACCGGTCGTCGTCCAGCCGGCATTCTCCAGCGCACGCGCCTCACCCTCATTCAGAGAAGCTATACCCTTTAATGTGCTCGTGATGCCCACGTTCTTCGTTCGATCCACCTCCACTCCGTTGATTTCGTAGCGGACGTCGTCCAGCAGGAAAGTGAAAGCGTTGTTTGTGAGAGCGGCAGCGGCGCCCTCACCCTCACCCGTCACGAATCTACCTTCCATGTAGATGCAACTGAGATGCGGTAGTATGTAGGCGTCCTGTTGCTGGACTGGTATGCGTATTTCATCGTTGGCGTTGAATGTCGTTGACACGTACGGTTGATGCACGTGCACCTCTACGCGCCGTGCGGACTCGTCCAAAACAGCACCGTCCAGAACACGAAAAGTATCCACGTTTATGTTTGTCATCTTCAATAAAGTTCACGTGACAGACCGATGACGTAAGACAGTGAGAAGTAAATATACCCTTCAACCAAGCCCACAACAAACTCTTCTTGGTACTCAAGTCCTCTTCCTCCTTTGTTTCAGTCGATATCCCAGGGACGTCAATATTGCTTTGCTATCAGTGCTAAGCTGACGGATTTGTCGATGAGCTTTGTTCGCGTGGTGTACAGCTGGACTGTTGCTTGTCTGCTGTTGCTGCTGCTGCTCTGAATCACAAGTGATGCCCGTTCCAATAACGTACCCGCTTATATACCTGTTTCGAAAGGCTATGCCCATAATGCTCGCTTTAATGCGCCCACGCGAGTGTCCTCCCTCGCTATTTATAGTCTCTTTATGTGCAACCGGACAATTATCTCTTCACCGCGAAAATTCACCAGTGTGCCGTTTTGATCGACAATGCGCACCGTCACGTTGTCTATACTGTTGAGAGTGATGGGCAGGTATATTACGTTGCTGGGCACCTCAACAATCTTGTAACCGGGCGGCACGAGGGGGAAAAATTCGTGTACGGTGTGGACTAAGTTACCATTTACGTACGATCCGGTGGTGATGTTGCACTCTACGCGTATCACGTCCACTTTCAGTATGCTGACGGGCAAGTCCGACTCGTGCCATCTATTCGGTGCAAGTATGCGTCTATTGAATCCAAGCAGAGAAGCCAAACAGTTGTCTCTGTCAAAGTTTATCTGTTTCCCGAATTTAATTTCGCACTTCAGGGTGCTGTTGTTGGCGCGCAGAATAAAGCTGGTATCACCCGAGGGTAAATTGTTGCGCAGGTACTCGTTCAGGTCTTCGATCTCATATGAACCAGTGGGTATGACGAGTTCCGCGTCACCGCTACCATAATAGAACTTATTGTTTGATTCGTCCACGTTCGGCACCGAGTTGAAGGTTTGGAACAGTACAAGCCCCAGCACGTAGTTGCCGTCCCCCAATTCGATAGGTGGGAAAAAATTGCTGCTCAAGACCGAACTGTTTCCCGTCAACGACACCGTCAGAGACTTGGTGGTGGTCATGATCCGCCGTTGTTGTACAAAAACTTTAAGCACAGGTGTCCACAGATGGGTGAGTTGAAGCTCTGCTCCCAGTCGTGATTGTACTGTATGGTGGTGGTGCGGCTACCGAGGTATTTAACGAGTTCTGCGGGCGGTCGCAGGTTGCCAAAACTGTCAAAGTAGAGGACGCGCGACCCTCGCTTTATGTACGCTACCCAGTGGGTGCCAGGACCGCTTGCGTCATCCAAATTGACGATAGCTGACTCGTTGCGTTTGGGTTTCCCCGCGGGCAAGCCGTTGCGCATGAACACTCCCCGGAAGTGGGGAATTTTCAGATCGATTGAAGCGTACTTGTTTAGATCGATGTCGGTGAGTGGTCTTCTCGGTAGCCTCAGTAGCGGTTTTTTGCCGGCGCCAAGTACAGACCCAAGCCTTTGCGGTATGGTTTCAGGTAGAGTCCGCTTCCCGGTTTACCCATAGCAATGGCCTCCATGGTCTGATTGTGGCGTTGATGTTCGCCTAGCTCTTTTCGGGCCTGTGAAGCATCGTTCACTGCCTTAGCTACACCTGCCGCCCCTCCAGCTAGCGCACCGAGAGCCGATAGACCCGCAAAAATTGGTATCAGGGGTAATATTCCACCAGTCTTCGGCACCGGGATGACGCGCGGCAACGGCTTCCTCTCTTTGCGTCGAATTACTTGCTTAGCCGCTGCCAGGGTTCTGTTCACCGCCATAACCGTATCCTTGGTGTTCTTCACTGCAGCTCGCGCCTCTCTCGTCACTCTGCCGAGCGAAATACGATCTTTGACCGTCTTCTTCTTCTTCTTGGTGCCGACACCCATACCCAACTTGACTTTAGCTTTCATTGCGTTAGTTATGGCCCAAGCGGCTGCACGTTCACCCAGAGATGCGTCCTTTGCCAAAACCCTGTGCCACGCACTGTCCGCCAGTCTTCGGTCAGCTTCGTGTCGTTTCGCGAGCTCCTTCGATTGCGAGTAGGCAATGTCGTGGGATCTGCACGCTTCGTCCGTGGGATTTATGCCCCGATCACCTCTTGCCAATCGCTCCTTAAGTTTTGTACCTGGACCACAGAAGTTGTAACCGGGCAGGTGCAATTCCACCGGCAGTTTTCCAATCAAATCGTTTAAGAGTCCTTTCCCCTTGCGTGGTTGTCGTCGTCGTCGAAGTGGTTTGACTGTCGGAGACATACTGACTGGAGTATAAAAGGTTTCGACGCGTCTATATATACTAGTTCGACGACGATGAAGTTCGTGAAACAATCGGAGAGTTTACCGGTCATGAATGTATGCGGCGCAGGCTTCGAGCCACCCGCCAACAAGAGACTCAAACACGGACTCCTCTTCCCCGACACTGTGAGATCCATCATCTGCGGTCCCTCGAACTGTGGCAAAACGAATTTGATTTTGTCGCTGCTGTGCGCACCGAACGGGTTGCGTTTCGAGAACGTCTACGTCTACTCCAAGTCCCTGTACCAACCAAAGTACCAACTGCTGGGGGAGATTCTGCGGGCGGTGCCGGGTGTCGGCTACTTTGCCTACGGAGATTGCGCGGACATCGTGCCACCCGAGAACGCCCTGCCCAATTCCGTGTTCATCTTTGACGACGTGGCCTGCGACAAGCAGAACGTTATGCGCGACTATTTCGCCATGGGAAGACACAAGTCCACAGACTGCTTCTACCTCTGTCAGACGTACACGCACATCCCCAAACACCTGATACGCGACAACGTCAACTTTCTGATCCTCTTCAAGCAGGACGACTTGAACCTACGTCACGTGTACAACGATCACGTGAACACCGACATGGACTGGTCGGTGTTTCGTTCAGCGTGCGCCGCATGCTGGACATCCAAGTACGGATTCCTGGCGATAGACAAGGACAGCGATATGAATCAAGGGCGGTACAGGAGGGGCTTCGATCAGTACCTGATCATATAAAAGGGAAGCTGTTGACACAGACAGCTGTATTCGCTAACATCATGGCTGCTGACACAAACAAGAATAGGAAGAGAAAAAAGGATCGGATGCTTAGCAAAGAGATTATCAAATCAGCTGACGCCATTCGACGCAAGTACCGCTCGCTCAAGTCGATCCAAACGAGTGCAGAGGAGCGCCTGAGACGACGCTTCCAACCGCTCACCGAACCGCTGCAAGAAATGACCCGCAAACTGGACTCTCTCAAGGAACCCTCAACGCTAACGCCCGCGCTGACGCAGCCCCCTAGTTTCGCCAACGACCTCATCGATCTGGACGGTGAAGCGGCAGCAGCGCCATCTTTCGACTACAACACTCCGCCGCCTACACCTACGATGCCCGGTCCCAAGGTCAGCCCGCACATTGAGAGACTGCTGCGCAATGAAAATCGCAGAGATTTGGACACCGTGTACGGAGTCAGAAGACAAGCCGGCAATGACTACGACTCGTTCATGATTGGAAACTCGGCCATTCAGTTTGTCGACGACGATGTCTACGTGCAGGACAAACGGTATCCGGGCACCAGCGGTCTCTACGAGCTGCTCTTCTACAAAGACCCGCACAATTACACCAAGCGTGATTTGAACGTATACAAGAACATAATACTGGCCACGAATGCTCACAAGGTGGGCTATAGGGATGAAGCTCGTACTCGGGGCACCAACAGCACCAAGTACAAGAGCATCATCAAACGGTTTACAAAGGAGGGTGGTGGTGGTGGTGTTGGTGGACTGTTGATGCGCGTCACAGATAAAAACAGCGAGTACGTGTATTGGAATGACATAAATGAACTGGTTCAACGTTTGTACTTGCTGCATGCCTCCAGAGCGGCCGGCAACACCTCACACGGCAACGAGATTGCGTCTATTGTGGAAGAGCTTATGGAGGAGGGGGTTATAGTATAAGAAGGGGAGCAGCAGCAGCAGCGCGAGCCTCAATCATGTCCGTGGACAAGTTCGGACGACAGCTGGTTGGACGATCCAAGAAAGCATCTTCGCAGGCGTTTGTTCTGCGCGGACCGCCTGGAGTTGGTTTCCTGCTGACCCAGTCCGGGGACTATAACATAGACAACAAGCGTCTGACCAATGTTGCTAACGCAATCGAAGACCCCGACGCTACCAATAAAGCTTACGTGGACAGTTTATTTGCAGCACTGGGACTGTCAATTGATCACGCGGTGCGTACAGGAGCGGTGGCCCCTCTCGGCCGGAAACTAGAAATAGTAGAGCAAGACCTGGAAAAGGTCAGAGATAGTGTAGCGTTGCTGTTTCGCGAACACAGTGATAGACTGCACGCGCTAGAATTAGGTTTGGCGCAATTGCAAAACGACAAATATTTGGTGGGGGAATGAATGAGAAGAAGGGGCTGATTGCCGAGTTACACAAACCCGCACGACGAAACTTCCCGAGACGCAAGGTGATAATCCGCGGTTTCGACGACCTCTGGCAAGCGGATCTGGTGGAGATGATCCCGTACGCGAAGGTGAATCGCAACTACAAGTACATTCTCATGGTGTTGGACACGTACTCCAAGTACGGGTGGGCGGTGCCACTAAAGACGAAGACGGCATCGGATGTGGTGCAAGCGTTCGCCCCTCTGCTGCAACGACAACGATCACCGAAGAATTTGCAGACCGACGACGGCAAGGAGTTCTTTAACGCACGCTTCAAGGCTCTGATGACTGAGCACGGCATCAATCATTACTCCACGTTCACGGAGAAGAAGGCGAGTTGCGTGGAACGCTGGAACAGAACCATCAAGGAGAAGATGTGGAGACTGTTCAGTTTACAGGGCAACCACAGATGGCTCCACATTCTGCCTCAACTGGTCGGCGAGTACAACAAAACAGTGCATTCTGTGACGGGAATGCGCCCCGCTGATGTCACAAAGGATACGAAACTCAATTTTGGAGCGGCGGCAGCGGTCAGGGTGCAAACAAAGTTTAAGCTGTGGGACAAGGTGCGCATTTCAAAGTATAAGCACGTCTTCAGCAAGGGGTACACTCCAAACTACACCACCGAGGTGTTCACCATCGTCAAGGTGAAGCATACGAACCCAACCACGTACCATCTTGAAGATTACCAAGGGCAACCGATTCGGGGATGTTTCTACGAACAAGAGCTGCTGAAGACCAATTACCCCAACACATACCTGGTGGAGAAGGTATTGCGAAGGAGGGGCGATCGCATGTTTGTGAAGTGGCTCGGATTTGATGACTCACACAATTCGTGGATAGATAAGAGTGACTTGTAATAAATAAAACAGGAGTTGTTTACATAGAACATTTTTATTGAAAATATAGATAATTTATCAAATACATGCGTTTATTTACAAACTATTCTGGTCCATAATACTATAGTGCCCGAGAGGTAGTGTGTTTACACCATCATCGAGCGTGTGGCGTTTGTCATCTTCGGCACACAAACTTTTCTTGCTAATCTCGTACGAATAGAGCTCGTGATTTTTCGATCGAATCGAATTAAAGGTGGCCTGAAGTTTCAAATTGCCAAATAATACTCGTTTATAGTCGTTATGCGTCAACTCCTTGACTGCTGAACGGCCGATTCCCTTGGATTTTTTAATTTCAATAGCGTCGTCCTCGCACAGAATAGAGTACATTTTCGGTTTTAGTGCTACCAACTCTGTAATAATTTTACCATCCAATTCATGCTTGAACTTGCCAATGACTTTTTTGTTTACCGGCGGAATATTGTAGGGATTCCCTGGGGGATAGCCGGAAGTGTCAAAATGATCCTTCGCATCGGCTCTAATTATTTCGTACAAGTCGTCAGTGCAGCACTCGTAAATAAAACTGTCCGTATCCGTGTAACAAAGCGAGGCATTTAAATTTTTGTGTTCTTTTACATAGTCGTAGTGAAATTTGTACATCAGTTCTTTTGCCAACTCCAACACGCAAAATCCCACATAGATTGGCTTATTGAAGACTATTTCTGTCTTTTGTAATTCAATGGCCACCAAGTTCTCCGAAAATATCACGCAGTTCTTAAAATTGGGTTTTGCTATCAGAGACGACGCGCCACAATTACCATCCCAACGCGTCACCAATTTGATGTCGCGCCGTTTCCTAATATTTTCAATTGTTTTCCCATACACTGCATTATTCATGAATTTGTACTGATCCTTTTCAAATTCATCCTTGGACTCTGTTCGTAATTTCGTGTTCAGATCTATGTACGGTTTGAGCCATTTAGACTGCTTAAATCGCAAAACTCTGTGGACCTTTTTTAACAGTAAACCGTGATTTAAACATTGCTGTAGATTTCTATAATGGATAACGTATCGAGATTTATCGTGAAGGGTTAGCATCAGTTTCGATTGGTTGGATAGGTCTGATGTGCGATGTTCTGAGCAGAAGGGGAAGTCCGCGTGATGGTCATGTATTGTTTCCGGATACTCCAGATCCACCTCTAGCGCATACCCATACTCTTGATCCCCTTCGAATAAGGTGTATTTTTTCTCCAATAGCTGTTGCTCGATCACGGCAATCTCACTGTCCTCCAACCACGCAAACCCTCCGTACGGCAGCGGTTGTGACAAACTGTGTCCGTACAGATTGTTTGCATCTATGTAGAAGAGAAATTTAGACGGTTTCGACGGATCAAAATTTTTCATATATTTGTTATTCGCTCTAGAAAATTTCTTGTTTGCCACAACCACTCCTCCTCTCAGTGAACGTTCGAAAAAATTTATCATTTCCACGTCTGTCAGCAGTTCGAGTTTGACCTTTGTCATCTTGAGCATTGCTTGAAACGTGTATCCCGCTAAGGTGAAACAGTGAAATGGATCCAACGAATACGTTTCCAAACACACGGAACGAAATTTATTCACTACATCTGTCAGAATTAATGTATCCAGTTTGAGGTAGATGTCGGAGTAGTCTGCTAGAGTCTGACAACCAAATGTCCGCCAAACCTTCTGCGCATGTGCATAGTCCTCTTCCGTAATGTCGCTGTCGTTGAGTTTACTGTAAAAAGCATTCTTCGGTGGGAGTTCGGTTTCTTCCAGACGTTCCCACGAGTTCACGTAATCATATGGGAACACCCCCTTCCTACAAATCAACTCTAAATTTTCCGGATTGGAAAAGTATCTTCTGGTTACGTTGTACTCATTTGGATTCAAATTCTGCGCCAATTTCTCTAAGGACGATGGTATGAAACGATACGAGTCTAAAAAGCGCATTTTAACCCCACCCATCTTTTTCGAAAACGAAATGTAATTTTCCATCGTTATGGGCAGTAGATCAATTGGTTCCGTGTCGTAGGCCAACTCCTTTATGATTAAATGTCCGTCGTAACCACTCAAATTGTGAAATAATACGGGTACGAATCTGCAAGTTCGATATAGCAAATTGCATTGCGCATGCGCAGGTCCCCGGTACTTCCCCGTTATGTGATCGTGATCTTTCACTCGCTCTTCCAGTAAACCAAAAGGTTTCTCGCACATGTGGCAAATGTTGCACGTTTGAAATTCACGCAGCTGGATGTCATTCAATGGTTCCATACCCACGTCTCCGGTCACTATTGGCTCTATAACTGCAGCTATTTCTCGAAGTTTCGAAACAAACCAGCTGACGCAATCTTTTCCGCGATAAATCTCAAACCTTGACAGGCTATCGTCATAGTTACAAATCAGGTAAAAGGCAACGCTATACGGCTCGTGTTTCTGATATGCAAGCGTACTCGAAATGTCGGGATCATTTTTACATGCGGAAATTGGGCGGGTGAATGCTTCAAAATCACCGACGATGAGGAAGGGCACCGGCTCTTTAAACCAATAATTTTGAAATTGCAAAATGTCATTATTCCCCTCCGTTGGTACCGTAATTTTGACGTGAGACTTTTTTTCCGAGCAATCTGGTATATGCCTATCGTATTTTTCCAAGGAATAAAATGTGACTAAACACCGATCGCAAACGTGAATCTGACCGTGGTGCAGTGAAAACTGAGGTGAGCATAGACGCGACATATTTTTAATCCATGCGTAATGCCCTATGCTATTATTCTCATTCGTAATGTATAATAAATTCACATGCCTTTCCCGTTTCTCCTCGGTATAATACAAAGGACCAATTACGTTACACTTATTGTCTAATCCAAACACATTAATAGATATGTTATTCTGTCTTTCAAACTTGGAAATGTCTGTCAATTTCACCGGAATGGAAATACCTGTGGTGTCCAAAACATCCGTATACTTTGGATAACTTGACACGAGACTAACATTTTGCTTTGCGGGATACATCGCACAAACTACAGCGTGGAAAAAACAAGCCATATCTGTATTACATACATTGAGGACAGCCTTCCGTACAGCTATTACTTCTGGCAGTGGTAAATAGCTGGACGTTCCACCACGCAGTGGATTGTATTTATTAATATTTACGGCCAACGAAATGACTTGGGTGAAGGACCAGCCACTGCTTTTCGCAGAAAATTCCACTAGCTGCAATAGTATGAACAAAAAAATGTTAGTGACACGGCACACACAAGAATTGATTTGTAAACAAGTGAGCTCGTATCGTTTTGAATTGTGAAGATGAGGTCGCGCACTGGTTTCATGAAAAAATGTACGCTTATAATGAAACAATAAGAAACATTTTATATAGTAGTCAAGCCTTAAAAGCAAACCACCCCCATATTCCGATCCCCCTCGTCGAGTCCTTTAATTTGATACCCCACATCACGTAGTTTTCCGTACGGGTAGGCATAGATTAGACTACTGTTTTCAAATAATTAGCGCTGTAGGATGTTCTACTACCGAGAACTAAGATGTTTACACATCAATAACTATATGGTCTCTTAAGATTATAAGTTGATTACGTACCTTGGTTTTAAGTTTATCCGTTACTTCCTTGTACCAATTTGCCATCTCGGACGAATCAGAGAAAGACGAAGCGGTAACTATTGTATTGCTGGAATTAAAATATTTGCACTCTTCAGCCGCAGTCTCTCCTTGTCCACATAGTTTAAATGTGCAACAAAGGCTAAAGTTGACCTTTGCTGCAGCCTCTCTCTTTAATATATTCTTTAGTCGCGTCTTAATGA
Source organism: Xestobium rufovillosum (assembly GCA_963966045.1). Classification (NCBI taxonomy): domain Eukaryota; kingdom Metazoa; phylum Arthropoda; class Insecta; order Coleoptera; family Ptinidae; genus Xestobium; species Xestobium rufovillosum. The sequence goes on from OZ014504.1 coordinate 20,600,522, forward strand.
GATGGTAACAATCTTCAATGAACGCATCTGGATCAGTATGACGCTTATTGATTATTAAACCGGTCCTTATTCTACTGGTAAAAGCCGAAGCGATGTCTCTCCAAATAATTCGACCAGAACGCTTCTTATTTGAATTTGATGCAATTCCAGAACCCAAGTGCCTCTGGTTTTGTATTATATTTAAACACACTTTAATATTTGATATGTTGCACTCTACATGTCTGCGCTGACCGAGAGTAAGTTTATCACCAGTTTTCAAATATTTATAGTGGGTCCTGAGCATGCGCTTACATATCTTCGAAAAAGAATGAATTTGTTCCACAGACAAACTCCTTTTATTAGCACATACCTGTCAATTATTATTCGAATTAGCGCATGCAAAAATATGTGGAAACAAAGAAAACAAACTTACTTCAAATAATTTTTTCACCATATCTGATGAAAGTGTCTGTATTTCAGATTGCGATTCCATCGTCAATACTGCCTAATCACTCGCACCACAAAATATTATGTCCTTTGTTGAAACTCAAAACGTAATGTCAACACTGCTTTATTACTATAGAACGGTCATAAAACAACTGGCTGATGCCACCCAATCTCGCTCTATTTATACAGATTCTTATCTTCGCAGAACATTCCAGAAGAATCCTTGAGTGTTATCAATTCTAAGAATTACTTTAGTGCCGCGTGCAAATAATTTATGTATGTGTCACGTCTTATCTCCTTGTTCCAGAAGAAACCATGAATTTTATCGCTTCTAAGAATTAATTGAGTGCCGTGTGCAAATAATTTATGTGCGTGTCACGCCTTATCTCCTTGTTAATCGAAAGTTCCAGAAGAAACCTTGAATTTTATCGCTTCTAAGAATTAATTGAGTGCCGTGTGCAAATAATTTATGTAAGTGTCACGTCTTATCTCCTTGTTAATCGAAAGTTCCAGAAGAAACCTTGAATTTTATGGCTTCTACGAATTAATTTAGTGCCAAAGCGGTGAGGAAGTCTTTGATCTTTATCAACAAATAACATAAATTTTTCGAATTGATAATCATGTTTATTTTGACAGGGTCTTTAAACACTCATGAGTTTATTTTTATAACGCTGTTTAATAGAATGTTCCAGAACAAATCGGTGAGAAAGTCTTTGATCTTGCTCGATAATCATTAATTATTCGAACTGATAACATAATGCTTAATTCGGCAGAACTTAAGTAAACATGACTTCCCAGAATTTTGTTTTTATGTCATGGAGGGGAGGTGTCCATCGTACTAATTGTTAATGTCAAAAAATCACGCTTCTAGCATACATTTATTTAAAAAAGCACACAACAAATTAATATTCTAACATAATGGTGAGTATTATTCAGTAATCAATTCATTAGTTCAGTTGATTTCCACGGAATACGGTAAATTATATAATATAATTTATTATATTAAAATACATTTTGTCAATTAAAATAATATAATAGTGTTCATAATATGATCTATTAAAATACATTTTATTCATTAACAGTGTAATCAAGCTCGTGACGCTGCTTATACATCGTTGGCTGCAACAAGAGAAAAATATCATAGTTAAAAATTATACTAGTAAACAAACAAACAAACAAACAAACAAACAAACAAACAAACAAACAAACGAACGAACAAACAAACAAAGATGAGAAATTATACTAGTAAACAAACAAACAAACAAACAAACAAACAAACGGGCGGACAAACAAAGAAATGCATTCATTCATTATAAAAACAATTAATTTTCCACCACTAGAATAATTGTGAATCAGAAATCCCAATTTTCCACTACTAAAATTGCGAATCAAAAATCCCCAATTTCACACTACTATCACTGAATATTAAAAAAATCTAAATGCTTTACTTACGATCTACAATATTGACCCAAATGACCACAAGTTCACTGCACGATTCCAACAAAATTATCGTTGTTTCTTTCTCCATGAATAGGCCCGAAAATAACACATTTTCTGTTGTTGTTGACGCCATGTGTGGCACATTTCCACAAATTATCATTTTGGGTCTGTTCTAAATATAGAAAATAGTTTACAATTAGATAATATGTATGCTTTTAATTACTTATAATGAAATTATTATGAATGACTTCTATTATGAGATTTATTAACATACTGCTTGGATAATAAAAGAAATGATTACTGCAAATGGACTTACTTTTATATTTTCCGGCAAGTTTTGCAGGATAAAATGGTACAATAAAATATCCCCAACATCGTCTTGGCTAATTACCGCATCCATATTGGGAAACTAACTTTTACCGCACCTATTCCGTGGAAATCAACTGAACAATTGAACTAACTACTGAATAAAATGCTCGCGATTAGATTCGTTCTATTTATTTCGCAGCTTTTGCCGAGTTTGCTAAATTTTGATAACATGTAGAAAAACAATCAATTGAGCATTGTTTATTTATCTGGCGGTAAGCTTCGAAAATGTTCTTATTTTATTGTAATAATACAAACAACAGGGTATAACATAATCTCGGTCATCTTGCAGAGTTTGAACATATTAAGTGCACATGCACTTATTGGCATGCAGACCGTGGGAGTCAAACCAAACAAATATACATATCCTATCGGCAAAGTTGAAAGGTTTTTCTAGAACGTTCTTAGCTATTAATATTTAATCATAATAAAAACAATTATAACATCTCTTCGGACATGTTTCTTTCTCAAACTTTGATAACAATATTTATTTAGTATAAACAATTGCAAACGTTCGAATTTCCGAGAAAAAACATTAATTCTGCAACATCTGCGTACTATTGCATCAGCATTTCCAGAACATTCTTCCATTGCGCAACAATGAGCAACACGCGCACTTTTTAAGCCCCGGCGCAGGCGCCTGAGCCACAACCAAAGGCCCCAAAGACCCAGAGGCCCTTCTTCAGCAGCCTCTGCTCATTGCCGAAGAACTGGGTGGACTGACCTGAGGAATAGCCCCGGCGCATGCGCCTGGACGCTGCTGAACACCACTTCTTCTGCAATGACCAGACGCTGCTGAAGACATGCCCACTTCTTCGGCAATGACCTTCAAAGACACCAGAGGCTGCTGCAGATGCCGCTGCTGAAGACACTTCTTCGGATGCCTCAACGACTCCTTCAGCAGCCTCTGGTCTCTTTCAAGGTCACTGCCGAAGAAGTCGATGGCACCTCGAGAACTCGATGGCGCTATGTGCTCCGAACGGGTTCGTATCCAGTATTCTCATTTTCTAACTACTGAAAATACCAGGTGTTCAGAACAAAGGCCAAACTTACTACATTTTTTTTCGAACCCGTTGTATTCTACATTCAAAATACAATTCGTATGTCACAATGTGCGAAATAATAAATAATGATGATGTGTGTGAGAGTTTTCCGCAAACTTTCCAGGTTTCCATATTAAAGACTGTAACATATTTAAGAGGAAAATATTTTAAATAAATCTTTCTCAATTTTTTTCAATCTTTACAACATAAAATTATTTTCACTTATCAGACTGACCATACACTTTGTTAGGTACTGTGCAGAAAAAATAGGAAAGTCTGTACAAATTAATGAAAATAATTGTATGTAGGTATACATATTCACACTTATACAGCTTATCACATTTTTCTCTGAAATGTTTAATTAAGGCGCCCTGTAAAAATTCAAAACTAGAACGCTCATCTCTGTGATAGATAAAAAATGCAAAACTCAAAGTCAACCAAGTATTTAAATCTTGCCACACACAAACCCACAACACAATTTCTGTCAATTTTGTAATAATAGTGAATATTGGTCTCTTACTGTTATTTAGCAGTTATATTTACCTGCAAACTATTTATTTATGAGGCGTCGTATTTTATAAAAAGCTTGAACCGTTTCCTATATACGTTCATGCCTTCAGAAATTATTTTTATATTTTGTGTTGGGTAACACAACGTATAATGACGTAGTACTTTGACAGGACTCCTTCAGTTCGTCAAAACAACTAATTTCCACTGAAGCTGTCCTGTTCTCTGATAGGCCGAAATCAAAATGAAAATTGCCGAAGCGTTCTCGGTGGTGCTGCCATCTAAGTTGCTTTGTATAAACAAAGCCATTTGAGGTTTTCCAAATAGGTATATGTTGTGATTGGCCTATTTTAATGGCGGATAGTTTATAATAGTACGAAAATAATAAAGCAGTTATTCCAGTTATTATAAAAATTGCAATCGTTTCCGCAAAGTTTTGTAATGTTTATCTTATTCTTATTCTTTGGGCAGAAGTAATTTTGGACCTCCTTCTGTAAGCAGCTTAAAAATGAATTTCAAACAAGTAAATGGTTGGGCAGAAGTAATTTTGGAACTCCTTCTGTAAACAGCTTAAAAATGAATTTCAAACAAGTAAATGTTTATGAAAATATGCTCAGTCCCAAGGTAAAGGTATTTTATAGGTTAGGGTTTCGCAAGACCAAGACAAGACGAGACTTACACCAGTCTTGGTATTGGTCTTGCATCCTCGTGTTGGGCTTGGTCTCGGACTTGGTCTTGAACCCCAAGACCAAGACGAGAACCACATAAGTCTTGGTCTTGGTATTGTTTTTTCTTGGTCTTATTTGGTTTTCATGAGAGTACGAGAAATTTATGAATTTCAATGTTTCAACACCCCCCTGAATGGGAGATAGTTCAAAAATAAGAAGTCCTATTTCATATTTGCATAATTTCACAATTTTTTGTTCGGAAAATAATGATTCAATAAGTTGTACAGTTGACTGAATACAACTTTTGTATTTAGTTCATGGCTCTACTAAAATTGGTACATATTTTGTGTTAAGATGTAATATAATAAACTTAATTTAAAAACCAAAATGAAAGCTGTAAAAAGTTTTCCGACATCTGAAATGTACTTATTTCCCTAAAATTTATTTTATTTATTCTAATACAGATTGTAGTATAAGGATATACAGTGTGATCATTTAAAAACGAGCCACCTCAAATATCTAAGAAACGAATAGAATTATGAAAAAAAGCCGATACACTAAACTTATGACGCAAGGGGGACAGATTTTGATGTATAGTTGATGTCTCTAAAACCTACCCCCTAGTCCCCAGTCACCCACTTTAAAATCTCAAATGGCATCATATCGCTTGTGATATCTCATTTTAAAGGAAATCGAATGAGGAATACAGCAGCGATATTTATTTTTTAATTATTCCTTATTTTGAGCTTTAAAAACTAAAATAAGGTCATTTCAACCTTTCAGTAAATAAGAAAAATCATGGGTTAAATTTGAGGCAAAATAAGAGTTAAACCTTGTAGATATCAGATAATAAACATTTCATACAAAAAAGAAGCTTTGGAATTTAAAACAGGAAAATATAACTTGTAGACTAATTTAAGGAAAATCTATCTTAGATGCTCAAAAGTCAAAATGGGCCCAGTTATTTGCAAAACAATAATAAAGCCTATATTCTCGAACTACCTTCTTACATTCAGGAATGTTTGGGAGGGAATATTTCGGCATGTTTCTGATATTGTGAGCCTCAAATTAATTAAATTTTCTGTGTGGGTTTGACACACTGCTGATTTAGCATAGCCCCAAAAGAGAAAAAGTAGCAGGCTGAGATAGAGTAATTCAAAAATAAATATCACTGCTGTATTCCTCATTCGATTTCCTTTAAAATGAGGTGTCGCAAGTAATATAGTGCCATTTAAGATTTTAAAGTGAGGGTGGCTGGAGGTTGGGGGGTTGGTTCCACCAACGTCAACTATACGTCAAAATGTGTCCCCCTCGATTCCTAAATTTACGTGTCTCGGCGATTTGACGTATTTCTATTCGTTCCTAAGATATTTGAGGTGGCTCGTTTTTAAATGATCACACTGTATAGTATGCTCGGTAGGCAGCTCAATTTTGTCACCGCTCGCGCATGACGTAGGTGCGAAATAGAGATTCGCGGGAAACACTTCTCCGTGCTGTGCGAACGCAATGATCAATGATAGGATGATGTTAGTATTTTGTATTACGAGTATACGAATTTTAAGCATTATTTCCAATTTTTATGAAAAATTGCAGTTGTTTTAATTAATTTTTCAATAAACTAAAAAATAACTGTCAAACATTTTCTAAAATATCAAGACCAAGACTTTCCCAAGACTCTTGCTCCAAGACTCTAGGTCTTGGAGGTTAAGTCTTGGTATTGGTCTTGGGTCATTTATGTTAGTCTTGGTCTTGGTCTTGGTCTAGAATTCAAGACCAAAACAAGGACCAAGACTTTTCTTGGTCTTGTGCGAAACCCTAATACCTACCAAATATGAACTCTGAAACCGTTTCCAAAAATATTAGAATTACCATTGAAGTGTTCTGATCTACAGTCTTAAGGGTATAGTATTTTTCAGATTTGTTGGCGTTTGCGCAGTCATATCCGATTATCCAAGCAACCGCCAGCAGTTCAGTAGTTTCCAAAATTTTGCTGTTGCTAGGAACCGCGACAAGCGTGTGCGCCGAGACACGGCTCACGGCAATGAGCGTTTTGACGTTTTCCCTCAAGAAATGTATTCTTTCACCCACAACATTAGCCAGTTCACACAAAAGATACCGGTTATTTTCTAGTTTGTACTTAAAATCTGCTATTGGTTATAAACGCCACAAACTTGTGTCAGAAATATCCACTATTTGTTTTGTTTTTAATTTGTTATTTAAAATTTTTAATGTACTTACTTAATGTGTTATTTCCTTTCTTTCATGGAATAAATAGCATTCCTTACTTCGGCTTTAATGCTGTCAGTTACATCTTCACTTTTTAATTTTGATTTGCTGTGCCTTTTTCCGGGCGCTGCAGCAGACAAACCTCGTTTTTCCTCTCCAACTATGCGCGATACGCTGCGTAGACTTACTTTTGATGCATCGGCCAATCGCTCCTGGTCACAAGTTAAAGGCAATAGGGGACCATTATTTTCCTTCTCTCGAGTAAAGTATTCAAAAATATTTCGTAAAACTTCTCGACACTGTGTGGTAAAAACATTTCCAGGCATCTTTATACCTGACAATCAAACTGACAGTTATACTTGAAAGGCAATAATTTTTAATAAATTGCTTGGTGACCACTGGATATTGCAAAATAAGCATATTAATACTGAAACCATTTTGTTTCACACAACCATAGTAAGAAAGAGTGAGATGAAATACGGAAACGTGAGAATATTCTCAAGTCATCTTACGGCAGCAATTAAAATTCAACAAATCCATTTTACAAAAGGGAGAAAGACTTATGAACGTAATGCGCAGATTACTGCACACACACGCCAAGATATCTGAAAAGAACTATATACAGGTATTGTATTACCAACAACAATACGTACATATTCGAGATATGGATAGATTCGTATCATACTAACGTCCAGGAAAGTTATTTTATCCGCAACCGTCAAATTATATGTTCATTATACTTGTGCGTTTCCGAACGCATGATAAAGGTTCATTATTCAATGGGCTGTAGTCAATCAAAAAATTCATATTGTAGCATAATATGGAGGTTGTTTTGACGCATAGAAAACGTCAAATTTATATTTTGTCAGAAATCATGTATGTATTATACGTTTCTATGAGAACCTTCTTTCAAGGGTTAGGTACTGGTTTTGTACACTTACTTATGTCAACTAAGGGGTCTAATGTGGCCGTAAAAGTGCAACTTCCCATTAGTTTTTGCATATCTCTCGAGTTGGCTATTATTACTAGTGAAATGAACATTTCATTTCGCTTCAGAGCCGATTAACACAGGTCCACATCAGAAGCGAATGCGGGCGATCGCCACCGGCTTCTAGCGCAGCACCTGAGAGCGTCGACAGAGCTACAACGATGGCCAGTAGCCGATTGACCGATTCATGTTTAGTTGATTAAGATGCCAACAAGTGATGTGACTGCTATTGCTTCTACTTTTAAAAAAGAAAAAATGTCGATGTATTCGACGTATGCATGTGCATAAATGGAAACATCGAATTCAGATGTCCCCCTTACAACCAAAATCGACGTGTTTGAGCTTTTTGCGTAAAAATGTTGCCAAATGGTATAAAATCGCACTTACTGTTTTCAGTTGGCCACCCTGTATAAGTTGAGACATCGCACATCCCTGTCTCACTCCCTTCCGGACATCTACTTCTCTTCGTTCCTTCTCAAATCCTATAACTGCCGTTTGCTCTTTGTAGTGATTATGTATTATTCCTCTGTCTCTATATTTTATCACTACTTTTCTGAGCACTGGGAACACCTTCCCCCATTTTACGTTCTCGAAGACGTTTTCTAAATCTGCAAATCCTATATGGGCGCTCTTTCCCTTTTCTGTCTTTTTTTCTGTAATTACCTACTCGTAAAGGTAGAATGACTTTGCGCGTTCCTCTATTTCATCTAAATCCGAAGTGATCTTTTCCTAATATTTCTTCCGCCCTTTTCTCCATCCTTCTTTGCACAATTCTAGTTAATACAACAACCAAAAAGTTAAATATTACGACCGTCCGATGATCCTGGGGGGTTTAAATGCCTTTTTTCGCGCCTAAGGTCGGCACGCTGCTGAATTAATTTATAAAGCAGTTTCTAAATGTTCCTCTCAACTTTTTGAAACGAAAACTAAATTTCCCATGAAAGTTTCACGTTCTAAAACATTAAATCGCAAGGGATTGTCCAAAATATTATAATAAAGAATTTCCTATAAAAAATTAAATTCCTACGTATTACTGGAAAGCAAATATTTGACTATTTTCTATCTTCCATGTTCATTTGTCATCTATGGCATCTATGGCATCTATGGCATTCATTAAAATACACGGTATACAGGTTCTTTCATAAAAAAAAAAACAAATTAGGTACTGTACTAGAAATGGAACAGACTGTATATTAGTGAAAATAATATAATTACAATGGAAATAATTTTATATTACCGAAATGTCAAAAACTTCTGTTTGGCGACCAACAAATTATATTAACATAAGAGTTGTAGGTATAAGTTTTTATCATTACGGTTGCTAAAGGATATACGTAGAACAGCAACACTGTAATTTAAAAGAAGAAATTCCGTGACTGCGGTAACCCACATTTCCCCAGGCCTGCAAACGAAATATATGTTATTTTGGCAATGAATGACTATGGACTAATTGTTCTGCTTAATTTAATAACTATATAACTTGAGGAAACGTTTTTGGAACAATTAAAACCTGTATTTATAAGAACGTAAGTTGGTTTAGTTATTTGATGCATCAAAGCATATTTACAAACAGTGCCCCAAAATTATACAAGTCAAATACCACCTGCTTAATTTCAAGCATAATTGTTGAATGCCAAAGTAAAGTAAAGTAACAAACGCCGTTACAATTTGTCTCGGTGGTAGTTATTTGGCAACTAGTCCCTTTGTTATACCTACCTATAAATTGGATATATCTAAACCTACTTTCTCTCTTCTGATGAACTTGTAGTAATAAGTAATTCAACTAACAAACCCCAATATTACTCTTATGGTGGCTGGGTTACTAATAACAAACCTATATACATTCGTATAGATATTTATGTATTTTATCTGCAAGCGTCAAATAACACGTTCATTACTTTGTGCGTGTTTGAACGCATACTAAGGTTCATTATACAACATTGAATAAAGAACCATTATTCTTCAAAATGAAAATAGAAAACCCTGGATAACAAAACGTATTGTGAGTCCAATAGAGGAAAGGCGAAAATATAAAAATAGGTTAGGTAGATGACAAAGGGAAACGAAGATATAAGGCGATCAAGTGGGAAATTATTCGCAAATGTAGGAAAGCGAAAGAGCAATGGATTGATATTAAAAGCAAAGAAGTAGCAAAGAAGTTCGAAGTAGGAAAGAATGATGAAGCATATAAAATAATTAGGAGAAATTTCAGAGAAAATGGATCTAGTAGCAAAAACATTAGAAACGTGGCAGGAGTTATCCTAATCGGAAGAGGGGAGAAGGCAGATAGGTGAACAGAATATTTGGGCAAATTATATGCCGGACAAGACGTAGGATATATTAGAAAGGGAAAGTAGTGTAGAGGGGGACAACGCAGGCTGCCCTATAATGAGAGAAGAGTTTGAGCTACCACTAAAAAGGTTAAGAAACAATAAAGCATACCAGGTATAGATGGCTTGTATCAGGCAGAAATCTTAAACTGCGCAGGTGAAGAGGTAATAGATCGTTTATTGGACCTAGTTACCTACATATACCAGACTGGTGAGATTCCAGAAGATTACAAACGGAACATCACATAGCAGCTTTGCCAAAAAGGAACGGCGCGGATTGGTGTGAAAATTTTGGAACGATCAGTTTAATTTCCCATGCGTCAAATATTTTAACTAGAATTGTGCAAAAAAGGATGGAGAAAAGGGCGGAAGAAAAATTAGGAGAAGATCAGCTCGGATTTAGGAGAAATAGGGGAACGCGCGAGGCCATTCTAGCTTTACAAGTAAAAATAGAAAAAAGAATAGAAAAGGGAAAGAGCGCCTATATAGGATTTGTAGATTTGGAAAAAGCCTTCGACAATGTAAAATGGAAGAAGATGTTGGCAGTGCTCAAAAATGTAGGGATGAAGTATAGGGATAGAAGAATAATTCATAATCTAAACAAGGAGCAAACGGCAGTTATAGAATTTGTGCAGGAACATAGAAAAGTAGATATCCGAAAGGGAGTGAGGCAGGGATGTGCGTTATCGCCTCTAGTTTTCAATTTATATATCGAAGAGGTGATTAATAATCTTAAAGACAGAATAGTTGCTGGAATTAATATACAGGGCGGGCCAAACTATTAATATGTCGCAGATTTCTGCTATTTAAGAAGTCAAATAACCCGCGATGGTAGGAGCTCTAGGGATATAAAACAAAGAATTGCGCAGGGCCGAGTTGCATTTAATAAAAAGAAACAACTATTATATTCGGGAATGATAAATGTAGAAACTCGGAAGAGGCTCTTAAAAACGTATGTATGGAGTACGGCATTGTACGGGTGCGAAACTTGGACGATAGGAGAAGCGGATAGGAAAAAATTAAAAGCATTCGAAATGTGGTGCCATAGACGCATGAAGAAAATACCGTGGATAGATAAGGTTAGCAACAGAGAGGTATTAGAAAGAGTTGGAGAAAAGCGAAATTTATGGAAGACGGTAAGGAACAGGAGAGATAGGATGGTAGGATGGTAGGATGGTAGGATGGTAGGATGGTAACACCTTCTGAGGTACGAAGGCTTAGTTCGCGACATACTAGAGTCAGAGATAGGAATAAAAAGAGGTAGGCCCAGATTAGACCACACCCTGCTCTCAAATAGTTAGGAATGTAGGATGTTCAACTTTTGGGGAGACGCATAGGTTAGCTCAGGATAGCTCAGTCCTTCGGAGTGAAACCTTTATGATGATTCATCAATGGGCTAATATATACAGGTGTCCAAAATTAAGCTAACTTTGTTATTATTGGACGTACGAGGTCGGTTAAATGGGCAAAGAATTAGTATTTTTTATTATGAATAATACGGTGAAAACAAGAAAACAATTGAACATCGTATTTTCGAGATATTCACACAAACAACGATTTTTTAAATGGAACACCCTGTATATTTTTACAAGTGTTGAAAAAGCATAAAATTCAGAAAAAAGTCTTAAGGAACAACTATCCCAAAATTAAAAATAACATGACTTTTGAAGGATAAAAACTGCCCGCTGATATCACATTAAGTAGGCCATGAAACTAATTCGGTCGACTCCCATATTCAAAATTCGCAAAGAAGTAATAAAAACAACAATAAAATACTGTTAACACCTGCCGACAATAACTAGTTTCATGGCCTACCTGATGTGATATACTGGGGCATTTTTGATGCTTCAAAAATCAAGTTATTAGCTTCCTAGCCTAAGCTAGGCGAAAATCTTAATAGGTTGTATAAGGAAAAAAATGAGAAAAAAAATACGAAAAGAAGGCGCGCGCGCGCCAAACGCGCCCTCCAGTTCAGTTGTGGCTGTGGCTAGGAAGCTGTTCATGTACAAAATTTTATACTCTGTTCAAATATGCAGAATATGTATACAGGATGTCCTATTTAAAAAATTATTGTTTATGTGAATAACTCGAAAATGGGACGTTCGATTGTATTTTTTTTGTTTTCGCCGTCTTATTCGTCATGAAAAACTAATTTTATGCCCATTTAAACGACCTCGTATGTCCAATAATAACGAAGTTAGCAATGGTGGACACTTAATCTTGTTCACCCTGTATATAGCATATGGAGGTTGCTTTAACGCAGGAAACTTTCGCCTATAAAATTTTGACATTTAGTAAAATTCCTTTCAAACGGATATCGATTTTTTAAGCACACCGACCAAAAGGAAAGGGTCACGGAAACGAAAAGCCGATCGGGATGAAACTTGGAAGGGTAACTCGTGCATCCCTCCCGCGTCCGTAGGGACCATCGCGATACCAGATGTATCCCAGAATCCCACTAATACCAGATATCTGCCCAATGGATCTGGCCGAAAACGTGGGATTTTACTCGCCAACAGGTCGAGTTTCGTCACTTCGTAACTTCGTATGAAGGGACGACCGAGATGCGGAACCCTCAAATTATGGGTAGTTCTTTATACCGGTCAAACTCAGGGATGCGAAATAGTTTTGAAAAGGAATTCCGATAGCCCCGCCGTTGAGACCGAAAATGTCTAAAATCGTCCCCCTCGGACCAAAGTTGCTAAGGAAAATATTTTTCTCCCGAAACCTTTCAAATTGTTGTGCATTTTCCTGAATGAATCTGCCAAGCTCTGCATGACCAAGTGTTATTTTTCACATTTCGCCCCTCCGCTCCGCCCCAGTCAGAGGGTGAGAAATGTTATAAAGTTCAACTTTTCAAGTTTCCCTTTTAAAGTCTGTACAAATTGCCCTAAGGTTGCAAAACGGGTGTCGGCTGCTAGAAAATAAACAGGCGCATTCACCCGTTCCACTTTCATCACTCCGAAATGTTCAGAAGCGGTTGCAAAAAATTTAGTCTTGGACAAAATGTTGGGCCTTTTTAATAAATCGGTCTCTATGGACGTCCTGTACTTGCAATTTTCAAGATATCGGTAACGATGTCGTAAAATTTGATCATTTCCCAAAATCCCAAAGATTTTCATATGTTAAGTGAAAATTTCAGCCCTCCACGCCGAGGAAAACGTCGCCAAAATAATAAATTTCTCAAGCCTTACATTCACCCAATTATTTTTCATGGATACTTCTGACCAGGGAAGTCATTTTATATTTTAACCTACTCTCGTACCTTGAAATCCCAGGTATCGAAGTCGTATACTTTTAATTTCAGATACTTTTGAACGTGTATGGTTTTTTACTCTTTTTTAATGTTTTTTAGTTTTCACAAACTATATGTGTCAGTGTTTTCTATCTGAATAAAAATGTATATAGTTTATCTTAATTAAATACGTTTATTTACTTAGAACAATAATTATGCTTATGCTTGTACATAAGTTGCATGTGTATGTCGTGAATAAGATTGGCCCCAAAATTGATCCCTGTGGAACACCTGAGACTGTCAACCCCAGCAGGAATGCGCACTCACCCACTCTCATGTTATGCAAATAGTTTTTAACAAGTTGAATTGCAGAAGTATTGAAGCCAACAAAAGATAGAAGAGCTAGCAAAATTTTATGACTGATACAATCAAATGCCTTGGAATAATCCAACATGACCAAAGCGGTAAGTTTTCGGTCATCAAAAGCCTGTAAAATGTCATCTGATACTTACATGTGACAAAGCTTTCTTACAAATGTGATCCCTTCGAAATCCTGATTGAAATGCCGGAAGAATATTAAGTATATTATGCAGCAATGTGTTCATTCATTTGTTGTGCAATTTTCTTTTCATGGACCTTTGGCATAACTGGCAGAATGCTGATGGGCCTCAGATCTTTGAACTCAGTTGCATGTTAATATTTATATCACCAGCACAGACGAGTCTAGCAAACTTAAGCAAATAAGAAGCAATCATGCTTTCAAAATTGTCGAGAAATTCCTTAATGTTTGCTGAAGGTGGTCTATAAATAACACCTATACAGTAATCGATTTTGCTAATTCTGCACTTTATCCATAGCTGTTCAACAAACTCATCTGTGCTCCCAAACATTACCTCTGCAGAGAATTCATTCGTCACATATATCCCCACTCCACCAGGCACCACTTCTGCCTTTTCTGTCCTTTCTAAAAAATTATAACCTGATATGTGAATCAAGACATCATCTACTTGATCACTCAACCACGTCTCGGACATAAGCAGCAAAGAAAGGGGATCGCCATCAAAGTTAATATTTATTAACTTTGGATCGCCATCACGCCGAAATATAAAGAGCACGCACATTAAAGTAGGAATGATTCTCGCAATCTGTGTGTAACCGCTTGTAACAGCGCGAAGCATGAGGCAGAGCGTGGCTAAAGAGTGGGGTGGCGTCACGAAAAATGAAACGCTCTGGTCTCGCTTCACTGACGCTTGCCGGAGAGAAAGAGCACGAAGCATGAGAGAGAGCGTGGCAAAAGAGTGGGGCGTTCGATATTCCCTTTCTCCTCTGCCCGTCTTCTCAGACTGCTCCCCTACATTCGTTTCACTTTTCGTGACGCTCGCATTTGCCAACACAGGAACTTACTCTACGGAGACAAAAGAAGTTTCACTTCAAAAATATGTGTAGTTGTGAACATAAACTGTAAATATTAGATAGCTAATTATATTATTTAATGTGAAGAGAATATAGCATGAAAAAAATTATAATATAGAAATAGGTACTTCGCAAAACTTATCAGAAAAAAAATCAGTCAAACCCACAAGAAATACCAGTCAGTCACTGCGAACCAATCAAATCACATCATATCAACTATTGCTTCCACAGCTTCTGAATGCCCATCGTAAATTTATTGTTAAAACCACTTCTCCGTAAGGAAATCGGCCCATCTCTTATCCAAGCATTCCTTTTCTCGTGAATTTGGGAAACTCTTGTAAAAATCGTATACGGAGACCTATTATAGATTTTCCGATATAGTTACACATGAGCCTTTTAGCAATTTCCTGACCTGTATCACTTGCTGCTTAACGATAAGACGCAAATTTAATGATGATTAGCCTCGATCTTCCGGCAGTGCTTCGTCCTAGTCTGTGCAGTCTGTCGATAGAAATCACCGGGTCAATATTCAAATTAAATTTCTCATTAAAAAATTCAACTAGCACCGCCTCAGTATCTTCGTCTAACGTCTCCTCAAGACCAAATATTCGGTCCACTCTTCCTGCGAGAATATTGCTCCAAAAAGTCTACTTTAAAATGTGTCTGCTTAATATCCATAGCATTTCCCTTGCAACTATCACTAAGAACGTGTAAAAGTTCTGATTGATTGTTTATCTTACTGTCGATTAATGTTAGAGATTCTTTATGCCACCAATATCAACATTAATGGCCGAGATTTGTTGCAACAAAAGATCAAATTTATTTTCAATAGATATAGGTATCACTTTTTAGGGGCAACTGTTTTTCAAGAACATTTTTATCAGTGACCTTGTTTTTACTACCTACTCTATATACCTGCTTTTCTTGTATGCATTTTATTAAATTTATTTTCACAAATATTTAAATAACTTCCTTTATAGAGACCCGCTTTTCACAGCTTTACAGGCCACAACTTTTACTACCAAACTCCCAAAATTTTCGCTGAAGTTTAACCGGGGATTCTCGCTTGATATTAGAGAGACCAACTACAACACTCACACTCGTTCCGCCATCATCACACCATTGGTAAACTTATTAATTCAGATTTGGGTTCAATTTCTGATGCCGATGCCGTATCCTTGATTTTTAGACTTGACCTTGGGCTTTGAATATAATTTAACCATTAAAATTGAAATTGTAACTATGTAGGGTCAAGATCTTCTTTATTTGCAGTTTATTTGTTATTCCAAGAAAGCCATAAACTTTCGAGGTTATTTGGTCACTTGGATTATTTTTCTTTCTTCTTTCTTGAGAGGAACGAAATAGTTGTCCGTCGGAAGAGTTTTCGAGTTCAGTATGAACGAATACATATTATATGAACGGAGAAAAAATGTTCGGACGTCGTACGACGTTTAATCTGAACGCGCCCTTATTATTGTGTTACGGAACAATTTTTTTCTACACCTAATTAATTACCTATATGACAATTATTCGGATTTTCTTCGTGAAATATCGTACCCATAATTCACTGTAGTGAATTATGAAATCATAATTCACGGCATTTCGGCCAATCGGAAATATAGATTCAATAATCACTGTTTATCTACTCCTATTAGATTATATATTAATTAATCAACTGCTTTTGAGCAATTAATAGTATCCATAAACAAATAGCGTGATTTATAATAACTCACAAGTGAGTTATTACACCTTCGTTCCCGATTCGGCGAAATGGAACAGTCCATTATTGTTGAGGGGAGGCAGATGACTTGACATTTCTAAAAAGTTTGACGTTTTCAAATACAGTTAAGTAATAATTGTGCTAAAAAAGATGAATTGTAATAATGAAGATGAATTATTACGTAGGTACACCGCCAGAATTAAGGCAAGTAGCTAATGATACAATAGAAAGTACTTACTAACTTGTTTGGGTACGATAGAACTATAAATTTTATTCGCAGTAGGTACTTATCTGTCTTATTTTTTTGAGAATCATTATCGTACCCCAACCAGTTAGTAGTTCTACGACATATATATACAACAAACACAAAAAGGAGCAATAAAATTGCATAATTCAGTCCCACATATTCAGTTTGCTGGTTGTTCAAACTCTACAATTAATTTCATTCATAAACAAAATGAGTAATTATTTAATTTCCATATCCTTGTAACTAATAAGATTTGTAAATAAATATTTATTGGTATAGTCGTAGATAAAGTATAGTATTCAACTCGCGGTAATGGTAATAACTCACTTGATGGATTACAGCACTCGTCTGCGGCTCGTGCTGCAAATTTCATCTGCGTGAGTTATTACCTACATTACCGCTCGTTGAATAATATACTATTCCCTGATCCAATGATATTTTATATCGACCGCGATCAACTCTTGCTGGAGCTGACAATCGCTCGGGTGACAGCCAGGTGTATCTCGCCATATTACTTGTTTACGTTATCCAAGGTATGCACTTCGGTTGAGTAGGTACCCATTAATCCGTACAAACTAACAATTCAACCACTAAAACTGCCAGAATTTAACAATGGAAGGGACAACTCCAAATTTATACAGTGCCCGTCTAAAGTCCGTTCCCCCCTACTAATTTTTGAACCATTTGGGGTACATCAATGAAATTCGGCACAAGGTAATCACAATATATCTTTTGTCGTAACAATGACAGCTGTCAATCTCAAGATGGCGGTCGAGCGCCATTTTGAAACAAAATTTTAAATGGGAGGGAGGGTCATGTGACACCTCGTTTTAAAGGTCTGATCGAGTGCAATATCATACTAAAACATGGCGTCGATGTTTTTTGTTCAATTTTTAAATTTTAAAATTTTTCTAACAAAATTTTATTCTAATTTGTAGTGAAATCTCTTAATGAAGTCGACCAATAAGAGGAGAAAAAAGAGTTTATTAAGGGAAAACTACCGCTAGATGGTAATTTCTTCCAGCTTCTCCAAAAATCAAAACCGCTTCAAATTTATCGTCTAAGCTACGAGCCATGGTCACACTTTTCCTAAATGAAGGAGAACTAAACATGCCACATTTGACAAGTAGAAAACAAGATGTTACCGCGACAACGAATTTTGTTTCTAATACAAACGTGATTGAGAGCAACATTCATGGTTATTTAGAAATTTGATTAGCCACCATTTTGTAACGTTTCCAGGTATAGACGTCATATTTTAGTATGATATTGTACTCGATAAGACCTTTAAAACGAGGTGTCACATGACCGTCCTTCCCATTTAAAATATTTTTTCAAAATGGCGCCCGTCCGCCATCTTGAGACTGACAGCTGTCATTAATATGTCAAAAAATATCTTGTGACCTGTGACTACCTTGTACCGAATTTCATGGATGTACCTCAAATGGTTCAAAAATTAGTAGGGGGGGAACGGACTTTAGACGGGCACTGTATATTACTAACTGCACAAATTTCAATATATATTCCTAGTAAGTAGTCCATTTATTGAAAAATAAAAATTAATGTATTATGATAGTGTTCCATTAAAGTTATCAAATTTGAGTCTAATTTATTTGTTTAATAGGTGTAGAAAAAGTATAGTATTATATTCGCGATTATGACCATTATTCACTCAGATGATTTGAGCCACTCGCCTTCGGCTCGTGGGCTCAAACATCATCTTCGTGAATAATGGTTGTCATAATCGCTCATATAATAATATACTATTTTTGCCAAGATAACTATTATTTTCCAAAGCTTGTTGTTTTTTACATGACTACATGCGCCCATTATTGGCTTTAAGTAAATAAAATATATAATAAGTAATTAAGTGTTTCATTTGCTTAACTAGAAATGAATTCGCTTTTTCACTATACCTACCTACTAAGAGACCGAACACTATTTCAAATTAGCTTGTCGGCGAATGTCGCCGGAATTTCACCTATTTTTTATGGAAAATCTGCAACATCTGTAAAAACTTTAAATTTTTTGTTGACGGTTACTTACATGCAGCGGCCGCAACAAGCCATAAATTAATAGTAGTTCAACCAGTTTTATAAACGGATAGTGGTATCTGTAAAAGCTACCGAATTACTCAGAATTTTGAACTACCTACATCATCTGCATAAGCTGATGTGTTTAGATATCTTGAATAAAATTGACATAGGATGCTTTTACTCTTTTAAATTAACTGGGAGTCAAGACTGTATACCTCGAATTAAATTATTACGCATTATTTGTTATCAGAAATTTTATATGCTGGCACTAAATACTTTTATGTCATTCTGGCTTATTATAATATTTTTTGTCATTTTATAGGTCCACATACTACTGGAATGTAAGTAGTAGAAAATTCTTATGAGTAGACAATATACTACGTTTTAATTTGTGTTTTTATAGACCTGTTAAAGATTTCAATTTTATTTTTTAGCATTTAGATACCTCTACTACATACCTAATACTGTGCTGTAGATACCTGTGTATTATAGGCACTGTCAATGCCTTCGCAAGATTCTTGGGACAACACTGGTACTGTCAAAAATTTCAATTTTACTTACAGGTGCGCGTAAATTAAATAAACATGCACATTTGAGAATTGCACACAATTATTTTCAACGGTGGCATATATGTAGGTTGATGACCGATCACAGATGGAAGTTATGAGTGTTGTTGATGCTGCCTCCAGTGAACCGAGCTCCATAGCTGAATAAAATCGGGCGATGGAATTATTGCCGTATATTATTTTACTATAGCGACAAAACTCCAGCCGAAGAACTGAATCACACTCGCAGGGCCGTGCCCCGTACCCCGAAATACTAAAACGAGAACATTATAACAGCAGCTGGCTACGGAAAATTCGAAAATTTTCGAAATTTCGAAAATTGGCGGGTGCATTATTTTTCCAATAATTTGGAAGATGATGTGAATGGTCGCGGAAAGTTCTCCTGCGCTGCTGCGCTCTCCATTAATACTTGTAATAAAACATTTTCCTCATTATTATTTTCGTTTGTCGTTCGTAAACTTATTTTTGAACTCACCGCTCTCAAAATGACATTTCGCGAATCCGACAGACAAACTCAAACATAGTGTTCGCGCACTAGTGCGCGAAATCTAGCAAAAAGCACTGGCCCTTTCAGGCTTTCTAGAAATATTTTGACTTGATAGCAATAAAGTTTGGTTAACAAAACGCCATTTCTCCAATTTGGATGTTGAAAATAGTGAAAGAATAAAGATAAATCGCTATTAATTCGATTGACACTTTGACAACTCAATTCAATAAATTAAACCAAATGTCATTTTCTACAATAGTCAAATGGAAATCTGTCAATGTAACTATTTGATTTTTTGAAATTTTAAATTGGAAACGTATTAGATAATAATTAAACAATAAATTATAATGTTCGTTTCAAAAAATATTGTACGAACCTCGATGCGCGAAGACGTCTTCGTCGCATTCGCGCAAATGAAGCACGAGCAACGAAGGAGCGAGTGCTTCAAACATTGCGCTCATGCACGAAAAATGTCTTCTCGCACTCGTCTCGTAAATAACTATTAATACCATACCATATCGACAAATAAAAAATGATCTTAGGTTACTTTTGTCATTATATTTACAGTTATCATTCAAGACGAAAATGGTACGAAGAATGGGACTCGGGGTCTACTACTATATTTTTATTTTCAGATACTAACACCCCCCCCCCCCCCGAAAAATAATTCTAGGTACGGCCTTGGGATGTAGGGTGTTCTACTTTTAGGGAAATGCGAAGGTTAGCTCAGGATAGTAGAGGATGGATAACCCCCCCGAAAAAAAATTCTGGGTACGGCCCTGCACACTCGCACCAAGTATTTACAGTAAATCGAGTGCTGTTTCAATAAAACTAGTAATCGTTCTAAAATTTGTACCAGCGAACAAAATACAACAAAAACGAAAGAAGGCATAGGGTGAAAGTGTGCGCCCTCTATGTTTTACTGAAAGGTAATTGCATATTATTGTTTAGCTACCCAAAAAACGTCCCTATACCAAATTTCACTGAAGTAACTGTAAAAGTGCACGACAAATAATGAAAAAATTACATAAAAAATTGTTCTTCGAAGGCCCATAACTTTTTAAGGAACCAGAATTGTCCTAAGATAAATTGGAGAATGGCCCATTCTTTAATGAACACTCTGTATATGTATATAAATGTGTTGCTAAGTAGCAGCCTGGTGACCCAGGGAACTTAATAAAGATTTTTGTGCTGTAAAACCATGTACAGTAAGTTAGCTTAAAAAACGTATCTAACAGCTAGGTTCGGTTTTATCACTGTAAAATTGTAGCAAAAGCTAGGAACCGTTTTATCAGTGCAATACCGCTGCCATTGGTTGAATTTCACATTTCTCGAAATTGGATTGGTTGTTAGCAGGTATACAGGGTGTGTTTTTTAAGCGTCCGCGGAAGATTATGCCTAAATGACGAAAAATATCAAGAAAATATTTTAACTAATCCCACCTCATTTTTTACGCTCTACAATCTAAAAATGTTTTTACTTATACCAGGTTAGTACAAATAGTTGGAATGATGGTCAACTTTGTTTTTTCTTATGGAATGTGCATTATTTAATTTTTTACTTGATTCAGAACAATATTTTAATGGCACTTTCTTAACATAATATTATAGTATTTTCTTTCTTTTTTGAGATAATATTTTTTTTCTGGATATTTTGACAGTTACATCATACATTTTAAAAATTCATATTTCTGCACTGGTTGAAGATGGAATAATGATATTTTTGATAGCGGCCCTCATGATAATCATGATTAACACTGTTTGCTCAAATTTTGTATAAAATATACGAGGAGCATTCAATAATTTATCAAATAAAAATGAGAGAAAATCATCAAGAAGTCAGTTTTTTCAAATGACACGGTATATTTTTTATAGCTCCAATGGAAAGAGCAGAAAATTTCGCATGGGCTCACCTAATAAAACAATATTGTTACATCAGCATAATTTTTAAATATTTACAATATTCAAATTTTCATTTCAGAAATCAAAAATAAAGTTAGCCTTGTAAAAATACAGCCACAGAATATAAAACCCTATAGTAAAACAACAACAAAACTGTAGATATTCCAAAGCTACTTTATTTTTGATTTTTGAAGTGAAAATTTTAATATTGTAAATATTTCAAAATTATAGTTATGTAACAATATTGTTTTATTGGGTCAGCCCATGCGAAATTTTCCGCTCTTTCAAATGGAGTAATAAAAAATATATCATGTCATTTGAAAAAGCTGACTTTTTCTGGTGTTTTGTCGCTTTCATATGATAAATTTTTGAATGCTCCTCGTATATTTTATATAAAATTTGAGCAAACAGTGTTAATCATGATTATCATGAGGACCGCTGTTAAAAATATCATTACTTCATCTTCAACCAGTGCAGAAATATGAATTTTTAAAATGTATGATGTAACTGTCAAAATATCGAGAAAAATAATATTATCTCAAAAAAGAAAGAAAATTACTATAATATTATGTTATGAAAGTGCTATTAAAATATTGTTCTGAATCAAGTAAAAAATTAAATAATGCACATTCCATAAGAAAAAACAAAGTTGACCATCTTTCCAACTATTTGGACTAACCTGGTATAAGTAAAAACATTTTTAGATTATAGAGCGTAAAAAATGAGGTAAGGTTAGTTAAAATATTTTCTTGATATTTTTCGTCATTTAGGCATAATCTTCAGTAGTAGAGAAATGAGAGCCTCAGGCCACATCTGTTGCCAACCCAAAACTCCAGCAACCAAAATCCCTGTTAGTGTCTTCAGCAGCGGCAGCAGCCTCTGGTTCTGTTGCCAACTCCAAAACGCAAAAATCCCTGGTAATGTCTTCAGCAACGACATCTGCCATTGGTTGTGGCTCAGGCGCCTGCGCCGGGGCTTAAAAAGTGCACGTGTTGCTCATTGTTGCGCAATGGAAGAATGTTCTGGAAAATGCTGATGCAATAGTACGCAGATGTTGCAGAATTAATGTTTTTTCCCCTTCTACGCTGAAGGAGTCCTCGAGTAATGTCTTCAGCAACGACTTCTGCCTCTGGTGTCTTTGGGGCCTTTGGTTGTGGCTCAGGCGCCTGCGCCGGGGCTCTATGAGAGTGGGCGGGGCAATCAGGCGCATGCGCCGGGCTCTGGCTATGAGAGTGGGCGGGGCAACAGCCAATGATAGAGGTTGTGGGCGGCATCCAATGGGTGTGGTTGTGGGTGGTAAGGTTCAACTACTGCTAGATGCCTTTGGATGTGACCCAGGCGCCTGCGCCGGGGTTTTCGCAAACGTTCTGGAAATGACGCCGACCGGGAGTCGAACCCGGGTCCCCGCGCACCGGAGCCCTCGCTCCAACCAACTGAGCTAATCGGATGCCTACATGCCCGTCTTTTAAATCATCCATATATACTTAGGATTGTAAACAGAAGTTTCTCGGAAATTCCAATGGTTGCAATTGTTTATACTAAATAAATATTGATATCAAAGTTTAAGAAAAAAGCACGTTCGCCGCCGATAAGAGATGTTATAATTGTTTTTATTATGGGTAAAAAACCTTTCAACTCGCCGACAGGATTATGTTTGTTTAGGTTTGCTCCCACGTTCTGTATATGCACATACTACGTTGTAGACACTACAAGGTGACCCGTTTATTTGTTTGTATTATTACAATAAAATAACATTCTAGAACATTCGTCAGTTTGTTTATTTTGATACGTACTATGTTTTGAAATTACTTGTTATCTTAATGCGTTTCGGACACGTGTGGGAACCATCTGGTGAGTGCTGGAAGTACTAATTGAGTGTCGGTAATATAGAACACATGTAGATTTCTGTTACACTTACTGGAAAGTGCAAATTGAATGTCGGTAATATAGAACGCATGTAGATTAGGGCCCACTGCACACACCCCTTGCCCCGCCCACTTAGGTCATGGAGGGTATCAAATTAACCAGCTCGATGAGACAAATAGGAATTTATTCTCCTACTTCAGAATTCTCATCAGATGTCTGTCTGTCTGTCTGTCTGTCTGTCTGTCTGTCTGTCTGTCTGTCTGTCTGTCTGTGTCTGTCTGTCTGTCTGTGTCTGTCTGTCTGCCTGCCTGCCTGCTTGTCTGTCTGTCTGTCTGTTTGTTACATCAGCCGTTCGTGTCAACAACAACATTCAATGCCAATGACGAAATTCGCATACCAATCCACCAACAAGACGTTTACGTACTGCCGCATCTAAGCTGCATCTACATAGAGGGGTTTTTCCTCTTTCTATTCTTGCTTGTGTCATCAGCCATGGTGTTTGCGGATAGAGCTGTCTGGGTCAACAGCTGTCTGGTGTCAACAGACAGCTTGTCATTCGCATACCAATCCACCAACAAGACGTTTACGTACTGCCGCATCTAAGCTGCATCTACATAGAGGGGTTTTTCCTCTTTCTATTCTTGCTTGTGTCATCAGCCATGGTGTTTGCGAATAGAGCTGTCTGTGTCAACAGACAGCTGCGTCAACAGCTGTCTGGGTCAACAGCTGTCTGGTGTCAACAGACAGCTTGTCAAAAAAAATCGCGCTTCTAGCATACATTTATTGGAAAGCACACAACAAATATTTCTAACATAATGGGGAGTATTATTCAGTAATCAATTCATTAGTTTAGTTAGTTCCCATGGAATACGGTAAATTATATAATATAATTTATTATATTAAAATACATTTTGTCAATTAAAATAATATAATACTGTTCATAATATGATATTATTATATTAAAATACATTTTATTCATTAAAATACATTTTATTCATTAAAATAATATAACAGTGTAATCAAACTCGTGACGATTAAAATACATTTTGTCAATTAAAATAATATAATACTGTTCATAATATGATTTGATAATATTATATTAAAATACATTTTATTCATTAAAATAATAAAATAGTGTAATCAAACTCGTGACGCTGCTTATACATCGTTGGCTGCAACAAGAGAAAAATCATAGTTACGAAATTATACTAGTAAACAAACAAACAAACAAACAAACAAACAAACAAACAAACAAAGAAACAAACAAACGGACAAACAAACGAACAAACAAACGGAGGGACAAACAAAGAAATAACTTCATTCATTATAAACAAACAAACAAACAAACAAACAAACAAACAAACAAACAAACAAACAAACAAACAAACAAACAGACAAACAAACAAACAAACGGACAAACAAACGGACAGACAAACAAACAAACAAACGGGCGGACAAACAAAGAAATAACTTCATTCATTATAAAAACAATTAATTTTCCACTACTAAAATTGTGAATCACAAAATCGGCACTTTTCCGTCACTAAAATTGTGAATCCAAAACTGGCACTTTTTATCTACTATCACTGCAT
Organism: Xestobium rufovillosum; assembly: GCA_963966045.1. Taxonomy (NCBI): domain Eukaryota; kingdom Metazoa; phylum Arthropoda; class Insecta; order Coleoptera; family Ptinidae; genus Xestobium; species Xestobium rufovillosum. Next base: position 20,625,579 of record OZ014504.1, read on the forward strand.
ATTAAAAAATCTAAATACTTTACTTACGATTTACAATATTGACCCAAATGACCACAAGTTCACTGCACGATTCCAACAAAATTATCTTGGTTTCTTTCTCCATGAATAGTCCAGAAAATAAAACATTTTCGGTTTCCGTTGCCATGTGCGATACATTTCCGCACATAATCATTTTGGGTTGGTTCTAAAGATATAAAATAGTTTACAATTATGGAACAGATACGTGAGCTTTTTAACTACATATAATGAAATGATTATGAATGAGTTTTATTAACAGAATGCTTGAAGAATAAAAGAAATGATTACTACAAATGGACTTACTTTTAAATTTTCCGGTAAATTTTGGAGGATAAAATGGTACAATAAAATATCTCCAACATCATCTTGGCCAATTACAACATCCATATTGGGAAACTAACTTTTACCGCACCTATTCCGTGGGAACCAACTGAACTATTGAAGTGATTACTAAATAATAATTCTCGCAATTATATTCGTTCTATTTATCTCCCAGCTTTTGCCGAGCTTGCAAAATTTTGGTAACATGCAGAAGTTATCAAAAACAACAATCAATCGAGTGTTTATGTTTCTGGCGGTGGCCTTCAAACTTTTTATGTTCTAGAATGATTTTATTATAATAATACAAACAACAGGGTATAAAATAATCTCGATCATCTTGTAGAGTTTGCGACATATTAAGTGCACATGTACTTATTAGCATGCAGAATGTGGGAGTCAAACCAAACAAATATACATTTCCTGTCGGCAAAGTTGAAAGGTTTTTCTAGAACGTTCTTAGCTATTAATATTTCATCATAATAAAAACAATAAATCATAACATCTCTTATCGACTTCGAATCTATTGTTTCTTTCTCAAACTTTGATAACAATATTTATTTAGTGTAAACAATTACAAACGTTGGAATTTCCGAGAAAAAACATTAATTCTGCAACATCTACGTACTATTGCATCAGCATTTTCCAGAACATTCTTCCATTGCGCAACAATGAGCAACACGCGCACTTTTTAAGCCCCGGCGCAGGCGCCTGAGCCACAACCAATGGCAGATGTCGTTGCTGAAGACATTACCAGGGATTTTTGCGTTTTGGAGTTGGCAACAGAACCAGAGGCTGCTGCCGCTGCTGAAGACACTAACAGGGATTTTGGTTGCTGGAGTTTTGGGTTGGCAACAGATGTGGCCTGAGGCTCTCATTTCTCTACTATCTTCCGCGGACACTTAAAAAACACACCCTGTATAGCGGGAGATAATCATTAATATACCTACCTAAAATTTCCTCTGATTAATACACTAAGGTCCGGTTTTTCAAAGAATCTAACACCGGATTAAGTCTGACACCGGCTTTGTTGCTATGCTACAACCAATCAGAAAGCCGGTATCATAGCAACGAAGCTGGTGTCAGACTTAATCCGGTGTTGGATTCTTTGAAAAACCGGGCCTAAGGCTGTGCCGTAGCTAATGGATGTGAAGGGTTTTTCGATGAAGGAATATACGCATCAATTAGGTACCCACCTATTCTAGTTCTGTATTATTGTACAAGGTAGAGTAATTTGTTATGGAATTTCTGGCAAATTTTTGGATTAAATGTAATAATTGATTTCAATAAATTTTACCTACGTATAAATTACTTTTATTAGGTATTTGTTTATTATTTCATTGGGTGGTATGCATAAAAAGTAGTACATGCTAATACTTCAAGTATTTACTTCGCAAGTGAAGTACCTACTACACCATCGTAGTACTTACTGCACTCGTTTAGTAGATACTGTTATGTACAGTAGTACATAGAAGTTTCTACTTCGCCGTAGAAGCACCTACTCTACCTCTCGTAGTATCTACTACAAAATCCACAAATTATCGCTGCTTAGTAGTATCTACTTCAGTTTCAGCGAAGTTGCTCTTTGGGAAACTTCAAATAAATTTTCTCTTGCAAAAATATGCCCGCTTTTATGAATATAGGTAGGTACCTGCTGAAAAAGTGTGCAATGAAAGAAGAACATAATTTGGGGAAGATGTATATCGAAAATTATTCAGGTAGTTACTGCAAAATTTGTCCTTAAAAATTATAATAATAATAAAAATTAAAAAACAACAACAACAACAACAATAATAATAAAAATATAATTAATACATTTATTCATTCCCTCAGTACAGAGCATTTTCATAGGTGTAACCAACAGGCCAATTTTTATAGAAGTCCATACATTCAAATTCAAAGGCGAATAAACTTGAGGAAAAGAAGACAATACAACTCACTGAAGCCAGAGCCGAAGTAAAAATCCAAAACAATTTGGAAACTCACATATTTAACTAAAAGAAGCACTAATGGAAAATACTAATTACCTATTCAACGAAATTCCTGACCAAGTTTTCCAAGAGAAGATAAGCAGAATTCAGTTTGAGGAGGTTCATCAAGACATCACGGGAAAGGATGTAATTCACAGACATATATTGGGACAAAAGTAAACAAGTAAACAACTATGTATATTCCAAAGATTTTACAGAGGACATCGGAAAACTTTGAAGAAACCACAATTCGACAGGGTCCATAGGAAACTTTCCCTCTTCTGCACCTCGGCTGTGTTCAATATGCGTTAATCAGTTTAAACCTGTGTTTCACAGATTTCACCCTGTCTCGGCTGTTCCTATGTTGTCTCTGCGCTATGTTCAATGTGCGGCCGGCCTAACTCCAGCCTGAGACTCCCGGTAGCTTGTTCATTACTCACGTACCGTATCGAAATACGAAGTAACATGAAGTCAGCTCATATCCAACGCGCAATATCGCTCTCGAAGTTGCGATATAGTACGTGGTTTATAAATCGACAAATTTCACTAGTTTCTGTTTTAGAGAACGCATTTTTGAAACTGACCCCTTAACTGACGGAAACCAGACACGCGCATTTTTTGTAAAAAAGATCATGTAAAAACGAGTGTAAAAACATAAGAAAAAGAAACTAACCCTACGGGAGTCGAACTCACCCAGCCCATGGACATCAAACTACTAACCGTATGGGATACTTCCCTACCCACTGAAACCGCTGACGGCATTCACAAGTAACGAAATAGGTACTTAAACGAATTACGAAAATAATAATGAACAAACTTAGTGTTACTTCGGATTGCGACACGATTCGTGAGATTTACTATGCCTCCCGGTACGCTATACAGCGCTGGATTATTTTCTACGTTCCATAGATTATAGAATTTTTGCTGCCACTCAGACAAAATAAGTATTTTTTTGTTACATGTCAACAATTTTTTCAATTTTAATTTTCATATTGTTAAATTTCTTAAAAACTTTTTTGTGTGAAGTTCCTTTTTCGTGTTATAATTAAATTCAGCAGTTAGCTCTTTTAGTGCCTCCTCTTTTTCGTTTTTAACTTTCGGAATCTCTTATCAAACAAAATTTTATAATATTTTACAAGAAGAAAAAAGCAGAACCCATTCATTTATTTCTTCTTCGAATTCCTGTTCTCTTTCAGAATCGGAATTCATTTTAAAGCATATAAGAAAAAAAGTTTTGAAATCGGCAGTTAAAATAGGTTTAATTTGAGTTAGGTATTTTGAAAAATGAAAAGCTAAATTTGACAAGTCAAATTTTTTTGACTCGGACCCGTAGTAGTAGCCTACTTCAGTTTAATAAAATTTAGTAGCACGAAGTATATGCTTTGCATTGTAGTATAAACTTCGTTTGTGTAGCATATGCTTTGGAACTAAAGTAGATACTACATATATAAAAGTAAATACTACGAAGTAAATACTTTTTCATGAAGCATTAGCATGTACTACTTTTTATGCATACCACCCATTATGTGCATCTATAGGACGTAGGAGTCAAGTGATTCTGGGAGTCAGGCGGTCAGATTTATGAACTTCAACGAGGTCAAACAGCACCTTTCAATATAATTAGGTTTATTTTGTGCTTCCAAATTGTACATCGTAACATAGCCAGGGAATTCAATGATCCTTTATAAGTTTGCAGTTGCAATTTTTACATAAGACCCAAATAGGTGTCAACCATCAAATTTTCAGATTTTTTAAAGTTAAATTTTCAGTTTAAAAACGATGCCACAAATTTTCAATTTCACAGTTTCTATTCCAAATCCAAGATAACTTGTAGGTATTTGAGTCATACTGAATAGTTCGAACAACTACTCCTCAGGCAAGTACCTCCTAGCCCGCCAGGCATTGAATTATACAACTAAATCCAAATTTTGTAAGTACTACGGGACATCTCTTCCATATAATTCGGTATTTAATTAGCTCTTGGTGATACCTGACGCATGCCAGTCAATATACATGTTACATGTACGTATCTATATTGCATCAAAAGCACCATACTGATGACGAAACCAGTGATCAACGGTTTCCCATTCCATGCACAATCGAGACATGCAATGTTGAAACTTTCAACAAAACTTGCGTATTTGTTAGGCATATTAATTTCTTCAATGATTTAACACGTTCGAAGAAAAATACAGCAAAACATATACGTAATCGAAAACTCTTGCACAAGTTAATTAATCTTCCAAATTTCAGAAAATTAGTTCGTTGCTGAACACTGCTGACTGCTGAGCTGTACCTATACTTTACCTAGACGTCACGGATTTGGCTACCAGTGGTCCCCATATAATGTGCACAATGCTAACCGTGTTTTGAAGTAAACTAAGATAAGCCTCTGCTAAGTACCTATCTGCCAATGTGTATCAAAGTGTGTTAAGTATAATTCATTTTGGTTTCTGTTCATCAAAATAATAATTAAGATAAAACATCATCATCATCATCGTCAAAGTTCTCGGCCCGAAGACTGGTTGGACGCGTACCTCCAACTGTTTCTATCCTGAGCTATAACCTACCCATTTCCCTAAAAGATAAAACTTGTGTGAAGTGAAATCCATGCAAGAAATTATTTGCGTAGTAAGTATGCATGATGGAGTACTAATTCACAAACACAACGATTGATATACCTAGTACAATGGATTGAATAAAATAAGGTGCGTTTTTAACCAAAGGTATAAGGTAGATACTTATTGCTTATGGGGAATCATGTAAATCGAATGAATAGTGAATAGAGGTGCCTTGAAGTTAAGGGTGTAACTAGGTATGCACAATAATTAAGAAAATAGTGATAGAACATATAACTGAAGTCGTTGCATCAAATTTGATCCTAAAATAAAGAAATACCTAACGGTCTCATTTTCATGAGCACGTCCAAAAGCGATGCTTGGTTCATATGCCGTCATCCAGTGGCATTAGCAGTAACTTCGAATTCTACGCCAAGGATGAGGCCGCTACCGTAGCTGTTGCTGTTGGTCGCCATCCCGAGTATATAGAGAGAGCCATTCTGTGATTCTTAGTACAGTGGCTATACACGAAAACAGTGTGGCCATGCGTAGTCGCATTTTCTATTGGCTGAGCAAAAGTCAGCCATTTGTTTGCAAATTTTCTTATTGTGTATATGGGGAAGTGTACTCTTTTGCCAATATTACACAATTTAAAGTAAATTTATTCATAATGGTGTAGCTGTTCGGTTAAATAGACATTTTTTCCTGATTATTAGTAATATTATTAACGCCCAGGAACATACAATGCATGTAAACATCGTTGTTGGTTATGTCAACAACAAAGTTTTCATGTAAATTTGGAGGCGAAACGATAACTTTGAATGAAAATGCATTAAGGGTATGTTCAATAATAGTATGCCATCTCCTCACTCTTGGTGGAATAAATTTTATTTAAATTTTACCAGATGGGCTTATTACAGCATATGCCAGGATGTGCATCAGTTAATTTCACCAATTCAAGTGTTAAAGGTTTCCTAATGAAACATTTTCCTACTAATTCCACAAGGAAAAAGCAGAGTGGGTAATTAAAATAAGACGAGAGAATTGGACGCCCACAAAATATTCATGCATTTGTGAGGTACATAGTTATACAAATATGTAGAGGTTAGGTTTCAATTTCAAGTTGAACTTGCTATTCGTAATGGGGGACATAAGTGCCTCCGTCATACGTCAGATTTTCATTCCAAACAAAACAAAAGCACGTGCCATTTGACGTTTATCGATATTATTTACAACGTCTTAAACTAGTTTTTGCAGTATAATTATAGACGTTTTGCAGTGAAAACAGTTTATTTTCAATTTATGTGTTGGGCTTACGTGTAAAAACTTGAAAACAACTATAATTATATTTCAGAGGTTAGGTTGAAACGTCAGAAAGCACGTGGCTTTGTTTTGTTTGGAATGAAAATCTGACGTTTGTGACGCGCCACTTATGTGGCCCATTCTCATAATGCTTGTATTTACCTGGAATCACACAACACAAGTTACTTGTATCTCAGATTAGTTTTCATACGTACCTATATTACGAGAAACTGCTTTTAATTGCTTATTAAAGGTTCGTACAGTACAAAGCATATCCACAAACTATAAGTCCCAATTGGGTCGTATAAGACTACAAAAATTTATTTGTTTCAAATTTTTTATTATTTTTGCTTATTGCTTATATAGAGTGATTCATAATAGGCGAGACAAACTGAAATGAAGGGTTTAGGGACCTAAAATGGAACGAAAAATCCAAATGCTGGTTATGTCTTAAAGTGATTCCTAACGAAGATACATAGGTTATTGAAAATCAACTAACAACTAACGTTTCATTCAGCAAACTGTCGGTATCTACTTCGAAAATGTATTCCTAGTAATAATTCTTTGTTGTTCTCCATCGCAAATGGTGAAATTTAAAAGTGGTACCCAGGGACGTAGCATGTCGAAACCGGGCCCTTGTGCAAGACCACAACGGGCCCCCCTTTATCCTTTCACAAAAAAAAACGGTAGTACCAAATGCTTATACTCGTATTATTCATAAAGAATAAGTTCAATTTGAGATTGCAATCACAGTTTTATAGTCAATCAACGGCTGAAGCCAACAAAAAAACAATTTGGCCGAGGGGCGAGGGGCCCACCGGGGCCGGGCCCTCGTGTACGGCACCGCTCGCACGCCCTGTTGCTACGTCCCTGGTGGTACCTATTATGCTCAAATAAAATGTACATAACAGATATAGTTTGCCATTATTTATTATCTGGCATGACATAACTTCCTATTTAGGTAGGTATTCATATTACCTATGCATTTATTTATTATGTGAATACCATAATTTCATGTTTCATAAGTAGTTATAAAATATCTCTATATATAGGTACATCCTTCCCAAAGGACTTGTACCTTGACGCAGTTCTAGTAATACTGGGACGGGTGGGATGGCTTGCGCGCTTCAATGATACAAAGAGCCGAACCATAGGTTTAACCATATTGGAGGGGTTTTATTTGAGAAGCCAGACTAAATCAAGTCCCTGGAAGGGGGCAGCAGCTCTTTCAGTAATCATAGTGGCAGAGATCATGAGGGTCGGTATGGCACTGTGATACACACTACTGCGATGTGGAAGGCAACGGGAAACCACCACATTATTTTATCCCTAGTACAGCGTACTTTAATTTATGATGATGGCACCTTCTGGAGTAAAATATTCCGGAGGTAAAATAGTCCCACATTCGGATCTCCGGGCGGGGACTGCTTCGGGGGGAGTCATCAGAAGTAGTTAGAAAATGAGAGCCTCAGGCCAGGCCATCGAGTTCTCCAGGTGCCATCGAGTTCTTCGGCAGTGACCTTGAAAGAGACCAGAGGCTGCTGAAGGAGTCGTTGCGTCATCCGAAGAAGTGTCTTCAGCAGCGGCATCTGCAGCAGCCTCTGGTGTCTTTCAAGGTCATTGCTGAAGAAGTGTGCATGTCTTCAGCAGCGTCTGGTGTCTTTCAAGGTCATTGCCGAAGAAGTGGGCATGTCTTCAGCAGCGTCTGGTGTCTTTCAAGGTCATTGCCGAAGAAGTGGTCTTCAGCAGCGTCCAGGCGCATGCGCCGGGGCTATTCCTCAGGTCAGTCCACCCAGTTCTTCGGCAATGACCAGAGGCTGCTGAAGAAGGGCCTCTGGTGTCTTCGGGGCCTTTGGTTGTGGCTCAGGCGCCTGCGCCGGGGCTTAAAAAGTGCGCGTGTTGCTCATTGTTGCGCAATGGAAGAATGTTCTGGAAATGCTGATGCAATAGTACGCAGATGTTGCAGAATTAATGTTTTTTCTCGGAAATTCCAACGTTTGTAATTGTTTACACTAAATAAATATTGTTATCAAAGTTTGAGAAAGAAACAATAGATTCGAAGTCGATAAGAGATGTTATGATTTATTGTTTTTATTATGATGAAATATTAATAGCTAAGAACGTTCTAGAAAAACCTTTCAACTTTGCCGACAGGAAATGTATATTTGTTTGGTTGGACTCCCACATTCTGCATGCTAATAAGTACATGTGCACTTAATATGTCGCAATCTCTACAAGATAATCGAGATTATTTTATACCCTGTTGTTTGTATTATTATAATAAAATCATTCTAGAACATAAAAAGTTTGAAGGCCACCGCCAGAAACATAAACACTCGATTGATTGTTGTTTTTGATAACTTCTGCATGTTACCAAAATTTTGCAAGCTCGGCAAAAGCTGGGAGATAAATAGAACGAATATAATTGCGAGAATTATTATTTAGTAATCACTTCAATAGTTCAGTTGGTTCCCACGGAATAGGTGCGGTAAAAGTTAGTTTCCCAATATGGATGTTGTAATTGGCCAAGATGATGTTGGAGATATTTTATTGTACCATTTTATCCTCCAAAATTTACCGGAAAATTTAAAAGTAAGTCCATTTGCAGTAATCATTCTTTTATTGTTCAAGCATTCTGTTTATAAAACTCATTAATTATAATTTCATTATATGTAGTTAAAAAGCTCACGTATCTGTTCCATAATTGTAAACTATTTTATATCTTTAGAACCAACCCAAAATGATTATGTGCGGAATTGTATCGCACATGGCAACGGAAACCGAAAATGTTTTATTTTCTGGACTATTCATGGAGAAAGAAACCAAGATAATTTTGTTGGAATCGTGCAGTGAACTTGTGGTCATTTGGGTCAATATTGTAAATCGTAAGTAAAGTATTTAGATTTTTTAATATGCAGTGATAGTAGATAAAAAGTGTGGATTTTGGACTTCCCAATTTTAGTAGTGGAAAATTGCCGATTTTGTGATTCACAATTTTAGTAGTGGAAAATTAATTGTTTTTATAATGAATGAAGTTATTTCTTTGTTTGTCCGCCCGTTTGTTTGTTTGTTTGTTTGTCTGTCCGTTTGTTTGTCCGTTTGTTTGTTTGTTTGTTTGTTTGTTTGTTTGTTTGTTTGTTTGTTTGTTTGTTTGTTTGTTTGTTTGTTTATAATGAATGAAGTTATTTCTTTGTTTGTCCCTCCGTTTGTTTGTTCGTTTGTTTGTCCGTTTGTTTGTTTGTTTGTTTGTTTGTTTGTTTGTTTGTTTGTTTGTTTGTTTGTTTGTTTGTTTGTTTGTTTGTTTGTTTGTTTGTTTGTTTGTTTGTTTACTAGTATAATTTCGTAACTATGATTTTTCTCTTGTTGCAGCCAACGATGTATAAGCAGCGTCACGAGTTTGATTACACTATTTTATTATTTTAATGAATAAAATGTATTTTAATATAATATTATCAAATCATATTATGAACAGTATTATATTATTTTAATTGACAAAATGTATTTTAATATAATAAATTATATTATATAATTTACCGTATTCCATGGGAACCAACTGAACTATTGAATTGATTACTAAATAATACTCACCATTATGTTAGAATATTTGTTTGTGTGCTTTTCCAATAAATGTATGCTAGAAGCGTGATTTTTTTGGACATCAATAATTAGTATGATGGACAACTTCCCTCCGTGCCAGAAAAACAAAGATAAATTAATTTATGTAAGTATGTATTGCTTTAATCCATAAAAACATTACAAATAAAATTGTGCATTTAAGGAAGCGTAACGAATTTCACCTTGGACGTTTTAAATCCTTGTCCGGTTACTAATTCGCCTGCGAAAATTAAACCTCTGGGCTCTTTCAATACTTCACAAATATCAGATTCTGTTAAAATCCCGAATCTGGATGGTAGAAAGCATCGACAGTCTTGAAGTTCCACTAAGATGCGATCTCCATGACGTGTTTTCACTCTCCTCATTTTACGAATAGGATAGGGCACATCAATTGTCAGTGCTTTAATATCAACTGTTGGTATGCCGTCCTCACAGAGACTTAATTCGCTTAATGTTTCCATAATGCAATGCGAAAATAAGTAAATGCCACAATCCCTACTTAATTTTTACACACTACTGCGACACTGATGCTGTCTTTTGACCATTTGAATTGTAGCCACGTACACCTCAGCTACTTATATAGGCAAAAAATAAGAAATATGTGAACAAATATGTTGTAATATTGCTATGGACCTATTCTGGGAAGTCATGTTTACTTAAGTTCTGCCGAATTAAGCATAATGTTATCAGTTCGAATAATGATTATCGAGCAAGATCAAAGACTTTCTCACCGCTTTGTTCTCGAACATTCCATTAAACAACGTTAAAAAAATAAACTCATGATTGTTTAAAGACCTTGTCAAAATAAAGATGATTATCAATTCGAAAAATTTATGTCATTTGTCGATAAAGATCAAAGACTTCCTCGCCGCTTTGACACTAAATTAATTCTTAGAAGCGATAAAATTCAAGGTTTCTTCTGGAACTTTCGATTAACAAGGAGATAAGGCGTGACAGGCACATAAATTATTTGCACACGGCACTCAATTAATTCTTAGAAGCGATAAAATTCAAGGTTTCTTCTGGAACAATCGATTAACAAGGAGATAAGACGTGACACATACATAAATTATTTGCAGGCGGCACTAAAGTAATTCTTAGAATTGATAACACTCAAGGATTCTTCTGGAATGTTCTGCGAAGATAAGAATCTGTATAAATAGAGTGAGATTGGGTGGCATCCGCCAGTTGTTTTATGACCGTTCTATAGTGATAAAGCAGTGTTGACATTACGTTTTGAGTTTCAACAAAGGACATAATATTTTGTGGTGCGAGTGATTAGGCAGTATTGACGATGGAATCGCAATCTGAAATACAGACACTATCATCAGATATGGTGAAAAAATTATTTGAAGTAAGTTTGTTTTCTTTGTTTCCACATATTTTTGCATGCGCTAATTCGAATAATAATTGACAGGTATGTGCTAATAAAAGGAGTTTGTCTGTGGAACAAATTCATTCTTTTTCGAAGATATGTAAGCGCATGCTCAGGACCCACTATAAATATTTGAAAACTGGTGATAAACTTACTCTCGGTCAGCGCAGACATGTAGAGTGTAACATATCAAATATTAAAGTGTGTTTAAATATAATACAAAACCAGAGGCACTTGGGTTCTGGAATTGCATCAAATTCAAATAAGAAGCGTTCTGGTCGAATTATTTGGAGAGACATCGCTTCGGCTTTTACCAGTAGAATAAGGACCGGTTTAATAATCAATAAGCGTCATACTGATCCAGATGCGTTCATTGAAGATTGTTACCATCTCATTAAGACGCGACTAAAGAATATATTAAAGAGAGAGGCTGCAGCAAAGGTCAACTTTAGCCTTTGTTGCACATTTAAACTGTGTGGACAAGGAGAGACTGCGGCTGAAGAGTGCAAATATTTTAATTCCAGCAATACAATAGTTACCGCTTCGTCTTTCTCTGATTCGTCCGAGATGGCAAATTGGTACAAGGAAGTAACGGATAAACTTAAAACCAAGGTACGTAATCAACTTATAATCTTAAGAGACCATATAGTTATTGATGTGTAAACATCTTAGTTCTCGGTAGTAGAACATCCTACAGCGCTAATTATTTGAAAACAGTAGTCTAATCAATGCCTACCCGTACGGAAAACTACGTGATGTGGGGTATCAAATTAAAGGACTCGACGAGGGGGATCGGAATATGGGGGTGGTTTGCTTTTAAGGCTTGACTACAATATAAAATGTTTCTTATTGTTTCATTATAAGCGTACATTTTTTCATGAAACCAATGCGCGACCTCATCTTCACAATTCAAAACGATACGAGCTCACTTGTTTACAAATCAATTCTTGTGTGGGCCGTGTCACTAACATTTTTTATTCATACTATTGCAGCTAGTGGAATTTTCTGCGAAAAACAGTGGCTGGTCCTTCACCCAAGTCATTTCGTTGGCCGTAAATATTAATAAATACAATCCACTGCGTGGTGGAACGTCCAGCTATTTACCACTGCCAGAAGTAATAGCTGCACGAAGGGCCATTGTCAATGTACGTAATACAGGTATGGCTTGTTTTTTCCACGCTGTAGTTTGTGCGATCTATCCCGCAAAGGAACATAGTTATCGAGTGTCAAGTTATCCAAAGTATACGGATGTTTTGGACACCACAGGTATTTCCATTCCGGTGAAATTGACAGACATTTCCAAGTTTGAAAGACAGAATAACATATCTATTAATGTGTTTGGATTAGACAATAAGTGTAACGTAATTGGTCCTTTGTATTATACTGAGGAAAAACGGGAAAGGCATGTGAATTTGTTATACATTACGAATGAGAATAATAGCATAGGGCATTACGCGTGGGTTAAAGATATGTCGCGTCTATGCTCACCTCAGTTTTCACAACACAACGGTCGGATTCACGTGTGCGATCGGTGTTTAGTCACCTTTTATTCCTTGGAAAAGTACGATAGACATATGCCAGATTGCTCGGCAAAAAAATGTCACGTCAAAATTACGCTACCAACGGAGGGGAATAATGACATTTTGCAATTTCAAAATTATTGGTTTAAAGAGCCGGTGCCATTCCTCATCGTCGGTGATTTTGAAGCATTCACCCGCCCAATTTCCGCATGTAAAAATGATCCCGACATTTCGAGTACGCTTGCATATCAGAAACACGAGCCGTATAGCGTTGCCTTTTACCTGATTTGTAACTATGACGATAGCCTGTCAAGGTTTGAGATTTATCGCGGAAAAGATTGCGTCAGCTGGTTTGTTTCGAAACTTCGAGAAATAGCTGCGGTTATAGAGCCAATAGTGACCGGAGACGTGGGTATGGAACCATTGAATGACATCCAGCTGCATGAATTTCAAACGTGCAACATTTGCCACATGTGCGAGAAACCTTTTGGTTTACTGGAAGAGCGAGTGAAAGATCACGATCACATAACGGGGAAGTACCGGGGACCTGCGCATGCGCAATGCAATTTGCTATATCGAACTTGCAGATTCGTACCCGTATTATTTCACAATTTGAGCGGTTACGACGGACATTTAATCATAAAGGAGTTGGCCTACGACACGGAACCAATTGATCTACTGCCCATAACGATGGAAAATTACATTTCGTTTTCGAAAAAGATGGGTGGGGTTAAAATGCGCTTTTTAGACTCGTATCGTTTCATACCATCGTCCTTAGAGAAATTGGCGCAGAATTTGAATCCAAACGAGTACAACGTAACCAGAAGATACTTTTCCAATCCGGAAAATTTACAGTTGATTTGTAGGAAGGGGGTGTTCCCATATGATTACGTGAACTCGTGGGAACGTCTGGAAGAAACCGAACTCCCACCGAAGAATGCTTTTTACAGTAAACTCAACGACAGCGACATTACGGAAGAGGACTATGCACATGCGCAGAAGGTTTGGCGGACATTTGGTTGTCAGACTCTAGCAGACTACTCCGACATCTACCTCAAACTGGACACATTAATTCTGACAGATGTAGTGAATAAATTTCGTTCCGTGTGTTTGGAAACGTATTCGTTGGATCCATTTCACTGTTTCACTTTAGCGGGATACACGTTTCAAGCAATGCTCAAGATGACAAAGGTCAAACTCGAACTGCTGACAGACGTGGAAATGATAAATTTTTTCGAACGTTCACTGAGAGGAGGAGTGGTTGTGGCAAACAAGAAATTTTCTAGAGCAAATAACAAATATATGAAAAATTTTGATCCGTCGAAACCGTCTAAATTTCTCTTCTACATAGATGCAAACAATCTGTACGGACACAGTTTGTCACAACCGCTGCCGTACGGAGGGTTTGCGTGGTTGGAGGACAGTGAGATTGCCGTGATCGAGCAGCAGCTATTGGAGGAAAAATACACCTTATTCGAAGGGGATCAAGAGTATGGGTATGCGCTAGAGGTGGATCTGGAGTATCCGGAAACAATACATGACCATCACGCGGACTTCCCCTTCTGCTCAGAACATCGCACATCAGACCTATCCAACCAATCGAAACTGATGCTAACCCTTCACGATAAATCTCGATACGTTATCCATTATAGAAATCCACAGCAATGTTTAAATCACGGTTTACTGTTAAAAAAGGTCCACAGAGTTTTGCGATTTAAGCAGTCTAAATGGCTCAAACCGTACATAGATCTGAACACGAAATTACGAACAGAGTCCAAGGATGAATTTGAAAAGGATCAGTACAAATTCATGAATAATGCAGTGTATGGGAAAACAATTGAAAATATTAGGAAACGGCGCGACATCAAATTGGTGACGCGTTGGGATGGTAAATGTGGCGCGACGTCTCTGATAGCAAAACCCAATTTTAAGAACTGCGTGATATTTTCGGAGAACTTGGTGGCCATTGAATTACAAAAGACAGAAATAGTCTTCAATAAGCCAATCTATGTGGGATTTTGCGTGTTGGAGTTGGCAAAAGAACTGATGTACAAATTTCACTACGACTATGTAAAAGAACACAAAAATTTAAATGCCTCGCTTTGTTACACGGATACGGACAGTTTTATTTACGAGTGCTGCACTGACGATTTATACGAAATAATTAGAGCCGATGCGAAGGATCATTTTGACACTTCCGGCTATCCCCCAGGGAATCCCTACAATATTCCGCCGGTAAACAAAAAAGTCATTGGCAAGTTCAAGCATGAATTGGATGGTAAAATTATTATAGAGTTGGTAGCACTAAAACCGAAAATGTACTCTATTCTGTGCGAGGACGACGCTATTGAAATTAAAAAATCCAAGGGAATCGGCCGTTCAGCAGTCAAGGAGTTGACGCATAACGACTATAAACGAGTATTATTTGGCAATTTGAAACTTCAGGCCACCTTTAATTCGATTCGATCGAAAAATCACGAGCTCTATTCGTACGAGATTAGCAAGAAAAGTTTGTGTGCCGAAGATGACAAACGCCACACGCTCGATGATGGTGTAAACACACTACCTCTCGGGCACTATAGTATAATGGACCAGAATAGTTTGTAAATAAACGCATGTATTTGATAAATTATCTATATTTTCAATAAAAATGTTCTATGTAAACAACTCCTGTTTTATTTATTACAAGTCACCCTTATCTATCCACGAATTGTGTGAGTCATCAAATCCGAGCCACTTCACAAACATGCGATCGCCCCTCCTTCGCAATACCTTCTCCACCAGGTATGTGTTGGGGTAATTGGTCTTCAGCAGCTCTTGTTCGTAGAAACATCCCCGAATCGGTTGCCCTTGGTAATCTTCAAGATGGTACGTGGTTGGGTTCGTATGCTTCACCTTGACGATGGTGAACACCTCGGTGGTGTAGTTTGGAGTGTACCCCTTGCTGAAGACGTGCTTATACTTTGAAATGCGCACCTTGTCCCACAGCTTAAACTTTGTCTGCACCCTGACCGCTGCCGCCGCTCCAAAATTGAGTTTCGTATCCTTTGTGACATCAGCGGGGCGCATTCCCGTCACAGAATGCACTGTTTTGTTGTACTCGCCGACCAGTTGAGGCAGAATGTGGAGCCATCTGTGGTTGCCCTGTAAACTGAACAGTCTCCACATCTTCTCCTTGATGGTTCTGTTCCAGCGTTCCACGCAACTCGCCTTCTTCTCCGTGAACGTGGAGTAATGATTGATGCCGTGCTCGGTCATCAGAGCCTTGAAGCGTGCGTTAAAGAACTCCTTGCCGTCGTCGGTCTGCAAATTCTTTGGTGATCGTTGTCGTTGCAGCAGAGGGGCGAACGCTTGCACCACATCCGATGCCGTCTTCGTCTTTAGGGGCACCGCCCACCCGTACTTGGAGTACGTGTCCAACACCATGAGAATGTACTTGTAGTTGCGATTCACCTTCGCGTACGGGATCATCTCCACCAGATCCGCTTGCCAGAGGTCGTCGAAACCGCGGATTATCACCTTGCGTCTCGGGAAGTTTCGTCGTGCGGGTTTGTGTAACTCGTCAATCAGCCCCTTCTTCTCATTCATTCCCCCACCAAATATTTGTCGTTTTGCAATTGCGCCAAACCTAATTCTAGCGCGTGCAGTCTATCACTGTGTTCGCGAAACAGCAACGCTACACTATCTCTGACCTTTTCCAGGTCTTGCTCGACTATTTCTAGTTTCCGGCCGAGAGGGGCCACCGCTCCTGTACGCACCGCGTGATCAATTGACAGTCCCAGTGCTGCAAATAAACTGTCCACGTAAGCTTTATTGGTAGCGTCGGGGTCTTCGATTGCGTTAGCAACATTGGTCAGACGCTTGTTGTCTATGTTATAGTCCCCGGACTGGGTCAGCAGGAAACCAACTCCAGGCGGTCCGCGCAGAACAAACGCCTGCGAAGATGCTTTCTTGGATCGTCCAACCAGCTGTCGTCCGAACTTGTCCACGGACATGATTGAGGCTCGCGCTGCTGCTGCTCCCCTTCTTATACTATAACCCCCTCCTCCATAAGCTCTTCCACAATAGACGCAATCTCGTTGTCGTGTGAGGTGTTGCCGGCCGCTCTGGAGGCATGCAGCAAGTACAAACGTTGAACCAGTTCATTTATGTCATTCCAATACACGTACTCGCTGTTTTTATCGGTGACGCGCATCAACAGTCCACCACCACCACCCTCCTTTGTAAATCGTTTGATGATGCTCTTGTACTTGGTGCTGTTGGTGCCCCGAGTACGAGCTTGATCCCTGTATCCCACCTTGTGAGCATTCGTGGTCAGTATTATGTTCTTGTACGCGTTCAAATCACGCTTGGTGTAATTGTGCGGGTCTTTGTAGAAGAGCAGCTCGTAGAGACCGCTGGTGCCCGGATACCGTTTGTCCTGCACGTAGACATCGTCGTCGACAAACTGAATGGCTGAGTTTCCAATCATGAACGAGTCGTCGACATCGCCGGCTTGTCTTCTGACTCCGTACACGGTGTCCAAATCTCTGCGATTCTCATTGCGCAGCAGTCTCTCGATGTGTGAACTGACCTTGGGACCGGGCGTAGTAGGTGTAGGCGGCGGAGTTTTGTCATCGAAAGATGGCGCTGCTGCCGCTTCACCGTCCAGATCGATGAGGTCGTTGGCGAAACTAGGGGGCTGCGTCAGGGCGGGCGATAGCGTTGAGGGTTCCTTGAGAGAGTCCAGTTTGCGGGTCATTTCTTGCAGCGGTTCGGTGAGTGGTTGGAAGCGTCGTCTCAGGCGCTCCTCGGCACTCGTTTGGATCGACTTGAGCGAGCGGTACTTGCGTCGAATGGCGTCAGCTGATTTGATAATCTCTTTGCTAAGCATCCGATCCTTTTTTCTCTTCCTATTCTTGCTTGTGTCAGCAGCCATGATGTTTGCGAATACAGCTGTCTGTGTCAACAGCTTCCCTTTTATATGATCAGGTACTGATCGAAGCCCCTCCTGTACCGCCCTTGATTCATATCGCTGTCCTTGTCTATCACCAGGAATCCGTACTTGGATGTCCAACATGCGGCGCAAGCTGAACGAAACACCGACCAGTCCATGTCGGTGTTCACGTGATCGTTGTACACGTGACGTAGGTTCAAGTCGTCCTGCTTGAAGAGAACAAGAAAGTTGACGTTGTCGCGTATCAGGTGTTTGGGGATATGCGTGTACGTCTGACAGAGGTAGAAGCAGTCTGTGGACTTGTGTCTTCCCATGGCGAAATAGTCGCGCATAACGTTCTGCTTGTCGCAGGCCACGTCGTCAAAGATGAACACGGAATTGGGCAGGGCGTTCTCGGGTGGCACGATGTCCGCGCAATCTCCGTAGGCAAAGTAGCTGACACCCGGCACCGCCCGCAGAATCTCCCCCAGCAGTTGGTACTTTGGTTGGTACAGGGACTTGGAGTAGACGTAGACGTTCTCGAAACGCAACCCGTTCGGTGCGCACAGCAGCGACAAAATCAAATTCGTTTTGCCACAGTTCGAGGGACCGCAGATGATGGATCTCACGGTGTCGGGGAAGAGGAGTCCGTGTTTGAGTCTCTTGTTGGCGGGTGGCTCGAAGCCTGCGCCGCAAACATTCATGACCGGTAAACTCTCCGATTGTTTCACGAACTTCATCGTCGTCGAACTAGTATATATAGACGCGTCGAAACCTTTTATACTCCAGTCAGTATGTCTCCGACAGTCAAACCACTTCGACGACGACGACAACCACGCAAGGGGAAAGGACTCTTAAACGATTTGATTGGAAAACTGCCGGTGGAATTGCACCTGCCCGGCTACAACTTCTGTGGTCCAGGTACAAAACTTAAGGAGCGATTGGCAAGAGGTGATCGGGGCATAAATCCCACGGACGAAGCGTGCAGATCCCACGACATTGCCTACTCGCAATCGAAGGAGCTCGCGAAACGACACGAAGCTGACCGAAGACTGGCGGACAGTGCGTGGCACAGGGTTTTGGCAAAGGACGCATCTCTGCTTGGGCCATAACTAACGCAATGAAAGCTAAAGTCAAGTTGGGTATGGGTGTCGGCACCAAGAAGAAGAAGAAGACGGTCAATGATCGTATTTCGCTCGGCAGAGTGACGAGAGAGGCGCGAGCTGCAGTGAAGAACACCAAGGATACGGTTATGGCGGTGAACAGAGCCCTGGCAGCGGCTAAGCAAGTAATTCGACGCAAAGAGAGGAAGCCGTTGCCGCGCGTCATCCCGGTGCCGAAGACTGGTGGAATATTACCCCTGATACCAATTTTTGCGGGTCTATCGGCTCTCGGTGCGCTAGCTGGAGGGGCGGCAGGTGTAGCTAAGGCAGTGAACGATGCTTCACAGGCCCGAAAAGAGCTAGGCGAACATCAACGCCACAATCAGACCATGGAGGCCATTGCTATGGGTAAACCGGGAAGCGGACTCTACCTGAAACCATACCGCAAAGGCTTGGGTCTGTACTTGGCGCCGGCAAAAAACCGCTACTGAGGCTACCGAGAAGACCACTCACCGACATCGATCTAAACAAGTACGCTTCAATCGATCTGAAAATTCCCCACTTCCGGGGAGTGTTCATGCGCAACGGCTTGCCCGCGGGGAAACCCAAACGCAACGAGTCAGCTATCGTCAATTTGGATGACGCAAGCGGTCCTGGCACCCACTGGGTAGCGTACATAAAGCGAGGGTCGCGCGTCCTCTACTTTGACAGTTTTGGCAACCTGCGACCGCCCGCAGAGCTCGTTAAATACCTCGGTAGCCGCACCACCACCATACAGTACAATCACGACTGGGAGCAGAGCTTCAACTCACCCATCTGTGGACACCTGTGCTTAAAGTTTTTGTACAACAACGGCGGATCATGACCACCACCAAGTCTCTGACGGTGTCGTTGACGGGAAACAGTTCGGTCTTGAGCAGCAATTTTTTCCCACCTATCGAATTGGAGGACGGCAAATACGTGCTGGGGCTTGTACTGTTCCAAACCTTCAACTCGGTGCCGAACGTGGACGAATCAAACAATAAGTTCTATTATGGTAGCGGTGACGCGGAACTCGCCATACCCACTGGTTCATATGAGATCGAAGACCTGAACGAGTACCTGCGCAACAATTTACCCTCGGGTGATACCAGCTTTATTCTGCGCGCCAACAACAGCACCCTGAAGTGCGAAATTAAATTCGGGAAACAGATAAACTTTGACAGAGACAACTGTTTGGCTTCTCTGCTTGGATTCAATAGACGCATACTTGCACCGAATAGATGGCACGAGTCGGACTTGCCCGTCAGCATACTGAAAGTGGACGTGATACGCGTAGAGTGCAACATCACCACCGGATCGTACGTAAATGGTAACTTAGTCCACACCGTACACGAATTTTTCCCCCTCGTGCCGCCCGGTTACAAGATTGTTGAGGTGCCCAGCAACGTAATATACCTGCCCATCACTCTCAACAGTATAGACAACGTGACGGTGCGCATTGTCGATCAAAACGGCACACTGGTGAATTTTCGCGGTGAAGAGATAATTGTCCGGTTGCACATAAAGAGACTATAAATAGCAAGGGAGGACACTCGCTTGGACGCATTATAGCGAGCATTATGGGCATAGCCTTTCGAAACAGGTATATAAGCGGGTACGTTGTTGGAACGGGCATCACTTGTGATTCAGAGCAGCAGCAGCAGACAAGCAACAGTCCAGCTGTACACCACGCGAACAAAGCTCATCGACAAATCCGCCAGCTTAGCACTGATAGCAAAGCAATATTGACGTCCCTGGGATATCGACTGAAACAAAGGAGGAAGAGGACTTGAGTACCAAGAAGAGTTTATTGTGGGCTTGGTTGAGGGGTATATTTACTTCTCACTGTCTTACGTCATCGGTCTGTCACGTGAACTTTATTGAAGATGACAAACATAAACGTGGATACTTTTCGTGTTCTGGACGGTGCTGTTTTGGACGAGTCCGCACGGCGCGTAGAGGTGCACGTGCATCAACCGTACGTGTCGACGACATTCAACGCCAACGATGAAATACGCATACCAGTGCAGCAACAGGACGCATACATACTGCCGCACCTCAGTTGCATCTACATGGAAGGTAGATTCGTGACGGGTGAGGGTGAGGGGGCCGCTGCCGCTCTCACAAACAACGCTTTCACTTTCCTGCTGGACGACGTCCGCTACGAAATCAACGGAGTGGAGGTGGATCGAACGAAGAACGTGGGCATCACGAGCACATTAAAGGGTATAGCTTCTCTGAATGAGGGTGAGGCGCGTGCGCTGGAGAATGCCGGCTGGACGACGACCGGTGATGCGCCGACCCATGTGCTTGACGCGAACGGGAACTTTAACGTGTGCATCCCGGGAAGAATCCTACTCGGATTCCTAGAAGACTACCACAAGGTGCTGTTGAATGTGCGTCACGAGCTCATTCTGAATCGCTCGAAGAGCGATAGGAACGCCTTCGTGGGTAACGCAGCAAACACCAGGATCGAGTTGAGCAAGGTGCATTGGAGGGTACCGTATGTCTACCCCTCCGATCTGGAACGTCTAAATCTCCTCAAGATCGTCGAAGAGGAGAGAACGCTTCAACTGTGCTTTCGCAGCTGGGAACTTTACGAGTATCCGCTGTTGCCGCAAGCGACGAAACAGACGTGGGCAATCAAGACCGCAACGCACTTGGAGAAACCGCGCTACGTCATTGTGGCCTTCCAGACGAATCGCAAGGGCAATGCGATCACGGACTCGAGCCAGTTTGACCACTGCAATCTGACAAACATCAAACTACATCTGAACTCTGAGTCGTTCCCCTACGAGAATCTCAATTTGGATTTCGCCACCGGGAAATACGCCTTACTGTATGAGATGTATGAGAACTTTCAGTGCTCGTACTATGGAAAAGTTGGCGAGCCGCTATACGGCAGGGGACAGTTCAAGAATCGAGCCCCACTCGCAGTCATTGACGCATCAAAGCAGTCGGAAAGCATCAAGTCCGGTCCTGTGGACATTCGTCTGGAATTTGAGTCGAGCGAAAATTTCCCCGCCAACACAACCGCCTACTGTCTCATCCTGCATGACCGCATCGTCGAGTATACCCCCTCCACCGGCTCTGTCAAACGCCTGGTATAAAAGTCGCACAAGCACACCGAGCGCTCCAGTCTCGCGTTGGGTTTGTTCGCATGTCAACCATGGAGTACGTCGCGGACGTTCAGGGTTTCATGACTGCAGTCGGTGAATTCATATTCAAAGAAGTTTCACTCATTGCGTTGAATCATCGAGGCGGCGGCGGCGGCAGCAACTACCACTGGGTATTCAAGCCACCATTCGACCTGAACCAGTTGAGGGAGTGTGACAGACGTCAAGCTCATTGGTTGACACGTTTCTACCACGGCTTGAGCTGGAATTGTGGCACGGAGAACTACGACGACATCCGATCGAAGTTAAAGTCATCGGTGGCCGATTGTGATAGGATCTACGTGAAGGGTAAAGATAAAGTGTCTTGGTTGAAAAACGTGCTTCCCGACAAAGTCGAGTGTTTCGACTTGGATTCGCTCAACTGCTGCCCCTCGCTAAAGAAACTTCGAGAAGAAAATTCCCGTGTTATTGAACCTTGCATTCAGCATTACGCAAACAGCAGCGCCATCTGTTCCGAAGTTAACGCTCAACTGCTGCGGAACTGGATCCTGAAATACCTGGAACCGCCAGAATTACAAGAACATCAACCACAAGAGCAAACTTTAACACTGCGAAAACGTGTGGGGAAAGCCATTGGCAAGTTCTTTAACAATGGTGAGCATTTACTGCTAATGGATCCCACACACATAGCCGAACTGCCCAAGGAATTCCTAGAATATTACGTACATCCGTCAGACTTACGCAGATGTGTCGAACTGGGTATGTTAACCGAAGAGCAGAAGAAAAATATAAGTTCTCATGCATACACTTACTGCTACCATCACTGGGGATTCGAGTCAACAACATATGATTGCGACACTATTGATGGTCCTCCACCACTACAGAAAGACTGCCAGTTTTGTAAAACAGGAAAAGATTAAACCTTTTAATATATTCTCATTATTTGTTTATAGGTTAAATATGTTTAGCGTTATAGTAAATGCATGCTTACTATTTATACAAATTGTAGTTATTGTTTTAATTATTATATTGGCGTAAAAATATAAATTCAACAGTTTTTTATTTTCCTTCAAAACTTAGAACGTATTCTGGTAAACACGTAGAAGGAGAAAAAACATTAATTCTGCAACATCTGCGTACTATTGCATCAGCATTTCCAGAACATTCTTCCATTGCGCAACAATGAGCAACACGCACACTTTTTAAGCCCCGGCGCAGGCGCCTGAGCCACAACCAAAGGCCCCGAAGACACCAGAGGCCCTTCTTCAGCAGCCTCTGGTCATTGCCGAAGAACTGGGTGGACTGACCTGAGGAATAGCCCCGGCGCATGCGCCTGGCCGCTGCTGAAGACCACTTCTTCGGCAATGACCTTGAAAGACACCAGACGCTGCTGAAGACATGCCCACTTCTTCGGCAATGACCTTGAAAGACACCAGACGCTGCTGAAGACATGCACACTTCTTCAGCAATGACCTTGAAAGACACCAGAGGCTGCTGCAGATGCCGCTGCTGAAGACACTTCTTCGGATGACGCAACGACTCCTTCAGCAGCCTCTGGTCTCTTTCAAGGTCACTGCCGAAGAACTCGATGGCACCTGGAGAACTCGATGGCCTGGCCTGAGGCTCTCATTTTCTAACTACTATCAGAAATGATAAGTGTAACATCTCACGAGTCGGAGCGTGGAATGTTAGAAGCATGAAACAAGTAGGGAAGTTAGAGAATTTGAAAATTGAGATGGATAGGTTAGCATTAGACGTAGTAGGTATCAGTGAAGTGCGATGGCCAGAAGCTGGAGACTTCTGGAGCGGAGATTTTAGAGTAATACACACAGGATCTGTAGGAGGAAATTCGGGAGTAGGAATTGTTATGCGGAAAAAAGTAGGACAGAGTGTAGAAAATTTCTTACAGCAAAGTGACAGGGTAGTTATGGTTAGGTTAGATTCGAAACCTGTAAAAACAGTAATAATACAGGTATATATGCCCACTTCTAACTACAGTGATGAGGCCGTAGAGGCAGTTTATAGTGATATTGAATATGTGCTAGATTTTGTGAGAGGGCACGAAAATTTAATAATTACAGGAGATTTCAATGCAGTCGTAGGCACAGGGCGAGAGGGCGGAATAGTTGGCCCCTTTGGATTAGGCAATAGGAACGATAGGGGAGTTAGACTGATAGAGTTCTGCGATAAACATAACTTAACGGTCGCGAACACTCTATTTCACCATCATGTTAGGAGATGCTATACGTGGAAGATGCCAGGAGACTTAGGGAGATATCAAATAGATTACATTCTCGTTAAGCAAAGATTTAGAAATCAAGTTAGGGATTGTAGAAGTTATCCAGGAGCAGATATAGATAGTGATCACAACATAGTCGTTATGAAAGCCAATCTTAAATTTAAGATTTTGAAAAAAAGAAGCGGAAGAAGGTATCTTGACCCAGAGAAACTAAAAGATGATGATATGCGCAATAAGTTCGAGAAAAAGACAAACGAAGCACTAAAGGGCACGGGTGGAAATATTGTTAGGGACATAGAGGCAGAATGGAATTGCATTAAAAATAGTTTAGTTTCCTCAGCTAGGGATATTTTGGGTCATAAACAGAATGAAAGTAGGAAACCCTGGATAACAAAACATATTGTGAGTCTAATAGAGGAAAGGCGAAAATATAAAAATAGGTTAGATGAAATAGGGAAACAAAAATATAAGGCGATCAAGTGGGAAATTATTCGGAAATGTAGGAAAGCGAAAGAGCAATGGATCGATAATAAATGCAAAGAAGTGGAAGATAAGTTCAAAGTAGGAAAGACTGATGAAGCATATAAAATAATCAGGAGAAATTTTAGAGAAATTGGATCTAGTACCAAAAACATTAGAAATGAGGCAGGAGATATCCTAATCGGAAGTGGAGAGAAGGCAGATAGGTGGAAAGAATATTTAGGAACCTTATATGCGGGACAGGAAGTGCAAGATATATTAGAAAGCGAAAGCAGTGTAGAGGGGGATAACCTAGGGAGTCCTATAATGAGAGAAGAGTTTGAGACAGCACTAAAAAGTTTAAGGAATAATAAAGCACCAGGTATAGATGGCTTGCAGGCAGAAATCTTAAAGTGCGCAGGTCAAGAGGTAATAGATCGTTTATTTAAATTAGTTAGTCGCATATACCTGACAGGCGAGATTCCAGAAGATTACAAACGGAACATCATAGTAGCTTTGCCAAAAAGAAAAGGCGCGGATAGATGCGAAAATTTTAGAACTATCAGTTTAACTTCCCATGCGTCAAAAATTTTAACTAGAATTGTGCAAAGAAGGATGGAGAAAAAGGCGGAAGAAATATTAGGAGAAGATCAGTTCGGATTTAGACGAAATAGAGGAACGCGCGAGGCCATTCTAGCTTTACGAGTAATTATAGAAAAAACGATAGAAAAGAGAAAGAGCGTCTATATAGGATTTGTAGATTTAGAAAAAGCCTTCGACAACGTAAAATGGGGGAAGATGTTCGAAGTGCTGAGAAAGGTAGGAATGAAATACAGGGACAGAAGAATAATACATAATCTCTACAAAGAGCAAAAGGCAGTTATAGAATGTGAGCAGGAACAAAGGGAAGTAGATATCCGGAAGGGAGTGAGACAGGGATGTGCATTGTCACCTCTAGTTTTCAACTTATATATCGAAGATGCGATTAATATTGTTAAGGAAAGAACAGCCTCAGGGATCAATGTACAGGGCCAAACTATTAACATGCTCAGATTTGCGGATGATATAGCAGTGTTAGCATCTAGCAAAGAAGAATTAGGAGCGGCTTTGAATGAAATGGAAGCAGTTTTGACACAGGGCTTCGGCATGAAAATCAATAAAAAGAAAACTAAAATTTTGGTATGTAGGGGATGTGAAAATAGAACTAAAATGGAAATACAAATTGGAAATGAGAAGATAGAGGAGGTCGCGGATTTCTGCTACTTAGGAAGTAAAATAACTCAAGACGGTAGGAGCACTAAAGATATAAAACAAAGAATGGCGCAGGGCCGAGTTGCGTTTAACAAAAAGAAACAACTGTTATGCTCGAGAACGGTTAATATAGAGACTAGGAAGAGACTCTTAACGTCGTATGTATGGAGTACGGCATTATACGGGTGCGAAACTTGGACAATAGGAGAAGCGGATAGAAAAAGAGTAGAAGCGTTTGAAATGTGGTGCTACAGACGCATGATGAAGATACCGTGGATAGATAGGTTAGCAATAGGGAAGTATTAGAAAGAGTTGGGGAAAAGCGAAAGGTATGGAAAACAATAAAGAGTAGGAGAGATAGGATGGTAGGACACCTTCTAAGACACGAAGGAATAGTTCGTGACATACTAGAGTCAGAGATAGGAATAAAAAGAGGTAGGGGTAGGCCTAGATTAGACTACTGCTCTCAAATAGTTAGGGATGTAGGATGTTCTACTTTTAGGGAAATGCGTAGGTTAGCTCAGGATAGAAAAGAATGGAGGTACGCGTCCAACCAGTCTTCGGACTGAGAACCTTATGATGATGATATAGGTACATAAAATAATGCCGACTCGATAAAACTTTGGCATATTTTCTTAAATAATGATATAAAATGAACATTTTGTATGTACTTAGTTAATATTTTCACTTTTCACTATTTGGTAGAAATCCATGATTAAATAAAAAAAAATACTTCGCGTACTACCAATATGTATAACAAATTATTTTATTTAACCGGTTTCAAGATCTACAAACAATCCCATCATCAGAAATGTTTAAGAAAAATTGTAAACATTTTGTAATTATTTGCATACGCGCTCATACAAAATTTGCAAACAAATGGCGGCCGAATCGTTGTTGGCCACACTGTTTTCGTATATAGCCACTGTAATTCTTAGTCACAGCCTCACAGCCTTTCAAATACCGGAATAATACCTACATAATAAACTTTATTTAGCATAATTATTCTAAACATTGGTAGGTACTACAAAAATATAAAAAAATAATGGTAGGTACCTATATAAAAATTGCACTAATCATTTACCTTTTTATGCACCCACTTACCTACCTACCTGCCTAATAGGTACCTAATAACAAAGTGCCTGTTTACCTACAGCTACTTTAAACTTACAAATAGGTTCATATTTAGCATTTTCAATTCATCTGCATTCTGAGCTTTTATTTATCCATGTATTCCGTCTTTAAATTTTGTATGGCCTTAAAATTAAAATATTTCAATATAGGTACTTAGGTAGGTACCTACTTAAGAGCCGTCCGACCATTTTGCCGCTTATGGAGAAAATTAATACTTAACAAAGTTTCTTAAGAAAGTACAGCCGTAGTTGTAGAAATACGAACTTCTTTTAAAGACCATTCGACTGTATTTGTAGATTTCTATTGCAATAATAGTTTCCTCGTTTTGAGTGTGAACATCTGCAAATGGGATGGAGTTACAAGATGTGCGAGGTGCGACCAATGATGTATATCCCTACCCTACAACAAATAAAGCTGACAACTTAATTTTATGAATACCTTCTTCTTTTGAGTACCTACTAGTTTTCAACGTCTAGCTCTTATTAGAGTCTAGATGGAACTTTTATAATATGTACCTAGGTGCTTATAAGCACCTACCTATACCTACCTAATAAGAGATCCGACTAGACGGACCTCTAGACACTCCCTATTTTTTATATGCATGTTGTCTATTTTAAAACTATTGTTTGGATTGGACGTACCAAAAATTTCATTATACCTACTTTTAAATCTGTTATATCTTAGAATTCTGTGGTTATTTCCTTATTTCATTTCAGAAGGTAGTGTTATCTATGGGTAGTGTTGTAGTGTAGTAAGCAGGTACGGCGTAAATCTTGTGGCGGTATGACATGAATCTCAGACATGAATGGAAATTTTCAAATTTGAGTCTGACTAGTTACCTACCTAGTGGCCACATAGCCACACATTTATGTCAACTCCAGCTCTTGGCTTTCAACAAATCGATTAGGTATGTTTGATCAATATTGAAATTTATGCAATCAGAATACTAGAAGTAAATAATTTTTGATTGTACGTGTACCTATACTTACCTAGTGTGTATTTTTTATTCGCATTGCTCTATGTAAAATAGAACAATCATAAAGGCTGGAAAGTTCCAAGCTTATTATTTTTATTAAATGGATTTCTTTGATCTCTATTTTAACTGTCAGTTTTGCTTTTAAGTTTTGACTGAGTTTATTAATTTCATATTATTTTTCGGGATAATGGAGGATAGCGATTTTAGTGATGGAAATAATGATGATGAAAAACAACAGGAAAAAAGCACATTGGATCCTGATAATCCTGAAAATGCATTTGCAATTTTGGAAAGAGAATTTACAAAGGTTAGTTGACTGACATTACACAATAATTTTTACTTCTCGACTAGCAATAAGTACATCGAATGTGTCTGAATTATTAGACGTTATTCATATACATCGAACATGTTAAAACAAATCCCTTTATTTTCTGTGGGAAACCTGACAGAATGCGTTTTTGAAACAGACCACTTAGGTAACTGACAGAGACCAAACACCCATTTAAAAAAAAAAAATAATGTAAAAACGTAACAAAAAAATAACGTCTCCAGGAATCGAACCCACCTACCAACTACCAACTCTGCGATAGCTACCTACCTACCTACCTACCTACCGACGCCGCTGTTGCTGTTACCGACTAATGAAGTACGAAAGTATAACATATTATATAATAACCGATGTAGGAATGACTTCTGATACATCCGATGTACTGCTAGTCACTACCTAATTTTTATGCCTAAGTATGCATAGTTTGGTACATTTGAATTTTTAAGTTATTTTGGAGAGGTAGTGACTAGAAATGTATGCAACTAAATTCCAGATCCTATATGCGGTATCCACACTTTATTTAAATGCAAACTCACCAAGCCCTGCGAACAGTGCTTCCTTGGATGTATGGTTAATGTACTGGCCGAATAATCTCCAACCTTGCTTCTTGCTGGTTATTATTTTTAGTGCATTGATTTCATGTTAAAAATGTTAAACAGATAATTTGCTCAATGTTGGTCTGTGCTCAAAGGTTTCACGAAGGGCACTGGCAGTATGAAGAAGTCTCCTGGCACCCGAAGATCTTATACTTCGCCCATTGCAGGCAATTTTTTCATCGCATTGATTTTGTGTTAAAAATGTTTAAACAAATAATTTGCTCAATGCCGGTCTGTACTCAAACTTTCCATGAGCAACTCTGGCAGTATGAAGAGCCTCAGCTAGTAATAATAATAATAATAATAATAATAACAATAACAATAACATAGGCTTTTATTTATATGACTCACAGGACATAATTATGGAATTAGAAATATATAAAATATATAAAATATATGGTTGTTCTATCTTACAAATCACAAGAGTGGTGGGCCACCTTGTTCTTCCACAATGACCTTGTATAAAAAATATGGTTATTGTAAGTGAATACCTAAAACTAACTTAAAAAAAACATACAAAATACATCTAATTCCGTAATTGTCCATTAGATATAACAACCATTATATTTCAATGAATCCATTCCGAAAATGATCAATTAAAATACCTAACTAAATACATGTACAGGGTGAGTCAGGAGGAGAGGGAAATATTTTGGCAGGTGATAGCATTGACAATTTTGAATAAAAAAGTTTATATGAACATTGTTATTATTCTTAACAAGTGGAATCCATGGGCTACGCCACACGTCTTCTCAGAATGCTCCATATTCGTGTCCCAACCCCTGTCGCCATTTGAAAATAACAGTTAATGGATCGATTATGTTGGATAGCATGGGGACACGCCGTATTCCTCCTGTTCGCAAGTATACTACAATATCAAAAAACAATCGTGCATTATGACTGATGACTGATGGAAAATGTCTCCACCAATTTGTTTGTTGCTAAGTTACACCAAACAAAAAACTAAATTTTCTGCCTCATACTCCGACGAAGTAATGAATTTTAAACTGCAAAAAGACACCATTTAAAGCTTTTTAAACCCCGAAACCCCCGAAAAGGCACATCTACAGCACTAGAGCTTTCTGTAGAGTCCACAATTGTTGAAATCGATAGAGTCCTCGAGATATCTGGCGAACAAAGTTTCAATGTAAAATCACTTTCGCTATTAATATATAAGGATAGTACCGGAGATACAGCTTTTTGAAAATAGCTGATTAAGTTGCTTCTTGTGCCATTTTCTTGTTTATTTTTTGTAGTTAGCGACTGACAGGTGTGGTGCATTAACAATGCCAGAAATCTTTACACATGCCGGTATGGTGTATGTGTAGATACGGGTTTTGCAATGCAATGGAAGTGCCGTAGCAGAATGTCGTTGCAGATTTCCCAACCGGTAAACTCCTGACTGTAAAGTGTTCATTGGTCTCCACGATCTTAACCGAGGCGCTCGGAATTAAGGCTTGCAGCCTCGCTCGACGTCACAAACTCAGGCCGACGCTAACCAAGATATTGCGGTATCTTGGGAGTCTTAGGGTAAAAAAAAATATTTTTCAGATTATTTATATAGTATATACGTAACGAGCATGAAAAGTGACAAATTTCATACGAGGCTTAGCCGAGTTATAGGAAATGCACTTTCCATCGAATCATGCACGCTATTTTTCCTACGACCCCTTAAGGAGACAAATTTATGTATTCATAAAACAGTAACTTTTAATGATTTGTTGTCTATGTTAACAGATGTCAAAATTTCCAAGTAACCTACTAACTTACCTTGGTTTACTATAAAGGATGGTTGGCCATTGCGCTGCTTTTGGGGATCACTGGTATGGGACATACTGACGTCAGTATGTGGAACTCTGGGATGTTTTGTCGCGAACTACGGTATTTTTCTAAAATCGCCGGTCGCCATCAACGGAACAGGAATTTGCTGTCAAACTTTGCGGACGATTAAAATTTTTGGTTGAATTTGAAGGTTGTTTTGCTCCAAAGTATGAATAAATTATGGGAAAATCAAAAGAATAACATACCTGAAAGTGTAAATTACAATTTAAATTGGAATAGAAATTGAAAATTTGTGACAGATTATAAAATTTGAAATTGAAACTTCAAGAAATCTGGAAATTAGCCGTTTTAGAGTGAAACTAAAAGGAGTGTCCTGTTGTAACGAACAGCAAGAAAGATAACAAATGCAGTTTGCATTAGTGGGGTTCATCATGCTTGCTTTGATTTTCAATTCTTGAATGCCAAAAGGAAGGACAGACAGAAATGAAATTCAATAGGAAAATTTTGCAGATATTTGCCAACAAATTATTCTACCACTAACACTTAACGATTACAGAAACCAAAATAGTTCATCCAGGAACCCTTTCGTGTTTAAACTCTTCACAGCCGTGGCTGTGGGATCTTGCTGGCATGCGCAAGTGAGTAGTCGTTAATGCTCAGCAACAGTGCCCGCGGTTTGGCTATGGATGGGTGACTCATTTCTGCGCTGTGGCTGAGGCGCGCCTTGGATCGCCTATCCAGCTCTACCTAATGAGGTTTTCCAGGTTTTCCTCATTCTCGCACTAAATGGTGGGTAGAGTACTAACAACTGTAGGTCGTTCCTGTGACGCACCTGCGGCTAATAGTAATATGCCGCCTCCTCCGTCCCGTACAAGCTATGCTTCTGGGGCTAACCTTAGGGTTAGTTTGGAGTGAGTAGAGATATTATTATTATTATTATTATTTAGTGACAATCAACTGACGTTCCTATACTGGCAGAGTCAAATCGAAAAAACTCCGACACTCCTGATTGCAGAGGTTCTCAACAAGTTTGTCCATTTGCGCAGAAGGCGACAAAAATCAGTTCTCAGAATGCCAAACCATTATCTATACTAAACCAAGCTAACTTACTATGAGCATAATATTCTAATAATTCCGACCGGCTCATGAATGACACGTTAATTTAACAATGTATGGTGTTTCTCTACCTAAAATGCATAGTATTTTAGATATTTGCTGTTTTCTTATTTCATCGATCAAAATTGAGGAGCGCCGCCTTCTAGTAAGTAGACCTTGGCTTGTAGACAAAACAAAATATTCACAAATTTCACAAATAATGTCTAATAAAAGCAATTGGTATTTTTTAGTAATTTAGTACGGTTGGTGTTTAACGAATAAGATATGGCAAATGATAATTATTCTTACTCGGATATTATGAATTTATTCAACATTCATGGAAAATGCGATGAAATAATTAACAGGACATACAGAACATTTAATGGAACATATCCTGAATTACCACCACTGAACTTATTTTAACTAAATAATATAAAATAAAGTAGGTACGTGATAGTAAAACAATGTTAAAGAAACTGTTCAAAATGTAGTCCATTAACTTCTACATAATAATAATAATAATAATAATAATAATAATAAATGTCTTTATTCAGCTACCACATAATAACAAATATGTATTACAAAAAGTACGAAAAGTACTATACACGAATAAAGGCAGACTGAAACGGCGTAGTTCACTGGTTGGCCACGGTCAACTCAGTGCTCTTCCACTCAACCGCAAAGAAGCACAAAAAATATATAAGTATGTATATAGAGAGAGAGATATAGAGATCCAGAAAAAAAAACCAAAGGGGCTCTGACATTTCACCTCTTATCTAATTCCCCTTCTTTAACATAAATTGCAACAGAAAATTGCAAGGATGGCGGCGATCATTAAAAAAATATATTAAACAGGAACAAAACTTCTATCTACTCTGGTGTAGCAAATAATCACGCATAGAGACTTTGAATTTGCTTATTGGCGAGTTTTTAAAAACAGAAGGGACTCCATTGTACACAGCACAAACACAATACAAATAGGACCTTTTGTAAAAAGAGTGCTTGTGAGAGGGAGTAGTTAGCATATCCTTCAGCCTAATATTTATACTGTGCCCATCAGTCCTGAACTTTATCTTGTTATATAGATACGGTGGAGTTTTACTTGTGATTATTTTATGGAATAGACAAGTCGAATGCAGGTAGCGCCTACTCTTCATATTGAGCCATCGAATGTCCCGTAATTTATGTGTTATGGGTTTTCTTTTCCTGATACCAAATATTAATCTCAAACACGCGTTCTGCACCACCTGCACTCTTCTTATATTATTGCTATCCAAACAAGGACCATACACACTGTCTGCAAAATTGAAATTTGACAACACTAGTGATTCACACATATTTAATAATATTTAATAATTCGCTTATTTACGGCGTGTGTAGTAGCGCTATGAATTTCATGTGGATCTAAGCCTGCAAATGCTGTAGCAATTCTTTCCACCAATTCATCCCTGTTGTTGAGTGGATATTGATACACTTTATCCTTTATACAGCCCCAAAGATAAAAATGCAACGGTGTAATGTCTGGAGACCTGGCAGGCCAACTCCATGGACCCAAACGTCGTATCTTCAAACATCTGGTACAATTCGTTAGTAACTGCTGCAGAACAATGACCTGGCACCCCATCTAGTAGGTATCTAAAATACTATTCATTTTGGGTAGAGAAACATCATACATTGTTAAACGCGCATTTTTTCACGTTTTTTAATTGGTTTCTTTAAATAGGTATCATTCAATTTAAGAAAAATGACTCTTTGCTACTTATGTGTGATCAACATATGTCGTTGATTAGAAAATTTTATGTAATAGATTTTGAAAATTTGTTTGCCTGATTAGTAATTCCAACACCTCGTCTTGCCACCATAGGAAATCGAACATCTTACTACTAGACGTTATCGAGATATTAATTTTTACAAAATCTACCACAACTGTCAAAATAGGTATTGGAAAAAAATTCATATCTCCGAAAATATTAATTTTAGACATAGCGAACCTTTACTGAATTAACATTAAAATTTTCCGTGGAATCTAAAAAACAATTGAAAATGGTATCATTCTATTTAAGAAAAATGACTTTTTGCTACTTTAGTGAGATCAACATATGTCGTTGATTAGAAAATTTTATGTAATAGATTTTGAAAATTTGTTTGCCTGATTAGTAACTCCAACACCTCATCTTGCCACCTTAAAAAATCGAACATCTTACTGCTAGACGTTATCGAGATATTAATTTTGACATAATTTACCACATCTGTCAAAATACTGAGAAAAAAATTTATATCTCCGAAAATATTAATTTTAGACATAGCGAACCTTTATTGAATTGCCATTAAAATTTTCCGTGGAGTCTATAAAAAATAGAAAATGGTAGCATTCCATTTAAGATAACAAAGTTGGTGTCAACTTCCGGTATTCCCGGAAATGCCACCATTTTGAAAATATTTTCATTAAATAGATCTGACCCGGTTTCGGCCACAGCCAAAATTTCAAATCAATATCTCTTTTAGTTCTCCCCCTTTATAATATTGACTGAGAGAGTGGAGAGGCGCTCGGCTTCAGCGTGAGCCTGAGAGTGTGACGTAGCAGCGGTGGAGAGGGGATGGCTGCAGGCCTTAATCCCGAGTGCCTCGACTTAACGCCCTTAGATTATTGGTTATGGGGTTGGCCTAACAATTTTAGTTTCAATCTCCACCTGAACGAAGCCAGCAAGAACATACCAAATTCCTGGCTGAGGGCGTTCCAACTCTGCAATATTGTAGGAGAACCCTTTTTTGTGAAGAGAGCTGTACGATGCTTAGAACCTTACATTAATATTATGTACGTCGCTTCTAAATGAGATAGTTTTGTACAAAATTATGGGGCCTTGTCAACTATTATTTTGTGAAAATAGCATGCCGTGAGCAAATACCTCCGGTTGTGCATATTGAGCCAA
Organism: Xestobium rufovillosum; assembly: GCA_963966045.1. NCBI lineage: Eukaryota > Metazoa > Arthropoda > Insecta > Coleoptera > Ptinidae > Xestobium > Xestobium rufovillosum. Next base: position 20,660,200 of record OZ014504.1, read on the forward strand.
CCCAGCCCAGGTAAAGTGTACGATATCCGCTGAAACTTACCCCAAAAATCAGCCTCAAGCACGAGTTCTGTACCCTCTGTATCCTCCCGGAAGTATCAGTTGTAATTGATGGACCATATATTTCACAACTTTGGGTATATAAACGGAGTTGGTCGGGTGGAGCTTATTCTTGTTTGAAATTTGGCGGAGTGAACTTCGATATTTTCGGAGTGGAGTGAGTTGGGAGTATTTTTTTTTAATACTGGGAATGGCAATTTAGTTGCCGAAATACATACATAGTATTTCAAAATTTTATGTGGTTAGGGGTCTAATTGGTTTTTGAATTAATTATTTAACCACAGTCTTAATCCTCGAAGAAGAACACTGATTGTCCTTGATAACTCCAACAATGTTCGCAGTGACCGCTGGAACTACTTGTTAGCAGATATGCGCTACGATCTCAGTTTTTTCTGATGCCAGAAAAGTGTCCATTTACTTGAAAAGTGACAATTTTCTTTTAATTTTAAATGCCAACTGGGACTTCTGGAATTACAAGAAAAATGAAATCGCCCCGCATTTCGGCGTAGCAAGTAGTTTAAGTGTTAAAAATTTCATGTAAAAACTGCCTTTTTGACAAGTTACATTTTGGTTACTTTTATCATCTGCACGTTACTTTTGTTACATTTTGGTTACTTTTATCATCTGCAGGTTACTTTTGTTACTATATTTAATGGGTTAGCATGTTGGCATCCCTGTTATTTCTTACTGAAAAAAATACAATTTTTTGGTAAACTTGTGACGTCACCGATGACGTAACGTCGCAATAGAGGATACGGCCGCAGCTATACTCAAAGCCGAAGATGGGTGTGGGCTAATAACAAAAAGGGGCGCCAAGGAGTTGTCGACAGATCCTCCAGAATACTTACACAACACGCAGTGGCTGCAACTCCTAAGAGCCACTGGTACACAAAAGGGGGTAACAAAACAAAAAAAAATACGTAGTCAAAATGGTCAATTTCAATAGTATACAGGGTGAATCACTAAGGCGAAATCGGCCTATAACAAGAGTACAGTTCAAAACGGGAGAAACTTTTTCAAATAAAAGTTTTTCGAAAATAAGTGCTTAATGAGATAAAAATATTTTCAAATATGGCGGACTTCCGGTTATACCGGAAATGGACACTAACTGTGTTATTTTAAATGGGATACCTTGTATTCGTTTGCATTTTTGGATTTCTCATGAAAAATAAATGTCAGTTTGTTAATCAAACATTGGGTCTCAGTCGATCCGCTATGGAGTTTTTCAATTTTTTTTTTAATTTTGATGTTTGCAGTAGTTGGCGCCATTTTGAATATCTTCGAAACGAAAGCACTTAGAGGAATGCGGTTTCGACAGTTCGTCTCTGGAAGTAACGGCCTATTACACACAAGTAGAACATGGAATCATAACTTTATAATTAAATGAAATTTATCCATGCCAATATTTACTAATTCAAACAGGAATAACTCTTTTTTTTAAATGGAATGCTGCATTGATTCTCACCTCATAAGACGCAGAATTAAATTTCCTTTCTGATGATGTATGGTTGTTGGCATCTGTCACCAGCAGTTTTTAAGAAATTTGCGTTTTCCTGGAAATTTTGAATAATAACATGTTTATGCATTAACAATGGTTGACGTTTGGCGATATTGTTTTGTTTTGTCTTACAAAATGTTCGTTCCAAATCTTCTATACTATTTCCAAAACTTCAAAGATCATTAGATAATAACAGCAACAAAAATAAATTAATGTAATTAGATTAAATGTTCGACATAACCGCCATCCTCACGATAACAAACACGCAAACGTTTCAACAAAGAATTGTTCACATTTATCAACATATCTTCATTGATACTTTGAAATGCATCGCGAACTCGTTCCATCATATTTTCTCGAGTAGTTGGAGGTTCCCTGTAAACTAACTGCTTTACGTACCCCCACAAGAAAAAGTCAAGTTTTGTTAGGTCTGGAGATCGCGCTGGCCAAGGTGTCGGACCTCCTCTTCCTATCCATGTGTTTGGAAATGCTGCAGTCAAGTGCTCCCTTACATCCCTCCCGTAATGTGCAGGCGCTCCATCTTGTTGATACCACATCTGTTGTATTGCAGCAAGTGGTAAATTGTCTAACATTTCTGGCAAATCGTTTTGTAAAAATTGTAGGTAGCTATTACCGTTCAAATTTCCATCGAAAAAATGTGGTCCAATTACGTGTCGTCCAATTATGCCACCCCATACATTCAAAGACCACCTATGTTGATGATCCAATGGCCTTATCCAATGGGGATTGTCAGTACTGTAATAATGGCAGTTGTATCTTGAAACAAAACCATTCTTATGAAACGAAGCTTCGTCCGTAAAGAGAACATGATCGAAAAAGTCATTTCGCTCCTGAAGTTTACGTAAAGCCCACTCACAAAACTGCAACCGATTGTTGAAGTCATTTTGATCTAGTTCCTGGACCAACTGAACGTGGTACGGGTGAAATTTATTTTTGCGCAGTATTCGAGATACAGAAGTTTGGCTTATTTCTAACTCGCGACTAATTTCTCTGGATCTCGGACAACAGTAGCAGCTACTAAAACTTGATTTTCCTCATGTGTCACTGATTTTACACGTTCTTTCTTCTCGTATCCCACACAACCGGTTCGTTCAAACCTCTCTTTTAATTTTGCGAATGCCGTTACATTTGGATGTCTATGCTCGGGAAAACGTTGCGCATACATTCTTGAGGCAAATAACGAATTTCCTTGTGCTTCACCCAAGGTATACACCATAGCAATTAATTCTTCTTGAGTGAACATTTTCAGTTTTCTTAATTGTGATATTTATTAAAACTGAAATCAATACTCTCACTAATGGAACTCAAATTGCACTCTTACTTAACAATAATTTAATAGAAATGACATTCCGTTGGCAAAACAAAACAAAATCGCTGAACGCCAACTATAATTGTTAACGCAATAACACGATATTATTTAAAATTTCCAGAAAAACGCAAATTTCTTAAAAACTGCTGGTGACAGATGCCAACAACCATACATCGTCAGAGAGGAAATTTAATGTTGCGTCTTATGAGGTTCGACTTAGACCCAATGTTTGATTAACAAACTGACATTTAATTTTCATGCGAAATCCAAAAATGCAAACGAATACAGGGTGTTCCATTTAAAATAACATAGTTAGTGTCCATTTCCGGTATAACCGGAAGTCCGCCATATTTGAAAATATTTTTATCTCATTAAGCACTTATTTTTGAAAAACTTTTATTTGAAAAAGTTTATTCCATTTTGAACTGTACTCTTGTTATCGGTAGATTTCGCCTTAATGACTCACCCTGTATATTAAAAAAAACAACTGGTAAATGAAATGCGGAAATTACAAATCGAAATAATTAATTAATTAAAAAAAAATTACAGAAAGGTTAATTAGCAAATTACTTATAGTGACGCGAAGCACCCGGTACTAACGCTACGCTCTCAAAAAAAGAACAAGAAAAATAGGCGCCGATGACACTGTAAATATGCAACACGAGTTAAGCTCCACTCGCGCGGCTCACCGACGGGTCTATCACACGCACGCTACCTAAAAAACGCAATGAGGCGCAAACGGGAGTACCGGATGTGACAAAATCACGACACAAAATCACGACACAAAAAAAAACAATTAATTGAATCCAATTTAGAAAATAGCTACAAAAAAGTGTACAATAAAACTGTCAAAAAAAACAAATGTATTACTAAATTCTGAATTAAACTATTAAACAAATGAACAAATGAACTACGCAAATTTACTGTAAGAAATTAAATTAATGAATTTACAAATAAATGAACTAAGTATGTACATAAATGGGGTGGTCACAAACAAGCCGTGACCAGGCATCTGCATTAAAACCAGCCGCCGGACACGATGATCCAAATGGACAGGCGACACAAAACGGTAGAAAAATACCAAAATTTCTGACCTTACAGATGGTTAAGGAGGTCAGCTACTTCTAAAATTCCTCGGGGCCACGTGCAGCAGTTATTAGCACCAGGAGACGAATACGGCGCTCCTTGATGTAGATAAATTAGGCACTCAAACAATTAGACCCAAAAAAAAAACCTAAAATATGACAGAAACAAATCAGGAAACAAAAGAGAAGAAAGAAAACAGGGCACTTAGATGATTGAAGATTTAAATAAATGAAAGAAGGAAAAATATGTCGCTTACCTCGTGGGGGTTTTTTTGCCAAAGCACGCCAAACTTCAAAACGTGAGTTTAAATCCCTTAAAAAGATCAGACTTCGATTCCAATTCAAAAATAACTATCAATCGAGGTCCCAAAATAGGTGATCGGAGAAAATCCCAACGAAAAGGCTAGCACAATCAAAAATTGCCAAAACTCTCCAAATTACCATACACTACACGCCGAAGCACAGCATGAGAAAGACAAAATTGTACGGAAATCGGAAATCAAAAAAAGCGCGCACCGAGAAGATAGTGTAAGTCGGTTCCATGAAAATTACAAAAGTACCCAAATTTCACCTAGAAACTCAAAAATTCCAATAGCGTCAATGAATGGGGGGAAATAAACCGAATAAAAGGAGGCTAAAGAAGACTTACCGACCCAAAATAAAGCAAGATAATGATAATAGAAACCCTCTAGAGACATTGCAAGACGAAAGAATAAAGTATAAGAGACGTAAAGGAATCAAAGACTCAAGACGGAAAGGAAAATCAGATCGGCACGCCACTGACCCTCCGAACATAAAGAAGGGGAACCAAAAATGCCCTACACGGATGAGAGTGACAGAAGCGAACTAACCTAAAATATCCTGACGATGTGGATCATAAATAGATACCTAAATAACAAAGTTATAACAATTTAATCTCCTTAAACAAATTCAGAAGACTGAAACTATCAAGAATAAGCGACATGCAGCCTAACTAACGAGAGAATTTCGCCGGCAGAGTCCAGGTTCGAGGTAGGTGACAAGCAGGGTTGCCACCTGTCCCGGTTTTTCCGGGACAGTCCCGATTTCGATGATATTGTCCCGCGTCCCGACGACCTATCAATTTTGTCCCGATTTTTTATCATAACACGCGACGCGGCGAAGACGGCGGCGGCTGTCGATCGCTCACATCATCAGATCGATCAAAATCAAACTATTGATAAAAAATGGGTGCAAGTATTTAAAAGCTTAAAGGACCATAAGTTAAATGAGTTATTTTGTGTTGTTTCTCTCGCTTTAAGCATACCTCCATCAAATGCTTATGTTGAGCGAATATTTTCCCATATGGCGCTTAAATGGTCTAATGTTAGAAATTGTTGCTCTGTAGATTTAATGAAAGCAGAACTGCAAATTTCGCTTAACATAGGCTTGTCTTGGTCGGAATTCATAAGTAAATATAAAAGTGACGCGGAATTAATGAGAGCGGCCCAAAGTAATAAAAAATATATACGGAAAAATAAACAAAATTAAAAAAGGGAGTGACTACTGAACAGTCCGCCGGTTACTTTTAAATTTTGTTCCAGGACAGTCGACACAATGTCAGCAAAATTACGTTTAAGTAATTTGTTATTGAAAGACACCGCCGACAATCTTGGTGGATGTTCGGGCATAGTGCAGAGCCGCCATATTGTTCTCCTTTGGTTACACGAGTTCTGCGCTCGCACGGATCCGCATTTTTTGCTTGTTTCTACATCATCTTTTTGCCAAAAAATGCGTGTGTCTGGTGTGAAAAGGCAAGTAAGGGTCTATTTTAAAAAAACGTTTTCTCAGCTTTAGTTTTTTTACACTTCCAAAATGCCAAATATAGGTTACATAGTTACATTCTGTAATGCGAATGCGGTCGGACTGTTCAGTAGTCACTCCCATTAAAAAATATGTAAAATCAAAAAGCTCTTTTATTTTTTCCTTTAGTCAGTCAGATGGTCTGGATAGGTCCAAACTCAGATTGTCTCCAATGACCGACCGATTGTCCCGATTTTTATTTTCCTAAAGGTGGCAACCCTGGTGACAAGAATGAAAGCACAGAATAAAGGAACATAAACACAACAGCTGAAATACGAGAAATAGAAACAAAAAGGTAAGTGGAGCAGATTCAAGAACTGAAAGTGAAATATTCTAGGTAGAAAGCTGTTAAATAGAGTCCATTAGTGTAACGGCGAAATCAAAGCGCAAAATTTAAAACGCTATCCTAAGAGAATAGTTGGATAAAATTTTTCAATGCATTTTAAATGGAGGTTAGATGACCTTGCACTTCACATTCTATTTTTACCTTTCATCCTGATTTCTTAGCATTAAATCAATATATGGCGATTACTATGAAGCCTTTTTTCGTCGTTTGTCTTGTAAAAGCATTTATTTATGCAGTAATTTTGTTTAAAACTAAAATTCAACAAACTACTGCAATTTACGGCGCGAGAATGTCGGTGATAGAACCGGCGCAGTAGATTATTTAAATGAAGTCGTTAACAACACTAATTTTTAACACTTTTTCTTCCATTTTACACTTTTTAAATATAAATAAGGACTTAAACCACCTATTAAATAAAAATTAAACAATAAATAACCCGGAGAAATAAACAATTTAGCTTCAAACGCTGCGCAGCAAACGTCAAAATAATCTCGAAGGTTACTGGTCTGGTCTGAACGCGACATACGTTCTTTTTTAATATGTACTGTGCTCCGTTTTAAAATATTTCTGAAATTAAGTTGTATTTTAAGTTGTTTTTGAAAATGTAACAGCTGGAAAGAGCAGTCTATATGTCACTTGCAGAATCCCCGTTAAGAAATGCACTGAATTTAAATAATCAGTGTTTAAAATCTATGTTCCATAAGAGCTCCATGTTAAGAATTTTGAAGTAGGATAGCCCGCGAAACTAGTAACATAACCTAACTAATGGACTCTATTTACCAAACAAGAGACTTGGGGGAAGAAATCAAAAACCAGGGACAGGCTCAGATCGAAAACTTAAGAGATAGATAGCCAAAAGGGTCAACAATGAAAGTACCTACAAAAAAATATTGATAGGAAAATCAGAACACATTAAAAGTATCTAAATAAAAGGTGTTAGGGTAAATTTCAAACGTAACAAACTTGTTAAAAAGTCTACTGCGTATTCAACCAAAAGCGTTTTTCGGTAGCTGAGAAAGTTTTGAAGATATCATGGTGTAAAGACAAAATAGCATAGAAAAAAAATTAATTTTTAGATGCATCGAGAAAAGCGCATTTTATCCATCGACGCTCCGTAAGTGCCCATGATAATGCAAATTTTCTTCTATTAATTAAAATATAAATTCTACAGAAAATAAGATAATATTTTTATTGAGCAGTGCATAGTCACTAGCTCCATGACGTAAGGTATACAGTTAAAAAGTTTTGAGTTGCAGTTGTGCCCTTACGAAGAAACACGGCCGGATCTTCCACTATTACGAATTCTACGATTTTTTATGACAAATGGATTCTCAATCTATATGAGCTCTGCTGGGAAGCTGGCTAGATCAAATATTTTAGCCACAAATTGCCAACGAGCACAAAAACTAAGCTATATGTATATTTAGCTGCGGGTACTCCATTACCTCTCTCTTTTCCTTCATTATTTGCATCGCATTTGTTTGAATAATTTACTTAAAATATAATGTTTCAGACAATTGCTGAGATTGAGCAGGATGTACATACTAGTCAATATGCAGAGGAATTTTCAAAAATGTTTGAAAAGTTGTATCAGATGAACGAAGACAAGAAAACTTTAAATGTGACAATTGATGAGCTTCAAAGTAAACTATCTGCAACATCAAATAAACTAGAAATTTCTGAAAGATTGACTAAAACTGATGCTGAAACTATAGAAGAACTCAAAGATCAAATTAACCATGCATGGAAAATGGCTGACATGGCCCATCTAAGAGAACAGATAGCCCAGGAAGTAATTGACAATCTTCGAAAACAAATAAAGGAAACATCGGCAGAACTGGAAATGATGAAAAGAATTGCGCAAGAAGAAGCAGAAGAGTAAGTGGAAAGTTTTAATGTTCTATTACATACCTATTTTTTCAGTACATTTCTGCATTTAAATTCTCGCCTAAAATTCTCGCCTATTTTCAGTTGGCACAATAAGCAACTGGAAGATATTAATGTATCCTGTTCAAAGTGAATAAGAGAAGTGCCTCCACTCCGTGTGGATACTGAGCTACGCAAATGTAATGTTTCTAGGCGACTGGAGTGGGGGAACTGGGCCGAGCGTCCGCGCGATTATACCGATGTCGAATGTATTGTGCATGATGCATTGATTTCATTACATTACCAAAAAATGGATTTATAGTGAAAAAGATACTCGTTTGACGGTGGTCAACATAGACAGGTTAACCACTTATGTAAAATTATAGGAATTCCTCGGTTTCAACAAAAAGCGGTCAAATTATACGTCAATATTCACATAGGATTCACTGTATTTCAATTATTTAAAGTCAGGCCGTAAAGTAAATTCAGCAGCTGTTAAAAAGTCATATTTATTTTGAATATAATCTTGACAATTTCTTATTTTCTCGGTTCTGTTTTTTGAGGCTTGCATTTTGCTGCTTAGAATAAAATTGCATTCTTAACAATATGTAATTATGACGCAATGACGCCAACACATACTGATTCGTGAGATTTACATTCATATTTTAAAGTACCTACTAAAGTTACTTAAGAAATCATATAGTTAGGTCGTAACACATCTCTGATATCAATATGCTTGGAAAAAAAACGTTCTAGTTTTCTTAATAAACAATATGTAAGAACTGGGATGCACAAGTTAGTGTTCCCCTTGTTAGAGTGACTTCGTCTGAAATATTTTCGGGGTCCAACTGGTTGTTTTCAAGCTAAGATAAGCATGTAATACAATTGGTAATGGATGACAGATTTCACAAATAATCCAGCCAGGTAAAATAAATAACAGAATCAATTATTACTTCCTCTTGAGTAATTATAGCACCAATTTTGTTTTGCAGTACCCGCTTTAATTAAATTTTGTTTCTATTTATTTCTTTCGAATCAAAATGTTTTTCAAAAACGGAGCCCTATCGAGCAATTGCCCGAGGCCATTTAGCTGCTAATTTTGCTTGTTTTGAAATGGAGAAAAATGCTGTTTTTCCGTACGAAATTATATTTTGGGATACAGCATTTACGCCCCTTTATTCACTCTAATCAGAGTACTTCCTGAACGCTAAAACAATGTATTGTTGCATATATGGCCAAGCGGTACGCCCGAACGAATGGCCCAGTTTGCTGCACACGGCACCAATGCCAGTATTACAGTTGCGTAGCCCGCTCTTCTGCTGCAACAGCTATCAAGTGGAGACACTTCTCTTATTCACTTTGATCCTGTTATAACAGATAGGTATACAGAGTGACCATAAAGTTCAGAACAAATTCATTATCTCGATAACTTATTATATACAGGATGATCTATAACGAATGTAAAAAACTTCTAGAGTAGATAGAATACTTAAAATATTGTGAAAATCCCTACTGAACATATGTCCAAAAAGGCAAATAAATGAGATACAGCGTGTTGAAATTTCTTAAAAAAATGTGATACCTCCTGCTTCTGTCATTACTTACTATTTTCAACTGTTTTGTTCTATTCTTGAGTATTTAAACACTACTTTGATATTAACAATGCTTTACTGTTACAAAGGATGGCTGACAATTTCGTTGCTAAAAATGCGGACTATGCACCATGTTACACAAAATTATTTATCTCTCAAACTATGCTCTGGTGCTCTGCATTTCTTCTTTCGTTTGTGGAAATTTTATAAACCAATGATGCAAGCTTGCAATTCGCAATCTGGCAATTTTTTTTTTATTTCATAATTAGAAAGAACTTGTCAAAATAGTTGACCCGTGTTTTTTCTTTTTTCACCTAGGGCACACATTTACCGAGAAAAAAATTAATAAAAATTGTCCCTTTTATGTGTTGTGTTAAATGGCTATAATCTTTGGTTTAAGAGCAAAATTTTCTAAAAATTTCGTTACTGTCCGATTGCCCATTGCGCGAGAAACTATGCACAATTCTACAAACTGTTGCTTTATCGATACCAAGAAAATCTCCCACAGCTTGTAGAAAAGAACCAGCTGCATAAAATCGTAGAGTCACAAAAACCATCATGTCGGATGAGACTGCTTTGTTTCTAAAATAATAATTATATCATAAGTATACAGGGTGTCCTATCGGTGTGTGGACGGAGGATAGCTCCTCACTCAGGCAATATTTTAAAATTCTGCTTTTGCGAGACAGTAGGTTAGGTAGGTACCTTCTGAGTGCACGTTTTAAAATTATTTTCGACCATACAGAGTGTTCCATTTCTTCTACACAGCACCTAACTTTGTTTTTTTTACTGGAACACCTGTATCTGACTGTATTTTGGAATTATTTGTTGAATTTAAGGGCAACTTCGTTAACCATACATTGGGTCTAAGTCTTACGGCTTCGGCGTTATGTGACTTTAAAAATCGGCATTTTCCCATTTTCCCTGGACGGACTATAGAGGGGCAGGTATACTTTCAATACTTGTAGTACTTTTACGCAAAATAATAAACTGCAATAGTAACATAGCCCTGGCCTTGGAAGACCTGGCTTTTAAAACAACACTTAACAATAAAACTTAGGTATGGCTAGTTACAAAAGATACACCTGAAACAAAAAACAAAAAATATATGGCGTTACAAACAGTATAAGTAAAATGCAAAAAGAGCATAAAGACGTGTTAAAATGAAAATATGTCACAATAATAAAACAAGTTAACAAAGTTAACAAATCCATAAAAACAAAGCACAGACAACATAATACAGTGAGGTCCTAAAGTTTGGAATAAAATTCATAATTTCTTTTTTTATTTTCAGTGAAATGCTCGGACATGTCAATTTTTATTTTCAATTTAGAATTTTGTAAGGGATATGTAAAATATACAAGTTGTCCAATTTTCATGTACAGCTGTCGATGTCAATTTTCTTAAATGGAACACCCTATACATTTTCATATTTCTGAGTAGTCCATTGAAAGGCAATTTCATAGATGTGGCATTTGTTACCTTTTACTTCCATGGCTATCGAGATATCAACACTTGAATTTAGAAATTCGTCAAAATTAGAAGCAAAAAAACGCAAAGTATACCTCACACAACCGTATGAAATCAAAGATTTATGAACGAAACTACGAAATGAAATTCGGAGAATCACACCTGAAGTTATTAGAAATGTTCTTTACTAATTCAAGTACAGTTTGGCTATAGCTTAGCAAGTTCTTGGAGCTCACACTGAACATTTAATTTAGATTATTTTTGATGTTAATTACTTGCTTGTGTTTTTACTCAACATTGTTTGTTATTTCGTGGTAGTTTTATAAACCTAATTTCCAATCTCGGCAATCTCTAGCTTTTGTAGAAGTTCAGATATCCTAATTCTAATTTTGAGGAATATCTAAATTCAAATGTTAATATCTCGATAGCCAGGTAACAGGTAACAAATGCCACATTTATGAAATTGTCTTTCAATGGCCTACTTAGAAACATGAATGTATATAGGGTGTTCCATTTAAGAAAATTGACATTGACAGCGGTTCATGAAAATGGAACACCCTATATATTTTATATGTTCCTCACAAAATTCTAAATCGAAAATAAAAATTGATGTGTCCGAACATTTCATTGAAATATTAATAAAAAATAAATTATGAATTTTATTCCAAACTTTAGGACCTCACTGTATAACCACCGACATGGAAGATAATAATAAATAAAATAAATAGAGAAAAGTCACATTAAAATGATAAGCATGTCCACATGAAACAAAAAATAAAAAATGACTTAATGGAGAAGTCACACCCTTTTAAAATGCAATAAGTCTTTATCTTAAGCGGCCCATACACACTGAAACATGTAGTGATGCTTACGTCGACTCCATGAATCATGAAACTTGGCACATGTTTCAGCTGGCCTACACACACAGAAACATGATGCAAAGCATGCATCGTCTCTTGAGAATCATACCTTCCATTTTTATTTAGTTTTATACTACGCCTAGTAGTTTTTAAACCAGCACTTCCTGAATCGCAGCGACTCAAAACCACATACGCAGAAACCTGCTAGCATCTCTGCCGCAGATTCGGCATCTCGGCTCACCATCCAAGACGGGATTCTCGATGCTGCGTCGGCGCAAGCTGCAACTGATGCAAATCTTTTGACTCCGTTACACACACACTGCAACATGAGTCCCGAAACGTAGGAGTTGCATGTTGCAGTGTGTATGGGCCGCTTTGGTCCGAACTTGACTTTATTTGCAACGCACTAGCTCTGCTATTAAGCAGCCCATACACACTGAAACATGTAGCGATGCTTGCGTCGACGCCAGGAATCAAGAAACTTGGCACAAGTATCAGCTGGCCTACACACACAGAAACATGATGCAGAGCATGCATTGGCTCTTGAGAATCATGCCTTCCATTTTTATTCAGTTTATACTACGCCTAGTAGTTTTTAAACCAGCACTTTCTGAATCGCAGCGACTCAAATCCACATACGCAGAAACCTGCATCTCTGCCGCAGATTCGGCATCTCGGCTCACCATCCGAGACGGGATTCTCGATGCCGCGTCTGCGCAAGCTGCAACTGATGCAAATCTTTTGACTCCATTACACACACACTGCAACTTGAGTCCCGAAACGTAGGAGTCGCTGCACGCGCCATTGCATGTTTCAGTGTGTATGGGCCGCTTAAGGTTCACTTTCACTATCACTGGTTATATAGGTAGAGGAAGCACCTCAGCGACAGCTCCCTTATAAGTCCCTTTACAAGTTTTTACACTAACCACCCTTACTACTCCATCTTTACCAGGATACACCTCCGTGATTCGTCCCAATGGCCAACTTAATAGCCGGCTACCGTCATGCTTTGAAAGTACCATCGTTCCAATTTTGATGCTTGGAGTTGAACGCAACCATTTTTTTCGCTGTTGTAATTCATGCAAGTATTCATTCTGCCATCTTGTCCAAAAATGCTGCATTATTTGTTGAACTCGTTGGAAATCTGACAGTCGATTCTGTGGTAAATTTTAAGAGACCTTGTTCTGGCAGAGCGGTTAATTTACGGCCGATGAGAAAATGAACTGGAGTTATTTATTCAATGTCACTAGGATCAGGGGACATTTGGGTTACTTAACGGTCTAGAATTTAAAATTATTCTGTCTGTACTAATAAAGTATATAACTGCTGAATACGAGCTCAAACTGTATTGCCTTTGTAGCAAAACAAACAAATACAGCAGAGAATTGGGAACCAGCACTGGAAGCTATTTGATTTATATTTTTAGGCGCACGTATCTCGGCCATTACCGCAAAATATGACGTCTCTAAAGCTATAGCATACTCGTAGTCGACTTCTGTTGAAATCGACAAACCATAAACTACATAATTATTTTGAATATCTCGTAATTCATCAATAATGGACGTTGCACGATCTATTCTGATTTCCAATTGTTTAATCTCGGACAATGATAATATGTTTCTTTTTCTTTTAGAATTTCCAAAAAAGTACTAAATTCATTAATTTTAAGTTTCAATTGACCTCTTTTTCTGTGTAAGGTAGTTAATTGTGAATTTTCGTCCGCCATTTTCGGAATTAAACAAATGAACAATCAAATCTTAAAAGAATGCTGAATAAAAGAGCAATCGGGTTTGGCACAGATAATACAAACAATAGAATCGTTATTAGATTTAGAGCAAGTAAGTACACGAAAAAGGGAAATATAGTGTAGGTAGGTAAGGGTCTAACAATTTTACTCACTCTACAATCGGCCGTATATTTCGTCGTCCTCCCTCTCGCTTTACTTGTCCAGTTTGTTGGTCACGTTTCCTGATGACTGCTGCACTGGTCGACTGTATTGGATCACTACCTGCTTTGTAACCAGTATCTTCTTGCAAAATTTGTCTTTTAAAACATTGTATTAATAGTTGATATTTAAATATTGATAAATACTTATTCCACAGGACTCGTTTATTCGTGCCGAAGGACCAATGTTAATTTGGCGGGTATGGTTCTTAACATTGCACGGGCTTGTTTCACACTGAATTTATTTTAACAAAAAACAAAAATGAATTGGCACAGGCGCCTAACAAACACCCTCGCTCTCTGAAATCTGTATCAGAACCCCTAACTCACCTAAATGATAAAACCTCCCTCAACCCTGAGACCCTGGACGGTCTATAGAGGGGTAGGTATACTTTCAATACCTGTAGTACTTTGTACTTATACGCATATTAATAAATTGCAATAGTAACAAAAGTGCCTAATAGTAATAAGTAAAAAGAATGCGATTAAATGAGGCTCTCTGTCTCATTTCCTTTACTTATTGCTTTATTTATTACACTAATATTAGCTACTTATTTATTTTACTAACTGCCCGAATTTTCAAAAAGTATGTGACACAAAGTTGATATGTAGTTCAAACATTTAATAGTGCGCCTTTAGACACCTCCGCCACATTAAACAGCACCAGTAAGAGAATTTAATAAGCCGGTAGATAAAGTGTATTAGAGTTGATACCTTGATACTAATTGATATTGTTCTGAAGATTAGTGCTAGTTTTATTGTTCCGTTTGCTATATCATGATAAAATTTACCACTTTTTGAAGTCATTACATTTTTCCAATTTGACACAAATGATTTAATATCTTGCCAACAAACACCATCAAATGAGGCATTGATTGCCGATCTCAGAAGAAAGATTTTTTTGCTTTCAATTCTACCAATGAATATGGGGGGTGGCTATTTAAATTTAATTTAATCATCGCTCGGATAAGCTGGTGGGGGTAAAATTGGGAAAGGTGCCTGAGGAGCATTGTTTTTAAAAACGAAAATCGGTGTGTCCAAGCATTATGACCAAATACCTTTTGTTTCCATTTTATTTGCAATATTCCTTACTTTTTTACCACCTGTATATTCATAATATAGCAACATCCCATGTAGAGCATATGCTAAAGTGAGATTCTACAAGAAAATGCGTTCTTTTACCACTTATAGTATAATCTCATCTCAGTTCGTCTCAAAGTGATCTGACGTAGCATGTAAAAAGAACGCACCTTATGTCGCGATGCGTTATGCCCTTGGAATTGAAGACATACCTATATAATAATTTGAATTCGAATTTTTAAATCGCCATTCAGATCAGGATGAAGCTGCACACATGCATTTCCAATAGGAAAACCCTTGCTTGCGCTCACTGGGACGTTAGATTATCAGATGTTGTTTTAAACTTTTCGTTGATGTTGCAGGTATGGATGTTTATAAAACTTCCACAATTACACATTTAATGGGAAAAATATGATATGTTCTATGTGATATCTCTCATGTTAAGTGCACAAGTAACTCAATATATTGAACACACTTTTAACATTGAAGAATATTCACAATAGTATCTCTATAAGTGTTACTTTAAACAGAGTCAAATGTCGTTACAAGTTGAACAAAATGTGGATGTTCACCGGCATGTACATCCCAGCGACGTTTAAGCTGGGAAGTTTCTGCTCAGAGGTTTTGTAGACATTCCTTGAAGAATATTCACAATAGTATATCTATAAATGTTACTTTAAACCGAGTCAGTTGTCGTTACAAGTTGAACAAAATGTGGATGTTCACCGGCCGATGTTGCATGTACATCCCAGCGACGTTTAAGGTGGGAAGTTTCTGCTCAGAGGTTTTGTAGACATCTCTGCGACTTACAGGACTGAAAATCACAATTTTGAACTAAAAAGGAAGTCACAAAACCTCTTATGGATGTCCTTGTTCACTGGGATCCTTCCTCTCCTATCCTGAGCTAACCTATGCATTTCCCCAAAAGTTGAACATCCTACATCCCTAGCTATTTGAGAGCAGTAGTCTATTCTGGGCCTACCACTATCTCTTTTTATTCCTATCTCTGACTAGTATGTCGCGAATTAAGCCTACGTGCCTCAGAAGGTGTCCTACCATCCTATCTCTCCTATTCCTCACTGTCTTCCATAAATTTCGCTTTTCTGCAACTCTTTTTAGTACATCTCTGTTGCTAACCTTATCTATCCATGGTATTTTCATCATGCGTCTATAGCACCACATTTCAAATGCTTCTAATTTTTTCCTATCCGCTTCTCCTATCGTCCAAGTTTTGCACCCATACAATACCGTTCTCCATACATACGTTTTTAAGAGTATCTTCTGAGTTTCTACATTTATCATTCCCGAACATAATAGTTGTTTCTTTTTATTAAATGCAACTCGGCTCTGAGCTATTCTTTGATTTATATCTCTAGAGCTCCTACCATCGCGAGTTATTTGATTTCCTAAATAGCAGAAATCTGAGACTTCCTCTATCTTCTCGTTTCCAATTTATATTTTCATTTTAGTCCTATTTTCACGCCACCTACACACCAAAATTTTGGTTTTCTTTTTATTGATCTTCATTCCATAGCCCTCCGTCAAAGTCGCTTCCATTTCCTTCAGAGCCCTTCCTAATTCTTCTATGCGGGATGCCAATAGTGCTATATCATTCACGAATCTGAGCATATTAATAGTTTGGCCCTATATATTAATTCCAGCAGCTATTCTGTCTTTAACAATATTAATTGCCTCTTCGATATAAAAATTGAAAACTAGAGGCGATAACGCACATCCCTGCCTCACTCCCTTTTGGATATCTACTTCTCTATGTTCCTGCTCAAATTCCATAACTGTCGTTTGCTCTTTGTATAGATTATGAATTATTCTTCTATCCCTATAGTTCATCCCTACATTTTTAAGTACTTCGAACATCTTCCATTTTACATTGTCGAAGGCTTTTTCCAAATCGACAAATCCTATATATGCGCTCTTTCCCTTTTCTATTGTTTTTTCTGTTACTACGTAAAGCTAGAACGGCCTCGCACGTCGCCCCTATTTCTCCTAAATCCGAACTGAGCTTCTCCTGATATTTCTCCCACCCTTTTCTCCATCCTTCTTTGCACAATTCTAGTAAAAATTTTTGACACGTGGGCAATTCTAAAATTTTCACACCTATCCGTGCCTTTCCTTTCTGGAATCTTACCTGTCTGGTATATGCAGCTAACTAGTTTAAATAAACGATCTATTACCTCTTGACCTATGCACTTCAACATTTCTGCCTGCAAGTTTCTTAAACTTTTTAGTGCTAGCTCAAACTCTTCTCTTATTATAGGGCAGCTTACGTTGTCCTTCACTTTCTAATATATCCTACTTCTTGTCCTGCATGTAAGTTTCCCAAATATTCTTTCCACTTATCTGCCTTCTTTCAGCTTCCGATTAGGATAACTCCTGCCTCATTTCTAATGTTTTTGCTACTTGATCCAATTTCTCTGAAATTTCTCCTAATTATTTTATATGTTTCATCAGTCTTTCCTTCTTCGAACTTATCTTCCACTTCTTTGCTTTTAATGTCAATCCATTGCTCTTTCGCTTTCCTACATTTTTGAATAATTTCCCATTTGGTCGTCTTACCTTTGTTTCCCTCTTTCAAACCTATTCTAGCTTATTCTTATATTTTCGGATTTCCTCTATTAGACTCACAATATGTTTTGTTATCCAGGGTTTTCTATTTTCATTCTGTTTATGACCCAAAATATCTAGCTGCGGAATCTAAACTACTTTTAATGCTGATTTGAACGATCACTTGCGATTTTAAGAAACTAAGCGTGTTTGAATCTTAAGTCAAACCTTTGGTACTTTATCATGCATTTTTTTAACATGAGCTCTTTATTTAAACACTTGATCTAGAAGCCATTATTCAATGGGCTGAAGTCAATCAAAAAAATCCTCAAATGAACTAAAACACTTGCCTATGGCTCATGCTTCAAACTTCCATCCTCACCAACTGTAGCCATCATAACTCACTGTTTGGATAATATACATACGAGTACTATTAATAATCTAATCAGAAAAATTACTATTAATAATCATTTGTTTAATAGGATAATATGACAGTATAATAGTGTACTAGTAATTGGGTACTTTTTGCTGGTTCTGAAACTCTGCATGTCTATGCCGTCAAAATTTTTAATATGGCCCACTTTGAACAGAAGGTTGCCCATGTCTGTTATACACCTTGATTTTTATAAATGCTGAATTCAGTGATAGAGGCAGAAATTGAAACAGTGTGTGGGTCTGAGAAGATGCTTTAATAAATGCTGCCAAATACGTTTCTCGTTTTTGTCTGCCCCTGTCTATTTTGGCAACTACCGCTCTTTTTTCTCATGTATGTGGCTTTTATGCTTGGATCACTGTTGGCTGCTTTGAACTTGGCTTTTGCAATAATTGTTTTCCAGCGTGATATAATATATCAGAAACAGTTCATAAGTGGATTGCCGTCAACACTTTTCTTTTAACACGAAAATACATATTAGATATAAATGTTGAATAAAATGTATATATTTTAGAGATGGTCAGTCAAAAATGAAAGAAGCCCTATTACGTGAAAAAGCAAAATTGACTAAAGAAGTTCAGCAACTAACAGAAAAGGTGTCCGAAGGGCAGAAATACCAAGAATCTCTGGAACGCAGAAATTCAGCAGCAGAACTGAAAATAAATGAAATATCTGGAAAATTAGAAGTAATTGTTAAACAAAAATGTGCAGCTTCACTTACAGGTAACAAAATTTCTTGCATTTCAGGATGAAACGGCTGAATGCGAGAGGCAAAAATCTAACAAAACCAAATTGGAAGCGGAAGTTACCGACTTAAAAGAGATGTTGGATTCCCGAGACAAACAAATCACCGAATTAAAAACCAATTTAGCTATGGTTCAGAGAACAGTGACCAAGATAGAAACTCAGCTATCACAACAAAAAGTGGCTTATGATAAATTGTATAGAGAATCAGAATGCGTAGTCCACAGACAACAGAAATATATGGAAGAGTTAAAACAGGCATATGCAAGTTATGAAATTTTAAAAGAACAACTTTATAAGAAAATTGGCGACATAAAGGTAAATAAATAAATCTAGTGAAATACCTATTATCTTTACCACAAAAGAATGAACGTGACTTAAACATCTGAATGATCAGTATCTGCATTATTTTATTACGGATTTGTATACTGACTTCACCGTTCCTATTTGTTTTGTTACCAGTCGTCAATTAAATTAGCTGATATGCTTTTTATACCAAAGGTTACGTTAAATTACTCACGTGAGTGAGATGTACCCATCTTTACTAATCGTGTGCCGTAGTTTTCGTAAAATTCTGCTTTTAGACAATTATTGTCTGTAGTAATACAATAAGTGGTCTGGAATTGTTGGAAATTTTACGAAAGCTGTTGCGTTGCTTGGTAGCCACTCGTGTAAATTTGACAGTTAAAAGATCACGAGCGCTTGCGCGAGTGATCTTCTGTCAAATTTGCACGAGTGGCTAGTAAAAGCAACAGCTTGAGTAAAATTACCTAAAAATTCCAGACCACGAATTGTATTTGACAAGATTATTTTTTGAATCGAAGCAAGGTAGTTCAAAACGAAATTTTATTTCAATTAATTCACGTACAAAGAAATGTGTTGGGAACAAAGAATATACTCAATAAGAAGCGACAATACTGCATTGAATTTGCTACCAACTTTAACGCTCCCTTACAACGGTTGACCGTACTAACGCCCAATAAAGTAGAAAACTGTCGTACTTAAATGTCACTAAAGTAGAAAACTTCTTCGTCTAACGTTTTCAGCGCCACCTACTGGTCGAAATATGGAATGGTAGAAACAAATATATTTTCTTTGCAAAAATAATTATTATAAACTTTTCATAACCACGTATTTTGATATTTTTTGTATCTAGGTACTTACCGCATCAAATCACAAAAAATGCTAACTTACCCTTAAAAAAGGGCTACTTGGTCATATAAATATAAAACACAATAATATTAAGCTTATAGGAAAGAGAAATAATAAATTAATGCTTAGTTAGTTTTCTTAAGGTTAGTCCTTTAAGTATAAAATAAAAGTATGTCCAGCTTCTGACCTTCTGAACAACATGATAGTTTGCTGCGATGGGATACAAAATAACCTAGTTACAAGTCGATAGGTATGACCACTTTGCTTACGTAATATGAGAACCAAAATTTTGACATTCTTCGTAAACGTCCCTCCTCTTGGATTCAGCACTTGGCTCCTTATAAAATTAGCAATTTGAGTTTGAAATGGTGATAAGGTCATAAGGCATCTTCCAAAACATCACGCTCTTTAGTTCAGTGTTGCAATTATAACTTCAATCTTCGTTTAATTTGCTGCATCGATTTTCTTATCCCTTTTTTCTTATCCCTTGTTTGCTGATAGTGTTCTTGTTTTTACTGGAAAATTAGCAGATGTAGATATTCCGATATTCCTTAATACTGGATAAAGTCCTAAAATGAAATATAATATTAATATCGAGAACGAGATTAAAAACATACTACTTTAAGACTGGTCGCACACTAGCGAGTTCATAGTTACAAAACAGCAATGAGGTCCATGATGAAATTTATAGGTAACGCAGAAACAAAACGGATAAGTACTGCAAAGACGAAAGGAAAAGATGAAACGATAACATTAAATATAAGGATAGAAGGCGCCCGAATTTAGAAAAGGTATATGTTGCCTAAAACAAGGATGAAGAAGACGTTTTTAAATGATATAGGTACTTAATTTTAGAAAATCACACCGACTTATCATAAAACGTTAAATGACAAAACTTACATAAATGTGGTGCAGTAACTGAAAAATTCTTGGATTCAGTGCTGGTGGATGGCTCAGGAGACTCTTCAATCCTAACCATAACTATAAAAGAAATGAATTTGAATATATTGTGCAAATGCACATGAATTTCGAGAAGTTTTAATACTTTGTATTCTGGAACTACTAAATCTGCAAGAAACTATTCTTCTGGATTATAAGTAGTTAATCTATATTATTACAAGCAATTATAACTATCTACTTAGTGGAATAAAAAATCATTGCTTACACGCTTTTTGGGGAAGTAAAAATAATGTTGTGACAGCTTCTTCCTTTAAAAGGTGTTGGAGTCATCATCTGGGAAATGAGTGGGGCAGAAGTCTTTTCCTCCGATGGATCATTTCATTTGATAAACTATGTAGTTCTGCATTTTTGGGTTAGGGAAGGTATGTGGAAGGGATTGTCTATCTTCACACCCGTTCACTGAACCTATGCGATATCTCACCTTTGTTACACAAATAGTATATTATATGAGCGATTATGACAACCATTATTCACGAAGATGATGTTTGAGCCCACGAGCCGTAGGCGAGTGGCTCAAATCATCTGAGTGAATAATGGTCATAATCGCGAATATAATACTATACTTTTTCTACACCTATTAAACAAATAAATTAGACTCAAATTTGATAACTTTAATGGAACACTATCATAATACATTAATTTTTATTTTTCAATAAATGGACTACTTACTAGGAATATTACTAGGAATGATTTTTTTATGTGGTGCTAACCCATACAGCACAATTACATTCTGTAAATATGCACAGAATATATTAGCAGAACGTTCAAATATTCCGAGAATAACCTCAACAGATACTTATATATTCTGAGAATCTTCTGTGCACATTAATAGTGGAGACAATGTCACATTCTCAAAATGACCACAGAACATACGATACAACATTCCTGGTATATAATCAGCATATCTGCAGAATGTTCCGAGAATAACCTCAACAGTTACTTATATATTCTGAGAATGTTTTGTGCACATTAAATAGACCAATGTTACATTCTCAAAATGTTCACAGAACGTACCAACATATGTATTCGGCACATTTGCAAGAGTACATTTAGAATATTTTTTGCATATATTCAGTATCTTTAATGCACATTTTTACAGATGTTCTTTGAATATTGAAAACACATTTACCTGATCATAAAATAAAATATATTTCCTCAAATGAACAAAAATAAGTAAATACATGTTAATATAAAAAAATAAACAGAATACACTTATGCATGGTTGTTCAAAGGCACTGGTGCGTCAAAAAGAAAGGATGGATTTTACAGGGCAATAAACTATGAAGGGTTTCATCAAATCAAAAGTTTATTGTTGCCACCATCAGCAGGAAATGCAGTTTATTTATGAAATACAATATCATTCATTATGGTGTCTTTAGCCGCCGATACATAGGGCGAGGCGCTTCTTTTAGTCTCGCGATAGTAGCTGGGGAATCACCACGGCTTCTTCACGAATCGCCGTCTGCAGCTCGTCTAGTGTACGAGGTCGATGTTGATATCCTCGAGACTTCAAATAGTCCCAAAGAAAAAAATCGCAGAGCGCAAAATCGGGGGAACGCACAGGCCAAGGAATGTCGCCACAATGTGAGATGAGGGGACCCGGAAAAAGCTCTCTTATGTCCTCTGAATGTCGCTAAATAAGCTCAATGTTGTTGCTGAGAACATTTGGTTCGAACAAGATGGGGCCACTGCACACACCGAGTAACATTTAATGGATATCCTCAGAGAGTTCTTTCCGGTGCACATCATCTCGCATTGTGACGACATTCCTTGGCCTGCGCGTTCACTCGTTCTCAGGCCCTGCGAATTTTTCCTTTTGGGCTATTTAAAGGCTCGAGTTTATCAACATCGACCTCGTACACTAGAGACAAGCTGCACACGGCGCTTCGTGAAGAAATCAGGGTGATTCCTCATCTATGCTTGCGAGGAAATGCCTCACCCTATGTATCGGCGGCCAAGGACACCATATGAATGATGTATTCCAGAAATAAATTGCATTTTCTGGTGAATCTGCTGGCAATAAAATTTTGGTTTGATGAAGCTTTTCATATTTTATTTCTCTGTGAAATCCATCAATTCCCTTCGACTCACCCTGTATATCAAATATTCACCCGATGTTAACTTAAACCTGAATTAGTTCTTGTTCGTCAATAACTGCATTGGAAAAGATTATTCCCACGAAGTCGGATTCAAATATTTTCACGAATAAGAAAGTCTTGGATAAAAATAACCCGACGAAACGGAGGTGAGAATGCAACTTTACTAAACTGAAACAATACGTTGCTACGAAAAAGTAAGTTGTCTAAGGAAAAATTTACAAAATTTTGTTAAAGAAATAAGGCTGATATAGCACTGTGCATCTACTTTTGCATAACACAGGATAAATATTTGTTTCACCTTCGAACAACTGTCGCTGTTTCAAAATATTTAAATCTTCTTCTGCCTCTCCTTCGCCTTCACCAGCCCCATTTTCATTGCTTGTTCTATTTCAGCCAAAGTGCAGCTTTGATGTACTTTCCCAACTGCATCTAAGTACAAAGAAATAAAATTAATCATGCCCATAAGAAAAGAAAATTTCTTAAAAAACAATTTGACTCGACTGCAACAAATATTTTGTTTCATAAATGTGCACTCTAATAAGAGGATTTCGTTCACCTGGCCGTATGAATTTCCCCAAGAATTAGTAAATAATGTTGTAGATGTCAGTGATTTCTCTTGCTCGATATGTCTTACCTTAGCTTGAATTAACTAGTGAGGTATAGTTTACGCGGCATATTGTGAGATTAAGGCTCATTAAATCCCCTTAATAGAATAAACTTTATAATTTATAGAACTGAAATACTTACCTACTTATATCACTTGGGAAATTGATAGGATTGCTTTGCTTGCTGTTTGGAAAAAGCTCTGCTACACATTCATACACTCATAGTATAAGCAGAATACACTACATTTAAATGAGAATTTAATTATTTATGCACAGGGAACACAAAATGTTTATGCAGAAGCCGTTAGCCACACTGACAGCAGTTTTTACGTTTGACATTCGACATGACGCTGAGCGGAGCGAGGCCGTGTACTC
The DNA here is from genome assembly GCA_963966045.1 of Xestobium rufovillosum. Taxonomy (NCBI): domain Eukaryota; kingdom Metazoa; phylum Arthropoda; class Insecta; order Coleoptera; family Ptinidae; genus Xestobium; species Xestobium rufovillosum. Next base: position 20,684,079 of record OZ014504.1, read on the forward strand.
GAGTCTCGAGCACCTAGATGCCAAGGGGCATTCCAATAACTGCGCATGTGCTGTAACTTATTCCTGAATTGATAATATACAAATATTATAAATACCCCATCAAAAACATACTTACCTAGCGTAAACATATGAGATATAAGAAAAGTAAATAAGTAGTTGTTCCACAAATTTAAAAAAATGCACACGAGGTTTTAACCACCACACAACGCGAACCTCCATAACTACTTTGGCATATTGGCATCTCTCCATGCTCCATGCACACTTGACGGATTCATCCTTAGCATGCGCATTTCAAGAATAAAATTTAAATTTTTTTGTGCCCTTATGTACACCGAATGCAGTAATGAGATTTATACAGACGTTCTAAAACGTAAAATTCATATATTGAGAGAATTTTCCAGGAATATTCTTGCAATAAGTTCTATAAATATGGCACGGATATTATATAAATATTTATATTTTTACACATATACTGGACGTTCTTTTAATATTCACAAAGAATATTCTAAAAACGAAAAATCTTATATATTGTGAGAAGATTCCAAGGATGTCCTCTGCCGTATGTTACATAAATATACATATGTCCACAGAATGTTCTAACAATATTTATGTAGACATTCTAAAACTTAAAATTCATATATTGTGAGAATTTTCTAAGAATATTCTTACAGTATGTTCTATAAATATATGTCACGGATATTATATAAATGTTTAAATTTTTATATATTGAACGTTCTTGTTATATTCACCAAGAACATTCTAAAAGCAGAAAATATTATACTGTGAGAACATTTCAAGAACATTCTGTGCCGTATGTTTTGTAAATGTTTATCAGGGATGTTGCGTAAATATTCCAATTCGTTTCGTATACCTCCATAAAAGGTTCTAGTAATATTTATACAGAATATTCTGAAATCAAGATAATTCATATATTGTGAGGACATTCCAAGAATATTTTGTATGGCATGTTTCATGAACATACGTCATGAACGTTATATAAATATTCTTGCTCGTACGTATATGTTCTTTAAACATTCCAGTAATATTTATGAAGAATATTCTAAAAAAAGAACGTTGTCATGTTGTGAGAATGTTTTCAGAATATACTGTGCTGTATGGGAACATGGCTATCTTTTTAATCTTAATAGATACAGGTTCGGTTAAATGGGAGAAAAGTTGCGTCTATTCAAGCACAAAGAAGTGCCGTATACAGAAGTTGATTATCTCTTTTCGTGTTTGAGATAATCTAAAAAAAATAAAATTTTGGCTTTTACATTTGTGTTCATATTTTCCTTATTTGGTATTCAATCTTAATCTGCAAAAACTTTCTTGGGACGACATTTCATCCTCTTTCCATTTGTAGTAGCAGAAAGTACCTACTACGTTTAGTTTCTTCAGAATCATCATCAGGTTCATTTTTTCTTATGGCGCCATCTTAGATTTTTTCACCATGAAATAGCCCATTTTTTTCTGAATAAAATGATATAACATATTTGTATGTTTAAATCGCATTTAGGCCCAGAATTTTAATAAAACATGATAAAAATTGTTTTTCCATGTAATCACAATTGCCTTGAAAACAAAAGTTTATCTACTTTGTCATCTCAAACGTTTAGAAACTTTTTTAATACGATTGTGTTTTATCGGGTTACAATGGACTACTCTAATGACGAAAAGATTGACATGTTATTTGTTTATGCTACTGCCAGAAGAAATGCTGAAAACGCAGCTGCAATGCATCGCGAATCGTATCTGGAACGAAGACAACCCCATCAGCGTTACTTATGCTGCTCAATTTCACGCAGGGATACATCTTTACCTTCTAAATTTTTCTAATTCGGTAAATGCTAATACATTTTGCTCAATACTTTCGCATATTTGCGTAACTAGATTTTCCTTTTTTCTTTTAGGTTTCATAAACTGTCCATTGTCGCGTAAGTTGCGTTCCAATTAGCGAAAGTAACACTGATGGGGTTGTGTTTGTTCCGGATACGATTCGCGATGCATTGCAGTCGCGTTTTTAGCATTTCTTCTGATGATGATTCTGAAGAAACGAAACGTAGTAGGTACTTTCTGCTACCACAAATGGAAAGAGGATGAAAAGTCGTCCCAAGAAAGTTTTTGCAGATTAAGATTGAATGCCAAATAAGGAAAATATGCACACAAATGTAAAAGCCAAAATTTTAATTTTTTTCGATTATCTCAAAAACGAAAAGAGATAATCAACCTCTGCAAACGGCACTTCTTTATACTTGAATAGACGCAACTTTTCTCCCATTTAACCGAACCTGTATCTATTAAGATTAAAAAGATAGCCATGTTAGCACCACATAAAAAAATCACCCTGTATATTGAAATTTGTGCAGTTAGTAATAAATAAATTTGGAGTTGTCCCTTCCATTGTTAAATTCTGGCAGTTTTAGTGGTTGAATTGTTAGTTTGTACGGATTAATGGGTACCTACTCGACCGAAGTGCATACGTTGGAAAATGTAAATACAAGTAATATGGCGAGATACACTTGGCTGTCACCCGAGCGATTGTCAGCTCCAGCAAGAGTTGATCGCGGTCGATATAAAATCTCATTGGATCAGGGAAACAGTGATTATTGAATCTATATTTGTGATTGGCCGAAATGCCGTGAATTATGATTTCATAATTCACTACAGTGAATTATGGGTACGATATTTCACGAAGAAAATCCGAATAATTGTCAAATAATTAAATAGGTGTAGAAAAAATTGATAAATAAGCAGCTAAAATTAATTTATAAAAATATTATAGTTTTTTTTTATTTATTAGTATCAAATCCAATACTCACCAACTCCCAAAAAAGTCCAAAATATTGGAACAGCATACACGAAAACAAAAATTAAAATTCCGCTTAATTCACTAATATTATTTAAACTATAAAAGAATATTAACAAGGAGGTAACTTGTAACTTGTAAACACAGTGATTATTGTAAAAACGCACAAGAAAACAATATTCGAATTAAACTATACTGACAGTATCAAGAAATTAAATATTCAAATTTTTAAAAATTTTAATGTACGATACCTAGATTTATTTATTTAAATTAATAATGGCGCCTCTACCAATGGTTGACCGTACTAGAATGCAAGTAATGAAATACCCATAAGGTGTCAGGGGCGTGGTTGGGAATATTTGACGTTTGGCAGGTACTAAAGTAACTAGATTATTATATTATAAATGCACCTACACATATATTATAAATGCACCTACAAATTCAAAACTATGGCAACTTATCAACAAGCAAAATTATCGAAAAAAATTACCGTATGTAATATCACAAGAGAGTGAGAATTACTTGAAAATAATTCGACAGATTTTCGAAAACTTGTCGCCAGGCAGTAGACACGAGAGCCCGTAGGGCTCGAGTGGCTATTGCCGAATGGCGACAAGTTTGAGTAAAATGTGGAGAATTATTTTCCAAGTTATTCTTACTGTCGTGTGGTATTCGAAAGGTTATTTTTTGACGTTCAAATATGAAACAACTGTCAATATTATTCTTTCAATGTCACAATTTGCGATTAAAACATATAAGACAATATGTCAAAACCAGAAAACAAGTCGTTTTATCAACAAAAACAAAATACTAAAAAAAATTCCCGCTGGGATAAGTTAGGTAAAAAATTCTCACTATAATAATGATTTAATTGGTCAGAATTAAACGCGTGATCAAAAATACTGTTCATTTATTGGAAAATAGAAACGGCAAAAAATAACCGTATGTAATATCACAAGAGAGTGAGAATTACTTGAAAATAATTCGACAGATTTTCGAAAACTTGTCGCCAGGCAGTAGACACGAGAGCCCGTAGGGCTCGAGTGGCTATTGCCGAATGGCGACAAGTTTGAGTAAAATGTGGAGAATTATTTTCCAAGTTATTCTTACTGTCGTGTGGTATTCGAAAGGTTATTTTTTGACGTTCAAATATGAAACAACTGTCAATATTATTCTTTCAATGTCACAATTTGCGATTAAAACATATAAGACAATATGTCAAAACCAGAAAACAAGTCGTTTTATCAACAAAAACAAAATACTAAAAAAAATTCCCGCTGGGATAAGTTAGGTAAAAAATTCTCACTATAATAATGATTTAATTGGTCAGAATTAAACGCGTGATCAAAAATACTGTTCATTTATTGGAAAATAGAAACGGCAAAAAATAACCAAAATAATACACGCTTCTAGACCCCAATGCAATGTTCCTATTGGTCAATTTGACGATGAGAAAAATAATCTTTATCATAGAGATTTCATTCTGAAGACTCCATCCTTTCCTATCCTGAGCTAACCTAAACAGGTCCCTGAAGAAACATTCTACATCCCCAAATATTCGAGAGCAATAGTCTAACCTTGGCCTACCCCTACCGCTTTTTATTCCTATCTCTGACTAATATGCTGCGAACTAATGTTTTGTCTCCCAGAAACTGTCATGGACAACCCATCCCTCCTATTCTTTATTGACTATTAAGCAAGGCAGTTATGTTTACGTGTTAAATAGCCAGAGTGTACTAGCTCATTTGGATGAAATAAAGCTAGAGATGAAAAATATGAGTATTGTGTGTTTGACTGAAACTCATCTTACAGATGAAATAGCAGACTTTGAAATAACTGTAAAAGGTTTTACTTCGGTAAAATTGAACTCCAATACCCACCATACTGGAGGTGTTTTGTGTTATCTAAAAAATCATTTAAAGTACAGGGTGCAAGGTTGGAGAACATAGGGTTGGGATAAATTATTGGGTCTCAATCTGATTTCCTGGAATTTTTTGGGTATTGGTTGACGAAATGGTTGCGAAAATCTGAAGTGGTTGTAGGAGATTTTCATATTGATTGGCTTTCTGAGGATTTCTGTATCGTCGGTTGATGTGTCCATTAATTCACAGGAATCATTAGTAGAAGAAAAATCGGTAATAGCATTGATCGCTCAAATAGATTTTTCGATAGTTGACAATATCATACACAAAGTTTCGTCTTTGCAAAAGATCCTTCGCACCTGACCTGACCTAACCGACTTACTGGTTCTATCGGTGATGTCGAGATGCATCAGACATGCCTGAAGTTAGCAAAACTCGTTCAAGCAAAACACTTCAAATTGGAAATCGAGGCACTTAAATCACAACAACCCCTTCCTAAAGTGCTTAGGAAGCTCAATTTGTTCCTTGATACGGACGGCATTCTGCGAGTTGGTGGTCTTTGGCTTGCTCTTCGTTACAATTCGACCAAAAGCATCCTGTTTTACTTCCATCTAACAATCTTTTGGTTACTCGAATAATTGAAGATGTACATCAACGCAATTGTCATCCTGGATTTAAAACTTTACACTACTTGCTTGCACAAAAATACTGGATTCTTTCAGCTCATAAGGTTATTAAATGTTGTCTCTTTCGTTGTTTAAAATGTTATCGTTTAAAACCACGCCCTTTGCAGCCCATTAGGGCAAACTTACCTGCCTTTCGGGCTCAGCAAATTAAACCCTTTCAGGCTATTGGAATTGACTATTGTGGTCCGTTTATCATCACTATGAACCGAGTGCGTGGAGCAAAAACTCTTAAGGCTTATGTTAGTGTCATTGTTTGCTTCAAAACCCACCTACTTCGTGTAATTGGAAATCAGATTCTTTCTGTTGAGGAGTTGTTAACTATCGTGACACAAGTCGAAGCTTTATTTAATTCGAGACCTCTTTGCCCGCTCAGTTCGGATCCAAATGATCTACAAGCCCTGACACCTGGTCATTTCTTGACTTTGGCACCATTAAATTCATTGCCGGAGCCGGTCGTCCTTGACCAACCCTCCAATCGTTTGAGTCATTGGCATTTGTTACAACGGATGCACCAACATTTCTGGCAACGATGGCACAATGAAGTGCTCCATATGCTGCAGCAACGGTCCAAATGGACTAAGAATTCCAAATCAATCCAGATAGGTACTTTAGTCCTTATAAAAGATGATCTTGTTCGTCCGTTGCAATGGAAGTTGGGACGTATTATCGATGTACACCCTGGAAGAGATGGGGTGGTTCGCTTTGCGACGGTTAGAACCTCTACAGGGACCTTCAAACGTCCACTTGTAAAATTATGCCCTCTGCCAATTGAGGATGAGGACTGATGTAGTTATTTGATTTATACTATTTGTTAACCAATAATGTTTTAAGTTTTCTTTGCATAGTTTTTTGTTTTGTTATTGCTAGAATGTGTTAAAAAATGCTCTTTGGCGGCGGCATGTTTAATTGCTTAAATTTTTTGCTTTAATAATATTAAAATTGAATGTGGGCATTGCAACAAAGTTTCGTTCGATTTAAATTTTGTGCACATTAATCTGGGCTTGGAGTTCTATCCTCCCCGCTCCCATCCCCCCTTCTTTGAAGAAAGACGGTTGGGCACGCGTAAAAAAGTTTTGTGGTTAAATAAAAAAACAGTGAACTGTCTTTAAGTCGTTACTCCGTGCACCTGCACTTCGTCGTGGTTGCTTATTATTGGTATCAGCCTCCCATCACGGCCACCAGCTGAAGAATTCTTCATTCTCCTGAACCTATTTACCTCAGGTAAGCTTCAGCCCAGCTCCCGCGTGATTTATGTGGATAGATAAATGCACATCCCCATTGACAAACGAAAATGACAAATATGCTGTAGCTAAAATGTCTCGCTTTTTAATTGATTTTGAGCAATGTACATCATTAAGTTTAAATGGCGCGCAATCGAAAAAACTCATTTGAAAAAGTTGATCATTGGAAGCATTAAACAATTATTTTTTATACATTTTTAACTTTTATCAAGACGTAAGTTGGTGTTTACTACGATATTAATAGAAAAAATCCCACAAATTCAATCAGTGTCCAGTTGTCTATTGGGACAATGTGTGTCATTCACTTTATAAAACTACCCTATTTGAAAGGGATTGTTTCTATCAGTACTTGATTTTTTTTTTAATTTCTTACCAATCAACGTGAAAAATATTGCGTCTCAAGAGATTTCAAAAATTTTATTTAAAACACCTTATTGCTGCTGAAGTAAATGGAACATAATGAAAAGCAAGAACTAACCGTTTCAAGGATAGAACCGGGGCACTGATTCATTAAGCCGATACTCCATCCACTACGCCACTTTTAGTGCTGTGGGGTCACAGCTTAACAACACGTATTTATTCTCCTATACTGTACTTTGCTTATACTACATTCTACATATATTTCCGGCGGAAACTGGGTTGCCCCAAAGATACATTACAGGACGATAATAGAAATTTTAACGAAGTATGCCGGCAGGGCTGAGGAGTTACCAGCATTTTTATATGTTCAGTTAGTCCGGGTGGCCAGTTGATTCGTACTAGTCTTGTATTATGTACTCTAGGTACGCCAGCTAGTGCATCTGCGTATCGCTCCACTCATTCCAGCGTTAGGGCTGGGTTGATTGCACGCTGAATAATCGATTAGGGATTGTGCACTATGAATATCATAGGCATAGGAGTTTTAAGAGTTAAAAATATTATTTTTATTATACTTAAGTAGACAAAAATTAAAAGAATTAAAATTCGTTGCGTGATTTTGTTTAATTTTCTTTTAGAAATCTTTGGGAGGGCGGCGCCCTAAAGCCCATCATTACGAGCCGCCACTTTCGTGATTTTCAAAAGTTTTGAACATGATTTTGAATATATCCTTGAATAGATAATAATAATATAACTTTATTTAGCATAGCTATTTACATTACATATCTAAAAAATATTTTCTAATCCTAAAACATTTTCTAATCCTAAAACAATCCCCAAATTAAACATTACCACATCTATTCTTTTAAGTGTAACGCAAGTAATTTTCTAAAAGAATTTAAATTGTCACAGTCACGCAAATTTCTTGGCAATTCATTAAATATACACAAGCCCTTATAAAATAACGATCTACTTGTACGTTTCTTATTGACCTTCTCGATATAGAAGTTATCGGCATTCCTAGTTGGATAACAATGTACAAAATTAACATAAGTAATCCTCTCATGCAGATATGCAGGTAACATTTTCATTTTTATTTTAAATATACACAGCAATGTATTAAACAATATTCGTTTTTCTACAGACATGAAGTTGAGTAGACTTAACATTAGTGATATAGGTGTGTATCTGTTGCATTTAATTATTATTCTCATTGCCCTATTTTGCATCTTTTGCAACTGCTGAATCATATTTTTGTTTAAATTAAATAACACAGCTGAGCAATATTCCAAATGTGGGGCAATTAATGACTTACGAGGGGTCGTTTTTATATTCCCGGACTGGGCAGTTTTAAATTTTGTGACAATTTTCCATTAATTTTTTTGTAATCACATATGCTTTGGAAACGTGTATGCCAAATTACAGAACAATTGCAACATGTTTAATTTCATTAACTGCCAGTTTGTGTTGTCGCGCATCAAAATGAATAAAATCGAATATCAGGCTGTTATAAAATTCCTTACCAGACAAGGAAAAACTCCAAAAATTATTCTTGAAGAAATGTTGCTTGTGTACGGGGATGATTGTCCTTCTAAGTCAACTATTTGCGAGTGGGCAAAACCGTTTAAAAATGGTCGAGAATCATTGGATGATGATCCCCGCCCAGGTCGCCCTGTTGATGTGATCACTTCAGATGTTGTTGAAAAAACCAAGTGTTTGGTACTGGAGGATGCAAAATTGAAGAAGCGGCAATTAGCAGCTTTACTAGGAGTTTCAGAAACCAGGGTTTTCAGAATCCTACACGAGTACCTTGGAATGACAAAGGTTAGTGCAAGATGGGTTCCGCGAATGCTTTCGCCATTCCAAATGCACGCTCGGGTAGAGGCGTGCGAACAATTCTTGACGCTTTGTTAAGATGAGCCAGATTTAATTATCAACCGACTTGTCACTGGAGATGAAACGTGGGATCATCATTATGAACCTGAATCGAAAAAAGAGTCGATGCAGTGGCATGTTGAGGGCTCCAGCACTCCCAAGGAGTTTAAGGTCACCCCTTCGGCAGGAAAAATAATGGCAACCATTTTTTGGGACTGTCAGGGAATTTTGCTGATTGATTATCTGGAGTCAGGTAGAACAGTAACGGGAGAGTATTATTCAAGCTTAATGCATCGCCTCAGAGATTCAATTAAAGTGAAAAGACGAGGAAAACTGACGAGAGATGTTTTGTTGCTTCACGACACTGCACCATTGAACAAGTCAAGACTTGCAAAAGCTGCTGTTGCTGATTGTGGCTTCGAAGAAATTGAACACCCGCCTTATAGCCCAGATTTAGCACCTAGTGACTATTTTTTGTTTCCTAATCGTAATTCAGGGCAATGACGAACTTATTGCAGCTGTTGAGGACCATTTTGTGGAGAAACCGAATGAATATTTTTGCAATGGATTAAAGATTTTATTAAAGCGGTGTAATACCTGTATTCAAAAGCAAGGGAACCATATTGAAAAATAAATTTTTGTTGCTGCTCTAGTCTTTTGTTTTCATGCCTAGTCCGGGAATATAAAAACGACCCCTCGTATATATAACCAGTCTAGCATAAAAAGTTAATGACTTACCAATTCTACCAAGGAAGTATATATTTTTTGACAGTTTGTTCATTATATATACACAATGATTCCCAAAATTTAACTCCTCATCAATCATCACTCCCAGGTACTTCATTTCGTGTACGTTTTGTATCTTTTGATTACTCATTTTTATTTCGGCCAAATTCAAGTCAATTTTCTTCAGATTATACTTGTTGCCCACTACCATATATTTAGATTTTTGAACATTTATACACAATTTATTATTACAAAGCCATGTTAAAATTTTTCCCAGTTATATATATCATTGTGTCGTCAGCAAACATATTAATTTGGCATCCATCAGCACACTTCAACATATCATTCACATACAATATGAACAATATAGGTCCAAGTACAGTACCCTGAGGTACACCGTGGGTCGACTCTAATCTACTTGATAAAGAACTCTTATATTTCACTACTTGGGTTCTGTCACTTAAATAAGATTGAAACCATTTCATAACGTTGCCACAAAAACCTATTTTACCCAGTTTATTTAACAACAGTTGTCTATCAATTGTCTCAAAGGCTCTCTTAAAATCCAAAAATACAACCAAAACCATATTGCCATTATCAATGTCCTTCAACCACCTGTCACTTACATTTAATATCAGAGATTCACACGAATGATTTTTACGAAACCCAGACTGATTTGGCATTATTACACTATTTTTATCACAGTATTCTATTAATTGGTTTTTCACAACAATTTCCAATACCTTTTCATAGACTGGAGATGTGTTTAGTGGTCTAAAATCTTCGCAACATTTACAATTATTCACCTTAGGAGCTGGAATTATTGTCGAGGTTTTCCATTCTGAAGGGAACTTGCCATTCTGTAGTGAGCAATTAACTATGTCCAACAATCTGTTTCCTATTACCTCACATGCATCCTGCAATACCAATGTGGATATCCCATCTTCACCTGATGTTTTTTTAAGTGATTTTACGATTGATTTTATTTCAGACATTTCCACATGCTTAAAGGATTCAAAAGTACTCTTAGCTTCTACATGTCTCAATACATCACCATCATTGTCAAAAACTCGTATACTAGTCACAATGCTCTCGACACTTTTAACAAAATATGTATTAAATTCGCTTGCTATCACTTGTTCATCAGACAATTCAACACCGCCAAACATTATATTGCCACTTGCTGTTTTCCTCTTATTTGGTAATAATAATTTTAGATTTTTCCACATGTCACTACAATTTTTTTTATTGTTGTCAATTACATTTGTACAGTAGTTTTGTTGTGCCTCTCTTACCATTACTGTTACCCTGTTTCTTAATCTTTTGAAATCTTCCCAAAGCTGATCATTTCCTACATGTCTATTAAAAGTTGCTGCCTTATACTTAATGTCTCTTTCATTCGTTGCTTGTATAATTTCATTGGTCATCCACTTATTATTTACATACTGTTCCCTTACACACATCTGTACCATAGGACACATTACATCAAGTACCTCTATAACTGAGTTTATAAAACAATTCCCCATCTGATCCACATTGTTAGATGAGTTACTCCACTCAGTTTTTACCAATTCAAGTTGAATATATTCCTTGCTGTACTTTTTAAAATTGCGTTTATTCAATTTCATGTATTTATTTTGTTTTTCATCATTCACACTCACATCTAAGGATACTATTGAGTGATCGCTAATCCTGGGTGTTAAATGAACTGTATGTTTCAAATTAGTATTTTTTGTAATGTAATGTAATGTAGCACTATTCTTTGTTATCCTTGTAGGTTCATTTACAATCTGCTTTAACCCATTTTTGTATATTATTGTCTTACATTTGTTAACATAATATTGATCACTCAACAAGTCCAAATTAAAGTCGCCCACTATAATTATCGATCCTGTATATGTCACATGATCATCCAGTAGATTTTCAAAATATTCTAGAAATGATGCATCATTCACCTGGGGAGGATGATATACAGCTGTTATTGCATAATTTTCTTTTGCTAATTTAATATCTATTGTCAGCACCCATATATATATATATTGATGAAAGGTATCTTGTCACCTCCGCTGCGTATCATGCAGGTAACCTTGTCACCTCATATATACCGCTGTGACCTCCGATTTCGGAGGCGACAACGTTTCGCCTTGTTTTCAATGTTTTCTTCGGCTAGATGGCGTTTAGAGCGCAAAAACGAATTTTTTGACGGAGGTCACAAAGATACCCCCATACTCATAAAAATGAAGTTTAGTTCAAGCATATACCGTTGGCGCTGGTGTCGCATTTCTCAAGATAAAGACGTAACCTTACCGCCTCCGAAATATATAACCATGCTTCGTAGCTCGCCTGTTAAGTTGTCACCTCCGAAACATGGCAACGTCGCAATCTTAATCTGTGCGTGTAGCGCATATGTGATCTGCCACTTTCCCGCGGAAACCTGTTCGATATGCTCGCAAAGGAAGGACCTTCTGGGTATTTATTTCTAATGCCTCTAATAAGTTTAATTTAATATTCCTTTATTTTCTAAATGTAGAACTTCATAGTTTTCATTGATTGTGTGGTTTTCTGATATTAAATGATTTGCATAAAAACGCAAAATTGGGTATTGTGCAAGTGAAAATACGAGTATGTTTCTCATAAAACTTTTTTCTTTAAAAGGTATAAAGCTGTATGTAATCTAAAATTGCCGCGCTACGGGGATAGTCTGTATGTATTTGTTAGGATCAAAGACCGATTTCGACCAATGACCGGAAAAAACGACCAGAATGTGTTCTGTATTTCACCAAATTGCCAAAGTCCGATAAGTCACGTTCTGGTCGCTTTAAATAGACCAGGACGCGTTCTGGGATTTCGATTTTTTCCAGAACGCGTTGCACATTGTAACACCAACGTCCAAAGATCGATTTCATGCCTGTATCAAAGAATAGGTCCAAAGGATTCATCAGTTCCTAAAGAACTCTTGTCTTATATTCATATTATTCAATCTGTAGAAAGAAAAGACTGTAGATGTTAGACGTATGTAGTTCGAAAATTACCAAAGTCCAAAATTTAGGGTCAATTTTTTTCGGGTCTGGTAATGTCTGAGTAAGTCAGATCACAGGAGTAAATTACTTTTTCATAATAACTAGAGCACGTTTTGGGCAATAAGGTAAAAGTGTGAATATCGTTTAAACGAGAGATTGTAGATAGCAAACTTGTGAGATCTGACTTAACTAGATCTGACTGAACCCGACCAGTCCCGACAGAACTAGAATGCGACATTTCTGGCTTTTTCTGCTATAATTTTATTTAGAATTTTGATAGTTTTTGGATTTTGTGTCCAACATCTCTTCTGTTTCAATACTAGACAAGAATTCTTTAGAAAATTATGAATGCTTTAGACCTGTGCTTTGATACAGGCGTGAAATCGGTTTTTGAGCGTTGGTGTTACAGTGAACGACGCGTACTGGCAATAATAGAAATCCCAGAACGCGTTCTGTTCTACTTAAAGCGACCACAATTCGGTGATATCCAGAATGTGTTCTGGTCATTCTTTTCGACCATTGGCCGAAATCGGTCTTTGGTCCTAACATACTTATCTATACAATGAAAAGAATTGTACATCCATAAGTGTATGAAGTGGTAACTACGGAAGCCCTGAACGGCCAAGGTAATTTTTATTTGAATCGGAAATTTCCAGTTGACTATTTGGAAATTTCTAAATACCACCTGGAAATTTCCAAATACAATCTGGAAATTTCCATGCGGAATTTGTAAATTCCCAAACAGAAAAATGAAATTTAAAAAGGAGGCGCCGGAGTTGTCACAGAAGTTCTTTGGGATCATATTATACCTAAATTGTTTAACGCTTATGCGAACTACTGTGTTGTTTAAAAAGAGCAATGAGTACTGCTTCTGTCATGCCTTAAGCCTTCAGCAGATAGCAATTGTTATGTTCCTGGTTACTCCAAAAGTACTGTTACGTAATTAGTATTTAACAATTTTATTTACAAGCGACTATTTACCAACATTTACAATTTATAAGTGATTTGTATACCTAACTTATAATAACAATAATTAAGCAACAAAACAGCAAGAAATAAACAATTAAACAATAAATAATCAATTAACAAGCGCTGAATAATCCAACAGTTCCACCCTTCTCTAAATTAACTTTTTTAAATATCGACCGATATTGCATAGAATCGCAAGCAAATTTCTTCACTTCGTGAAAATCGCATTATTCCTTTTCTCGTATTTATCACTTACTACTACTACTTTCTTCTTCTTTTCCAATCATTTCCTAAAAGATCTAACTCACTATCCCTCAACCATACCATCTGACTGATTGCAACCCTCTCGAATGGAACTCCCACATTATTTCGCATTATTTCGATTTTATTTCGATGGTCAGTCGAGTTCGGTGTAAATGTTGATGCACGGAGGAAGGCATAAGGAAACTACATTATATATTTGTAGAGCCAGCGAGCAGAATTTGTTTATTTTTGTAATAAGTTTTACTAGATCTAGGTATATGTATTTAGTTAAAAATGATTTTTGTTGTCAAGGAACCAATGGTAGATTGAGGAGCGATTTGTATTGCTGCCTTGAATTCATTCCTTGGGGTTTCTCATATAGTAAGATTTTAGTTTCCCATCTGTTACCGGATCACGAGAAATAAATTCTATTATTATAGGTTAGATGAAACAGGGAAACAAAGATATAAGGCGATCAAGTGGGAAATTATTCGGGAATGTAGGAAAGCGAAAGAGCAATGGATCGATAATAAATGCAAAGAAGTGGAAGATAAATTCGAAGTAGGAAAGACTGATGAAGCATATAAAATAATTAGGAGAAACTTTAGAGAAATTGGATCTAGTACCAAAAACATTAGAAATGAGGCAGGAGATATCCTAATCGGAAGTGGGGAGAAGGCAGATAGGTGGAAAGAATATTTAGGAAACTTATATGCGGGACAGGAAGTGCAAGATATATTAGAAAGCGAAAGCAGTGTAGAGGGGGATAACTTAGGGAGTCCTATAATGAGAGAAGAGTTTGAGATAGCACTAAAAAGTTTAAGGAATAATAAAGCACCAGGTATAGATGGCTTGCAGGCAGAAATCTTAAAGTGCGCAGGTCAAGAGGTAATAGATCGTTTATTTAAACTAGTTAGTCGCATATACCTGACAGGCGAGATTCCAGAAGATTACAAACGGAACATCATAGTAGCTTTGCCAAAAAGAAAAGGCGCGGATAGATGCGAAAATTTTAGAACTATCAGTTTAACTTCCCATGCGTCAAAAATTTTAACTAGAATTGTGCAAAGAAGGATGGAGAAAAAGGCGGAAGAAATATTAGGAGAAGATCAGTTCGGATTTAGACGAAATAGAGGAACGCGCGAGGCCATTCTAGCTTTACGAGTAATTATAGAAAAAACGATAGAAAAGAGAAAGAGCGTCTATATAGGATTTGTAGATTTAGAAAAAGCCTTCGACAACGTAAAATGGGGGAAGATGTTCGAAGTGCTGAGAAAGGTAGGGATGAAATACAGGGACAGAAGAATAATACATAATCTCTACAAAGAGCAAAAGGCAGTTATAGAATGTGAGCAGGAACAAAGGGAAGTAGATATCCGGAAGGGAGTGAGACAGGGATGTGCATTGTCACCTCTAGTTTTCAACTTATATATCGAAGATGCGATTAATATTGTTAAGGAAAGAACAGCCTCAGGGATCAATGTACAGGACCAAACTATTAACATGCTCAGATTTGCGGATGATATAGCAGTGTTAGCATCTAGCAAAGAAGAATTAGGAGCGGCTTTGAATGAAATGGAAGCAGTTTTGACACAGGGCTTCGGCATGAAAATCAATAAAAAGAAAACTAAAATTTTGGTATGTAGGGGATGTGAAAATAGAACTAAAATGGAAATACAAATTGGAAATGAGAAGATAGAGGAGGTCGCGGATTTCTGCTACTTAGGAAGTAAAATAACTCAAGACGGTAGGAGCACTAAAGATATAAAACAAAGAATGGCGCAGGGCCGAGTTGCGTTTAACAAAAAGAAACAACTGTTATGCTCGAGAACGGTTAATATAGAGACTAGGAAGAGACTCTTAACGTCGTATGTATGGAGTACGGCATTATACGGGTGCGAAACTTGGACAATAGGAGAAGCGGATAGAAAAAGAGTAGAAGCGTTTGAAATGTGGTGCTACAGACGCATGATGAAGATACCGTGGATAGATAAGGTTAGCAATAGGGAAGTATTAGAAAGAGTTGGGGAAAAGCGAAAGGTATGGAAAACAATAAAGAGTAGGAGAGATAGGATGGTAGGACACCTTCTAAGACACGAAGGAATAGTTCGTGACATACTAGAGTCAGAGATAGGAATAAAAAGAGGTAGGGGTAGGCCTAGATTAGACTACTGCTCTCAAATAGTTAGGGATGTAGGATGTTCTACTTTTAGGGAAATGCGTAGGTTAGCTCAGGATAGAAAAGAATGGAGGTACGCGTCCAACCAGTCTTCGGACTGAGAACCTTATGATGATGATTATTATTATTATTATTATTATACTGGCGCATTTTGCCGCTATTCATAGTCTTGGCATGTGTGTCGACGCATTATGCCTGTCCTGTAGCCCAATCAGTAGTACCTCTCCATGGCCTTCACTGTTGTCTTATTGACACCTAAGTGCCTTCCACTTATCCCATTGTGAGCCTCTGCCAAGAATTTCGAACCTTTTCCTTCAGCACCACAAATTCTGACGATGCTCTCCCACTTTCTCTTCAGAAGACTGTTTTCAATCAGAAGAGAATCCTATTGCGCCCAGTATGAATTCAGAGCTACATTCTTGTTGGACATTTCTACCCCATCCAGTCACCTTCCAACTTACTTCCATCTCAGCAGAGGGTTCTCACATCTTTCCGCTGTGCTCCCTCCAGGATTGTAAATGCTCTTCATCAACAACTTCATTGCCATCTGATGGGGTGTAATGCTCTTACTGCTCTTGCCTCTCGTAGTACTTGCAATCTTCTGGTCAAGGTCTTTTCGAAACGCATAAGGATTGCCATGTTTTCGTCCTATCCGATGGTGTATAATGAAATTGCACTGCTGCAGCCTTTCAATCGTACGGAAGCCCTGAACGGCCAAGGTAATTTTTATTTGGATCGGAAATTTCAAATACCATTTTCAAATACCATTTTCAGGTAGCATTTGGAAATTTCCAAACCGAAAACTTAAATTTGAAAAGGGGCGCCTACGGAAGCACTGAGCGGCCAAGGTAGTTTTTTCTAAGCCGGAAGTTCCTAAATAGTCAATTCGAATTTTCCGAATGGTATTTGGAAATTTCCAAATAGTCAACTGGAAATTTCCAAAACTGACCATGCTTCCTTGTTCCATTTTAAAAACCCAGAAGGTCAGTTGGCCCGTTCGATTGAGATGCTGCAGCAGTACAACTTCATTATGCAACATCAGATAGGATAAAAACATGGCAATGCTTATGCGCTTCCGAGAAGCTTGCCCAGAAGATGGCAAGTATTGCGTGAGGCGAGAGCAGAAATATTATGTACACCCCATCAGATGGCATTGAACTTGAATATAAGTTGACGAAGAGCATTTACAATCTTGGAGTGACACCAAGCAGAAAGATGTGAGAACCTCTGCTGAGATAGAAGGAAGTCTTACTGGGTGCACTACGATTCTCTTGTGATAGAAGGCGGTTCTCTGAAGAGGAAGTGGGAGAGTACCATTAGAAGAGAGGGAAAACCAACCCTAAGTCGTGGTGCTGAAGGAAAAGTTTACTAAATTCTTGGCAGAGGCTCACAATGGGACGAGTGGAAGACAATTAGGTGTCAATAAGTCAACGATGAAGGTCATGGAGCGATACTGTTGGTTGGGCTACAGGACACACAAAATAAACTGATGCCGTAAATGCGTCGACTGCGTGTCGAATAAGGGACAATGAGTCGTGGCAGAATGCGCCGGTATAATACGGAAGTTACATTCGAGAGGGTTGCCATCAATCAGATGAGGACGAAAATCGTAAAAACACTGTACCTCTTGCTCGTCGAGTTTCATTTTCTCGAAAACGCTTCATTTTATCGAAACCTAACAAGAGTAACTTTTTATTAGCAAAATGTCCGGGGAAACAAAAAATGCCGTTAAAAATTAAAAATATCCAGCCCTTTAAAAATATGAAGTTAAGAAGGTAAGGGGTAGTTCACCCCTTGCTCCCCTGATGCACTATCAAAAAACGGGTGGCATTATTTTATCGACATTCAATCACTACGTACGTCACCAAGAAAATTATCGAAATACAATTAAAAATAAAAATTTTATGTAGAAAAACGATTTTTATTTCTCCATTTTAAGGGAGAATATCTCGGCAGGGGAAGGTCGTAGGAGAAAACTTTATATGAACTTGGGGTGTTATTTTTGTGTAATCTATACGCACCCGAGAGATTTCCCACCTTCACCGGGACACCCTGTATTGCAAAAATTAGCTTTAAGTCGTTGTAAATAAAAATGATAAACGTCAAATGACACGTGCATTTGTTTTGTTTAGAATGAAAATCTGATGTATGACGGAGGCACTTGTGCACTATATTGAAATTTGCCCAGAATGAAGATTTAAATACGGCCGACTTAAATCCACGACACAAGATTAGCTCAAATTTTCTGGCAGTTTTCAATTCCCTTTTCGCACGTTTGCGCCACCAGAAACAGTATTTCAATTTGGCGCGCGAATGTCCGTGCGCGGCTCGGAAACCCAACTTGCTACAGAAAATAAATAAAACATCTTTGATTAAACTGATTCTTTAAAAGCGTGGATATACAATATACATATAACTATGTGACCTCCGACAATATGGCAACGCTGTCGGAGGTGACAAAGGCACCCCAGTATCTGCTCATACACAGATTTCGGAGGTCACCAGATACACACCGTGGTTTCCATATATGATTTTTTAAAAGTCAAAAATCTTTTCCCCTCTCTAGAAATCCGGAAACTAGAGCTTCCCCTCATCCTATATATACATTCCATTTTAATCTAGCTACACTATAAGACCCGGAGGCTTGAGCGTCCCGTTCGTATGCCGGAGGTGACAACTTAACAAGCATCAGTATATATATATAGGTGTAGGGTATAGTAGCGCCTCGCTTGTTTTCTAGTAACTAATGTATAATACCGCCTCGTTTTAGAGTGAGACAAAATTATGTGCTCTGTATTTAAATGTGTAATAGCGCCTCGCCAAATTCCGTTAATGCCGCCTCATCTAGGGGTGTGCAAAATTACAAGATTACCCATATAAAATGCAATAACACTTCTCGTTGTCTTCTACTGAGATATTTAGTTAAATAATACAAAATGAAATAGTTCTTAATAACTTGAAACTGGTATCGTCCCATTGGCACTTTTTCGGCATATCTTGAACAAATTTTGCAGTTACTCTTTGGTACTGTTCGGAAAATATTGGTTACCAAAAAATCTAGACTTTACCAACATTCCTCTTAATTTCATAGACTGGACCACGACCCCCCCTTGACTTCATCCCCCTGGATACATTTTGCCCGATGTGGACCAGTAGGGAAAATATGAGTTACAATGAAATCAGTACCCCCCACGGTTTGTCCCTTTGACACTTCTTTGAGAAATCTTAACCGAATTTTCTATAATAGTTCTCTAGAACCATGACGAAAATGTGAGTTGCAATAAAATCTACCAGTCTACAGTCCACCCCTCCTCCCAGTTTCATTCCTGTGACATTTTTGACCGATTTTTGCAAATTTTGCCTGATTACCATTTGGGACCGTAAGGAAAATGTGGGCTACAAAGAAATCTGCACATCCACTCCCTTTCCCTTATTTTATCTCTTTGGTGCTTTTTAGCCGCAGACCAAAGTTTATCCAGCAACCCTTTAACCTTGCAGAATATATAGTGTAGGGGCGCGTGTATTAATAAATTAGGTTCAAGATTGGGTTTTCTATAATTTTATTTAACGTTGAACAAGAGAATTTTACAATTTTAGCAACATGGCCAACCGACGCCATCTTCTTCTCTTCACTTCTAATCCCTCTCTCTATGGCACTGCTCGCGCACTTCCCATCTCACCCTCCGACCACCGGAAACGGCACAAGGCGGCAAATTTAAATTTGAAAAACAATCTACTACAACTCGGCCAGCCTGACAAATGATCGACCGCGATCATTAACTAATTGTCGACATCACACAAACTCGAACTAACATAATAATACAGACATAAATGGTCAACATAAGTGACTGGAACGTAAGGTCATAACAATATAAACATAATCGCTCAACATAAGGTATTAGAACGTAAGTACATAAGGCAAACACAATTGCGTAACATAAGTTATTAAAACATAAGTACATAATGCAAACATAATTTGCTTAACATAAATTATTAAAACGTAAGTACATAATGTAAACATAAGTGATCAAGATGTAAGTACATAAAATAATCATCTGATACATTAATCATAAGTAATACATAACATAAGTTTCATAATATTTTCACAAGTTACATAAGACATATCAAGTAGATTTGTTATAACCATAAACATAGTAATCAACCCCGAAAGGTAAGCAGCCAAATAAACATGAACTACAACACTACTTTAATAACTAACTCAACAACTTTTTTTTTTTTTTTTTTTAGGGTTCATAAGGCTTTAGACGTGAAGCGTCCAGGACCCCATCATAAGGCATTTGAGTAGATTGAAACCCTATAATGTCGGTAACGACATAACGATCATTAGGTAAGACTTTCTTTATGATATACGGACCTCTGAATTTAGGTATTAGCTTTTTATTTACGCCTGGAGTTGTATCAGTATTTGACACCATCACATAATCACCTTGATAAGCATAAGCTTCTTTATGTTTTTGATCATAATACCTTTTGTTGTATGCCTGAGACTTTTCCATCTTTTCCTCAGCTCTCCTTCTGATCTCGTCAATGTTCTCTTCTTCATTGTTATCAATCGATTCCAAAAACAAACGAACATTGTCTGTAACCTTACCGATCTGATTCCTTCCAAATAACATCTTTGCAGGTGTTTCACCTGTAGATCTATTGACTGTATTATTGAAACAAAATTCCACTTCTTCTAGCATGTTATCCCAACATGCGTTCTTTTCACCCGATAACTTTGCTAATAACGGAGTCAAAGTACGATTCATTCTTTCAATTTGTCCATTTGCACGTGGTGCTGCTGTTGCAATCAACACATGCGATATACCACGTTCATTCGTAAAATCTTTAAAATCTTGAGAGGTAAAACATGTCCCTCTATCTGAAACTAGTATGTTAGGTTGACTATACACACCGAAATAGAACCTTAAATATTTCAAAACTTCTTTCGTCGCAGTCGTCTTGCAAGGATAAAGCTTAATGAACTTTGTATATCCATCAATTACTGCGAAAATATATTTATTCCTCTTCTTTGTAATTGATAAGGGTCCATAATGATCAACATGACTGCAATGGAAAGGTTTATCTCCTTTAGGAATATTGTGTAAAAATCCTTCCCTTTTCCCCGACTTGGGATTGAACTCGATACATTTTAAACAACTTCCAATATGTTTCTTAATTTTATCTCTCATTTCAGGGAACCAGTAAGTTCGACTGACTAATTCAAAGGTCTTGTCTCTACCAGGATGTCCCATTTCATTATGGTAAGTATGCATAACATTAAATTCCATATCTTGTGGCACATAAAACTGAAGAGATTTATCATGTTTCCGATACACTAATCCATTTCGCATTTCAAACATTCGATGTTCTTCTTTTTCTAATAGGTTCCTAATTTTATTTACCTCTGGATCTAAAGTTTGTTTCAATGCTAAATTGCGTTCAAATGAATTCCCTTCCAAAATATGTATATTATGTATCATCCTACTAAGGGCATCCACATGACGCATCCTCTCACACTTCCGGTGCTCTAATTCAAAATCAAAATTATGTAATACAAGGGACCAACGCAATATTCTTGGATTAACATCCTTTTTTTCCAGGGTCAACTTCAAGCTGTTGCAATCTGTCACAATTTTAAAAGGTATTCCTTGCAAATAAATTCTGAATCTCTCTAACGAATATACAATGCACAGGGCTTCAAGTTCGAAGCTGTGATACTTAGATTCTGCATCACTTGTTCGTTTGCTAAAATAAAACACCGGGTGGAAAAATCCATCATCTTGCTTCTGAACTAGAATTGACGCAAAACCAAAAGAACTAGCATCACAATGTAATTGGGTTTCTAATGTAGGTGAATATATACTCAATAAAGGTTTAGATGATAACAAGTTTTTGATTCTTTCGAACGACTCTAACTGAGCTGCACCAAACACAAAATTTGAATGAGATTTATTATTTTTTAAAATATCGTACAAAGGTTTAGCCAGTACTGCAAAATTGTTCATGAATCTACGAAAATATGAGGCTAAGCCAATAAAACTATGCAACATTTTAAAATTAGTTGGCACAGGGAAATCTAATACGGATCTAGTATTTTCCGTACTAGGACGGATACCATCTTTATCTACTTCATAACCAAGGTAAGTAATCCGTGTTTGTAAAAAACTACATTTATCCAATCGCAAGGTGAGTAAATTTTCAGTCAGAACTTTATATACTTCATTTAAAGTATTTAAATGCTGGTCAAGGTCTTTATCAGCAACTAATATGTCGTCCATATAAATTATAACTTTTGACTGGTCTAGCAAATCTCTAAACGCAGTATTAACAAATCTCATGAACATAGCAGGGCTATTTCGTAATCCGAAAGGAACACGTAAGTATTCATACTGACCTAGGGGCGTAACAAAACTTGTGAACTTTGTAGATTCTTCATCCATCAAAATGTGATGGAACGCATCCTTTAAGTCCAACCTGGTGAACCACTTCTTATCCCTCAAGCTATCCAACTGGTCATCTATAAGTGGCATTGGGTAGTTATCCCTCGCCGTTATTTTATTTAACTGTCTGAAGTCAACACACATACGAGTATTGCCATTTTTCTTTCCAACAAGAACTATAGGCGAGCTATACTGAGAACAACTTTTTTTAATAATTTTACGAGACAATAAATCATTTAAAATTCCCTGGACAATGCCCTTTTCAACATAAGATAATCTACGGGGATGAGAATAAAAAGGTACATGATTCGGGGACACAACCAGTTTCATTGTAAGATCGGTTATAGGCTTCTCAGGTTTATTACTTTCAACATAATTGCTAATTAGATCATTTTTTACTTTAAGCTTTGTTGCTGCCTCTACATCTGGATTAATGTTTATGTTTAAATCGCAAATCTCACCTTCATAGTTGAATACATCAATATTTAAAATATCATTATCTATACAAGTACCGTCAATACTACTTGATTCTGCAGGCTCTATCTTTACGTCACTTCCTAAAACAACTTTAATTTTACCACTGCAAATAACATCTCTACCTAGCAAACAAGAGCTCTGCATGGTGTATTCAGGAACTACATAAAATTTTACATCAATCTCAACATCATTAAACACAACAACACGTGTGAAACAACCTTTAACATCAACTTTACTGTTATTAATACCAACAAAATTTAACAGTTTATCACACGGTTCCCATAAATCAGAAGAAATAATGTTCTCTTTTACCAATGAAATTGGACTACCACTATCAATTAAAGCAAGGATTTTGACTGGATACTTATCTGTCGGTCTCATTCGGAACTGGAGGCTTACCATCGGAGCAGGGCTTGTGAGGCAGCTGTCACTGGACAAAACATGGGTTGTCGTATCAGCTGGGCCAAGGGAACTCTGCCGTTGCGAACAATTCTTCACAACATGCTCTTTGGAGCCACAATTGTAACAGGATCCAGGCTCTCGCTTTGGTTTTCTGCACTCACTACTGCGATGACCAACAATGTTGCAGTTGTAACATCGGATAAAAGAATTCTTCCCACTTGACACCGGTAAAGGTCGCCTCGAATGGGACGGGACTGCAGCAACTTCCTTTCGACCATGTTCTTCTGGCATAATATTTTTCATGATCCTCATAAGATCCTCAAGAGATTGAAAATCTCTCATTCGTGCTTGCATTTGTAGGTTAGTATTATCGAAACCATCTATAACATACGCAATCAAATCAGATTCGGGCAAACCTACCTCGTTTCCCAAATTAATTTTTTCCGAGAAATATGTGGTGAACTTTTCTTTCTTCTTCCATTTCCGTGCTTCAAATTTTCGCATATTGGCAACCTTGTCTGAACGAGATGCAAACATTCTTGTCATTTCCAACTTCAAATCAGTCCACGACATCGAAACGTGCTCAACTTTGGAATGGTACCAACTTCTAGCTTGTCCCATAAATTTTCCCACACAAATTAGCTGCATAATATTACTTGGTACAGAATAAGTTTGTTGAACAACCTCTGCTCTTTGCAACCACTTCTCGACATCGTCTTCATAACCGCGGAAATCTGGCAACAACGCCGCCACTTCACTATTTGTCCATTTTAACCTTAAATGTTCACCTTCTGCTGTGCTGGAAGCCAAAGTTGTATTTCTTCTTTCTTGTTCGTGTACTGCAGTATGAATAACATCATCCACATTAACTTCCTGAGTGGGAACCTCTGTATCTTCAGAACTCATTTTTCTCCACCCACGCAAATTGGAATTATTAAAGTGCCGCCAAAACGTAATTAAATATCCGAAAAACTCGCAATCTTCGAATCCGACTTCTGAAAACTGTAGGGGCGCGTGTATTAATAAATTAGGTTCAAGATTGGGTTTTCTATAATTTTATTTAACGTTGAACAAGAGAATTTTACAATTTTAGCAACATGGCCAACCGACGCCATCTTCTTCTCTTCACTTCTAATCCCTCTCTCTATGGCACTGCTCGCGCACTTCCAATCTCACCCTCCGACCACCGGAAACGGCACAAGGCGGCAAATTTAAATTTGAAAAACAATCTACTACAATAGGTACCAAAAAAATTGGACATCCACCACCCAATTCCTTAATTTAACACCCTTGACATCCATAGGTTGATCCTTGATTAAAGTTTGCATCGTTTCTATCTGAAACCCTGCGGAAAATAAGGGCTACCGGACATCTTACCTCCTCCCCCTAATTTCATCCTCATCACACTTTTTGGCCAATACAGACCAAATTTTGCATAGCAGCTCTTTAGGGCCATGGAGAAAATGTAGAAACAATAAAATTTACACATCTACCCCCTCCAACTGATTTCATCCCCTCTACATTTTGTGGGCCAGTTTGTACCAAATTTTACATAGGGCAATAGGGAAAATATAGAAATAATGAAATCAGCACTTCCACCC
Source organism: Xestobium rufovillosum (assembly GCA_963966045.1). NCBI lineage: Eukaryota > Metazoa > Arthropoda > Insecta > Coleoptera > Ptinidae > Xestobium > Xestobium rufovillosum. The sequence goes on from OZ014504.1 coordinate 20,708,969, forward strand.
CCTCCCCCAGATTTATTCCTATTCGCACTTTTTGGCCAGTCTAGATCAAAATTTGCGTAGTAGCTCTGTAGGGATCTAATTTTGCAAAGTATTTCTGTAGAACCATGGGCAAATAGAGAAAAAATAAAATCTGCACATCCACCCCTTCCTCTTGATGTCTTGATGGTTTCATCCCCTCCGCATTGTTCGACCAACATGAACTAATTTTTTTGCATAGTAGCTCTGTAGGGCCATGGGGGAAATATGGAAACAAAGAATTCTGCACATCCACCTCCTCCCCCTGGTTTCATCCCTTCACACATTTTTGGTCAACCTGGACCAAATTTTGCAAAGTAGCTCTAGGCCTATGTAAAAAATATAGAAACAAAACAAATCTGTACATATACCACTCCCCCTGATTTCATCCCCTTTAGACTTTCTTGGCCTATCTGGATCCAGTTTTGCAAAGTATTTCTGCAGGACAATGGGAAAAATAGAGAAACAATGAACCTCTTCCCCATGGTTTCATTATTTTTTGGTCAACCTGGACCAAATTTTGCAAAGTAGCTCTATAGTCCCGTTTAAAAAATATAGAAACAAAACGAAATCTGTACATAGACTCCTACCCCCGATTTCATCTCCTTCAGACTTTCTTGGCCGATCTGGGTCCAATTTTGCACATCGACCCCTTCCCCCTGGTTTCATCCCTTTCACATTTTTTGACCAATCTGAACCAATTTTTTGCATAGTAGGTAGCTCTATAGGGCCATCAGGAAAACAGGAACAATGAAATCTGCACATCTACACCCTCTCCTGATTTCATTCCCTTCATACGTCTTTGGTTAATCTGAGCCAAATTTTGCACAGGAGCTCCATAGGGTCATGAAATTTCTACATCCACCCTCTTTCCCTGATCTCACCCCCTTCCCGTTTTTTGGCTAATCTGAACCAAATTTTGCATAGTGGCCCTAGGGCCACGTGAATAATATAGAAACAATTAAATCTGCACAGTAACCCTTTCTGACTGCAAAAAATATGGACTACCAAAAAATTCGAACCAAAGTTTGCATTGTTTTTATATGAAACCCTGTGGAAAATAGACTACCCTACATCTCACCCCCTAACCTTAATTTCATCCCTATTACACTTTTTGGCAGGTTCTGACCAAATTTTGTATAGTAGGTACCTACCTACTTGCATCTCCCGGTCAATGGGGAAAATATTAATGCTGAAATCTGCACATTCTCCACTCTATTTCATTTCCTCCACACTTGAGTTGTGGCTCAGAACTAGGATAAAATAATACGAGATGTGCGGTCAAGTTTGGATTAGGACTTAACAATATTATTAATGTCATGAAATTATTCACCGAAGTGATAAAGTCATCCCACCAATAAACTAAAATTAAATGTGATACGCTGCATAAATCTTTTATTTAATATCGGATGCATCAAAGAAGTTCGTTGCGCATTAAAATCTATTTTCAAGTCTTTTAACTTCCCCGTAAAATTTATGTGCAGAGAAAAGAAATTTTCAGGCATAGTAATATGTCCTTTGTTTAGTTCACACTGAAATCATTTATGATGCAACGAACACCTTCAGCGAATCCAATAACGCTTCAGTTATACAATAAGCAATAATAAATTTCATTCATCATTTGATCTATCGGTTTCAACTTGCTCTCTTAATATAAAGTATGTAGCAAACGACGAGTCACTACTTCGATAGTGCTTCAATATAATCTGTGTCTATATCAAACACAATCCACCATTATCTGCAAGATTACATAACGTAAAATCACAATTAAAGAGAATTTTACCATACTATTGTTTTGATTATCAGGACCCTGTCTCTCTCATTATTATCCGTGGTCATGGAATATGCAACTGAAATTTTGCAACGCTGCTTCAACTACCCCGCAGAATACCACATTACGGAATTCGCTGATATGAAGGTTTCAACAAATACTGAACCGACTGCCACTGAACATGTGGAATTTCTGTTGTATGTATCCAACAATGATGTTTTGCATTAATTTATTATTTATTGCCACAGCTTTTATGTCAATTTCGCTGGTGAACGTTGATGTTCAATATCGATGTCCAGCACTAGGTACTTTAAGCATTCATTGCTCGTCTGAAAGAAATTTGTAGGCACTTCTAATTACATAAATAAATATACGTTTGTAATTACCTGAAGTAATAACGTACTTGTTTTAAATTATTTAGATTTAGAAAATTATGTATAACAGCAGCAACACCGGCTCTGCTTTTATTCCAAATATGGGAATGGTTTTGAGATTTGATTTGGCCAAAATATTCATTTTACACTACAAATTAAAAAAAAGTAGAAAACACAAAAACTCAAAACGTTGTTAAGCAATCACTGTCATTTGTGAAATTACATTGATTAACCGAAACGAGGCGGTATTATACGTTTAGTGCATTTTACACCTATATATTGCTCTATATTTTCATTCAATTTAATCTTGTATTTATAACCACACTTTATATACATCAATATTCCGCCTGTTCTTCTGTTCGTTGTTAGACACTTTTCTACTTCATAACCAGTTATATTCAGTTCCACATTCTCATCTACATGCGTCTCGGTCATACACAGTATTACAGGTTTCCACATTGCCACCAGCGGAACTATATTATGTTTATTATTCAGGAATCCCTGACAGTTGAAATGCACAATGCCACCAAACGTAACCTCACCTTTCTTCATATCAATTAGTTGCTACATGTTGTAATTTATTTTCTTGCAATTTCTTTCAATCATTTTCTGTAAACAAGGGCAGTTTCTATCAAATGCGTTATGATTTATATCGATATTTATCTTCAATGTATCTTTGGTTTTCAAACAGTTGATACATTTTTCAACATCATTTACACATTGTTCAGATTTAAGATTAGATGCACACTTGGCACATGTTACATTATTTTCACAGTCTTTCGTGAAGTGGGAAAATCTCAAGCACTTGAAACAACGTACTATGTTATGGTACTCATATACTTTACATTGTCTCCACCCTATATTTAGTTTACCCAATTGCTGGAAATGTTTGTATATTTCACTTCCCACTTGAACTATTATATTGCAGCTACTATTATTCTTATTACTTTTGTATTTTCTTATCACTTTTAGTTTATTTTCGACATTTATAATTTCCAATACATTCTGCAGAATTATCGCTTCCACAATATCTTCATCTTCTTCATTCATAGCACTTATCTCAACACCAACAATCACCATTTGAGGATTTTTCAATTTTACATCCTCCACTTTGTACTTAGTACCTAATTGTTCTTGCACTTCAGTTCTGATTTTATCCTTAGATCCTGCATCCTTACATTCAATTACCACACCACCCTGTTTGATATTCTTAATATTTTCTATACCTACTGCTAGCCTACTTGGATTGATCTTCTCCTTAATATCTTCTTTTGTTGTATTGCTATCCTGTTTTTCATCCAATGGTTTTATTACAATAACTTCCTTATTACCCTTCTTAAGTGCATCAGAGTAAGTCAGCTTATTTCCTATTTGACCGACATTTTCTGGAATTTGCTTCATTGCCAATAAACTCTTTATTTCCTGCATTTCAGCTTTCATTCCCTCCATCATCTCTAATATTTTAGGTAAGGTCCTCATACTACTCGTGCAACTATCACATGTCAGTTTCAGTTTCCTGTTTTTTAAAGACAGGCATCTAACCTCCGATGCTGTTAGTTCATAGCATGCTGTATGCACAATCTCACAACACAAATCACAATCGTAATAATCTTCATTTTCAACGTTTTTCTTACATTTCACGCAACTTTTAACTATGTTATCAATTTTAACCTCAAAATTTCTTCAATTTTCAAATTGAAGTTGAATTTTCACCAGTTCAGCCGGTTTTTTACAATCTACCTTCAATTTAACTACTCTACTTTATAATTTTCACCACTCAACAAATACATCATATCATCATAAAGTTCTCACTCCGAAGACTGGTTGGACGCGCACGTCCATCCTGTCCTATCCTGAGCTAACGTACACATTTCCCTAAAGGGAGAACATCCATGGTGTACTTTAGTCAGAGATAAATAATATCTAAACCATTTTCGCAAATTCCAGCCAACATTTCTTATTGTAGTAGGCTGGGTTTTGGATATATACTTGGGCCGCCCAACAGACGGAGTGATCACCCTACAAGAACGTGCTCTAGCAGGGCCAATATTAATTTATGACCACCGAATTGGAGTGATGCGACTTCGTTGGGTCTAAAGAAAGCGCATCACTGCCGTTCGGTCGTCCTAAATTGATAGTGGTCCTGCCTAGAGCTCATGATTGCAGGGTGATCACTCCGTCTGTTGGGCGGCACAAGTATAGGCTAATTTGGTTGAATCTCCTATACTTCGGCAACCAGCGTTGCCGATAGTAACGCAAACTGACAGTCGCGTTGCCGCGCGTAAATAAAAGCGCTGTTGCCGGACTGGAAAAAATACCAGAAGATTCGCGGAAAAGCCCCGATGAGGAAAAGTTTGCAGGGAAGGAGTAGAACAAATAGTGTATCGACTTTGGAAGAGTTCAGTAAAAGAAAAAGAGTTACAGACACCCCGGAGGAGTTCGAGAAGTGGGAAACTCAGATTTTAGCCTTCAAGAGAAGTAAAAAAATTGAAAGATCTCCCCAGAGAAAGGGAAAGATAGAGAGTGACTCAGAACCAGAAGATATGGAAGCATTAAAGACGATGCTAGAGGAGATGAAGAGGGAAATAATAGAAGATGTGCGAAAAGGCCAACAAGACGTAAAGAAAGAAGTCCAGAAGGTGCAAGGAGATATGAAAAAGCTGGTAGAGAAATGGGAGAAGGAGGAGAAGCAGTGGGAAGACGAAAAGAGAATATTGAAAGACAGAATGCATACTCTGGAACAAAGATTGGAAAATCAGGACAAACAGCAAAGAAGGAATAATATAGTGATCAAGGGAGTTAGATTGCAGAAGCAAAATATACGAGAAGAGGTAATAACATTCATAGAAGAAAAACTCCAAATAAAACCAGAAATAAAGGAAGTTTTCAAACTAGGAAGAAAAGAAGAGGACAGTGTGGTAATGGTGAAGCTCAGCTCATGGGAAAATAAGAGGGAAGTGATGGAAGAGAAAAGGAAATTAAAGGGCACTAATGTCAGAATTGAAGATGATCTAACAGTAAAGGAAAGAGAGATCCAAATGAAGATTAAAAAAAGAGCGACAGAAAAAAGAAATAAGGGAAAGAAAGTTAGAGTGAGCTATCAGAAAATGGTTGTAGATGGTGTAACCCATGTATGGAGCCACAAAGAGGAAAAGGTAAGGGAAATACTCCCAAAAAACTGACAAAATATGCATTAGAGGAAAAATTGGAGACGACTAAGGCAATGGAAAAGGAAACGAATGGAAGAAAAAAATGGGTGATGGGTACATGGAACATAAGAGGGACAAACTATGAAGGGGCGATGAAGGAATTAGAAAGGGAGGCGATGCGTTATGGTCTGGAACTACTAGCATTGCAAGAAACAAAACAAATGGGAAATTTTGAGATATCACTCGATGAGTACATCTTCTGCAACAGTGGAAATGAAGAACGGATCTTTGGGACGGGTTTTTTGATAGCAAAGAAAATGAAGGATAAAATAAAGAATTTCATACCGATAAATGAAAGATTATGCTGCATTACCATAGAAGTAGGGGGAAGGGATATCAGCATTATAAATGGTCATGCGCCAACGGAAGAGAAGGGGGAGGAGGTCAAAGATGAATTTTATGAGAGTTTGGAAAATTTATACGAGCGGTTGAGCACTGACCAAGTAAAGCTAATTATAGGTGACTTCAACGCAAAAATCGGAAAAGAAGAGTTTTTCAGGCCTACATAGGCCAACGTAGCAAGCATGAAGAATCAAATGAAAATGGAAGGAAACTAATAGGTTTTGCAGCGGGGAAAGAATGTAAAATAGTGAGCACATATTTTGAAAGGAAAGAGGTTTATAAGGGTACATGGATGGCGCCCAACCGCAGAACGATAAATCAAGTAGATCACGGAGAGGAAGAGGAGCTGATGTAAATTCAGACCACTATTTGGTAGAGGTTAAAATGGAGGGAACGTATGGCGAACAAGGGAGAATAAGGCAAATCAATGAGAGAGGGGAAGCTAGATATGACAAAGAAAGGCTAACAGAAAAAGTGTGTCAAGAAAGATACGTGGAGAAAATAGAAATAGCGTTAAAAGAAATGGAAAAAGGAGAAGACTTGGAAAAAAAGTGGAAGGTAATAGAAGAATGTTTGAAAAGAGCAGCAGACCAAGTTATAAGAAAGAGAAACCAAAGGACGACACCGAGTAAATGGTTTAATGATGACTGTGAAGGAGAGTTACAGAAGAAAATAGCCGCAAGAAAGAAAATGCTGCAGACTGGATCACAGGAAGATATAGAAGAATACACAAAGCAAAGGAGAAGGACAAAAAGAATTTATAGAGAAGTTAAAAGAAGTTTTTGGCAAAAGCAAATAGAGCAGACAGAAGAATATTACAGGAATGGGGAAATACGAAATTTTTACTAAGAGATAAAATATACTAGAAGAGCTAGGCAACAAATACCGATATCCTTTAAAAATGAGAACGGAGAAAGAATAAGTAAAGAAGATCAAATAATTGAGGGGTGGAAGAGATACTTTCAGGAGCTTCTACAGGGAGAGAAACCAGAAGTGCAAATACTAAGTGAGGAGGAAAACAGAAATGAAGAACAGGGAAGAACAGAAGGTGAGAGGGAAGATATAGATCCCCCAACAAAAGAAGAAATCGCGAACATAATAAAATCCCTCAAAAATAGAAAGGCACCAGGTGGAAATGGAGTAAAGAATGAATTAATTGAATATGGAGGAGAAGAGTTAATGACGAATGTACACGAGTTGATAGACCAAATCTGGCAACAACAAAGAATGCCAAAAGAGTGAACAGAAGCAATAATAACCCCGATTTACAAGAAAGCCGAAAAATCAGTATTCAACAATTATAGAGGAATCGCACTACTGGACACAACTTATAAAATACTAACTACGATCCTGAGAAACAGAATACAAAAATACACAGAGAAAGTATTGGGAGAATATCAAGCAGGATTTAGGCCAGCGCGCTCTGTCACAGATCAACTGTTTGTCCTAAAAGAAATGCAAGATATGTGTGGAGAATACAATAAGGAGATCCATGTGGCATTCATTGATTTTTTAAAAGCTTACGACTCGTTAAAAAGGGAAGAGATATACAGGGCTATGGAAAACCTAAAGATACCGGGGAAATTGATAAAATTAGTTCAGATGACCTTGAAAGATACAGTAAATAGAGTTAAATGGAGAGGGAAGATGTCAGAAAGTTTTATAGTGAGAGATGGAGTCAGGCAAGGGGACCCACTGTCGACGTTGCTATTCAATATAACACTTGAGTACGTAATAAGGGAAAGTAAAATAAATAGAACAGGATGCATAGTAAGCGCAGAACACCAATGTATTGCATATGCTGATGACCTGGTGTTAATAGCAAAAAGTAAGCAAGGCCTAATAAAAGTGTTTGAAAGATTGGAGAAGCATGCAGGGAAAGTAGGGTTACAGGTCAACAGCCAGAAATCAAAGTATATGGTGATGGTAAGGCAGGCGGACAGAGCGGAAAATGATAACCTAATAATAAAACGACCGGATAAAGAAGAAATAGTAATAGAAAGAGTTAAGCTATTTACATATCTAGGGGTACAAATATCAGAGGACAGAAGAGAGGAGGAAGAAATGAAAGCAAGGCAGATGAGAGGAGATAAAGCAGCGGGGGCACTAAGTCATATCCTAAAGTCGAAGCATGTATCATGGAAAGCGAAAGTGCAGATATATAAAACAGTACTGAGACCAATAGTAACCTATGGAAGTGAAGTATGGAAGTTGGGAACTGTGAAGGAAGCAAAGTTGCTGATATGGGAGAGAAAAATTCTAAGAAGGATTTATGGGGGAAGAAAATGGAGCGGAGAATGGCAAAGAAGGACGAACAAGGAATTGAGGGAGCTGTATAATGAACCATCAATTGTACAGTTTGTAAGACAGCAGCGGGTGAGATGGCTTGGCCATGTGCAGCGAATGGAGAGCGGAAGAATCACTAAGATGATAATGAATATCAGACCGATAGGTGCAAGAACAAAAGGAAGACCAAGAAACAGATGGAAGGAGGAAACAATTCAGGACTTGAGGGAAATAGGAGTGAAGAGTTGGTGGAAAAGTGCTTTAGACCGAAGGGAATGGCAGAGGATAACTTCAGCGATGGGCCGTCACGGCCTGTGAAAGCTACTATATATGTTACGGTTAAAGTACTTACGTGGCTAGTGTATAAACTAGCTGGATGGTATATAAAGTAACCAAGCGGCTGGTTATTTTACTAGAAATTCACATTTCCAATAAAATAACTGCGAATTTTGGTTAGTTCATATACTATCCAGCCAGTTTATAAACTAGCCGAGAATGATGGCTAAAGTACAAACCACGAGTAAATAAAACAACTATTATTCTTAGACAGTTTGTAAACTATCCATAACTATTTGGATAAAGTGTGAAATTCAGTTCTAGTAATACAAAATAGCTAATTCGTTGGTTAGTATATAAAATAAGCAAAATTTTCTTTTGTAAATTTAATAAATAAATTTGTACTACTAGAAATGAAGTTCATGCTTTATCCAAATAGTTATGGATAGTTTACAAACTGTCTAAGAACAATGGTTGTTTTATTTACTTTCTTTGTGGTTTATACTTTAGCCATCATTTTTGGTTAATTTATAAACTGGCTGGATAGTATATGAACTATCCAAGATTCCCAGTTATTCTAGTGGAAAGATGAATTTCTAGTAAAATAACCAGCCGCTTGGTTACTTTATATACCATCCAGCTAGTCTATACACTATCTAAGTAAGTACTTTAACCGTAATATATATATAAGTAGACAAAAATTAAAAGAATTAAAATTCGTTGCGTGATTTTGTTTAATTTTCTTTTAGAAATCTTTGGGAGGGCGGTGCCCTAGAGCCCATCATTACGAGCCGCCACTTTCGTGATTTTCAAAAGTTTTGAACATGATTTTGAATATATCCTTGAATAGAATACATCATATCATCATAAAGTTCTCACTCCGAAGACTGGTTGGACGCGTACGTCCATCCTGTCCTATCCTGAGCTAACGTACACATTTCCCTAAAGGGAGAACATCCATGGTGTACTTTAGTCAGAGATAAATAATATCTAAACCATTTTCGCAAATTCCAGCCAACATTTCTTATTGTAGTAGGCTGGGTTTTGGATATAGGCTAATTTGGTTGAATCTCCTATACTTCGGCCGCCGAACAGACCGAGTGATCACCCTGCAAGAACGTGCTCTAGCAGGGCCAATAGTAATCTCTGACCACCGAATTGGAGTGATGCGTGCGACTTCGTTGGGTCTAAAGAAAATGCATCACTGCGGTTCGGTTGTCCTAAATTCATAGTGGTCCCGCCTAGAGCACGTTCTTGCAGGGTGATCACTCCGTCTGTTCAGCGGCCCAAGTATAGACTGATATTCTACAATCTAAAACAAGTTTTTGAAAAGCCTCCCATAAATATAAAAAAGGGTGTTAAAAATGAGCTGTGAAAATGGTTTTCTTTAATTATTTTCGAAACGTTTGAAGATACGTAACAACCAAAAAAATATGAAATAAAACTAACCAAAAATTATAAAAGTTGTTGAAATGTATAGTTTATTTATATTATTTCCATTTATTCTTGCACTCGCATAAATTCTATGCAACTAATAGATGTAAAGAATAAGAACTAAATCATTATAACAATATGTATAATTAAATTAAATCAAGAAAAATCTGTAATTAAAAAGAAACGAATTAAGTAATTTGATATTTTTTTTCAAAACGGTTGAAAAATTCATCTATTCTGATTAAAATTGATTATGCTGCGTGTATTGTTGAATAAGAGCCTTTAGTCGAATATATTTAAAGTTAAGTTTTCTTGCTGGTGAGTGTATTTTGTTGGGAATAAGCTAACAATATTTTTACAGAGAATGCTCCTAATCGTTATTATTTTTAGTCTGGAGAAGAAGAAATAGCTCGTCTAAAAATGGAACACATAAAAATTGGAAAAGGGCAAGATGCTGCTGAAAAGAGAACGAAACATGTCGAAGGCGAAAGAGATCTAGCAGTATTAGAAATTAGCAAACTTAGGCAATTGATTAGTAATATGGAAAAACAAATTTTTGAAATGAAAAAAGTTGATGTGGATGATAAGAGACAAATAGAAAATTTGTCGAGAGAAAAAGAGATCATGAATAAGAATATCTTGAGGCAGCAAGGTAACTATGTTTAACATTATTAGGTAACTTGAATTCGTTTGTAAAATTGATGATTGGCTGGATGCAGATGTTTTATTCGCTATCGCACTAGCACTGGTGCTGACCAGGTAGGACAAGAATAATGGAACCTATTTATACTTCGAAAACAGTCCATCAGTATTGAATGAAGTAGATGAGTGAATTGCCATGGGCTGTAATTTATTGTATGTAAATAGCATTAAATATTTATTTACATGCAATAATAGTACATTATTCTACGAGAGAGCTGTAACCATATCTTGAAAGTGGAATACTGTACTCTATCTGCAGAAACTCATAGGGAGTTGCCCTTTTAAGACTAGATTAAACCCCTTGTTGGTTGTGTTGTAGAATAACAATTTGTAACATCAACTTAAACATTCTTTTTGATAACACACCAATTATCTACAAATCGAAAAACTTAAACTTTATTCTAAATGATCGTATGATACATAGATAGATAGATAATGGTTTTATTGTTTCCCATTTGGGATTACAACTCAACAAATAAACAAATAAATGAATGGAACAAACAAACTAATAAATAAATAAATAAACTCGTTTTCACAATTAACTTCCACCTATCTAATTCCCATTTAAGTATAATTAACCCTCCCTCTCCTTTCTTCCCCTCTGAATCAATTCCATCCACTTCTCCCCTCTTCCGCTTTCTTCCAGTATCATCCCCACCCCGACATGTTCCGTGTTCTCTCTCCACCAGCACCTCTCTAACACATGTTCCCATGTCTCCTCCTCCGCCCCACACACCCTACACATTCTTCTGTCTTCGCTTTCCCAATACCTCCCCCCTCTCATCTCATTTCCCAGTCTAAACCTTGCCACCCTTATTATCTTATCTACCCTTCCCCTACGTAGATATCTCGGTAGTCCCACTGCCCTTATTTCTTTATATTTGCTGTTGTATCTTGACTGTCTTATCTTCTCTTCTTTATCCTGCACTTGTATTAATTTGTCTGTTTCTCTCCTCTACCTCCCTCACCATGTTCCATCCTGCTGTTCTCAAGTTCTTCACTTCTTCTGCTGCATATCCTCGCTCCTGATAAAATTTTTCTCGTCTCTCCTTCCATTTCGATTTTTCTCTTCCTCCCTTCTGTACCTCTTCCCAACACTGCCTGGCTAACTCATTGCCGCCCCCACCTCTTAACTTTTCCTCATATTTCATGGCTCTCTTTCCTGCCCTAGTTCTTAGTTTTTCTCTATTTGTTTCGTCTCTTACCATGTACCCTGGCGTTACCCAGTCTAAGCCCAGTGTCCACCTTATGTACTTTTCCTGGATCCCCTCTATCTTCTCTCTCTCTCTTCCCACCCCCAAATTTCCGCTCCATACATGGCTACGCTACTCACTAATGCGTCAAACAACTTTACTCTTCTTTTCCAGTCGCCCCCAAAATTTCTCTTCCCTATTCCCCATACCTGCTTCATTGCTATTGTTGCCTTTCTTACTCTCTCTCTCACGTGCTTCTCTTGGCCCCCATTCTTTTGTAAGATGAATCCTAGATATTTAAACTCCCCCACCTCCTCCAACTCTTCCCCCTCCCGCTCCCACTTTTCTATGCGACTTCTCTAAATGAAAGTATGTAGGTACGGTATCTATAACTAACTGAATAATGATCACTACATGGTACACAGTCTCATGCCCTGCACTTCGAAGAAAAGACTGGGTATAGTGGTCAAATTCAGACTCAAATACCACTACCAAGAATGCAGTCTTATACCCCGGTCTCTGAATAAAATACTTTGCAATAGTGGTTTGAGTCAAATGACTGTATTGCTACGTCAGCTCCCCATCTTTTATATTAAACTGGAAAGCCCCCAATGTCAGCTTCGCCCAATCGGAGTTATTGAATATTACGTCTGAATCTATTTTCATTTCACACCTGGTATTTGCACTCATTCAAATGAAGCGGCTCCGCCTGGTGAAACATGTCCCTTTGATAGTTAACAGTAGTTGTAATAAGTGGGATAGACAAATAGGTAATGCCGGAAAAATAAAATCGATTTTTCAAAAAAGTTATTTCAAACATCTCGATAAAAAATTAAGAATTTTCATTTTTCTTGGTGGGCATCCACCGACAACTTTGCACCAATATTGCCAAATTCCCATCTCTTATCGTTTCCAAGACCCCTTTATATAACACAAGCTCTACAGGGCAAATAACATTCTTGTGTTGTCGTTCTTGTTTGGAACGACAGTTTCTACATTCAAAGCACTCCACTGTAACCACTTGTCCAAATCATTCATGGCAAGTTGACTATTCTCTGAATATATCGTAAGTCCCTTGAAGCAAGTCCTACTAGTTCAGTGCTCGCCCAGTGTCCTGAAGATATTGTAATTGTAATATTGTACAAAAGTCAGTATTCATTGCCTGAAAACCAGGGTAACTATTCTACCTATGTTAAATATTTGCTTGTGTTTTTGCAGTTTTATAATTCTTCCAGTTCTAAGTTGTTAACACAATCAATTCTTACTCTTTGGTAGTCTAGCTACATAATAGAGTTTATCGCGATGGAAGGAAATATCCGAAAATGCATTAAAGAAAGTGACTATATGTTACGAGGGGAGGTCCAAAAATTCGCGGAATCGAGGGGAAAAGGAAATGGTAGGATTACATGTGCTTAAAGGTTGATTCTGTAGTTCATTCTGAGTATATGTTCCAAGTTTCAGCCTAATAAGGTCATTAGCATCTGTCATATCGCCGATCAAACAAGCCAAGTTCCAAGTATGGAGAAAATTGAATTTCGTACTGTCATAAAATTTTTATCAAAACAAGGAAAACGTCCTCAAATTATGGCAGAAGAGATGAGGGCGGTTTACGACGACTATTGCCCTGGAAAAATAATGATTTACAAGTGGCATAATCTGTTCAGGCAAGGCAGAGAGGCAATTGAAGACGACTCCCGCTCGGGACCACCCATTGAAGTCACTTCCCCACAAATGTTTGAAAAAGTTGAGAAACTTGTAGTGTAAGATGCCCGTTTGAAGAAGAAACAACTTGCTGAAATGGTTGGAGTATCACCCACAACCCACAATCATTTTAAGGATTCTCCATGATCATCTAGGGATGTCCAAAGTAAGCGCAAGATGGGTGCCGAGAATGCTCATACCGCTTCAAAAACTTCAGTGCATCGAGTGTGCACGTGAATTTTTGAACATCTGTAGAGACAATGAAGATCAAGTTTTGAACCGAATTGTCTCTGGTGATGAAACTTGGGTTCATTATTATGAGCCTGAGTTATAGCAGGAATCTATGCAGGGTACAACACCCCCAAAAAGTTCAAGATGTCGCAATCAGCTGGGAAGATCATGACAACTGTGTTTTGGGATTCAGGGGGTATTCTGCTGATCGATTATAAAGATAAGGGTTCCACAATAACTGGAAGATATTACGCTGACCTGCTGGAATGACTGAAAGACGCTGTGAAGGAAAAAAGAAGAGGAAAATGGACCAAAGGGGTGTCGCTTTTGCACGACAACGTCCAAGTGCACAAGAGCAATGTTGCGTTGACTACTCTTCACATCTGTGGCTTCCAAACATTGAACCACTCTCCCTATAGCCCAGTCAGATCATTATTTATTCCAACATTTGAAAAGAGAACTTCGAGGGAAGAAATTTCTGGACGATGAAGAAGTCAAAACTGCAATTTTGGAGTATTTTGAAGTCGAAGAAAAAACTCTTTTCTCGAGGGCATAAGAAAACTTCTTGAAAGATTGAAAGATCTGATAAATGTATTAAGCTTAAGGGGGAATATATTAAAAAGGAAAAATGAAAGCATTAGTTTCTTTGCTCTTCATCCCCTCCATTCCGCAAATTATTGGAGCTCCCCTCGTATATTCTAATATTGCTAGCGCGCATAGTAGTGATAAACTTGATTATATTCCAGTTCTACTTTTTTCTAATACATTTATTTCAAAAAGTATGATTTAGGTGTAGCCCAAGACCACATAAAACTCATAAGAATACAGGAACAAAGCCGAAGAAAACTGGAATCAGAGATAGATGAATATAAAGTTGTAAATAACAAGTACGTTAAACAAGTGACTGGATTGGAGAGGGAACGAGACAGACTGGCAGAAGAAGCTATTGATTTGTCCAACAAGATTGAAATAATGATGGACGATATTAGATTTAAAAAGGTACGCTAATATAATAATAACAGTAGCTTTTACTCCAAAATATATCTTTAAAAAAATCATAAAAATTCACAAAAAATTATCCAAATAAATAAGTTAAATAAAACTGAATTCATAAAGAAATTGCTGATACACTCTATATCTTGAGGATCAGCCTCTCTCTGTCTCTTACTCCTCTGCTTAAGATCTTCTTAGTCTTTCTCATTAGTGCAGTAGAAATAGGGTTTGAACTACATAAGAATTAGTCCGTTCATAAAAATTTGGTTGTAACTCCTATTCGACATGTAGTTTAATAATCCAAAGAGTCCCCAAAAATTGGAGCGGTGGAAATTAGGTTTTTGGGGGGAGGGAGGGAGACATTTTTGAAAATGTACTTTTTTGAAACTGGAGATGTGGGGAGTCGTTTTCTATGTTTTCTTGCATGCTGAATCGAATGAGACCAAAATCAAGTCGATAGGATCAACCCTTAATGAAGAAAAATGATTATAATTGTAAAAATACGATAAGACGCAAGAGATTTTATTAAAAAGGAAAGAAAGATGTACAGTGTTAATGTAGTACATACAAATTTTTTATATGAAGTATGTAGTACTTGGTAATAAGTATTTTATTCATCGAACATGTTGCACTCTTCGCTAGTGACGTCATCAAAGTCTAAATCTTCATCAAAGGCCTCTGCTGATATGGGTAACACGTCTGATGAAACTGCAATTTCGGAGCAACTGTTCATGCACAAATTTTGCACAAAAATGAGCATTCCACACCCCTTTTTACACAGGAGCACTGAGAAGTGGAGCAATTTCCCTTGCAGGCACAGGAAATCAACTTAAGGATGGCCTCTGGAGCAGCGCCAAGGGTTGTCCTGATTGGGTGCAAATCATTGCCACGACGAACCCATCCCCACTGTTGTGGATCCAGTCTATCCCCAAGCCACAACTGACCTTGATAGAAGGTACGATATGAATGTTGTGCAGCACTTGCTGATGTAGGAGGAAGTGATTCCAGCTTTGCTACATTTTTAGTGAGTGATCTCTGGAACATGACGTACCGTAGTTCATCTAACGTATGTTTCCCATCTTTGAAGCCATAAATATACAAAAAAAGAGTCTCTCCGGCTTTTTGTATTTCACTTTGAGTTGCTGTAGCTGTTTGGAATACGTGTATGGTGTGGCGCAAACCAGGTTCTGTCTCAAGCAGCTTGATGATGTTCTTTTTCCCTTTTCCATAAATTGCACGTGTGGTGTCACAACCACTAAAAGAGTGAGCGAGTAGGATGTACGTGTTCTGCCGTCCTAAGGAAGAAGGTCCGAACTGCAAATTTTCTGATTTTTAGTTCTTGACATATTGAGTAACAGTACAATGTTTTCTCTCTTTCTACAAAACAAGAAAGTCCTAAGTGCACCAGAAAGCTATGAAAATCGCCTAAGTTTATTGTCCGATTTACACACCGACGTAGTATTACTACCTAAAAAAGTCCTAACTACGATTACTAAATTAAAACGTCCGATCTGATTCTGTGTTAAGTAGTTAGGACTTTATTGCTATGTATGCTATGTATCTAATGATACTAAGTTAAACTGTCCAATCTGCTGCTTTTTTATGTAGTTAGAAGATTTGGTTTCTACTTTTAACGCTTTCTTTTTACGCTACAGAGATGTGCCTGAAATTACGTTATGGCTGGACAATTGCGCAGCGCAAAATAAAAACTGAACTCCTATTAGCTTCTTTGTGTATATATTGAACTCGCCAGAAACATCTTTGACTAAATTAAACATTAAATTCTTGGAACCAGGTCACACCTTCATGTCGGTACACACACAGGTACTTTTCCTAAAGCTAGTGCAGAATGTCCCGTTCAGCAAGAACTTGCAGAAGAGGAAGTTATTCTTAATATGGTCGAAAACAATTCCTCTACTAGCGTAAGAAGAATATCCAATTGTGCTGGTGTTAGTCGAATGAAAGTATGGAGAACATTACACAATTTTGGTTTGTATCCATATCATATTCAGTCTGTCCAAGCATTACTGCCTGCGCATTATGCAGCGCGTGTTGACTTTTGTCATTGGTTGGTTGCACAGGAACATCAATAACATCTTTGTGGGCAAATTTTATTTACCGAAGAAGCCACATTTACCAGGAATGGGATTACAAATACCCTCGCAAATACCCGAAACTTTCATTCATCTGCACACGAAAATCCTTTTGAAACCACAGAAACGCCTTTTCAGCATTGCTTTTCGGTGAATATTTGTTGTGGTATTGTTAATGAAATCTCATTGGGCTATTCGTATTTCAAGATCGTTTAACATCTGAGAATTTCCTACATTTTTTACAAACGACTTGCTAGGATTATTGGAAGAAGTTCCGCTTCAGAGAAGACGAAACATGTGGTTCCACATTTTGGTATAAATGTCAGAACATACCTACATAACAACTTTGCTGACCGGTGGATTGGAAGAGGAGGTCCAGTTCTTTAGCCATCGAGGTCACCAGACTTAACACCCTTCGATTTTGATCTTTGGGGACGGGGACACATGAAGAGTTTGCCATATTCAGAAACATCTCAAACCAAAGAATTAATTAATAAAATTATGGCTGCAGCTACATCCATGCGAGCTGACACGGATACTCTTCAGAGCGCAACTTTATCAACTATAGAAAGGCAACGGGAGGACATTTTGAACATTTACAATAATTAACTTTGATATAAACATAGTTTTCCATTAATTTAATTAATAAACTTAGTTATGTGATGTAAATCTATTCTGCTTATTAATCACCGATAATTTTAGTACGAGAGCCCACGACCAAAACCATGTCTCATAGTATCCCGGTTAAAATCATATAAAATAGATAGATTAGATGGCCCTAGACCCGACTTAAGTGGGCAGAACGATCAGAAACCCAGCAGCTTCGTGAGTGGTCATTTCTGCTATGTCAAAAAAAATTGGTTGACTGTATTATCACATCCCGTCTGATATTCAAAATGTACATAGATTTTGTTATTTGGTTACTAAAATTTTTGTTTTCAGACATTTTCCGCACAACGTCTGACCTGAGCGCTTTTTCAAAAATGTCAACAAATTTTACCACACTGTATCATAGCATCCCGGTTAATTTTTTCTTTAAATGTTCTTTATGGCTGCCGAGATTGCCAAAATACTGTTTTCAGACATTTTCAATACCGCCTATACTTCCCAAAAGGAAAAAAACGTTTCAGAGTCGCCCAGTTCTTGTTACGCTTCCATGTCATAACACACGAAAAACTAATGCAAAAGTGAAAATATTTACAAAAGAACCCTTAAATAAGTGCAACGAAGTAGCTGAATATCGGAGTAAGAAGCATTCTGCGAGAAAATCGATTTATTCAAAAATTGACTTGCCAAAAACTGTTGATACGGACAAAGGGTACCATTCAATATGCTATAAAAATTTTGCGGCCGCGAAGGTACCAAAGGATTGTACTGTTTGTCAGGAAAATGTTGTTGATATTTCGACGTCAGCGGATTCGAGCAATGAAATCGGTAATTTTTTGGAAGAAGGTGCATCTACGTCAAGAGCATGGTAAGAAAAAAATATATATACGCAATGTGTGCGTTCCTGGGGAGGGGAGTGTGTGTTGAGTATCGAATATTAATTTGTCTGATTTGTTAGATGGTGCACTCAATTTGTCTGATATGAATTTTTTCTACATCTGTGCAACTCATTTTATCATGTTAAACTGTTTTCAGACGAGATGCTATGATACTGTTGACCGAAATTCGTTAACATTTTCGAAATGCTCTAAAAATGTGACTTTTTTCTGAAAATTGATTTTTCGCATCAAAAGACAAAAATTTACGTATTAAAGTGATTTTCAGATGGGATGCTACAATACTGTTTTTTTGTCTCATTGTTTTTTTTTCGAAATGGTCTCCTATGTAGGCGCTGGATTTTCGGCTTCTGAAAAACGTGTTTTCTGCATCTCAGAGCTTTTATCTAACTACATTCTGGAAATCAGACGGGATGCTATGATACAGTGTGGTCAAATTTGTTGAAATTTTTGAAAATGCGGTCAGGTCATGCGCTGCACGTAAAATGTCTGAAAATTGTATTTTTCAGTCCAGGGTCATCTAATCTATAGATTTTATACGGTTTTGGCCGGGATGCTATGAGACAAAAATTTTGGTCGTTGGCTCTCGTATTATTTATTTAATATTCACTTTTGGACATACGTGTATCAGGTATTTTCGACTTGAAATTGCCTAAGGAATACACCCTTAGGCTATGGCTATCGAGTCGCGGGACACCCTGTATATTACACTTTGTGGTACTAATAAAAAGGGGAGGTTATAAAAGTCTACAAATTCTCACAAACCCAATTTGTTTACTAAACGTTTAATAAACAAATTGGGTTTGTTTATTAACTTTTCTCACATGGATCAACAGTTACAAAATTTGTGTACGAAAAAGCCTAACCTAACTATCTAGATAAACGGAAAAATATACGGAAATTACATGAAAATAGTCCTATCTGATAATTATTATCTACGAAAAAAGTCCGATCTGCCATAAATTCGAAAGCCTTTGAGTGAAGATATTTCTATGTAGTGTTTAAGTAATACTTAATATTTAGACCAGTTATGCCGATTTTGAAACCGATACAGTGAAAATTTAGGATGCTATAGGAAAATTTACAAAATGATCAATATCTCAGAAGTGAGTTTTTTCAGTTCAGACCTTCTTTCTTAGGACGGCAGTGTTGATGTGCATATGTTGGTTCTCGAGGCTTACATCCGATTTTTGGTTTGAGTAAAAATGTTTCTTGATTCAAAGGAGCCAAAGCGGTCAACAATAGTAAAATATCAGTATCCTGACAAACAATGGCAGAGCCGTGTTTTCCTATGGCTGTCTGGACAATTTTATTTAATGGTTTTGATTGATTTTTTGTTGTAGTTTTCGGTTACAGTTGGGAGAGATCAGTTCCAAATAAAAAAAAACACTTTTTATAAGTAATGCTTATATACAGGGCGCTTGATAAATGTAAAAATTCAAAAGGTGATTTTTGGATGATTTTATGATGATAATGCTTTAGTTGCCTACCTATCTTTTTCTCATTTTTCCACTATTAGAACCATTTTTATTGGTTAAGGGTTGATCCTATCGACTTGATTTTGGTCTCATTCGATTCAGCATGCAAAAAAACATAGAAAACGACACCCCACACCTCTACTTTCAAAAAATTACATTTTCAAAATTTTCTCCCCCCTCCCTCCCCCCAAAAACGCAATTTCCACTCCTCCAATTTTTGGGGACTCTTTGGATTCTTAAACTACATGTCAAGTAGCACTAACAACCAAAGTTTCAAGGGCGGACTAATTTTTATGTTGTTGAGGTACTTTTGGCTGCAATTTTCACTCTACTACATCTCTCTGTCCTGTGCATGTTGTGGCCACCGGATGCTAATGAATTTGTTTATTGAGTCCGTTCATCTTTTACACTTTCTTCTTGATCTTTTCTGGTTAAGTGGTATCCATAATTCATTATTATTTTGGCCCATTTGTAGTTCAGTATTCTCGCCATGTGTCTGCTCATTTTCACATCAGGTGCTTGATATTTGTCATCTCCTAACCCCGTTCTCAATTCTGTACATCTTAGTTTGCCTTTCTTCATGCTCATCATACTAACATACTTCTTTCCTTACTCTTCTGACAGCTTCATATCCGACCGAGTCTGACATCCATACAGGGTGATTGGGGAGACTCTCCCAATATTTGGAGAAGGTATTCAGGAGATCAAAACGAACAAAAAAGTCTATTAAACACATGGTCAAATATCAACCGTTACTGAGATATTGAAAATAGTCTTTACTTAAATGAATTAATTATAATGCTCGTTCGTGGATTACACGAGTGGCTCGTTGGAGGGCGCAGTGATTTTCTTTTATGACTCTTGCGCAATTGATAATTCGATCGATCTTGTTGCATTTTGTTGCACAAACTAATGATTTAAACCATCTCCAAAGATCTGAATCGGCATCAATGGTGATATGATTAATTCACTTGAGTAAAGACTATTTTCGTAGGTAATATAACAAGTGCTATGATTATCATCGATGATATCTACGAGCTGAAACCGAACTGGAGATTCAACGAGTCCAAAGGACGAGTTGAATGTCCTGTTTCGGTTTTACGAGTGATATCCTCGATAATTAATCATAGCACGAGTTATATTTGGCAAGAGAATATAATGAATAATAAACATTTAAAGAATGAAACTTAATTTACATTTGAAATATGACACATATCAACTGTCAGATTTGACAAATAAAATTTATTTAATACTTTTTGATGGTCTGAATCATGCCGTGCTACGCTGCCGACCGGAATCCGTCTCGCACTGCGCATGACGTCACATCGAGGCGAAATTGGTGCGAAGTCTCCGAAAGATCCGGTTGGCGGATGTGCTATTGCTTTATCGGTGCGAACGTTAAGTGACAAGCGTCAAAATGCCAAATTGTGCGGTGGCTAAAAAGGGAACAAGTCTGACTTAATATAGAAATTGTGAGTGAAAATGTTTGATTCAAATAGGAAAATTACAGTATTTGAGAAAAGTTTTTGTATGGAAATTAAGAAATGGTTTGTTGGAGATGAAGACGAGTAATTTTGGATGGGGGTGAGCTTTATTCAAGAAAATGATTTCCTAATTGAGAAGAGTTTGACAGCTACAATTTTTTGAAGTGTAACAATTCAAATCTTGCATTTGGGTATTCTGTGATTCGCGCTATTTGTTTGTCACATATGTAGATCTAAGTAGGTATATGGTTGGTGTCTCTCGAACCGCCACCTCGATTTTACGTCATCGAAGTGGGAGGAGCATATGCGCCGTAGCATACCATTGTATTTATATTATGGTCTGAATAATATCCTATTCCTAACAACGGACCAAAATAAGGTGATAGATTTTTTGTTTTTTACTATCGCTGTGATAGCTATGTAACCAAGCAAATTTTTAATTTCTATTGGTGCAAATCGCGTCAAGTGACTTATGAATTATATTCTCAATAAAATCTCAGTACCTAATGGTTGATATTTGCCCATGTGTTTATGAGTCTTTTTTTTTCGTTTTGAACTCCTAAACACCTTCTCCAAATATTGAGGGATCATTCCCAATCACCATGTATATTAAGGTTGATAGTACTACTAGCTCAAACGGTTTCTTCTTCAGTGGTAATCTCTGTTCCATTATCTCTGTTAATGACCAATATTTTCTCCATGCCTGTGTAATTCTTCTTTTTTACTTCCATGCCTGTTCTACTATTGAGGCTCACTAACCAATGTAGTTGGTTATTTTAATAAACAGAATCTTCTTGATGTGCACCAGTTTGGTTTTGTGGGTGGTAGATCCACTACAGATGCTATCTTTGAGGTTGTCCATTCTATTATTGGAAGTATGGAAGACAGACAACTCACGAGCTTAACACTATGGGACCTGACCAATGTTTTAACTGTGTTGACCATCGTATTCTTATCAAAAAACTTGACTACTGTGGTATCAGAGGTTCTGCCTTGAATTTCTTTAAATCATATTTCACTGATGGGCGGCAGGCAGTGTGGTCAAACAATATATTGTCCATATATAACGCGCATGGAATTCCTCAAGGGTCAATTTTAGGGCCATCACTGTTCATTGTTTATATGTATGAATGATATTTTTCAATCACTGGTGCCGAGTAGGTGTATTTGCTTTGCAGATGATATTACAGTTCTGAACAACGTCAGTAACGTGGATAAGCTATTGAGGCTAACGGGTGAAGTCGGAGATAAGACGGAGAGTTGATTCTCTTCTAACCACTTGAAACTGAATAGACAAAAGTCGCAAAGTATAGTTGTTTCCTCAAATCGTTTACTTCTAACCAAACCGTAAAATTGCTGGGAATTATTACAATTGATGACGGATTAAACTGGGAGGCACAGGTGGAACAAGTCTGTGATGGGCTTTCTACACAGTTGGTTCTTTTGAGACAGCTGAGGGGAGTTCTCACTCAGCAGGTGTTACTTAACTTGCAACTTACCGCTCCTTGTTCCATAGTCACATGAATTATGGAATATTAGTGTGGGGAAATAGTTCCTGCGCATCCAGGGTTTTTGTAATGCAAGAAAGGGCAATGCGAATTATAGCTGGCGCATCATATAATGAACACTGTCAGCCTCTCTTCAAAAAGTTTCATGCCATTCCCCTGTATGCTTATTTATCATGCTCTGCTTTATATACATAAAAATAAGAACTCTTACTATTCCAACTCAAACTACCATGAGTACCCTACAAGAAGGGCCCTTCAGTTGAGATAGAAGAGATTTCGTCTCAGTGTCTCTGTTCGCAACTCTCCGTGTGTTAAATGGTACAATAAATTAACAGCAGGCACAATTGGTCAAAATTTCAAACTCTTCAAAATGAGGGTGAACAACTTTTTAGTTGAACATTGTCTTTATTCAGTCCATGATTTTATGGCCTCAGATTTTGTTGTATAACATTCTACTGTAACCCGTTTTTATTATTATTAATATTATTGGGTGTTCTTTTTTGTGATACTTAGTTTTTTGATACTATGCTGTTGACTTGTCCCAAATGTTTTTTATAGAGCGTAATGTGATCAATAAATTATCTATCTATTTATCGGTCTATCTATCTATCTATGTATTTTGCAATACATAATTTATTTTTAAACATTGTCCATATGTGAAGCATTGTGAAATCGTAGGATGAAATATATGAGCTTAAGAAAAGCCTGGCTGAGTTGGAGAATAAGATGCGTATGCAAGAGAATCTGTTTGAGGTAGTTCGTGCTGACCGAAATAGTTTGCAAAAAAGCTTACAGGAGACTACTGCTGAGATAGGTGAACTGAAAGGCCGACTGAAACTCGTTTGTCATCAGACAGAACAATTGAAAGAAGATATAGCTACTAAAGAGCAGTTATTGGTTAAAGAGGAGAATATTCTTAGAAAGGTCACAAAAGAAAAGGAAAATTTGGTGTAAGTGTTTAATGTTCTGTTGTTAGCAACTCTATTAATTTTGGCCAACAAACTGTACATGCGCTTTACTTATTGCCATTAGGGTATTGTTCTGTTTCGGTATTTTTGATTAATTTTGGAATTCATGTGAATTCATGTCTTTTTCTTTTCCGGGCCATATTTTTCCTTCCTAGCCGCCCCATCAGAGCCATCTATTGCTAGAGAATGTGTGCGTTCGTGCATTCGTGCGTGCGTGCTCCATATATACAGGTACAAGCTACAGGGTGGTCCTTAAGTATTCTAAGCATTCTAAAAGTTTTTAAGATGTGATTCATTATATTATTTTGAGTCGAATATTTCATATGACCATATGTCCAAAACGGCTTAATTTCAAAGATGCCGAGTGCCAAAGTTGAGGGAAAGAAAATGTTTTTTTTTAGAGAGCTTGAAAACCGATGGAGATATTTTAATGAAACTTTGTGCACAATATTACTACATAATGGATCAACTCTTCATGCAACAATTCCTTTTTTACAATTAATCAGGGCTGGGCCCAAGGGGTGACTGGTATTCTTTTAGAGAAAAATTCATGCTCCACTGAGATTTTAAAAATGTGAAATTGTTTTTTTATTGTATTAAATAGCACAAAAAATGTCCTTACTTTTTCAAAAAAATTTTACTTACCGAAATTTTAATTGGGAAGTATGGAAATTTACAACTTTCGATCCAAATGATGAAAACCTACCAACCTGTTTACACTCTTAAAGGCCGGGTGAGGGTCGCGACAGACGACCTGGTATTTCTAATGTCTTCTCGAAAGTTCGGAATATAATTCCCGAAAAAACCCGTATCGGTATGTCCTCGGGATGTATAATTCGATAGACAGTATCGAGCTAGACTTATCTGCAAAATTTCAGCTCAATATCTTGTTTGATTCTGTTTTTCAACAAAAGAGACGAGGAGTTATTAATGTTGCAAGTACCTATGTAATATGTATATGTTTAATAGGCCATGAGTATGACCATGGACTATGAGAATTCAGTTTAGATTTTTTATATGAAATTACTTTTTTCCGAACCAAATTTATCTAGATAAAAAGTATTGAATAAAAAATGAAAATTTCTTGGGCATTACAATTTTATTAAACTCTATGGATCAATTTTGTTTTTCAGAATTGATTTGAATAATGCGAATGATTCTATTAAAAACCTGAAATTTGAAATAAGTGAATTATCTGCAGAAGAAAAACGCTTGCATAAATGCATTTTGGTAAGTTTGGAATAAAAAGGGATAAGGTATATGATATAACTCTCATACATACGTATGTAGGAAGGAGAGAGAACTATTCGACAGCAAGCTAAAGATTTAGAGCAACTTATGAATGAAAGAGACATTCTTGGTTCACAATTAGTTAGAAGAAATGATGAGTTAGCTCTCTTATATGAAAAAATTAGAATACTTCAAACTACACTGCAAAGAGGTAAGTTGCTTATGCTTTATAATATTCTTAATTTCTAGTTAATATAAAATACGAGAACATTTTTTCAGTAGATAAATTAAATCTGGAATATTCTATGTAAATAAGGACTATTAATTTTCGGGGAAAGAAAACAGAACTTCATTAAAAAATTGTGTTCAAATGTTCTTGAGTTATCTATCATCTTATCATCATTTTCTGAAATAGCAACCCCCTACTTTCCAAGACTAATAATTATAATATAGTGCATCTTTCTGAATCCGAATGTGACAAAAACGAGGTTCAGAATATTAGTTTTTTTAATTCGGAAAATTCCACAATGAGAAGCTAGGTAACCCTGGTTTATTAAGCAAAAGGCTACTCCAGTAAGTTCTTTAATTGATGTAAAGACCTTGCCGATATAGAGGGCAGAACTGGAAACAAAGTGAAAACGAAAGTTATTTTTCAGTAAATTTTGTTTCATTTGCACTAAACTGGCAGAATATTTTTTTTATTTTGAATATACAGTGCCAGTCGTAAATCCCCCGCATATCTTTTGAATTGCTTGATGTAGAGCAAATAAATTCAGAGAACCTTCATACAATAATATCTTTTTCAAAGTATCAACAGGTGAGTTGGTGGTGGCTAGGTGTAGTGATCGAATGAGGGCTCGTTCGAAAGGGCTCTTTTCCAAGGTTCATAATATTCCATCAACTCAATTCAAAATGGAGGCGACTGTTATTATTGCCTGTATATGGTCGTGTTCAGAACGAAGAGCGCTTTTGAATAAGCCCTCACTTGCCGCCTATTCACATTAAATTTTTTATACCAAAATGATCGCCATGTTAGTATAAAAAATTAAATAACTGTAGGGGCCAAGTGATAGGGAGGGTTCATTGGAAAACCTCTTCATTCTGAAAACTATCATATACGAATAACA
The DNA here is from genome assembly GCA_963966045.1 of Xestobium rufovillosum. Lineage (NCBI taxonomy): Eukaryota > Metazoa > Arthropoda > Insecta > Coleoptera > Ptinidae > Xestobium > Xestobium rufovillosum. The sequence continues at coordinate 20,734,886 of OZ014504.1, forward strand.
ATAAATATCTTATATGTATCTTGTTTTTTAAAACACTGATTACTTTCCTCTGAATTATAAATTTCAACAATGAATTTTATTAACAATATAGTCAAAGTCAAATTATAATTAAAAGTTGGAAATATACATATAGTTTTTGATTATAAGAACTTTGTTACTACATATTACATTTTCCTGAAAAATATTTAAACTTACATATTTAATATACAGGGTGGTCCATTAGTGGGGTGATGGCTTATATCTCTTGAACCATTCAAGGCATCAAAATGAAATTTTGCTTAGGAACCCCCTGCTGCATCTTGTAAAATTATTTTGGTGTATACAAGGTCTTCACATTTTGCGTAACAAACCAAAGTTAAATTTTTTTACATATTCACATTCCCCACAAAATTTCATGAAAACGATATACCACATTATGGGATTTCCAGTAGGGAATGTTAAGATATTGCCATTTTAGTATCAATGTGGACCCATCTTTGTGGCACTACTGCCGCCTACTTATCAAAGCTATCTAAGATTTCTTTATCGAACTAGATTCACAGACTATTCTATTTGCAAATTCTATTTCATCCGACCACCAATTATATCTTCATTGCATTATATCTTCTCCTTCACATTGATTTGTTGCAGATCTCGGTCAGTGCTTTGGAGAAATCTTTCGCAGGAGAGTCAGTCTCCTTCTTCAAGATCACTTCCAAAGCCTGCTCCAGTTTTTGTCTGTTCAAACTTTTCACTTGCCATCCTCTGTTCCGACCCTCTTCCAGTGCCTTGAATAGTATGTAATTATGATCACTCATGGATTCATTTTCGCTCACTTGCCATTTTACAATCTTGTTTTTTATGGTGACTGTGGCCAGAGTCAAGTCCAGTATGGAGGAGCAATTATTTCTCTGGAATGTCGGTATGTTTTCCTCATTCACACATATAGAGTTACTTTCTGCCATCCATTCTGTTACAATGCACCCTCTCTGGTCCGTAACATCATTGCCCCATTGCGATGATTTTGCATTGAAGTCACTTACAACTATGGCTGTCTTTATCTCGTCTTAGCTTATTTCCAGTTTCGTTAAGGATTTCCTCAAGGCCTTCTATATCCTTGTAGGGAGAAGCATAGCAATTGTATACTGTGAAAGCAGTCATCTCGACGTACGTGAAGCCGGTGCCATAGTCCTGTCTCTTAACCACCTCACGACGGTCCAATATTTTTATGGCGGTGACTGGCCCTTCGTTCCTGTTCTTCCTGTTCTTGACTGCGTTCTTAATTGGTTTACATATCACTATTATCACTGCATTCACCTCATTGGCGGTAGCCAGAGCCATATCATGAGCTGTACAGCTCCTTTTTGTGTTTATTTGTAAGAACTCTGTTTTAACTTGTTCGCTCTTAGTGCTTCTCTTCGCCTACTCCTATTAGTAGGGTATTTCCTGCTTCCAGACTGATGTCCCCCTTGGTTAAAATGTACGCAGTATGGAGTTTTTTGGCATTCAGCTACCTTATGCCCCTCCTTGCCTCACTTTACACAGAGCATTTCTCTGTTCGGGCCTTTACATTGAGCTCTTTCATGTCCATACTGCTAGCACTTGTAACACTTCCTTTCCTTCTCTCTTTCTACAACCCTGCATCTCTTCCATACAATTTTATTTCTTTCCATCTGGATAAGCTTCTCGGCTTCTGCTGCAGGCAATATCACAGTGACATTTCGCTTATTGCCGAATGCAGGCCGTAGAGCTCTTACCTCAATTATCTCTGGCCTGGCAGAAGTTTCTTTGCATACTGCTGTTGTAATTTGTTCCTCTGATGTCACTTCCTCCAGACCCTTGATGTCTTTTTTGTTTAACAGTAGGGACGTTGTCGCCTCTGGGAGTTGTTCTTTTATTTTCCTCTTTCGAGCTTCGACTTTCTCAGAACCATTTTGATAAGTAAGAAGTGTTTCCCATTTCTCGCTTTTCTAACTTCCTTTACGTCCACTGCAATTTCACGGTGGCCAATCTTTTGTTTGACCTCTTTTAGGAAGTCTGCACCTTTATTAGGATTGCCTCGTTACTCGGTTTCTTGAGTCTATTGCTACGGTCTGTGTTCGCGCTTACTCTACTTCTTCTGGGGGTTAAGGTAGCTGCTATTGCCGCTGCGGAATTTCCCTGGAAACCATGTACCCTATACAGAGTGATCTGGACATTCATGTTTGTAAACAGGAATTCCAGCATTCGGACCATCATGATCCCAGGAATTCCACCCATTTCTGGTATGGCCAATCTGGATCTCCCGTGAGCAATCACATGCTCCTTTATAACCCTTACCATTTCACACAATATTTTGTCCTATGCCTCTTCGCCTGCCCTTTCATTGGTGATGGTAGGGTAATATATGCATCTCGACAATTGAGTAAAGTTTCCGTCATCATCGGGGAAACCGAGCGAGTGGATCATCATGGCTACACCTCCCTTGGCCTTGTCTTGATTTGGGAGACTTTCTTTTCCTCCAAATTTGTTTATCGCTCGTTTGATTATTTTGCTTTCCTCGTCAAAATCTTGCTGCATGGAAGTAGTAGCTGATAATAATAATAATAATAATGTTTATTTGGCTTAAATTACAATACCACGTCAAAATAAATGGAATACATAGGTATTCAAAAAGATATGGTGTACACACATACACATAGCTACAAAACTATAAATAAATTGCACACTTTAAAATATCAGTCCGAAAAAATCACTCGTACAATACAGTGCATTTTCCAGCAGAAATTGTTTTAATTTTCTTTTAAATATGCTTCTCGGTAGATTCAGGAACCTATCGGGAAGTCTCCCAAAAATATCCATGTTGCGTTTCTATTCTTGTAAAAATTTCATTTGCTCAATAATTTTCAGTAATACACTGGAACGCTTCGTAACTTTCTTCTTGAGACAACAATTTTCTTCTGGCTGCCTTCTCTTGGGTCCTTCTGTACTCTTCACACTGGATGACACTCTGACTCACGACTTGGTCATGTAATTCCCATTTGTGTTCAGATTCCATATAGCTTATCTTTTGTCTAAGTTCCTGATTTTCGCTGCACAATATTTCCTGAATTTGGTTCCCTTGATCTTTAGTAACTACTTCATCAAGCCAGCTCTTAAGTTTCTCCACTTGCAAATGTTCAATTGCCAGAGTCAGTCTGCTGGCGATTTCTTTCAGCTCCAGTTTAGGTTTGTACATTTCCGCAATTACTTTGTCCAGTTGTTTTGCATGTTTATAGATTTTTCCCATGATATTTCTGAACACTATTCCGTTATTCGCTCTATCTCTATATCACGTTTTAAGGGCTTGCCAAACTTTGAAGGTTGATCCGTTACTATGTCATCTTCTCCTTGATGTTCAACCTGATTCCCAAGGTCTAGGAGTGAGAAATTTCTTAGTCTCGGAGTCGTCCTTTGTATAGCAGAGCTAGCCACATTTGTTTCCTTCTGCGGAATGCCCCAACATCTTCGCTTTGCCGGCAGTTTTGTTTCAGGCGGAGTTCTTGTGACTTTGCCGCCCTTCATAAATGGAGATTCTTTGCTACCCCCATCGTATGTAGAATTTTGAAAGCTTGGTCACTCATTTGCAGTTTTACTTCCTTGGCGTAATTTTTGCACTCCCCAAAATCCATGGAGCAGCCCGGAGATAGTCAGGGGAGGGATTCAGGCCGTTCAGGCCTACCTTTCTGAGGTAACTTATTTTTAAAAGACGCCATTATTCATATTCACTACAATTCATGCCTTTTTAGGAGCTAGTCCCCTCCATGCCTTTTATATCTACGGCCAGGTATGAAAAACAGCCGCTTCTAACATGGAGACAGACATTGACCAGTGTGCTGCTCGTTTCGAGACAGATGCACGCTGGATTCTTCTTGTTTTTTTTTTGTTCACGCCAGGTATTTAATTTCTCTGGTATCACCCATATCTGGGAAGCAGGTATATACTTACAAATATATTGTAATATATTATTCTTTCGTTTAAGTATTGCATCAGTGGTGTCCGTAGGTAAGTAGGTAGGTATCGCATAGAGTTAGTAGTTTGATGCCCATAGGCGGGTGGTCGATTCTCGTAGAGGTTGTTTTTTTTTCGTTCGTTTTTACATTATCTTTTTCTACAAAAAATGCGTGTGTCAGGTCTCCGTCGGTTAAGTGGTCTGTTTCAAAAATGTGTTCTGTCAGGTTTCGTCTATTTCGTTTGATAAATTGCTTTCTTATTCATTCCAACACAATATTTAATGCCCATTAACGTCATAGCCCGGGCTTTAACGTTATTTCCCTGTTTAACATTATTGACCGTGAAACATATACACTACCAAATCTTGTTTTATTTGGCAGCATAGCTCGCATATTTTAACGCTCAAATTTTGGTGCGAGTTACGCAAACATACCATGACGAAAGCAATGACATGTAGGTACATAACCGTACCATGTAATCTACTCGTTGAGATAGTTACTTGGTTAGGTATGTGCTGCACTCTGTTGTTTATCATGGCATTTCTTTCTAATTCCTGTATTTTACGCCCGCAATAGTGTTTGAATTTGCAGGTTGTGTTAGTTTATGTCAGAAAATAAAATACAAATACGCACCAATGGTCTTATTTGACTGGCACAATGGAACAGACTGCGCATTGAAATTTGTGTTAATTTATGCGGCAACCATTAGGAATCATGGTTTGCAGTTGCAATCATCAAGTGACTTCTATTTAAAGATGAGAATTCAAATGGGCATTATCTTGTGGGTTTCCTAAATATTTGAATAACCTGATACTGCACCCTTACAGGAAAATGCAACTGAAATGGGCCATATCTGCATTGGGGGTTCTTAAGTATTTGGATAGTCTGCCAACTTACAGGGAAATGCAGGACACCTTTCCTTCAACATTTCGAGGTTCGAGTTGTTCTCCCTGTTTGGTGATTTTAAGGACATAGAAAGTCTTGACTTTTACTGTGAGAAAGTTACAATCAGTTTCTTTCTTTAGATAGGGTCATAATTACATCTTATAAAAAATAATACTATACCTGCTTATATGGAAAATAACTTTATTAAATGTTCAAAATGTGTTCCATTGTTTACTAAATAGATAATACAGTATATTTTCAAATGCTTCACGAACTCTACAAATGATTTGAGAAAAATCTGACTGCGTTCTCAGGATGGGGCCCTGGGGAGGTACAGGAGGTCTCGCAGACCGGAGCATTTTGAGTATTACAAACAGTTGAAGAACTATACGCTGACTGCTATTCGAAATGAAAAAAAAGCTTATTTGGATTATAAATTGAAATTATGTGGGTCTAAACAATTTTGGAGAGAATTAAGAAAGTTTAACATTTATTCGAATAAACGTGCGAATGAAATTCCTCCTGAGCTTAGTGATGTCGATGCTATTAATGATTATTTTCTTGATTCAGTTAAAAGTTTTCCTAGTGGTGATATTGATGCTACGGTGGATTTTTATTCCAGTAATTACAAAACGCTTTTTCCCAATAAACTACATTTTACGTTGGTGGATGCGGATCTTGTCTCTAATATTATATATTCGTTAAAAAGTAAAGCAGTTGGCGCTGACAATATTTCGATTGGGATGCTCCTTTTGTGCCTTCCCCCTTGCCTTGCCTTACATAGTACATATAATTAATTCTTGTTTAACGTGTGGCGTTATGCCCAAAATTTGGAAAATATCGCATGTTACTCCCTTGGCAAAAGTTAGTCAGCCCAAGGAGTTAAAGGATTTAAGACCTATTAGTATTTTACCAGTGCTGTCCAAGGTGCTGGAGAGGATGGTGCATATTCAAATTCTTGGCCATGTAAATGAATATAATATAATTCCGTCATATCAATCAGGGTTCAGGAAAAACTTTAGCTGTTCTACAGCGTTAACTTATGTCGTTGATGAAATTTTGACATCCATGGACGAAAACAAATTAACTGATCTAGTTCTCTTGGATTACAGTAAGGCGTTTGACTGTTTAAATCACAAGATCTTATTATCAATTTTCTCTTACATTGGTTTCGGACGAGATGTTATAGATTTCTTTAGGAGTTACTTATCGGATAGGACGCAAATTGTTAAAATTAATCAACTATACTCCCTTGAAGGCACCTTGGATCGTGGGGTTTCAGCAGGGCTCTATCCTCGGCCCTCTTCTCTTCTCAATTTATACGTCCAATCTGTACTCCTGCTTGCGGTATTCTGAAGTTCATTGTTATGCAGATGATACACAAATTATAAATTCCTTTCTACCAAAAGATATTTTACAGGCCAATGACAATATTAACAAAGATCTATCATTATTAGTTAAAGCTTCTCTTGATCATAATCTAATAATTAATCCTTCCAAATCTCAACTGATGGTATTTGGTAGACCTTTGACATGTAAAAATTTTAGAGATATATTGCAAATTGCGATTGATGGTATTACATTACAGTATGTTGATGAAGCAAAGAGCCTTGGTGTTACAATCGATACTGAATTGAGATTCAAAACACATATAAAAAATTGTGTGAAAAGGGCCATTTGTAATTTGAAACTCATTTATGCAAGTAAAGACGTGTTACAAAAACCAAGTATTCGCCTTTTATGTGATTCATTGGTTCTGTCTCATTTTGCATATTGTGATACAGTGTATGGCTTCTGCATCGATTGTGATACTTCTAGAAAGATACAAGTGGTACAAAATTCGTGTGCCAGGTTAATTTGTGGCGTGCGTAGAAGAGATCACATATCCCCCAAAATTAAGGAATTAGGCTGGTTAAATATGGAGGACAGGCGCCTTCTGCATGTTTGTATATTTTATCACTCAATTATTACCACTCGCTGTCCTCCATATCTTTATAATAAGATTCGGTATAGAACTGACGTGCACAATATTAATGTTCGAAGAAAATCATTGATTACCCCTCCTTTCCATGTTTCTGCCAGTTTTGAAAGATCGTTCTCGTTCAATATTGCGAAAGTCTATAATAAATTGCCTAGAGCATGCAGAATCCTGCCAGTCTCTGCATTTCGTAAGAGCATAAAACAACTTCTTCTCAATAAATGTTAAATTAAATCCCGGTAGTACATAATTATACCGTTTATTAATGACTGTGAAAGTGTGTTCTCTCACTAGCTTGATTGCAGTATAGTATTCGTCGTCTTTTCTCCCCTCTTTCCTCTTTGTTGTTTTTCTTTACTTTTCCTTATTCTTTCTCATTTCCGATTTCTTCTTTTTCTCCCCTTCTTATGTACCCTCGCTACTTTACTCAACCTTGGCGTAAGTTTAAATTTAGATTTTTCGGGTTAAGTGGAAGAACAGCGTCGGCTGAACTTCACCCTTTGTGGCACTCAAATTTTAAGATTTAAAATTTTAAGTTTTTGTTACACCATATCGATTTGTTTTTTTTTAAGTTTTAAGTTTTTTTCGTATACAACATGGATTTTTTTGTGTGTCACAATAAAGACCTCTTATTATTATTATTATTATTATTATTATTATTATTATTATTATTATTATTATTATTATTATTATTTATTAATTTTGCTCATGTTCGATATTTACCGTCTCTTGAGTGTATCTTCTAAAAGTTCTAGCCTGATTCTCAGTATTTTGTGGTATATTAGTTCGATTATCATCATTCCTTTTGTTTACGGCCCGTGCTGTCAGATTTTCGAGGTTAGATTCAACATTGAAATGTGTAATGTGAAGTTCGTTCGAACCGGTTGTATAGTACTCTTAGAACAGTGGCGTAGTCATTTATTTTGTACCCATATCTAATCTTTTAATGTTTTATGTCTCTTATTTTCTTTCTTTCTACTCGTGAGGTTGCTTTAAGGGTTTTCTCATCAGGGTTTTTCTTCATTTCTTTTGTATTCCCACATCTTCTTTAGTCTTCTTTGTCTTGTTTTCCTTCCTTCTATCCATTTTCCCACATCTTGCGACACCTCAGGTAGATTTCAGTGTCTGGGATATTTTGGAAATTTGAGGTCCTGTTGCTTTCTTCATTGCGCGTTTTTTGAAAAATTTGCAATTTCCGCTTTAAAATTTTCACTTCCATGCTGGCTTTGAGTGTGAATAGGTGCTTGGAAGAATTTGATTAGTTGCTTAGTGCACAACCTTGATTGGGATATTTCTTCGAGCCCTGTTAAGTATAGAGATTTTCCGTTAGAAGCGTTTTGGTTTTGTTGGAAGCAGGGCTGCAAACCGAACCGTAACCGTAACCGAAAACCGAACCGTAACCGTTATTTATGTCGAACCGTAACCGTAATTCTGTACCGAAATGAACTGAAAGAAAATACCGTAACCGAAAACCGAAACCGTAATTATGGGATTCGTGAACCGGTTTTAAACCGGTTTTTAGGCATTATGCGTAGATTGTTCAGCTTACAGTTTTCTGTATTGTAGCTTGTAGGGTAGGCATCTAATTATAAGTTAGTTACTACTAGATGGTGCAGACTGCAGATATAGTTCTGAAATATTTATGACAAAACACAGGAGACAGAACCACACGAAAAACAGGCGGTGTTTCTATTTAATTTCTAAACAGTTAACCGGTTTGGGTTAAAACCAGTTTGAACCGGTCCAAAATGGTTTTTAACCGGTTCGGAAATAGTACAGAACCGAAACCGAAATTAAAAACCGAAACCGTTTTGTCGACGAACCGAAACCGAAACCGAACCGAAATTATAATTTCGGTTTGCAGCCCTGGTTGGAAGTCTACCCTTGATTGGGATCTTTGTTTCACGCAAAAGTTCAGCCGGATTTGTTGGGAAAAAACCGCACGTGGTAAGCAAATTTTCTTTTCTTTTTTTCCTATAACTCTCATTTGTTTAATGCTTTATAAATTTGTAATTTCATCTTCTTTACTTTCCCTTCTTTTTCTAATTTGTCTTTTCGGCATTTTAGGGTTTTTTTTGAGTATAATTATTTGGTGTACCGACCGCCCCGCTAAACACCAGGAAGCCGTACACCTGGCAATCAACACGTATTTTGTGGCAATCAATCACTTAGGAGCCGCTCACAACCTTATCATCAATTCACCGTCCGAGTAAGGTCAGATCAATTTTGACTGTCCGTCTGGATCATCGCGTCCAACGGCTGGTTTTTATGTAGCGCCTGGCACAGCTTTTTGTGACCACCTTGTTTTTGTATTTTTTTGTGTTCACGCGTCGCTAGTCCGTTCAAGAATCGTCTCTGTTCGGCTAGTTTTCATGTAGTTGCCCGGCCACGGCGTGTTGTGGTCACCTGTTTGTTTTTTGACATTGCTAATTTTGTCACTTATAGTATTAAATTTAATTTGTTATTTTATCATAATTCCGGTATAGTTTTGTTTAAAATTTTCATTTATACTTAGATCATTTTGCCAGTACCTAATATTTTTGCTATTTTTTTATTCAATTAGTTTCATGTTATTTGGGTATAATAGTTGTTTGATTAGATAAATTTGATAAATGTTGCTTAGTTTTTTTTGAATATTCAATATTAACTTATAGTACCTACATATAATTTTTTTGTAACGAGATTTTGCAACAATCGATACTGCCGTTTGCGTCTATTTGCGTTTGTAAGTAGAGTGCGTGCGATTGACCCGTCAGTGCGCTGGGCGTCCGGAGCTCCTACCGTGTAGTGTATTTACCGTGTCACCTGCGCCTATTTTGATTTTCCTTTTTCCGGCACAACGCTAGTACCGGGCGTCTAGATTTCCCGCAGTTTGGTTATTACACCTAATTTTTTTTAATTCTTTAATAGCTATTTATTTTAAGACTGTTTTTTTGTATGTTTATCCTAATTTTCCGTATTATATGCTGGCATTACTGTTTGACAATTTGTTTTATTTTTTTTGTGTTTGCCCTGTTGCGTACCAGCAGCTTTTAGAAGTTGTGGCTGCTGGGTTTTGTCATATTTTCAAGAGGATCAGGCATCAACTTCTTGGCGCTCTTTACTGGTTAATTGCCCACTCCCATCTTCGGCTTAGAGCTCATCAGTCACGGCCGGATCCTCATTTGTGGCGTTGCACCATTTGTGCACGTCACACATGGACACGTTAAAAGTAAAGAATATTTTCATCGAGGTATTACGTTTCTTCCATCACTAACAAACTTGCTTTTCCAACGATTGGGTGATCAGCAGCTCTGACTTATTTCTTTGGAGTTCACGATCATTTCACTTGTTCAGTTAAGTTAGGTCTTGTTTTCTGTAATAAAAAGAGGATCGCTTATCTTTGTCTTCTAGAATTCTAGTCAATTTTTTGGAAACTGAATGTAATCCTTTAAAAACGGTTTAAAATATGTATATGAAAAAAAAAAACATTTTGTAATGTTGAACTGCCAATGCGAACACTGATGATTTGTTTTGACATATATTTGACAATTACACAATTACACGTTGCGGAAACATAAACTTTTAATGAATACTTTCCTAACATATTTAATTCGTTTTTGGGGAATTTATGGCAGCTATCACAACAAGTAGCAAACACATTAATTTCATTTTGGTGCAGCCAAATGATAATAATACATAGTCAGTTTTATATGAAATATGATACAAAGCTTTTTCATGGCAAAGAAGTAGCGGACTTGTTGATGATTAAAAAGAAGTCTGCAGTGGAATTTACTTTACTTGAAGTGTTTCAAAGTGTTTATAAATATGAGAATAATAAAGAAATACTATAATAGGTAAAATTTAAGTTTTTGCGTATCTCTCAAAAATTATAATAAACTGTCTTTGATTCAGGCTTGCACAGTTTTTATGTATATCAACGTTCCTTAGTAAACTTTACTAGAAATGATACCAAATCTTCTATTTTAAGTTTAGGTAAATACTCAACTATCTGATAACATCTAATTCTTTGAATTTTAATTTGAATCACTTCACACAGACTGACTTAATATAAATAAAACAATTTTAGGTGAAGCACAATATGATCAACGACTTGAGGACATACGGTTGCTAAAAATTGAAATTAAGCGTTTAAGACAAGAAAAACAACTTTTGACAAGATCAGTTACTAATGCGACTGATCTTAGACAGGAAATATTTCATCTTGACAGAGATTTGACAAGAGAACGGCTTAAGTGTCGCGCTTTAGAAGATGAGCTACAGACTCCCTTAAATGTACATCGTTGGCGACAGCTACAAGGTTCTGATCCAAAGGCACTTGAACTACTGCAAAAGATTCAACTGTTACAAAAGTAATTATCTTCAACACAGAAAACAAAATTGTTAATAATTTTTAAGATTACGTAATTCAAAAAGGAAAATTAGAAGCCATAAAATGGAAATTGAATTGGGGTCTCTCTATTGACGTATGTCATACTGAATAAACTGCAGGCTCAGAATAATAAGTTACAGAAGCGACAGCTAGCGAATTCCTATAGTTTTTTTGTAAACAAATTGTGTGACCTTACGCCATTCTGGTGGTATTTTTACTGGGATCCATATTGAGATTACCTAATATCCTAATACCGTTTTTTCCGGAATGCGTATACCTTTCAAAATCTTTCAGAAGTAAAAAAACAATACTTTTTTACGTTGTTTTTGCTGGACAACTAGACAATGCATTCCCCTTTTCTACCTATTTCAAAAATTTGAAGTTGATTCAAATACCACTGCATGTACGACATTTTTTGCTCAAAAGGCCTAATCGACGCTTTTGTTACTTTTATTGTGAGCTACAGGCATTCAATTACCCATTAAATGCATTTGTAATAACAAAATAGATTTTATTTTACAGGCTGATCCATGGAAACTGCCAAATCACAGTATTTCCACTAATGATCTTTCCAGTGATTATGTTTTGACGTTTTCTAGAACCAATGAAATGTTTAATATTTTTCCACTTATTGAATTTTAAACCAATCAAAACTCGCCATTTCTGAATATATTGTATTTCAGCGGAAAATTACCTGCTAAAAATTTTATCGGGGGTGCTTAGCCAGTGGACTGTTGGGATTCAGCAAGCTACATGATTTTACAGCAATAAAATTTTTAGGTTCCCTGGGTTACCAGGCTGCTGCCTATTAGTCAGAGATCCAGAGTGTTAAATTCTGTTTACTTTTTTATGTCTATATGCATCTTTTGGACATACTTTTAAAATTGGGCCTATATTATGTAAAATGTCTTGCTGGATCCATATCTGAAGGGCCCAAAGCGATTCGGGCTTCCATTCATCCCCTATTTTAATTTTTTTACCCCTTTTCGTTGGTACGCGATATTTGTACTTTTCAAGTCAGTTTCGTGGTATCTCTGAAACTACAAGTTAGTGATAAAAATGTGAAATATTAGACACAAGTCAAGCAAAGTATAGCGCTTACGATGACAACTTTGGAAATTTGTTGAATTAATTACTTTCCAAGAAAAAAAATACGGAACTCAGGTGTTCTGAAATGTGGCAGAGAAAAATGTAGCATCCAGGTACTTTTTAATTTTTAGGCATATTGGCTGTTTTTCTTTAGCCATATTGAAGCAAAAACTCGAATTAAATTTCAGTGAAAGAGTTTTTACAATCTGATTATTGTTAGTGTTAATAATTCAATTAGCAATACCGCGTGTGGGGCGGTCGCACTGGCGCGGGCGTATCTAAGCATGTGCGCTCTCGCCGGAAGAAATTCATTTCCAACCCTAAGAATAAACAGTCTATTAAATTATATTGCTACAAAATGTTTGACGCATCACCATATTTTGAAAAATGGTGTGTTACATTAATAACCGTAGGAATGCTGACTGATGGGACAGCACATATTTTGCCAACTGTTGATTCATCTGCATTGTTAAATGACATTGTATTTTCTGGTCATGAAGAAGCTGATACCAGAATATTTGCAATAATGAAGCATGTCGTGGATAAATTTGCCTATAATACGGCAGTGTTAGTCGCTTTTTCCTCTCATCGTACTTTTCTACAAAATTTTCAATTGATTTGTGGTTATTCCGACCAAACAAATATATATTTTGCAACAAAATAATTGAAGAAATATCAGCACATGCCGAAAAATCGTCGTCGTGTGTTGCAAGGAAGTTTTAGCAGCGTATATACTTACAGGTTGTGATAGCACAAGTTACCCGTTCAAAAAAGGCAAGAAGACTGTATTGAAGATTCTTTTGAAAAAAACCTTCATGCTGCCAAAGAAATGATTATTTTTGTTGAATATCCTCAGCAGCTTCTTACTTTTTCAAATGCTTGTACGGTCAACCAAATATTGAGAACAGTTTAGATCAGTTACGAGCACATTTATTTAAAAACTGCAAAATGGATGTGAGGATGTTGCCACCTCTACAGAAGATGCATTCACCCAGCATGCGAAGCGTAGTGCCTACACACTCTTTATGTGGAAAAATGCTAGCGATCCGTCCCCTACACTATTGAACATTTACGAATATGGCTGGCAAAAAGAAAACAACACCTTTATCCCCATCATGGCCACAAAGCACCCGAAACTGGAACAAATAAATGCCACTACTTGTAAGTGTAAGAATAGTAATTGCAGTACTAGATTTTGTTTCAAGAAATTATGGGTTGATTGTATACTAATATATTGCATTTGCATGAGAAACAACTGTTATGCTCGAGAACGGTTAATATAGAGACTAGGAAGAGACTCTTAACGTCGTATGTATGGAGTACGGCATTATACGGGTGCGAAACTTGGACAATAGGAGAAGCGGATAGAAAAAGAGTAGAAGCGTTTGAAATGTGGTGCTACAGACGCATGATGAAGATACCGTGGATAGATAAGGTTAGCAATAGGGAAGTATTAGAAAGAGTTGGGGAAAAGCGAAAGGTATGGAAAACAATAAAGAGTAGGAGAGATAGGATGGTAGGACACCTTCTAAGACACGAAGGAATAGTTCGTGACATACTAGAGTCAGAGATAGGAATAAAAAGAGGTAGGGGTAGGCCTAGATTAGACTACTGCTCTCAAATAGTTAGGGATGTAGGATGTTCTACTTTTAGGGAAATGCGTAGGTTAGCTCAGGATAGAAAAGAATGGAGGTACGCGTCCAACCAGTCTTCGGACTGAGAACCTTATGATGATGAGAAACTATAAATTTGATAGATATTTTTGAATAAAACATTTCTTTATTTGACTATAATTTGTTAATTTTCATTGACATCTCATATCCAAGCTTACACAGCTTAAATTGCAAACGGAACATCCAAGTACCTATTGTTCGACTTTGTGCCCATCCATGTTTTGATTTGTAATTTTTTGAACATTTTTTGATATTTATCGAAACCTTTAAGCATACATCTGCTATATTTGGAGATCGTAATATTTCAATAATTGTTTTGAATCATACGAGGTATTTAATACTAGTCGCAAAAGATGTCCCATACCCACGTTCTACTCCACGCGTGATTGTACAGATTCACTGTGCAACCGACCCGTGCGCGGTATTGCTAATTGAATTATTAAGAGTCCGACAAAGCAGGTCAAAAGTTACAACTGCGGGGCGTCAGGTCGGTGAGGTATCCATTAGAAATCAGAGTAAACTATCAGCTGTGTTGCAATACCGTCGCGCTAAACACATTTATGGACACAAGAACAACGCACATTCAAAGCCCGAGCTTTCGGTACCTAGTAAATATGATAACGCCGCTCTGAGTTTACGCTCACTCTCTACGGGGCGGCAGCACATACCAAGGCATATTTTGCGGTTGCAGTGCTCTCGCTGTACCACGATTAAACCTTCATCCTAGTAAATTTAGCAACACGAAAGCTTGATTATGGTAGAAAAAGGTATATTTTATGTCTCTATTGAAACAATTTTTCGAAAACTGTAAATCTCTTGGCGCTATGCACGCGTGAAGTTGGTCAATTTCATGAGTGAACTGACACTTTCTAAGACAAAATTTTTAACTTTTCTTCCTATAGAAACATAAAATAAAGTTTCGTTTATAAACTGTCCAAAATTCAACACTTCAATTTTCACCGTTTAGAAATGAGCATAGTACTACGGAGTCAGTTTTCAGGTTCATTTTAAAGGGGTTTGCCGGACTCTTAACAGTAACAATAATCGGATTGTAAAAATTCTTTCACTAAAATTTAATTCAGTTTTCGCTTCAATATGGCTAAAAAGAAACAGCCAATATGCCCAAAAATTAAAAAGTACCTGGATGCTACATTTTTCTCTGTCACATTTCAGAACACCTGAGTTCCATATTTTTTTTCTTGGAAGTAATTAATCCAACAAATTTCCAAAGTGATCATTGTAAGTGCTATACTTTGCTTGACTTGTGTCTAAAATTTCACATTTTTATCACTTGTAGTTTCAGAGATATCACGAGATAGACTTGAAAAAGTACAAATATCGCGTACCACCGAAAAGAGGTGAAAAATTAAAATAGGGGATAAATGCAGGCCCGAATTGCTGTGGGCCCCTCGGATATGGATTCAGGAGGACATTTTACATAATATAGACCTAATTTTAAAAGTATGTCCAAAAGATGCATACAACTAAACGAAAAATTTGTTTGGATCCCTGACTATTATATAATATTTATTAGCAAGTCAATCCATACATAAACAAAGTTAGCATTTGACATCGTTAATAAAATAATCAATTGCATGTTTCCCACTTAATAAGTAGGGAGTGGCTCCGTAGTCGGCGCCGGCCTTGCGTATAGTTGCCGGCGCGCTTCTATTTGGGAACGAAAAAGACTGATACAACGCATTTTAAACAAACCCCTTAGCTGTCCTCTCGCACCAGACACACGCATTTTTTGCAAAAAAAGATATTGTAAAAAAGTGAGAAAAAATGTAACCTATACGGGAGTCGATCCCACCCGGCCGGAGAACATCGAACCATCACTTCTATGCGACACCACCCTACCTACCGTGGGTGCTGGTTGCTGGTGCAGTTTTGATTAATTGAAAATCAACAATTTCCTTCCAATTGAAAATGTCAGATGTGTAATTTTTTCCGAAATTACAAAACAACTGAGAATGTAACGTAATTCTGCATAACGAGTAGCTTAAGAGTTCAACACACCTACTTCTCAGGGGTTATTAATGTGCATGAGTGAGACAGTTGTAACTTTTAAATGTCCCCTTAACAAAAACATAATGACAACTATGCATTTAATAATATACAATTGTGTTCATTCGGGAAATAATTTCAATTGTCGTTTAAAAACTATTGTATGTCATACACTGCGTGTTGTGAACAGTCCCAAAATGCAGAGAGATCTCAGTTAAAAGCCAGACAGTATTTTTAACATTTAATTCTAATTAATCTGTTACTTTTCAATAATGATAGTCACATAAATGCATTTTTTGAATTCCCTTTTGAATTAATTTGTTTACCTATCGATAAGCTATAAATTAAAAATATTTGCTTGTCTCTACTTGTCAATTCAAAATTCTTAAAGGACTGGTAAATCAAAAGTGTGTATAATGAATTCTAAGAACAAAACTCAACCCACACTATTATGTCGAGCGGTTATGCGACCGGATCGCGTGCTCTTTAATACCGAACCCTAGCCACAGTTCGGTGTACACTTGACAACCTCAAAGAGAAAAATTAAACTTAATGAGATTTCCAGTTACGGAAAAAAACACTCAGTTTCTTCAGTATATATGTTACCGGTAAAACCCGAATTCCGTGAAAACCCGTTTTAACTAGTTAGAACTAGAAATAACAAACAGCCTTTGTGAAAACTAGTTTTAACTAGTCAAAACGCGAACTGACGGGACGTATTTGTAAAAACCCGAATAAATAATACTTTTTAATGGGCTTCGGGTTCTAACTGTGATTTTTTGTCAAAACTAGTTTTACCAAGTCGTTCGTTTGAGGGAACTAGTTTCAACTCATAGAATCAGTAAAAACCCGAAATTTTTATTCTTTTACTTAACATTAAAAAACTCAGTGGAATTTAGGTTTTATTAAACTCTAAAAACACAAAATATATTCATAACCTTTTTTCCCGGGAATTCTGAAGCATCCTGTTTAACATGGGAAATTTGAAAATTGCGATTTCTATGTCCCCAAAGTGTTTTAAGCATATTTTATTTCGAGTATCAGAACACATACAGTGTGCACCAAAGAACGTTTTTGCATAATAATTTTCAACGTTTAACAAAACATTTTCAAAAATATATCGCGAGGGATGTAAAGAACACGACAGCCATCTGCGCAATGGGTTAATGAGTTCAATCGCAGAACGGCCGACTTGGCATCTAGCATATGGAGGTTCGAATCCACCGGTGGTTATTTTTTTACTTGTATTGTTATTTTGAATGAACAGCGATTGATTTCTATCGGTATAAACGCACAATTAAACGTTTTATAATTTTTAATTAAACTGGCAATCGATTTATTAGAAAATTATTCACGTTATTAAAGGCAGTAACATTGGAAGAATACCTAGAAAATTAATTATTTACTTACTTAAATGTATTAAAACTTTGTTTGTTCATTTTAATTTGTTGTGCTCTTTATACTGCTGGTATTTAAACTGAGTTGATTCCCAGGCGATACATTTTTGGAAACATTTTTGATATTTGTTTAAACTTTGAAAATTATTATGCAAAAACTTTCTCTGGCGCATATTGTATGTGTTTTGATACTCGAAATATCCTTAAAACACTTTGGGGGCATGGAATGGCAATTTTCAAATTTTCCATATGTTAAACAGGATGCTTCAGAATTCCCGGGACACAGTATAACATAAGTCATAATTCAAACGCGTGTTTTACGCTGTATAATACCATTGCTTTTTTACACTTGCACATGTTGCTTGCGCATCGCTTCCAGTGTTGTGCATCATCTAGATAATATCATCTAGATAAAATTTTGATATCTATCATCTTATCTAAGATGACACTGTAATTATTTATCTATCATCTTATCTTACATGAGAAAACAGGTTATCTGGAGGTATTAGATAACAGATAATACTTCGAATATATTTTCAAAGGAAAAAATTCGTAGCTTCATAAAACACATAAAATCCCTCTTTTTCAGTAAGCTCAAATCCTGATTCCACGCAGAAATAAACTTACCGACAAACATTTTGAAATGCTGTTAACTTGCAGAAGCAACCTAAGAAATGAATTACATATTACTTTTAAGTGTTAACCAGCTTAATCTAATCTACTAATCAGTAAATTTTATTATTTATGAACATGTTATTTTTTAATTTTATATCTCTGTAACTGTAATAGCCTAATAGGTAAGTGGTACTTTTTCTTCTGTTTTAAGGATATTTTGAAAACGATAAAAATTGAGCTACCTACATAATAACGATCAATATGTTATCGATCCCTACTTAAATATTAAATGTTGAGCTACGTAAATACTGATGCTAAATCCAGTACTTACCTATGTACCTAAACCACTTTAAATTTATAAATAAAAATACCTGGCGTGAATTTCTCTACGATTATCTATTGAATTATCTAGATAATTATACTTCATCTATTATCTTTATCTAGATTACCATTTTCCAAATTATCTTTTATCTGTATCTAGATAATATTTTTCGTAATTATATGTTATCTTTTCTCTATAAAAAACAGTTAACTGTGCACAACACTGATCGCTTCTTACATGTATAACACAAATACCTTACAACTAGCTAAAGAAGCACTTCTTAATTTTGTCTTACGAAGAATAGAGTATTTCGGGTTTTTACTGATTCTATGAGTTGAAACTAGTTCCCTCAAGTGAACGACTGGGTAAAACTAGTTTTGACTAAAAATTACAGTTAGAACCCGAAGCCCATCAAACATTATTATTTATTCGGGTTTTTACCGTCAGTTCGCGTTTCGACTAGTTAAAACTAGTTTTCACAAAGGCTCTTTGTTATTTCTAGTTCTAACTAGTTAAAACGGGTTTTCACGGAATTCGGGTTTTACCGGTAACATATACAAAAAATAATGGAACACTATATTTTTAATACCATGAATTTTGAATTGTGCGAACTCCAAGTTCTACGATATAAATAAATTAGATGCTTTCTGGAAATTGGACGATCCCATTTTGGATATAGCTTTTTCCGGGGCACAAAAGCATGCACTTTCAGGGTAGCTATAGAAAATCCTCAGTCTTCAAGTGCATGCATGGTTAATACGACGGTGCCATGTTTGCTTTGCGGCCAAAGGTAGACATTTTGAGCATTTGCTGTAGTTTTCCATTTCTATTATTTTAGTTTTAATTTTGCTTTTATTTTGATGTATTTTCAAATTATTTGGATGATTACTTTTCCAAAAAAATTAAAATTTTCTTCAACTCCCTGTATCTTAAGGAAGCATTTTGGTACTAAGGTATATTCGGCTAATTGCTTTGTTTTGGCCTAAAGAAACTTCAGTTAAATTTTTTACACCTAATTATGACTCATCCTGTATATGGAAGAGACCTAAGTGTTTTCTATTGCTATATCTTCTATTCGGTAACTGAAAATCTCATTAAGTTTAATTTTTCTCTTTGAGGGTCAAGTCTACCCCGAACTGTGGCTAGGATTCGGTTTTAAAGCGCACACGATTCGGCCGTGATTTGGTAAGTTGTAGATGTGGCTGTTTTCACACCAATAATTATGAATTGCTGTGTTTCAAATGTTCACTTAATACATAACTGCTTGACTCTCACTTAAAGCGGCGATAATGCATGGAATAATGCATAGATTTTCATATGTACCCAATTTTCTCGAAAACTAATATTTAGTGAAAAACTGCAATGAGCAAAAATTATACTTTAAAGTGTTGGCTATAATTTTGTGAGTTAATTAATAATTAATTACTCAAACTTGAAAACCAATGTAGTTATTTAAAATTATAAGTAGGCATACTACAAGTTTCATTGACTGTAATTCAGCAGATTTTTGCAGACACGGTTGTAGTGCGAGTAGATATAACATTTGATCCAAAATACCTAACGTGCAATTTGCTAATATTGAAAAATAAACACAAATTAAGTTTTGCACATTATGCTTTGGAGTTCTTAACTTTTTAATTTTTGTTTTCAGGCCAGTTAAAAGAAACCAAGGCATATCATGTTTCAGTACTGTTTCCAAATCATTGAATTTACATTTATCAGAAGAAGATCTAACCTATATTTTTTTTAAAGTAGTTTTTATTTATTTATGTGGTTCTACATAAAAAGCATGAAATTACGTGGTACAAATCCCCTGTAGGCCTAATCCACTAGTCATTATTCTCTATTACCTATATTAGTCTGCGTAGCGTCGTTTAGATATAAGATTCAATGCCTTTCTGGTTTCCACTTCTTTAGGGCATCCCTTTGCTTTTTCATCGTGTCCTACGTCTTTATCGTCTTCATTTTGTTCTCCATGATGATGACATACGAAATGTCATCTAATTCTTCTTCTTCCTTGTTCTCTAATAAGAACTGTTCATTTTCCTCGTAATTTATATCCTGCTATTCTCTGGAATTCCTGCACGATGGTCCTCAACAGGTAAAGCAACGGAGACCAACCCTCAGGCAACCGCAATTTGCTTTGTAGCCATGGATACGTTTGCACGATATCATTTTCAGTAGTTCTTCAGGAACAGGATCTTTGCTCGTGAAAATAGGCACAAGCCCACTTTTTGATCTCTTCCAACCCCAGTCTTACGGGTTCATAATGTTCCCGTGCCAATGCTGCACCTGGTGGTAAACTCTAAGCGAATGTTGTCTCGCAGCATCTTCTGTCAGAGGTAGCACTGCCAGATTGAAAGTGTTTCGTGCAGCTGATTTTACAAAGCAGAGGTACCTAAATTCATTAAGGATGCGGAATTTGAGCACTAGAAACGGGACGCGTATTGGCATATTGTACCATTATTCAGAGCAGTTGTACTCTCATTCGCAGTATACTATGGCTTCATGTTATGCGTAATTTCAAAATACAATATATACTGCGATTCAGACCACGATTCTGTTTTAACGGTCTAAAACGCAGTATATAATGGGTTTAAATAAAGGGTGAGTGAAAATGTCTCTGGCGTTGATGGCGATGACTTTTCTGACCTTTTGGACCTTACCGATTTTTTGTTCATAAGAAAAAAGCTGAATCACTAGAACAAAACATACCCAACGTGGCGAGCCACGAACCCCTAGACTTGCACTTTCGTTGAGGACGCATTAACCACATGAGCCACGAAGGTGTTGCCAATCGAATTTAACTCATCATCATAAAGTTTTCAGTCCGAAGACTGGTTGGATGCGTACCTCCATCTTTTCCTATTCTGAGCTAACCTACGCATTTCCACAAAAGTTGAACATCCTACATCCCTAATTATTTGAGAGCAGTAGTCTAATCTGGGCCTACCCCTACCTCTTTTTATTCATATCTCTGTCTCTAGTATGTCGCGAACTAAACCTTCGTGCCTCAGAAGGCGTCCTACCATCCTATCTCTCCTATTCCTTACTGTCTTCCATAAATTGCGCTTTTCTCCAACTCTTTCTAATATCTCCCTGTTGCTAATCTTATGTATCCACGTATCTTCATCATGCGTCTATAGCACCACATTTCAAATGCTTCTTAATTTTTTCCTATCCGCTTCTGCTAACGTCCAAGTCTCGAACCCATACAATGCCGCACTCCACACATACCCCTTTAAGTCGCCCTTTACAGCAAAAAAGGAATCATTAAAATCGATTGTCTCGTTCAGAAGTTATTGAACTTCAAACTTATTGCAAAATTTAGGTGCGCCCCTTTTCTTGTCCGTCGGTTTAGTTGTTTCGTTTTTATTAAATGCAACTCGGCCCTTCGCTATTCTTTGTTTTATGTCTCTAGAGCTCCTACCATCGCGAGTTATTTGACTTCCTAAATAGCAGAAATCTAAGACTTCCTCTATCTTCTCGTTTCCAATTTGTATCTTAGTTTTAGTCCTATTTTCCCACCCCCTACACACCAAAATTTTGGCTTTCTTTTTATTGATCGTCATACCATAGCCCTCCGTCAAAACCGATTTAACTAAATAGTATTTATGTCCGTTAAAACAGATTCGTGGTCTGAATCGCAGTATATATTATATTTTGAAATTACGCGGAACATGAAGTCATAGTATACTGCGAATGAGAGTGCAGCTGCTCTGAATAATAGTACAATATGCCAATAAGCAAACGGAACATGTAGACACATTTTTATTCCAACACCATTCTGAAATTAAAGTAGATAGGGCGTTAAATAAAAAAAATATTTATCAATAAAGGATCAACTTAGAGACTCCCACTACTTTTATAGAAATAATTTTAGTTCGCCTTAAATAAATCTCCCTCAAATTATTGGATAATCTGTCATAAAACCGCCATAAACTCGACACCTTCATTACTATTTGTACACATATTTATCGCAATTAGAAAGTAGGGTTGTCTAAGTTGAAGAATTTGCAGCTGTGATTAAAACCAATCATAATAGATTGTGACTAAAATTTTGCTCTCTCCTAATCACACTTTTAGGGGACAGGTGGCAGCACTTTATAGACTAACAGCTGATAAATCACCGCCTTAAGGAGAAAGCTGGGTCAGACACCCTCGCTCCATATAAGGCTGCTATTAATTTTTGGCCTGCTGAATCGACAAAATCTGGGTGAGCATTTGGGTCATTGAACACTTTTAAAATGCTTTGTAGACACTCGTCGATGTTCAAAATTATTAAGAATTTGGCTTTACCTTGTTTGAAAAAGGCAGAAGTGGTATCACATCCACTAAAGGGGGTAGGAAGGCAAAGAAGTTTCTGATGTGCAGAAAATTTAAACTGTTGCACGTATATAATTTTTGTGCCGTCTTACTTCTGCTTGGCTTCATCATATAGATGTTTGAATGTGAAGATGTTAATGACATTAACAATACTAGAAGCTCAACATCTTCACCAACAATTATTACAGATTTGCAGTTCTTTGACAAATCAATCGCGGTATTAACTATTAGCGTATCAGCATCTTCACGATAAATCCAGCTTCACAAAGTTTTCGGGACAATTTAGAAATTAAACGGGCCTTGTTTTTGTCATTTGAAAGAAACTTTTTCTGTGACACTGTTGATGACATTGATTCATTAAAATTTAACTTCTGGTACGTTCGGCACTTTTTGTACCCTTGAAAGCAGCCGTCAAATACAACACTGCTGTTCGGTGTGTAATACTTTTGTACATATGCAACGTACTGTGACAAGATCTCTGCAAATGTCTGTTGTGGGTGCCACAACACTCGATGAAGTAGAATTCCGCCGTCTATTACATGAATATGATTTCCAAATCGTGGATCGTCTGATAGGGGTGAAAAGTAATCGAAAAGTTTGGATTTTTGTGTCTTTCGCATGCCTGATTCGTCGAATAGTGACAGAGAAATGGAGCCAATTCGAAATTGAAGTAATTCTGCAGTTGCTCGTCAGATTTTTTGCTAGCGAAATTCTTTGAAATAGTGTAGCAGGATTGATTGGAACCACTTCTTTGCGTATTTTGATAGATGATGTTAAAGCACGAAGAGGGATGACATGATTCTTTCTTTGGAGCCTCACGTTCTTGAAAGTGTTATCAATGACAGCTTCCATTGAAGATAAACCTACTTCTAAAACGCTGTGACAATTTATTGCTACATCTCCTATCAATCCTGTTCTTATCGACTGTATGTTATCTGTAAGTGGAAACGGAGTATGCAATGAAAACTTAATCGTAGGGTAATTGTGGTATATTGATAAGAAATAACCCACAACACTTATGGTTTTACCAACTTTATTTCCCCATTAACCAACACCACATATATTCACTTAAACTACTTCCGACTGACTGCACACTTGATACCTATTGTGCGCAGGTACACATTACTTTAAAGAATTTAACTTAACTTTATTACATACATTACAGTAATAATTCGAAAATCTTTTTGTAGGTAATTTAATAGACTTCCAAAGCGGTGTGGTGTATGTTTGGCCTAGAATGAAGTAAAAAGGAGCTATTCGCAAGAATGCATTCTCGTGACCTTCTCGTCGACATGGCAGCCACTTCCGGTCCTCGCTCTAGGTAGAAAACTTAGGATATTGTTATTTTAGCCAAAATGAACCGATTAAAAAAAATCCAGCTTCGTCCGAGTTATTTCCGTATTTCTTGCTATTTCGACTGGACTATAATTATGTGCAACATTATTTAACCTCAAGATTTCTACTGGTTTCATACTTTTTATGTAGAAAAACATAAATAAATAAAAATAACTGTTTTATAAATATTGATCTTTCGATCTTCAAACTTTAGACAAATTTCACATCACAAACAAAAATATATCCAACTTCTATTTCCTTTCAACAGCATTCCAAACTTCAAAGCCACTGTGCAGATGTTAAGTTCAATTCAAATTATTAATTCTAAATAACTCCACTTGTTTTTAAGTTTGAGTAATTAAGTAATTAAAGTAATTAACATGACACCTATACTGAGTTACATTCCTCTATGTATCGACTCACATCCTAAAATTTCAAATTTGTAACTTTAAAAACATCCAGTATAATATAAAATTTGAGGAAAACTTAATTCCTAGTATTACTACAGCAAGTGATATTCTAGGTAAAAATTGGTAGTAGGTACATTTAACAATTAACAAAAAGCATTTCACGATTCACATTTGGATTCATCACTAACCTGTCACCCTGCTCATAATGTAAATAAAATATGTCACTTCACAGTACAAAGTCTGTATCAGACACTCCCAAAATTGCTGTATTACCGAAAAAACAATAAAATCTTGGGAACTTATCATGCGATACGTTGCATGATAAGTGACATCACACCTAAGATTCTGTAAACTTCCGTGGCCAATATCTTGAACAAAATCTGCTAAAGAGGTGCTGATTATATGATTTTGTTCTGAAAAATGTTTCCAAATGTAATGTCGAAAGGTATTTTTGGTTTACACCTCCTTTAAGTATTTGGTGCGTAGTAGATGTCTTTTTTAACAGTATTCATATTTATATGTAGACGACTGCTGCAGCAAACAGAAGAAGGGGTAGAGCGGGAGAAACAAATGAAAGAATTAGAAAGATTGTATTTAAATTTGAAGAGTGTTGTATCCAGACAACCAGGAGCTGAAATTCAAGAGGAGTTGTTAAAAACACAACGAGCTTTAGTATCCCGCAAAAATAAAATGAAGGTAAGACTTTCACCTATTTACTGTGTGTTGCAGGAGCATTGAGCTGCGGAGCAGGGGAAAGAAAATCTATAAAACATAATAAATATCCACAGGCGTGCGCTGTAACCCAAGTAACCTCTTAAAAATATAGTGGTTTGGTTTCTTTGATACCAAATAAAATCATGCAGTTTCTTTGCCGCCTCTCCAAGGAACGGCAAAAGATAATAGGCACAAAAAATGACAAGTTGCAGAATAACTATACTCTATTCCTTAGAAGATGTCCGCTATGTGACATCTGTAAATGTCAAGTTACCCGCCAGGATCGACTGTAACCGAAAGTATGCATACATTTTACGAATTCTAGTCTTCGGCACGTAAAATTTCTTTTAGCATAATATGAACAAAGATGTGTACAAAAACATAGATGAGAGTTGAATTTACCTATAAAATTTGGCAAGTGTCACAAAGACACTATCATTCTCAAACTCCTAGAAATCAGACGAAATAAACGTGAGGTAAATTATTATTTTGAAAATCCTTTTCTGGAGGTTGCTTAAATGCGCCAGAACGCTATTATAAGCATTACCCCATTCAATTATGCCATATGTAGCAACGCTATTAAACAGAGCATAATAACTTATTGTCAACAAATTATCAACACTCATTATGGTTTTCTATTTGGAAAAAAATATGCAGCAAATACTTATCTAGTTTTTTTGATAGCGAATTGAACATGTTTCTCCCATCTAAGGCTGCAATCAATGTTAACACCAAGATACACTTCTCAAAATTGTCTAAGGAACAAAACGATTGTTTCAAAAATATTTTCGCCAACAATTCGTAACAAATTGAAAATGCGCCATGTATGTTCGTTGTATATCATACCAAAGCATGATAAAATAGTTTAGTTGTTTGTGTTGAACATAACACAACAATTTACAATGCAACGATGACACTTAGCACGCAACGAAATAATAATAATGTCTTTATCGTGCCATCGAATATACAGAATGTTACATCACAAGGTACGAAGTTCAACATACACTGTTCTACCACTTAACCCGTTGCTGTAGTATAGCAGTAAATAAATTAAATTTTATATTATATTTTTTAATCATATACAATTCCCATAACTACCAAACCAGTGAAGTAGTGATAAAGAGAAAACAACACAAAAGAATACGAGGGAAAAAAAAGAGAAAAATAAAAGAGCTAAAAAAGAAGGGAGTAAAAAAAGGAAATTAAATTTTTATAAAAATGGAGTGAAGAGGCAGATGGCGGCGAGGAATACTAATGGTAAGTACAGTCTATTGTGCATCAAACAACTTTCGTCTCATTGTTCTCCGAAACTGTATCACGGTCAAGGATCTACAAGCTCGTGTTAATTTATTGTATACATTGCTAATATTGTAAGTGAAGGATTTCTCAAATGAGGCAGATTTATGTAAAGAAGGTGTAATCAGGGAATTCCCAGAACCCGATTGCAGAGCCACCTACCAGGTCCAATTGTGAATGTAAACCATCCAGGGACCCACTCCAACACACAAACAATTTCATCAAAATCGGTCCAGATGTTTAGGAGGAATTCGGTGACATACACACGTACAGACTGTCAAACGCGCGAAGTTAAAATAGTCGTTACGTTTTCTCAAATTTTGCAATTTTCTGAGCAATTTTCTTAATTTTTCGTTCCGTACGAACCTCCTACAAAGTATTAGAAACCATAAAAAAAATATGAAAGAAATCGGTTAAGTCGTAGATTGTTCATACAAAAGTACTAAAATCGGGATTAAAAAATGGGGGGTGGGGGTAGGAGGGTGAAAAATAGTTTACGACCTATTCTCATACCTACCAAATGTACAAAAAAAATTTCATAAAAATCGGTCGAGCCGTTTCGGAGGAGTGCGACCACAAACACCGTGACACGAGAATTTTATATATTAGAAGATTAGAAGATTACTCATATCGAAGTAGTAAGTGACATACATATTTATACGATTGTGGTTTTAGTCGCCTTCTTTTCCGTTCTCTTGCCTTCTTCTAGTTTTCTTTTCTTCCTTTTTTTCTTTGTTCTCTTCTCTTAATTTCTCACATTCCTCCATTCCTCTTCTTCTAAGTGTGTTCTGCGACCGCCGCAAATTTAGTTTCATTTTCATAGAGATTTTTAAAATAGTTTTTTTTAGTTTTTAGTTTTGTTGGGTTACCATGGAAGAGTATCGAAGAGTCTTTTAAAAAATCCTTTTGTACAGAAGAAGGCCTACCGAGTAAGTGGAAACTTAAAACAGAAAATACAGAGAAAGGGAGAAGATTTAAATGAATATTTTCATGTAAAACACCTTTTTGTGCAAACAATTAAATCTGAATTTTGTAGAAGCAAAACAACAGATCTTAATCGGCTAATATGATAAGAATCTATGTAAGTACCACCCTCTTACCAAGATCTCATATAGATGTGGATGAGTTGCTGCAAGATATTAATCAATATGAAACTGTTGAACGTGCAAGAATTGAAAGAATTAGATCTGAAAGAGGAGAAAACTGCAGGCAAGTAAGGATGGATAAGAAGCCTTCAGTAAAAGTAGAATTGAAACAATCCAGGCGATTGCTTGCTCGCGATGCTCAAGATCGACCACTTTGTTTTATTTGCAAGTATGAGCATGTATCAAAATATTGCAACCTGAAAAATACTGAAAGAAACTCATCTTTGTATTGCTATAGCTGCAGAGACTGTATGTTGGAAAGGGATATTAGGATATTAAAGTGGAGACATCTCCAGGCCAGATGGTTGTAGAAAATGTGAATACTGAACAACGGGGAATAAATTTCTATGTGGTATGGTAATAAACGGCATTATAGAGGTGACTGGTTTTATCGATCCAGGGAGTGGAGTTTGTACGTTAAAAGAAACAATAGTGAAGAAGAATATATTACCTGAACTGAACCGAACAAAAGTTATGTGAGTTTGATACAAATCGAACCACTACATGCAACTGGACAACCCAAGTAAGATTAAAAGTGAGCCCAGTAGAAACAGATGTCGAAATTTTGGTGGTACCCGATGACTGTCAGCCTATGGATATATTGGGCAGGTCATTTATTACCGAATTTAGCCTATATGAGGGTTGACAATAATTTTGTGCTTGGATATAGAAATGATGCAAGAAAGATTAGTGTATAGTGCAGGAAGATTATTTTACAGAAGTGACAGATCAACTTTTTACAATTAGTAGTGGAAAGGGAAGAACAAATTTTACGTGTTGTACCTAGGACCTATATAGTTATGAAGGAAGGTGACAAGATAGGAGAATAGAAAAACAAAAAAAGATGAAGAGGTTCAATGAAACGGTGAAATGAAGACGAATGTTTCCATCTCTAGACATATGTTAAACATTAAAAAACCCCTAAGTAAATATGAATGTGACAAGTTGGTGAATTAGTTGAATAAGTACCACGATCGTTTCACAATGGACCTGAGTGAACTTGGATGTACCGATTTATGGAAGTGAGCATAGAAGACAATAATGTACCGGTAAAGTGTAAACCCTTTCGTACCACGCAGCATGAGAGAGAGACAATTTGTAAAATTTTTAAATCGTAGTTTGATTGCGGCATTATTCGGGACACTAATTATCCGTATGCTTCGCCTGTGCTTTTAGTGCCAATGAGTAATGGTGATAAAAGACTAGTAATCGACTTTAGGCTTCTAAATAATCATAATATTTTGAGAAACTTTTCATTTGCTGTTTTGAAATTTTGGCAGGGTGGCAGCTGTTTTGTACCGGGTGTCCCATTAAGAGAGGTCGCCGGCTATATCTCACAAACCGATAATCATACAGCTTTAGGAAAAAAATATTTTCAGTAAATATGGTCCTGAAAAGTGGAGACATCTCCAGCCCAGATGGTCGTAGAAAATGTGAATACTGAACAACGGGGAATAAATTAGTTTCGAGTACCTAAAACGACCGCTAGGGGGCGTAACATATACCATCAATTACAAAAATGGCTTTTTCTCAGATATTTTTCGATACAATATACAGGGTGTCCCGGTGAAGGTTGGAAATCTCTCGGTTGCTTATAGATTACATGAAAATAACATCCCAAGTTCATATAAAGTTTTCTCCTACGACCTTCCCCTGCCGAGATATTCTCCCTTAAATTGGAGAAATAAAAATAATTTTTTTAACATAAAATTTTTATTTTTCATTGTATTTCGATAATATTCTTGGTGAAGTACGTAGTGATTGAATGTCGATAAAATAATGCGGCCCATTTTTTGATAGTGCATCAGGGAAGCAAGGGGTGAACTACCCCTTACCTTCTTAACTTCATATTTTTTAAGGGGCTGGATATTTTTAATTTTTAACCGCATTTTTTGTTTCCCCGGACATTTTGATAATAAAAAGTTACTCTTATTAGGTTTCGATAAAATGAAGCGTTTTCGAGAAAATGAAACTCGACGAGCAAGAGGTACAGTGTTTTTACGATTTTCGTCTCTATTTTTTCTGGCATTATTTTCAAAGATATCAAAAAATCGAAAGCTCTTTCAATCAATTATTTCTTATGAATTTTTTAAATATGATTTGACCGTACATTAGTTATTTCTTTTGAAATTCATTAAAAATTGCACAGGTATTAAGAAAAAATAAAAATTGATGATGTAGACAACATACGAAACGTCGTACAAAAATAACCTTAGCAGTTGGCGAAAGTTAGTGAAAATTTACATTAAAAAATTGCTTTCGATTTTTCGAATGCCAGAACAAATGAAAACAAAAATCGTAGAAACACGGTACCTCTTGCTCGTTGAGTTTTATTTTCTCGAAAACGCTTCATTTTATCGAAACCTGACAAGAGTAACTTTTTATTAGCAAAATGTCCGGGGAAGCAAAAATGCAGTTAAAAATTAAAAATATCCAGCCCATTAAAAAATATGAATTTAAGAAGGTAAGGGGTAGTTCACCCCTTGCTCCCCTAATTTACTATCAAAAAACGGGTCGCATTATTTCATCGACATTCAATCATTAGGTACGTCACCAAGAAAATTATCGAAATTAAAAATAAACATTTTATGTAAAAAAAATATTTTTATGTCCATTTTAAGGGAGAATATCTCGGCAGGGGAAGGTCGTAGGAGAAAACTTTATATGAACTTGGGGTGTTATTTTCGTGTAATTTATATGATGAATATGGCCGACGAAAACGCAGAAGATAATGTGCTCTCCAAAAAATCAAGCCGTGAGCTTGTAGTATGTTCTTACAAAAATTGTAGGAAATCTATAACAAAAAGTAGGGTCTCGTGCGTGAAGTGCGGGCTTACGAATCATCGCGGGTGCTTTCCGCGAGTGCCGAAGACGCGGATCACGCGTGCATCATAGAAGATGAACCTGTGGAAGAGGATCCTCGTGATATCCAAACCCTAAGACGTGAAAATGACCTACTCATAGCCTTAGTGGACGAAATGAAGGGCAGATGTGCCTCTCTGGAGCTAAATGTTAAGTTATTAACCGAGAAAAACAATTTACAGGAAGATAGGTTATGTTTATACCAAAAAACCTCTACTACCAATCGCGATGAGCAGAGAACGCTGAACTCGATACAGAAACCTGTAAATAACACAGAAATCGTACAATTACCCCACTCTTCTATAGTGCAAATGATGGAACCTGCTAACCAAAGAAATAAAAGGAATCTGCATGCCAACTATGCACAAGCTGTACAGAAACCCTTATTGCAATTGCAGAAACCTACAACTAAAAGTGCTCCTGAATCTCAATATTCTTCCAATGAAAAGAGCCCCGATCGCATTAACGAAACTTCCCAAATTTCCAGAAATGCAGTTGCTCATGCTTTTCATGTGCAGCATACTAGGGACTACATGAATAAAATTATCAACCTGGATACAGAGACTTCTAACACATTACCATTAGATGGCTACCAGCAAGTTAAATCCAGAAAACGTTCTAATAGGCATGTACCTAAGTTTGAAGTAGGAATCGCTAAAACAGATAACACCAAAGTTGGTTTTGAGAGCAATCAGGACAATAAAAAGAACTGGCTTTTTATTTCCAACGCCAGGGATACTGTCAATGAAGAGATTATAAAAAACTATATTCTAAAAATAGTGGACACAGAAGTTACAACGAATGATCTAGTGGTCAAGGGGTTGAAGACACAGACAAAAAGACAATCCAACAATTGTTTTCTCATTGGCTTTAAGCCAGAGCTTAGGGACACCATGTATAAGAAGGAATTCTGGCCTTCTGGAATTCATTATGCTAGGTTTGATTTACGCCGAGGCCAACATTTTTTAGACAACTCAAAACCCACTACCTCCCAATCTTTGTAAGTGAGGTAATTCACAACACTGTCACTCAGAAAGATAACACTAACATACCACAAATGATAAAAATGCGAATAGAAGACAAACCTCATATCAAAATCTTACATCTGAACATTCAATGTATCACCAACAAGCTAACTGCTCTCTCTCAACTTGTTCACGTCGAAAAGGCTGACATCTTGTGCATCGTGGAGCACTGGCTTAAGATAGATAATGAAAAACTCTACGACTTGAATCATTTCAATACCATTACAACATTTTGCAGAACTCTACGGTCCCATGGTGGTGTGCGTATCTACGTACAAGAAAACATTGAGGCTTCCGAAATAGTTGGCTGTCTTATTGTCCAGCTCAATCTTGTGATTCTGACTGCTTATAGATCCCCAAGTGTCCCAGTGGACTCAGCTTTAAATATTCTGGACGACTGTTTCGAACACATTCAGTCCTCTTTCTCTCCTGATACAAGAATTATTTTAACCTCTGACTTCAACATTGATCTTATAGGAAATTCCAAGCATAAGCTCGACCTGATGGCGCTGCTATCGACTTTTGATCTTAAACCTGCTATTTTCTCTGCTACAAGAGTAACTGACTGTTCTCATACATGCATCGACAATTTGTATGCCAACTTTGATCTTTTGAATTCCACTACGGTCCCAGCTGGTATTAGTGATCACCACGCTATAGCCGCCTCAATCCCCTGTAGATTTACTTTTGCAGATCAGCCCGCCCAGTATAAGCATGTTTACACCAAACGGAACATCACTAAATTTAAGGAAGTTCTTTCACAACATGAATGGAGTTACTTGGAGAATGTTTCCGACTCCAACAGAAAGTTCGACGCTTTTCTTGAAGACTTTCTCTCTATCCACAATCAAACTTTTCCTCTTCGAATGATCCATCAACATAAACGTCTAGATGTCTCTTTATCACTTCTTGCAATAGAACAGAAAAATACGCTAAATTTTCTAGTTCGGCTACAAGAAGATATCACTGGCTCAAATCTAAGTGAACTCATCCGTAAACAAAGAAATCTTTATTTGCAACAAATAAATAATGAAAGAAGAGAGATGAATTACTCCAGGATTGTCAACTCCAGCAACAAACAAAAGGCTATCTGGAGTATAATCAACAAAAAAACTAACCGTAAACAACATAAACATAATGATAAATTACCTACACCAAATCAATTTAATGAATACTTTTCGAATACAGGACCACATATGCCGAACGTGGATGTACATGGAACAACTCACCACTATCCTGTCAATGGTTCTTCTATATACCTCTTTCCTACAACTAGTCAAGAAGTATTCAACACCATAATGAATATTCAAAACAAAACCACCTGTGATGCTTTTGGTATTTCTGCTCGTACTATCAAGCTGGTTGCAGACACGATCTCAGATCCTCTGACTGATATCAATTGTTGTCTCCAACAAGGTGTCTTCCCGGATAAGATGAAAAATGCTATTGTCCACCCTGTATTTAAAAAAGGGGACAGAAGTATATGCTCCAATTACAGACCTATCTCGGTGCTGCCGGTTTTCTCAAAAATATTTGAGGAAATTCTGGCAAGTAGAATTATAGCATTCTTCAACATCAATAATTATCTCGCTGAGGAGCAGTTTGGTTTCCGTTCGGGAAGAAGTACCACTGAAGCACTAAAAATCTTCGTAACTTATGTCTGTGATGCACTGGATTCCCGAGACAGTTGCTGTGTTGCACTTTGTGACCTGAGCAAAGTCTTCCATTCGATGAATCATCAGATATTTCTTGGGAAGATGGAACACTACGGCTTCCGAGGGTCATCCTTAAATTTGATATCTTCCTACCTGTTTAACAGAACACAACAGGTCTATAGCCAGGGTACCCTAAGTCATAGTCTACCCATGAGGAGGGGAGTGCCGCAAGGCTCGCTTCTTGGTCCGACTTTCTTCATAATATATATGAATGATTTACCTTCCCATCTTCAGACTACATCAATTCTTTATGTCGATGACACAAGAATCCTATCTAGAGGGCAATCTCTCGACCTGGCCAGGATACGGTTGAAAGAAAACTTCATTGCAGCCAATAACTGGTTCTCAGCCAATGATCTACTTCTAAATGGAAATAAAACAACAGAAGTTATATTCACTCTGGATCGCTGGAGGCAGAGGAGAGAGGCTGTCCATCTTCTAGGCATCCAGATTGACCCGTCGCTCTCTTGGGAGCCCCAGATTACAGCTCTGCGGGCTAGGCTTGCAAGGGTTACCTTCTGTATAAAGAAAATAAAACAGACAGTGAGCTTCGATGCTGCCCTGACTGCATATGCTCTGTTCCACTCATCCATGATATATGCGATCGAAATTTGGGGTCAATCTCCTCATGTCACGAAAATTCTTCTTGAGCATAAACGTGCCATCAGAAGCCTTGAAGGAGTTAGCAGTCGAACTTCCTGTAAGCCATTATTCGTCAAGTACGGCATACTTACCTGCCCAGCTGTTTACATCCTTCAAACCATTCTTTCAATTCATAAAGTAGCTACTGCACTCCCGAAGTATTCGGACTTACATAATCACCTCACGAGAAACTCCCAACTCCTTATCCCCCCAGACCCAGATTGACTGCCACGCAAGCCAGAAGCACAGCCATCAAATTATATAACACCTTATCCCTTATCTTGGAAATCTAAATCCTTACACTTATTGAGAAGGGACCTTACAAGATATTTTAAGAAGAACCCCATATACCATTTTGAAGAGTTCCTGCGCATGAACCTCACCGTAATATAGTATCTGTATCTACTATTGTAAATTTTCACATGTACTTTCCTTGTTTTATTTTTTCTTTGTTTCTGTTGACACTGATATGTACATATCTTAATAAATATCTATCTATCTATCTATTTATCTATCTATCTATCTATCTATCTATCTATACACACACATATATTCCAGTTGCCCGTATCTCAAACCTCAACATTTTTGCAAACTTTTTGTCCCATATTTTTTGCTCCATCTCTTGAAATGAAAGGGGGGGGGGGGGGCGTCAATCGTTGTTATATTCAAATTGTCATAACTTCGGTTTGGTTCAATAGAATTTAACAAACTTAGTTTCATTGAAAATGTATTTTTCAACTCTATCATTCACATTACAAACAATATTGGAATATGTTTTATCTGTCCGATAGAGGCCGCTATTTGTAAACTCAACAGATTTTTTAAATGTTCACGTAAATATTAAATGGTATGATATACCTTTCTTCGCACATTTAAAAAGAACGAACATTTATCAATAATTCAGTTAAAACCTCAACTTTATATCTTTCCAAACCGGAGATATTAACATGGACTTAAAAATGCTCCGTGTGAATTTTCTAAATTACCTAATGGTTTTTGGAGATTTGCGAAATATATTAGTAGTGTCATACCTAAACGATATTTTGATCTCTGCATGAGACTTTAATGATTTGTGTAGACTTGATTTAGTGCTGAAAGCTTTGTGTGCTGCCAAATTAACTTTAAACCTAGATAAATGCATTTTTCTTAGTTCCAGCGTCTATGAACTATCAGGCTATGGTATACGTCCAGAAATATCAAAACTGCAGGTTATAGAGGAGTTTCCCGCACCATCAAATAAAACCGAAGTAAAAAGATTTTAGGTCTCACTGGGTTCTTTCGAAGATTCATACATAAGTATATATTAATTGCCCAACTATTAACCGATCTGACCAAGAAGAAGAGTGTGAATTCAAATGGAAAGAAGATGAGGAAGCTGTTTTTATCAAAATGAAGTCTCTCCTTCAACTTTATAACCCAAAAGTGAGAACTGAATTGCATTGTGATGCATCAAGTTTAGGAGTGGTGGGGATTCTGTTACAAGTTGGGTCAGATAAAAACTTCACATGGTTTATTATGTGTCGAAGAAAACCAATGATGTTGAGAGGATGTATCACTCATCAAAACTTGAACTTGTAACAATATTTTGTGTAGAACGTTTGAGACACTCGTTATTGGGAATAAAATTTACAGTTGTAAGTGACTGTCAAGCATTGATTTATTTAAATGCCAAAAGAACTATGAATTCTCAAACAGCTCGATGATATGCGACACGAGTCAGAATTTGATATGGAAATACGTTGACCAGGGGGAGAAAATTAGCCATGTAGGCAGGTGGATGAAGTTTATGAGAAGAGGATTTTTCTAGTTATCAGTGAAAAGGATTCAGCAAAGTGACGATAACCTAAAAGAATTAATTAGAATAGTGAAGAAGCATGACTGAGAAAAGACAAACGAAAAAAGAAACAGACCAAAGGGCTACGATCTTGATTCGGAACGATTTTATCATAAGGTGAAGGTAAATAGTGAAGAAAAGTGACTGTATGTAATACCTGATGGAATGAGGAAAGCAACCGTGATCCAGTATCATAATATAAGGGGCCATTTTTCAGTTGACAGAACAGTGGCGATGATTTTATAAACATATTGGTTCAGGGGACTCAGAAAATATGTTCGTAGAGATATAAATGGATGTTTTGATTGTTTGTTTCAGAAGATACCGAGGGGAGAACATCCAGGGTTTACTTCATCCTATCCCACCACCCAAATGACCAATGGAGAGGATTCACGTGGACCACGTTGGTCCCTTTGTCAAAAGTGAAAAAAGAAGTTCACATGTTTTAGTAATTATCGACTAACAAAATTTGTTAATCCCCCAGTCAAGTTGACTTCCAGCATAGAAACAATAAAAATGGTACAGCACTTTATAAATAAGTATGGAGCTCCGAAGGTCCTCGTGACAGACCGAGGCACCTGTTTCACAGCAGAGGACTTCAGAAAATTTTGTGATAAAAGGACAAGTTGAAAGAGTGAACCATGCTTTATTACCTGTTATTATCACATCGATGGAAAGAGAAGAATCTTGGGATAAAAATGTGAAGGATGTAGAAAGGTATTTGAACATCTCAGTTAATAAAACCACGGGGAAATCAGCCTTTTTAAAGTTTGTACGGATACACCCCAAGTTTTGAATTCAAAATTTACAAATTTAATTGGAAGAACATGATTATACTGAGCCAGAAAAGATACATCAAGAAATAAGGGAAAAGGTGCTTATGGCACAAGAATACAAGCGAATGTAAGATAAAAGAAGGTACATAGATATGTACAAGGTTGTTGGTGACATTTTGCACTTGAAAATTTATCGAAATGCTGTAGAAGATGAAGAGGTATCAGATGAGGAAAGTGAAAACGAGGAGGTTATACAAGAGTCACCAGACAAAGAATCCTAAGAAAAAGCTGAGTTGAAGACCTATGATTCACAAGAAGAATCGAAAGGATCGAATTATATACCGGATCGTGAAGAACTTGGCGAACAACACAGTGATTCGGAAGAAGAAAATGTTCGTGGAAGACAGCGGAAGAAACCAAAACACTTTGAAGATTATGAAGTGGACTACTCGTGAGTGATTAAACATGAACTGGGAGTATTTTTTTTTCTCTATTTAGAAATTATATGAAGTTTTGTTATTACTTATTCAAAAATGTTTAGTTGATATTTATGATTTAAGGTTGGGATGTAATGTTACTTGTTTGAGGTCAAACAAACGTCAGAATGTCCGGTTAATATAAATTTTATGGATTTGCAAGTTTTCATTTATACCGGCATGTTTTTATTTTGTGAGTATTCATTGATTGATAGCGAGCATGGGTATCGAGGAGGAAACACAAAAGGGAGAGCAAGGGGATTTACCCGTAGTGGCAGGTGGTCATGGATTATCATACTACGCGTGCCGCTTTCCATTAGGCATACGTCTAATCATCGTTCATTTTACCCACTTTAATATACTGTTAAAGGGCCGTTCGTTAAGCTGCCAGATGCCTCGTTGGCAAATTGGGCCGACGTGTTAAGTCGCTTCCAGGCTGGTCCTAATTTTTTTGTTCGAGTTTGTTTTTCACAAAAATGCGTGTGTCTGGTCTCAGTCAGTTAACAAGTGGTCGGAACATTGGCAAATAAGAGTGACATTAATGGAATTTCTTCAAAAATTTTAAAACTTGTATTTGAGGCAGTCAGTAATACAGTTAGGGAGCCGTAATGGTAAATTATTACTGTATTTTCTACCATGCCGGACATTATGAATCGTAATGTATGCAACACGAGGAACAAGAATATGGATATAACAAAGTTGCATCTGAGTCGCAGTGCAGATGGCGCTCTTTCAAAGTTGACGGTTACATTAAAAAGTGCTACTGACACATTTTCTGCCTACAGATTCTTATTTTACTGACTCTTTGCATCATGAGGAATGGCAAAATAATACTGTCAGATACATTACAAGTCGCGAGTGGGTGCCAGAGAACCCCAAACTTATCTTCAGCGGGAGCATCACGTGACATATTTTTATTTGAATTTGAAGAATGCCAATATATCAATGCTAGACGCATTAGATAGTCGCGAGTGGATGCCAGATGATTCCAAACTTTTCAGAAGAGCACCATCTGCGGTGCGACTCAGATGCAACTTTCTCATAACCATATTCTTGTTCTTCGTGTTTGATACATTAATACTAATAACGTCTGACATGGTGTAAAATACAATAATAATTTACCATTGCAGCTCCGTAACCAATAGATTGTTAGATGTTATAAATGCTTCACTGCAGCAGGATGTTGTGCCTGACGATTGGAAGATATCTACAATTGCTCCCATACAGAAGAAATTAAATACAAAAAAGGTTAGTGAATTCAGATACATTAACATGTTGCCCACAAACAAAAAAGTACTAGAACAGTTTGTGAAAATTAATATAGTCCAGTTTATTGAAACTAACAATATATTGAGTGAATATCAAGCTGGGTTCAGACCAAAGAATTCATGTGAAACTGCTTTGCAGTCAGTGTTGGTGAAATGGAAGGATGCCATTGCCGAGAATTTATATGTTGGTGCTGCTTTTCTAGATTACAAAAAGGCTTTTGAAACACTAGATAGAAATATTCTTCTGAGGAAACTGAGGGCATATGGATTTGGTGGTGCTGTGTTAGTGGTTCTCTTCATATCTTGGAAACAGATTTCAAGACTGTGAATTTGGAAACTCTATCTCTTCTTTACAACAAGTGTCTCATGGTGTCCCACAGGGATCTGTTCTGGGTCCAATTTTATTTATATTGTACATTTATGATTTGGTCAATGTTGTAAGAAAGTGTTCTATTCAATTGTTTGCGGATGACACTCTGTTGTATTTTGCACATGATAATGCTGATTATTTTGTAACTGTTTTAAATGAAGAAATGCAACATATGTATTTGTAAATGGTTAAGTATTAATAACTTAAAACTTAATGTGAACAAGACGAAATTTATGCTGTTACATAGTCCCAAGTGTGTAATAATTCCTCATGTAAATGTAAATTTGTTTGTTGGTAATGGAGTAGTGGAGCGGCTTTGAGAATTTAAATATCTTATTATTATAATTGATGATAGGTTGAAATTTTCTAGTCTAGTCATGCTAATTATGTAACAAAAAAGTCTTGAAAAAGTTAATTTTTTGTGTAGGTATTTATTCTAGGCTTTTAGTTTATAGTACAATAATTGCCCCACATTTGATGTATTTTCCTACAGTTTTGCTCATGTTTAATCGGGGGGGGGGGGGGGGGGGGAGTACCATAGTTTACAGGTGGTTCAGAAGGTGATGAGGACAATATTGCGCTGTGACGTTTATACTCATATGTTAGTGTAACGTTGGAAACTCTAAGACTTATTTGTGAGACAGATGGTTATGTTAAATGCATCTCTTTTCATATGTAAATTAAAAATTAGAATGTTACCGGAACATCTGTTTCGTGACTGCACAATGGTGAGTGATGTTCATTCTTATGACACCAGAGCGGCCAATTGTAATAATGTAAGGGGCTATAATAGGGAATATAATAATAATCAAGTACCTATTTATGAAGGGCCTACGGTTAGATAACAACTTACCTGTAAATGTTAGAAATTGTGATACTGGATACTGTTATAATCTTTAAAAGATTATGCAAGAATTATGTAAAATTGAATTGTCCTATTTAGTTTTTTAGCAAGAATTAATTATGTTTTTAAATTTAGCATTATGCTATTAATAAAGTATACTGCTACTAGTTAAGTGGTCTATTCAAAAATGAGTTATGTCAGGGTTGCATCGGTCTGTTTCACATTATGACAATCCGTGACCACCTGCCGCTATGGGTAAGTAGCAAGGAGTAAGGACTGTGAAGCGGCCGAGACCACACATGAGAAGTTTGTCTTATATTTCTTTTTGTGAATTTAAATTTACTCATTATTTTTCATTTGCGTTTGTAAATAAAGCTATTAAAATAAAAATGAATACATAATATTGGATTCTTACTCCTACACATTTTAATTAACGTGCGTAAACAAAATTATGTTTAAATTTTAGTACTGGCAATGGAATGTGGCAATCAGACAACATTAATATTTTATGAGCTGTTCATTTGTTAAATATAAGTACCTAACAAAAAATAATAGGTAGGTAATGTTTATTAATTTTCAGTACTCGTGCATTGTCATGTTCAATATGAATGTCTTTTAAAAAGTGTTAATTACCAAAAAAATGCAATACTTAATTCCTGTATCTTGCTGGCCCATCGCCATCGGCCTGCAAGATACAGGAATTAAGTTGTTTGCTGGGTGACTGGCTCGTCTTCTATCTTGTTTCCACTGCAAAGCATAGGAGAAGAGTCTGAAGAACCAATGTTTTGCTGTTCTTTGCTTCCGACTTCAGCTTCGCTCGGCATGCATCGCATTTTTCCGCTCTCTATAAACATACAGTATGTAATAGCGGAATTTCTTTACTTTAAACAAATCCCTTTTTCCACTCGCTTAAATATACTGTGCAACTAGCACTCGATAACATTCAGCGTGGCACAGTGTGAAAATCCGCTTGATCGAATGTGTATGCCGTCGGAACGCATTTTTACTTTTTTATTCTAAGGTTTAGTGTAATTTAAAGAATTTTGCTTTCGATGCGTTTGTCTGTTCTCAGTTACAAAAGTGATTTGTTTAAAGAAAATTTGCGATTGCTATATGGTACATGGAAGGATACGATGAATGCCGAGCAAAGCCGAAGTCAGAAGCAAGGAACGGCAAAACGGTGGTTCTCTAGACGTAAGTAAGCGTAGGCTGCATCATGTTCCATTTGTGTCACCCAAGGTAATGACGTTGAAATCGGCTTTAAAAGATCAAAGCTTCCGGCGGAGAAATATTTTTCTGGTTGTATTCTGAGATCTATGGTAGTTACTGGTTACTGTATTCGAGTGTTGCATTCGGATAACTTGGTTAACTATTCAAATTCAGCATTATCTGAAAGTGTCAATTCTTTTTAAGAATACATGCTGTTTGCTGCCTAGCCATTCTATCCAACATATTCGTGTGCAGTATGCTGTATGCATAAACAGGCA
This sequence comes from Xestobium rufovillosum, assembly GCA_963966045.1. Classification (NCBI taxonomy): domain Eukaryota; kingdom Metazoa; phylum Arthropoda; class Insecta; order Coleoptera; family Ptinidae; genus Xestobium; species Xestobium rufovillosum. Next base: position 20,775,699 of record OZ014504.1, read on the forward strand.
CAGATGAATTTCCATCAATTTTAACCAACGTTTTCTAATATTTTAATAGTTCATTAGGTAATATTTTTATATCAGAAAATGGTTGCTTTGAACATAGGGTTGCCAACTACACTCCGGTTTTGACCCGGAGTCTCCGGGCTCCGGGTTACCTGTGTATTTCTCCGGGTAGAAGTCGTAAGTCACAAAACAAGAAATAAATTATTTCCGAAAATTTCAGACGTGCAATTAGTTAAGAGGACGTATTTTTTGTATATTTTGCCACTTTAACGAGATGTTAAATAACGCAAGACATTTCGGATTTGATCATGCCGCTCCCCATATCTCTAAAATGTTGCTTTAGTACACTCGCCAAACAAGTGCTGCCAGCTCCCAGCATAGCGTGGCACGGAAAGGCGACGCATAGAAATTTCCCCTCGTAGCGTCTAAGGCTCGATTCTGGCACTGACCATTTACTTCTTTTTTTCTTCAAAATTGCAATTTATTCAATTTCCACCTTCCCCTAGTTCTGTAATCAGTGCCCCGTCAAGAGAGGTATGTTGTTAAAAACAGTCCGTGATTACATGACCAAAAAAGCTGTTGTTATTAAAGACAACATTGTCTGTGATGTGGAATACTTTGCGTTATTTAACGTCTCGTCTTTAATAAATGATATATTTATATGTAGAAAACATGTATTTTTTTCAAAGTCGTTGAAAAGCTCCGGGTGAACCACTTCCAAAAGTTGGCAACCCTATTTGAACACCCTGTTTAGATAAGAGGCAGAAATTTGTAGGTATTTTCTGTTTTTATCAGGGGCCTGGCCGAAAGTCTTGGAAATGACACATTTTTTTTTCACTTGATACAAAATTACCCTATAATATAAATATACGGTCTTCACGAGGACCATATACTGTATTTTACTGGAAATTACCATATGTGTACGGTAAAGACCGTATGGTATATAGTTGGCAAATGGCAACACTGATATACAAGAATTCGGATGCTACATTAATAAAGGCAGGTTCTGATTTTGTCAGTTTCACTGAATCATTTTGACTGAATCATTCTAATGAATATGAAAAAACTGATTTATTCTCATGTCATTATTTTCAAGTGCAGTTGAAGTGAATTCATTATGAAGAATTTTCTAGTTTTGCAAGTTTTTCAAAATGTTTTCAAAAAGCCATTACGACCTGTTATTCATGAAATATGTGTACATTTATCAAATGAATTGCTAATCATATTAAAAAAATTAGAAAAATATTATGGCTGGAAGATGCTGTTCTATCTTTGCTGATGACATTCCAAAGATACTCATATTCTCTATATTTTTCTAAAAGGATGTCCATATGCTCATCAGGCCATCGAAAAACCATTGTAAACCATCAAATAATTCACAGAAAGACAAACAGAAATACAAAATTATTAACATTTCTACCAGCCACCCAACCGCAAACTTCTCGCAGAATCAGGTAGTTCTAACAATTCAATCTGTGTTCACCTTTGTATAACGACCAAAAAATCTGACCAAAAGTAGAGCGTTTTCACATCGAATGAAAGCAAGATTTGACTGATCAGTTCTACTGAACCAGTGTTCTGGCGTTCATTATATGTTCAGTTTTATAATAAAACATTGAATCACTTAAAATGATTCAGTGAAACTGACTTGTCACAACCCGCCATTAGAAAGTATATTAGTGTATTGATCTTCAGATATTGAGTTTTGATTTGACTTTTGAGTATTCATTGATTCATTCACTGTCATTTCCAAGTATTCGAATACTTGTTTCAGAATCGAATTCATTCGAATTGTTACCAGAATCGAATACTCCCATATTCTGTATTCTAATACTCCCGTCACTAGGTCACTACCAATGAATTTACACATTACAATTACCTAAAGCGTAAATTAATGTAGATTCATGATTCAATATCACCTATTCGACTTTATTAAAAAAATATCAAAATCAGAAGTAGGTACCTGTTTGGAACGAACAGGTAAAAGGATCGATTCAATGCTAATAACAAAGAACATATAATATTATAATATAATATGTATTATGTATTATGTTCTTTGCTAATACTAATCACTGATAGAAGCGATGATAAAATGTTGATTAAATCCTATTTTTTTTATTTGCAGTGTTTAGTGTCAGAATTAAACATGACTGAACAAAAAGCAGACGAATACAAATTCCAGATGGAAAAACTTGTTGAAGAACTGAATCAAATGAAAAAGAAGGCACTTTCAGACAAAAAGGCACTTGCTAAGCGGGTAGGAGCGTTACAGGCGACTGCAATAGAGAAGGAAATGTCAAGTGTGAATTCTCAAACCAAATTTACCGGCGGAGGATTTAAAATGACAGTTTGAGATAGAACCTCGTATTGTGTTGTGTATCACATGTACAAATAAAATCCGTTAATTAAACATTCTTCTTTGATTAGGTAGTTTTTGTTTGATCAAGTGTATAAACTGAAGTTTACGTTTTGAGTGATATAAGAACAGTATTATTTCGAAGTTCTTAGTATCGCGTTGGAATTAAGTGGCAAAGACTACCAAGTGAAAATGTCAAAAATTCTGGAAGTGTGCGTCGATAATTTCGAGTCCGCCGTCGCAGCTATTGCCGCTGGCGCCCACAGGTTAGAATTATGTTCGTCGCTAATAGAGGGCGGGCTAACACCCACTCCTGGTTTACTCGCTCATATACAGAACTGTAATACCAAAAAGATTCCAATTTTCTGCATGATCCGATGCCGCGCTTCGCACTTTGAATATTCAGACGACGAAATTGAAATAATGAAAGCAGATATAAAATTATTAAAACATGGGGGTGCTAATGGATTTGTATTTGGTGCTTTGCTCGAAAATGGCGACGTCGATATGAAAAGGTGCCGTGAAATAATTAAAACCTGTTTCCCCCTTCCCGTTACTTTCCACAGAGCATTCGATTTCTGTAAAAGGCCCACAATCGAAGTCGAGGTAGTTATAGACTTGGGATTTTCTCGCATTTTAACCAGTGGGAAGCAAAAAACAGCTCAAATGGGCGTAAAATTAATAAATCAACTGATTCAGCAAGTTGAAAATAGGATCATCATAGTTCCTGGAGGGGGTATCAACAAAGAAAATTTAAAATTTATAATGGAAAATACCGGAGCCCTGGAATTCCATGGGTCATTTAAGAAGACCAAAGAGGAAAACGTCAAAGATCAAGACGATGATCTTCCGTATATAGGCAGACCTTTATCAGTTACTGATCAAAATACTGTGGCTGAATTGTTACATATTTTAAGCAACTATACATATTAGGTAATTAAAATGTGGAATTAAACAAATTAAGTGTGAATGTAGATTTTTTTCAATTACCTACCCATGTGCAATTTATATTTTTCTGTATGGGTATCGACCTATTTGCCAAAATCTACGTATGAGAAGGTGTAAGATGGCTTGGGAGCAGCCCAAACGCGTTTATTTATATACCAACTAGGTTTTGCCAATGCAAAGTTTTAGCTTGCGATTCTGCTATTATTCCCTTATTTTCATTAGTAATCGTGGATTTTCTTTAAAAAAATGCATTTCGCGACAGGACACCGGACACAACACATGGAATGCAAAATTCTGTTTAAAACAAACTTTGAACAAATTTGAACAAAAACTCCCGCATGTTTTGGTAATAAGCCAAGCTTCTTGCTTGTTTAGCATGAAGTTTAAGTCTATTAAAGCGCATGAAAGTGGAGCTGGCCTACTTGGCAAAATCTAGTTGGGATATAAATACACGCCTCATTTACGTACAACGGAATATGAATACATATCAATCTATAAAAAATTGATGTAATCGATTAAACCCAGCTATCGAAAATGTTAAACTAATCAACGGACCTAATTCGGAAAAAAATTGGTGCAGCCCAATATAAAAACCACAAAAAATTATGTGAATAAATCAAAATGTAACTCCAAAACTCTTTATTTTTATACGTACATTATTTCGACTTATCTGTAAATTTTCTAATTTTTGTCTAATTTCGGCTTGCAGTTTTCGAGGCTCTGTTTTTCATTTGCTTACCTTACCCTAATCTACGTTCTGGTTCACGCTGAATGATTTCATACGGGATGTAAGTATTGAAACTTACATAATTGGGATCAGCTTGAACTGCATCGGCCAATTTCTTAAATCCTTGCGAAATAGATTTCCCTGTAAAATTTTAAAAATGATTTTCCATAATGCGTAGGTAGGTACCTACTAATTTTAATAATATATCGCTTGGAAACATTAAGTTGCCCTTTTAAAGATATTCCGTCCAGTCGGGACACAATGACACATCTAGTTTTTTTGTAGGTACTCCCAGTTTTAAATTTATTTTTTAATCTATAAGCTATATTACCTATATGCCCCCTGCTAAGTACTTCAGTCCCTTATTTAAATTGGTATCTGAAAGTTTATTAGCATCCAAGACCATTAATAAAATATTTTCAAAGGGCGTCGCGCGTCGCATCAAAGTTAGTTAAGTCAGCTTGTGGAAACATTATTTCAGCGTCCTCCTCTAGTTCAACCTCTGCTTCAATCAAATCGATGTCTTCTACTAGAATAGCTCATTATTTATATCGTTGCTACTCTCTAAGGCCCGGTTTTTCAAAGAATCCAACACCGGATTAAGAGTCCGGCAAACCCCTTTAAAATGAACCCGAAAACTGACTTCGTAGTGCTATGCTCATTTCTAAACGGTGAAAATTGAAGTTTTAAATTTTTGGCAGTTTATAAACGAAACTTTATTTTATGTTTCCATTGAAAGAAAATTTAAAAAGTTTATCTTAGAAAGTGTCAGTTCACTCATGAAATTGACCAACTTCACGCGTGCATAGCGCCAAGAGATTTACAGTTTTCGAAAAATTTTTTCAATGGCGACATAAAGTATACCTTCTTCTACCATAATCAGGCTTTCGTGTTGCTAAATTTACTAGGACGAAGGTGTAATCATGGTAGATCGAGAGCGCTGCAAACGCAAAATATGGCTTGGTATGTGCTGCCGCCTCGTAGCGACTGAGCGTAAACTCAGAGCGCCGTTGTCTCATTTACTAGGTACCGAACGCGCGGGCTTTGAATGTACGTTATTCCTGTGTCCATAAATGTGTTTAGCGCGACGGTGTTGCAACACAGCTGATAGTTTGCTCCGATTTCTAACGGATTCCTCACCAACCCGATGCCCCGCAGGTGTAACTTTTGATCTGCTTTGCCGGACTCTTAAGTCTGACACCGGCTTTGTTGCTATGCTACAACCAATCAGAAAGCCGGTATCATAGTAACAAAGCCGGTGTCAGACTTAACGCGGTGTTGGATTCTTTGAAAAACCGGGCCTAATTCTCACGGTTTAATGATGTTTGCCACAAAATCTGCGCTTATAAGCAGGGCTCACTATCCTCTTCTTATAGATTGTACATACAGACAAGCTACTCTCCTAAGTAAGAAGTTCGTATCTTGCACTTTATTCGTTTTGCAAAAATTAAGTTTCTTTGTATTGGTGTTTGCCATCTCCATCTTCGATTTTTGTTACGTGTCCTAAGCGCTCATGCTCTGCCATGAATTCAGAATATTGTACCTTGAAATTGCGATTTTTAGCAAATTTTCCCTTCAATGCGCAAAATAGTTCAGTCACGTTCTTGAGGGAGTTTCCTAATTCGCTTCATAGGTAGAGTAACGGCGAATCGGTTAGAAGAATCGCGCTTAGTTCACATTCACTTCACGTTCGTCGGTAGTGTATTTGTTACTTAAGCCCTGGTTTTTAAGACCCTGACGGAATCCGTCGACCCACTTTATATAATATAATATTTAAAAATCACTCCTTGTCTTCAATTGAAAAACACCTATGGCTGGTAACTTTTTAACGAAGAAAGTAATTCTTGCTTATCCATAATCAGTTAAAACTTACAGCTATTCGTATTTCTTAATGTATTCACAAAATCCAATGAACTAATCAATGCAAGTATTTAAAAATACTCTACATGTCTACATATTATAAACTGAATGGAAATAACAGTAAATTCAGTGAACGTCAAAATGACAGATCAGTTTTGTGCAGTCAAGTTATTTATCTAGGAGTAAAGCTGTGTAAAATAGGTCTACCAATAGTAATTTTCTATTCAAACTTAGCGCTCATTTGATGTGGGAGGAGTTTTTACTGCATCTGTTGGATAAACAGAATAAGTATTAGACAGACTTAAAATACAGCAAACGGAATTCCATCGACGGAAAGTTGTTAAAAACCTGGGGCTTTACGGTACACTCTTCTAACTTCCAAAATTTTTGAGATCGTTCATAAGTGCATCATTCGTTGCTAAGTTACAAATATTTTCCGCATAAACGCGCTCATTTTTAAGTAACACAGGACCAGACACGATCCACCCTAAACGGGATTTTTGCAAGATAATTATTGCCTAATTTTATTTGCCCCATGCATAAGAGGTCATAGAAAATTCTCGCTCCTAATAGAACGTCGCTTTCCCTCGATTCGTAGAACTTCCGACCAGCTAAGGTGGAATACGCCGATTGCGTAATTCTTGTATTGTATTTTCCGCCGGGTTGGTAGGCAACCCTACTCAGTGAGTAGAGCCCCCCCCTTAACATCGTATAAATATGTATATGTCGCAGCCTTCTGGTGTAACTGGCCGTTTCATGAAATGCCTAGACAGATGATGTAATCTTTTTAAATTCGACAAACGAAATTGATAAGAAATTATGTCGTTTTACTAGATATCACTTTACCTGACCTGAACCTGACCTGATCAACGAAGCCTCAAAAATATGGTTAAACAAGAATTGTTTCCCTAAGAGGCTGCTAGCGGTCCAGACAAGTAGTATGTTTAGGGGGGTTCTAGCGCCTCCTAGGCGTCATTTTTATACGTTTTAGCCTGTCGCCTCCTAGCTGTGACGTCACGAAAGTTAGGAGTCGGTGAAACTGCGCATGAGCGTGGTATTGTTTGGGTGTGGATTGGTTGGCGAGGCATCACGTGCCGGTCTGTGATTGGCTGTGGCGTTGGCGGGGGCGGGGCTGGGGCTGGGGCGGGGGCGGTGGCGGGAGCAGGTGCTTGGTTGGTGGGAGGTGTGTCGGAGCAATGTGAAGCGAGGTGGGAGAATGGGAAGCGAGGTGGGATTGGGTTGTGTTTTGTGAAACAACAGCAGCAGAGTATTACCTGTATTGCGTAAGTTTAGTAAAAACAACACGTGTTTGGTAAACAATAGTATGATTTATCTAGATTTTACATAGCGTAAGAAAGAAAAAATATAACAAAGAATCATATTGAGTAGCTCTCTCTCTCTAGCTACAGCGGGGTGTTGCAGCACTAAGCTGTCTCTCTCTAGCTACAGGGTGGCGTTGCAGCACTTGGTTTGGATAAAATCTGAAAGAATAAGAGAAAAAACAAATTAATTAATTAATTAGGTTTGAGTTGTAGCGAAATGTGGTTGTAGCCAAGAGAAAGAAATTATGTTTTGTTTGATAAAAGCAAGTAAAGGTAAGAAAAGAAAGTGTTTGTTTAAGTTAGTTACCAACAACAACAACAACAACAACAAAAACAAAAGAAAAAACTTACCAATTAGAACGATATCGGAGAATAAAATGCTGCTGCGTGTCGGGAGTATAGTGCAAAAACTCATTGCCCCCGGCTTCAGCTTCTTCAGTTTCTACATCATCTGCATCGTTAGGGCCTCCTGATGACGTAGCAGAAGATGATGATGATGGTGGAAGTTGAGAAGTATCGACTTCGTCTTTTCTCACAAGTTGCAGGTTATAGACTTTACCATTTAAACCGTGATTAATTAAACAATACGTTCCACTGCCGAGTTCCACGAGTTGACGATCGGTGAAGGAAGTGTAGCGCTCGGGAAGAAAAATCTTGTACTCTTCGTTTAACTCTGCCAAAATTCGTTCTCCAAATTGTGTAGAAGTTTTACGTAACGACGTCACAACATACGGCTTATTCTGTTCCATCGAATGTAGATTGAGCATATTATATGAACCCAATGCGTTGAATTTCTGCAAGAAAGTAAGCCTACTCTTAGCTTTCTTCAATTTGGGCACTTGTTGCGAAAAATTAGCCATGTTGACGAGAGTGCGCGCTAGGAAAATCGCCCGACCACAATGCAAGACAGCACACGACTGAGTTAATGAGAACACAGAGAAAACAGTTCGTTTGCATAAATAGAGTGCAGATAAGCAGGTCCGAACTCCCAGAACAGATAACAAAAGATCACGAGGTCGCAATTTATTTTAACGAGTGAAATGATAAGCATGCATATCGCTTTCGAAATATGAACCGCAGTAATTAAAATTAAAATAGTTGAAAAACACATTGCGCAAGATGCAAGACTTGTGCTATTTTCGCGAATACTGATAAGAAAGGCTAAAAAAGGTCAACTATCTGCAAAACAAGTTTATTACAGCTGGGTAGGACTGCTCTGAATACTGATAAATATAATGAGGCTCAAAAATGATATTCCAGATATACTGTAAGTTTAGAAAATTCAGTAAATACTGTACGTTTTGTAAACTTGTGTTATTTGTTTACCCACCCTGAAAGAGAACTGCAAATACATATAAAAAACACTGTACTTGGTTTAACATAAGTCTTTATTAAGAAGCACGTAAAACATAATTACAGAACAAAACTCATGTAAGTCAAATAAATACAGAACAAACAAATTCGTGTAATAATAATACAACTTGCAAATTACGCGACCGGAATTGAGCCCAACGATAACCCCAGTGATCCGATGTTTGTTCACGACACAATATCATGCTTATCGATCCACGAGTTGTGTTCGTTGGAGAAACCTAACCACTTGACGTACACTTTATTGCCCTTTGACCGTAAAATCTTTTGAACGAGATAAGTGTCGGGATGTTTGGCCGGCAATAACTCGTATTCGTAAAAGCCTCCGCGAATCGTGTGACCTTGATAGTCATCTAGAATGTACGTGGCAGGATTTGTAACGTTCACTTTGCGAATAGTGAATATTTCCGTTGTCCAATTGGGGGTGTGACCCTTTTCGAACACGTGTTTGTACTTGCTTATTCTAACTTTGTCGCCAACTGTAAATTTTGGTACAGGGAACGTTTTCGGCTTATTATAAACAGTTTCGAGCAGTTCCTTTTCGTGGGTTGCCTTTACGTCGCGAATAGTTCTGTGGTAGGATCCGTTGTATTTACTCAGCAGGTCAGGAAGATTATCTATCCAGCGGTACGATCCGTTCAACGTGAATTGTTTAAACATCCAGCTCTTTAGTGTTCTGTTAAACCGTTCAACAATGGACGCCTTCAGCACGCTATACGTAGAGTAATGATTGACGTCATACTTCTTCATGAGCTGACGGAAATGAACGTTGTAAAATTCTTTGCCGTGATCGGTTTGCAGGTTTCGAGGAGATTGTTGTTTAGTTAGAATTTGATCCATCGCTTTGGTAACTTCTAAACCAGTTTTAGTTTTCACTGGTACGGCCCAGGCGAATTTCGAAAATGCATCGATGACTGTTAATAAATAACGAAAGCCAGAGTTCTCGGAAGCGTACTCCCCCATCTCGACGAGATCCGCTTGCCAAAGATCATTAATTCCGTACACAATTACTTTGCGGCGGAGAAAGTTGCGGCGTGCAGGTTTATGTAATTCATCTACCAGTTGACGTTTACTCATCGTATAGCGAGGAGAAACTAACGAAATCGCAAAGGATTCAGTAATTTATAGCACTAAGTAACTTGCATTTTGGAGTCTATTTTATAATTTGGTATAGACATGAGCGAAGTAGCGGAAGTATTCGACTCTGATGATGCTGGGGATGATGCCGGTTTCGCTTCTCCCGGTATAGCAACCAGAACCTCACGATCGAGCTGACCTTCCGAAACCGAATCATTTATCCTGGTTAATTTCTGTTGCAAGTCGCGTACGACAGTGCTTAACTGTAAAATCTTCTTGCGCAGCTCCGTTCGCACAGGAGAGACCGTGTCGTCCACGTATTGTTTAGTGGCCGCATCGTTAGATTTAGTAACGGGAGCTCTACGAGCAGTTTTGCTCTGCTCGATACTGCGGGAACGTCCGAATTTGTCAATACCCATCGTACGAATAAACAGGAATGGATAAAGTCTGATATTATATGATGATATTAGCTTCTCGCAATTCCTCCACGATGGACATAATTTCGTTGACGTGATTAGTGTGACCGGCTTGTTTTGAAGCTAGAAGCAGCTTGAGTCTGTCGACCAATTCGTTAGGATCATTCCAATAAACATAATCGAGTTTGTTGGAAGAATATTGCATAAGTCCTGTTCCCGTACGATGCCCGTGATATTTTTGCAAAAGTTTCTTGATAAACTGATATTTAAAGCTTTTGCTTCCAGCTGACTGTTGCGATTTATCATAGTTGCGGTGCAGTACGTTGCTGGAATTTACAATGTCTAAGTATGTCTGAATATCGGTGTCGGAACACTTCGCTTTTGAAGGAGTTTTGGAAAAGAGTAGCTCTGTTAGGCCGGTCGTTAAGGGATACACTTTATCACCCACGCCAACATTCGAGTTTGAAATAGCTAATGGCAAGCTACCAATTTTAAACTGATTTTCTGCAGCATCGAAACGGGGGCCGTACTTGGAATCGAAATCTGCTTGCAGCAGAGGTAGAGTTGTGATAAAGTTATAGGTAGACTGTTGTTCTGCTGCTGCAGGGTCGGCTTCACCTTCATAACTTAAGATATCACGGATAGCTTGTGCTTGAGCTGTTAAAGCTGATGCTGAACCTGTTGAAGCTGTTGCTGGACCTGTTGAAGCTGTTGCTGGACCTGTTGAAGCTGTTGCTGGATCTGTTGAAGCTGGTGCTGGACCTGTTGAAGCTGTTGCTGGACCTGTTGAAGCTGTTGCTGGACCTGTTGAAGCTGTTGCTGAACCTGTTGAAGCTATTGCTGGACCTGTTGAAGCTGTTGCTGAACCTGTTACAGCTGTTGCTGGATCTGTTGAAGCTGTTGCTGAACCTGTTGAATCAGTCGTTGAGAAACGGATCGCATCGTAATCGGGGTCGTAGTAGAGATTCTCGTCTTTTAGTTTTTTCATCGGAGGGGGAGATAATTTCGGTGGGTATTCAAGTTTGGTACCGAGCTGCAGACCATGTTGTTGAAGAGGCAAGTCAGTCAATTTCTTCAGAGGAGCGGTGATTGGCTCAAAGACTCGTTCCAGAGTTGCGGCGTCTTTCGTTTTACCCGTTTTTATAGCTTCGTACTTGGCTCTGATAACTTTTCGCGTTCTGATAATCTTTTTCAATAAATCTTCATCCATGATGATTGAGTGATTAGACCAAAAACAACCTCTCTGTTGTATCGCAGAGATAACAGGAGACTGACAGACAAGATGTTGCACGGAGTTATTTATAAGCATCCTATTGTTTAGGCAACAACAATGAAGGTATCAAATCCTTTGCGGTATCGACCTTGCTCTACGGAGCAGTCCTTGTTTATGCACAAGAAATCGTAAGTGTCTTTCCAGCACAGAGAACAAACTTGCTTGAATTGATCGAAAGACATGTCCGTGTTGACGTGATCGTCGTATATTCGCTTTAAATTTAAAGTATCCTGTCTGAATAGCAACAAAAAGTTTGCATTGTCGCGAATCAACTGTTTAGGTATCCGAGTGTAAGTCTGACCGAGATAGAAGATATCAATGTTCTTATGACGAGCCATACAGAAATATGCTCGTATGTGATTGTGTTTCTCGCATGCTACGTCATCGAATACGAATATAGAATTCTCTTTAGCCTCGTTTGGACCAATTACAGTCGCGTTTTCCGAAAAAGGGTAATAGCCCACACCTTTTACACCGCCAAACAATTGTTCGAGATATTTGTATTTCGGCTGATACAAAGACTTGGAATAAACGTAGACATTTTCAAATTTTAAACCGTTTGGATGTTCGAGCAAGGTGATGAGCACGTTAGTTTTACCACAATTAGACGGTCCCACGATTAGAGCCCGTATTGTATTCGGTAGCAATTTACCGTGTCGGCATGGAGTCGGTGACGCCTGCGTACCAAGCGGATGGATATCATTGTTTGTAACAGGCAATGCATCATGTTGACGAATCAAACGCATTTTCTCAACTGCAGTAGGTAATAAATACTACAGGCTATTTAAGGATCTAATTAGTTGCTAAACTACCCATCACGTGAGCAGGACATACCCGCAGTATAAATGCTGAAATTTGCGTCGACTCCTCGTAATCGTCATCGAGACGACGTTCGAGGAGGAGGTGGGTTGTTGAACACAGCTATTAACAAGTTACCTTTCGAGTTGCATCTACCCGGCTATCAGTACTGCGGACCCGGAACGAAATTAGCTGCAAGGTTAGCTAGAGGAGATCCCGGTATAAATCCGCTAGACCAGGCGTGTAAGGAGCACGATATCGCGTATTCGCAAGCAAAGGCCACAGAGGTCAGGAATCAAGCAGATCTTCGGCTAGCCGATAAAGCGTGGCAGAGAGTGACAGCAAGTGACTCTCAATTCGGTGAAAGGGTGAACGCTTGGTTTATTACCAACGCAATGAAAGCTAAAGCAAAATTCGGGATGGGAGTTCAAAGTGAAAAAAGGAAATGTGCTAAGACTACTACTATCACGAAGAAAAAGAAGAAGACTACAACTACTACTAAGACAAAGAAAAAGGTGTTGCAAAATAAACTAAAAGAGCGCAATATTTTGCAGAGGGCTATAGGTAAAGCAAAGTCCGCCTTGAAGTTGAAGAAACCCGAAAACCTAAAATTGGCTATAAAGATGGCGTTGACGGCAGCGAAGAAAATCGTGACGGGAAAACGAAAGAAGATTCTAGGAGCTAGAGTTATACCGGTTCCGAAAACTGGTGGAATTCTTCCTGCTCTCATACCACTGTTTGCCGGATTGTCTGCTCTCGGAGCCCTGGGTGGGGGTGCTGCGGGAATAGCAAAGGCCGTGAACGATGCGAAGCAAGCCCGAGAACAATTAGTCGAAAGTGAACGCCACAACAAGATGATGGAGGCGATTGCGGTGGGCAAATGCCTGTTTCTGAAGCCTCACAAAAAAGGACTTGGTCTATTCTTAAAGCCAAAAAACTCTTAAGCGTGCTACCGGCGAGAGCCCTCAACGAACTCGATTTATGTAAATTTGCGAGGGGTATACCTAGCTTCAGAGGGGTTTTTATGTTAGACAATTTACCAACGAGCCCACCTCGTAGAATAGAATGTGCCATCGTAAACTTAGATAAGTCGAACGGACCGGGTACCCACTGGGTAGCGTATTACAAAAAGGATCCGCTTGTCGAGTATTTTGATAGTTACGGCAACCTTCGGCCTCCGCAGGAACTTGTGAAGTATTTGGGAGACAATATCGTGTACAATTATCGCAAATATCAGAAAGATAATACTGTTGTGTGCGGTCATTTATGTTTAAAGTTTTTGTACGAACATGCTTTAGGGTATAAATAAAACTATTGTTAGAGGATGCTTTCAGTTTTACTCTGACCTCCACCATGTCGAGAATACTTAATTTTTCCGGGAACGACTCTACGTTGCAAGCGGACTATTTTCCGCCAATGGAATTACCGGAGGCTTACGAATGCGGTTTGGTCAGTTTATTTACGTACAATTCTATCCCGAACGTTGATAAAAGTAATAACATGTTTCACATCGGATCGCTTACGATTGAAATTGACGAAGGCTCGTACGAAATCGATGACATCACCGAATACATACACAATGCGTTGAAAAGGATGGAGAGCAAAACTGTGGTCGTGATTCGCGGAAACACGAATACGCTCAGAACAGAAATTAAAACGTCAGAACCTATCTATTTCAATAGACCTCGAAGCATTGGGTCCTTATTAGGTTTTAGCAAGAGGGAAATAAAAGCTAATTCCACAGTAGAATCTGATTTACCTGTTAACATAAACAAAGTCAACTCCGTTCGCGTAGAATGCAATATTGTTACCGGGTCGTACGCTAATAACAAACCTGTTCATACGATTCACGAATTTGCACCCGACGTTCCGCCGGGATATAAAATAAACGAAGTTCCTACAAACATTATTTACGTTCCAGTGTCATCACAGACGATAAGCTCCGTAGTTATCAAATTTGTAGATCAGGACGGCAATTTGTTGAATTTTCGCGGGGAAAAAATTACTGTTAGATTACATCTGAGACCTCAGGTTTAGTAAGCGGGTATAAACGTCTCGTCATCAGTCGCTGAGCTTCAGTGCTGTTCAGGCATTTCCAAAGTAACAAGATGCTGATTTTTAGTAAACCAAATAGACGTGTAAATAACTATAGGAGTTCACAGGAGAGTAGCGTCAGTTCCGTGTTTACTACGAAGCAAGCAGCATCCTCATCAAAACGCTCCTCACCTGGTTATTATTATTTAACCGAAGCTAATAAACAGTTCTTGCAATCTCTTGGATTACAGCTTCGTGATGAATAGCGACTTGTTAAATATTTCCGAAACGCCCCGTTATGACGAAACCATAGTACGAAAAGCGTTTCACACGTATTCTCCGTTTATAGAATCGTACAATCCGAGCGATACTATTCGCATTTGTGTTCAAAATCAAGATTTAATTGTGTTACCTTCTCAACGTTTGCTTTATGTCGAGGGGACTTTACGAAATACTACTCCACCAGCAGCAGGAGCCGCAGGTCCAGCGGATACTTTATACTTGACTAATAACTGCGTAGCTTTCATGTTTGAGGAAATTCGATATGAGTTGAACGGTGTGGAAATTGATCATTCGCGAAATTTGGGTATCACGTCTACGATGAAAAATTACGTTTCCCTAAATGATCACGAAAGTGATGCTCTTTTGAACGCAGGATGGACTCTAAAGGATAACAGAGTTGTGCGCACCTCTAACGACCATTTCAATTTTTGCGTACCTTTAAACACGTTACTAGGTTTCGCTGAAGATTACAAAAAGATCATTCCAAACGCTAAACACGAACTGGTTCTGATTAGGGCAAAATCAAACGATAACAGCGTAAAAACTTCACTAGCAGACTACGCGCTGACCATAACAAAAATTGCTTGGAAGATGCCTCATATCACCCTAAGCGATGCCGAACGTCTCAAGTTGTATCAAACTATTCAGAGTTCGCGCTCTGTACCAATAAGTTTCCGGAGCTGGGACCTCTACGAGTATCCCAACTTACCCATGGCAACGCATAACATTTGGCGCGTAAAAACCTCTTCGCAACTGGAGAAACCGAGATTTATCATATTCGGTATGCAAACCAACAAGTTGAATGCTAAAGATGCCAATGCCAGCGAATTCGACAACTGCAAACTCGCAAATCTGAAAGTTCACCTGAATTCAGAAACGTATCCCTACGATAACATTAACGTTTCGTACACGGAAGACCGCTACGCTTTGCTCTACTACATGTACACCAAATTTCAAGAGGCCTATTACGGTATCACTCCTATGCCTCTGCTAAATCCGAAGGAATTCAAAAATATCGCTCCAATTGCGGTCATTGACTGTACGCATCAAAGCGAGATGTTCAAGTCTGGACCTGTCGATGTGAAAATCGAGTTCGAAGTGGAAAGATACGGTATACCAGATAATACATCCGCTTTTTGTTTGTTATTACATGACCGAATTGTGGAATATAGTCCGTTGAGTGGGGATGTTCGTAAATTAATATAAAAAACAGTGAATGTTTTGCTAGCTATTCAGTTTAATCAAACTTAGTGTTACAACAACAACTGACAATGTGGTTAGCGTACAGTCAACAAAATTGGCCTGTGGCTGGCGATTTGAATAGTGCCGTGGAGAGACTTGGTGCCAAGTGTCACGATCTGCCTTTCCATGCAAATTACGCTCTAGAGTACGGGTACGGGATAGCTGGCGGTCTGGAGGATGAATATTTATGTTCTTTGCGGGATTCGTATGAAGAAGAAGATTATTTGGGTATGTTGCGGGATACGTATGATGCTATTGACGAGTACTGCGGTATCTATCTAAGTGGAGAATCTTCTATAGACGACTTTCTAACCCAGATGACGTCAAGACCAAGGACAACTAGACTATATTTGCGCGACATTGTACTTCATCTGTCCGACGAATCGATCGTGAAATACCAGTTACTGGATCTACTTGGAGAACAACTGCAAACGAGTGATGCGGCCTGATCACGTGACCTTTTCGCGGTAATCTCGTTTCCTTTTACTTTTGAAACCGAGAGCAAATTTGTAACTGGTGGGGAGACCAATGGTTAAGCACAATAAAAAGTCAGGCTGTTGCACTTCACCAGGTTTAGTCTGCACCAGCGAAGTACCGTAACCACACACAACCAAACATGAGTCGTCAGTCATACGTGATCATAGACGTTCAAGGATTCAAAGAACTCGACACCAACTTTTTTATCCTGAAGGAGCTGGCAATTTGGTACAACACCGACGAGTATCAAACGTTCATCGTCAAACCACCCTACGATTTTTCCGTGCTGACGAAAAAGGAGCAGCAGCAGGTGAAGTGGCTTCAACAAAATCACCATTGTTTATCGTGGACTGACGGTTGCGTAACATACCGAAGTGTTAGAAGATTTCTTTCCGAAAACATTCAACCGGCTACACCAGTGTACTGCAAGGGTTTTGAAAAGCGAAAATGGATTCGAAACATAATCGGCAGGGATGTGCCCGTCATCAACTTAGAAGATCAAGACTGTGACAATCTGCAAGTGTTGCGGGAACGGTATCGTCAACCGGTCAGGTGCTCGGGCCACAGTGGACATTGCGCTTTAGAAAATGCGTACCTTTTGAATTGTTTTGTTACTTCTACACTTAATTCCCACTAATTTGTTTCTTCTGTCTTTATTTGACTTACATGAGTTTGTTCTGTAATTATGTTTTACGTGCTTCTTAATAAAGACTTATGTTAAACCAAGTACAGTGTTTTTTTTTTTATATGTATTTGCAGTTCTCTTTCAGGGTGGGTAAACAAATAACACACGTTTACAAAACGTACAGTATTTACTGAATTTTCTAAACTTACAGTATATCTGGAATATCATTTTTTGAGCATCATTATATTTATCAGTATTCAGAGCAGTCCTACCCAGCTCTAATAAACTTGTTTTGCAGATAGTTGACCTTTTTTAGCCTTTCTTATCAGTATTCGCGAAAATAGCACAAGTCTTGCATCTTGCGCAATGTGTTTTTCAACTATTTTAATTTTAATTACTGCGGTTCATATTTCGAAAGCGATATGCATGCTTATCATTTCACTCGTTAAAATAAATTGCGACCTCGTGACCTTTTGTTATCTGTTCTGGGAGTTCGGACCTGCTTATCTGCACTCTATTTATGCAAACGAACTGTTTTCTCTGTGTTCTCTCATTAGCTCAGTCGTGTGCTGTCTTGCATTGTGGTCGGGCGATTTTCCTAGCGCGCACTCTCGTCAACATGGCTAATTTTTCGCAACAAGTGCCCAAATTGAAGAAAGCTAAGAGTAGGCTTACTCTCTTGCAGAAATTCAACGCATTGGGTTCATATAATATGCTTAATCTACATTCGATGGAACAGAATAAGCCGTAGTGCTGCAACGCCTCGCTGTAGCTAGAACGAATTGTGGTAGAGTTCAACTAACGATGCAGATGAAGTAGAAGCCGGGGGGCAATGAGTTTTTGCACTATACTCTCGACACGCAGCATTTTTATTCACCGATATCGTTCTAATTGGTAAGTTTTTCTTTTGTTTTGAATCTCTCATAAATCACACAATTGCTTTCTTTCCGTACCTTTATTTGGAATCAAACAAAAACATAATTTCTTTCTCTTGGCGACGCCTGAATTTCGCTACAACTCAAACCTAATGAATTAATTTGTTTTTCTCTTATTCTTTCAGATTTTAGCCATATCAAGTGCTGCAACGCCCCACTGTAGCTATAGAGAGAGCTAGTAAATAGAGAGAGCTAGTAAATCTGATTGTTCTATTCTCAACTTCAACAACAACACCAACTTTTGTCATTTCCCACATCACGTGGCACGGAATGTTTTTTTGACTCGACGCGTGTATGCTAATACGAAGAGGATTGCGCAATGTGTTTTTCAACTATTTTAATTTTAATTACTGCGGTTCATATTTCGAAAGCGATATGCATGCTTATCATTTCACTCGTTAAAATAAATTGCGACCTCGTGATCTTTTGTTATCTGTTCTGGGAGTTCGGACCTGCTTATCTGCACTCTATTTATGCAAACGAACTGTTTTCTCTGTGTTCTCATTAGCTCAGTCGTGTGCTGTCTTGCATTGTGGTCGGGCGATTTTCCTAGCGCGCACTCTCGTCAACATGGCTAATTTTTCGCAACAAGTGCCCAAATTGAAGAAAGCTAAGAGTAGGCTTACTCTCTTGCAGAAATTCAACGCATTGGGTTCATATAATATGCTCAATCTACATTCGATGGAACAGAATAAGCCGTATGTTGTGACGTCGTTACGTAAAACTTCTACACAATTTGGAGAACGAATTTTGGCAGAGTTAAACGAAGAGTACAAGATTTTTCTTCCCGAGCGCTACACTTCCTTCACCGATCGTCAACTCGTGGAACTCGGCAGTGGAACGTATTGTTTAATTAATCACGGTTTAAATGGTAAAGTCTATAACCTGCAACTTGTGAGAAAAGACGATACTTCTCAACTTCCACCATCATCATCATCTTCTGCTACGTCATCAGGAGGCCCTAACGATGCAGATGATGTAGAAACTGAAGAAGCTGAAGCCGGGGGCAATGAGTTTTTGCACTATACTCCCGACACGCAGCAGCATTTTTATTCTCCGATATCGTTCTAATTGGTAAGTTTTTTCTTTTGTTTTTGTTGTTGTTGTTGTTGTTGGTAACTAACTTAAACAAACACTTTCTTTTCTTACCTTTACTTGCTTTTATCAAACAAAACATAATTTCTTTCTCTTGGCTACGACCACATTTCGCTACAACTCAAACCTAATTAATTAATTAATTTGTTTTTTCTCTTATTCTTTCAGATTTTATCCAAACCAAGTGCTGCAACGCCACCCTGTAGCTAGAGAGAGACAGCTTAGTGCTGCAACACCCCGCTGTAGCTAGAGAGAGAGAGAGCTACTCAGTATGATTCTTTGTTATATTTTTTCTTTCTTACGCTATGTAATATCTAAATAAATCATACTATTGTTTACCAAACACGTGTTGTTTTTACTAAACTTACGCAATACAGGTAATACTCTGCTGCTGTTGTTTCACAAAACACAACCCAATCCCACCTCGCTTCCCATTCTCCCACCTCGCTTCACATTGCTCCGACACACCTCCCACCAACCAAGCACCTGCTCCCGCCACCGCCCCCGCCCCCGCCCCCGCCCCAGCCCCAGCCCCGCCCCCGCCACCGCCACAGCCAATCACAGACCGGCACGTGATGCCTCGCCAACCAATCCACACCCAAACAATACCACGCTCATGCGCAGTTTCACCGACTCCTAACTTTCGTGACGTCACAGCTAGGAGGCGACAGGCTAAAACGTATAAAAATGACGCCTAGGAGGCGCTAGAACCCCCCTAAACATACTACTCAGACATTTCATGAACTGTCCGATTACACCATGTAGCTACGACATGTGTATCTGAAGTTAGCTGCATTTCGTTCATTAATGTAGAATTAGGGAGTTACGCTTTTTGTTGCTGTAAATTGCTTAATTCTCGTTAAAATAAGCTTCTATTTAAAGTTTTAGCAATGTTTGTTTATAATCTATACAGGGTGATTCAGAGCGGGCGTGCCAAATTAAAATGGGTGCTAGAGGAACTCCAAATAAGATGAAAAGTTTATATGAACGTATTATGTTCTAAAGTAACTACTAACAAAGATTCAGGGTGTAAAATTTTAATATATTTTTAAATATCGTAATGTAATAATTGATGTGTTTTCTCGTTCTTCTTGTTAGTTTTGTTAGTGTTATTCTTAATAAACATTTTTTTTCAATTTTCACTTTCCTTGCATATCGGAGAAGCCATTATTGCATTATGGAAAATTTCAGTGCATGTGCACGATTTCACAAAAAGCTATTTCATTCCCATTTCTTCCCAAATTGAACGTAGATTTAAAATACATTAATGTCACCTGCATTCGCCAGTGGCGTAACATTGGATTGGGGAAATAAGTAAACGGCCTACCCCGTAGCAACGCCACTAATGGGGCTAGCAGAGCAATTTTTTTTGAAAATTAGAACTTGGCAAATGAAAACGACACCTGAAATTTCAACTCGATAACTTTCCTAGTTACTAAGATCATCATCATAAGGTTCTCAGTCCGAAGACTGGTTGGACGCGTACCTCCATTCTTTTCTATCCTGAGCTAACCTACGCATTTCCCTAAAAGTAGAACATCCTACATCCCTAACTATTTGAGAGCAGTAGTCTAATCTAGGCCTACCCCTACCTCTTTTTATTCCTATCTCTGACTCTAGTATGTCGCGAACTATTCCTTCGTGTCTTAGATGGTGTCCTACCATCCTATCTCTCCTACTCTTTATTGTTTTCCATACCTTTCGCCTTTCCCCAACTCTTTCTAATACTTCCCTATTGCTAACCTTATCTATCCACGGTATCTTCATCATGCGTCTGTAACACCACAGTTCAAACGCTTCTACTCTTTTTCTATCCGCTTCTCCTATTGTCCAAGTTTCGCACCCGTATAATGCCGTACTCCATACATACGACTTTAAGAGTCTCTTCCTAGTCTCTATATTAACCGTTCTCGAACATAACAGTTGTTTCTTTTTGTTAAACGCAACTCGTCCCTGCGCCATTCTTTGTTTTATATCTTTAGTGCTCCTACCGTCTTGGGTTATTTTACTTCCTAAATAACAGAAATCCGCGACCTCCTCTATCTTCTCATTTCCTATTTGTATTTCAATTTTAGTTCTATTTTCACTCCATCTACATACCAAAATTTTAGTTTTCTTTTTATTGATTTTCATGCCGTAGCCCTGTGTCAAAACTGCTTCCATTTCATTCAAAGCCGCTCCTAATTCTTCTTTGCTAGATGCTAACACTGCTATATCATCAGCAAATCTGAGCATGTTAATAGTTTGGCCCTGTACATTGATCCCTGAGGCTGTTCTTTCCTTAACAATATTAATCGCATCTTCGATATATAAGTTGAAAACTAGAGGTTACTAAGATAATAAAAAAATATTTAAAAAATATTAAAACTTTTACACCCCGTATCTTTGTTAGTAATCACTTTAGAATATAATTATGTTCATATATACTTTTCGTCTTATTTGGAGTTCCTCTAGCACCCATTTTAATTTGGCACGCCCGTTCTGAATCGCCCTGTATTGTTTTAATGGTTAAGTTTCGAAATACATATACTTAAGTAAAATATGGTGCTTAGTTTTCTTCTGATTTTCCCCGCCTCTGCTCTGGTAGAATAGTCTGGAACCGAAAATTCGTAAAAAACGGTCATTTATAGTTTGTTCTAGAGTGTTCAGCGTCTATACATATATGTATAGGGAAAATTCTTCAGGAATTCCCCTCATTACAGGGGTAAGCTAACCTCGTTGTGATAGTCTTCAGGAATTCCCCCAACACAGGGGTAAGCTTGTCAAACTTTAGCTTATTAGATGTATGTTTTGTTGGTGGCTTTTCTCTTTATTTAGGGTTTTAGAATCTGGTTGTTTGAACCGAGTTTTGGGATCCAGTTAATAGTATAAGGCTTATAGAGTTAAGTTTTTTAGGATCTAATAGTTTACTCCTAACTGGGACGTAGGTAGCCTAGAAAGTTTTGGAATCTCCTTAATTTTCGAGTTGGGCCGGATTGGACTAGTTTTAGAACCACACTTCACCATGGAATGTGAAGAAGACACCCGACAGTGACTTTTATTGGACCTAAATGTTCACAGATAAGTTTGTTTATCTTGAGTAATAAGTAGGCCTGTGCGATTATTACTTTTCATAATCGATTATCGATTGTTGTAAAGTAATCGATAAATTTGATTAATCGATTATTTGATTAATCGATTAATCGATTATTTGATTATTCGATCAATCGATTATTTGATTTAATCGATTAATCGATTATTTGATTAATCGATTAATCGATTATTGTAAAATCTATAATCAAATAATCGATTAATCGATTAATCGATTATTTGATTATTCGATCAATCGATTATTTGATTTAATCGATTAATCGATTATTGTAAAATCTATAATCAAATAATCGATTATTTGATTAGATGAGATAGGATAACGTGTTTGCATTTAATCGAAGCCGAACGATAATCGTTCGGCTTCGATTTAATGCACTCGCCAGAATCTCCTTTTTCATAAAATAATTCGACACTTCACGTCCGCGTTTAAATGCCATTGTTTAATTACGTAAATGTATCGAAACTGACACCCCGAGTTACAGCTGGCGTTGACACGAACAGGTACTTCCCCGACTTGCGAGCTTGCGCCGCGCGGAGTGGCTGCGCTAGCAACAGCAACACCAGCAACTATCAAGCTAAGACTCGAGCGGGACTTTTCAACTTAAACATTTTGAAATACTTACCCATGTAATGCAATGTAATGTACTGATGTTTTAAGGGATTGGAAATTTTTCGTTTGCATTATCTGTTTTCAATTATCCACGATCATGCCTCGTCCCAGTATCCGTGGGTAATATGCGATATATCAGTCATAAAAATAATAGCTCTAGAATGGCTTACCATGAGAAAGTACTCATTTAATTAATCGATGGAACAAAATATTCAATTAATCGCTTAATTAAATAATAGATTAATCAAGCGAACAATTGATCGTTAACTAACAACATCGCTTATGAACTACTGCTTCTTTACGACACTTATAACGATTGTTATAAAAACTGTATTCTGTATCTGTCATCGTTAATTTTGTGACAATGCGAAATCATAACGACTTTGAAACAGTAGTAACGTGCGTCTGTCGTCAAGCGTTGAAGTGCAGGAGGCTGTGGTAAAAAAATGTTGCCGTGTGAAATTGCTTTTCTAACCATTTTGGATTTATTTTGTTGTTAATTAAACCAGTAATTTCTTTTAGTTTTGGCTTTTAAGTGAACAAAAAATAAAACAAATGCGTGTTTATTAACTTTATTTACATACAGTGCGATTCAAAAGCCCCACCCCCATCTTAACTTTTGAATGACGTGACATAGAAAACCCAAATTTGAGGAACTTTCAGGGCAGGTCCGATAGTAGCTTTTTCAAAATATTTGACAGGTGAGTTTCCAAAGATGGCGATCGGGCGCGGTCTTGGTCTAAGAATTTAAATGGCAGTAGTGGTTAGGCGGGGATTCAATCAAAAACTCTTTTCATTCTGAATACAACAACCAGGTTTCATAATATTCTATAAGCACAATTCAAAATGGCGGCGGATTCAATATTCCAGTTTTTAATTTTCATTTTGAATATTTTTATAGTAACGACGCTCACACGTAAAACCGCTATTGCCGCCGAGTTCAGAATCAAAAGGGCTTTCGAACGAGCCCTCACTTGCTGCCTACCGTAATTTAATTATTTATACTAAGATGGCGCCCGACCGCCTCCTTTCGGGAAGCACTTCTCAAATATTTTGAAAATGCACTAGCGCAGTTGCCATGTTGGTTTCCCGAACTTGCATGCTCTATATCAAACTGTTACTGTTAAAATACGAGATTTTCCTGAAATTACTATACACCGTCATTTTGAATTTACTTGATAGAATATTACGAAACTTGGTTATCGTATTCAGAATTAAGAGCGCTATCGATTCAGCCCTCACTTCACCCTTACTGCAATTTAAATTTTTAGACTAAGATGGCGCCCGGTCGCCATCTTTGGCGATTCATCTGTTCAAAGGTGCTATCAGAGCTGCCATGAAGGTAACCCAAATTTGGTTTTTCTATGTCTCGCCATTCTGAAGATATAGGGGGAGGGGAGACTTTTGGATCGCACTGTATATACTTGTATAAATTTCAAATTGATTTCAAATAATTAATTATGAAATGAAATGAAAATGAACACTCACTTTAACGTCAGGAGGTCTAGCAGTTCTTCGCTGGGGTGCATGCATATAGGTACTCGTAATTAACGATCTCCATAAAAAACATATCTGGCTGATTCTCTACTGAGTATATGATGTATTGACCTCGAAATATTTCCTCAGGTAGATAAAAGGGTCCCGTAATTGCAGCATTAAATAATTATTCGTCCTTCTACAGTTATAAGAGATACGTTTTTGTAGGCTCCTGTCCTAACAAGTATATTTTAATTCTCATAAATGTAATGCATACATGCTTTCTTTCTCGTTCGAATAATAAATCATTTACTGCAGCAGCCCAATCCATCTCAAACTCTTTTTTTTGGTATAGCAGTTCGCAGAATAGGTCTATTTCATGCAACAATGCGAAATGTCACAATGGAAACTGTATGTTTGAAGGAGGTGTTTATGAACGATGGTTATTTAACGATTTTGTAGTTACTCAGCAACACATAATTGTTTACAGAATCAAAATATCGTCTTCTAACAACTCCCAATATTTCAAATTGTTCACAAACAATTAGTCGTTACGATAACGACTTGCGCGAAACAGCTGTCAACTACGGAATCGCTTGACCTGTTTATATAACGATAATCGTCCAATAACGAGTCGTTACAAGTTATAGAATAGGCCTGGTTGTCTAGGAGTTTTTCCCTTGATTTAGCAATATTTCTAACCAGTGATTTGTTGTAGAATAATAATTTCAATGCACTGTATTTTAGAGGTTTTATTATAAACAATTCGCAAGTTTCGCACTGTAAAAACATTACATCTCGACCAAGTCCTTTTGTGTACTGAATTCAAACTAAAAAGCACATCTCCTGGATACAACGGCTGAAGCAAAATAAAATCATGGCTCAATAGATCAAACATATCATGGCGCGTAGATTAAACATAAACATGTAGCTGCACAGAAAACTTAATACGTATTTAAATCAACACTAAACAAATCGTTACAAATCGGAACAAAATTTAACTCAGTTGTTAGAAGTGCAGATATAGATCAACATGGATGTCGATGTAGAACTACTGATAACTTTAATTGAGGAAAGACCTGTGCTGTGGGATAAATCCCTTGAAGACTATAAGAACAAAAATTTGACGTCCGCAGCTTGGGCAGAAATTTTTACTCTTTTACGTCCAAGATATGAATCAGAAGAAGAAAAGGTTGAAACTGGTAAATACTTCTAATATTGTTATTGATATAATTATTTATTACTTTTGAAAAGAATAAAATGTACATTTGAAACGAATCAGGTAACAGAACTTGTCAGTTGTTTCCAAAAAGCGTTAAAACACAAATTTCTCAAATTTTCGAATGCTGCCACGGAACAGAGCTAACATCAGACATGAAATATTCGGAAAACATGTTTCGAGTTGTAATAGCTAATTGATTCCCGCGAATTGATGTCCCCTGCTGTAACGTATCTTCTAAATTATATCCATCATCCATCACGTTCACGTACAAAATTATGTAACAAAACGCATGCCTTAATAACATCTACCCCGAAATCTGTATAAATATGTTTCTCAAAATTCCAAAATAAAATACGTCCCTGTCTACTTCTCCGAAAACAAAAAAATCGTATCATGTGCAAACGCTTAAAAATCGTGTCCGGCAAAAACAATAAAACCGTGCCGGCTGGAATCCGTATCGTGTGCAAGAGGCCTTAAGTAATAGTATTGTGCAAAAAGATGAATTTATTACCCGAAAAATCCCAGGACATATAAAAATGTGTAGAATTTTTTTTTGGATTTGGTGTAGCTAAGAACGTCAGTTCGTTTACAGAAAATGTACTTTTGGCATATTTTACTGAAATAAGCAATAAATATAAAGCATCGTCTTTGTGAACTTTCTACTCCATGCTCAGAAGTATACACTCTATATGACCAATGGAATTATGGAATTAATTATAGAGAATTATTCAAAATTACCTGCATTTCTTAATCGCAAATCTGAGAATTATGTAGGTACTAAAAGTTCCAAAAGTGGTGTTCCAGTTTGCGACACGAATCGTTTATGCCGGACGTTGCTATGTTTTCGCCTTACGAGGAAACTTATTAAAACATTTTCGTAATTTTAAGAACTTCGTCCGTTCCTGATAGATACTGCACTTAAAATATAAAAGAGCAATGAATAAATAATAATAAAACTACGCTTTATTAGGACTACAAGGCTAAGTTTTTTACTGGTTTTCGGCTCCTACATAAAATTAAATTTACAGAAAATGGTGTTAACCGGTTTTGGTCAATTATGTATCAGATCTTCAAACGTGTTTATATCCGAAATATTGGCATTGGTTTTGGGGGGCTTTTTTATTTTCTTGCAATTTTTAAGTATATGTAATATAAAATTTGAAGTATTATATTGCTAAAATCAATGTTCGGTAACTATGTAAAGTGCTTCTGTACCCTACATCGGGTCATCAACTTTATATACCTACTATTGAACATCTTTGGTTGAGTATTGCGAAATAAAATTTTCCAGAAAATGGCCAATAAAAGGAAAGTTTAGGTGCGAACAATTTATCAGTATTTGCTATGAAAAGGCAAATTATAAAAATTAGCATTCTTATTTTTCATAATTAAATGATCATTTGACTTACCTGTAAGGAAAATTGATCCAAATTATACGAGTATTGCCGTTAGAAGAATTACATAACTTGTAGTTGCAGTTTTTGTGCAGCTCCGATCACGAAATTTAAAAGACCAAATAACCACCTGGCAACGCCGCATCATGGCCCATACACTCGCGCTTACTCCGCTTAGATTATTCACTGCATTTTTGAACAGAAGCCTTAAGCCTAGATAGATGAGGGGGGGGGGGGGGGGCAAAACTAGTGGTGGGATGTAATTCTTCGAACGGCAATACTCGTATAATTTGGGTCAATTTTCCTTACAGGTAAGTCAATTGATCATTTAATTATACTTCGTATTGCCGTTCTCAAATTACATAACTTGTAGATGTTGAGAGAAAAAAGCTATCTAGGCTACATAAAGCATTGTTAGAAAGGATGTAGATAATAATAAAGATAGAATGAAGCATAACAAAAGATAATAATGTGATAAACATACATTACAGAAAAAAAATATATATGTAATAATACAGTACAGGTATAATATCTTAAATTTTCCTGCAACTGAACTATATAACGACAGAAATAGTTTTGTGAGTGGAAAGAACACCCTCAGCAAAGGCTGTAAGATTGGTAGAGAGAGGTTTGTTATAAAATTTGGCAAAAGCATCTGACCTCGCAGTCCAACCCGCAGCCTTCCTAATTGCTTCGATGTTAACTCCGGCTCTAAACGCCACAGAAGTAGCAGCGTGTATCATACTGTGACTGGAAAAAAAACGACATGTCTATACCACTTGCAGACAGAGCTGATTTTACCCACTGACTAATTCTTTGCGCCGAGGCTGCATGTATAGGTTTCTTTATCTTTCTTGATCTTCCCCTGTAGGGCGTATATCTGTAGTTCTCAATATATAAGATTCCAGGACAGAAGCCAGACATAACATCTGAAGAAGCCACTGTGTAGGCGAAACAATTGTCATATTTAATTAATAAATTTACGAAAACCTAGACAATTTTGTCTCACTTAAATTAGTGATCATGGATTTTCGTCAAGTAAAGGCAGATACCATCAAATAGCCAGACATAATCTTGGTTTTTGAGTGAAAAACGGAATCTCGAGCAGTGGTTGAAAGTTTTTTTTTTTGATAAATTTAAAAGTTTGCACCCTGTGTCAACTCCAATAGTGTTACTATCTTAACGTTAAGCATTGACAATAGAATTATCCTCATGTGGATACAGATCTGACAAGTAAGAGAGAACCAGATGGGGGTCCCAGGATACTTGGTATTTGGGGCCGTTGGCCTGTGATTGTAAATTCCTTTCAGAAATCTTTTTAGTAATGCTTTATCATCATTTAGGGTACAAAATATGAGCATTAGTGCTGATTTTTGAGAGTTCAAAGTGCTATATGACGCCCCTAATTGAAACTGTTCATTTAAAAATTCAACCACCCGTTGTAACTTATAAATGTAAGGACTTTTTCCCCTGAAATGACAAAACTCCTACCCTGCCTAAGATAGCCGTCGCGTCGTACTGCTTAGCTGTATTAGGAGCAAGAGAGTATCTGATGGCGTCCATCCCAGCTAGAGGAAACCCTCTCCGAAGAAATGCTTCCCTGATACAACTCCAACCTCCAGGGAAAGCTGCTTCCATAGCAAATTGTGATGTGGTCCCAAGAGCAACGGTTTTTTAATAAGCATCTTTCGATAGGTTGGATACCGGCCGGCTACTCCAGCTGGTACCACTAACATGCCTTCTCTTTTTTTTTCTAGTATTTTATTTAAACACTTGGTGATTATTGCAAAGGGCGTAAAAGCATAAAAAACTACGTTTCCAAGAAATAGTGAAAGCATCTATTGCGCATGCATGAGGATCTGGTTTCCACGAAACATATCTTTTATATTTTCTATTTATATGTTGCGAACAGATCAACTTGTGGGTAACCATATTCTGCACATATATTCATAAAAGCCCAATCAGCCAGTTCGTATTCTATATCAATAAAGTTAGAACGTGATACGTGACTCTAAATCTGCTTCGCGATTAAGTTTAGTAGGTACATAAACCAAACATCTAGACGTTTCACACTTATGTGATGACCTTGAATAAAAATTTAGTTCACTTCCCAAATGCAGAGGGCCAACAATAAAGTTTTGCGCACGCGCCGCAATTGTCAGTGCTTGTCAATTGATTCAACCGTTCATTTTGAATTCGAACGCTTAAGTGCGGTGTGTTTTCTGTTTTGTTTTTGTGTCCAAAGTTATTAATATTGAAGTGTCTTCAGCATCCAGTTTTATCAGTTGTTTATAGTTAGTGAAGATTTTAAAGTACTGTTGTTTAAAATAAAGTTGATAGTGAGTTTCAGCAAAAACTTAATAAATTGTGAAAAGCGAAAAAATGCTGACATCGTAAGTAATAATATGCTTTTCTATTAAGTTCAGCCAATTTTGCTTTAATGTGTATTGTCTGCGCTCTGCGTACCTACCAAGTACCTCTTATCTAGTAAAACTTTTATTTTTCTTATGTGCTAGGTTTCTTTCCTATCCTAAAAGATTATAATTAACCACTAAATTAGGTAAATTTATCAGCAAAGCGGGTGTCTGCTAAAACAGGAATATTTTATTATGAGAAATGCATACTTCAACACAACCCCAATAAAGTTTTATGATGTACTTTGGTAGGTAGGTTGACAAAACAAATTCTGCACCCTTCTTAAATTTCAGAGGCTCTTATCTACCTGCCTATTCCAGTGCCTATTACTATATCATAAGTATTTATAATACATAGTTATTTTTTACTCATTTATTGTTTACTTTTGTAGTTTATTCTTGCCCCTTTTTCAATTTCTTGTTTCCAGCATAATTATTGAAGGAAATATATTTTTCTTTACCTACAGGTTCAGATTGTTAGGAGGTGGACGTGGTACTGGACCGATCAAGGACTG
The DNA here is from genome assembly GCA_963966045.1 of Xestobium rufovillosum. Classification (NCBI taxonomy): domain Eukaryota; kingdom Metazoa; phylum Arthropoda; class Insecta; order Coleoptera; family Ptinidae; genus Xestobium; species Xestobium rufovillosum. The sequence goes on from OZ014504.1 coordinate 20,805,255, forward strand.
CTGCGTACCGGGATGTTGAAAACCTGTATCTCCTCTGCACAAGTTTCCAAACCCGAGAACAACAGCTGAACGATTTCAGCGTTGGCTTGAATGTGTAGCATCTACGACGCTTATGAACATGGAGCCACAAGAAAGGATTTGTCACCGTCACTTTGAAGATAAATTTACCTATTTGTCTGGTAGATTATCAGTTGACGCAGTTCCAACTTTGCATATGCCTGGTAAATTAGAGTTTCTTGTTTAATAGAGAAATACATTCTTGATAAAAGTGATAGGTACTAAATTCAACTATTTTACAGCTGATGGGCAAATGCAAATTCTCCAAGAACAACCCATTCCAATGGAAACTGATGAACTTCAGGAATTACCAGGTGCAAAAACGTTTCTCTTAAATTTTGCATTTCCTTATTGCTTTTTAAGAAGTTCAGTTGTTTATTAAATTATGCATACATATATAAAATTTTAACCTGCATAATAATCTAGTATTTTACAACACATATCCTTTTCTGAGAGCATCAAACTGGCCACGTCAGAGATAGTCGGGTGGCGAAACAAAATGTTAAGCAATAGTTCGTTTGCCGAATATAAATTTAAAAATCAATTTTCCATTTTATTTATAAATCTTTCCAAGAAAATGTTAATACAACATAATTAAAATGAAATTATTTTGCGCATTGTCACAAGAAGCATTTATTTATTTCATTTTAGTTGCAACTTTAATCATTTCATCTTAACTAACTTTTATGATAATTACTGCAAAGTAAATTTTGGTTTTAAAATTTTATTTTATGTATAAAAGACCCACTAACAATTACTATTTTCAAAGAGCCATATAAATTTAAATCTTAAATGTAAGTGTTGATTTTAGTTAGTTATTAGTTAGATTTTAAGTATTACTTGTAAGCGTTGATACAATATTAGATGATTTACTTACTGACTAAGTTCTGTGCGATCCAGGTGAATTCTCAGAAATTCAAGGAATCTGTGTAGTATGCATCAGGGTGTTGAAAAAATAGGTTTCAATATTTGGAAGGCACGTAATATGATCAACAGGAAGTTAAAAAGTCTAAATAAATATGGGTCTGCAGACCAACCGTTTCCGAGATATAAGCGATTTAATTTTTCGATAGTTAATTTCAATATTTTGTTTATTATTCAATATTCATCACGACATAATAATTATCAAAGAAGATTTTCGAAATGTCCTCCTTCAACAGCGACACAGGATCTACATCTTCTTAGAAAGGATCTGCATACCCTTTCAAAAACTGCCAGTTATTGAATTGTTCGACGACTTTGTACAATCTGCAGCTGCAACTCATCAAGGTTATTTACTGGTGTTACGTATTCTAAACTTTTTCAACACCCTGTATAAATAAAGAATAAATTTTAAAAAAATTGTGGAAGTATTTCATATTTTGTAAGAACTTTATTTTATTTTTTTATTAGTAATTTAGCTGTATGAAGTTGCAATACAATTTGTATTATTCATAAAAAGTATTAGGTATTTATATTAAATTTAAAAATATAATAAACATTTAATGTTCGATGTTTCAGCCCCATCTGGGGCCTTTGTCAAAATTTATTAAAAATTGTATAAAGTATAAAAATTATTAAATAATTTAACAAAATTAGAATAATATTCAAATTAAACAATGTTTTTAATATCTGAGTGTAGTTGCTATGGTGATTTGGAAAGTTTACTTTATACAAATAAAATTCAATATAAATTTGGAGTATGTTTGAAAGAAAAAGAAACCAATAAAATTACCATAAGTACCTACCTACCAAATTATTGGATCAATATATTTGTTGTCAATGTAAATGTTGCCAATGTTTGATTTTAGCAATCAAACCATCCAAAACAATGTTTTTTTATATTATGTTTTGATGGCTTGATTACTACAAAGTTATTGGCAACATTTATATTGTCAATAAATATATTATCCAATAAAGACTACAGAAGTTCCTATAATTGGCAGTAGTGGCGCTGCTGTATGTGACCATGAATAGGGCTTCTATAAATGCGTTAGTCGGTGGTAATCGCGATCACCCTGCCCTCTGCATCTTAGAAGTCAACTATTAAGTGTCAACTGTCGCTTAACATGCGCGTGAACCGTCTAGGTCAGGGGGGTTTCACTGTTATGCACGACCTTGAACTATGTTAGATTCAGTTTCTGTAAACCGCTTTAGATGGCACTACGACTTTGACATTTGCCGTCGAAACTCTGTATTACCGATTTCGTGAAATTTTAATCCCAGGCATGCTTTGTTGTTATTTCTGTCGCAACCGGCATCGTCAGATAAAATGGAAAATTTAAAAATTGTGAGTTATTTTAGATATCCCCTGGTTACGTTCACAGAACATCTAAATATGGTTACGTTTTCTCGATACGCGATAATATTGAATCAGAAATAGGTGCATAACAAAGAAATAATAATTATGCACAAAAAGCAGCAGGCCACGTTTATATTTGGACTTCTGTCAGTAGGTACTTCTTTGACATCTCTGCGAATGCGGAGTTTTTCCTCGTACATCGAAATAGCAGCAATGCGCTGTGAAATTTCTTCCTTGAAAGTCTCCCGGTGTTGAATTAATATACTAAATTGCGCAAATTTTGTAATTAACGTTTACAAGTTTCATTTGATTTTAGTATTACATAGTTTGCGTACGCTAAAGAATGCCTATTTGACCTTCTTTAGCGTTATTTATTTTCTACCTACAATGTAAAATGCTGATTAAATAAAATTTACGCCTACATATAAGCATCCATAGTCTTTGTTTTCTTTAATTTAGTTCGATTTTTAATATTAATAAAAATAAAGTTTAAATTTCAATTCTATCTACGCGCGCTTGTACACAATTGGTTCTTGTAAACAGCTAGAGATGGCGCTAAACGCGGTTCCTACTTTTAACATTAAGCTGCGCGTTCTTATTTGGGTGTTCTGTGGTCTAGGTATGTTTGGTTTATGGTTTAGTATTAATATAAGAAGAACTCAGAAAAATGTTGTGCATTTCGCACAGTAGTTAGAAAATGAGAGCCTCAGGCCAGGCCATCGAGTTCTCCAGGTGCCATCGAGTTCTTCGGCAGTGACCTTGAAAGAGACCAGAGGCTGCTGAAGGAGTCGTTGCGTCATCCGAAGAAGTGTCTTCAGCAGCGGCATCTGCAGCAGCCTCTGGTGTCTTTCAAGGTCATTGCTGAAGAAGTGTGCATGTCTTCAGCAGCGTCTGGTGTCTTTCAAGGTCATTGCCGAAGAAGTGGGCATGTCTTCAGCAGCAGCGTCTGGTGTCTTTCAAGGTCATTGCTGAAGAAGTGGTGTTCAGCAGCGGCCAGGCGCATGCGCCGGGGCTATTCCTCAGGTCAGTCCACCCAGTTCTTCGGCAATGACCAGAGACTGCTGAAGAAGGGCCTCTGGTGTCTTCGGGGCCTTTGGTTGTGGCTCAGGCGCCTGCGCCGGGGCTTAAAAAGTGCGCGTGTTGCTCATTGTTGCGCAATGGAAGAATGTTCTGGAAATGCTGATGCAATAGTACGCAGATGTTGCAGAATTAATGTTTTTTCTCGGAAATTCCAACGTTTGTAATTGTTTACACTAAATAAATATTGTTATCAAAGTTTGAGAAAGAAACAATAGATTCGAAGTCGATAAGAGATGTTATGATTTATTGTTTTTATTATGATGAAATATTAATAGCTAAGAACGTTCTAGAAAAACCTTTCAACTTTGCCGACAGGAAATGTATTTTGTTTGGTTTGACTCCCACATTCTGCATGCTAATAAGTACATGTGCACTTAATATGTCGCAAACTCTACAAGATGATCGAGATTATTTTATACCCTGTTGTTTGTATTATTATAATAAAATCATTCTAGAACATAAAAAGTTTGAAGGCCACCGCCAGAAACATAAACACTCGATTGATTGTTGTTTTTGATAACTTCTGCATGTTACCAAAATTTTGCAAGCTCGGCAAAAGCTGGGAGATAAATAGAACGAATATAATTGCGAGAATTATTATTTAGTAATCACTTCAATAGTTCAGTTGGTTCCCACGGAATAGGTGCGGTAAAAGTTAGTTTCCCAATATGGATGTTGTAATTGGCCAAGATGATGTTGGAGATATTTTATTGTACCATTTTATCCTCCAAAATTTACCGGAAAATTTAAAAGTAAGTCCATTTGCAGTAATCATTTCTTTTATTGTTCAAGCATTCTGTTACTAAAACTCATTCATAATAATTTCATTATATGTAGTTAAAACCTCACGTATCTGTTCCATAATTGTAAACTATTTTATATCTTTAGAACCAACCCAAAATGATTATGTGCGGAAATGTATCGCACATGGCAACGGAAACCGAAAATGTTTTATTTTCTGGACTATTCATGGAGAAAGAAACCAAGATAATTTTGTTGGAATCGTGCAGTGAACTTGTGGTCATTTGGGTCAATATTGTAAATCGTAAGTAAAGTATTTAGATTTTTTAATATGCAGTGATAGTAGATAAGAAGTGTGGATTTTGGACTTCCCAATTTTAGTAGTGGAAAATTGCCGATTTTGTGATTCACAATTTTAGTAGTGGAAAATTAATTGTTTTTATAATGAATGAAGTTATTTCTTTGTTTGTCCGCCCGTTTGTTTGTTTGTTTGTTTGTTTGTCTGTCCGTTTGTTTGTCCGTTTGTTTGTTTGTTTGTCTGTTTGTTTGTTTGTTTGTTTGTTTGTTTGTTTGTTTGTTTGTTTGTTTGTTTGTTTGTTTGTTTGTTTGTTTGTTTATAATGAATGAAGTTATTTCTTTGTTTGTCCCTCCGTTTGTTTGTTCGTTTGTTTGTCCGTTTGTTTGTTTCTTTGTTTGTTTGTTTGTTAGTTTGTTTGTTTGTTTGTTTGTTTGTTTGTTTGTTTGTTTACTAGTATAATTTCGTAACTATGATTTTTCTCTTGTTGCAGCCAACGATGTATAAGCAGCGTCACGAGTTTGATTACACTATTTTATTATTTTAATGAATAAAATGTATTTTAAATATAATATTATCAAATCATATTATGAACAGTATTATATTATTTTAATTGACAAAATGTATTTTAATCGTCACGAGTTTGATTACACTGTTATATTATTTTAATGAATAAAATGTATTTTAATATAATAATATCATATTACGAACAGTATTATATTATTTTAATTGACAAAATGTATTTTAATATAATAAATTATATTATATAATTTACCGTATTCCATGGGAACTAACTAAACTAATGAATTGATTACTGAATAATACTCCCCATTATGTTAGAAATATTTGTTGTGTGCTTTCCAATAAATGTATGCTAGAAGCGTGATTTTTTTGACAAGCTGTCTGTTGACACCAGACAGCTGTTGACCCAGACAGCTGTTGACACAGCTGTCTGTTGACACAGACAGCTCTATTCGCAAACACCATGGCTGATGACACAAGCAAGAATAGAAAGAGGAAAAACCCCTCTATGTAGATGCAGCTTAGATGCGGCAGTACGTAAACGTCTTGTTGGTGGATTGGTATGCGAATTTCGTCATTGGCATTGAATGTTGTTGTTGACACGAACGGCTGATGTAACAGACAGACAGACAGACAGGCAGGCAGACAGACAGACAGACAGACACAGACAAACAGACAGACACGGACAGACAGACACAGACAGACAGACACAGACAGACAGATAGACAGACAGACAGACAGACAGACAAACAGACAGACATCTGATGAGAATTCTGAAGTAGGAGAATAACTATAGATTCCTATTTGTCTCATCGAGCTGGTTAATTTGATACCCTCCATGACCTAAGTGGGCGGGGCAAGGGGGCGTGTGCAGTGGGCCCTAATCTACATGCGTTCTATATTACCGACATTCAGTTTGCACTTTCCAGTAAGTGTAACAGAAATCTACATGTGTTCTATATTACCGACACTCAATTAGTACTTCCAGCACTCGCCAGATGGTTCCCACACGTGTCCGAAACGCATTAAGATAACAAGTAATTTCAAAACATAGTACGTATCAATATAAACAAACTGACGAATGTTCTAGAATGTTATTTTATTGTAATAATACAAACAAATAAACGGGTCACCTTGTAGTGTCTACAACGTAGTATGTGCATATACAGAACGTGGGAGCAAACCTAAACAAACATAATCCTGTCGGCGAGTTGAAAGGTTTTTTACCCATAATAAAAACAATTATAACATCTCTTATCGGCGGCGAACGTGCTTTTTTCTTAAACTTTGATATCAATATTTATTTAGTATAAACAATTGCAACCATTGGAATTTCCGAGAAACTTCTGTTTACAATCCTAAGTATATATGGATGATTTAAAAGACGGGCATGTAGGCATCCGATTAGCTCAGTGGGTTTAGCGAGGGCTCCGGTGCGCGGGGACCCGGGTTCGAATCCCGGTCGGCGTCATTTCCAGAACGTTTGCGAAAACCCCGGCGCAGGCGCCTGTGCCACATCCAAAGGCATCTAGCAGTAGTTGAACCTTACCACCCACAACCACACCCATTGGATGCCGCCCACAACCTCTATCATTGGCTGTTGCCCCGCCCACTCTCATAGAGCCCCGGCGCAGGCGCCTGAGCCACAACCAAAGGCCCCAAAGACACCAGAGGCCCTTCTTCAGCAGCCTCTGGTCATTGCCGAAGAACTGGGTGGACTGACCTGAGGAATAGCCCCGGCGCATGCGCCTGGCCGCTGCTGAAGACCACTTCTTCGGCAATGACCTTGAAAGACACCAGACGCTGCTGAAGACATGCCCACTTCTTCGGCAATGACCTTGAAAGACACCAGACGCTGCTGAAGACATGCACACTTCTTCAGCAATGACCTTGAAAGACACCAGAGGCTGCTGCAGATGCCGCTGCTGAAGACACTTCTTCGGATGACGCAACGACTCCTTCAGCAGCCTCTGGTCTCTTTCAAGGTCACTGCCGAAGAACTCGATGGCACCTGGAGAACTCGATGGCCTGGCCTGAGGCTCTCATTTTCTAACTACTTCGCACCATTCTCAGATACTCTTTATTCCATTACAGAAGGCACCCCATCCTGTGAGAGATGCGTTTGAGAATATAACACACTGAAAAAGAGGTGGTCTTAAGGATTGTCCCTGATTTTCTCGATACCACCATTCGAAAATCGGTTTCCTTTTCCGATATCAGCATATCACGTCTATAGTTACCATTAACTTGTTTTAATGATTTATTTTTTCAATCTCGAAACTCTTAATACGCAGCCATCCGTATTTGATAGCCGGACAAGCCGCTACTAGTTTGCCAATAACTTCTGCAAATTATACGACTTTACATCATCTAAATCCCAAAGTGCTTGATGCACAGCTAAACTCTTTTCTTCTGGCAACTCGAGAAGCGTATTAACAGAATCAAATACGAAACTTAAATATCTATATTTCTGACTGGGGTTCTTTTTAAAATTTATTAGAAAACCTAAAGATATCAACAACTTACTAACAATTTTAGTGACAGAGTGGCTTTCCGCTTCACTTCTACCTATGATAATGAGATCGTCAAGATACGCTATGCATTTTATACCTCTGTTCCTTAAAAAACTTACTACACTTCTCATTATTTTTAAATATGTAGGGTGCAGCGCACAGGCCGAAAGGAACACAATTAAACTGAAATAATTTTCCTTCATATTCAAATTTTAAGAACTTCCTAAATTTTTTATGTATTGGTATTGCGAAGTAGGCATCTCGCAAGTCAATAGTTTTAAAAAAGCATTTCCTGTATATTAATTTGAAAACTGTACGAAAATCCTCAATCTTAAAATGAGGCGGGTCGATGAATCTATTTAATCTCTTCAAGTTTAAAATGAGCCTATTAGAACCGTTAGGTTTTTTTACTAAAAAGTACGGCGACAAGAATTGATTTTTCTCAAAAGGAGATTAAGAGATAGCTCCTATTTGGAGCAAATAAATCACACAGTCTGCAAGTTCTTATCTCCGATGTAAACAACATTGACTATGAGGTAGCGAAGACTGAAAAGGTTTAGATGTGAACGGTATTTTATAACCTGAGATCCATCCCAGTATAAGACGAGCAGGGAAGTAATTTCAAACTGGGAAGTGGCAATATAAAGAGCCAGTTGGCCTGCGTAAGAGTTATGTTTCTTGTTCATTTGCGCATGGGGCGCCGAACAGTCTCCCTCCTTCTCTCCGACCCGCAGTATCTCGGACGAGTTCGAGTTGCAGGGCGCTTGAAGTTTAAAGAAGGCACTTTCGACGTAGGCACTTGCATCCTCCCCATTGGTAGCCTTGAAAACCCTGGACGACTTGCTTTCTTCTTCTTAAGAGCTTCTCCCGTCCTCTTTGTTTCTTTGGAAAACTTTAGACTATCCGAGAGATTATTTCGAAAAAGATTATCATCGATTGGGGCCTTCTGCAAAACTGAATTGGCACCCGTGTCTAGGAAGGGTAAGATTAAGTGCTTTCTATGTGTCGAAATCGAATAAAATAGGTCAGCTAGAAGTTTAACGGGCATGCCCCTTTCCTCCAATGTTTTCTTATTGCCGTCGGAAGTATGCGCTAGAGTTTCCTCGTACTTTAAACTTAAAGAAACCACTAGAGCGCTGAGGGCTGCCCTAGCTTCTGCTGCAAATGAGATAAAAACTCATCTTGCTTTTGGGAGGGATTTTGGAGGCAAGTCTGAATTTCTGGGTTCAGCGTAGGCAGCATAAAACCCTACAGTTCTTTGGAACGGATTAGGCCTGAATGGCATCCTTGTGTGAATCACCATCGATCCCTGTATGTATAATATCGGCAAGAGGTTTAGCAAGGTCGGGAATAATTTCTGGATCTTTCACTTCTCTTGAAGATCGGCCACTCAAAAAGTACAAAAGAGGACGAGCTTCACCGGTAATGCTAATGCTAATGGTAATGCTCCCACAGCAGTCAAGAAGGAAGCTAAAGGACGTTCTAATTCGGAATCGCTCGAAATTACTGTTTCCTCCTCTCCACCTTGTTATTTCTCCGAATCGCATGTAAAGGAAAAATACCATTAAAAGTCACCAGCATAATATTAAATATGAAAAATACTTCATATTTTGTAAGCACCAAATTAGGGCTTGGCCTTGCACTCAAATACGAGCACATTCCAATGGCTTACGAAACAACAGAAAAAGTATAAACAAGAGCAGCAGTTCAAGCGAACACTGATTGTTTTTATATCGCTCCGGACTGGGCGCTGCCCGACTCGAAGAAACTAAAACAAACACATCATATTATAGAACTTACTTGATGAATCCTCCAAAAGAGAATTAAGAAGGCGTCTCAGCTGTTTCTTTTTGCCTAAATCGACGTCCGCACGTTTAGTTTTCCCCATTTTCTCGTCGAAATTAACACAGCACACAGAAACACAGAAACACGTCTAACTCGGAGCCACGAAAAACTGCAGTGAATAATCTAAGCGGAGTAAGCGCGAGTGTATGGGTCATGATGCGGCGTTGCCAGGTGGTTATTTGGTCTTTTAAATTTCGTGATCGGAGCTGCACAAAAACTGCAACTACAAGTTATGTAATTTGAGAACGGCAATACGAAGTATAATAGTGTGTAGGTACCTGAAATGATACCTAACCTTGCTTAAGTCGCCATTGCCAGGCGCTTTTTAGGCAACTGAAATGATCTATTTTTATAGGCGGTTGCAGTGCCTAAATCATTTTTAAGTTAGCGTGTTCAATTTTAGGCGGCTGAAAGCAGTATTACAACTGAATTTTGATATTTGTTGTTATTTGCCGCTTAAAAACGACAGCAAATTAATAGGTAAAATGAGTTCTTTGCGTCGATTGGTAGCCAGTAACTGCAGATTTTGGCAGACGCCAAAATAATGACACAGCAATTAAACTCGACACGTGTTTTGCTGACAACGTCAGGATCCTCAGAAATATGAAGATTATTAGTCTACTAAACCAAAGGTACCGGATTCGATTCCCGACCAACCGGCCGTTCACTCTCGGAATGCACTAAGCCAGTTGTAACTACCCCTAAACAGGAATATTTCTAGTAGTTTCGAATCCACTTTTAAACTGTAAGTCCCCTTATACTTGGGCAAACTGTAATGGTGCCAACACAAGTAAACAAGAAGGAGCGCCTGCGTCCAGAACATATAGGCATAGCACAACAAGAAGAACTAGATCGCTTTCTCAAAAAAGAATAAAATATAATTGGCGGGAATCGTAAATAAATTAGGAATAACGTTTAATCGTTTACACTTATTAAAATCAATTTATTCATTGCTAGCTGGCTCAACTATTGATAGAAACATAATTATTTTCAATAGTTTTAATTTTACACACGAACAAGAAAAAACGCAAGCAACCGTACCTACATACTTGGTTAAAAACTGGCTCATCAATTTCAGCGGCCTAATGTATTTCTCTGACAATAACATCCCCGCCAGGGAGCCAAAAGGAAGAAAATTAGTTTACAATTCAATTCCAATTCAATTCTAGTCAATTCATTAAATTCAATTCAGCGCAAATACTTAGTTTCATTTAATTCAATAAAATTAAATTTAATTATGTAAAATTAATTCTAGTTCAGTTAATTCCTTTTAATTCGTGACAATCCAATTCAATTCATAGCAATTTATTTCAATTCCTATCAATTCGGTCCATATCAATATCAATAATTCAGCAAAAGTCAATATTCAATTAGATTTAGCCATTTTAGATCAAAACATCAGTAAAAGAGGTAATTTTTTAATTTAATTAATTATGGTTTTATTCGGGTAAATTTAGGTACTTACTTAATTGTGCTAATTGCGCGAACCGAGATACAAAGGTACCTTAATTGTAAGAATGGAATTGAATGAGGGAAAGTTAAATACTAAGTATAAAATACAGGAGTGCCGGCGCCGGCCTTGCGTATAGTTGCCGGCACGCTTCTATTTGGGAACGAAAAAGACTGATACAACGCATTTTAAACAGACCCCTTAACTGCCCTCTCGCACCAGACACACGCATTTTTTGCAAAAAAAGATAATGCAAAAACGCGAGAGAAACAACAAACTAACCTAAATGGGAGCCGAACCCACCCGGTCCGAGAATACCAAACTACCAGTTCTATGCGATACCTAACCCACCGTCGGCGTCGCTGCTGGATGCGTTACAACTAATAAGGTGCTTAAACTGCCCTATTATTAATTTGTAAACTGGCACGGCCGTCCGAAGTTATGGAAACCGGCTTCGGCAACAATACACCTATAAAACTGTAGTCGGCGCCGGTTACGGAGGCACTACCTAAAATATATTGTATATAGTCCAGTAAATGGGACCTAAAAACGGGCTTACCTGGGAAAAATCCGGAACTTTTGAAACTTGGCACCTTGGCAGTTTCGTACAATTTCATCGTCGTGAATAACATTCATACTGAAAAAATGGCACCTAAAATCCGTTTTTTAAGTTTTTTAACAAACAAATATTGTGAAAATTATAGAGGATTAAATTCTCCACAACTTTTGTCTGAAACTTTTTTCGTTAGGTAAATAATTTCAGAGTTACCTATTCTTAAGTGAACTGGAAGATAGGTATTTCTTAAACTTGCATAAACGCCCAGTTTTAAACTGAAATTGTACTTATTATCAATTATTTAATACGAACAATAATAATAGTAATATCATGAATAAGTATAATAATAACAACAACAACAACAACAACAACAAATTCGGGGATAAATCGGACCGGCAACCTCTACGTGGCACCTCCGAGAGGGCTCTTGAGACCTGCGAATGCGGGCTGGGGGGCAACCCCCTGCCCCTTACTTCTGGATTTTCGATGAAATGCCTGGAAGCGCGTCTCCCAACCGGCCTCTTCTGGATGTGGGGGCATAGTAATTAGGCAACGGACGGAGGGCGAAGGCTACTTGCCCATCGACGACACAGGCTACGGACATGGAAATCGATTTGAGTGGACGGGCGAGCTCAGGAACGATTTGCTTCACTGCTACGAGTGCAGTTCTCCAACGCATAGGGGCTACATGATACGAATACAACCCCGTTGGATCAAGATACATCCAGAGCACTCTTTCTCCCAACAAAAACTACGGGACTATTCTGGCTACTTGCGTAGGATCGGATACGTCATCTTGCCCGTCAGAGAGGCGGAGCCAGTGGCGACTCCGTCACCGCAAAGCCCCCGACTTAGTGACAAGGCGGTCTCTGTTGGCCTCTGATGTTGACCTCGAAACTGGAAAAGGGATTTAAGATCACGGGTCCCTTTAAAAGCTGAACAATTAGCGACAGTGGCTGAGGAGCTCCATGAGAAACTTCCGAAGGAACTGGATATCTGGCAGATCAATTGTGCCATGTACAACGCTGCGAAAAACTTCTCCCCGAACGTCAACATGAGGAAACACCCTGCGTATGTTCGAAAGGAGAGTGGCGAATACCAAAGATCGCAGATAAAATCACGTTGGCAAGACAACACGCGTCCCGTATAGAGTGCGTGATGCAATCCATTAGAAACGGTATACTTTTCGTAGCGAGGATCCCCTGAAGTACTGCAAGTTTAAAGCGTCAGTATCACACACTCAATCTTAGATTGCTGCTGACCATCAGGCAACATTGTTTGAACAGGATACGGGCGTTATTGACTATTAAAAAGTCACAAGTGAAACGAGCGAGAAGGATAGTCCACAATAGTCCTGATCCCCACAGCGTGTTATTGAAAATTCGTCGGGGTCGCAGGACGTTGAGAATTTTTGGAGGTCTATTTATGAGGACACGGTATTGGTATTATTTTATGCATCTGTAGCAATCTTTTGCTTTAGAATTATATTCATTAATAATTTTCACTTCAAACGCTCAACTTCGAGCCTGTAAATTTTGCTCAAATAAAACTTAGTGTTTTGTAAAAACTCGTTTATCGAAGTCGAAATCAAAATTCGCGGACATAGAAAATAATATGTTGTTTACGAGTCTTGTAGCACATGTTTTTGTTTTTTTTATTATAATTTCTAAAGTTTAGAAACAACAATAGGTATGGGTTGATAAAAATAGTAGGTGACGGTAGGTGCCTAATTATACCCAAGAAAAAATGTGCTTCGTACGTCATACTTGGATAAATATTTTTATGATGACATTCAATCAGTTTTAGGAATTTCTGCCAAGCACTAAAAGTTTGCCCCAATTCTGATAGTTTCTGTAAAGGCTCGTGTCCACATGCAAGTAATATCCTATAGTTTTTTCTGACAATACTTGAGCGTCTCTGGTCATTTTCTCTAGCAGGCGGAGTTCATATTAACTTTATTAATGTGTACACCGCAGTTATTTAAATACTCGGAAAATGCCAATTCCCAATACCTGCTGCGGTTGTGGTAGCCATTTTAGTAAAACGAAAAAAATATTTTGGCAATCGTTCGTGCATCGCCGATAACCTAAAAAATAAAATTAATGTAAGAGTTCGTTACGTGACCACTGGAAAAAGATCCCACTTTTGATGTTAATGTGCAGAACAAAACAGAACGTAAGTATCTGATTGTTCTATAAACACTGACATCATATTATGTTGGAGCGACATCAGCTGGAAGGTGGAACAAACACTCTTTTTAATGTCACCTGAATGAAGTGAGGTACTTAAACTGACCCACAAGAGTGTAGTTGCATAATGATTTATGTGTATGCCTATTCTGGCTGTGTGCCGTAGTTGCTGACATAGCGAGGACGGTAATACCACGATAGTTGTTAGATTGTTAAGGCCTCGCCACATAGGCCATGCTATGCTAGGCCAATGTAAAACACAGAAGTAGAGACAATGGAATTCAAATGGAAGTGTCCACATTGTTCATGTTTAAAGTAATTTACAAAGCAACGAAGTCGACTTCTGTGCTGTTTCTTTGGATACGTTTCCATGGAAATAAGTTGTTTTTCTTTTTCAAGAAAATAGTAATTGGAGTAAAATGAACCCCAAAGCAATGTTATGAACATCATCCATTATTTAAATTTATGAATATTGAAAGACGCCATTTGACAAAAATAAGTTTTCAAACGAATAACTATGGTTACCCAAATTTACAGAGGATGTCCTATGTGGACAGCTCTGTGCTGTGCTATGCTAAATTTAATTTAGCATGGCATGGCATTGCCTAGGTGGCGAGTGCTTAAAATGAGCCCCAAAGCAATATTATCATCCATTATTTAAATTTATAAATATTGACACCTGCGTGTTGACAAATAGTATATTATACACGAGTTTTTAATGATTGCTATTATTACCGAGGATTAAGTTTACAACACGAGCGAGTGAAACGAGCGAGTTTTGTAATCATCCGAGGTAATAATAGCATCATTATAACGAGTTGTATACTATACTTTGTCCATGACTATCAAAACAGATTCCCAGAAAGAATTTACCTTCATTTCCCTTCTCCAGTGTAAGAAAGATTCATATACGCTCTCAGGTAAAATTTATTGGTTTTTTGGGCAATGAATCTAATGAATCAAGTTCTGTAGCTTCTTTTATTGCTGGTGCTGTTAAAGAAACCTCGTTTTCACTTTCACTACTCATTATATCTTCTTTTTTAGAATATGCATTTCAAATTAAAAGCAAACCATGCTGATTTGACTTTTCAATTTGAACTGACACATCGCGATCGCGGCCTACTAAATAAATGTAAAAAAGGGTCAAAGCCAAGGTTTCTTGATAGAATAGGTTAAATCGTTTTATGATCGGAACTTTGACGAATAGGCGCTTAGATCACAAAAGCGCGCGAATGACGTCACTCAGGTCCGAAATTTAAATATAAGCTCGCAGAATATCGTTTCCTACGTTTTATATGGAAATTTTTTATTTTGTATGTGCCTAGAACACGGACGGATTTTTACTGACGTACCCCGGCAAGATTTATTGATAGTATCAATAAACCTTGGTGCCCCAGCGATATTTTGACCGCTTTTTATGAAACATGTTTTAGTAAAATATGAAAAGTTAACAAAACGTTTAATAAACAAATAGTGTTGAAATAACAAAACAATATATGTACATATTTTAGGACTGAAATGAAATACTAATTTACAATTTTGCTCATCTTTTTTGCAATTTTTGATGAGGAAGCCTGCACTAGAAATGGACAGTCTTTTGTGTTGCTGTGTTTGTCTCTTTCTTTGTAGCGCTTTTCTTTTATCTTCATTCTCTTCTTGTTGTCTGTTATTAAGAAATTTTATTCGAATAAAAACTCTTAATCTACAAAAAGATTTCAACAAATCAGCGGGCACGTTGTCAACCTTCTTAGAAATGTAGTTCATGCTATTAGCAACAATTTTTTTTTATATTCAAACCCGTCTTTATGTAGCCTGCAAAAATACTTTTCCATTTTTTTTACATCATTCATCCAATCATCAGAAGGTTGAGTGAGTCCTCCAAAGGAAAGGTTCTGAAGCCATGAAGGCATGGTATATGTTTGTAGTTCCATTTCCCGTTGTTTCTCGGCTACATACGTGTATTGACCCAATTGAGGGTACTTCTTTTTTATGTTTCCTCGCTAAATATCCGGCTATGTATATTAAACCGTCTTTTTCACACACGGGCTTATTACTGGATGTTGTTGAAGATGAGCTGCTTGAACTTGCAACACTCATAGTATCAAGACTTTGTGTTGCGCATGTTTCCTCTAGAACTGGACGTGTTTCTTCGATGTTTACTGTTACCTTTGCTTGTTTAAAAGCAGTGGCTAATAGATATTCTCCCTCTTCTTTCGAATTATCCATAGGAGCTAACGTTACATTTGTCCCAGTTTGCAGCATTCCTGGATTTTTTCCTAAAATTATCATGCGAATTCTGTAAATTGCGTTGAGTGGGGAAGGATGGTCATGTAAACCCCCTCTTGTCCTTAACTAAAAACAAAATACATGTATTGTAAGATATCACAACTCCCTTAATATTTTACCTGGGAAAAAAAATTCTCCAAAAAGTCTTGATTAACACGGTGTGCCAAAATGAATTTGAAACAATCATATTTGTTTTTTTAAATGACTGTAGAGACCTTGAAGAGAATTTGTTGATATTAGCACACCTTTCTGAAAAACCTGCAAGCCATTTTTCCCGATACATAACATGCCAGACATGGTGTTCTTCATTTCTTCTAAGGCATCATTTTGTTGGTCTAAGCAGAGTCCATAAGGTTTTTTTAAAGGTAAAGGCGCAGAAGGCGTGTAACTGTTCATTACATTCATAGTTTCAAAAAAATTTCCCACATTTTGCATCAAAGTTTTGCTTTGGCCTGGCAAATACTGCTTCAGTGCCGTTGCGGTTGAATGAGAAAGTAACTGCACCGCTAACTTCACATTTTGTCTCTGCGTTTTTTCACATTTAATATGCAGTTCACGTAATTTATGGCATGAGCTAACTTCTGTTTGGCATATTTCTAGCAACTTCTTCTCTGGTTCAACATTAATAAGAGTTCCATCTTTTAAAATAAATCCGGTATCCAAGAACCAATTTCTTATTAGTTTCAAAAGATGTGGAACATCAGCAAAAAAATAAATTGGTTCCTCTGTCACAGGATGATTATAAAACGTATATTCTGGTGTAATCTTCAACTTCCTCCATAAGCCTTGATTGCTACCTCCGCAGTCTGACACACATGCTACAACATGGTAATTGATTCTATCGAGGCGTGTTATTAAGTTATCCAAAATCTCTTTGGTCATCTTTTGATCGAAACCAATATAAATATGTAGTTAATATTTTCTGTCTTGACTATTTGGTAGAAATCCATGATGAAATAGAAAATTACTATGCGTACTACCAATAAGTATAAAAATTATTTTATTGACCGGTTTCAAGATTCACAAACGATCTCATCATCAGAAATGGTAAATAAAATTGTAAACAAATTATTATAATAATTTGTTTACAATTTTATTTACCATTTCTGATGATGAGATCGTTTGTGAATCTTGAAACCGGTCAATAAAATAATTTTTATACTTATTGGTAGTACGCATAGTAATTTTCTATTTCACCAATATAAATAGGTTGCTTCCAATTATCAAAAAGACCACGAGCCATTACCACTTGCATGTAATTATGCCGACCAAGAATTTCGTCTTCCTTTTGGTCATATTCATATACACTTGTAATCTAAGACAAGGGGGGTAGTTTATAGTACCGAGTCCCGGCTCTAAATAGTTGGGCCGGTTAACATTTTCAAATAGATGTACAGATTATTAATTAAAGCATGTAATAAAAAATGTTAGCAGGCCGAACTATTATGAACCTGGGCTGGTATATATGTATATCAACGGTGGAGTCAAGGATGTAAGTATCTACCTTAACTTCATCATAAGATAACGATGTCAATTTATTAAAATCTGTCTTGGTTCTTCCTGCGGCTTCCATCACATTGAGAACGTCCTCCAAGACGCCACTTTTTAAATTTATGTGCTCTGCCCAGTGCTGCAAAGTTGATATTCCTGGCAGAGGGTACTTCAGTTTTTCCCTCAAAAAAACGTATTATCTCTTGCTCAAGTATCTTATAGTAAAGGCTTTTGACAATTCATCCTGCGTCCATCTGGCTTTAGATTTTCTCTTCAAGGCAATAGCTATTTGATTTACGGTTAAAAAGTCTTTGAATGCTACTGCAGCCTGCTCTTCAAATTTTAACACATACTTCTTTAATTGTTTCTCAACATCAATAAGTTTGTTTTTTAAAAATTCATTTTCTTTTTGTAGGAATTGTACTTTTCTTGTAAGATGATCATACTCTAGAACTTTTTTCTTTTTTATTGAATCAATTTCCTTTTTAAATTGTTCCAGTCTTCACTCTAATGTATCACACTCTTTCTGTTTATTTTTCAGCAACCATGTATTTTCCTCTTGAACCTTTTGAAGCTTTTGTTTCAGACCATCACACATACAGATGATAGTTTTTGGTGGAATCAATGGACAAAACTTGCACGTTTAGGGATCAGGAAAAATAATACACGTCCTTCAGCAAAGTTGTCGTCGTACTACTTTTTATTCGGCAGAGTTGCCAGACAGACAAATATGTTGGTTCTACATATGACCAGCAGAGTGTGCTAGTGATAAAAGTAAAGTATTTTGGTCTATTAACAACACCCCCACTAGACCAAATAACAAAAAAAAATATTATTTCATAACATCTGTAATGCCCAACTCTTTACAAAATTTATTATGCTTAACTAAACTTAGGCTTTTGGTTAGAATGTCAGCAGGCATGTCATTGGTCTGAAGATACCTTAAATTTATAAAATTATTACAAACCGCTTCCCTGACAAAATGATACCTGATGTCGATATGTTTGGCTCGTTTGTGAAACGCAGGATTAACACATAATTTTTGTGCGCTCTGATTATCGTTGAAGATTGTAATACGCTCAGTATTTCCTACAAACTCCCCAAACACATTATAGAGATAAATAGCTTCCCTAGAGGCTTCTGACATGGCTACATATTCAGCCTCCGTACTAGAGAGAGCCACTGATCCCTGTTTTCTACATTCCCATGATACCAAAGAATCTGAAAGTTTAAAACAAAAACCCGTAAAAGATTTTCTGTCGTTTACATCTGCAGCCCAGTCTGCATCGACAAAACCCTCTAATTTCAAATTTTCTGTTTTCGTAAATGTTAAACCATGACTCTTAGTACCTTTTAAGTAGCGTAAAACCCTTTTTGCACATTTCCAATGTGACTCATTGAAACAATTGTTAAATTGGCTTAGATAACTAATACAAAAAGAAATATCTGGCCTCGTGAGTACAGCTAAGTACATTAACGCACCTATTAACTGTTGATAAGCAAGCTTAGTGCCATCGTGAACTTCACCTTTAATTAATTTCAAATTATTTTCCATAGGCGTACTCACGGGTTTACATTCTGTCATATTAAAACGTGATAATAATTCATTAATGTATTGTTCTTGATCTAAGGTTATCGACTTTTTATTTTGATCAATTCGAACTCTCATTCCCAAACACTGTTTCATTTCTCCTAGATCTTTTATTTTGAACTTTGAACTAAGTTCCTTCTTCAAAAAAATTGTTTCAGCATCAGAGTTCGAAAATATGAAAAAATCATCCACATACAAGGCTATAATTGTTTTAAAATTTCCTCTATATTTCAAATAAACACATGGCTCATATCCTGATTTTTTATAACCCAATTCAGTTAAAACATCTTCCACTTTCTCATACCAAACCCTTGAGGCCTGCTTTAAACCGTAAATGGCTCTTTTCAACTTGAGAACCTGACTATTATCAACCGATTTTTCAAAACCTTCAGGCTGCGTCATGAAAACTGTTTCAGTCAAAGAACCATTTAGGAAAGCTGTCGTCACATCAAGGTGGGTTGTTTTTAGATTTAAATGAACCGACAGTGCTATTAAAAATCTTAATGTTGAGTGTCTCACGACAGGCGAAAACGTTTCGTCATAGTCCACTCCTGGCTTCTGCGTATAGCCCTTGGCTACCAAGCGAGCCTTATAACGCACGTTATCCTCACTATCAAACTTTTTTCTGAACACCCACTTACACTTCACTATCGTAGCACCTTCTGGTTTTTCCACCACCTCCCAGGCGTCATTTTCTTCAAAGGATGCTAGCTCCACTTCGATTGCTTCTTTCCACTTGCTACTGTCTGATTTTGATAATGCATCAGTCACACTTAATGGAATATCGTCTACATTGACATCCGTTTGGCATGCATACGTTACGTAGTCATCAAAGTTTTTTGGTTTTCTCTGTCGGACTGGTCTCGTTTTTGTTTCTGGTTCTTCTGCAGTCCCATTTAACATATCTTGAGAAGATGACGAATTATCACCATCAGGCAAGTCTTCCTGTGGGTTATAATCATCTGAGTTATCTGAAAACACTTCACTTTGTTCTATGAAGCTACTGTTTTCGCTCGTATCCCCCACTGAAGGTGATATTTCTTCGTAACTGTCATTTTCCAAGGTTAAATTAAAAATGTCTTGAATTTTTGCTGGTTTTTCATTAACTGTAACATCACGGCTTGTAACAATTGACTTTGTTACTGGATCAAATAACCTATAGCCCTTGATATTTTCACAAAAACCAATCAATATCATTTTTCGAGATTTCTTGTCAAATTTTCGCCTTTTTTCTGTAGGTATTAACATCATAACCTCACTACCAAAAATTTTTAGATTTCTTACATCTGGTCGTTTTTGTGACCATAATTCATAAGGCGTCTTCTTTAAACCTGATGCAGTTGACCTATTCCTTAGATAAACAGCTGTATTCACCGCCTCGGCCCAAAAACATTTGTCAAGTCCTGCATCGAAGAGCAAGCAACGAGCTTTTTCTACTACTGTCCGATTCAGTCTTTCGCACATTCCATTTTGCTGTGGCGTGTAAGGGTTCGTTTTTTGATGAATGACTCCACTGCCAGTCAAGAATTTTTCAAATAACAAGCTGCAAAACTCACCTCCACCGTCCGTCCTGAAAACTTTGATTTTAAAATTTGTCTGGTTTTCTGCCATCACTTTAAATTCTTTAAAATAACCGAGAGCTTGGTTCTTATGCTTCAGAAAATAAACAAATGCCATTCTACTAAGATCATCCTCCAGAATCAAAAAGTATCTTGAGCCCCCCAGCGAGTTAACCTCCATCGGTCCACATAGATCCGCATGGATAACTTCCAACAGCTGTGTGGCACGCGAACCTACATGCTTGAAGGGTAGCCTACACTGCTTTCCTTCATGACAAACTTGACACATTTGCTTAATATTGAAATTACCTTGACAATCCATACCACTTACCATAATTTTTGTAAGTGAAAGGTCTTTGTAATTTGTGTGTCCAAATCGCCTGTGCCATACATCTGGACTCACCGCAGCTGCCACAAAATGTTCCTCTGGTCTTTTTAGGTTTAATTTGTACATGTTATTTTTTAAATCAGCTGTTGCAACTAGCTCATTTGCACTGCTAAAAATTCGACAACCATTTTCATCAAAAATAACGTTATTACCACTTTCGGTTAATTGTCCCACAGATAACAAATTGGTTGTAAGATTTGGTACACATAAAATGTCCTTCACAGCAATGTTGAATGTTTTTTCGTCAACAACAGTTGTGATATTCACTTGTCCCAAGCACTTCACCATCAATTTTTCATTATTTGCAACGATTATTTCGTTAATATCTGATTCCCTTTTATTTGTCATCCAATCTTCTTTCGAGGTTACATGGTTACTCGCAGCAGAATCGATATACCAATCACCATTGTCGAAATTACCATTGAGAAAAATAACACTAAAAGCATTAGTTTTATTTTCTTTCTTCTTATTTTGTTCATTTTTGGGGCACTTGTTTTGAAAATGCCCTTTTTGTTTGCATTTGTAACAAGTTATGTCTCTCTTTCTGTCAAATTTATTTTGACCACTACCTGTGCTGCCATCTCTTGGCTTTCTTGTGGCTTTGCTTGCAAAGGCGCCTGCGGCACTGCTTGCATCGCCATCTGTCTCCATGTCAAGGAGCTTCGTTTTAATTTCGTCAGCGGTCACTGCAATCCCCGAATGCTCAATACCCATAATCATTGGTGCAAATCGCTCTGGCAACCCCGCCAGAAGAAGTGAACCAATCCATTCTTCGCTTATCTTGAATCCTGTCCTGTCCAATTTTCTGGAAGTTTCGATAACTTGCGTGACGTATGTTTCCATTGAACTACAGTTTTCATAGCGTAGAGAAATCAAAGTGCGTAAAAGGCCAATTTTTCTTGTAAATCCACTATCCTCATACATTTTCCTCAGAGTATTCCAAACATCTTCACATGATTGTTTGTCTCTGATATGCACAAAAATGGATGGATCCAACGTTAAAATCAGTTTTGCTTTGGCTTTTGATAATACAACCGTATCAGTCTCTGTACCATCTAGACATTTTGTGAGCCCTTCTAAAACGAAAACGTTTTCAACAGCAAAACACCACTCGGTAAAATTTTCCCGACCGAGCAACCTTGGTACACTTGTTAGGTAGTTGACCGCCATTACTGCGCGCACGACACTTCCGAATTTTTTCGTGATTTATAGATTTTCCCGAATCAAAAACTCACGGCACGTGTTGTCCTTTTAATGAGTTGGTCCTGGGCCCATAACCTGATAGTTTTTGGTGGAATCAATGGACAAAACTTGCACGTTTAGGGATCAGGAAAAATAATACACGTCCTTCAGCAAAGTTGTCGTCGTACTACTTTTTATTCGGCAGAGTTGCCAGACAGACAAATATGTTGGTTCTACACATGACCAGCAGAGTGTGCTAGTGATAAAAGTAAAGTATTTTGGTCTATTAACAACAACAGACAGTAGTTGAAGGCGTATTTTCTAATTCAATGTTTATATTACAGTCCGTAACATAAGACAGAATTTAAGAACGTACCTTTATTTCAATATAATGGTAATAGGTATACCTATATCTTTTTTAACAGATGCAGATTCTAAAACAGTGTCTATGTCCAGTACAGCTAGATTGCCATTTTTGCTCTCACACTCATTTGCAGATTCTACCGATCGCAATAAGTTTTCCACTAGTCCTTTTTGTTCTCTCCTTGCATCTCGTTTTCCTGCACGTATATTTCTTTCTGTGGGCTTGGCGTCCTCAGGCAAATTTAAAGAAGGGACAGCTTAAAAAAACACAGATAAAAATACGACTGCAATGAAAGTGAAAAATGCCGAGCAGTTTCTTACCAGTTTTCTTTAATTTCTTGGGACGAACACCCATGATTCTTGATTTAAATCCATTTTCAAAATCATGGAATTGAAAATGCTGCGAACATACACGTTTGTTCACTTTGTATTCAAAAGACGATTTCTGATGGCATATTCTTAACCACTCTTTGCATAGAATCGAGTCATTCGGAAAGTTGAAAAACTTAATAGCATTTTCTTTGTCGTTATATTGCTTCACATATTTGCTTTTGCAACCAGAAATACCCTAGTTTTGTCCAGGCATCTGGAAAAAATAGTAGTTGCTATATATGTAGATCTAGGTACTAATAATCTAATTTAATAATAAAGAACGAAAAAACGTTAACTTACCTTTGAGGACTATATTATGAGTAAGTATAACTTTTTGGGAATAAGTTTTGACATGATTAAACGAATAGGATCTGAGTGACGTCAAAATTAATTAAACTTGACGTTTCCAATTCGGTTGATATCGTGATTAGTCGTCAATAGGCACTTACGATTTAACCTATTCTATCAAGAAACCTTGGGTCAAAGCGATGTTCCTATTGGTGTAGTGAATAATATTCATTAATCACTGTTCACTGCAGTGATTAATGTATCTAATTATGATTGAAGAAACACAAATATAAAAAGTATATTATAAGATAGTCGCGGACAAAATAAGTTTTCAAACAAATAACTATGGTTACCCAAATTTACAGAGCATGTCCTATGTGGACAGCTCTGTGCTGTGATATGCTAAATTTAATTTAGCATGACATGGCGTGGCCTACGTGGCGAGCGCTTTACGAACTTTAGATTTTGTAGAAACGCATAAGTACTCGCGCAGTGCTTTAAATATTGGGCGGCGAAGAAAGCTATTTTACAAAAATCGTCGATTGCTTTGGCCAAAAAAGTAATCCAGTTAAGTAAACAAATCAAGTGCCACAACTTACATAGGTACGTTAAACTGGTTATAAGGTTACAACTAATAAGTCACTTAATTTATTAAATAGCCCAACTTTTGCCAAAGCAACCTATGTTTTTGAAGTGAAACTTCTTTTGTCTCGGTAGAGTAAGTTCCTGTGTTGACAAATGCGAGCGTCCCGAAAAGTGAAACGAATAGAGGGGAATCGTGAAAAACAGTAATCCTACTTTTGAATTTAATGATACCAACATTTTAGAACAAGAAAAAATTTGAAATCTCGGCTGTTTTTGGAAATGATGTACATTAAAAAAGAACAAAACTCTCTTAATGAAAGAATTGATATTCAAAATTTACGTCAAATTTACTGTAACATAATAAAATAAATCATACTCTCTGCTACTTACTTAGAATTGATAGTATTATTAAATTAAATACCTACCATTTTCTCTTTCTTAAATTCGGATTTTTACCAAAGTTTTGATTATTTAAAGACAAAAAATTTGTCAAATATGTTTATAATAAATTATCTTTACACGTTTTAATAAATTATTCTTGACAAAGCCCCTAAACAGGAGCGAAACGTCGAATTTTATACAATTATACAGTTAATTATTAATGGAAATTTCACAAAATTGGAAAAAAATTTAAAACTTGGACTGGCACAAATCAAACAAGAATTTTTAATTTGATTGGTTGAAAAGCAGTGCGATAAGAAAAACGAGTGCGGTAATAAACTCCTTAACGCATCCAAAATGAGTGCGTTGAGAAGTTCTTAACTGACGGGCGTAAATAAAATATATTAATATATCAATTTTCACAACCGCCATGTTGATGGGCAAATTTCGCATTCGTACGTTAATAAAGCTCATATCCCACTTATATCGCAAATAACTATTATCTGCCAGAACTCCTAGGAAGTTGAACTTTAAGGCTAGATTAAACCC
Source organism: Xestobium rufovillosum (assembly GCA_963966045.1). Lineage (NCBI taxonomy): Eukaryota > Metazoa > Arthropoda > Insecta > Coleoptera > Ptinidae > Xestobium > Xestobium rufovillosum. The sequence continues at coordinate 20,829,819 of OZ014504.1, forward strand.
CTTAGTCTAAATAAAATGTACTATGCACACAGGAAGTAGTCCAGTAGAAACCACAAAGGTTTATACGTGCCTGTTGAGTTAGCCCTAAATAGGGTTGCCATATCTAAAAGGCTACTTGAAAATTCGGACAAAATTCGGACGCTTACGAATTTTTAAAACTCAAATCAGAATCACTTGTGACAAAGAAAAATTTATTTTTCTATATGAATATAATTTCATAAATTATTACTTAAATCAGAGCTGCTACAAGTACTAGTATAAAGTACTTCCAGTACCAGTATCCAGTAAACACTGAAAGTACTGCAAGTATCCAGTACCGAGTAATCTACTTTCAGAGAAGTATTGCAAGTAATAAGTATTTTACTTGAAAGTTTTAAAATGCAGTACCTAGTATGCAGTACAGACTACTTGCAGTATTATCAGTACTTGAATTAAATAAAAAACTTGAAGTACATGAAAGAATTTCAAGTACCAAGGACTAGTTACTTCCAGTATAAGACATTACTATACAAATAGATGACAGGGAAAAAGAGCTATAAGGATTAAGTAAATAATTGTAAGGTTTACTGTCTTGTGGTACTATATGCACTTATCTGTAGAGCATTTATATTGGGTACTTCTTAAAAAAACTGCAAATTGCATAAAGATACTTGTTATTGAAATAAGAAATATAAACTAAACAACATTTTTAATTGCATAAAAAAATAAAGTTCAATTGACACTAGTTCATTAGTTGTCAGTAATTTTTGTTGGCCTATAACAACACTAACTTTTCGAAATTTCCGTCTGTTAAGGCGTGTCTTCGTGGATTATTAATTATTTGGCGAATGAAAACAAGCGTTCTACAGAAGCAGAAGATGGCAAAATGGTATTGTATTTTATGAAAAGACGCTTAATATGATGATAATCATCTAGCATACAAATATTGCTTCTTCTGTCATTCAAATATTTTAAAAATTCCAACTCAAACTGATTCGGCAATGCACTTGCACTGACTGAGAAAAACTAACCCTTATAACGTTTCCCTATACTCCGATGGAAGAGACATTAAAATTTGAAGTTTCCAGTTTGAACCTGTTAATACTTGTATAAACACTTAAAACGCAAAATGCAGGCACTTGGAGTACTTTTTTTACTGCAAGTAAAAAAAGTACTTACGATACCAAAAAAAACTTCAAGTAAATTACTTTTACTTAAATGTTTCAATCCAGTACCAAATACAAGTACCTCAGCATCAAAGTATTGCAAGTACCCAGTACAAGTAATAATTTTTGAAAGTACTTGAAGTAATGTACTGTAAGTATCGTATTTACTGAGTACTGGACTTGCAATACCTTCCTGTACTCAGTATAGCAGCTCTGACTTAAATTTTAATTAACGAAAACTAAATAAATTTACTTAATAATCAGTTCTGATGTCCTGTAAAGTTCCCATCACTGAAAAGAAGGATCAAACTATACGTTTAGCTTAGGAGACATTTACATAATACTAGGTAAGATAAGTTTTGGGAAAAAGGGAAAGTACTTTTAAAAAAATAAAATATACAGGTTTATTTAGTAAAGTACAGTTCGGTGTTAAGAACTAGAATTCCTTCTAATGAATTTTATTTGCTGACAGCGTCAGTCTATGTTCTGGAAAGTTCCATTGTTAGTTGCAACTGATGCATCTTCTATCAATGGTTGCTATTGTGGTCTAGGATATAACTCCTCCCTTCGTAGATGGAAAACTATCCAAGGGATGGTTTTTCAAATGATGATGTCCTCTTTCGTCTGGAATATTGGGAGTTTTCGTTTCTTCAGTACGGGCACTTATTCCATTTTACAAAAATGACATATAAAACATATTAAAATATTAAAACATACAATAAAATAGTCCAAACACTAGTTCTATGAGTTACTACAGGTGAATTTATAGAATCTATCATTTCTTTTTGAATTTTGAATTTTTCTTGAGTTTCAGTAATTTTGTGTAGGTTAATACTAATTAAATTAAAATCTTTTGGAACATAAATTTGAGAAGCAGTATTTGTTAGGCTAAAATTTAGATGAGGTAAAGCAATTACATCTAATTTACTTGCAGATTTAAAGGAAGCATGCAGAACGTGTGAATTTACAATTAATTTACAATTTGTTGGCAACTCAACTAAATAAGTTCTTTGAGGAGGTACATTTTCTTTAAATTCATCACAATATTTGTGTGCTATTATTTCATTCGGCGAGGTTATTGTCCATTTGCTCGGCGATATTTTTTGAATAAATGTTTCAGTTATTTTTAACGTAATAGGAAAACAATTGTCTAGGTATTGGATTAACGTAAGTTATTAATTTCACTTCACATGGAGTTCCTTGGAACGGTACGTTGTCTTCTCTGTTGCATAAGTACTGAGTGTTCTTGATTTGTTTGCGCTCGGTTTTAAAATAATAAAATTTGTGCTCATAAATGGCAAGGTATGGGGTTTTCGGGATAATAATGGTGAATTCGGTTTCATTAACATTTTGGGGAAGTGGGAACATTTGGAAAAATTGATAGTTTTTAATTTCTACCAAAGGAATCTCTAAAAGGAATACAATTTCGTTTTGCCTAGAATAACTTTTAATTGTTATGACGCTTTCAAAATTCAGTAACTCACTTAGATTCGAATCAAACGGTAATTTTGTTGTTTTGATATGGGTTTCAATATTTTGAATTTCAGTTAGTAAATGATCGGGTCTGATTAAAAAATTGTACAAGGTGTTCAATTTTGCAAAAGAAATAGCTGTTTCAATTTTGTTTAAAAGATTAGAAATTATTTGGAGAGTGATTGTTATTTGTCCTAAAGTAATATGAATTAATGTGCAATCGAATTGTTCTATTAAATGAATAGATACCTTTTTAAGAGTATGTTCAAGAATTTTAATTTTTGATTCTAATACAAGTTGATTATGAGAAATATTGCTCATTAATTTGTGAAATTCTGATACAGTGGCATTCATTAAAGAAAGTTGGTTATCCAAAATAGTCTTTGTCTTTGTCTTTGTCTTGTCTTGTGATTTTTGTAAATTATCAATTTGTTGATCATATTTTTCGGCATCTGATCAGTCTAAATTTCCGGTTATTGTTGAGCCTAGTCCATTTATTAATCCGCGTTTCTTTCTTGAATTTAATTGTAATTTTGGGTTCAATTGCATAAACTGAATTTGAATACTTGTTCTAAGATGGTTGATTAGATTTCTGGTGTTAAAATATTCTCTTTCGTAAAGGGAGTTAGTCTGAAAAGCTTTATCAATTATATCGATATGTGCACAAACTTAGTTAAATTCATTTATTAAAGGGTTTAATTCAAAAATTTTGACTAAAGTCCAAATATCTTCCGTTATTAATGCGGTTCCTAATTTTGTTGTGAGAAGCCCTGGGTTGTCATGAATTTTGAGGATGTCTGCTCCGTTGTAGCTAACGTACATATATTAAAATTATTCCAAGTTTTATCATTTCTTTCTTGTTTCTTGTTTCTTTTTTCTTTTTTTCTTGTTGGTTTTAGGTTGATGGGCGATGTGTGTCCCTCTCGAACCTGGGCGATGTGGTCCCTTTGTGTAGTTAACAGGCGATTTTTATCCTCTTCAACCACGGTGTAGGTGATCAGGCGATGCTTGTCCTTTTCAGCTACGGTGTAGATGAGCAGGTGATGTTTGTCCTTCTCAGCTACTTGAATCCAGTTCTTCACAATTACCAAAATCTTCAATTTTTCGGTTGCTGATTAATCGTTGAAACGAAAGAAAATCACTACGCGATGTAAGATATTTCTTCAGCAATCCTACCGACTGCGCCAGATAAGTTTTGGGAATTGCGAAAGTACTTTTTAAAAAATAAAATATACAGGTTTATTTAGTAAAGTACAGTTCGGTGTTAAGAACTAGAATTCCTTCTAATGAAGTTACAATTCAATTTATACATTTTATTTGCTGACAGCGTCAGTCTATGTTCTGGAAAGTTCCATTGCTAGTTGCAACTGATGCATCTTCTATCAATGGTTGCTATTGTGGTCTAGGATATAACTGGTAACCACAAATGCAAATAAGATTAAAATATTTTCTATCGTTATCTATTGTCCTTTTACAATAAATTATTTTTTGTCAACAAAATTCAAAAATCAATGATTTGTAATTTGTTCAAGTTGCTAGTTTTAATTTAATCTCGCTTTAGTAAGTTGAACCCATTTATTAATCATGTTTTATTATTATGTATATATCATTTTAATTTCCTGAAGAAGGAACAAACTGTTCCGATAGCTCGAAATGAATAAAGAGTTTACTTTTTCAAGCCTTATTGCTGTTAAACCCGAACAAAATAACTTATTATAATTATAACAATAACTAGGTATATACCACTTTATAGTATACTCGTATGTAGAATTTTAGGTTGCACAAAACAAAGGAAAACTCAAAAATTAAAAAAAAGAAAAATTAATTCTCAAAAACTTAATAATAATACTAACAGTTGTGGGACCTAACGAAAATCCGGACCAGTTCTCAAAACCCCCCCGGACGCCCCTAAAACCCAGTCATGTCCGAGGAAATCCGGACAGATGGCAACCCTACCTAAAAAATTTGTTCCGGTGTTAAGTTTTTGCTAACGGAATCCTATCACGTCATTCTAACTACGATTTTCTAGATATATCTAATGAATTAAAAACTGCGTATATCACTTAATTAGATAACATGATTTTACATTTAGGAGCTTTGATAGATAACATTCGATAGGTTAATATACCTACATTATTGCAGTCTGCTAGGATTACTTAATTACGTATGTAAATATGTTTATTTTGTTCCTGCCATCGATTTTTATGCAGTGAATTTCAGGCTCTCAGTTTTACTGTGAAAATCAATAACTATTAGATTCTATAAAAATGAATTTTTGATATTTATTTGTACCAATTCTTTTCATCATCATAAAGTTTTCAGTCCTATCTTGAGCTAACCTACGCATTTCTCCAAAAGTTGAACATCCTACATCCCTAACTATGTGAGAGCAGTAGTCTAATCTAGCCCTACCCCTTACCTCTTTTTATTCCTATCTCTGACTCTAGTATGTCGTGAACTAAGCCTTCGTGCCTCAGAAGGTGTTCTAATATCCTATCTCTCCTATTACTTACTGTCTTTCATAAATTTCGCTTTTCTCCAACTCTTTCTAATGCCTCTCTGTTACTAACCTTATATATCCACGGTATGTATCTTCATCATACGTCTATAGCACCACATTTCAAATGCTTTTAATTTTTCCCTATTTGCTTCTCATATCGTCCAAGTTTCGCAACCGTACAATGCCGAACTGCATACATACGTTTTTAAGAGCCTCTTCCGAGTTTCTACATTTATCATTCCCGAGCATAATAGTTGTTTCTTTTTATTAAATGCAACTCAGCCCTGCGCTATTCTTTGTTTTATATCTCTAGAGCTCCTACCATCGCGAGTTATTTGACTTCCTAAATAGCAGAAATCTGAGACTTCCTTTATCTTCTCGTTTCCAATTTGTATTTTGGTTTTAGTCCTATTTTCAGCCCCCTACACACCAAAATTTTGATTTTCTTTTCATTGCTCTACATACCATAGCCCTCAGTCAAAACCGCTTCCATTTCGTTCAGAGCCCTTCCTAATTCTTCTTTGCTGGATGCTAATACTGCTATATCATCCGCAAATCTGAGCATGTTAATAGTTCGACCATATATATTACCTAATTCCAGCAGCTATTCTGTCTTTAACAATATTAATCGCATCTTAGGTATACAGGGTGTTGCAAAACATTTTACTCAGGTTATAGCTCCAAAACTTTAACAGATAACGAAATCGAACAAAAACCACTTTGTAGTGTTGATGAAGGAGTACATAAACCGAAGAACGTAACCACGCCCGGGGTGCATATTTGTATCGAACGTAGCGTATTGCATTCCCAACTGTCGACTTACAGCAACGGGCATATTTTCTACTTTTATACTATTTTCGTAAGTTTTCTTATCAGCACACATTTGTGGCTGAGTGGTCGATGTGTCAGTCTCCCAAGTCGCAACGTTGAGGGTTCGCACCTCGCAGTAGTTCTTTTTTGTTATGATGATTTCTCTTTTTTCTTTTGAACAAAAAATTGGTCAGGTCCAAAAGGACAGCTAGGGGATCGCCATTACTCGAGACAGACATTCACTCATTTGCCATACCTCTGCGACCACGGTCGTCCGATACGAAAAACTAAGCCAAGTTCGACATTTGCCAATCTGCGTTAGCATACGCTCGATACGAATATGTACCCCGGCTAGGGTCTTTGTCAAGAATTTTATTATTTAAAAACGTATAACAGTACAGGGTATCCCACGACGACCTTACATGATCTGTATATAGAAAAGTATATACAGTAGAATTACACAAATTTACACAAATAGGTAATCGAGGATGCTCAATTCGACTAAAATATTTTTGACTTTCTGCGACTTCCGGTTATACCGGAAATAGACACCAACTTCCTTATTTTAAATGGAATGCCCACATTTTTATTACGGATTTAGATTTTTGATCGAATTTTAAGGTCACCTTATGCAAAACATCATGTGCAATGTGCACCCTCTTCGAGATATTAGACGTTAAAAATCGTCATTTTTCAAATTTCATCATTTATAACTTAGAAACGGTGCGAGATAAAGAAAAATGACTTACATGTCCCTATCCCAGTTTTTTAATCTCTATCAAAAGGGTCTGGAAAATACTGCCTCCTGATTGGTCAAAAATGACAAAAAGTTGGCAATCAGAAAGCAGTATTTTCCAGACCCATTAGATAGATAATTAAAAACTAGGATAGGGACATGTAAATCATTTTTCTTTGTCTCGTACCGTTTCCAAGTTATAATTGCTGAAATTTGAAAAATGACGATTTTTAACGTCTAATATCTCGAAGAGGGTGCACATTACACTATGATGTATTGCATAAGGTGACCTTAAAATTCGACCAAAAATCTAAATCCGGAATAAAAATGTGGACATTCCATTTAAAATAAGGAAGTTGGTGTCTATTTCCGGTATAACCGGAAGTCGCAGAAAGTCAAAAATATTTTAGTCGAATTGAGCATCCTTGATTGCCTATTTGTGCAAATTTGTGTAATTCTACTGTATATACTTTTCTATAAACAGATCGTGTAAGTTCGTCGTGGGATACCTGTATAAAAAAGTGACAATTTTTCTAATAAAAATTGTAAATTATTTACAAATTTTATTAGAAAAATTATGTCACTTTTTATACTGCTATACGTTTTTAAATAAAATTCTTGACAAAGACCATAGCCGGGGTCGAAACGTCGATTATTTACATAAAATAGTTTACTTTGTCAATAAATTCACAAAATTAACACGTTGACTGCGGCAGGAAAAATTGACTAAATTCTTCCAGTGCATTGTCGGTCCCCGGGGACCGGCAACAATATTTCCCTATGTGCGGTGGGGGGCCTTGGGGACCCCCGTGCAGTGGTTTATGAAGCGCCATCTTTCATAAGCTACTTGAAGCTACTTGGGAGTATTAATGCAGGTTTCTATTTATTTTACATGTAGTTCGTTGTCTCCAAGGCAGGAGTGGGCCCCGAGGACCCCAACCGCACTAAACTACGAAAATAAACAAACATAAATTTGGTAGCTTTGAAACTTTATTAAACTTAAGCGAAAACAATGTGTTTCTATAAAAGTATGAAAACAATTCGTGTTCTATATTATTAAACTTAAATATTTAGAGCGGGCAATCTGTTTTTATACTTCGTAACTAAAAAATCTTCGATAGTGGTATCTTCAACACTTTCGACGTTTTCATTATTTACATCATTTATATCAACACATAGACACCACAACAACTTGTGAACAAATGCAAATAATAATAATAATAATAATGGAGTTTTCCTGTCGTAACATGTTTGCCCCTTTAATTCTATATCGGTCCCCGGGGACCCCAACCGCACTATGCTAATAATTATTACCACAGTGCGGCGGGGGTCCCGCGAGACCGACGTGTTTTTCAAAATTATTAGAATTGCCTGTGATTGGGGCTTTCCAAAGCTCTTTTAAAAATTGAATTCGGATCAGTTTTCTCTAAACTGCAGCTTTCGAAAGTTCGGGAAGAATTGATCGAAATGCTGCCCACAGAAGTAATGCGCGGTAATGCGCGGTAACGGTCTCCGGGGACCCCCAACGCAGTGAACGTGGTAATAAATTTGTATAAAAATGAACGTGCAGTTATTACAACAACGAATCAATTATGACCGCTGACTGCCCCTAGTTACGTACTATCAGTATCGGTACCTATCTGATAAATTCACCATTCGCAATTCACCATCTGCAATTTCCAACCCGCATTTCTTCGCCGCAAAAATTCAACCCCATTCAATTCACTGCGTCGCCTTGCATCTCTAGCACAATTCATCACCAGCGCAATTTACCGTCACATAGTTCATCGTTTAGGCCTTTAGGCAATCCACGATCAAATTTTTAAAATGGTTCGAATGGACGATACATTTTTTATGTTGGGTTAAAATTGTTCCTGAAAAGAAAACTGTTGCAGAATATTTCTATTATTTTGGATCGTTCATTTTTCATATCCTTAGTTAAAATAAAAAATACTTATATGTAATTCAATATACAGATGCATCTACTTGTGTGAATTTTAAACTGTGGAAAAACTCACTAAGTTGGATAACTTGGCGAAGAGAAGCTCCTTAAAAGTAATGAGTGGTACTAGACCGTTCTAACAACTACTCCTTGAGCAAATACCCCCTTAGGCATTAAATATAGAACGAATCCAGATTTAGTTGTATCTACTACGAAATCTCACAGAATGTTACTCGAGCTAGCTGGTATTGAACCATTCATAACGTATCTCTACGTACATTACCTCAACGAACATGGTTTGTAGATTATATTAAGAACTTGTGTGTGTCAGCTCCGACGTACGACTGGAGTTTACTCCTTACGAACGATTATTTTAACTTCAATCACGAATGTCAGTTTTATACCCAAATGTGTATTTATCAGATGGTTTATGTTCGAAAATGTCCAACAACATCAAAATATAAATTGTTTATAAAGTCAGTAATTAAGTGACAATCTGCTAAACCTCGATCCCACTGGCAATTAAATAAATACTTTTCCTGGTGTTCGAATAGGCGTTTATTGACATTTCGGCACTAAGCAATATTTGGAGTATTTAATATTAGGTTTTACCATATGAAATCGAAAGATTCAACAAATTTAGGAACGAACAAACACTGCAAATGCTGACTTTACAACGCCAACTGTCATATCTACTCTATGCCACTCTATTTTCACTATTTCCATGCTCTATGCAGTCAGACATAAACAGCCGTATCCATAGATACGTACATAATTTGAATGTTACAGGTAACGTAACGCGTTACTTTTCGTTAACGCGAAATGTAACGCTTGATTTTACTACTCATACAATTTCCGTACCGCGGGCTATAACTAAAAATCGATTCTTAAGGAGTAAACTCCAATAATAACCTATGTTGCGTTCAATACCAGGTAGCTAAAGTAACATTGCGTGAGATCTCGTAGTACAATGAAATCTAGATTTTTTCTATCATTCATATAATTCGTAAAGTAATTGGCGCTTGCTCACATCTGATCGACGTGAGTTAGCATATAAGCAAGGTATTTGGGTATAAAATAAATGCAGAAAGCACTGCATTGACGAGGCCCAAAAAGACGAAATCAGTGGCCTGCAGTTTTCTGTAATCATTTTGAACGCAACATATTTAATGCTCCTCAAAAGTATTTAAAATTTGGAATATGTTAACAGCTAAAACGTATGCCCGTCTATGGATAAAATATAGGGTGTCCCAGAACAACGGGGTAATATTTCTAGAGCATATAGTTTGGGTCAAAATAATACTTAAAGTATGTATAATTTTTTTTTCTAGGACGCCTCCCTTCGAAGCTATTCGCCCTTAAAAGTCAAGTCCTGAAGAAGGTTTTCTGCTGATAACTTTCAAACTATTGTATCGAATGTTATAAAATTTGGACTGTAGACATAGTAAGCAAGTATCTGCAATCGAATGACATGACATCTTCCTTATCTTGTCTAGGAAGCCGGGGGTGGAACACCCCTAATGCTTTTCAGCCCTTAACTTTCTCGTTGATGCTCTTAACGAATTTGCAACGACATTTTTAAATTCTTCAAACAATTTTCTCAAAAAGGTACTCTTTTTGAAACCGTTAAAACGGCCCGTTCACGAGACAAAATGTATACAAAGACATAAATTAACATTTTTACTACACAAAAATGGATGCGTCTACAAGGTGCTCACTTCAAAAATTTATTGTTTATTTGTTTATTTATTGTTATTATGTTTTCAAAACCGATTATTCATACATTTTCATTTCATTTTCACTTTCTGACATGTTTCATGAAGCAGTTCATATTTCATAGCCTGGTTTGCATAGGAAAAATGATAAACCATGACTTTGTATACATTTTTTTTCTCGGAAACGGGCCGATTTAACGGTTTCAAAAAAGAGTACCTCATTTTGACAAAATTGCTTGAGGAATTTAAAAATGTTATTGTAAATTCGCTAAAAGCATCAACGTAAAAGTTAAGGGGTGAAAAGTATTAGGGGTGTTCCACACCCGCCTTCCTAGACAAGTTACGGAAGATGTCATGTCACTCGATCACAAATACTTGCTTACTATGTCTACAGTCCAAATTTTATAACATTCCATACACTAGTTTGAAAGTTAACAGCAAAAAAACCTTCTTCAGGACTTGACCTTTAAGGGAGAATAGCTTCGCAGGGATGCGTCCTAGAAAAAAAATTATACATACTTTAAGTGTTATTTTGACCCAAACTATATGCTCCAGAAATATTGCCCCGTTGTTCTGGGACACCCTGTATATGCATCGAAAAATTCTTCAGTTGCGATAGAAGCGTAACGCTATCAAAAAAGTTACATATTATGTAAATTGAATAAATCATTGAAAGTATGGGACAACCTAGCGCGAGGAATTTATTACATTGATTGTAGTTTCTTACAAAACTTAACGAATAAAACTTCCTTATCTAGGAGTTTGCCGCTTCAATTCCGTTGTAAATTACGAACAAATAATGATAGTTATTTAAGATACAAAGTATTGTAACAGTTCATATTATGATAAAAGATGGATATCATAATACCCCTCATAATATGAAGTTAAGCTATGAGTATCTTAATCTACTATCAGTGTGACCACGACTATCACATTTGCTCAAGAAATAATTAGTAAACGAGAAATTAATAATCATTACGCACAAGAAAAATAGCAGGTCGGTACGTATGTATTTTGACATCTCGGCGAATGGGAAGTTATTCCTCGGACATTGAGATAGCAGCAATGTGGCCGTGAGATATCTTCCTTCAACATCTCTCGGTGTTGAGTTAATATATCCAATTCCGCAAATTTTGTAATTAACGTTTACATGTAAGGTATTAATTGATTTGATTTTAATATTAGTTTGCCGTGCAATTCACTTCACAAAATGCGGGCACCAAAGAATGTCAATTTGGCATTCTTCAGTGCATAACGGGGCTAAAGTATGTCATTAGAACATTCAAATGAATGTCATAAAAAATTATATTATGTATTGATATACTTGGGCCGCCCAACAGACGGAGTGATCACCCTGCAAAAACGTGCTCTAGCGGGGCCAATATTAATTGATGAAGGCCGAATTGGAGTGATACGACTTCGTTGGGTCTAAAGAAAGCGCATGACTGCGGTTCTGTCGTCCTAAATTGATAGTGGTCCCGTCTAGAGCTCATGCTTGCAGGGTGATCACTCCGTCTGTTGGGCGGCCTAAGTATAGTAGATAAAGGCTACTTTATAAATAAATCCGGGAAACTGATCATCATCATAAAGTTTTTAGTCCGAAAACTGGTTGGTCGCGTTGTCGCGTTTCTCCATCCTATCCTATCCTGAGCTACCCTACGTATTTCCCTAACTACGAGTATTTGAGAGCAGTGGTCTAATCTGGACCTACTCCTGGGCCTACCCTGTTGCGTTTCACTTACAGTTTTTATGATATCTTATTTAAATTTGCCGCTTGGCGCGTCTTTCCCTTAAGTTTTTATCTCATAAGCTACGAATAATGTAAGTGAGTTAGCATTTTTGTCGTGAGGGCGCCAGTTACTGGATGCGCATTGGCTTCTCTTGAATTTGGTGGTTAGAGGACGTCGGCTCGCTCTCTTGCAGCCGGGTCGTCGAAGTGAACGGTTGTCTGGAGGTTGTAATTTCCTCTGTCTGGAAGTACAGAAGCTATACCTAAAATAAGCTTCTGGTGCTTCTGGAATTACCTTTATCTACCTATCTACTACCTTTGTTGGTTGAAGAAAGTTATCTAATGGGTGATGTCTCTGGATTATTCATTGTGACACGATGGTAACGCCATTTTCTTACCTCTAAGTACGCAAGATTAAGTACGCAAGCTATACAACGAGTGTATAGCTACACATTATAAGGTTTGGTGCATGTTATTTCTAAATCTCAGCAGCTTCCTACAAGTGGCTTCTTATCTACACATACTCCGCGCGTTCTTTCGCGGAATTAGCCCAGTACATCGGGATAGTGTTTTGTCTTGCGTTGTTAGTTACCTGCGTGATCTATCTGTATCGCGTGTGTTGTTACCTAACTGATGTCACTGCCTAATCTCCGGGACAAAATCTACCTAAATACATAGTGATTTCCGTATCTTTTCTAAAGTAAAGTAAAAGTCAAGATGGCGGATTTCTTGTTGCTTTCGCTACGCAACAGCCATTTCTGCGCGATCACAGCTCGCGTCCATTGAGAAGAAGCTCGCGCATCGTAGTTCGAACTATCTTTTACTCAATTCTAACTCGCTTGAATTCGGTACGCGCATGTACTTCTGTCAATCGGTTACCGGGACTCCTGCAAATATCTCGTTACTAATGTTTAACAGTTTTCTTGTATTACTGGCCAGTTAGGATCAGGTAATCTTAAGCTATCTTTAAGTTAATCATTTTAGATATTTCTAAGGTTATTTATGTTAGCGCTGAAAGAGTGCTAAAAGTTGTTTACTGCTTTTTCATACCAATCAGCTGTTCTTTGTTTTGACAGCTACCAAATAAACGAATACCATTTGTTTTCATTTTCACGAGAATGTATATTGTGTTCATATTTTTGCATTAAATATTATTGTTCACAATTGCTTTCTTTTTATTGCGTTTTGTCGATTTTAGCAACAAATTAAAATTGTACTGGCATCCCTGACATACCTTTGAACAAACTTACCAACAAAAAGACGTGTGTCGTAGTATTCTACATAATTTTATAATTTGAGAAGTTATTTAGATACTGCCTAGTTCAGCTTAATTTAAATTTAATAAATTCTCTAAGCCTGAGGTCACAACCCCTACCTCTTTTTATTCCTATCTGTGACTCTAGTGTGTCGCAAATTAAGCCTTCGTGCCTCAGAAGGTGTCCTACCATCCTATCTCTCCTATTCGTTACTGTCTTCCATAAATTTCGCTTTTCTCCAACTCTTTCTAATACCTCGCTACCCTTATGCATCTATCCCCGGTATCTTCATGCGTCTATAGCACCACATTTCAAATGCTTCTAATTTTTTCCTATCCGCTTCTCCTTTCGTCTAAGTTTCACACCCGTACAGTGCTGTACTCCATAGAAAATATTAAATAATAAATACAGTAAATAATATTCAACGTGTATTAAGAAAATTGTTACTGCCAAAGGTAATTGAGAATATAAACACACAAATGTAATGTGATTTATTGGAGAATAATCATTAATATTAGATTCTTTGTCTTAATTCCCTTAATTCTATTAAAAAAACTAGTTGTCAATGCATTGACAGAACAGCTTCCTAGCCACAGCCACAACTGAACTGGAGGGCGCGCGGCATACAACCTATTACGATTTTCGCACATCGTGTAGCGAAAAATACCCTTTATCCGATGCAATACAAAAATATATACGGTCTCATTGAAAAAAATGTTCGATGACGCCATATCTTGGCTCAAAAGTGCTTTAAAAAAACCGCCCCGTCAGTTTCCTATGGACCATCTCTGATATACGTATGCAAAATTTCAGCAAAATCTGTGGAGCCGTTTTCCCGCAAAAGTGCCAACAGACATATACACACGCACGCACCCACGCACACACCCATACATACGGACGGAAATGTGCCACCTTGCCAAAAAGTCTTAGAATGACCTGAACCGTCCGCATTTGATGAAAAAACACCATGGTCAAAAAACGACTATCACAATGGCTACCTAGCTCGGCTAGGAACCTAATAATAGTACAATAATAATGAAGGTCTTAATCATCACTTTCAGAATCGCTAGTATCACTGTCACTGCCGCCCAAAGAAATAATAATTAATGGTTCAACTTCACTTATATTGTCTGCGAACACTTCATTTTCTAAGTATTTGTCCTGGATCTTAATCACGCGATCACAACGCTTTTTCCAGTATGCTTTATTTGATTAAATTCATATTCCGCTAATTTCCGCGCATCTTCTAATTTGAAGGTAATATTTTTTGCAGCGACTTTGTTTTTCACTGTCGCCCATATTAACTCGATGGGATTTAAATCTGGATGATATGGCGGTAATCGTGAAACAGTGTGTCAGTGGCGTTGTAATAATGTGTCGAACTTGTAGGTTACCTACTTACCTCTTTTTATAATGCTTGATAATTTCGTACAACTGTGGTTTTAACATATTAGGTTCAAAATTAATATTTTTGTCGTTTAGCCATTCAATCATATCTGCCTTTTTAGAATTTGATCTGGGCGCTGGATTTTCCTGGACGTTGTGGTAGGGTGCTACAACCACTTGCCATAATTTCTGAATGGCAATCGCCGGTTTTAGATCCAGTTTTAAATATTAACAAAAATGCTAGTGTAGAACCCTTTTCCCAATCGACATTTACAATAATGGATCCATTCCATTCTAGCTCGGTCCGTATTTTTCGGTTCAATTTTGCAAGGGTAACACGACAACTTCGATCTTGTGAAATTCGTGTACGATGTGACGTATATCAGCCGTCTTATACTTCGGTAAATCAGTCGTTAAGGAACTCTTCATTGTACTCTTCTTTCCTCACTTTTAAAATAACAAAACACTCTGTACACTATTTTCCGTGTTTGGCTACGAAAAATACCTTTCCGTTCGGAACCCGCCATCTTACCTTTTCAAAAGCCCACCAGTAGATAAGGGAGGTATTAGAAAGAGTTGGGGAAAGCGAAAGGTATGGAAGACAATAAAGAATCGGAGAGATAGGAATAAAAAGAGGTTTGGGTAGGCCCAGATTAGACTACTGCTCTCAAATAGTTGGGGATGTAGGATGTTCTACTTTTAGGGAAATGCGTAGGCTAGGAAATGATGGAGGTACGCGTCCAACCAGTCTTCGGACTGAAAACTTTATGATAATGACTGGTCCTGCAAGACATTTTATTGCATCCGTAAAGTATGCTAATGCGCAATCCGACCTCTCGCCAACTTAAATCTGTTGGACTGTACTTTGGTTACGTATTTGCAACTTTTACGGCTTAAATGTTTTAATAGTGAAAGTTTTGAATAAAAAGATGCATGCGGAATATGCAGATAAATGATCCCTTAAGTGCAGGTCTGTACAGAAATTTCTTGGAGAACACCCTTTTCAATTTAATTTGATGACGTAGCCCTTAATATTGTTCAAAGTAAGTATATGGTATCAGCACGATTGTGCATCACAATATCGAGGAAGACAAGTAACTGTTTGGTTAAGTGAACATTTCCTGATCAATAATGGATAGTGCAAGGAGGTTCTATAACACAGCCACTTCGACCTCCCGATTTGAATCCTTTAGATTTTTATCTATGGTGAGTGGTGACATAATATGAAGACGCTTGTCTGCGTGGTGTCGAAATCACAACCCGTCAACAATTACTGGACAGAATAGAAGATGCAACGAATACTATAGGAATGATCCAAATGTCATTCGCCGAGTGACGCAATCTTTTGTCCGTCGGTGAGTCGGTGTGAGATTTGCATTCAAGCACTTATTATAAGCTTAATACCTGTTATTATTTATTAAATTAAATGTTTGATCTTTTACTGACTTAAAACTTCAAAGGCTTGTAACTTCTAAACAAAAGCGAATCAGACCCATATTGATATAAAAAAATGTTTAAAATTAACTCAGGTACCATTTACTAAAATTTGTCATAGAGCTTGTAGATCATCCTGTACCTTTAATAAAATATAATAGTCGTTTCACCGACATAGCGGCTTCGCCAGAAGATTACAAACTGATTTGAAAAACTTAATGGCACAAATGCTATAATAATTTTGACACGATACCTATGAATAAAATTATTTCTAAGTAATATAAGAATAGAATAGTCCCTGGTGGAATTAAATTATGGTGACTATGCGCATGTATATTTCTGTCTCTCTCGCACAGTGTGACGAAATGCGGGCCAATTTTGCCGACAATATTTAATTCATGGAAACCTTGTAAGACAATATTTCTTCATAATATTATTACGAAATAATAATATACATAAATGGTTGAAGCATTCTCTACAACTAAAGCCTAGAATACGCTTATAAATGAGTACTTTTCATGTTCAAATCGTTGCCTACCGACACAAAGCATAGGCTCAAAGCGAGAGAATTTAATGAATTTGAATGCATTGGAGAGGATTTCTCACAATTAATATACATATAGGTACGTAAAAAAACAAATTTTATAACGTTACTATTTCAATTTCTAGAAATATATCAAACTTAAGATAATGCTTTTCGAACAAGGTTCAATAATCATTATTAAAACTTATCATCATAAGGTTCTCAGTCCGAAGACTGGTTGGACGCGTACCTCCATTCTTTTCTATCCTGAGCTAACCTACGCATTTCCCTAAAAGTAGAACATCCTACATCCCTAACTATTTGAGAGCAGTAGTCTAATCTAGGCCTACCCCTACCTCTTTTTATTCCTATCTCTGACTCTAGTATGTCACGAACTATTCCTTCGTGTCTTAGAAGGTGTCCTACCATCCTATCTCTCCTACTCTTTATTGTTTTCCATACCTTTCGCTTTTCCCCAACTCTTTCTAATACTTCCCTATTGCTAACCTTATCTATCCACGGTATCTTCATCATGCGTCTGTAGCACCACATTTCAAACGCTTCTACTCTTTTTCTATCCGCTTCTCCTATTGTCCAAGTTTCGCAGCCGTATAATGCCGTACTCCATACATACGACGTTAAGAGACTCTTCCTAGTCTCTATATTAACCGTTCTCGAGCATAACAGTTGTTTCTTTTTGTTAAACGCAACTCGGCCCTGCGCCATTCTTTGTTTTATATCTTTAGTGCTCCTACCGTCTTGAGTTATTTTACTTCCTAAGTAGCAGAAATCCGCGACCTCCTCTATCTTCTCATTTCCAATTTGTATTTCCATTTTAGTTCTATTTTCACATCCCCTACATACCAAAATTTTAGTTTTCTTTTTATTGATTTTCATGCCGAAGCCCTGTGTCAAAACTGCTTCCATTTCATTCAGAGCCGCTCCTAATTCTTCTTTGCTAGATGCTAACACTGCTATATCATCCGCAAATCTGAGCATGTTAATAGTTTGGCCCTGTACATTGATCCCTGAGGCTGTTCTTTCCTTAACAATATTAATCGCATCTTCGATATATAAGTTGAAAACTAGAGGTGACAATGCACATCCCTGTCTCACTCCCTTCCGGATATCTACTTCCCTTTGTTCCTGCTCACATTCTATAACTGCCTTTTGCTCTTTGTAGAGATTATGTATTATTCTTCTGTCCCTGTATTTCATCCCTACCTTTCTCAGCACTTCGAACATCTTCCCCCATTTTACGTTGTCGAAGGCTTTTTCTAAATCTACAAATCCTATATAGACGCTCTTTCTCTTTTCTATCGTTTTTTCTATAATTACTCGTAAAGCTAGAATGGCCTCGCGCGTTCCTCTATTTCGTCTAAATCCGAACTGATCTTCTCCTAATATTTCTTCCGCCTTTTTCTCCATCCTTCTTTGCACAATTCTAGTTAAAATTTTTGACGCATGGGAAGTTAAACTGATAGTTCTAAAATTTTCGCATCTATCCGCGCCTTTTCTTTTTGGCAAAGCTACTATGATGTTCCGTTTGTAATCTTCTGGAATCTCGCCTGTCAGGTATATGCGACTAACTAGTTTAAATAAACGATCTATTACCTCTTGACCTGCGCACTTTAAGATTTCTGCCTGCAAGCCATCTATACCTGGTGCTTTATTAAAACTGATATGTCATAAAGACAGTTAGTGGTGGGCATTGGAAACTTTACTGTAAGTACCTACTGATAGTTAATATCGAAACATGAATGTTCTGTAATAGATATCTAGGACAAACGTACTATCGATATTTAAGCAAACAACGATACATAATATCGCATCAAGTATCACTTTTTAGATTGGCTTTTTCTATACAAATGGGGCAAAAATTACTATTTACAAATGGCAATGACGGCAAGGTTCATTCAAATATGGCGGAAGGACTTGATGCATCAGTAATGTGAAAATATGTGTAATGAAAATAATAATCAATGTGTGCGAGGATTTTTTCTGCAAACTTTTGGGAAAATTTATATTTCTTGGTTTGCAAAGTTGTCAACGCAATCATTATTTACTGTTTGGTAGTCTGTGTATATAAATAAACGAGTTATAGCACTACTACACTTTGTACCGATTACAATATAATATATATTCACTTTCTTTCGGGAAATTGCTTCCCATCTCCAGAAGAAATTCTTTCTTCGGCATGTTAAAACACAGTTATATTCTAGGTTTGCATATTAAACAACCGCATTGTGTAATATTTATTGACAACGCAGTGCCAAGTGACTAATTTAACACATAAACTTTCATGTCTGTGCTCGGAAATAGGAACCATAGAACACATTTTGTTCAATTGCCCTAATAACATGCACAACTGCCAAATGCTATACTAAAGCTTAGTAGAAGTAATTAAACAATCTCCGCTTGATGCTGCATGTGTAGTAGCTAATCATGCTTTTAAAACCGTTAAATTGATCAGCAAATTCCTTAAGGCTTCCAAAGTTAAGGCTTCCAAAGTTAATATTTAATAAAAATCAGTAACTGGAGATGGCTGTTGTCTAAATAGACAAAAGGCCAATAAAGAAGAAGAAGAAGAAACTTTCATTTCCTTGCCTACTTAGGCATATATTTTATTTAAAGGGGGGTTTGGTGTCTAGGCAATATTTTTGCGTTCAACTCAAGAGCATTGCTATTTATAGATACCGTGTGACAAACTTCCATGTGTACATGGGGAAATAGCATGAGCAATTACATTTTTGGGGATTCCTGCTCCCTATGTGTAGTTACAGAGGTGGTAAAGATAAAAGATTATTTTTTTCTGCGTATGAAGATATCAAAAACTCTACAACTTTCCAATTTATTAAAGCATTAAAAGCAAAAATTACATTAATAATTTTCTAACTAAAACGCAGAAATTTATCAGATTATCCATGACAACTTAATTTATTCTAATCACGGACGTCTTTGATTTTTATGGATTTTCTGAACTGTCAACATTTAAAAATGAACAAAAATATTTATTCAGGTCAAGAAAAGGTTTTCATTGTGAAAATATTTTACGGCGGCAATAGTTTGCGCGTAGTCCGTGCCTTATTTTCTGTAAAATTCAATAACGGTCCTATTCCTTTGGTATAACAACAAATAATTTAGTAAGAAATTTGAAGGCTGGGAATCTTTCATCGAAAGAAGTTAATTTTTACTAATACATGGTCCATAGTTTAGGGTAAATTGTAGGTGTCGCCTAACCTATTAAAAAGTTTTTGGAAAAATGTTAAAGCAGTAAAATGAAATAATAAAAATTAAATTACTTTAATTTTACTGCAATTATGAAAAATTTAACAAGCGGCAACATTTGTTTATTTTGCTCTAATGAATTTTGTAATCTGGCAATTTAATACTTATTTATTTCATATCTAGGTAAAGACAAAAACTTATTAATATACAATGAAATTAAAGTAACATAAAAAAAGAAAAATAACTATAACAAATATTCAAATAAACCCCCATTCTGTATCAGACAGTATCCCAGCCTATTATAGAAAGAATTTCTCACATTCGCAAGTTGCCGATCGTTTATTAAGTTGCATTCCGCAAAAATAGCGTTCCTTAAAGAATCAATATTTGGGTGACGAGTTTTATAAATCTTATTTTTTAAATGACCCCACAAGAAAAAGTCACACGGTGCCAAATCGGGAGATCTAGCTGGCCAGTTTATAGCACCACCTCGACCAATCCAGCTCTCTGGAAATATTTCATTTAATAATTCCCTCACTTGTGCTCCAAAATGTGCTGGGCATCCGTCATGCTGAAACCAGACCTCCCGATTCGCATGTGCAACTTCTTCTAATGCAGGGCCAATATGGTCAATTAAAAGATCTAAATAAGCTTCTGAATTTAAATTTCCCTGTATTTCAAATGGTCCTATAATGCGATTATTAAAAATGCCTGCCCAAATATTTATTTTTTGAGGGTATTGCGTTGTAGTGGCTAGATTTATTCTGGGATTTTTCTGGGCCCAATGCCTAACGTTTTGTGAATTTGGCTCTTGATTTAAAGTGAAGGTACAGTCATCGGTAAAACAAATTGATGAGAGGAAACTGCGATCCCGATTAGCCCGTTCTTGCATTTCTTCACAGAAAGTTTGCCTTGATTCTTCGTCAAAAGGAAGTAACTCTTGGTGACATTAGAATTTAAAGGGATGATATTTGTTTTTTTTTAATATGTTACGGACAGTTTCTCTTGAAACATTACATTCTAGGGCAATAGACCTTAAACTAGATGTTGGACTAGCAGTTATCAGGCCTATTACCATTTCCTCTACCTCAACATTTAGATTTCTTGGAACGACTAAAAATAGTTATTTACGTAACCAGTTATGAAAAGACTAATTTTATTTGACGAATATAATATTTGCAAATTATATGAGTCAAATAAAATTAGCATTTTCATAACGTGTTAAGTACAAAATTTTATCTAACCCCGCTTTAAAATAAAAAAGAATTGTGCTACTCCAAATAACGTAACATCCCTTGTAGCCGTACAAATAAATTCAACTTCATCGCTTTACCTTGGCGTTGCTTTGGATAGTATAAATAACTATTGTCAGTGATGAGTTTTTTATTTCAAATTACGCCAAAAATGGATTATTCTGATGTAGATATGCCTTCTGATATAGAAGAATCGGCGAATTTGGCAATAGATTCAATAATACCCTGTAATAAATTCTTACTTTTGTTTTTGCTTTTAAATATTCAGTTACGTAAAAGTTCATTACATAACTAGTTATGTAAGGAACGTTCATTACATAACTAGTTACGTAATGAACTGACAGTTATGAAAAATATGACGTTTCGTAATGTCAAAAATGCATTTAAAATGTGACATTTCATAGCGGGGTTAGATAAAATAAATTATAAGATTAATTTTAGTTTTGTTTCACTCCACGTTATCACTTGTTAAATTTCTCATAATCCCAGTAAAATTTAAGTTAACGAACAATAAGGAACTAGCAACTAGGTAATAATAATAAGCGAATCAGAATTATCTAAATAAAAACCAAGTAAATTTATTAATAAAAATTACCTTCTTTCAATGAAAGATTCCCAGTATCTCCAAATTTCTTAACTAAATTTTTTATTGTTGTTACCGAAGGAATAGGACTGTTATTGAATTTTACTGAAAATAAGTCACGGACTACCCGCAGACTATTGCCGCCGTAAAATGTTTTCACAATGAAAACCTTTTCTTCAACTGAATAAATATTTTTGTTCATTTTGAAACCCAAATTTTAAATTGTCGATAAATAATGTTGACAGTTCAGACGAATTAGAAATTAGAATCAAGGGAGTCTTTGATTAGAATAGATTAAATTGTCATAGGTAATCTGATGAATATCCGTGTTTTAATTTGAAAATTATTAGTGTAATTTTTGCTTTTAATGCTTTAATAAATCGGAAAATTGCAGAGTTTTTGATATCCTCATACGCAGAAAAAAATAGTCTTTCGATTGCTACCTTTACCACCACTGTAACTACACACGGGGAGCAGGAATCCCCAAAAATGTAACTGCAAATGTTATTTCCCCATGTACACATGGAAGTTTGTCACACGGTATAACAATTACCGAATATTATTTATAAATTCCAATTTATTGTAAAAGGTAAGTAGGTACCTACTTCAGCTTATTAAGGTATTAATATATCTTACCTATCCATGTTCATACGTAACTTTTTCACATTTCTATTATTCATGATGTAGCAGTGACCTACTTTTGATGTTATTTGTCTCATTTCGTTGAACACCATATTATACCTAATTATGAAAATCTATTTAAATTGTCAATGCTGTTTAATTCTTCTAGGATTCAAAGTCTAGACATTGATTTTGTCCAGTGAAACAGTCGCAATATTAATAAAAATCTAAAATAAAGTAATATAAAATACTTACACTTAATTTGGTCTTTGTTGTACTTCTAATTGGCTATTGTAAAAGAACGTTTAAAAGTGAATGTAGGCAAGAACCTAACTAACTTTCAAGGGCGTCGCGTCGGCTATAATTTTAATAACATGGTTTCTATTACAATTTTTAACAATACCAACAAATTTACAGTTTCTAAAAACTGGGTGCCTGGTCGCCACATGCGATAGAAGTGAAACTTCAACGTTATTAGAGGAATGAAAAATTTGTAGGGTATGCATTTATGAGTTTCAAATATATCTTTATTCATCAACTTCATGTCTTCACTCAAATCTAAAACTCATTAATTTATAGACTACCAACCGCATTTCAAATACTCAAAATATTGATAATAAATATTGTCCGTATCAATATAATAATAATGAAAGAATAAATCGAATTTTAATGCTTCTAACCAAGCGCTTTGTGGCGTCATGAGAATTGAAATGCTGTGTCCTCGCGTTACTGACGCTTGCCTGAGAAACAGCGCGAAGCAAGAGACAGAGCGTGGCTAAAGAGTGGGGCGTTAGATATTCCCTTTCTCCTTTGCCCGTCTTCTCAGACTGCTCCCCTCCATTCGTTTCACTTTTCGTGACGCTCGCATTTGCCCACACAGGAACTTACTCTACCGAGACAAAAGAAGTTTCACTTCAATATTCACAATTTCCATCGTAATTGTTTCATTTGTAGATACGTTTGTTATGAAAACATTCACATATTTGTTGTAGGTACCTAAACTTTTATTGAAATCAACTAATTACTACTACTAATTGACAAGGTCTTCTAAATTTTGAAATCTAAATAATGCACAAATTGATTTGCAAGTTCGTTGTTCAAATTAATATTCAGATTATTTCAAGGAAGTGCCTCCGTAACCGGCTACAGTTTTATAGGTGTATTGTTGCCGGAGCCTGTGTGTGTCTGGTGCGAGAGGGCAGCTAAGGAGTCTGTTTAAAATGCGTAATATGCGTTGTATCAGTCTTTTTCGTTCCCAAATAGAAGCGCGCCGGCAACTATACGCAAGGCCGGCGCCGGCTACGGAAGCACTCCCTTATTTCAAACCCATAAGAGTGTTTCGTTTATTCTCAGGGGGGTGAGATAAACTACTGAGATTGCTGATATTGTTAGCAAAACAGGTATAGAGTTTAACTCTGTCACTTTTTTGACGTGTACCTACACGGTTGCCATATACGGGATGTACCCAAAGGTTCGATTTCCTTATACAGGGTGATCTATAATGAGTGTAACAAACTTCGAGAGTAGATAGAATATTTACTTAAAAATAATGCGAAAAACCCGAACCAACGAATGTCCAAAAATGCTTTTTACTACCTTATAAATTTTGAATTTCGTTTTCCCACCATTGGCGTCATTACGAGGTGGGGAGACCACATTCACTACAGAAACTATGTTACATTACTGACTTACACAGATATGTTGCAAAATATTTGAATCTTTGTCTTATTTACAAGAAAAAATCTCTTTTGTTTTTCTGCTAACGAAGCATAGTTTCAGAGAGAAATAATTTTGTGTACATTATGTCAAGACCTTTAAGAAATCAAATTCAGATCAACCAACCTCTGTGACCTTGAAATTATTTTGAACAATATTTATTAAGTTTAATAGCTTACAATGCAACCAAAAATACGCAGATGTTACTTTAAAATATCTTGAAATCCTCCTAATTAAATGGAGTATTTGTACTGGCGGATCCTTATTAAGCATTTAAAAATAAAATATGTGTGGCGCCATGGCATAAAGTAACAGTATGACGTCATATCAAAGTTACCGTAAACGTGGCTTAGTCCGAGATTTAAAAAAAAATTGTCAATCATTCTTTGTAATAGTAAAGCGTTGTTAATATCGAATTGGCGTGTAAATACTAGAGAATAGAACAAAACAGCTGAAAATATTAGGTAACGATACAAGCAGATATTAAATTTTTGTAAGAAATTTCAACACCCTGTAACTAATTTAGTAGCCATTTTTGAACACATACCTATTCATTAGGACTTTTCACAATATTTTCACAGTATTTATACGCCACTTCTATATTAACAACGCTTTACTGTTACAAAGATTACTGATAATTTAGTTTTAAAATCGCGGACCATGTTACACAAAATTATTTTTCTCTGAAACTATGCTTCGTTCGCAAAAAAACAAAACAGATTTTTTCTTGTAAATAAGACAAAAATTCAAATATTTTCCAACATATCTGTGTAAGTCAGTAGCGTAACACAGTTTCGGTTATAAATGTGGTCTCCCCACCTCGTAGTGACGCCAATGGTGAGAATACGAAATTCAAAATTTATAAAGTAGTAAACAATTTTAATAAATTGTTATGCCCAAAATTTCAAATAAATAACTGATAGTTTTCCAGATATTAAAAAACACCCTTTTTAAGAAATTTCAACAACCTGTATCTCGCTTAGTCGGCATTTTTGGACATTCGTTGATTAGGGTTTTTCGCATTATTGTTAAGTATTCTATCTACTCTCGAAGTTTGTTTCACTCATTATAGATCACCCTATACATTGGCATATTTGCTTCTGGAAGTTAAATAATACATATGTAGGGTAAAAACTTATCTATATGGAACATACCGATTCTATATTTAACTGAAAAAGGATTATAGAAGTTCACAGATATAATTTTGGCTCCTTCAACAACGGGAATTTTTGCAAAACTTTGGATACTAGGTACACATAAAGTTGAGGATACGGGAAATTGAGATGCCAACAAATTTATCGTTCTTTAGAGAAATTCATTTTACGTCTATCGAAAGCAGATTTTTGTTTTTGATTGTCAATTGACAAATAATCGGTGTTTTTTAAATGGAAATTTCGAACTCTGGGCGAATTCATCTTACCTAAATAACCGACGCAACGGGAGGTACCTACCTATGCGATAATGAAATACAGCACTGGTTCTCTCCTACGGGTCGTATACATACAGGTAAATAACATTCAGTAGGTACGAGGACAGTTCACCAATTGTTGTCCCTAACATAGTTGGCGTGGTCTGACAAAAAACAAAATAGGCGCATTCAATTCTGTGACTTTTCAAAGCTATATCTCTAAAGTATTATTAATTTGATTTTCTTCAGTGCTTTTCTGTTTACGTTTGTAGTTAGAGTGTTACAAAAATGGATAAAAATGAACTCCGAGCGGTGATAAAGTATTTGCAAAAGAAAGGTTTGACGCCAATTGAGATTCATCAAGATATGGTAAATGTGTTAGGAGACGATGCTCCAACTTATCAGATTGTGAAAAACTTGTCCAGAGATTTTAAACTTGGCCACCCCGCAAATTTCGCGTTGTGCCGTCCGCTGGAAAACTCACGGCAACAATTTTTTGGGATGCCGAAGGAATTTTGTTAACAGACTACTTGGAACGTGGACACACTATAACAGGGATTTTCTACGCTGGATTAATAAGAAAATTGCGCGAAGCCATTAAAGAGAAAAGAGGAGGAAAGTTGACCGCTGGAATTCTCCTTCACCATGACAATGCCCCGGTTCACAAGAGTCGCGTTTCAATGAGTGCCATTTGTGAATCTGGGTTTGAATTCGCCATGCATAGCCCCCAGTGACTACCACCTATTTCCAAAACTGAAGGAACATCTTCGTGGACATCATTATCCCGATGAAAATGCGGTTATCCAGGCTGTAAATGGGTGGTTGGAGGAACAACCAAAAGAATTTTTTCTGAGCGGCATCAAAGCTTTGGAACACAGATATGAAAAGTATATTTCAGTCCATGGGGACTATGTAGAAAAATAAATATATTTATGTTGTGCTAGAATTCTTCTTTCTATGTTAGGGACAATAATTAGTGTACGACCCTCGTACTTATCGCCATTCGACTGCTCAATCGTATTTCTGAATGTAGCACTCGATATCGCCACTCACGTGAAAATCTCGAGCGTTATACCTACCTGCCTCACCACCATTTTAATGCTAATTATTTTGCTATTTAAATATAGAACAGTACAGAGGATTCCCTTTGTATTCCATATTTTATAACGTTGTTAGTATTTTGCTGTAAAAAATTGTTTGTTCATTAAACGTCAGTTTAACTTTTTCTTTTGGTACTCATATTTCACACGGTTGGATCGAGAACTTTGTCGTACTCGTAAAATCACTATGAATTCTTAATAAGTTAACCCCACACGCCAAAAGACAGTGACACAGTAAGTAAACTCAGCACGTGTTTCGCTGACAACGTCAGCATCCTCAGGAGTTGAAGATTAATTTATATATTAATCTTCAACTACTGAGGATACTGTGTCACTGTCTTTTGGTGTGTGGGGTTAACTTATTAAGAATTCATAGTGTACTCATATTTGATAAGCTTCTGAACTTAATCATTTTTTCACCCTGAATACAAATATCCATCCCACTTTGCACCTTTAACTATTTTTAATGTATTTTATTTAATCAATGCGAGTGTCGAGGATCATTGACATTTCTATTTACAAACCCCCACCTCGCTTAGTTTATTTTTACTATAGTTAACTAAGAATAATGGACACTCGAGCAAGTGCCTCTCCAGGTATTGAATTATAGAACTCGATTCAGATTTTTGTACCACCAGACGTTATTGAATGTTATCTAAACTAAATTGACATTGGAACATTCATAACGTGTCTCTACTATCCAGAAATATGCGGAAACGCCTCACTGAGGAAGTCTAGAGCGAAACCAGTACTCTGATCATTTTATTTTTTTTATTGAAACAGTTTACACATAGGTATTTTGATAACGTCACAAAATGTTACGAACTTGTGATTAAACGATTTTGTTTCCGATTTAATTACATTTTTCGATTAACTCAAAGAGCAGAATAAAAAACTTGTGTGTGTCAGCTCCGACGCACGACTGGAGTTTATTCCTTGCGAACGATTATTTTAACTTCAATCACTGATAATTTTGTTTATTGTACAGAAATATACGAATCCATAGATACATACATAATTTCAAGGTGAAAGGTGCGCAAGGTGCGTTGCGCAGAGGAACGTAACGCCTCACTTTTAGTTAACGCTTGATTTTACTCCTCATAAAATTTCCGTACCTCGGGCTATAACTGAAAATCGATTCTGAAGAAATAAACTCCAAAAACTGATTGTTGTTGGTATACAAACATGGGTCGTTTTTCACCCCCCCCCCCCCTTTCCTATCTAAAATTTGTTTTTTTTATTGATCTTCGTACTATAGCCCTCCGTCAAAACTGCTTCCATTTCGTTCAGAGCCCTTCCAAAGTCTTCTTTGCTGGATGCTAATACTGCTATATCTGAGCATATCAATAGTTTGTCCCTGCATATTAATTCCGGCGGCTATTCTGTCTTTAAAAATATTAATCGCATCTTGGATATATAAATTGAAAACTAGAGGCGACAACGCACATTCCTGCCTCACTCCCTTTCGAATATCTACTTTCCTATGTTCCTGCTCAAATTCTATAACTGCCGTTTGCTGTTTGTATAGATTATGAATTATTCTTCTATACCTATTCTTCATCACTACATTTCTGAGAATTTCGAACATCTTTCATTTTACATTGTCGAAGGCTTTTTCCAAATCTACAAATCCTAAACAGGGTGGCCCGAAATTAACGTGCAATATTTTACCAGCGTGTTCTGTGGTCAAAAATAAGACAAAATGATCCTATAAGCGTATACCGAAATATGCTTCGCAAGGGAGCTATTAGCTTTCTAAAAGAGAAAACCTGAGGACGTTTTCTTTTAAATATCTTCGAAACAAGTCCAGCTAAAATCATGAAATTTAATGGAATGTGTAAGTACCAAATGCTGAATCTTTTGCTGTAAACATACTTTTTAAAATTTAACAGGGGCGTTTCAAAGCTGGGGGTGGCGGAGGTAAGATTTACCTCAACTTTTTTTAGAGCATGTCGTTTTCAATTTTTCCGTAAAAATTTGCAACTTCTGGTTTTTTGCCAAAAAATATGCCCCTGTTTCGTTTAAGTATGCAAACTTCTTGTAGGAATTTGCAGCGAAATTTTTGAATCGATTGTGCTCAATAACGGTGCCTCCTATTAAAACGAAACAGGAGCATATATTTTTTGCAAAAACACTCTGAAGTTGCAAATTTTTATGGAGAAATTGAAAATGACATGCTCTGAAAAAAGTTGGGGTAAATCTTACCTCCGCCACCCCCAGATTTGAGACGCCCCTGTTAAATTTTAAAAATTATGTTTACACCAAAAGATTCAGAATTTGGTACTTACACATTCCATCAAATTTCATAATTTTAACTGGACTTGTTTCAAAGATACTTAGAAGAAAACGTCTTCAGGCCTTCTCCTTTATAGAAAGCTCTAGCTCCCTTGCGAAGCATATTTCGGTATACGCTTACAGGAACTTTTTGTCTTAATTTTGACCACAGAACACACTGGTAAAATATTGCACGCTAATTTCGGGCCTCCCTGTATAGGCGCCCTTTCCCTTTTCTATTGTTTTTTCTATTATTACTCGTAAAGCTGGAATGGCCTCGCGCGTTCACCTATTTCTTATAAATCCGAACTGATCTTCTCCTAGTATTTCTTCCGCTCTCTTCTCCATCCTTTTGTGCACAATTTTAGTTAAAATTTTTGACTCGTAGGAAGTTAAACTGATCGTTCTAAAATTTTCACACCTATCCGCGCCTTTCCTTTTTGGCAAAGCCACTTATGTATGATGTTCAGTTTGTAATCTTTTGGAATCTCGCCTACCTGGTATAGGCAGCTAACTAGTTTAACGATCTACTACCTCTTGACCTGCGCAGTTTAAGATTTCTGCCTGCAAGCCATCTATAACTGGTGCTTTATTGTTCTAATATATTTCCTACTTCTTGCCCCGCATATAAGTTTCCCAAATATTCTTTCCACCTATCTACCTTCTCCCCGCTTCCGATTAGGATATCTGCTACCTCGTTTCTAGATACCTACTTATCATCATCATTCTCAGTCCGAAGACTGGTTGGACGCGTACCTCCATTCTTTTCTATCCTGAGCTAACCTACGCATTTCCCTTTTCCTATCTCTGACTCTAGTATGTCGCGAACTATTCCTTCGTGTCTTAGAAGGTGTCCTACCATCCTATCTCTCTTACTCTTTATTGTCTCCCATACCTTTCGCTTTTCCCCAACTCTTTCTAATACTTCCCTATTGCTAACCTTATCTATCCACGGTATCTTCATCATGCGTCTGTAGCACCACATTTCAAACGCTTCTACTCTTTTTCGATCCGCTTCTCCTATTGTCCGAGTTTCGCACCCGTATAATGCCGTACTCCATATACGACTTTAAGAGTTTCTTCCGAGTCTCTATGTTAACCGTTTTCGAACATATCTTTATATTATATCTTTAGTGCTCCTACCGTCTTGAGTTATTTTATAGCAGAAATCCGCGACCTCCTCTATCTTCTCATTTCCTATTTGTATTTCAATTTTAGTTCTATTTTCACACCCCCTACATACCAAAATATTAGTTTTCTTTCTATTGACATTCGTGCCGTAGCCCTGTGTCAAAACTGCTTCCATTTCATTCAAAGCCGCTCCTAATAATTCTTCTTTGCTAGGCTATATCATCCGCAAATCTGAGCATGTTAATTGTTTGACCCTGTACCTTAATCCCTGAGCCTGTTCTGTCCTTAACAATATTAATCGCATCTTCGATATATAAGTTGAAAACTAGAGGTGACAATGCGCATCCCTGTCTCACTTCCTTCCGGATATCTACTTCACTTCGTTCCTGCTCACATTCTATAACTGCTTTTTGCTCTTTGTAGAGATTATGTATTATTCTTCTGTTCCTATATTTCATCCCTACCTTCCTCAGCACCTCGAACATCTTCCCCCATTTTACGTTGTCGAAGGCTTTTTCTAAATCTACAAATCCTATATAGACGCTCTTTCTTTTTTCTATCGTTTTTTCTATAATTACTCGTAAAGCTCAAATGGCCTCGCGCGTTCCTCTATTTCGCCTAAATCCGAACTGATCTTCTCCTAATATTTCTTCCGCCTTTTTCTCCATCCTTCTTTGCACAATTATAGTTAAAATTTTTGACGCATGGGAAGTTAAACTGAGAGTTCTAAAATTTTCGCACCTATCCGCGCCTTTCTTTTTTCGCAAAGCTACTATAATGTTCCCTTTGTAATCTTCTGGAATCTCGCCTGTCAGGTATATGCAACTAACTAATTTAAATAAACCTCTTGACCTGCGCACTTTAAGATTTCTGCCTGCAAGCCATCTATACCTGGTGCTTTATTATTCCTTAAACTTTTTAGTGCTAGCTCAAACTCTGCTTTCGCTTTCTAATATATCTTGCACTTCCTGTCCCGCCTATAAGTTTCCTAAATATTCTTTCCACCTATCTGCCTTCTCCCCGCTTCCGATTAGGATATCTCCTGCCTCATTTCTAATGTTTTTAGTACTAGATTCAATTTCTCTAAAATTTCTCCTAATTATTTTATATGCTTCATCAATTTTTCCTACTTCGAGCTTATCTTCCACTTCTTTGCATTTATTATCAATCAATTGCTCTTTCGCTTTCCTACATTTCCGAATAATTTCCCACTTGTTCGCCTTATATCTTTGTTTCCCTATTTCATCTAACCTATTTTTATATTTTCGCCTTTCCTCTATTAGACTCAGAATATGTTTCGTTATCCAGGGTTTCCTACTTTCATTCTGT
Source organism: Xestobium rufovillosum (assembly GCA_963966045.1). Lineage (NCBI taxonomy): Eukaryota > Metazoa > Arthropoda > Insecta > Coleoptera > Ptinidae > Xestobium > Xestobium rufovillosum. The sequence goes on from OZ014504.1 coordinate 20,861,111, forward strand.
TTATGACCCAAAATATCCCTAGCTGAGGAAACTAAACTATTTTTAATGCAATTCCATTCTGCCCCTAACAATATTTTCACCCGCGCTCTTTAGTACTTCGTTTGTCTTTTTCTCGAACTTATCGTGTGTATCGTCATCTTTTAGTTTCTCTGGGTCAAGATATCTTCTTCCGCTTCGTTTTTTCAAAATCTTAAATTTAAGATTGGCCTTCATAACGACTATGTTGTGATCACTATCTATATTTGCTCCTGGATAACTTCTACAATCCCTAACTTGATTTCTAAATCTTTGCTAACAAGAATGTAATCTATTTGATATCTCCCTAGGTCTCCTGGCATCTTCCGTCTATAGGGTTCTCTAACGTGATTGTGAAATAGAGTGTTCGCGACCGTTAAGTTATGTTTATCGCAGAACTCTGTCAGTGTAACTCCCCTATCGTTCCTACTGCCTAATCCAAAGGGGCCAACTATTCCGCCCTCTCGCCCTGTGCCTACGACTGCATTGAAATCTCCTATAATTATTAAATTTTCGTGCCCTCTCACAAAATCTAGCACATATTCAATATCAATATAAACTGCATCTAAGGCCTCATCACTGTAGTTAGAAGTGGGCATATATACCTGTACTATTACTGTTTTTACAGGTTTCGAATCTAACCTAACCATAACTGCCCTGTCACTTTGCTGTAAGAAATTGTCTACATTCTGTCCTACTTTTTTCCGCATAACAATTCCTACTCCAGAATTTCCTCCTACAGATCCTGTGTGTATTACTCTAAAATCTCCGCTTCAGAAGTCTCCAACTTCTGGCCATCGCACTTCAGTAATACCTACTACGTCTAATGCTAACCTATCCATCTCAATTTTCAAATTCTCTAACTTTCTTACTTGTTTCATGCTTCTAACATTCCACGCTCCGACTCGTGAGATGTTACACTTATCATTTCTGATGACTCCCCCCGAAGCAGTCCCCGCCAGTAGTTAGAAAATGAGAGCCTCAGATACGAACCCGTTCGGAGCACATAGCGCCATCGAGTTCTCGAGGTGCCATCGACTTCTTCGGCAGTGACCTTGAAAGAGACCAGAGGCTGCTGAAGGAGTCGTTGAGGCATCCGAAGAAGTGTCTTCAGCAGCGGCATCTGCAGCAGCAGCCTCTGGTGTCTTTGAAGGTCATTGCCGAAGAAGTGGGCATGTCTTCAGCAGCGTCTGGTGTCTTTCAAGGTCATTGCTGAAGAAGTGGTGTTCAGCAGCGTCCAGGCGCATGCGCCGGGGCTATTCCTCAGGTCAGTCCACCCAGTTCTTCGGCAATGACCAGAGGCTGCTGAAGAAGGGCCTCTGGTGTCTTCGGGGCCTTTGGTTGTGGCTCAGGCGCCTGCGCCGGGGCTTAAAAAGTGCGCGTGTTGCTCATTGTTGCGCAATGGAAGAATGTTCTGGAAATGCTGATGCAATAGTACGCAGATGTTGCAGAATTAATGTTTTTTCTCGGAAATTCCAACGTTTGCAATTGTTTACACTAAATAAATATTGTTATCAAAGTTTGAGAAAGAAACAATAGATTCGAAGTCGATAAGAGATGTTATGATTTATTGTTTTTATTATGATGAAATATTAATAGCTAAGAACGTTCTAGAAAAACCTTTCAACTTTGCCGACAGGAAATGTATATTTGTTTGGTTTGAGTCCCACATTCTGCATGCTAATAAGTACATGTGCACTTAATATGTCGCAAACTCTACAAGATGATCGAGATTATTTTATACCCTGTTGTTTGTATTATTATAATAAAATCATTCTAGAACATAAAAAGTTTGAAGGCCACCGCCAGAAACATAAACACTCGATTGATTGTTGTTTTTGATAACTTCTGCATGTTACCAAAATTTTGCAAGCTCGGCAAAAGCTGGGAGATAAATAGAACGAATATAATTGCGAGAATTATTATTTAGTAATCACTTCAATAGTTCAGTTGGTTCCCACGGAATAGGTGCGGTAAAAGTTAGTTTCCCAATATGGATGTTGTAATTGGCCAAGATGATGTTGGAGATATTTTATTGTACCATTTTATCCTCCAAAATTTACCGGAAAATTTAAAAGTAAGTCCATTTGCAGTAATCATTTCTTTTATTGTTCAAGCATTCTGTTACTAAAACTCATTCATAATAATTTCATTATATGTAGTTAAAAAGCTCACGTATCTGTTCCATAATTGTAAACTATTTTATATCTTTAGAACCAACCCAAAATGATTATGTGCGGAAATGTATCGCACATGGCAACGGAAACCGAAAATGTTTTATTTTCTGGACTATTCATGGAGAAAGAAACCAAGATAATTTTGTTGGAATCGTGCAGTGAACTTGTGGTCATTTGGGTCAATATTGTAAATCGTAAGTAAAGTATTTAGATTTTTTAATATGCAGTGATAGTAGATAAAAAGTGCCAGTTTTGGATTCACAATTTTAGTGACGGAAAAGTGCCGATTTTGTGATTCACAATTTTAGTAGTGGAAAATTAATTGTTTTTATAATGAATGAAGTTATTTCTTTGTTTGTCCGCCCGTTTGTTTGTTTGTTTGTTTGTCTGTCCGTTTGTTTGTCCGTTTGTTTGTTTGTCTGTTTGTTTGTTTGTTTGTTTGTTTGTTTGTTTGTTTGTTTGTTTGTTTGTTTATAATGAATGAAGTTATTTCTTTGTTTGTCCCTCCGTTTGTTTGTTCGTTTGTTTGTCCGTTTGTTTGTTTCTTTGTTTGTTTGTTTGTTTGTTTGTTTGTTTGTTTGTTTGTTTGTTTGTTTGTTTGTTTGTTTGTTTACTAGTATAATTTCGTAACTATGATTTTTATCTTGTTGCAGCCAACGATGTATAAGCAGCGTCACGAGTTTGATTACACTATTTTATTATTTTAATGAATAAAATGTATTTTAATATAATATTATCAAATCATATTATGAACAGTATTATATTATTTTAATTGACAAAATGTATTTTAATCGTCACGAGTTTGATTACACTGTTATATTATTTTAATGAATAAAATGTATTTTAATATAATAATATCATATTATGAACAGTATTATATTATTTTAATTGACAAAATGTATTTTAATATAATAAATTATATTATATAATTTACCGTATTCCATGGGAACTAACTAAACTAATGAATTGATTACTGAATAATACTCCCCATTATGTTAGAAATATTTGTTGTGTGCTTTCCAATAAATGTATGCTAGAAGCGTGATTTTTTTTGACAAGCTGTCTGTTGACACCAGACAGCTGTTGACCCAGACAGCTGTTGACGCAGCTGTCTGTTGACACAGACAGCTCTATTCGCAAACACCATGGCTGATGACGCAAGCAAGAATAGAAAGAGGAAAAACCCTCTATGTAGATGCAGCTTAGATGCGGCAGTACGTAAACGTCTTGTTGGTGGATTGGTATGCGAATGACAAGCTGTCTGTTGACAACAGACAGCTGTTGACCCAGACAGCTCTATCCGCAAACACCATGGCTGATGACACAAGCAAGAATAGAAAGAGGAAAAACCCCTCTATGTAGATGCAGCTTAGATGCGGCAGTACGTAAATGTCTTGTTGGTGGATTGGTATGCGAATTTCGTCATTGGCATTGAATGTTGTTGTTGACACGAACGGCTGATGTAACAGACAGACAGATAGACAGACAGGCAGGCAGGCAGGCAGGCAGGCAGGCAGACAGACAGACAGACACAGACAGACACAGACAGACAGACAGACAGACAGACAGACAGACAGACAGACAGACAGACAGACAGACAGACATCTGATGAGAATTCTGAAGTAGGAGAATAACTATAGATTCCTATTTGTCTCATCGAGCTGGTTAATTTGATACCCTCCATGACCTAAGTGGGCGGGGCAAGGGGTGTGTGCAGTGGGCCCTAATCTACATGCGTTCTATATTACCGACATTCAATTTGCACTTTCCAGTAAGTGTAACAGAAATCTACATGTGTTCTATATTACCGACACTCAATTAGTACTTCCAGCACTCACCAGATGGTTCCCACACGTGTCCGAAACGCATTAAGATAACAAGTAATTTCAAAACATAGTACGTATCAAAATAAACAAACTGACGAATGTTCTAGAATGTTATTTTATTGTAATAATACAAACAAATAAACGGGTCACCTTGTAGTGTCTACAACGTAGTATGTGCATATACAGAACGTGGGAGCAAACCTAAACAAACATAATCCTGTCGGCGAGTTGAAAGGTTTTTTACCCATAATAAAAACAATTATAACATCTCTTATCGGCGGCGAACGTGCTTTTTTCTTAAACTTTGATATCAATATTTATTTAGTATAAACAATTGCAACCATTGGAATTTCCGAGAAACTTCTGTTTACAATCCTAAGTATATATGGATGATTTAAAAGACGGGCATGTAGGCATCCGATTAGCTCAGTTGGTTGGAGCGAGGGCTCCGGTGCGCGGGGACCCGGGTTCGACTCCCGGTCGGCGTCATTTCCAGAACGTTTGCGAAAACCCCGGCGCAGGCGCCTGGGTCACATCCAAAGGCATCTAGCAGTAGTTGAACCTTACCACCCACAACCACACCCATTGGATGCCGCCCACAACCTCTATCATTGGCTGTTGCCCCGCCCACTCTCATAGAGCCCCGGCGCAGGCGCCTGAGCCACACCCAAAGGCCCCAAAGACACCAGAGGCAGAAGTCGTTGCTGAAGACATTACTCGAGGACTCCTTCAGCGTAGAAGGGGAAAAAACATTAATTCTGCAACATCTGCGTACTATTGCATCAGCATTTCCAGAACATTCTTCCATTGCGCAACAATGAGCAACACGCGCACTTTTTAAGCCCCGGCGCAGGCGCCTGAGCCACAACCAAAGGCCCCGAAGACACCAGAGGCCCTTCTTCAGCAGCCTCTGGTCATTGCCGAAGAACTGGGTGGACTGACCTGAGGAATAGCCCCGGCGCATGCGCCTGGACGCTGCTGAACACCACTTCTTCAGCAATGACCTTGAAAGACACCAGACGCTGCTGAAGACATGCCCACTTCTTCGGCAATGACCTTCAAAGACACCAGAGGCTGCTGCTGCAGATGCCGCTGCTGAAGACACTTCTTCGGATGCCTCAACGACTCCTTCAGCAGCCTCTGGTCTCTTTCAAGGTCACTGCCGAAGAAGTCGATGGCACCTCGAGAACTCGATGGCGCTATGTGCTCCGAACGGGTTCGTATCTGAGGCTCTCATTTTCTAACTACTCCCGCCCGGAGATCCGAATGAGGGACTATTTTACCTCCGGAATATTTTACTCCAGAAGGTGCCATCATCATAAATTAGAAGTACGGTGTACTAGGGATAGAATAATGTGGTGGTTTCCCGTTGCCTTCCACATCGCAGTAGTGTGTATCACAGTGCCATACCGACCCTCACGATCTCTGCCTCTATGATTACTGAAAGAGCTGCTGCCCCCTTTCAGGGACTTGATTTAGTCTGTCTTCTCAAATAAAAATCCCTCCAATGTGGTTAAACCTATGGTTCGGCTCTTTAGAGTTTAGATCATTGAAGCGCGCAAGCCATCCCACCCGTCCCAGTATTCCTAGAATTGCGTTAAGGTACAAGTCCTTATACAGATTATTAACATTTAAGCTAAATTTCTTAGCGGCATAAATATATGATTATTTCTATTAAACCTTCCCTCCATCGTGACAACTGTTTTGAATTAAGAACAACGACGGAAGTTTACGACTCCAAAGCAGTTACTGAATTAATTATTGCTGTAATACTTACTTCAAATAAATAGTTGCTTCAAGACGGGCATACATAAAGCAAAATTGATGTATTTAGTGCACCGACAGTTATACCAGCAAAGAAGAAAACAAAAAGTCGAACACTTCCAAGTAATTATAGTTATGCTGTAACAACAGACGAAATCGCAATAACGGAAAATAAAAGTGTTGATGACGTGATGAAACTTTCCTTTGTACGGCCAGAGCGCTTCAGGTGGTTCTTCATATACCTGATTTGCACGTATCTGATGTTCGTCCAATAACAAGATAGAAAGGATATACACTTTCTACTGTGGCTCTGAACGGGCAACGAAAGCTTCAGTCGTTCCGCGGAAAGCCGCACGAAAAAACGTAATTTTTCAGTTGGCCTTTCTTGCCACCTTTTGTAATTTCTAGCAATTAAAAACATTATAACATGTTTATAAACAAAAAGTGTTGACGTACTTTTATAGTGTAATCATTTTAAAATAAATCTATTAAGCCTTTTTAAAAAGTGTTTTGTGATTTTCGTAAGAAATTAATATAATGGAGAACAAAAACCCACCCTTGAATGCACCTAATAACAATCATGCTGATAAAGTGAAGAAAATGTTCAGTTGGAGCAGCTCCACTCCAAACTTGTAAGTTGTCCTTTTATACGATTTTGCTTTTACATGTATATTTTGCACTTTCGTGATTGTACGTTTAATGGCTTTAATGGCCGCACTTTTTAACTGTATTAGAGCAATAAAAATATCAGACATTTGTCACAACTGACAGAACTGATCATAGTAATATTGTAAACAGGAGTAACCAAAAGTTCATGAACATACTGAATACTTATTACTTACCGACTGCAGAGTACAAAATTATGTGAAGGATAAGTAGTGTAAGCAGTAGGTAGAAAACGTGAAAAAATGTGTATTTTAATTTTTCAATTACACGATGGATTCAGGTATACCCATTAATAAGAATAATTCTTAAGCAACTGCATATAAACATTAAATTTAGTAAGTAAATATCCATAAAATATTATTAGAAAGTGAGTTTTCACCGTGAATGCATCCTTATTTACGTAAATATATATTACAAATGTGCTTGCCTATTCACGCTACGATGCCGATGGCAGTGATGTTATGGCATAGGTAGCTTAAGAAATGGCTATGGCTATGGTTATGGTGTCTTGTTCGACATTAATTATTAATTAAATTTGTAGTTCCTTAATTTTCGAAAACATAAATATGTATTCTAGAACACTCTCTTCTTCGAGTCTGTAGACAAGCATTAGGTGTTTTGCAGTATGTACTCAAATATATAAATGAAATTTTCGAAAAACTGTAATACTTTTTCCATAATATACTTAATGGTTTTATTTAATACTGCCACTAGGAGCAACCGCAACTCCTTAAAAAACAACGTGACAAATTCAAATTAACGTATTCGTTTATTGCCTGATTATTTACATTATATCGTTGATTGAAAAGTCCTTTTCAATCTACAATTCTTGGTACATCGTATACATACATTACCAGCTAAAATTTTCCTTTGGTCATGTAAATTGCTAGAACAAATCGTATAGTGGTATTCATTTTATTTATTATAGATAAGTTCAATATTTAATAACAATGTATTGTACGTGTACAGTCATCTACTCTACAGTTATAACCACAATAGACGGACATAAGTAAATTGCAACTGATTCTGCCTTTAGCGAGAATTGAACCCATTGCCGCTGGAACGCACCGAATTTAGTCTCCAAACTCAAGCCGATATGCCACTTTTAATACTTGTTTAGAATTATTTGCGTTGTTTTGCTTTGTTTCCACCAACACAGTACTTCTGTATTGCAAAATTGTGTAATAAATGTATGTTGTGGTTTCTTTCTTTCTTTCTTTCTTTCTTTCTTTCTTTCTTTCTTTCTTTCTTTCTTTCTTTCTTTCTTTCTTTTTTCTTTCTTTCTTTCTTTCTTCCAGTCTTTCTTTCTGTCTTTCTTTCTTTCTTTCGTATATCATTAATAATGGGGTCGTCCCAGGGGTCGTTCATCATTTTCTGGAAACTGGCTTAAATAAAAGATTTTGTCATAAAAGAGATGCCGTGGTTTTTTTTCCTTTTTTGCAGTTTATCACGTTAAAGTCCAAATAAAAAACTAGTTGTCAATGCATTGACAGAACAGCTTCCTAGCCACAGCCACAACTGAAATGGAGGGCGCTCTTGCCGCGCACCCTCTTTTCGTATTTTTTTTCTCAATTTTTTCCTTATACAACCTATTACGATTTTCGCACATCGTGTAGCGAAAAATACCCTCTATCCGATGCAATACAAAAATATATACGGTCTTATTGAAAAAAATGTTCGATGACGCCATATCTTGGCTCAAAACAGCTTTAAAAAAACCGCCCCGTCAGTTTCCTATGGACCATCTCTGATATACGTATGCAAAATTTCAGCAAACTCTGTTCCCGCAAAAGTGCCAACAGACATACACACGCACGCACGCACACACACATACGGACGGAAATGTGCCACCTTGCCAAAAAGTCTTAGAATGACCTGAAACGTCCACATTTCATGAAAAAAGCACCATGGCTATTGGTCACAATAGCTACCTAGCTCGGCTAGGAAGCTAATAATGGATATATTAATTATTATCATTATACACGGTAGTCCACAACGCGCGCGTCGGTCAATAGTCGCTAAACCGCTGGACTTATGGAAAAATATTTTTAATAAAACTTGTAACGTTTCATTTTTGCTGTAACTGAAAATTATTTTCAATTACACAGGTTGTCCCATTTCTTTTGCGCAGTACCTAACTCTATTTTTTTTAATGGAACACCCTGTATTTGATAGCATTTTGGGATTCTTTGTTGAATTTAAGTGCCACATTATTAACCGTACATTGGGTCTAAGTCCCACAGTTTCAAAGTTATTTGATGTTAGAAATCGTCATTTTTCAAGTTTCGCCATTTATAACTTGTAAAAGGTTCGAGATAAAGAAAAATGACTTACGTGTCCCTATCTTAGTTTTTAATTCTCTATCTAATGGGGCTGGAAAATACTGCTTCCTGATAGGTCACTTTTTGCCATTTTTTGACCAATCAGGAAGCAGTATTTTCCAGCCCCATTAGATAAAGGATTAAAAATTAAGATAGGGACACGTAAGCCATTTTTCTTTATCTAGAACCTTTTACACGTTATAAATGGCGAAACTTGAAAAATGACGATTTCTAACATCAAATAACTCCGAAATTGTGGGACTTAGACCCAATGTATGGTTAACAAAGTGACACTTAAATTCAACAAAGAATTCCAAAATGCTATGCAATATAGGATGTTCCATTTAAAAAATCCAAGTTAGGTGCCGTGCAGAAGAAATGGGACAGCTTGTATACTTGAAAATAATTTCCAGTTGCAGCAAAGATGAAACGTTACAAGTTTTATTTAAAAAATTTCCCATAAGTCCAATGGTTTAGCGACTATTGACCGACGCGCGCATAGTGGACTACCCTATATTCATTTGTGACGTAATATAGGGACAACGCTATCTAGTGCCGTTTTAATGACCAATTCGGAATCGTTGAACGTACGTCTGAGCTATTTCCAATACAATCGACGCGACGTTGCGACATTGTTATATTTCCTTTTATTGCTCCTTATTCAAGAAAATAACCGGGTTTTGACGAAATTAAAATCTGAATAATATAACTTGACGTATGGGTTGACACTTGCATGTGAACTAATTTGTTTCGACATTGACGGTACTGTGACACTAATTCTAGTTTCCATGATAACTTTTTTGGGACTAACTAATTAGTACGAAACAAGCAGAGACGTACAAATACATTGTTACCCAACATTAAAAATGAGTGAAATAATGAGTTACAATGGAAAATCTTGATTATTTCATCTTACGTTAATAATTAGCAGCCATATCAACTGGTTGCGTGCGAGAGAGACATCAAACTAACATAATGCGTTATATTATTCAGACTTTAGTATAAAATTACTCATGCTGGGGTTCATCATATGGTATCTTAAAAATATGGACTGATATACATTTTGTTGGGATATGTCAATTGGTTATTTTAGTATTTCTCACAAAATACTGAAGGCAATACCAATTTTTTATACCCTCGGCTGACGATAACCGCGAATGCCGGCAACACTGTCGTTGAATAAATTTCAACATATTTATTAACCTAAATTGGGTTTGTGAATTGGGTACTACTTGCATGAATTTGGGATTTTGCGAAATTATAATCTTTGGGAAGTCAGAAATACATTCCCAAAGTAATTTTTCTCTGAGCCCTGTAAAATTTTAATTATTGGGGAAAACATATTTCCCGCTAAATATGCTTATGGCGCCATATGTGAATTATTGAAACTATACGGTGACGTCAATATGTCGCATCCTGTGAATTCCTAAATAGAAATGGCCACTTCCGGTTCAGTTGACAGCTGTCTTATAAGTCTTGAAATTGTTTCGTGTGTACGTTCATGCTGTTTGTTGGGAAAATCGAACTATGGTGGAGCTCAGTAGCAATTTGTTGTTAACAACCCATTATATTTTATAGTTCGCAACTGTAAATAAGTAGAACAAAAAAACCTCTACCCTCTATTATTATGAACGCGGCTATTTTAGGTTGGTTAACCTTCTGCGGGCATTTTACAGATGGATTTGTGATTCGTACTAGTTGTGAAATAACAATAACGTGGACACAAATGAGTGAAACGAAAATTCTGTGCTTGTCTAACATATAACTGTCACTGTATGACAGGGCTCAGGGCAGCCACGGTGAAAAATTAAAATGTACTAATGATCCTGAAATACACTAATAATTAGTTTATTCTTCTTCTTAACTTATTTCTAGTGTTTAACTGTGCATTAATAAAAGATTCATACTCCTCAGTAAAGTAATAAACATCAAATTGAAGCGCTGATAACAAGTGATACAGTTAGGCGAAATGTTGCCAATAGGCAAAAGTAGCACGTCAGGCTGTGACGTCGGCTAGATTATGACGTCAATACGACTGCTCGGGCCAAATGGCCTACTAGCACGTGCTCCGCGATTTGAAACTAAAAATGAAATTATATTCTTATTACTACACAAAATAATCTCATTTTATACGGTCACGATAAACTTAACACATATTTTCAAAATATGATAAAAATGTGCGAGTTTCAATTTATCCAAGTAGGTACCCAATTTTTATACTTGTTTTTGGATTAAACGTTTAAAGCAATGATTACATATAACTGTTTCTCGAAATATTTCCAGGTTCTATTATAACACTGAACGACCCGATTGTCAACAATGTTGAAAAATATTAAAATTATTTGTATGGCGGTAACAATCTTGATGAAGACTTGAAGTCAAAGACGCTCTATTTCACACTTTAATATTCTCCGTTCTCGTTTAAAGCACACAAAATTCGATTTTGCATCTATTTTAAGGCAATAAGTCAAATCTGACATTTACTGGGTAGATAACTTAGATTTTACAAGTTATCAGTTATAGTTATGACTTATGAGTGTTAGTTGCCAAATTAGGTACCTAGGCACCAGAAAATTAAATTAAATAGTTTGACTTACATATCAAACCTCTTATCAAACTAACAGCAGTCTATTGTTCATCAAATGATAGAGTCCATTAGTTAGGTTATGTTACTAGTTTCGCGCGCTATCCTACTTCAAAATTTTTAACATGGAGCTCTTATGGGACATAGATTTTAAACCCTGATTATTTAAATTCAGTGCATTTCTTAACAGGGATTCTGCAAGTGACATATAGACTGCTCTTTCCATCTGTTACAAAAACAACTTAAAATACAACTTAATTTCAGAAATATTTTAAAACGGAGCACAGTACATATTAGAAAAGAACGTATGTCTTGTTCAGACCAGACCAGTAACCTTGGAGATTATTTTGACGTTTGCTGCACAGGGTTTGAGGCTAAATTGTTTATTTCTCCGGGTTATTTATTGTATAATTTTTATTTAATAGGTGGTTTAAGTTTTTATTTATATTTAAAAAATGTAAAATGGAAGAAAAAGTGTTAAAAATTAGTGTTGTTAACGACTTCTTTATTGACGATTTAAACAATCTACTGCGCCGGTTCTATCACCGACATTCTCGCGCCGTAAATTACAGTAGTTTGTTGAATTTTAGTTTTAAACAAAATGACTGCATTAATAAATGCTTTTACAAGACAAACGCCGAAAAAAGGCTTCATAGTAATCGCCATATATTGATTTAATGTTAAAAAATCAGGATGAAAGGTAAAAATAGAATGTGAAGTGCAAGGTCATCTAACCTCCATTTAAAATGCATTGAAAAATTTTATCCAACTATTCTCTTAGGATAGCGTTTTAAATTTCGCGCTTTGATTTCGCTCTTATACTAATGGCCTCTATTGGGTGTTAACCTAACAGGCAAGATCTAACAGATTTCTTGTTGAGAAAATTAAGCAGAATAACACTAAAAAATGGCACTTATCGAGTTGCGAACCCGCTGCCCAGCGCTTTGAGAGGCTGACGCACTCTGCCGCGCCTGACTTTGCAAGGTATTTTTACCTAGTGGGTATGTAAGCACTCGTACAGGGCGAGTAATAGAAATTGCATTCTGTAAAAGGCGTAACATTTCTACTGCGGGTCACTCAAAATTAGTATACAAATAAAAAAAAATTATATCCACGCCGCAAGAAATTTTCTTCCAGCAACATACCACTTTTATTACATCATTAGGAAGTCCTTTTAATTCAGAGTATTTTTTCTTGATTAATTTTTCCCTATATCTATTCATTAAAAAGTTATGACCTAATTTAAATAATTTTCACAGATAATATAAAATTTGTTAAAATTCATTTTTTTTCTAAAATTTATGCTTTTCAAAGCTATGGTTTACTTTAGATTATTTATATTATGCGCATTTATTAATTTCCATAGGAAATCGTGGAATTGCGTTTTCCAAGCCTCCTTTGATTTACTTATAGACTAAAGTTTATGTTAGCTTTTTGGGAAAAAGGTGACCTTCTCGGAGGTATTAAAAAATACGTATCATTCAGAATAATGTAAAAAAAATCGTGAGTTTTAGACAAAAATATTTCAATTAGACCATAACTTTTAAAAAATTAATCCATGAAAAAAATTGAATAAAGAAAGAAGGTTTTAAATTAAAAGACCTTTCCTGTGATGTAATTAAAATTGAATGTTGCGTATTGCGTTGTGTTTGTGTTGTGTTTGTGTTGTGTTTATGAATTTTGTATTTGTATGCTAGTTTTGATCGATAGTCCGTGGGAATATAACTCTTTTTACAGAATGTAATTTCGTTCACTCGCTTACGAGAAGAACGCATTTCCTCTGATAAAAGAATCACCCTGTACATAAAAACTAAAACAACAGAACAATAAACGAATAGATAGCGAAAGCTGACTAACAATAAACCGTGTTAGAAATTCCTAGGCAAAACTAGCAATAATAATTGATAAAGTTTACTCGCGTACCCAAAATAACAATTCAAATGACAAGATATGACCTCTAAATTTCATGCAAAAAAGTGAAAATGAAAAATGAATGAAAAATGAATTTTGGGGCCAGCCATTAAGATATTCGGAAAGAGCAATAAAAATGCACTAAAAGGTACTCTTGTTGCGTATCGCTATAAGACGAGCCGTTTTCGAGAAAATTTAGAATCTTATATGGGTCTCTAACATTCGAGAAGACAAAGAGGCCTGTGCTGGAACGAAACGAACGAAACGTGCTGTTAGCAACAGGTATAGAGTTAGTTAACAGTTCTTATGTGTTCTCGAGTCTTGCCCATTCAACACCCTGTATATTAGAAACGGATGATTTCTGAACCCATGTTCATATTTAAAAATTGTTTTTTTTTTAAGTCAGGAATGCGCAGAATTTTGACATACATTTTTGAAACACCCTGTATAAGCATTCAATTTAAAATAAGAAAGTCCAGTACGGTGCAGGAAAATGGTTCACCTGTATAACTGAAAATAATTTTAAAGTGTTTGGAAGAAAATTGGCCTAAACTATGCTCAAGAGTTTTTCTCTAAAAGACAAAATATAAGAATGTTGCCCTGTGTGGACAGACTCTTAGTGTACATACTATAAATAGTATCAGGGATATCGAACTCGCGGTCCGCCGCCACTGCAACTGCACTGCAGTAGAAAAATACGAATTGTTAGCAAAAATCAGGTGATCCTTGCAAGGAAAAAAAATGTCAATAGTTTGTTGTAATTTAAGAAAATATGTTAAATAACGAGTACAGTGAGTCCACGGATTGATGCAACAAGAGGTGTAATGGAAGAATCTTTTCAATGACAATTTCATATTTAGGGATTAAGCCCTGCTTGGCTTGAGACTAATTCTAAGTACATTTTCAAATTTTTTATATCAAGAAGGCCTTGGCGGTAGATGAGAAAACATTTTGTATTCAGGTAAAGTATCTTTTCTGTTCCAAATAAGTATGGCAAAATCTCATTAAGGAAAGTTGTTTAGAATGCAAGATTATGGACTCGATTATGTGCCTATGCAAAATTTTGGGAAGATGAGATCACTTTGGCAAAACCGTTATTTTTCAAATAAATCCCCGTTTGCATAATTTGAAACACGGGGTGCTAGGAGCATGATGACGAGCGCCTCCCCAAAGTAACTTTATTTTCATCCATGTTTGTATTGCTGTTTTATAAGTTTTGATGGGTGAAAAAATCTTTTAGATCAAATAAGTGAGTCAAACCACTTTAGTATTGGCGATGACCTGACCTGAGCAGTAACATTCAACGTATGTTTGAATATACGTATGATTATAATCTAGGCAGGCGTCATGGATGACACATAACACCTTTCTTGCGTCATGTGTGTAAGATCTTCCGCATCATTGTAAGTCTTGTTAATTTTTGGTGTTTGATTTTTAAATTCTGACTTTTGCATTGTTTATATTTGCTAGATTTCCTGAGGAAGGATTTAAATAAATCCGAAAACTTGAATAAGTGCAGGGCCGTACCCAGAGGGGGGGAGATTAGAGGGGTTAACCCCCCCCCTCCCCCTAAATACTAAAACGAGAACGCCATAACAGCAGCTGGCTACGGAAAATTTGAAAATTTTTCGGAAATTCAAAGATTTCGAAAATTGGCGGGTGCATTATTTTTCCAATAAACTGGAAGATGACGGGAATGGTCGCGGAAAGTTCTCCTGCGCTCTCCATTAATACTTAACACTTGTAATAAAACATTTTCCTCATTACATATTATTTTCGTTCGTCGTTCGTAAACTTATTTAATTCCATACCATATCGACAAATTAAAAATGATCTTAGGTTACTTTTATCATTAATAATAATAATAATAATAATAATATCTCTACTCACTCCTACTAACCCTAAGGTTAGCCCCAAAAGCTAAGCTTTTACAGTTATCATTAAAGACGAAAAAGGTACGGTGAATGGGACTCGGGGTCTACTACTATATTTTTATTTTCAGATACGACCCCCCCCCCCCCCGAAAAAATTCTAAATTCTAGGTACGGCCCTGAATAAGTGATAAAGAGAGTTTCATTTCCTCAATCCTTTGACTGCATCCCTGTGTGCTCTTAGTTATTTATCAACTATAAGACACTAGACAGCCGTGTCTATCATCAACTTTATAGGGAAAAAAATGAACTATAGAGGCGCTGTAATCGCGGCTGTAATGGCGGCGAAGAGAAGTATGTTATGTAAACAACTTACTTTTCTTGTCGTAATTTACTTGCTACAATCTTCTTCCCAAAATGGATTTCGTGTTAAGAATTGTTTATTTGTTCAATTATTTGGAGGTAAGCTCTACTTCTCGTTGCATAATAGACGAGCAAGCAGTTTTAAATGCCAATGATATAATTTTATGCGGCATTAGAGGTTAGAAACTGAAACAGTGTTCTGTGTGTTATTTATGCTTTGTGTTTAAAAACGAGTGTTCTGCGATATTATTTCACATGAACTAGACGTTTCTTTTTTTCTGGAGGGTTCAGATGTGCATTTAAAGAATGCAGTTGCAAAGCTGGAAAATCTTCACGGTGTGAGCATGTTGCTGCGTTACTCTTCTTGTTTACCAGGTTGTATTACGTATTATACTTACTATAAATGAGCTACAAATGAAGTGTATGCAATTTAATAAAAAAGCAAATGAAATTTTATTTATTTCTGTGTTTCTGGTGTTTGTGGAGGTACTTTTTCTAGGTCTGGTATTATTTATTGACTTTGAAGTATCTATTGTGCCCTACTGACATTCAGTGCTACTGGAAAAAGGAAAAAGTCAATGCATCTAAAAACTATGAACCATTTCCATTTAATTTTAATTTTCAAGCCTTACATTTATTCACCTTTTTTGTTAAACCCAATGAATTTATTTCAATAATAGTTGAACTTCTTTTTCTTGAAAATGTGTGAAAGGTTAGCTTGGATTCTCTTTCTTTCTTACTTTGACAATTAACCATACATCAGGTAGTATTACAAACGCTCCTTTTCGCCGCAATTTGCATTTTATTTATGCAAAATAATTACCAAAATATTTAGATAGATACTGTCAAAAGTTCTATTATCAAGGCTACCATACTTTTCGTAGTAGTACAAATTACGCCCAGCAGGTGGCGTGTTGCTACATTTTCTTTCCCTATATTAAGAAATAAGTGGCTATTGCTGCTTAACAGACTTATTCTGCATACACCCGTCCAGGATAAGAATGCACAGCATGGGGATATTGGAAATGGCATTAGATACAGATTTGGTTAAATAGGGAAAAGTTGCCTAGTTGGAGAACTATTAAAACGATCTTAAAAAATCTCAAGAGTTAATTCTAAATTTTGTTTCAATTCTTTTTCGCGATATTATCAGAAGTAGTGAAAAACTAAAAATACTTCTTCATTTCTCATTTTCCTCTTGTTTCCGAGGAACCATATCATCAACTTCATTTTTTCAAATACGGACCTGGAATCTTTTAAAGGTTTTCGGAAGACTTTTTTATTCTGAATTTACCTATGTATCACATCATCATCAAAAAGTTTACAGTCCGAAGACTGGTTGGACGCGTACCTCCACCCTTTCGTATCCTGAGTTAACCTACGCATCTCCCCAAAAGTTGAACATCCTACATGAGAACAGTAGTCTAATCTGGGCCTACCCGACCTCTTTTATATACAATGCCGTACTCCATGCATATGTTTCTAAGAGCCTCTTCCGAGTTTCTACATTTATCATTCCCGAGCATAATAGTTGTTTCTTTTTATTAAATGCAATTCGACCCTGCGCTATTCGTTGTTTTATATCTCTAGAGCTCCTACCATCGCGAGTTATTTGACTTCCTAAATAGCAGAAATCTGAGACTTCCTCTTTCTTCTCGTTTCCAATTATTTGTGTTTTCTATTGTTTTTTCTATTATTACTCGTAAAGCTAGAATGGCTTCACGTATTACCCTTTTTCTTCTAAATCCGAACTGATTTTCTCCTAATATTTCTTCCGCCCTTTTCTCCATCTTTCTTTGCACAATTCTAGTTTAATTTTTGACGCGTGGGAAGTTAAACTGATCGTTCTAAAATTTTTACACCTATCCGCGCCTTTCCCTTTTAGCAAAGCTACTATGATGTTCCGTTTGTAATCTTTTGGAATCTCGCCTGTCAGGTATATGCGACTAACTTGTTTAAATAAACGATCTAGTAGACCTGCCCACTTTAAGGCTTCTGGTGCTTTATCGTTTCTTAAACTTTTTAGTGCTAGCTCAAACTCTTCTCTCATTATAGGACACCCTAGGTTGTCCCTATCTACACTGCTTTCGTTTTCTAATATATCTCGTAGTTCCCAAATATTCTTCCCACCTATCTGCCTTCTCCCCGCTTCCGATTTGAATATCTCCTGCCTCATTTCTAATGTTTTTGATACTAGATCCAACTTCTCTAAAATTTCTCCTAATTATTTTATATGCTTCATCAGTCTTTCCTACTTCGAACTTATCTTCCACTAGTTTGCATTTATTATCGATCCATTGCTCTTTCGCTTTCCTACAATTCCGAATAATTTCCCACTTGACCGTCTTTCTTTGTTTCCCTCTTTCATCTAACCTATTTTTATATTTTTGCCTTTCCTCTATTAGACTCACAATATGTCTTGTTATCCAGGGTTTTCTACTTTCATTCTGTTTATGGCCCAAAATATCTCTAGCTGCGGAATCTAAACTATTTTTAATGCAATTCCATTCTGCCTCTATGTCTCTAACCATATTTTCTCCCGCGCCCTTTAGTATTAGGTACTTCGTTTGTCTTTTTCTCGAACTTATCTCGCGTATCACTTTTAGTTTCTCTAGGTTAAGATACCTTCTTACGCTTTGTTTTTTCAAAATCTTAAGTTTTTAGATTGGCCTTCATAACTACTATATCTGCTCCTGGATAACTTTTACACTCCCTAACTTGATTTCTAAATCTTTGCCTATCGAGAATGTAATCTCCATTTGATATCTCCCTAGGTCTCCTGGCATTTTCCGTCTATAGGGTACTCTAACGTGATGGTGAAATAGAGTGTTTGCGACCGTTAGGCTATGTTTATCGCAAAACTTTATCAGTATAACTCCCCTATCGTTCCTATTGCCTAATATAAAATGGCCAACTATTCCGCCTTCTCTTCCTGTACCTACGACTGCATTGAAATCTCCTACAATTATTAAATTTTCGTGCCCCCTCACAAAATCTAGTTCCTATTCAATATCACTATAAACTGCCTCTACGGCCTCATCAATACAGGTTTCTAATCTAACCTAACTATAACTACCCTGTCATTTTGCTGTAGGTAATCTGCCCTACTTTCTTCCGCATAACAATTCCTACTCGCGAATTTCCTCCTACAGATCCTGTGGATATTACTCTAAAATCTCCGATCCAGAAGTCTTCTGGCCATCGAACTTCAGTCATACTTACCACGTCTAATGCTAACCTATCAATCTCAACTTTCAAATTTTCTAACTTTCCTACTTGTTTCATGCTTCTAACATTCCACGCTCAGGCTCGTGGAATGTTACACTTATCATTGCTGATGAGTCTCCCTGACGCAGTCCCCGCCCGGAGATCCGAATGTGAGACTATTTTACCTCCGGAATATTTTACTCCAGAAGGAGCCATCATCTACATTAAGGTATGCTGTACTAGGGATATAATAATGTGGTGGTTTCCCGTTGCCTTCCACATCGCAGTAGTGTGTATCGCAGTGCCATACCGACCCTCACGATCTCTGCCGCTCTGATTACTGAAAGAGCTGCTGCCCCCTTTCAGAGACTTTATTTAGTCTGTCTTCTCAAATAAAAAGCCCTCGAATATGGTTAAACCTATGGTTCGGCTCTTTAGG
Organism: Xestobium rufovillosum; assembly: GCA_963966045.1. Lineage (NCBI taxonomy): Eukaryota > Metazoa > Arthropoda > Insecta > Coleoptera > Ptinidae > Xestobium > Xestobium rufovillosum. The sequence goes on from OZ014504.1 coordinate 20,880,255, forward strand.
TCATTGATGCACGCAAGCCATCCCACCCGTTCCAGTATTACTCGAACTGCGTCAACGTACCTATAAGTCCGTTGGGATGGGTTTCAAATGTTAACAAAATTTTAAAGTTTATTATTATATTTCTGCAGACATAAGTATGTAAGGCACTACTTCCATTCATGCTACTGCTACTTTATATTAGGTATGAAAAAATAGAAAAACACCGTTTCCGCCTCGGTTTCCGCTGATCTTTATGTGGGTTAGTAGCTATATGCCTACATTCCATCGTAAGTAAGTACTAAATAAATGTTAATCAAGTACGGCTATCTGCAAACTGTAACAAATGAACAAAAGAAACTCGTAAGCAAACACTTCAACATAACCAAACAAATACTTCCTTATAACCTTACGCAATCGTAACAATATAAGAATGTTGTAATTTTTGAAACCTGCAAAGGACATAAAAATCTGTTTCGATCTTATGCTTCATCTCTGTCACACTTACCTTCAGAAATGGTGAGTGATGCAAGTTGCTATACTGACCGAGACATTAAATTAAGCGTTCTTAGGCAATTATGCAAGTTTTAAGAAACTATAAGCAGGAAATTAACCAGCACTTTCACTTTACACCCTCGGGCACATCCTTTAAATGAAAGTTATTCGATGAAGAGTAATGTACAGTGGCGGCTCGTAAGGTGACGCAGGTGAAGTACCGTTTCACCTAAAATTTAAGGGCTTAACTTCTTGTCACTCTGAATTATTTTTGTTGTAGGGTAAATATTAATTTAACCTCAAATAAAATTCCCTTTTTAAATTTAAATCGCTTTATGTAATTTAGAATACTTTACTTTTACTTTACTTACATTATATTGCTTTTATCTTATTATCGTCCTACAATCGGGCGCCATTATGGGTCTAATTTTTAACAGGCCTAGTGTTGGTCCATATTACTTACTGTTCTTAAATACATTATATGTTAAAAAAGGTCTGTTGTTCGGTTCCAAACTGTTCAGTAATTCAAGTTAGGGTTTCAGATTATTTAGATTTACAAGAAATGAAAAAAAATGCAATTTATGAACAAAAGTTCAGAAGAGATAACTAGACTCTTTCAGGATACAGTAGATTGTGTGTAATGAGTATCTTGTAGCAATTATTTAGTTAGACTTGGACAATATTATTTGCATAAGTGTAATCTCTATAGCGTTTAAATATTATAGACACTTTTTATTTTATATTGAACGTTAATTAATATGAGGCGCCGTTTGTGCCATAAGTATTTGTAGTAAAATAACTAAAAGGACGACAAAGAAAAAATAAAAATGTACATGAAAAAAAGAAAATTTGTATTAAGGAAATATTTTTCAGGAATAAAAAAAAAATCGCGCGAAAATATATTTTTCACCCTCTGACAAAAAAAGATTTCGCGGAAATTAATTTTTTCCTCCGGGAAAATTTTTGTCGCTGGAAATATTTTTCTTAAGGAAATATTCTTGCGAGCAAGAAAAAAATATTTCCTTGGCTGTGTAGATTTCATGGGCTGGTGAAATATTTTTTTCAGCTTTCGTTTACCTACGTATGATGGCGCTAACGTGACTCAGGGATCGCCATCCAGCAATGTTGCCATTATTTTCTGATGGGTGGGACTGTAATCTGTAAAATTCAAAATTTTTACTGTGTTGTAAATAATCTAGGTGGTACTAGATAATTCACGTACATCGCATTAACTAGGTATGACAGAAATACCAACGTCTACGTTTGATTTGTTTAGTAGTTATAGTGTATTCAGTTTAGTTCATAAGCGCAGTTGCGCAGTGCTCTGTTCTGTAGGTTTAATGCACCAGCACTAGGGAACACAAAATATAGGCAATGAAGCAATCAAGATCAAGGCATGGAATGGAGCACCGAACACGTTCGATTGCCGATAGGTATGCGTTTATTTGTATCTCAACTAAGTTTTGCCAATGCACAAATTTAAAGCGGTCTGATTGGTCAGGTGCATCTGCATACGTAGCGGCGTGGCGCCAGAACTCAAATACAATGCAAAAAAAACGCTTACTCCCTAATCTAGGAACACATGCAAGGATTATGGCATTTTGTTTTTAGAAATTTAGTTTCATTATTGTATGTTTCCTCATATGTGTTTTCTTATGAGCGATTTTCCAGTCAGCATTTGGCAACTCAAACAGAATGATTTTTCGCAAGAGATTATTCATAAGTAAAAACATAGTATAAAGAACATTTGGAAACAGTCGTTTTTTTCGGAAAAGGACTGTCAGTAACTGACTCGAAAATCGCTCATATGGAAACACATATGAGAAAACATAATAATGTAAATTTATAGTAACAGCGTTGATTGAGGGAATTCCCTCAATCAACGGTAACAGTAGAAAGTTCACACCACGTGGGAATATATTTTTGTTCTTTAATTCAAAAATTTATTTTATTGTAAAAATGTCCTTCATTCAAAATATCATATTACGATACGAAGAAGGATAAAGTGCGGTGGAAGAAAATGTCTGCAGAGTGGTCGACCTCTCAAGAAATCCTATGGTCATTCATATTTTAAGAAGAAAGGAGAGACAAAGAGAAAACGTCCCCATTTACTTCAAACTTATATTGACAACAACTATAATCCAAATAAAAAGTATTGTAAGTAATTAATTCTATTCATTTTTGTTCATTTTAAAATATCTGCTTAATTGACACCTCCACAATTTTAATATTTTGTATTTGCTTAATGAGAAAATAATACAATTACCTACTTATTTTGTGTTTTTTAGATTGCGCTTTCATTGAAATTTTAGCATAACTCTTAATTAGGAACAAATTTTCTGTATATTTTTTTTCTAAAATGAGATAAGGGACGGTAGGTTTTTGCCAATCTCTGGAATATTGCAATAATTTTACCAAATTACCTACCATATTTTGATACTTTGATTGAAGGACATTTTCACAATAAAATAAATTTTTAAATTAAAGAACAAAAATATATTCCCACATAGTGCGAACTTTCAATACTGTTACTATAAATTTCCCATTTTTAACATGCTAAAATAAATTAATAATACCTACCTACTTAAGTAGTTAAGAGGATTTACATTGGGTACTAAGAACTAAGTGCCAATTTTACCACTACAGTTTGTTGTGATGAATTTGGACAAAGTAAAGTAGAATGATGATTAAAAATAGTATTACATATTGCTTTTTTAACGGTTTGTATAGTTTCTCATTATCATTTTTAGAAACCTTTAAACGCAGCTCAATTCCATTTTTTTAATCATCCTACGTATGCAGCTGACCAATCAGAACGCTTTAAATTTGTGCATTGGCAAAACCTAGTTGGGATATAAACACGATAGGTGCATTATTAATAGAGCAACTTACTAGTTGCCTTAGTAGCTAAGTTGCACATGTCGTACTTACGAACTAACCTGAATAGGGGACATAAGTGCCTCCGTCATACGTCAGATTTTCATTCCAAACAAAACATAAGCACGTGCCATTTGACGTTTATCGATATTATTTACAACGTCTTAAACTAGTTTTTGCAATATAATTATAGACGTGTTGCAGTGAAAACAGTTCATTTTCAATTTGTGTGTTGGGCTTACGTGTAAAAACTTGAAAACAACTATAATTATGTTGAGGTTAGGTTAAAACGTCAGAAAGCCAGTGGCTTTGTTTTGTTTGGAATGAAAATCTGACGTTTGTGAAGCACAACTTATGTGGTCCATACACCGTAACTGAAAAAAATCAACACAGACTTTGGTAGGTATGTTTGTCTTACATAGTTATGAGACGTACGTGAATCATCTGAATCACTTGAACTATTTACAACACAGAACATTTAAATTTTATAACAGTAGATCGCGTTGTAAGTACCAGCAAATGTGGCAACATTGTTGGATTGCGATCTCTGATTCACATTAGCGCCATCATGCGTGAGTAAACGAAAGCTGAAAAAAATATTTCACCAGCCCATGAAATCTACATAGCCAAGGAAATATTTTTTTCTTGCGCGCAAGAATATTTCCTTAAGAAAAATATTTCCAGCGCCAAAAATTTTCCCAGAGAAAAAAATTAATTTCCGCGAAATCTTTTTTTGTCAGAGCGTGAAAAAAATATTTCCGGGCGATTTTTTTTTATTCCTGAAAAATATTTCCTTAATACACATTTTATTTTTTTTCATGTACATTTTTCTTCTCTCTTTGTCATCTTTTTAATTATTTTACTACAAATACTTATGGCACAAACGGCGCCTCATAAATTAAGTTATGCATTTTGTGCTTATCTGAACAGCCTGTGTGCTGTTTTTAGTCACCTGGATGTTCTATTATCAACATTTTTGTAAGTACTAAGTTTATTTTGAAGAGAGTCAGTGGTAAAAACAAAGAACCGATTGTTGGAAGAAAGTGGTTCCAAATGCTTTGCCCTGTATACTTTGCCAAATTATAAACTAACAAAACATTTCCTAATTTGCAGGTTATATATTGCAATATAGTTTGTATTATTTAACAAATTCTTCTTTTTAATTTAAAATTCAATAAAGTATGCTTTCGAATATAGTTTTATATTTAGGGGCAGGTAATATATAACATAAATAAATAAATAAAAAAATAAGTAAAATATAGGATTTAGTTTTCTAATCCTTATTTTTAATTACGTACCAAAGCAACGACTTAAAAGTTGGTGCGTTAATTCTGTAAAATGTTATTTAAACAAAACTGAAAAAGAACATAAAAAAAGTAATTTTTCCATTGATCCATCCAGCAAATTCTTTACTCTTCTCTTTCACTTTTTGGGGTTTTACTTGCACACTCATAAATTTTCCTTTTCGGAATATATAACGAGATATCTAACACGCGTGTTATTTCGTTCACAAGTTGATTCATTTTTGTCCCTAGAATTCATTATCTTGTTTAAACAACAAAAAAAAAAACGATGTGGTGTCGTGGGACACCAGGTAGGAACGAAGTTCCTTCGGCTAATGTAGAATCGACAAAATTTGCAAAAAAAAAATCGTGAATAAAAGAATAAAACAGTTGGATAAAAGTTAATACGTGCGATGGGAATTTATGAACATGTAGAGTTTTTCCCACTTTGTAACCCCATCCGAGACATACTGTATAATACGTAAAAATTATCTTCATTTCCTTACGGCTTTTTCCAAAAATTTGTTGAATTTACTTAATTTTGAAAACAAAATTTATGTTGCATGGGGTATATTCTATTCATTAAGTCATTAATATTCTAGAATAAAGAACGCTGCTCAACAACATCTGCGCGAGTAGGAATTTGTAAGTGCATGATTATTATAATGGGGATGTAACTCCAAAGAATTAATTTTACTATGCCTAAATAACTACTGGAAAAATCATGCTGCGTGTTTTCAGAAAATTGTAACCTACTACCAGTGATTATAATATTAAGTGATTTTAAAGAATTTCATAAATTTATTTCTAGTAGACACTTCCTGACATCCTACATGCGCCAGTTAATTTTTTATACGAGCAGCACATGTACATAGATCAAGCGCAAGATGCGATTAAACACCAAAAGAACAAATCAAATCTACATTTACATACGACTGGTTAGTTCCACTGCAATTTCAATGTAGAGGGCAGCACATCATGACAACGTGATAAGTCCACACAAATGTAGTTGTCATGTAACACAAGTTTCTTACTAATCTTGTGGGGACATTTCATAAAAAGTTGCTGACGCAGTAAAGAAGTACCCACAACACGCCTTAAAAACGGATTTCAATAGGTTGTTTAAAGAAAAGCCAATAGGGTTGAAACAACACTAGGTATATTATTTGCATGTACACATGTAGGAGTAAGAATTCAATATATGAGACAAAGTGTATATATATTTCTTTAAGCAAGACGAAGAACTGAATAATAGCCACAGATGGTTTATGTAACTTGAAACTTTTGAGGGGGAGAAAAGTTTGACATGCTAAGAGTCGAGACGAAGACAAGGGGAGTTATGCGAAAGTGCGTGGCGCGAGAACACGTGTATGTGGAAAGGCGAGACACTTTTATGGTGCATGTGCAATAATAGTTGTAGTTATATTTGTGCATTATGAAAGTAAGGTAATTAGATAATTGGCCAAGGTAGATAGATCGCAAGTATAGTTAGATAAATGTAGTACTGTAGTAATAGATGCATAAACAAGTACAGTAAAGTGTAAGGGCTCAAATAGAGAAAGATAGAGAAGCAATAGTTAAAGTAGCGAGACGAGTACGTACTAGCAAGAAGCGGATCACAGAGTCCAGCGAGAAGCATGTGATTCTCAAAGGGGTATATAAACAAAGAAAGAGGCGGACCACAGAGTCCAGCGAGAAGCATGTGATTCTCAAAGGGGTATATAAACAAAGAAAGAGACGGACCACAGAGTCCAGCGAGAAGCATATGATTCTCAATAATTAAAGGCCGAAACCGTAGCATAAAGTACTCGAATAGCAGCAAAGAGAGTGTAGTTATGAGCTTATTATTATTGCTTATGTGTCCAGTTGCTAGCACGTACTAGCCCAAACGTATCTGTACTTATACGACACGCCAATCTATATGTTCATAGGGAATAGGTACCTAACCAAAAGATACCCGGAGGACATGGTAGCCTCAATGGTTACAAAGTTGGCAAGCTGAAGACCGCCAGGTCACAGAGCAGATTCCCCAGTTAAAGCTGATTCCAGATGACTGCACCAGGGGGGTCACCGAAGGCGGGTGACCACCCGCTGTAAGTACACAGTAGTTATTGATTGTACTGTCACTCAGGTTGTCTTTCTAATTTCATGTTGTTGCTGTTTTATTTGGGACTTCTACACGAGCTGAATGAATGTGCGCTCTCTCTATCTCTCGTTCTCTACTGCCACCAGCCAGCTAACAATAATTTATGAAGTAATGAAATGTACTGTTTGAATAAATAAATTAATTGTGGAACCTAAGGCGTTATTGTTGGTTATTATGGTAAAATTGGAACGGTGTACCAGTACACCCTGTATCATGAATACTCTGAGTAAAATATGGTCCAACAATTTGTCAGGTGTGGGGTTCACAATTAATAAATTACTTTATTCGAACACATCAGGAGTAAATAATAAAGTGGCAATAAAATAATCGTTCTGTCGTGAAAAGAGAGAGAACTGCATCACAATCTGAAAAAAAGGGTCCTTTTCATTAGTAACACTACAGTTTGGCCAAGCTCAAATTCTTCGTTAGAATATTAAAATGTGGTATTCATTTACGTTGAACAGGATGCTTTAGAAATAAAGGGTCGGTTGGTGGTCGGTTGGTTTCCAGTTTTAAAGTATTAAGTTGTCAAGTTGACCCAAAGCGAGTAATTCTCAAGAAATATTAGGGCCCTTGTTTATATTGGCTTGAAGTGGTTATACCTTACCACTTAATCCCAGCAAATCTTCAGGGGACGTGTTACATTACGCGTCTGTGTTTGACACTGATACCTGCCCACTTCTAAAAACGTGTGAACATTGAAATACTTCAGCAAGACACGAAATTCATTGAATACGGAAAAGGCAAAATGGAACATTAGACATACAATAATTTATTTTTTCCCTTTAGGTAAATACTAAATAATAATTTGGTTATCAACAAATAAACCGTAATTTACCGGCCATCTGGTCTCATAGAATAAAGGATAAAAGCAGGTAGCAAATATTGCATAAATGATAGTTCTCGTTTCGTTTTCCTGTTATTAAGAAAAATAACAATAATAATATGTGAAGAGCACTGCTATGGCTTATTTTTGTCGAGTCTCAAGTTATTAAAATTTGATGTCACATGCCCGTGCCAGCGAATCTCTTGTTATTGGAATATTGCTTAAATGGTTGTTTGCATACAACATTTTTCTTTTTACCCTTAAGAACTCATCCGTTCTATGAGCTCGTGAGACTTAAGTAAAAATCGCCAGATATGTGGTAATGAACATTTTGAATCACAAGTCATTGATTTTTCTGAAAAAAAAAAGTATACGAGTGCAAGCCAGGTAAAGTGATAATTAATAAATTAAGTACTTTTAATCCTATGATTGAAAATACGCCTACAAAGTTGTTCTTTAGGGCACTCGGTTTATAGGTACAATTATTAAGTAAGCACTTAACTGTAGTCAAATATCTGACTCAGATTCGATATTTGGTTCCGCTACCACCTAATTACCAAATCCCAAAGTTTATAGCATTCTATTGGGAAGATACAGCTATTTCCAACATTCAGCTTAATTAAGAAAAATAAATAATGGCTCATTTTCATCTTTTAGCTTTGTAATGTGTTTATATATATTTCAGTCGTGCTGATCAGTTGATACCTCGGTAAGAACCTGCAAAAATTGTAAAACTGAAAAATATGCAACGAGGTTGTCAGTTAATAAAATTGGTAAATAACGAGGGAAATAAATAAGGATCCATTTTCGTATTGAGTTGTGGGTTACTACCCAGGAAAACAAATAAAGGGTGGAGATGTTTAGCCTCAATGGTCTGCTAATTAAGGTTTTCTGACTTTCTATCTTCGATCAATTAAAAATAAAAGGATGCTAGTGCTGACATTCGCAAAATCGATTTTAAAGCGTCATTTCACGCCCCTAACAAAGAAATAAGTAATGTGCCTACGTAGAAACTAGTTATGAATGTTAAAATACCAGCTAGGTGGATTAGCATCCCGTGATCTCTCGTAGTGAGTACAAAAAAAAATACAACCAAAAAAAAAAAAAAAAAAATTAATAAAATAATAAACTTGGATTTAGTTCTATTTAACTCAATGCCTGGCGGAGTATTGTGCGAAGATTTGTTGTTCGAACGACCCAGTGTCGTCCGGAAATTAATAATGCAGAAATCTCACTTCCATTTACAATAATTTTTATACTTATTGTAACCGTAGCTCACGGCGACAATTAATAATCATCCGTACCTATACCTACACATCTATAAGTTCTCAACGACATCGTTAACCTAACAAAAAAAAATCACAATTGTTCCACACAATTAAATACTTCTTTCTATATAAACATTTTTCGTTGTCTCTAATCATCACTGTAACACGATAGGTATTTAGGTTTTGAAATACACATCTAAATGAGGTGTCAGATCCTGGACAATAAAGACGATAGAGACCAGAAAGTATCTCCAGTTCTCAAAAACACATATTTAAAAAAAAAATTAAGCTACTTCCCGACCTAGTTAATTATTCCGGTTTGGTGAATAGGCTCAAACGGTACGGCAAGACTATGCGAATGGTTCCTTAGACCCGAAAGTCAGTAAGCCACACTGACGACCCTCCTTAAATTTGAAAAGACTGAGCTCTTGGTTTCCGGTTACAATTAGGGTTATTGCCTGAAATGGTGCTTTTAATAATAAATTATACATATTACTTCAGAGAGGCATGACACTTTTTGAATTTTATAAAAAAAGGATAGGTAAATAAATAATTGATCGCTTTTATGAATTCAATAACAATGTTCTATTTTGAATTTCGAAAAAAAAAATTGGCCCTCGACTCAATAATTTAAATAATCTTGTATTCAATAAACTGATATCAATCAAAAAAAACAAATAAATTGGAAGGTGCGTTACGAAATACAATTTGCAAACCCATACCTTACAATCAAGTAGGTAATAAATATTGTGGAAATGTGGCTACATCATTAATTGTTTATGTCCCTGAGCATATTGAGGATTATTAAATTAATTACATTTTCACAAGCAGATCAAGTCAGGTCAAAATCCAGGGTTACCTTGTTCAATTTACTTTTAAAGACGGTAACGAACAGTAAAATTTAATTATTTGATTACATAAACTATTAAGGCTGTTATTATTATCATTAAAAGTAATAAAAATGGTCACCAGGTGCATCCCTGCTTGTCGGTCTCAATCACAGACTTCTAGAATAGACCTGGCGTCCTTATGCAACAGCTGATTTTGTTTTGAAGTCTACACGTTCGTAGGCCAGCGGGTCGCGGGTAGCGTTGTTTGTTATTAAATTCAAGCAACGGACCAGACTAATGTTCCGCGATATTCTGTTTCCGCGGCGGCACCTATTTACTACACAACTGGTCGGCTGTTTTGTTTTGCCTTTTCCACCAACAAACGCTTAGACTGTGCGTATTCACCCTGCTTCGGTCGAAAATGTAAATAGCTAAGTCCCCTCTACAAGTCTTTGGTCTCAATACTGTTATTCAACCTAACTCACAAAAGTATACCAAAAAAAAAGGGGGCTACTAAACAAAATTTGGTAAATTTCAATTAAAAAAACAAAAAAAAAATGCTTTCAACCATTGGAACAGGCCATGGCAATGCAAAGTCGGGTAGAAATATTATGTTACATTAAGGAATCCTTAGTTTTAGGCAAGTGTTCACTGTTCAGTACTCATATGATTAATTAAATAAAAAAATAGCCATAGGTGCTACGCCAAGAGCATGAACACGTGGAAATATACAAAAAGAGATAATTGAACCAAATACGACCAAATACGAGGGAAGGTGCACAGGATAGTTTATCAAATGAAATAAAATAATATTGAATTCAATTGTTAAAAGTGGTGCGCGGCCCAAACATAAAATATACATTTCCCAAATTATAGCAAAAACAATTAAATAAATAAAGGAAGCTGGAATTCAAATTGTGTGAAAATATTTCATAGGCACATAAAAGTCCTTATACAGAGAGGCAAACAAGTGTTGCCAAAATTTACGGAATCAAGAACTTGTTCACTGTTTTGGTCAGAGCAGTTTCGGATTATTTTTGAAATGACGTCATACAAAAATACCCTCCTGCAGAACATAGATACTCAGAATTACCGTTCCGAACAAACAAAAAATGGACGCTTCCGGACAGTTAGGTAATGAAGTAGACAATGAACGGACCTTACATTGTCGCAAAAGTTTCAAACAACCACGAATATTGAGTGAACTATTCCAGTTATTGAATTTTAAACTAATTTTGACTCTTTTATTGACCGGTTTCAAGATTCACAAACGATCTCATCATTTCTGATGATGAGATCGTTTGTGAATCTTGAAACCGGTCAATAAAATAATTTTTATACTTATTGGTAGTACGCATAGTAATTTTCTATTTCATCATGGATTTCTACCAAATAGTCAAGACAGAAAATATTAACTACATAATTTTGACTCGCCATTTCTCGAAAACATTGTTGTATTCTAATGGAAATAATATAATACCTTCTGAAAAACAAAATGTCGAGCGTACTCAGCCACTGCGTGGTATTGAAAACCACATAGTTTTACAACTGTAATATTTTAGTTTCCATGGGTTACCTTAGGCTGCTTCTTAGCAACCCATACAAACATCGTTCATAATAATGTTTATTCACAATCGGTTAGTAATAAGTCAATTGCCAACTTTTAAAAAGTTTGCAAGTAGGTTATTCCTGACTTCTACTTGCCGACCGGGTTGGAAAATTTTCCACCCTTGGGTGGAAAATTTTCCAACCTGAGAAATCAGTGCCTATATGATTTTATACTCAAGTATGTATTATGTAATAAACTTGGAATAAAATTTCATACAGTTTTTTCTGCAGTCTCGGGGAGTTCTGCTTGAGTGTATTGTGTACTCCAACTGACTGGCAGATATATTTTACCACCAGAAATGCTCTTTCATATTCAGTTATTTTATTGTCAAAAAAACGATGCTTGTCAGTTTAATAATTAATAAAAATACAAATGTCAATTTCACTGCCTACCAAGAATTATCGAAAGTGCATTGCTTAAATTTACTTCAATATGATGTGTAATATTGACATAATTAATAATTGTCAATTTCACAGCCTGCCAAGAGCTATCGAAAGTGCAATGTTTAAAATAATATGAAATATTTATTCCTTAATAATTGTTCATTAAAACTAATGATTGTGAATAAAATAGTATACATACCTCGCTGGAAAATTTCATTACAGCCTCGCGCTATAGATGACCGCGGCGCTTCGCGCCTTGGTCATCTATCTAGCCCTCGGCTGTAATGAAACATTTTCCACCTCGGTACGTAATATACTATTGATTTCGACAATAATTGCATTTTTCTTTCAATTAATGATGGTTATATCTGAATCTGCGGTCAGGTTCATGGGATGATAAACTCGCCCATTTGCAATTTCATACAATTAATTAGAAACAAGTAATGATATTAAATTGTAATAATTGACAATTGAGTAGTATGAAGCAGACCTCCTCGTTCTATACGATCACCCAGTAAAATGGTGGTGGTTTTGGGATTCCCTCTTTACCACCGTTTACAAAATATTCATCCAATTTTTGAACTTTTGCTGGCGGATTGTCGATTGTAAACTAGAAGTCTAGTGCACATACAGTTTTACTCGTGACAATGTTAAGAAGCCACTCGACTGATGTCTCCTAATTTTGAAGCAAGTATCACTCACATTTTTTTTTACAAAAAAACCCTCGTAGTGATCACATAATTTTGCCGACAAGGCCTGACCTCTTAAATTAGAATATTAGAAATTCACATACCTCCAAGTCGAAATAAGTATACAACGCAAGAGAAAATGTTTTGGTGATAAGTCGTTTAAAAGTTGAACTAGATGTTGTGGCATATTCGGTTTTAGACAGCACTCGAAAAAGCAACATGATGCCAATCACATTTACATCTTGATATCACATTTATTATTATACAATACATAGAAATTGGTACGTGTTTTTTTTTTTAAACTTCCGTAGATACAGCACAGATACCTCCTTTAAATAAATTGAAAAAAAAACATGTTGTTCTAACAGTTGCGTTATTCTTGAGGGACCAAGAATTGCAGGTTGGCCGAATTGTAGGAGTAAGAATTCAATATATGAGACAAAGTGTATATATATTTCTTTAAGCAAGACGAAGAACTGAATAATAGCCACAGATGGTTTATGTAACTTGAAACTTTTGAGGGGGAGAAAAGTTTGACATGCTAAGAGTCGAGACGAAGACAAGGGGAGTTATGCGAAAGTGCGTGGCGCGAGAACACGTGTATGTGGAAAGGCGAGACACTTTTATGGTGCATGTGCAATAATAGTTGTAGTTATATTTGTGCATTATGAAAGTAAGGTAATTAGATAATTGGCCAAGGTAGATAGATCGCAAGTATAGTTAGATAAATGTAGTACTGTAGTAATAGATGCATAAACAAGTACAGTAAAGTGTAAGGGCTCAAATAGAGAAAGATAGAGAAGCAATAGTTAAAGTAGCGAGACGAGTACGTACTAGCAAGAAGCGGACCACAGAGTCCAGCGAGAAGCATGTGATTCTCAAAGGGGTATATAAACAAAGAAAGAGGCGGACCACAGAGTCCAGCGAGAAGCATGTGATTCTCAAAGGGGTATATAAACAAAGAAAGAGACGGACCACAGAGTCCAGCGAGAAGCATGTGATTCTCAATAATTAAAGGCCGAAACCGTAGCATAAAGTACTCGAATAGCAGCAAAGAGAGTGTAGTTATGAGCTTATTATTATTGCTTATGTGTCCAGTTGCTAGCACGTACTAGCCCAAACGTATCTGTACTTATACGACACGCCAATCTATATGTTCATAGGGAATAGGTACCTAACCAAAAGATACCCGGAGGACATGGTAGCCTCAATGGTTACAAAGTTGGCAAGCTGAAGACCGCCAGGTCACAGAGCAGATTCCCCAGTTAAAGCTGATTCCAGATGACTGCACCAGGGGGGGTCACCGAAGGCGGGTGACCACCCGCTGTAAGTACACAGTAGTTATTGATTGTACTGTCACTCAGGTTGTCTTTCTAATTTCATGTTGTTGCTGTTTTATTTGGGACTTCTACACGAGCTGAATGAATGTGCGCTCTCTCTATCTCTCGTTCTCTACTGCCACCAGCCAGCTAACAATAATTTATGAAGTAATGAAATGTACTGTTTGAATAAATAAATTAATTGTGGAACCTAAGGCGTTATTGTTGGTTATTATGGTAAAATTGGAACGGTGTACCAGTACACCCTGTATCATGAATACTCTGAGTAAAATATGGTCCAACACACAGGATGCCGTCTCACATAAGAATGTCATATATCATCATGGCACAGTTTACAGATTTGCCATCGGTTTTGTTTTGGCACTAACCATAAACTTTTACCATCATTAAGTTTTCTGTAAACGTATGCCCCACGTATCTATAATGTGAGTATTCGCCACGTGCTTGTCCATGAATGCATGAGTATATACTATGCATTGGCGGGGTGTAGTGGTAATAGAGAGAGAAGGGATGAGAGAACGAAAAGAAAGAGGGAGAAAGAGAAAGAGAAAGGTATTATACACTACTCGCTTGTGTATACGACTGTCGCGCCCGCGCACGTCTCATTTAACGGGTTTATTCCACGGACTTTTTCTTACGGTTTTATTCCACGGACTTTTTCTTACGGTTTTACTATCACATTTATTTCAGTTCGGTCGCGCAGCAAAATCCCTATCTCCTCCAAGCCTGCCGTAAGGAACTTCGTTCCAAAAATTGGAATCACGAGAAAAATAGTGTATTATTGAACATCGTACAAAATATGACAATGTGTGGTATTGAACCAAAAACAGCAAAGGAGTTGAGTAAATTAAATTCACAATCGATTAATCTGCCTTACAAAAAATTCTGTGAGTACGAAAACCTTATGTGAACACTTTACATCGATATCGCAGGGTGCAGGGGTGATATTCTATGGTCTACCTACAGTGAACAGCATTGGAAATTTTACCAATGTTTCATTTTCTCCATGTCTCCCATACATATAGGTACCTAATTGATTTTATTATTATACAAATATATTTTAAAACAAACTTTTTTCTTTATCCTTTATTATATTCGAAATTTAAATTTAGCCTTAGGTACTTACGAAAAGATAGCATTGGGCAATGATTGTCCTGTACGAATTATGAATGACCTATAGGTACTAAGTTTCTCTAACAATTATATTAGTTATTTCAATTTAGCACCACTTCCAAGACCCAAAATGGCGACCGATTATATCCACTCTTTCTACAGCCTCAGGCCTTTGTAATAAATCAAATGAAAAGCAGAACAATGTTAGAAAATTGCGGCAATACGTACTTCGCGCAGCGGGAATACGGAATTTGCGCAGTACAACGCTCCTTCGATTTAAAATAACGCGGTATAATTTACGTTCAATACTACCTTTAGCTTTTTTTATTTTTTATAGGTAAGTACGGTTTACGTAGAGAAGTGCATGAGTTTCTTTGGACAATTACAACGTTTAAACAGCAATTTTCAATATCTTTTGGACGAATACCACAGTACCTAACTCATTTAAAAAATTGTCGGAACAAGAAAAAGAAACTGCTAGTTTGAACTATAAAGCAAGCCTTTTCTCGTAATGATACGACTTTTGCTTCTGATGATTAAAAAGAATAAATAATGGGTTTCTGTAGTCTTCGTTGGACGAGTCGATATGTACAAACTTAAACGGCCCACACACTATGCAACTTGTTGTACAGGTTGTATAACCCAAGTAGATTCGACCGTCGGAATCGCGTCGAAACGAAAATTGCATAGTCTGTGGCGTTGTCGTTGAACAAGTTGTACGACACGGTTGGATCGTATGGAAGTTTGGCCAGCGAAAAATTTGTTGTACATTCGCACTTGGTATACGACAGATTGCATAGTGCGCGTGCGCGTCGTGTGTGTTTGAAACGATTTCAAATTCAAACCGTCGCGTCGCGTCGATCGGTGACACGTTACTGTAACAATAATATGGATAATGATCATAAATGAGTGGTACTGGACCGTTCGAACAACTACTCCTCGGGCAAATACCCCGCCAGGCATTGAATTATAGAACTAAATCCAGATATTGTGTACTACGAGATCTGGATTTAGGGGGCGAAAAATTAAAATTAGGGTTCAGAGCCACAAATGAAGTAAAAAATGTCATATGAAGGTATGTCCGGAAATGCTTCATATAAGTTATGCTCGTCCAAAGATGGAGGCTTTTAAATTAGGTTTTTAATTTTTTCTCAATTTTTTCAAATTTTTGAGAAAGATATAAAAATGAATTTTGGCACACATATTTTACTAATAGTGACGCTTCTAAGAGATATTTTTTCAATCATCCCTTATCGTTTCAAAGGGTGAAAACAACAACCGTCATTTAATTTTTTTATTGAAATTTTAAGCAAACCCTAATTTTTTGAAACAAAAATGTTCTTTGTAAAGCTTGACTCATTTTAGAACTTTTTGTCTTCTTTATTTTTTCATAGAATTGATAGTTGATGTGTGGATAAAAATAATGTTGTCATGATCCAACAGTTACTTGCAAAAATAATTAAAGTACTGTTTTTATTTTCTGTATAACTTACGTTCATTAAATTAGATATTTCGCATGACCTACTATTATTTTTTGTAAAACTTGAAATTTATTTTTCAAAAGTTTGAACCTTTATATCTCAAAAAGAGAGTCTGATAGAGAAAAAATTATTTCCTCTTTTTTGCTTAAAAGTAAATTCTGAATCCTATCTTTAATTTTTCGCTTCCTGGTATAAAAAAATTAAATGACGGTTGTTTTCACCTTTTGAAACTATAAGGGATGATTGAAAAAATATCTCTTAGATCTATTAGTATAATAGGTGTGCCAAAATTCATTTTTATATCTTTCTTAAAAATTGAGAAAAAAATTAAAAACCAAAGATGGAGGCTATCTCCATCTTTGGACGAGCATAACTTTTAAACGAATCATTTCCAGACACACCTTCACATGACATTTTTTACTTAATTTGTGGCTCTGAACCCTAATTTAAATTTTTCGCCTCCTGGTATAAATCACCCTGTATACTTGACGTGTTATGTGTCAAAGCAATAAGAATTTGTTTATTGGTTAGTGGTTCATTATGCATTGGCCATAAGGGCGGGTTGTTCAAAAAGTCGAACTGTTTTGCTTGTATCCTTTCTGATTACATTTTGTTGAACAAGACACAATTATATTTGTAATTTAGATTTATCAAAACATTTGAACATTGATTTCCTTAAGTGTCAGGCCAACAACTAACTTCACACACTTGCTAATAATTCTTAATAAGTTAACCCAACACGCCAAAAGACAGTGACACAGTAATATTACACTCAACACGTGTTTCGCTGACAACGTCAGCCTCTTCACGAGTTGAAGATTAATCTTTTGACGTGTGGGGTCATAGTGAATTTACGTCAAAGTTCTTGATCCAACTACTCTGTGTTTACACACTTGGTGCAATGTTGCCATCTACAAACATTAGCAAACAAACTTTGCTTTTTTCTGGTAATCAACAAACATAAAATTTGTAGAAACCTAGTTTTATAATCTCTTGTCAATTTGTTTGCGGCGCTGTAATTGCATTTAAATAATCTAAAGACCTTTAATTAGTTTTAATGAAACTTATAAATCATTTGGTATTTGCACCTTAATCCCTGATCCTTACTAATGAAAATTATACTTCCATTCAAGGTTGAAATACGTATAATTACGCATGCTTTCATAATTATAAAAATTGAGAATTCATGAACCTACACATCTATATAAATAAAAATCAATTGCCACATGTATGTAAGATAATCACTTGGCTGATTTCTTTTTCGTTGTGTTCGTAATTGTCAGGACAAGGTTTGCATGAAAGAAAATTTTGGAAAATCCACCGGGAATGTCGAAAATTTGGATGGTATGTTTGTATGAAAATCTGTTTAACAAACAAAAATGTGACGTTCAGTTTGACAGTTCTAAAAATTGAATAGGCCTTTTCATTTCGTTCTGTGTTCGTTAGTGCGCATGTGCTGACAATCAGCTGTTCTTAGATTTTCGGACGAGTGTCACTGTCAGCTGTCAGGCGTTATAAACTTCGTGTGGAAATAGTCAATAATAATAATAATAAAGTTAATAGTAGAATACCAAATAAGGAGGGTGTTTGAAAGACGGAAAATTATTACAAATGTTAGTTCCAAGTGATATCCCTCGTAAAATTGTGAGGCTGAATCCCGAAGGCGTGCCTGGCTCCTGGCTCTTGCTTGGAATTCGGGAATGTTAACCAAGATACTTCAATCATGTAGGTTTTTAATATAGCTCTGAAAATTAATCAATTTTTTAAAAGAAAACGGAAAAAAAGGATCTAATATAGGTACAGGTGCGTATTTTTCTGAAATATATGAATGTAACTACAAGTAATTCTTATTTTAAAAACCTAACAAATAATATGACATAAAACCTGGAAACGTTCAATTCACTTTTCCATTTCGAATCTTGCCGCTTACACATTTTTATCCAAGCAACATCATTTATATAGGTGGGACTAATCCTCACTTCCTCACATGGTCACCAACCTAGTTATTAACTTCGATTTTTCCCAGTATTAGGCAGGGTTTAGGAAATGGATAAAATCGTAATCCCAAGCGATAACTTGGTCTTCCCGCACAGCTATCACCTTGGCAGTCACCAAAAGCACAATGCTTGGATGCTCCATAGTGTTTTAGTTCCGAACTATTACTAATTTTGCACATTTGCAGTAAAATTTTACCAAAGAATTAATAAACACTTTCAAACGAGCAATACCGCCTACCCCTCTAGGGGATATTGATACAAGACTTTGACATTCGTCCGAAATTGTCATGGCGCGTTCGCGCATGCGCCTCACGATTTTTTATAATGAAAAGTCCTATTGTCAGTGTGTTATCGGTGGTGATTATGTATTTGGTGTTTCTTTGGCAAAAATGCCACCAGTGAGGCGTCGAAATATCGGTCGGCGTATGCGCAATGCAAGCCAACTACATGATCGTCGAGTCAATGAGACTGACGAAGAGCGTAGACAGCGTTTGGAGCCAAGTCGAATAAGAATTTCTCAAGCCTCAAGCGCGATCCATTATGACTCCGGAACAATGGATACAGTCGAGTTCGACGCGCTCAGTTGGAGCTTACGCACAAAATAATTTCGAACGTCGACAAAATAGAGGCCGAACGTGGCATTAGGGAACGAAAAATTGGAAAAGTTGCCCGGAAAATTGGAAAATCCGGGAAAAACTGAAAGTGCTTTTTTCTATGGGATTTTTGTATGATATGGATATGCGTAAGTCGGGAAATTCGGACAAACTGTAAAAATCATAATTTTGGAAAATCACCGGAAAATGTATAATTCGGAAAAAACTAAAAGTGCTTAACGGCTGGACCGATTTGGCTGATTTTTTTGTTGTGATCGTAATTTATTGTCAGGACAAGGTTTGTATGAAAGAAAATTTTTGGAGAATCCACCGGAAAATGTGAAAATTCGGGAAAAATTGAAAGTGCTTAACGGTTGGGCCGATTTGGCTAATTCTTTTCAAAAATAAGGTTTTTAGGGAACGAAAAATTGGAAAAGTTGCCCGGAAAATTGGAAAATTCGGAAAAAAACTGAAAGTGCTTTTTTCTATTGGATTTTTGTATGATATGGATAGGCGTAAGTCGGAAAATTCGGACCTGTCAAAATCATAATTTTTTGTATGCACTCGCGATCATAACTGACGATAGGAACGACATATTTGGTTGATTATTTTTTTCATCGTCAAATTGACCAATAGGAACACTTCATTTGGGTCTAGAAGCGTGTATTATATCGGTTATTTTTTGACGTTTCTATTTTCCAATAAATGAACAGTATTTTTGATCACGCGTTTAATTCTGACCAATTAAATCATTATTATTTTTATTATTATTATTATTATTTTTTAACTAACTTGTCCCAGCGGGAATTTTTTTAGTATTTTGTTTTTGTTGATAAAACGACTTGTTTTCTGGTTTTGACATATGTCATATGTTTTAATCGCAAATTGTGACACTGAAAGAATAATATTGAAGAGTTGTTTCACATTTGAACGTCAAAAAATAACCGTACGTAATATCACAAGAGAGTGAGAATAACTTGAAAATAATTCGACAGATTTTCGAAAACTTGTCGCCAGGCAATAGACACGAGAGCCCGTAGGGCTCGAGTGGCTATTGCCGAATGGCGACAAGTTTGCGTAAAATGTGGAGAATTATTTTCCAAGTTATTCTCACTGTCGTGTGGTATTCGAAAGGTTATTTTTTGACGTTAAAATGTGAAACAACTCTTCAATATTATTCTTTCAGTGTCACAATTTGCGATTAAAATACATGACATATGTCAAAACCAGAAAACAAGTCGTTTTATCAACAAAAACAAAATACTAAAAAAAATTCCCGCTGGGACAAGTTAGGTAAAAAATTCTCACTATAATAATGATTTAATTGGTCAGAATTAAACGCGTGATCAAAAATACTGTTCATTTATTGGAAAATAGAAACGTCAAAAAATAACCTTTCGAATACCACACGACAGTAAGAATAACTTGGAAAATAATTCTCCACATTTTACTCAAACTTGTCGCCATTCGGCAATAGCCACTCGAGCCCTACGGGCTCTCGTGTCTATTGCGGCGACAAGTTTTCGAAAATCTATTGAATTATTTTCAAGTTATTCTCACTCTCTTGTGATATTACGTACGGTTATTTTTTGCCGTTTCTATTTTCCAATAAATGAACAGTATTTTTGATCACGCGTTTAATTCTGACCAATTAAATCATTATTATAGTGAGAATTTTTTACCTAACTTATCCCAGCGGGAATTTTTTTTAGTATTTTGTTTTTGTTGATAAAACGACTTGTTTTCTGGTTTTGACATATTGTCTTATATGTTTTAATCGCAAATTGTGACATTGAAAGAATAATATTGACAGTTGTTTCATATTTGAACGTCAAAAAATAACCTTTCGAATACCACACGACAGTAAGAATAACTTGGAAAATAATTCTCCACATTTTACTCAAACTTGTCGCCATTCGGCAATAGCCACTCGAGCCCTACGGGCTCTCGTGTCTACTGCCTGGCGACAAGTTTTCGAAAATCTGTCGAATTATTTTCAAGTAATTCTCACTCTCTTGTGATATTACATACGGTAATTTTTTCGATAATACCACTGTTGATAAGTTGCCATAGCTGCGAATTTCTAGGTGCATTTATAATGTATAATCTAGTCACTTTACTACCTGCCGCACGTCAAATATTCCCAACAGATTTCTTTGTATATGAATTAATTGGAATAAAATTTCGTTTTGACCTACCTTGCTTCGATTCAAAAAATAATCTAGTTAAATACAATTCGCGGTCTGGAATTTTAAGGTAATTTTACTCGAGCTGTTTGCTTACTAACCACTCGTGAAATTGACACTCGTGGTTACTAAGCAAACAGCTTTCGTAAAATTTCCGACAATTCCAGACCACTTATTGTATTACTACAGAACATAAACGTAATCAGAAAAATGTTTCACATTGAATAAACGATTTGGTTAATGAATCAAAAGTTCAATACGAAAAGTAATTTTAGGCAGGACAACGTCTGCCGGGCCCGCTAGTATTTAATAAAAAGAACTTGGGGCGTTTCTGTAAAAATTTGTTGTAATCATAAATTGAAGAAAAGTAAATATTATGGTGAATCGGTGTCAAAACCAAAAACTTGTGCAAACGTTTGGGTGTAAATAGAAAATAAATGGTCAGATTTGCGTACTTCGTCAAATACTTAGTAAACAAAAGTTAATCT
The DNA here is from genome assembly GCA_963966045.1 of Xestobium rufovillosum. Classification (NCBI taxonomy): domain Eukaryota; kingdom Metazoa; phylum Arthropoda; class Insecta; order Coleoptera; family Ptinidae; genus Xestobium; species Xestobium rufovillosum. Next base: position 20,901,835 of record OZ014504.1, read on the forward strand.
TAAACAAAAAATTGTATTCAAGACATGCTAAAACTATATATAATTCACAATTACATTCCGCTTCCTCTTTTCCATTTAATAAACACCCTGTATTATACTTTCTTGTAGGTTCAAGAGAGGCACAATTTTTAAAGAATAAATAGTTTCCTTTTCTGGATCGGTATCGGTATCTGCTTGACATGATTAGTCAGATCATTTTCTTGTGTGCATAAAGGCGGGCGTGTTAGTGACTTGTGCAGCGATTAACGTGAAATACTCGTACATTAATAGTCTGGACAAGACAGGATCTCTTTCGTTAGGAAAATACGCAAACTATAGTCCTTGCGAACAGGAGCTATCCTATCTTCAAGCTCTTCAGGTAATAATTGTTTAATCGATCTTATCTTCCATTTTGAGGCAAATGGTTCTTTAGCGCCTGCGAGGTGTTAACCTTAAATAATGACGCTGACGGAGTTTATTTATACGGATTTTCTAATTGAAATAAAAATAATGCCCGAAGCCTTTTGCCACTAATTCAATTCGTCGATGTGGAACACTGAGAAATCGGACAAATAATTGTAATTTTCGCCCGGAACTGATGAGCATGCTAAGCTTTGCGCAACCCGCAAATAGGCATCAACAAACCCTCAAGTCAGAATTAGAGCTACCTTTCTGCAGCATAACTAACAGCAATATTTTGCAGTTATAAATACCATTCTGTGGAATATGATGACAAAATACTCGTATTTCGTTTCAGGCAACGGGATAAAAAACCATATCGTCGTATGCGGACGAGGCGAAAAAAGCTCATCGGATGAAGACCCGGATCAACAGGGCACCGTACCGACTCTTCGGCTTCTACCTCTACCGCCGCCCACGAACTTTCCGAGCAAATGCTTGGTCTCGATGTTCTGGCTCTCGCGGGCGAAGCTTCCATAAGCCAAGAAGTGCGAACTGCACAAAAAATTCATAGTACTCTTGTGGACTGGTGGAATCACTACATCACGCGCGGAAATAATTCTACCAAATTCCGGGAACTCTTCAAGAAAAAATATGTCAGACTGGAAAGCCGTATGTTTTAACCACATGCCATGAACTCTGAACTATCCACGTTATAACCAGAATCGGTCGCCCGCAAGGGCAAGTTTGTAAAAAAACTTCAATCTCAAGTCGGTACCTCACTCACTGTAGTATGAAATGTATCAGATAACTTTCTCCATTCAACGAAAACTTGCCGGTTCTAAAAGACACTGACAGAATAGTGACCGACACCCTTAATATGGTGTCATCACACCATCACAATGCAGATGTGCGGAAACTAGTCACCGAGTCAGAGTCGGACTCTTTACTTTGTGGTCAACATCCGAGTAAAAAATTACAAACTTTCAATGTCCAAGACGGGGAAGGATCTAAGGTCCCAAAATCGCCTTGTCTGCACCTCAAAATGGTGAATCAAAAAGACTCGCTGGTATTGACCTTACTATGTAGTTAGAATACGACAATTTTAATTCAGTGCATCCAGTTCTCCAAGTGCCATCCACTTCTTCGGTTGGGTCAAGGACGTTCTTCAAAATCTCAGGGTCATCGCTGAAAAGTGGTGGACTTCGTCTTCGACGTGTGATACAATGTCGTCGTCGACGGGGTACCAGGAAAGACAGCCTTTGGTGTCTTGAAAAGGTTGCAGTTTCAGCAGCAGTCTTCGGTGTCTTCGCACAAGATGGTGGACGTCATCTTCGACGAGGCGTCTTTCGCAAGGTTCAAAGTCACTGACGCTGCTCAGGCGAAGATCTTCACACAAGGTTAATTCGTAGTGCTCAATCGGACTGGGGCGGCACCTCCTCCAGCAGTCAATTCCAACGCCGACGGCAGCGCGGACGTTCGACTGCGGGTAGCATTTTTGCTCTTTGCTTTATCGCGTTCTTAAGAGAACAAAAACGCGAACGAAAAAGTCTGATATTTTAGTGACCTACATAAAAATGCATATTATAAAACGCGTGCGTCCGCCCCCGTATCTCTCCGCGACGCTGGCGTTCGACTTCAGAGTCTGAGAGTAGCTTTACTTTTGTTTGTTGTGTGTAGGAACTACAAAGAGTTCAAACTAAAGCACTTACGTTCGTTTTTCATTGAAATGTAATTAAAACTGTAACTATATCTGAGTAGGCAAGCGTTTAGAAGAACTTGCATTACTAATTTCATTATAATTTCCCAGAAAATAAGTGGGAATATTCGTCAGGGCTTGTTGACTGCTATTTCATTTTAATCTATTATTGTAGACTCCGGATGATGCAATAAATAAATTGCGAAAGCGTGAGTATCGATATAAGAGTTTTCTTTTACTTTGCCCTGATGGCGAGTATTCCCATTTATTTTCTGTGAAGTGAATCAGCTAGACCTCGTCGTCTATTCTCGTTATTTAAATGTAATAACATTGAATAGACATGGTGTTTAAGCACTTATATTTTCTTTTCATTTGAATGTAATTAAAACGGCAAGCGTCTATAAATAAGAACTTATATGACTTTAAACATAATAATAATAATATTAAACAGGCAATCGGTGTTCCAGATGAGGAAGACCCTCTTTGATACGCATATCGAAGCACTTCTTCTCACAATAATTCTCTCCTAATTGAATCATTTGAGGATGCATATTCGACGATACAATCATGAAGGTTGAGACAGTTGGCAGTGGGGAAATTCTCACTAGACTCGAATTTTAGATGTACATAGGTATGTATGTATATGTATGGGACCGAACTTGATTTTTCCGACTGCTTTGATGCGTCAGTCACAACGATGAGAAATCGATCTTTGAATGCTGGGCGTCCGAACAGTGATTCATTATCATTTTCATTGTATTAACTCTGAAAGTTCTCGTACATATCGTATAACAGGGCCTACTTCCCCTTGGAGAAATCTGAGTTTAGATTCTCGTACGGGTAGCACTCAGAGTTCTGGTATAGTTTGACGTTTATCAAATTGTAGTGGTCCAATTTGCCGTCAAATTCACTTTGCGATTCGTCTGGAGCTCACAATCGCGAAACGTGGTTGCTCCAACTCTGTTGCAGTCTTGAAGGCCCACGTTTGCATCATCACTTGCGACAACTGCTACCCGCCCCGTTTCCAGCTGTGAAAGCACAGTTGAAGCATCCATTTATTATTTATAATACACAGAGTCCTATGATAGACGTACGGCATCCTCCAGTGAACTTTGCTCAGCTCGATTTTGGTGTCTTCGTTACTGAATAAATCGATCCAACCATTCTTCGAATGGCAGTGTTATTTTCGCATACCTCATGAAGCAAAGAGTCAATAAAATAAGAATTTGTTGAAAGAAAATATGTCAGTAGCAGCTTTTAATTTAACCGTTAAATTTGAAAGAGCACTGTGACTCAGATGCAACTTTGTTAAAGCCATATTCTTGTACCTCGTGTTGCATACATTAGGATTAATAATGTCTGGCATGGTAGAAAATACAACAATAATTTACCAATGCGGCCATGTTGGTCTGTTTGGTAGATTGTAGATTGGTAATTGTTCGGGAGGTTGTGAAGCACTTGAGAGAAGTCACGTAAAATAGCAGATCTGTCACCAAATAAATTGTATCAGAACCTTATTACGATGTATGTTTTATTCTGTTGTTGTCGCCAACATAGTAGCAACAATTAATTATTTTAGTTATCAAAATTAATGAAAAAGTATCTAATAGGAGGTGGATCCAAAGGGGCGTGATCCCGATTTACATTTTTTACACAAAAATCTGTCAACTGCGTTGAATTAAGAACAGAGTTTTGTGTAGAAGACGCAACACAGTGGAAAAAGAGGGTTCTGAAGCGGCAAAGACAAACTGGATTGTCCATAGGAATTACAAAGATCCGCAAAAGTACCTATTCAGGAAACATTGTGTGCCAACACTCACCAAAAAACAGAGTATATCATCAGAATGTTAGGCAGCGCAATAAAGGGTACACTGTTAAAATGACACAATAATCAAACTAAATAAATTAGTTGATGGTTTCTGCCTTTACTTGATGAAAAACCATAATTACCTGAACTGATAATAAAAAGACAAACTTTTCTAGATTTTCACACTTTATTTTCAATAACATAACAATAATATTGTTTCGCAATGTGGAAGACGGAAGAGTATTTATACCTGGAACTTACAATATTATGGTACTAGTGCTATTCTATAGGAACATATTTAATAATGGTGACAAATTTAACAAGTAAACTCTCAACAATTGAATTTGATATGTTAGAGACCAGATAGAAAACATTATTTACAAGAAATGCGTTAGACAAAAACAAAAATTAGAATCACTAATTTCCAAAAAACAAAAAGGGACACTTAAAGCTTGTAAAACTAAAACTAAATTCTCAAATCATGTTTTCTTTGACCGATTTGTTAATCTGACTGCAGTCCAATTTACAGATCCTGAAAATAAAAGATTTAATTATAACATACAATAACCACTTTTAGATCAAAATACAATAGGTAGAAAAGCTAGGTGTAGAATTAGAAATGGTCTTCATGAAAGATAAGGATAGCACTCATAAAATACATTTAGCTAAAAATATTATAAACCAATAATTTTTACATAATAACTCTATCATTGAAGGATAATTACACAATAACGAAATGCGTATTGCAACTACAATCAAAAATAAATCCGTAGAACATGATATAATATTCAGTAGAGCAGACAAAGGGGAACCAATAGTATAGTCATGGGTAACTCGTAAAATTTTCGCGATCTGACTCTTCAGTTCAGCTCACAGATGGCGAGCCGCAGAACTGAACCGGTTCAAATGAGTCATATGGCTCGCAAAGAAACAGACGATACTCGATACAGCTTTCGCGACTCTGGAGCCAAGACGCACCCGAGAGCTGCATGCAATGCAAAGCATAATTATCCATTCTATATTTTCGATTCGTACTTTACAGGCTGATTTAGTTTTTTTTACCATTCATTATGTGTTATAATTAAGGTTATAATGAAAAAAAAATTATTGTTTTTCACCACCATGCTTTATTTTATTTTTATTTTGTATTTCTGTTCCTGTACTTATTATTTTATTACCTACATAAATTCTACATTATAAGATAAAAATGTAGCTGTAACCTACAAATACAAAACACGAAAACACTGCAAATGCACAATGAATACAACTTTCCCATCTTTGAATCAACGCGCTGTCACAGAGTATGCAGCACCGCAGCAGCAGCCGAGCCGAGATAAATAAATGAGTAAACAGAAGCACTGAGCCACAGGACCCGCAGAACCGCGAGCTGCGGCATCGAGCCATTTCATCCAGCATGACACACGCGTCGACTTCCAAACCCCTTATCAACGAACTACGCGCGCTGTTGTTGCGAACCGCGAACCGTGAGCCAAATGCGCCGCGATGCGGATCTCTTCAGCTCAAGCGGCGAAGCAGATCTTTGAGCCGGTTCGATGAAGAGTTACCCATGACTACAATAGTAGCTTTATCAAAACAAGATTATATTAATAAAACGGACTTTTAACATTGAAAATGTTGGAAGTGTGACGGTGTCCCAGTAGCAATTTCTGTGATGTCTGGAAATTTCGAAGTTTATGCGAATTTTTGCAAGTTCTACGTATGTCAAGTCATTTTTTGGTGTCATTTTGAAGATCTCGTCAAATGTGAACTTTTGCGGGTGATAGAAAATATAAGATTCGAGGGGGCAAAAATACGGGGGTGAAAACGTTCGGTGCTGTTACATCGCATACTTTGTGAAATAACCAACTTTAATTTTGGGCTAGTACATTATCTATCCGGTGTAATGCAAAAGACAGTAGGTATTTTTCCAAAGTAGCTTCCCGATCGGGGTTTCTTACCCTCAGAAACAAGCATCCCTTTTTAAGGTGGGGTGAAATTAGGGAAAATTAATCTGTGCCTTTTCCTTAATGAAGCTGCAGTGCTGTTTTTTGCATTTCATCCCTGAGCCTCCATCGTACGATGAGAAGTAATAAAATTTCAACTTTTCGGTTTTTCCCTTTTGAAATTTTTGCACCCCGAGTTGATACCTCGGCGTCGGCTGATGTTAAATAAACGAGCGCATCCGTTTGATCCACTTTTATCCCTCCAAAGAGTTCGGAGAAAATTTAAACTGGGATGAAATTTTTCGTCTTTTTAAAATATCGGCTTCTTTAAAGCCCTACCGTGCTTGCAGTGTACGAGATACCGATCAGAAATTCTGGATTATACGTGACCGAAGTATTGGTAACGAGGTCGCCAAGTGCCATCTCTCCGCTATAACATTTACCATCCCAAGTAATTTTCTTTGCAAAACTGCAACTCTTTGAGGTAAGTGGAATTTTCGCTGGCAGCCATTAATATTTCCCTAAAATGTTATAATTCTCGCAAACCTACATAATACAGTCAATTTGTGCTCAAAAGGACCCCAAGCGGGAAAGTTGTGGGGTAGTTTTGATTTCTTCCATTCTGTATGTTTATTGGGGTGCTGAATCCGAATCTGAGGTTTGGTAACAAAACTTCGTGACGCAACATTGAAAAAATGCAAAAAAGGTAAAAAAATCTCGTTTTTTCGGTTTTTTGCTTATAACTCGAAAACTTTCAACTTTTCGTAAGTAGCCTCCCTATTCAAAATGAAAGTACATAAAATTTCCTACAAATTTCGCTATTTAGGTTTTGTCTCCAACGAACCGTTCGGGCTCAAACGTTAGTTGAAAATTGGCGTATTTTGTCTGCCTCCGCAAAATCCCACTTTTTCCACTCCACTCCAAAAGGCTGTCAATTAGTGAATTCCTCCCAGTTCTCTGCATATACCTTATTTAGATCGTATATGTAAAGGCACAGGTCATTTTTTAAAAATTACATAATGTTCAAGTTATTTAACGAAGTCCGAAATTGTACAAATTCAGTTACAAGAAAGTTGAAATTCCAACGAAATATCTTGAAAAGGTGTTACATATTATTATATTATATTACATATGATTATATATTACATTATTATATGAGCAAAAATTATATGAGCCGTTGTCGTTTAGAGGGTCCTGGCTGAGGTTCTTCGAAGGCGGCGAGTCCTGGCACAGGTTCGGGTTGTTCTATCGTCAACGTCGGGGCTTGGTCATCTGGAAAATGAAAGAGGTGGTGAGAAAACAACAACTTGTGACCATATCTCAAGGAGAGATGAATGATTACGAAATAGATTGTGAGATTAGACATACCTTCCACATCGTGTAAGCGTCTTTCTTCAGTCTGCTCCCGGTCTCTTTATTCAGTCTCTTCTTCGTCCATGTCAATGCTGTCTTCCGGGTGCTCGACGTTTTCACACAGCCCTTCGCGCGATGTGCAGATCGGGAAGCAACGGAGGCATGCCTTTCTGCATCTATAATTGCGTTGGCGTCTCGTATCAGTGCCAACCACTTTGAACCCTGCACCGGACTCGATACATTTCTTGTAAATGTAAAACAAGCTGCCAACGCAATTGTGGATGCAGAAAGACGGGCCTCCATTGCTCCCCGATCTGCACATCGCGCGAAGGGCTGTGTGAAAACGTTGAGCCCCCGGAAGACAGCATTGAACAGATTGAAGAAAGGCGCTTACAAGATGCGGAAGGTATGTTTAATCTCACAATCTATTTCGTAATCATTCATCTCTCCTTGAGATATAGTCACAAGTTGTTGTTTTCTCACCATCTCTTTCATTTTCCAGATGAACAATCCCCGACGTTGACGATAGTACAACCCGAACCTATGCCAGGACCCGCCGTCTTCAAAGAACCTCAGTCAGGACCCTCTAAATGACAACGGATCATATAATTTTTGCTCATATAATAATGTATTAATTTGAACATATAATAATGTAATGCATAATCATATTATGTAATATAATATAATAATATGTAATACTTTTTCAAGATTTTTCGTTGGAATTTCAACTTTTTGTAACTGAATTTGTACAATTTCGGACTTCGTTAAATACCTAACTTGAACATTATGGTTTACATATACGATCTAAATAAGGAATACGCAGAGAACTGGGAGGAATTCACTAATTGATAGCCTTTAATAATAAATTAGAATTTTGAAGTGGAGTGGAGTGGAGTGGAAAAAGTGGGTTTTTACGGAGACAGACAAAATGCGCCAATTTTCAACTAGCGCTTGAGCCCGAACGGTTCGTCGGAGGCAAAACCTAAATAATGAAATTTGTAGGAAATTTTATGTACTTTCATTTTGAATAGGAAGGTTATTTACGAAAAGTTGGAAGTTTTCGAGTTATAAGCAAAAAACCGAAAAAATTAGTAGATTTTTTTTACCCTTTTTGCATTTTTCTTCAATGTTGCGTCATGAAATTTTGTTAGCAAATCTCAGATTCGGATTCAGCACCCCAAAAAACATACAGAATGGAAGAAATCAAAACTACCCCACAACTTTCCTGGTAAAAACACAATTTGACTGGACTAACAAGGTCGGGGAGCAAGGTGCTCTAATTCGACACCCTCTACACAACTCGAACACACACAAGAAAATGAAGCTGATGCTTATTTAAAATGACCTGTCGGATCGAATTTTGATGTTGCGAAAAGATCGGAAATTGCGAAAATTCCGGAAAATCGATTTTTCGTAAAATTTTCCTAAATCAATTTTCGATCCTTTTAAATTCTTTTCTTGTTGTATTTCAGCAACGAAAAGAGTTAGAGACCTGTTTTTTTCGTGGAATATACACTGAAGTGTGCTAATCATCACAGTGTACTCACGTTGACTCTACAATTTTCCAATTTTATGAAAAAAATGTTTTCTTGCTAGACCACAAATTTGTGTAATGCATTTTTCATGTACTGGGTAAGTAATCTTATTTTTCGGAATTAACATATACATATGCGAGACCAAATACGGACAAAGGCTCGAAGTTATATTTGGTAAAGAAACCAAACATTAATATTGTTGCTGAAAAAAGTGACAGCGAATTAAACACAATTAATTTGTGGGCGCTAGCCGCGCTGAGCCGTGTATTAGTGGTTTAGGTGCAGGCGTACACCGTACAAACACTGCATTAATATCGAGAACATTTGTATTTTTTATTCAGACAAATTGCATTTCCCCTCACAACCATGATATTATACATTGCACATTAGATTTCATGCATGCACATAGAAAGGAACAAGTAAATTTTTACATTTACAGAACTGTGTTATTGTAACACAATAGAGCTTAGATATATCTATATTCTAGGACGGTTGGGATATTTGGGCTTATTTGCCAAGTCGTTTTATATACAGCACACTTCCTCGACACGTCTCCAATGGGCACAAGAACATCACAAGAATCATCGATTCTTTCTGTTTAAAGGGGAAAATGTCGAAGTAAAAGTTCCTTGTAGGTCCAAGACTCGGTATGTCACAAAAATTTCCTCGATTACCTTGAAGTTAAGTGGGGTATGGGAAGAGTGTGCTCCTAGAGCAAGCTATGGACAAATTCAGACTCTTTGAATTCTTGGAGTGCTTACCATCTTTAATTGACGTTACCTCAGTCTTAGGTCGTAGCTTTCAGTAATTAAGTACTTCAGTAGGATATCGAGGACCATGGATACCGAGATATCCGGGGCAACCCCCAAATAAGGTATTTTCCATTATTGTTGAAGTGGCATAGGACCAAAGCCAAATGTTACAATCTGAAAGGGTTCTTCTCCGGTAGTGCCTGCGAAAGTACCTCTTGCACTTTTCTCGTACCACGCTTCGTTCCCAAGCTATAATCAAAAAGGCGTTCAAATTGCTTAAATCGCCGAATTTTGTTGAAAAACGCCATTTACGGTATTCGAAGGCTTTATGCAGTGAATCGTCGATTCTTTCGGTTTAAAGGGGAAAATGTAGAAGTAAAGTTCCTTGTAGGTCCTTAAGACTCAGTAGGTATGTCACAAAGATTTCTTGGATTAACTTGAAGTTAAGTGGGGTGTTGGAAGAGTGCGCTTCTACCAAAAAATTGGGTCAGTGAGTGATTATCGAGGTGAAAGGGTCTGGAGGGGACCGGGACGACAAGAAAGACTTGCTTTTGCAAGAGAAGTTGTTCCTTATCAAGACGGAACAGTAAAGTTTGGGGGGGGTATGATGTATGGTCGCCGCACTCCACTTATTCAAGTGCCGCAAACCTCTCCAACGAAATTGGAGAGAATTTCGTTTTTATGGACGACAACGCTGCACCCCACCGCGCAAAAAGGGTTGCCAATTTGTTACAGTTAGGGAATATTCAAAGAATGAATTGAGCAGCAAACTCACCTGACATGGATCCTTGTGAGAACGTGTGGGATATGCTAAAAAGGATCATTTTAAATAGAGATACCCCCCCTTCACCCTTTAGGAGATAATTGTTGATGCTCAAGAAGAATGGAACAACATACCGCAGGAAGCCATTAATAACCTTTTTATTGGATTGTACAGACGTGTTAATGTCTTGCTCGAAAACAGAGGAGGACATACTGGTTATTGACATCTTCGTTTCTCACATTTTGCGAAGACCGGTATTTTCAAAAAAATATTCGGACATTTTCTTAAATTTAATTCCTGGCCTTGTACTCCTTCCATGAATATAACCTTAAATGTGATAAAGCATTTCAATAAAATGTAGAATTGCATCCACATATTTGTTAGAATTATTTTTGTTTACTTTTCAAATTAATTCAGGGGCCAAGAGTTTTGGCTATGTGTGTATTATCAAGGATAAAAGCGCGCGAACACTTATGTCGCTACCTATCAACCTATCAGCGCGGCTAGCGCGTACAAATTATTTGTGTTTAACTCGCTGTAACTTCTTTCAGAAACAATATTAGTGTTTCGTTTCTTCACCAAAAAGAATTTCGAGCCTTTGTCCGTATTTGGTCTCCCATATGTATATGTGAATTCCGAAAAATAAGATTACTTACTCGCTACATGAAAAATACATTACACAAATTTGTGACAGAAAACATTTTTTTTTCATAAAATTGGAAAATTGTAGAGTCAACGTGAGTACACTGTGATGATCAGCACACTTCAGTGTATATTCTACGAAAAAAGCAGATCTCTAACTCTTTTCGTTGCTGAAATACGACAAGAAAAGTATTAAAAATGATCGAAAATTTTACATAAGAATCAGCTTAATTTTTGTGTGTGTAGTTGTATAGAGGATGTTTAAAACGCATCTTTCAGGCGGTCTGCTCCCCGACTAACACGTCGGTACCTATTTGTTGTGTAAAAGTTTCATTTTATTCGTGGACTTCGTGTAATTTTACGATGCGACTGCCATTTATAACGTGAAATGAATCGTCTTCTAAAATAAAATTGCGTATTTAGTGAAGTTAGATTATTATAAGATGAAAATTATTTTATTTTGTCAGAAGATAGAAGGATATGGCATGAAGATCAATAATTTTTTGGTATGCAGAGGACCTGAAAATAGAACTAAAACTAAAATACAAATAGGAAATGAGAAGATAGAGGAAGTCGCGGATTTCTGCTATTTAGGAAGTCACATAACTCGCGATGGTAGGAGCACTAGAGATATAAAACAAAGAACAGCGCAGGGCCGAGTTGCGTTTAACAAAAAGAAACAACTGTTATGATCGGGAACGGTTAATGCATAAACTCGGAAGAGACTCTTAAAGTCGTATGTATGGAGTACGGCACTGTACGGGTGCGAAACTTGAACAATAGGAGAAGCGGATCGAAAAAGAATATAAGTGTTTGAAATGTGGTGCTACAGACACATGATGAAGATACCGTGGTTAGATAAGGTTAGCAATAGGGAGGTATTAGAAAGAATTGGGGAATGGCGAAAGGTATGGAAGGCAATAAAGAATAGGAGGTGTATTGCTATGATAAGACTGGATAAAACTTAGGGTGAAATGGTTTCTAGGCCTTTTTTGTTTGCCGTACAATAATATTAGACAACAAAAACTCTCCTCAAGATCTCTTTCTGATTTAATACCAAACTTTTAAAAACAGGAATTTTACATTCAGGACGATCTTTTACATGAGCCATCTACATTCCTCTCTAAAAATAGAATTAATAAAGTAAGAAATTCTTTACCTATTAACATTCAGTTCCTAAAATTTGTTCGTTTATTCAACGTTCTCCTGAGTGTAGGTTAAGACTTAAGAATTTCATTTTCCCTTCGGTTTTCTGTTAAAACCAATTATTTGCTGTAAACGGTTCATTGAACATTAACTACCTATCTAATATGATTACAATATACATATTTGCAACTTTTTCTTTAAAAAACTGTTTCCGTCACTGAGGTAAAGGTTAGTTAAATATAATGACTAACACTAAATGACGCAGCATAAGTAGACGCCAAAAATTGGAAGGTAAACTAATTACAATGTGACAAAAATAATAGTTTATAAGCAAGTAACATTTATGCTGACTTTTGCCAACGTTCTTTGCTTATTAAGTACTATAAAAATTATTTCATGCCTATATGAAATACAAATCAACTTGCATTAAAATCTAACGAAGCACTAACGAATTGTGTAGTCTGAAATATTTGTGTTTTGGAAAAGTGTGAAATTAGCATCATGTTTTTGCCAGAGATTATAATTTTTGAGAGTTTAATCCGGCGAAAAAATTTATTCCGGCGCAAATGAGCACTAACGAAGCACAGAAGCACTAACGAATCATGCGGTCTGACCATACAAATAATAAGACTATAAGGAGCATTGGGCCGAAAAAGCCAACAAACAATGTAAAGGTAAAGGTTGGCAAAATTCTTATCCAGCGGACCGCGAAAATGGGCAATTACAAAAGTGTATGACCTTTATCGGCATTGGTTATCGGACACGTGGCTAAGCGTCGTCTCCGTCTCCTCAGCTGTTACCTTCCAGTCATGTTGCGTTTGACACTTTGAGCGCAGTCGCAGTCAGCTTCACAAGAATTGTTTTATATCCCTCTTTGCTGGTCACGTTTTCCGCTCGTTGGTCTTATGGACAAAGCTCCTTATATTCTTATTATTTATATGGGTCTGGCTATGGTTACCTAGATGAGAGGTTTAAAAACGACAGCGATAAAATGGATCGAGTTTTTTTAGCTGCATTTGAAGTTTCTCGCCTCACACCAGACGCGTCCCGATTTTATTATAGGATCTTATGGGAATACCAAACAAAAATTAACATTTCTACGAGGAAATCATAAGATTAGGAATTTTTTAAATAAGTTGTTCAAAATGAGTTGGTCAAAGAAGAGTTCAAGAATCAAGTTTCTGCATCTGGAATCTTACTTTTTCAAGAATTAAGCAATTGGTATCGATTACAAATTACAAAAGTACGCGCTATGTCACTAGTTTGAGCTAGGCAATCTCTTGTTATAATTATTTGTCAGTCTGTTTGTTCGGAGTTTATGATTGATTTTCAGGTAGTTTATGAGATAGTTTGAAGGTTTAAATTTTTGTATTTTTTGCGTTTTATTCACGAAATCACAACCAGACTCGCATCAAATAATTTGTAGCATCAAGAGCCAAATGTTTTATTGACATTGAATTCAAATCGTGTTGGATCGAGAACTTTGACGTAAATTCACTATTAATTATTTGTAAGTTAACCCCACACGCTAGTCTAATTAAACTCAATACCTACGTAAATTCATTATGAATTCTTTGTAGGCTAACCCCACACACTCGGTTCGTGTTTCTCCGACAATGTCAGCAATACCAGGAGTTGAATATTAATCTTTCTACATCTAAAACTTACACTACACTTGCTTTAAATACCCCCTTCTACCCCGACATACACAAATTAATCGATAAACAGGGTTCCATAGAACTCTCGAAACATAGGTGCAATAAAATTTTAGTTTCTTAAGAACTGAAGAGTAATTTCAGGGAAATTTTACAGTTAGATTAAACTTCAACTTCTGAGGACGTTGACGACGCGTCGTCAGCGAAACACGTGTCGAGTTTAATTACTGTGTCACTCTCTTTTGGCGTGTGGAGTTGACTTCTAAAGAATTCATAGTGAACAATGAATTCGTTTATAATGAAAGGGTATTTTAAAACAAAAAAATAATTCAACTGATTATCTATACCAATTTTAATTCCAAACAGAAAACGGATGAAATTGATACACAGTGCGGTAAAAATAATAATAATAATAATAATTACTTACGTCTGCAGGCACGAATATCACTTTAGCCCCACTGGCTATATAGGTTACACGTTCTTTTGCAAAAATTATAAGTTATAACTTTATAACTACAGCTTACACTGAAATTTTTGGGACAATTTCTTTGCCTTACAGCCAGAAATATTGCGAATTAAATTCCTCGAAACCTTGTTCAACTCTTAACAAAAACAAGGGCGCCCGTAATTCAGCGACATCTTTCAGCGTGATTGACATAGAACGTTACCGCGCGATTTGCAATGTGGAATAGCGCCGATTGGCATCCTCTCTAGTTATTCATAGGTCTGACACAAAGTTTATGTATGCAAATTAATGTTTAATTTTCATGTGTACAATTAAAATAATTCGCTATTAATTAGAAAAGTAGAAATAATGAATTCAAGTTACATTATATGACAATATCGGAGCACGCGTGACGTCGAATGAGCCAGGTCAAATTGTCTATTTTCTGCCTTCAAGTGAAGCACGGACAAAAACGCAAAAGCATGAGGCAAATATTTTCACCCAAATAATCTAAATAAAGTCGTCCAGATTCCCAATGGATAAAAATGTATGTACCCTAGGTACCAAAACTGGAGTGCTTTGCAATTTTTCTATAATGCCTTTAATTTACCTACATTTTAGAGAAAAATATTAGGTATACGAGAGACTCGCTTGTTTTTTGATTTTCTATTATATAAAATTATTTTCACTTACACGGAAAAAAATCTTATTGTTGGGTTAACATTTTTTGAATTGTTGAATTATTGTTGACTTCGCAATCATAATAATGGCTCCTATATACATGGCCTATCTATAAGAGCAAACATGCTCTATTTGTATATTAAGAATAAATTTGTGTATAGCTTCAAATGTTTTAGCAAATAGTGCGAATAGTTAATACACTTACAAAAAATGTAATTTTTACTGCACCACTCGAATTTGCGGAAACACTACAAACGTTTACAATTTCATAGTTACAATAGCAAAAGAACTTTTTGATACAGCGTTCCACAAAATAGTAGCTTCGTACAGTGTACTTTATAAGTAGTAGATAAATGACAATACTGGGCCACATCCCTGGCCGAGGCGGTTGACCGCCTCGGCAGGAGGAAGCCGGGCGCCCGTCTTTCTGGCTGAGGAGCGATGGGGCGCTCGAGCCAGCCCGCCGAGGCGGTTGACCGCCTCGGCGGGAGGAAGCCGGGCGCCCGTCTTTCTGGCTGAGGAGCGATGGGGCGCTCGAGCCAGCCCGCCGAGGCGATCGATCGCTTCGGCGGGTGGAAGCCGGGCCCCCCGGCTTCTCCAGGTGCCATCCACTTCTTCAAGGAAGCCGGGCCCCCGGCTTCTCCAGGTGCCATCCACTTCTTCAGCAACGACTTCTGCGGCAGCCTCTCTCAGAAGAAGCGAGTGTCTTTGCCGAAGAGTGCGCCCCCCAAGCCGCCATTTTGGGCCCCCTTGGTTGTGGCTGAGGCGCATGCGCCGGGGCTCTGAAAGTACACGTGTTGTTCAGGCCAGTCCATCCAGGTGCCATCAATGACCAGAGGCTGCTGAAGGAGTCATGTCTTCTGCCTCTGGTGTCTTTGGGGCCTTTGGCAGTGGCTGAGGCGCATGCGCCGGGGCTCTATGAGAGTGGGCGGGGCAATAGCCAATGAGAGAGGTTGTGGGCGGCATCCAATGGGAGTGGTTGTGGGTGGTAAGGTTCAACTACTGCTAGATGCCTTTGGATGTGGCCCAGGCGCCTGCGCCGGGGTTTTCGCAAAAATAAAAACAATGAATATATTTTTACATCAATATAATTAAAACTATAATCTGTATACAGAGTAGGCATGCGTTCACACCACTCTCCTGACCGATTCATTACCCGGTGTATACTCAACGATGCGGTCATGCAGGATGAGACAGTATGCGGTTGTGTTGGCCGGAAAATTCTCGCTCGACTCAAATTCTAGACGCATATCTATGGGTCCAGACTTGATGCTTTCCGACTGCTTTGATGCGTCAATCACCACGATGGGAGCTAGATCCTTGAACTGTTCCCTGCCGTATAGCGGCTCGCCAACTTTTCCATAGTATGAACTCTGGAAGATCTCGTACATTTCGTATAGCAGGGCGTATTTCCCCGTGGAGAAATCCAAGTTTAAATTCTCGTAGGGGAAGCACTCAGAATTCAGGTACAGTTTGACGTTTGCCAGATTGCAGTGGTCAAATTTGCTTGAATCCGTATCCAAATTCGCTTTGCGATTCGTCTGGAAGGCGACAATAACGTAGCGGGGTTTCTCTAACCGTGTTGCAGTCTTGACGGCCCACGTTTGTTTCGTAGCTTGCGGCAACACCGGATACTCGCACAGCTCCCAGCTGCGAAAACATATCTGCAACGTTCTCTCTTCCTCGACAATATTGAGAAGTTTTAGGTATTCAGCATCCGATGGATAGACGTACGGCACCCTCCAATGAACCTTGCTCAACTCAATTCTGGTGTCCTCGTTACCCACGAAAGCGTTCCTATCGTTTTTCGATCGAGTCAAAATGAGCTCGTGACGCACATTTAACAGAAGTTTGGGGTAGTCTTCCAAGAATCCCAGCAGGATTCTTCCCGGGATGCACACGTTAAAGTTCCCGTTCTCGTCGATAAGGTGGCTCGGTGAGTCTCCCGTATTCGTCCAGCCGGCATTCTCCAGCGCACACACCTCACCCTCATTCAGAGAAACTACACCTTTCAGTGTGCTCGTGATGCCCACGTTTTTTGTTCGATCCACCTCCACTCCGTTGATTTCATAGCGGACGTCGTCAAAGATGAAACTGAGGGCGTTATTTGTTAAAGCCGCATCTCCGCCTCCTGCACCCTTGATGAACCTGCCCTCTATGTAGATGCAGCTTAGATGCGGCAGTACGTAAACGTCTTGTTGGTTGATTGGTATGCGAATTTCGTCATTGGCGTTGAATGTTGTTGTTGTCACGAACGGCTGATGTACGTGCACCTCGACACGGCGTGCTGATTCATCCACAGCAGCACCGTCCAGAACACGAAACGTGTCTACGTTTATGTGTGTCATTATTCAAATGCGGCTCCCTTGTTGAAGTACAAGTACTAACTGACAGCACCGCTTGCTTAAATACTCTCCATACAACCGTGCGCATGCGCAGTCTACGAAATTCAACGGCCTTGACAGACAGACAGACAGACAGACAGACAGACAGACAGACAGACAGGCAGGCAGGCAGACAGACAGTCAGTCAGTCAGACAGACAGACAGACAGACAGACAGACAGACAGACAGACAGACAGACAGACAGACAGACAACTACTGATAAGAATTCGGAAGTATGAGAATAACTATAGATTCCTATTTGTTTCATCGAGCTGATTAATTTGATACCCCACATGACCTAGGTGGGCGGGGCAAGGAGCGTGGCCAGGGGCGTCCTAAAAATCACCCCTAAAAACAAACCCCAAAAACCACCCCTAAAACCAACCCTAAAACCACCCCTAAAACCACCCCTAAAACTACCCCTAAAACCACCCCTAAAACAACCCCCAAAAACAACCCCTAAAAACAACCCCTAAAACAATCCCCAAAACCACCCCTAAAAACCACCCCCAAAAACCATCCCTAAAAACCACCCCAATATTCCGATACCTCTCGTTGAGTCCTTTAATTTGATACCCCACATGACGCAGTTTTTACGTAAGAGTTAGCCTAGATTTAAACTACTGTTCTCAAATAATTAGCGATGTAGGATGTTCTACTACCGAGAACTAAGATGTTTGCATATCAATAACTATAAATGGTCTCTTTAAGATTCTACATGCGTTCTATATTACCGACATTCAATTTGCACTTTCCAGTAAGTGTAACAGAAATCTACATGTGCTCTATATTACCGACACTCAATTAGTACTTCCAGCACTCACCAGATGGTTCACACACGTGTCCGAAACGCATTAAGATAACAAGTAATTTTAAAACATAGTACGTGTGAAAATAAACAAACTGAGAATGTTCTAGAATGTTATTTTATTGTAATAATACAAACAAACAAACGGGTCACCTTGTAGTGTCTGCAACGTAGTATGTGCATATATAGAACGTGGGAGCAAACCTAAACAAGCATAATCCTGTCGGCGAGTTGAAAGGTTTTTTACCCATAATAAAAACAATTATAACATCTCTTATCGGCGGCGAACGTGCTTTTTTCTTAAACTTTGATATCAATATTTATTTAGTATAAACAATTGCAAACGTTGGAATTTCCGAGAAACTTCTGTTTACAAGTATATATGGATGATTTGAAAGACGGGCATGTGGGCAGCCGATTAGCTCAGTGGGTTTAGCGAGGGCTCCGGTGCGCGGGGACCCGGGTTCGACTCCCGGTCGGCGTCATTTCCAAAACGTTTGCGAAAACCCCGGCGCAGGCGCCTGGGCCACATCCAAAGGCATCTAGCAGTAGTTGAACCTTACCACCCACAACCACTCCCATTGGATGCCGCCCACAACCTCTCTCATTGGCTATTGCCCCGCCCACTCTCATAGAGCCCCGGCGCATGCGCCTCAGCCACTGCCAAAGGCCCCAAAGACACCAGAGGCAGAAGACATGACTCCTTCAGCAGCCTCTGGTCATTGATGGCACCTGGATGGACTGGCCTGAACAACACGTGTACTTTCAGAGCCCCGGCGCATGCGCCTCAGCCACAACCAAGGGGGCCCAAAATGGCGGCTTGGGGGGCGCACTCTTCGGCAAAGACACTCGCTTCTTCTGAGAGAGGCTGCCGCAGAAGTCGTTGCTGAAGAAGTGGATGGCACCTGGAGAAGCCGGGGGGCCCGGCTTCCACCCGCCGAAGCGATCGATCGCCTCGGCGGGCTGGCTCGAGCGCCCCATCGCTCCTCAGCCAGAAAGACGGGCGCCCGGCTTCCTCCCGCCGAGGCGGTCAACCGCCTCGGCGGGCTGGCTCGAGCGCTCCATCGCTCCTCAGCCAGAAAGACGGGCGCCCGGCTTCCTCCTGCCGAGGCGGTCAACCGCCTCGGCCAGGGATGTGGCCCAGTATTGTCATTTATCTACTACTTTTATAAATATCAAATTTAATAATGTTAAAACTCCAAGAGCGAATATGTAATGGAAACAACGTGCGATGTTTATTCATAAAACAATTTTTTGTTAGGATACATAACATATTATTGATGATCCAACAACTTTACACGAAATCTTAACACAATAGAAGTTGGCCGTAAATTCGCCATGGTAACGTCAACCACAATTTGTGAAGAATTTTCTAACGTAGATAACAGTGTAAAGCACCGGTTAGTTGCTGCTGGTGGTGGTTTGTGTGAACATGTTCGGCTTTAAACTATTACTGTGGCTCAATTCTATTTTGCATAAAAGTTAATGCTAGTTACTAAACCTAAGTTAAACATATTAGGCAGAGTTGTTAACTAGAGTGTCGGTAGCATTATCATCGTAATACGCAAGAGCAACTATACTAATTTTTGAAGATACCAAAAAAACTAGAGGAAACGTTGCGCGTATTTGAAATATCGATCGGATAAAATTTTTGAATTAACACAAGAATGAGTTTGCAACAAACCAATACGTAAATTAACTTTCAAAACTGAAAAAGCTTAAACATGTCACTTACTAACAACTCTTCCTAATTTCTGACAGTCATTTTACGTTTAGCAGATACTAAGCATCAACTTTTATGGAGAATAAAGTTTTCTGAGAAATGATTAATAAAAGTTTTCTTTATTTTGCACACTTTTTAGACATCTGTATATATTTTAAACACATTTTTTGTTATTTCAGATTTATAAATGATTTGCAGTAGAAACAATTAATAAGGGTGAGTTTTTTTCATTATAACAACAGGTATCTTAGAAATTGGCAGAGATAGAATGTAGTAGGTTAAATGGGGAAAGAAGTGCAGTTTTTTAAGCCTAATGAACAGACTTCAAATCTTTGAAATTTTTTCTGGGCTACTAGATACTAGATATAATTAAAAAAATAAGATTTTAGGAAATTTTAAAAATAAATAAGTTTGCATTATTTCCCAATCATGACTGGTACAATGTGGCATTTGCTCATTCGAACAACTTTCGTCATAACTTTCTTTGACAATTTGTTTCTATTTTGCGATTCAAGGTCGTCAAATTCGATAATTGACTATTATTTGTTCAGCTCAAAAAACTGCAGTTCTTTACCGAATTAGCTTAGTGCCTATCTCTGCCAATTTCTAAGCTCCCTGCAGTTATAACGAATAAAATAAAATACCTATAGGTAATCTACCAATAATTTGTGGTTCAGGGTACTGTACCGAACAGCATCCCTAACCACAATTTTTGGCTATTTCACTTTTATTAAAAGGGTGCAGCAACTTATGGTTGCCTCCAGTATATAAACTGCAATAGCTGTTCCAATTGCTGAATGCTTAAGCATCAGACATTTTTTTGCGTTAAAACCGCCACTTTTATTGATGGTATAACATTTGTTTATTGGTAGCACAATACATTTTATGCGAAATTTATCTACTACTCATAGATGCGGTAACAAAATTTAATTGTGGTACACCCACAACAAACGGACGACCAAGCACCACCGAACAGTTGCAACAGCTAAAGTTATTCACAAACTATTGAAGTAGCAATATTATTGTGTTTTTGAAGCAACAAATTTATGCAACCACAATTTTAAAGTTGGAGTGGCAATACATTGTTGGTGTCCCCTATTTACCCACAATTTGTGAATGTGCGTACTCCAATTGTGGTTGTGTCAACCACTTATTTTTTTCCGTGTACATAGACTGTCTCGTTTCTTTTAAAATAGAGGTTATGTCCTATTCTGACTCCTTATTTGCTACCGAATACTATAAGATATTTTTGACTAAAGTAAATATGTTTCATGTTTTCGGAATTTTTTAAAGATTTTGACTGATGAGTCCAGTCCAGTGCCATACCGATCCCCACGGTCTCTGCCACTCTGATTACTGAAAGAGCTGCTGCCCCCTTTCAGGGACTTGGTTTAGTCTGTCTTCTCAAATAAAAACTCCTCCAATACGGTTAAACCTATGATTCGGCAGTTCGGCTCTTTAGATCATTGAAACACGCAAGCCATCCCACCCGTTCCAGTATTACTAGAACTGCGACAAGGTACAAGTCCGTTGGGATAGACCCATGTTATACCGTCCTAAAGATTACGGCCATGAGAGATAATAGAGTCTATTAGTTAGGTTATGTTACTAGTTTCGCGCTCTATCCTACTTCAAAATTCTTATAATGGAGCTCTTATGGGACATACATTTTAAACGCTGATTATTTAAATTCAGTGCATTTCTTAACAGGGATTCTGCAAGAGACATATATACTGCTCTTTCCAGCTGTTACATTTTCAAAAACAACTTAAAATACAACTTAATTTCAGAAATATTTTAAAACGGAGCACAGTACCTATTAGAAAAGAACATATGTCTGGTTCGACCAGACCAGGGTAATAAAGACAGGTATCCGCACGGAGCGCTCGCTCGTGGAACCTTTTCGTTGCCAGTCGGATTAGAGAGAGACAGAGCATAGAGGGGGCCGGCCGCAAAAGATTTAGTTAGCCCGCTTGTGATTTAAAACTCATAAAATTTGATAATAAGTAACTGGACTGAGTTTATACCCAGGTTTATACATTTAATCAAGATAAATAAAAGTAGCTTACCCGATAGAAGAAATACTTTCATATAGTGGTAGTTTATCATTTCTATTTGAAGGCATATCTATACATGTATTCGATTTCATAATTAGTAGACGTTCATGTTATAATGGGTATGGGACGGATAAATAAAATAACGCAAATTGAACTTTGTGAAAGAATATTATTACTTTTTGGAATAAGTAGGTACCTACATATTTAGAACAAAAAATAAGCACATTATATTAGATCTTAAGTACTTTGTACCTACTTATTATAACACACAATAAATAAGATAAACAGTTACGCTAATATGATTTCAATTACAATGCATCTAAATTAAATCAAATTGTAATCTTCGAATACACTTAGAAAAGGCGAAGCATAATATAAATATGTCTCACCAACTTGGCGTAATTGTCTAGTTCCTCAAAGTTAACCAAACGGTGAAAAAGGAGTAGGATAGTCTATTGCATTTCCCCATAATATGGTTACCTTTTTCGGCAACTGGACAATTACGCAAAGTGGGGCGATATACAGGGTGATTAATAACGAGTGTAAAAGATTTCGAGGGCTGATAGAGGAGGGCAAAATAATAAGAAAAAAATCGATGAACGTATGTCCTAAAATTATTTCCAACAAGTTTCTCGAAAAAAAACTGATTATTTTCAATATTTCCGAAACTAAGAAAACTATTAAATCACGTCTTTACTAGTTAGAGATCTATCTTTCCTGGGAATTTTCTTTCCCCATTCTTCCAGTTTGTTTTTTGGTATAAAAATCAACGAAATTTTATTAGCATTGGAGGCATAACCGCTATGACAGTTCGGTACGACACAGCACTTTCCCATTTTCACGTAACAGTAATAACACAACACCTGTCCTAAATAGTTACCTAAATCAGAACATTATCACATTTGCTAAAAAGTAAAAACAACTCAGTAACTGCGAACAAGTGTCGGCCGCAATTTGACATTATTAGTTTAACTAATCTGTTTTATAGCATTATTGATACAATTTTGCCAAAAACTGACAACATTAAGTACCTATATTCAATAATACAATAACGACATATAATAAATCATATTACATATATGTAGTGATTGCAGAATTGCGAATAATTAAAATACAAGAGCTTAACACAGTAAACCCACATGCACTTCTGCACATAAGTTACATTGCCGCGCTTTCGAAGCACGCCCTCTATGCTCCGTCCTTTTCCATGCCTCTCGCTCGCACACTGACTACGACTTGGGTCCGTCACCGCATGCAGCCCAGGATAGCTCGTGCGGATACCTGTCTTTATTACCCTGGTTCACCTATATACCCTATAATGGAAAATTTGTGGACAGATATTTTAGAGGTTTTGTTTCACTTTCACTATTAAAATGTAAATTTGCCTTATTTGTAGGTACCTATTTTCTCACAATTTTTAAAAATTTTAGATACATGTATTGGGATCATAATAATATCCAAATAAACGAGCTGGATAGTTATTTTAAACAATTTCTATTATTCTTGATGTGCCAGCCCCACAGTATCACCAAAATGCTGGTTACATTAAATTGTGTAGATACTTAGCGCGTAAATATAAATAACCAAAAACTTTGCTTTCGTCATGAGAACAAAACTTGCAACTAACGAATTAATGGCTATTGCAAATTCAGGAGAGTGACTAAATTGCTCAAGCACCTGCGAGTGTAATAATAAAACTAAATAACAATGTTCTATAATTAGTAGACAAATGACGTCGAGTACAGTCGTACAGTGTACACCTGTACCCTATCACTGCTTATAGTTCAGCTGAAAACATCCTCTCTTTGGTAGGTACCTACCGTTTCCCTAGAAGTTAGATGTCATTTACAAAGCACACATTTTTCTTTGTTGTTTGTATTAAAGAAGTGAAGGTAAAAACAATATTTAATTGTTTAACATTACACTAACGACAATGTCAAACATTACTTTTTAAATACTTTAAGTTTTTATGCCATGCGGATAAATAAAATTACGTCACTTTCTTTTGTGTGAAATAATGTAGTTAAATCATTAACGTTTTTACCAAAAAGACCAGCCTGTCTGCAAATGCCTTACAACTTTGTCTCTTTATGCTATGAAATAAGAATATGACTTCGCCTAAGCCTTTTTTCTATATGTATTACAAAAGCATGTAATAAATTTTATGTTATCCTGAACTGTAAATACTGTTTAACAATAATCACCCTTTATTGGTAAAAATGTTCATAACGGGCTAGGTCGGTAGTCGGTACTAGTATTTTAAACAAGTTTTGAAAACGAATCTTTTCACACAAAAGTGAGACAGTTTGGAAAGCCGAATGAGTTTGAAAAGATGTTTTCAAACGTGTTTTTTTTACAATATTTTTTCTACGACTGCAAAAAACAAACAATTTTATGAACAGATTGTTTATTTAACAAAACAAATTACTTTAAACATTAAAATTCAGTGTAAAATTGGAGCAGTTCTAGACACTTACTCCGGGAACACTATTTGGATCGCTTTTTCTAAAATTTCGACAGAATCAACTAATAAACGTAAAAAACTTTGAACATGTTGTTTGAAGATTTCAAAAATGATGTTTCGTTTTCAAATAAGTCGGTCACTATTAAACTAAATAGGCTAGCCCACCTTAAAAATAGAAATAACAGATGTCAGTCCTGTTTCTGATAATACTGTGTGAAAAACATGACGGCACTGTGATTTTTGGATTTTTAAATATCTCAGCTGTCTGGGCATCATTCAAATTTCAGCTTCATTCATGGCTCTTTTCCACTCGTGATCATCTTCAATAAGACCTAATTTTAAACACGCTGCTACATAAGTTTCCTGTATTTCTTCGTTTACTGTTTCCAGATCTTCAAATCTGTTTGCACCTTCTCAGAGACGGAAACGAAAAATCTGACCTCGCTAGATCGAAACGGTTCGTCCGTATTGCCATCCTGTTCTGCGTATTGCGCATTTGCGAAGATCCATGTGAATTTTATGTTTGGATAAACGTTTACGTCCTCGGAGTGTACCTTGATCAATTTCTACTACGTGTCAACACTCGCAGAGAAGTGCTCTCGAGGCCTCGGCGCGGTCGGACTATATCGAGAGGCCAGCGGCCGCAGATTTTGGAAGGAGGCTTCGGCGCGCGGCGCGACCATATTTTCCCAGAATATAGAAGGGGGCATCCTCGCTTCATATGACCGGAGAAAATGATTATTCATTTGTTTGAATAATTGTTGCATTTTCTTTTGCATCGTTACAGAGTGCAGAAATCACACGAGTTTATATGAATTCCATCGAGTTAAGTACCTACTCTATTTTTCCTACGACCACTTAAAAAGACAAATTTATTCACAAAACAGTCAGAAGGGTTCTCCGTAGAGCAGTCCTGCTGCTGTCGACTTTAAATCATCTCGCCAGGCTGCTCGTATTCCCAGACGGTGGGTAAAACTTGCGTCCATCGGTCGGTTTCGTGGCAATTGATGGCGGCTCTGAGTTGCCAGTGGAAGCGTTCGATCATACCATTCGCTTCGGGGTGGTATGACGTAGTTCTGAGGCGAGTTGTGCCTGTTAAGTAACTAAGATGGCTTGAAGAGGTGTGATTCGAATGGTCGGCCTTGGTCTGTAGTTACGCGGAGGGGTGTACCAACCCTCGTAGAACAATCTAGCTATTGTTTCTGCCTCGATATTGTCGATCGGAAGAGCTTCTGGCCATCTGGAAAATCTGCCAGCACAAGTTAGGCAGTAAAGTTGCGATTGGGCTGAAGATGTGGCGGTGTGTCTTCGATCTCTAACACTGTATACATGCTTGTGTCCATTTTCTGCAGACGGCTCGGATGGAGGGCCAAACATAGCGTTGTGCTATGCACTTGGTCGTCGTTTTAATGTCGGGATGCGAAAGTCCGTGAATAGCATCGAAAATTTGTCTTCTGAAAGGCTTCGTGACAAACGGGCGGATGCTGAACGTGGATGTGTCGCAGTAAATCGGGATGTCAGAAGATGGTAAGTGTACTTCTTTGAGTCGGAGTGCAGAGTCGGATCGAAGAAATTTTTGAATCTCGGGGTCATTAACCTGTGAGTTAGCTAATGATTCGAAATCGATGGGTGCAGTTATCTCTTTTGTGCGAGAGAGTACATCGGCTACGAGATTGGCTTTTCCCGAGATGTGACGGATGTCAGTAGAGAATTGTGAGGTGAAATCGAGGTATCGAAATTGTCGGGGTAAACATTTTTCGGGCTTTTTACGGAATGCGAAGGTGATCGCTTTATGATCCGTGTAAATGACGAAATCACGAAGTTCGATTATGTGCCAGAAATGCTGGACGACTAGGTAGATTGCGAGTAATTCTCTATCGTATGCGGCATATGTCTTCTCGACGGGTGATAACTTTTGGAGAAAAAGGCGAGGGGTTGCCAATCATCGTGAATACACTGTTGCAGGGCGGCGCTAATGGAAGTGTCAGAGGCGGCGCTGATTATTGCGAGCGTTACTTGGGGTTCAGGTGTGCGAGGAGGATCGCACTGGCTAAACTCTTTTACAGACGTGAAAAGTGGATGCCGAGGCGGGGTTCCAGTCGAGTTGTTTCTTCCCTTTGGCGTCGCCTTGTAAGAAGTCGTTAAGTGAAGCTTGGAGCATTGCGATATTGGGAGTAAAACGACGATGGGAGTTTATCATTCCCAGAAATTGCCTAAGTTGCTTCACTGTTTACGGGCGGGAGTAGTTGTGATGGCATCTACTTTTGCCGGAAGTGGTCGTGTCCCAGCTTCAGAAACTTGGTAGCCCAAGAATGTGACAGATCTGGAACTGAAAACGCACTTCTGAGGGTTGATTAGTATATTATACTGTTTGAGACGCTGAAAAATCTGTGAGAGATGGGGTTGTGCTCTTCCGCTGAGGATAATGCTACTAATATGTCGTCGATGTAAGTGTAGCAGAAATGTAATCCACTGAGAACTTCTTCGATGAAGCGTTGAAAAGTTTTGCCGGCGTTGCGAAGGCCAAATGACCATGTACGGAAATTCGAAGAGACTGAAAGGGGTGGTTATCGCTGTTTTGGGTATATATTCTTCGGCTACGGGAATCTGGTTGTAAGCTCGGACCAGATCGATAGCGGAAAAGTAAGTCTTTCCTTGAAGAGATTGAGCGAAATCTTTGCTATATACGGTACTGGGTAACGGTCGGGGATGGTTTGGGCATTTAGAGCTCGGTAGTCACCACAGGCTCTCCACTCGTCACCGTGTTTGGATTCCATATGTATTGGAGAGGACCAACTGCTTTCCTGCTTGCGGATTTTCTTTAAAAAAATACCTTTCCTGACGGGTCACCCAACATAACTCATTAAATGCAAAGTTCTGTAAATTACAATAAGCTTTAGAAAAAAGAAAAATGGTCCCATTGAAGTCGAACAAATACTCTTTGTGCATTTTGGCAGTGAGCCACGTCTTTTGCTTGCTTTGCATGAAGTTTAACAGTAGGTATATTAAAGCGCGTGAAAATGGAAGTAGATCAGTCAGCTCAGTATTTAGCCCCATCATGCTCCTAGCATGCTGTTTTTCAAATTATGCGAACCGGACAAATGAATCACCTCCCGAGTCTCTAACCCGATACGCTGTTAGTCTCGCCTTGGCAGCTGCTACGAATTGTTGCTTACAACAAGTATTTTTAGCTTCCTAGCCTTAGCTAGGTAGCTATTGTGATAGTCGTTTTTTGACCATGGTGTTTTTTCATCAAATGTGGACGTTTCAGGTCATTCTAAGACTTTTTGGCAAGGTGGCACATTTCCGTCCGTATGTATCCACGGCTCCACAGATTTTGCTGAATTTTTGCATACGTGTATCAGAGATGGTTCATAGGAAACTGACGGGGCGGTTTTTTTAAAACACTTTTGAGCCCGAGATATGACGTCATAGAACATTTTTTTCAATGAGACCGTATATATTTTTGTATTGCATCGGATAGAGGGTATTTTTCTCTACACGATGAGCGAAAATCGTAATAGGTTGTATAAGGAAAAAATTGAGAAAAAGATTACGAAAAGAAGGCGCGCGCGCGCGCGCCAAACTCGCCCTCCAGTTCAGTTGTGGCTGTGGCTAGGAAGCTGTTCTGTCAATACGTTGACAACTAGTTTTCTCCTATAGTGTACTTCGCTTATACTCCCATTCTTCATATATTCCGAAGTCATTCATTATTCGATTGTTCGGGATGTAGTAACTGAAAAGTGTGAGTCTATTTCTGGGGTTTGCGAAGTTGGCTCGCCGCTGATCGCCGCGCACTGCGCTCAGACTCCACTCATTCGAGCGCTAGGACTGAGTTGATCTGACAACTAAATATTCGACTGTACGCTTACGACAATCAGAGGCGTAAGATAGATAATAAATAACAACGTTAAAAAGGATGAAAATCCAGTGCGATATTTTGTTTAATTTTCTTTTAGAAATTGTCGGGAGGGCGGCGCCTTAGAACTCTTCATAACGAGCCGCCACTACATCAGTTGCGAAATGGAATTCCATTCCCCGCAGCCACCCCTGGCAACGCATTAGGTATTAGAATCAAAATTCAGTAGATCTACATCTGATACAAAATTCTAACATGGGACGTCTAACAAATACTTCTGAAATTCATTGGATGTTCCTATAGATGCTGAATTATTCGAATTCCACTGAGAATAATTACTGAAATTCTCAATTGTTTAAATAACAATTTTGTGCTTCAAATAAGCCTTCCTAAAACTATGCGTATGAACCTACAAAATTTGGATTAGTTTGGTAGCATGTGAGGTAATATGTATAATGTATGTGTCACAGTTAAAGCGTATAATTCAGTTATACCATTAAAGTATAAAATGCAATACTCTAACTAGTTATTTCATGAAATAAAATAACTAAGTAGTAAAATAACTGTAAAATAACGATAATAAGCTTTTCCCTCTTAATGGTGAGGTAAGGTTAGGTAAAGTCAGGGCAACGTTTATACTACCGTTATTTTATAGAATAACCACAAAAGTATTAAATCTAACTTTATTCCACACTAACGGATCGTCGCGTCGTAGTTATTTTTTAGAATAACTAGTTATTAAATAAAATAACGGACTTCATACTTTAACGCTTAACTTTATGCAACATAATTGTCTAAGTGTTTCTTTATTAAATAACAATCCAGAAATTTTATTTTCAAAAGAAATCTAATACATACTTGTGCACTCAAAGGAAATTATTTATGTATTAAATTAATAACTTCAGAATTTTACAATTTGTATAAGGTTTCACCGTATATTTTGTCACCTCTGCAGGGTTTGCGTATTTTGAGATAACTATCAAATATAAAAGTTTTATAACATCTCTAAACCGAAAGAATTATTTGTCAGGAAAAATAAATTGCTATCGGAAACGTAAAATTTTTAAACAATTTTGTTCTTATGAATGGAACATCTTCGGTATATATTTTTCAATATTCGTAAGGAATTTGTCTCCCCGATTTCAAAAATATATAATTTTTCTGAATTCGTTGGAATAATTTTTTAAATATTAAAATTTAAATACTATTTAAATTATACTAGGGGAAATCCGTTAACTGGAGATTATACAGGTCAAATAATGACCATTGACCCGAACATGCCTTATCCGAATGTTGATGGTTTAGTATACAGGGTGCTGAAAGTTAGAATTTTATTTCCATTTTTTCCCATAACTATACGAAATTTCTTAGGTTGTCGACTTGAAAATTTGCAATCCTATATGTGGTTTTTCTTACGGGAAAAAAAGATTCTAATAACATTTTTGACGTTGCCCATAGAGGGCGCTACTTATAACCTATTGTTTTGATAAATTGCTGATAAATTGCTGAAAGTTAGAATTTTATTTCCATTTTTTCCCATAACTATACGAAATTTCTTAGGTTGTCGACTTGAAAATTTGCAATCCTATATGTGGTTTTTCTTACGGGAAAAAAAGATTCTAATAACATTTTTGACGTTTCCCATAGAGGGCGCTACTTATAACCTATTGTTTTGATAAATTGACCCATAACTTTTTACCATGTACATCTATCGTCAAATCGACTCCAAAATCTGAAAGACCAACCTTTTTTTAAATAATATATGTATTCTTGTCTCATTTTGATATTCCAGCCCATTTCCAAGAAAAAACGACTTAATGCAGATAGTGTTTAAATTCCAAACTTGTTCAAAGAGGGCGTTCCGCCGCATTAAACAAAATATTATCTACATAGGTACCTACGTTTTACAAACAGACAGTCGATAGTAATATGACATTAGTTTTAAAGTGTTCAATGTTAACCTAATAGCTTTTTCATTAACTTTCTCCGTAAATTTGACAAAAGTGTTAAAAAATTCCGCGTCATAATGACTTTTCGAATAGTGATATGAGAGATACGATTTGTGTTCTTGCTCAAACCAATTTTAATGGGCTCGCTGCAGCCCGAAGGTATTCAGAGTTATACCCCCACCGAAGGCAACCAAATCATAAATTATTTAGAAATCTGTACAATCGCTTAGGCGAAAGAGGATCTTTCCGTCCAAAAGGTGAAAATAGCGCTCCAAAGATTATTTCGGCTGAGCAAGAAGATGAGGTTTTGGTTAGATTGCACGAAAATCTAGGCGTAAGTACCCGTCGTTTAAGTACGGCAACAGGCGTAAGTAGCTCTTCGATTTGGAGAATTTTGCACAAAGAGAAGCTTCATCCATACCACATTACTCCAGTACAAAATTTGTTACCGGAAGATCCTCCTGCTCGTCTACGTTTCGCTAATTTCTTACAAGAGCAGCAAGGCGCGGATCCTAATTTTTTGAACAAATTCCTCTTCCCAGATGAGGCAAAGTTTACTCGACTTGGAGTTTTCAACTGGCGAAACAATCATTTGTGGGATTCTGAAAACCCCCATGCCGTTAAAGAAAGACACTTCCTTCGTGAATTTAAGATCAATGTTTGGTGCGGTGTAATTTCAAATTTCTTTATTGGGCCTTTTTAACTTTTACCCAATCTGAACGGTCCACTTTATTTAAATTTTCTTCAGCAAAATTTGTACGAACTGCTTGAAGAAGTACAACTTAATTTAAGGAAAAATATGTGGTTCATGCAGGACGGGCCCCCGCACTTTTTTCCCGGCCGATGCGGGAGTACTTGGACAACGTATTTCCACATAGGTGGATTGGCCGTGGAAGTGAATTTGCTTGGCCGCCTAGAAGCCCCGACTTAAATCCTCTGGATTTTTCGATGTGGTCTAGAATGAAAGATATGGTTTATAAAGAAGCTGTTGATTCACCCTATGATCTGTGGCGAAGAATACAAGCGGCTGCCAATGAAATCAAAGGCAATCCAGGGGCATTGCTTAGAACTCGGGGATCTCTCAGGAAACGCATTGAAAAATGTATCCAAGTGAATGGTGTACACTTCGAACAACTACTTTAAAATTTAATGTTTCCTAATTTTATTTTCCTTGTACCTAAGCGTTTGTAGTGAATAGGACTTTTCATTATAATAAAATGCTGAGGCGGATGCGCGAACGCGCCATGACAATTTCGGACGAATGTCAAAGTCTTGTATCAATATCCCCTAGAGGGGTAGGCGGTATTGCTTGTTTGAAAGTGTTTATTAATTCTTTGGTAAAATTTTACTGCAAACGTGCAAAATTAGTAATAGTTCGGAACTAAAACACTATGGAGCATCCAAGCATTGTGCTTTTGGTGACTGCCAAGGTGATAGCAGTGCGGGAACGCCAAGTTATCGCTTGGGATTACGATTTTATCCATTTCCTAAACCCTGCCTAATACTGGGAAAAATCGAAGTTAATAACTAGGTTGTAGACCATGCGAGGAAGTCAGGATTAGTTCCACCTATATATAAATGATGTTACTTGGATAAAAATGTGTAAGAGGCAAGATTCGAAATGGAAAAGTTTATTGAACGTTTCCAGGTTTTATGTCATTAATTGTTACGATTTTAAAATAAGAATTACTTGTAGTTACATACATACATTTCAGAAAAGTACGCACCTGTACCTGTATTAGATCCTTTTTCTCCGTTTTCTTTTAAAAATTGATTAATTTTCAGGGCTATATTAAAAACCTACATGATTGAAGTATCTTGGTTAACATTCCCGTATTTCAAGCAAGAGCCGGGAGCCAGGCACGCCTTCGGGATTCAGCCTCACAATTTTACGAGGGATATCACTTGGAACTAACATTTTTTGTAATAATTTTCCGTCTTTCAAACACCCTCCTTATTTGGTATTCTCCTATTTACTTACAAATATTCCACACGAAGTTTATAACGCCCGACAGCTCGTCCGAAAATCTAAGAACAGCTGATTGTCAGCACATGCGCACTAACGAACACAGAACGAAATGAAAAGGTCTATTAAAATTTATTTTGTTAGCAGTAGGTACTTAATAAGCGTTTCATTTCTAAGATTTAAACACTATCTGCATTAAGTAGTTTTTTCTTGAAAATGGGATGAAATATCAAAATTCGACAAGAATACATTTATTATTTAGAAAAGGTTGGTCTTTCAGTTTTTGGAGCCGATTTGACATTAGATTTACATGGTAAAATGTTATGGGTCAATTTATCAAAACTATAGGTTATAAGTAGCGCCCTCTATGGGCAACGTCAAAAATGTTATTGGAATCTTTTTCCCCGTAAGAAAAACCATAGGATTGCAAATTTTCAAGTCGATAACCTAAGAAATTTCGTAGTTATGGCAAAAAATGGAAATAAAATTGTAACTTTCAACACCCTGTATTTCCTAAACCATTCGGATAAGGCATATGTTCGGGTCAATGGTCATTATTTGACCTGTAGAATCTCCAGTTAACGGATTTCCCATTGTTAATGAAACACCCTGTATAGTTCCAGTTTTCCGTAGATACCAAACGAATAAAATAGGTACTTAACAGAAGTTGCAATTACTTGTTGTGCAGTCTATATATTTTTCTTGTCCTGATCTGAAAACTATAATTTATTTCTGAACATTTCAAATAAAAATGTACCGAAAGATCTTAAAACTTCACAATATTCATAAATTTTCAGTGCTGCTTAACCGCATACTAACTTTCAATTGAATTTTAAAACGAACACTTCCAAGCGTTCTGCAGAAAACAATTGTTGGTGCAGTTGCTAACCTTGCACGAATTACAAAAATATAGATTATTTTATCTCAGGTGAACGTATAAATTAGTCACGGATATAATTTCTGAATAAAACAAGTTGTTTCGCAATTCTCGGGTATAACATTTTTTACTGACTTTGGTGCCTATTGTCAATCTTTATTTCGCAATTGTACAAAAACAGATTCATTCTTTTTCTAGGTAATTCTGAACAGATGCCAACGAACTAAATACTAAAAAGAGACTGGTATGTTAGTAAATAATGAAATGATAAGTAGGATATTATTGTGCCATATGACTATATTCTCGTTAGGCA
This sequence comes from Xestobium rufovillosum, assembly GCA_963966045.1. NCBI lineage: Eukaryota > Metazoa > Arthropoda > Insecta > Coleoptera > Ptinidae > Xestobium > Xestobium rufovillosum. The sequence goes on from OZ014504.1 coordinate 20,935,034, forward strand.
AAGATTTAGAAATCAAGTTAGGGACTGTAGAGTGAAGAAGTTATCCAGGAGCAGATATAGATAGTGATCACAACATAGTCGTCATGAAGGCCAATCTTAAATTTAAGATTTTGAAAAACGAAGCGGAAGAAGGTATCTTGGCCTAGAAAAAATAAAAAAAAATACGAGCGATAAATTCGAGAAAAAGACAAACGAAGTACAAAAGGGTGCGGGTGAAAATATTGTTAGGGACGTAGAGGCAGAATGGAATTGCATTAAAAATAGTTTAGATTCCGCAGCTAGAGATATTTTGGGTCATAAACAGAATGAAAGTAGGAAACCCTGGATAACAAAACATATTGTGTCTAATAGAGGAAAGGCGAAAATATAAAAATAAGTTAGATAAAAGAGGGAAACAAAGGTATAAAGCGATCAAGTGGGAAATTATTCAGAAATGCAGGAAAGTGGAAGAGCAATGGATCGATAATAAATGCAAAGAAGTGGAAGATAAGTTCGAAGTAGGAAAGACTGATGAAGCCTATAAAATAATTATGAGAAATTTGATCTAATACCAAAAACATTAGAAATGAGGCAGGAGATATCCTAATCGGAAGCGGAGAGAAGGCACATAGGTGGAAAGAATATTTGGGAAACTTATATGCGGGATTGGAAGTATAGGAGATATATTAGAAAGCGAAAGTAGTGTAGAGGGGAACAACTTAGGGTGTCCTATAATGAGAGAAGAGTTTGAGCTAGCACTAAAAAGTTTAAGAAACAATGAAGCACCAGGTATAGATGGCTTCCAGGCAGAAATCTTAAAGTGCGCAAGTTGTTTATTTAAATTGGTTAGTCGCATATATCTTACAGGCGAGATTCCAGAAGATTTCAAACGGAACATCATAGTAGCTTTGCCAAAAAGGAAAGGTGCGGATATGTGCGAAGATTTTATCAGTTTAACTTCCCACGCGTCAAAAATTTTAACTAGAATTGTGCAAAGAAGGATGGAGAAAAGGGCGGAAGAAAGTAAGAGATCAGTTCAGATTTAGACGAAATACCGGAACGCGCGAGGCCATTTTAGCTTTACGAGTATAGAAAACAACAGAAAAGGGAAAGAGCGTCTATGTAGGATTTGTAGATTTAGAAAAAGCCTTCGACAACGTAAAATGGGGGAAGGAGTTCGAAGTGCTCAGAAAGGTAGGGATGAAATATAGGGACAGAAGAATAATACATAATCTCTACAAAGAGCAAAAGGCAGTTATAGAATTTTATCAGGAACGAAGAGAAGTAGATATCCGGAAGAGAGTGAGTCAGGGATGTGCATTGTCACCTCTACTTTTCAACTTATATATCGAATATGCTATTAATATTGTTAAGGACAGAACAACCTCAGGGATTAATGTACAGGCCCACACTATTAACATGCTCAAATTTACGGATGACTTAGCAGTGTTAGGATCTAGCAAAGAAGAATAAGAAGCGGCTTTGAATGAAATGGAAGCAATTTTGACACAGGGCTACGGCATGAAAATCAATAAAAAGAAAACTAAAATTTTGAGTAGTTAGAAAATGAGAGTACTGGATACGAACCCCTTCGGAGCACATAGCGCCATCGAGTTCTCGAGGTGCCATCGACTTCTTCGGCAAATGACCTTGAAAGAGACCAGAGGCTGCTGAAGGAGTCGTTGAGGCATCCGAAGAAGTGTCTTCAGCAGCGGCATCTGCGGCAGCCTCTGGTGTCTTTCAAGGTCATTGCTGAAGTAGTGTGCATGTCTTCATCAGCGTCTTTCAAGGTCATTGCTGAAGAAGTGGTGTTCAGCAGCAGCAGCAGCCAGGCGCATGCGCCGGGGCTATTCCTCAGATCAGTCCATCGAGTTCTCCAGGGCGTGTCTGCAGCAGCCTCTGGTCAATGCTGAAGAAGTGGTCTTCAGCGGGCAGCCTCTGGTGTCTTGCCATTGCGCACCCAAGCCGCCATTTTGGCTGTGGGTCAGGCGCCTGCGCCGGGGCTGTCGCGTACAAAGCACGTGTTGCTCATTGTTCAGGCCAGTCCATCCTGGCCCCATCCACTTCTTCGGCAATGACCAGAGGCTGCTGAAGGAGTCATGTCTTCAGCAACGGTGTCTTTGGGGCCTTTGGCCGTGGCTCAGGCGCATGCGCCGGGGTTTTCGCAAACGTTCTGGAAATGACGCCGACCGGGATTCGAACCCGGGTCCCCACGCACCGGAGCCCTCGCTCCAACCAACTGAGCTAATCGGCGGCCCACAAGCCCGTCTTTCAAATCATCCGTATATACTTATGATTGTAAACAGAAGTTACAGAATTAATATTTATTTTCTCGGAAATTTACAATTGTTTATACTAAATAAATATTGATATTAAAGTTTAAGAAAAAAGCACGTTCGCCGCCGATAAGAGATGTTATAATTGTTTTTATTATGGGAAATAACCTTTCATCTTGCCGATAGGATATGTTTGTTTAGGTTTGATCCCACGCTCTGCATGTGCATTTAATACGTTGTAGACACTACAAGGTGACCCGTTTGTTTGTTTGTATATTACAATAAAATAACATTCTAGAATATTCTTCTGATTGTTTATTTGAAATTACTTGTTATCTTAATGCGTTTCGGACACGTGTGGGAAAAAAACATTCTAGAACATTCTCCAGTTTGTTTATTTGAAATTACTTGTTATCTTAATGCGTTTCGGACACGTGTGGGAACCATCTGATTGATATATGCAAACATCTTAGTTCTCGATAGTAGAACATTTTACATCGCTAATTATTTGAGAACAGTAGTCTAAATTTAGGCGAACCCCTACGTAAAAACTATGTCATGTGGGGTGTCAAATTAAAGGACTCGACTAGAGGTATCGGAATATTGGGGTGGATTTTAGGGGTGGTTTTTGGGGGTGGTTTTAGGGGTAGTTTTAGGGGTGGTTTTTGGGGGTGGTTTTGGGGGGTGGTTTTTAGGGGTGGTTTTTAGGGGGTGGTTTTAGGGGCGGTTTTAGGGGTAGCTTTTAGGGGTGGATTTTAGGGGCGGTTCTTGGGGTGGTTTTGGAGGGTGATTTTTGGGGGTGGTTTTTAGGGATGGTTTTTAGGGGTGGCCACTCACTGACCGCGCCCCCGGCCACGCTCCTTGCCCCGCCCACCTAGATCATGTAGGGTATCAAATTAATCAGCTCGATGAGACAAAAAGGAATCTATAGTTATTCTCCTACTTCCGAATTCTTATCAGTAGTTGTCTGTCTGTATGTCTGTCGGTCCGTCTGTCTGTCTGTCTGTCTGTCTGTCTGTCTGTCTGTCTGTCTCTCCGTCTGTCTGTCTGTCTGTCTGTCTGTCTGTTTGCGAATACAGCTGTCTGTTGACACAGACAGCTGTATTCGCAAACACCATGGCTGATGACACGAGCAAGAATAAGACTGCGCATGCGCACGGTTGTATGGAGAGTATTTAAGCAAGAAAATTAACGGTGCTGTCAGTTAGTACTTGTGCTTCAACAAGGGAACCGCATTTGAATAATGACACACATAAACGTAGACACGTTTCGTGTTCTGGACGGTGCTGTTTTGGATGAGTCAGCACGCCGTGTCGAGGTGCACGTACATCAGCCGTTCGTGACAACAACAACATTCAACGCCAATGACGAAATTCGCATACCAATCCACCAACAAGACGTTTACGTACTGCCGCATCTAAGCAGCATCTACATAGAGGGCAGGTTCATCAAGGGTGCAGGAGGCGGAAATGCGGCTTTAACAAATAACGCCCTCAGTTTCCTCTTTGACGACGTCCGCTATGAAATAAACGGGGTGGAGGTGGATCGAACAAAAAACGTGGGCATCACGAGCACACTGAAGGGTGTAGTTTCTCTGAATGTGGGTGAGGTAGGTGCCCTGGAGAATGCCGGCTGGACGAATACGGGAGACTCACCGAGCCACCTTATCGACGCGAACGGGAACTTTAACGTGTGCATCCCGGGAAGAATCCTGCTGGGATTCTTGGAAGATTACCCCAAAATTCTGTTAAATGTGTGTCACGAGCTCATTTTGACTCGATCGAAAAACGATAGGAACGCTTTCGTGGGTAACGAGGACACCAGAATTGAGTTGAGCAAGGTTCATTGGAGGGTGCCGTACGTCTATCCATCGGATGCTGAATACCTAAAACTTCTCAATATTGTCGAGGAAGAGAGAACGTTGCAGATATGTTTTCGCAGCTGGGAGCTGTACGAGTATCCGGTGTTGCCGCAAGCTACGAAACAAACGTGGGCCGTCAAGACTGCAACACGGTTGGAGAAACCCCGCTACGTTATTGTCGCCTTTCAGACGAATCGCAAAGCGAATTTGGACACGGATTCAAGCAAATTTGACCACTGCAATCTGACAAACGTCAAACTGTACCTGAATTCTGAGTGCTTCCCCTACGAGAATTTAAACTTGGATTTCTCCACGGGGAAATACGCCCTGCTATACGAAATGTACCAGAACTTCCAGAGTTCATACTATGGAAAAGTTGGCGAGCCGTTATACGGCAAGGAACAGTTCAAGGATCTAGCGCCCATCGTGGTGATTGACGCATCAAAGCAGTCGGAAAGCATCAAGCCTGGACCCATAGATATGCGTCTAGAATTTGAGTCGAGCGAGAATTTTCCGCCCAACACAACCGCATACTGTCTCATCCTGCATGACCGCATCGTTGAGTATACACCGGGTAATGAATCGGTCAGAAGAGTGGTATGAGAAGCTGCAGGGCTTCGATTTGCCCAGAAAATACACGCATGCCTACTCTGTATACAGATTATAGTTTTAATTATATTGATGTAAAAATATATTCAACGTTTTTATTTTTGCGAAAACCCCGGCGCAGGCGCCTGGGCCACATCCAAAGGCCCAACAGCACCTAACAACAAGATCAGTTCTGATAGGCTCTCATTGGCTGTTGCCCCGCCCACTCTCATAGAGCCCCGGCGCATGCGCCTGAGCCACGGCCAAAGGCCCCAAAGACACCGTTGCTGAAGACATGACTTCTTCAGCAGCCTCTGGTCATTGCCGAAGAAGTGGATGGGGCCAGGATGGACTGGCCTGAACAATGAGCAACACGTGCTTTGTACGCGACAGCCCCGGCGCAGGCGCCTGACCCACAGCCAAAATGGCGGCTTGGGTGCGCAATGGCAAGACACCAGAGGCTGCCCGCTGAAGACCACTTCTTCAGCATTGACCAGAGGCTGCTGCAGACACGCCCTGGAGAACTCGATGGACTGATCTGAGGAATAGCCCCGGCGCATGCGCCTGGCTGCTGCTGCTGCTGCTGCTGAACACCACTTCTTCAGCAATGACCTTGAAAGACGCTGATGAAGACATGCACACTACTTCAGCAATGACCTTGAAAGACACCAGAGGCTGCCGCAGATGCCGCTGCTGAAGACACTTCTTCGGATGCCTCAACGACTCCTTCAGCAGCCTCTGGTCTCTTTCAAGGTCATTTGCCGAAGAAGTCGATGGCACCTCGAGAACTCGATGGCGCTATGTGCTCCGAAGGGGTTCGTATCCAGTACTCTCATTTTCTAACTACTATTTTGGTATGCAGAGGGAAAATAGGACTAAAATTGAAATACAAATAGGAAATGAGAAGATAGAGGAGGTCGCGGATTTGTGCTATTTAGGAAGCAAAATAATTCGAGATGGTAGGAGCACTAAAGATATCAAATAAAGAATAGCGCAGGGTCGAGTTGCGTTTAACAAAAAGAAACAACTGTTACCTATGTTCGGGAACGGTTAATGTAGAAACTCGGAAGAGACTTTTAAAGTCGTATGTATGAAGTACAGTATTATACGGGTGCGAAACTTGGACAATAGGAGAAGAGGATCAAAAAAGAGTAGAAGCGTTTGAAATGTGGTGCTACAGACGCATGATGAAGATACCGTGGATAGATAGGGTTAGCAATAGGGAAGTATTAGAAAGAGTTGGGGAAAGGCGAATAGAAGACAACAAAGAATAGGAGAGATAGGATGGTAGGACACCTTCTAAGACACGAAGGAATAGTTCGCGACATACTAGAGTCAGAGATAGGAATAAAAAAAGGTAGGGGTAGGCCGAGATTAGACTACTGCTCTCAAATAGTTAGGGATATAGGATGTTCTACTTTTAGGAAAATTCGTAGGTTATCTCAGGATAGAAAAGGATGGAGGTCCAATTAGTCTTCGGACTGAGAACCTTATGATGATGATGACTACATTTAATTATTCTAATTTTATAGCATTTGTTCTAGAAAAGGAACAATGAGTAAGCAAGCCATTTAAATTTGTGCGAATGTTTAATGTTCCTGTTTATAAAATGTTCCAACAAAATTCTTCTCATGTCGAAATTTAATAGTCTTGCATGCCTTGAAAGCAGTACAATAGTAAATTACTTACCTACTCCGTTGCCGTCTATGTTTTCGTTGCAGCAATGAATGTTCAATTCGAATTGTTTAGACTAGTTGCGAATGAAATTAAAATTCGAGAATTTATAATGTTTCATTTGAAATTCAAGAAAAGAGAAAACTATCTAATAATGCAATTAAAGCATTAAAGGTGAAAAATACCTAAAAAGTACAGTTTTTTGTTAGATACATAGTGTATTATCCAACGAGGGATTTTGATGATGCATCCTACTTTATCTGCAAGTACTCGTAGGTAATTGTTCTTTTAAAGCTAAATTAAACCTCTTATTCTAGATAATTGTACACCAAAAATTAGGTGTACACAACCAGAACGGTGCAATAGAAACGTAATTCTTACACAGTTTCTTGGATTGATCTGACAAGTAAATATAAATTTGGCGCCACAGCAAGCTCGATGTGCCAAAATAAGAATTTTTTAATCGTGCACCCTAATTAATAATGGGTTATTAGTCAATGGCTTTTGAATAATGAACTTCATTCTGCGTTAGGAAACCCACATGTACCTAATGAACGCATAAATTGACAAAAATAGATAGCGTTTTGATGAAATTAAGTACTAATACTATGGACCTATATTACTTATCCTGATGACACAAATTATTTGTTATGGCCATTGGTTTCTATAACTTACTCATAAGAAAAAGATATACTTGAAGTTCGATCTAAATTATATGGAGGTCTCGTCGAAGGAAATACGAAATAGTACTATGTAGTACCCCTATCCCGCACTAAGCTGCACATATTTTAAAGCATCAATACGAAAAATATCACATACGCTCCCCTCCACTCTCCTTACTACTGGATCACTCATTGTTTTAAAGCTATCTTGTTGGGACCTAGGGGAGAAAATTGGGGATTGGGAAGGGCATTATTTCCTTCGACGAGAGCTCCACATAATTTAGATCGAACTTCACTTAGGTAAGTAGGTCTCGTCTAGGAAAGAATATTATGTAGACGTTCAAAGATATACACTTGGGTGCAATGAAATCGACCCACTTAGTATTTTAGACAAATTCTTTTTCCAGAGAGTTCTTTTATAATCTAGTAAAATAATATATACTTAGTGTAAAAGATTATTTTACTTATTTATGAACATATTTTTAAGTTTTATGTTGTTTCACATTTTTACATTCTTAATCATAGCAATAAAGAATAAACACATTTTCAGCAGGATATTACAATTAACGTGTGATTCTTTTCTTCATTGAATAAATATTCCAGATAGTGGCATAATTTTTGACAGATCTCTTTTATTTAAGTCATATTAACTGTCATTCTGTCTTTTAACCGCAAAAAATTGTTTTCCAATGGATACAGCTCCAGAAATTGCAGCTCAAGCAGTTGCTCTGCTTCAAAAGCAAGAAACAGCCAAAGATTCGTCGACATGCAACTTAACTTACGAAGATCAGCAGTTAGAAGGGTGTTCCAGAGGTTCCAAGAAACTGGTTCTTATAATCGGAGACCAGGATCTGGCAAGGAAAAAGGCACGACCGTAAGGGACGAATATTTTCTGACCATATCAGCACTGAGGAAACGTCACTTGAATAGTTTCCAGTTGCATCTGCAGCTACGGGAAGCGCGTGGTGTGGCTGGTAGTAGGTGGACTGTGAGGAGGAGGCTTAAAGAAAAGTCCTTACATCACACAAGCCTGCAAGTGGTCCAAAACTGACAGCAGCCCACCGCCAAGGTTGCCTCCAATTCGCAAGAGAATACCTGAATTGGATAGTTGAACAATGGGGGTCAGTTCTTTTCTCTGATGAGACCAGGATTTGCCTTCATGGCAACTATGGAAGAAACAGAGTATACAGAAGACATGGAGAATGATTCGCACAATGTTGTTTGCAAAAGCGAGTCCTTTTTGGAGGTGGATCATGTATGATTTGGGGAGCAATATCCTAAACAGCAAGAACTGACTGTGTTATCGTTATTGGCGCTGAACGTGGTCACAACAGAAGATGCCTGTAAGATACATAAACGAAGTGTTTTAAGATTTACGCGGGGTTTATTGATGACCAATTATAGAAATACAATTGAAAATAAAAATTTTATGTTAAAAATAATGATTTTTATTTCTCCAATTTAAGGGAGAATATCTCGGCAGGGGAAGGTCGTAGGAGAAAACTTTATATGAACTTAATGTGTTATTTTCGTGTAATCTATACGCACCCAAGAGATTTCCCACCTTCACAGGGACACCCTGTATATTTGTGCAGTTAGTAATATTTATATAAATTTGGAGTTGTCCCTTCCATTGTTAAATTCTGGCAGTTTTAGTGGTTGAATTTAGTTTGCACGGATTAATTGGTACCTACTCGAACGAAGCAGGGGCTAATTACGGGCCTGCGAAGCCCGCCACGGCGGGCGGGCCCCGGCGCTTTTGGGGCCCCGTGCTTCACTTAATAATTCCGGAAACAAATGTTTTCACAGTTAAAATTATGTTTTTTGTTAATACAGTTTTTACTTTAATTTCTTTTTCAATGGGGAGGGGGGCCATCCGAAATTTTGCGGGCGGGCCCCTAATTTGAAATTACGCTACTGGAACGAAGTGCATACGTTAGAAAACGGAAACAATAATATGGCGATACACTTGGCTGTCACTCACGTCGATTGTCAGCTGCAGCAAGAGTTGATCGCGGTCGATATAAAATATCATTGGATCAGCCAAACAGTGATTATTGAATCTATATTTGTGATTGGCCGAAATACCGTGAATTAACCATAATTCACTACAGTGAATTATAGGTACGATATTTCACAAAGAAAATGCTAATAATTGTCATATAATTAAATAGGTGTAGAAAAAAATTTTATAATAATTTTCTGTGGGAAATCATCGGAGAGAAACTTACCATGTTATTGGACGAAACAATAGAACAAAAAACTGATTAACTTATTAAATTTTATGACGGTCACTTGCACTGGCACTACTGAGCTGCAGGCACGAACCAAAGCGACGAAGTGCAATGAAAAATGATGCAATGGATTGTTTCAGCCAATAAGATCTCGTGATTATACACCCTAACACCCTAATTTGACTAAAGAATATTGTAGGTTTTAGCCAGCTTGATGCCAACAGAACAACATTCTTGTTGAAATAACGCATTTAATTATACCATATTGTAATAAATTCAAAATGTAGTTAGTAATACAAATGTGTGATCATAAATTGGAAAAATGCATTTGTTAGGCTAACAGCAGAACGGCATTTCTGAAATGAGAATGAACGATAATTATTATTACATACTCGTAGTTAGTTTAAAACAAAGAAACATTGTTAATTATTAATATAACCACAGGCGTTGTTAATATAACTCGCTGAGTTTCTGGATTAGTTAAAAGTAAATATAAACTTTCGTCAGTTCTAACAAAAGAATGTTAACAACTTGCACTTTTAATTAGATTCAACAAAATATTTTTTACTGTGTACTATAGCGCATTGGAAGACGTTAAGCTTCATATTTTAATTTTAATTGAATAAGTACATGAATGAATTTTTTGTTACGTAAAAATACATGAATTGGAATTTGTATTAATATGCAAACCGTTCGCACAAAATTATTGAAATGCCTATCTTAATAAATCATCGGTGCATATTTGAAAGATACGTAGAATGTTAGGTTGGTATGGTCCAAAGTGGATAAGACAAGTGTAGCGACTCCCATGCATACAGTAGAGGAAAAAGTGAGTAGTAGTACCTATCTACTATTTGTCCGAGCTTAGTGGCAAGAGAAGGAAAGTGCGAGAGGGGAATCGGGCCGATTTTCCATATTTCGCGCGTAGGAAATGCGGCGCGCTCAAAATTTATCATGTCATAACTCTCTCAAAAATTGTCTTATCGAGTTACAATATTTTTGAATTGTTTCTTAAACTTTCAGAATGCCCACGAAATCTTTCAAATTGCAATTACATAATTACTTTTCATTCCGCTTTGCGATTTTCGATTTTCGAGACATTGTCTTTTTGATGCAGTGGAATTTTCACCTATCGAGGAACTATGCTCATTTTTAAAATTTAGACAAACTTCCGGCGGCAACGTTATAGAGAAAGGATTGAATTTTATTTTACACCAAGATTCAATTCATTATCTCGCATAGAAAAAAAGTTGTGGCGATTTGAACACGATAATCGTTCTGAGCGCGTAACTCTTGAAGTCCGTAGGTATACGATTTCAAGAGTTACGCGCTCAGAACGATTATCGTGTTCAAATCGCCATAACTTTTTTTCTATGCGAGATAATGAATGGAATGTTGATGTAAAATAAAATTCAATCCTTTCTCTATAACTTTACAGCCGGAAGTTTGTCCAAATTCTAAAAGACAACGTCTCGAAAATCGTAAAGCGGAATGAAAAGTAATTATGTAATTGCAATTTGAAAGATTTCGTGGGCATCCTGAAAGTTTAAGAAACAATTTAAAAAATATTGCAACTCGATAAGACAATTTTTGAGGGAGTTATGACATGATACATTTTGAGCGCGCCGCATTTCCTACGTGAGAAATATGGAAAATCGGCCCGATTCCCATCTCGTGCTCCCCTCTTGCCTATAAGCTCGGACAAATACTACTCACCTTTTAGCGCCAAGTCGGTACACTTGTCTTATCCACTTTGGTATGGTCACAGATAGATTTTAAAGTAAGTCAATGTCAGGCTAACTTGTTCATATAATATAAGCAAACCGGTATTTTGAACACTGACCTTTTTCTTTTTATACCTGACTGAATAATTTTCATTTTGTTGAAATAATTATTCAATGGACATAGTTAGATAAGGGTACATCAGCATTGAGTGCGGCATCATCATGAGCATATACGTGGCGTTGGGACGTCTGTACCAAAAATGGCAAAAACAGGTTGTTTATGGACAAATTCCCTAAAAACTGTGATAAATTGATGCACTGTCTTGCAAATGCTTAGGGTAATGCAACCAAAGAGTAGCCGAATAATAAAAATCGTTGACGTACAAGAAAAAGAGATACACAAATATAATAGGGAATCATTGTCTGTCCAGACAATATGTTTTAACAATGACTTACTTTTTGGAAGAATTTGATACATACGAAATTATTTTTAAAACCGAATACAGGTAATCTGCTATTTCATTACTTAGTCACTGATTCTTTAATACCCTTGCAATGAAATTCCCTTGGGACAAAATGAAACTAAAAGAGTGTCTAGTGTAAATAAACATAATAGAATGAATTCCCATAATTAACACGAAATAAAAAAATTGATACCTAGTGGAAATTTAATTTCTCCGAAAACTAGATATGCGTAAGAACAGCAATAAATACTTCATTTCCAGTAGGTATCGTCAGGTTTGTTTTACCATTTAAGTGTCCATATATGAAAATGGGCCAATGCAATCATCTAAAATGACAGTTCAAACTGTCGAACATTTGCGAACCCCGGTGTCTCTGCGAAGAAAATGTCTCCTTCGTGCATAATAGTTATTTGTGCCATTAGTACAAAAAGTGTAAAACCTAAAGTATTACATAGGTATTTGGCATACACTCCCGCACCAAGAATGTAATAAAAGCCAACCAGGCGTCGAACCTGCAACCTTTCGCTTCGCGGACTCTTCCAACTGATCCACCGGCATAATATAATATGGTAGTTGTGTTTCTGGAATATTTTATGAGTAATCTTGAACTTTTCTAATATTTTAAGTAGCTATTTGTGACTTACGCCTCTGGATTTTCAATTGCACTATTCAACACATCTAATTTATTGTGCTTCCTCCACTATCAGTAACTACAGATGGTATAATAAATTTTCTTTTTAAATTACCTTAACGTGCAAAAATGCCAAATGAGAATCCGGTAGGGTTAGAAGCGACCTAAAACAAAGAAACCCAGGGGATTCCGCTGATCCTCCCCCTCAAAGAATAATATTAGGATTATCTTAATATACAGCCGAGTAAAATTACCACCAGAATAGTGGTGCAAAGTCACGCAACTTTTTTACCAAAAAGCTACATAAATTTACTGCCCATCGCTTCTGTTACTTTTTATTCTGAAGTAGAAGTTTAGCATTTGTAGTTTAGGAGATAAAGGATGGTAGAACGCAGACAAAAATGTGAGGATATTGCCGTTTGCATTTAAGCATTATAACCCTGGATTTAGTCAAGAGGCGTAGTATAGAAAACATTCAGGACTTAAATACTATTTCCTTAAAGTGCATTGTTAACATATTCAATGGCTCAGTGGACAACGCGTCGTTCAATAAATACGCAAGGCTAGGGGTTGGCGGCTCGCCGCGATTAATTTCGTTTTGTTCTTTTGAACAAAAGTCTGTCAGGTTATCGTCAGACAGGGTATCTCCATTGCACCAGAGAGACAGCCTTCCAGTTCTTTGATTTTTCTTGTCGATTTACGCAACAGAATATAAAGCGTGCAAAAATCAGAGCATTCAGACCCTAGATCTGGCATTGGCGTGAAACATTATGATTAGAGCCCGGATTTTAGGTCCTAAAAATGTGAAAATATAGGAGCTAATTTAGGCAATAAAAAAAGGTCAATTTAGGCCGTAAAAATGGCAACATATACAGTTTAGACAAAAACCTTTATTCGATTTTCAAAATTCAAAACCGCAACAGAATGATAGAATTCTGTAAAAAAACAGAGCAACGATAAAATTCTAACAGCACAAATAAACAAAGACAAAAGTTTAAAAAGTTCTCAAAAACGAAACAACACAGTAAATTAGCACCAGTACTAGAAGTATGGAGCAGTTGCGCTACACAATAACAGTTGTCTAAATGCTCAGGAGAGTATAAGACTAGAACGTTTTTCATCCAATGTATTATTGTATTGATACCTCCAACGTTGTCACAATCAGCTGTTGGTTAACGCATGCGCATTGAGAAACTGGGATACAAAAAGAAAACTCGCAAATGGCCACTGAACGAACTGGCACTGACAGTTACAGTTAACCAGGCTTGCCAATTCGGAACTTTACTGCCAACTTAAAGAAAAACAGGTTTCTAACACGAAATGCCATTTTTTGACAGCCAGAACAGTAACACTGCTAAATTATGGAATTGGCCTATTTTAGGCACTAAAAACCACGAAATAGGCAGAAAAATGGACTTCTGATCAAAATAGGCGTTTAGGCCGGAACAAATAGGTGCCATTCGTCTCGGTTTTTCGTGATTTAGATTTATAACTTGCTTCGAGAGTTGAACCTGAAAAATTGACAACAAAAAGGCATTTGGCCTAGAATCCGGGCTCTAATTATGATCCTGTAAAACGCACAACAATTCGAACTTTGATAGATTGAGGGTCATAATGTTTAAATGCGTCTCGTTTTCCGTTTTGCCTTAAGTTGAGGTACGAAAACCTTAAACATAGGATAACTATGTCTAATCTAAATTAAGTAGGTACCTATTAGTGTTGAAAACGTGTCAAATGGAGACAAAAAAAATTGAAGTACAAAGTTGCAAAGTCTAACTAGAAATAATAAGGAAACCCGTTACAAAGATTGTGTCTAAATTAGGCAGGGGCGGTGCGAAGAGCACACTACAGGATCAAACCAAAGACTTCTAGAATGGACCTGGCGGGCGTCCTTATGCAACAGCTGATTTTGTTTTGAAGTCTACACGTTCGTAGGCCAGCGGGTCGCGGGTAGCGTTGTTTGTTATTAAATGCAAGCAACGGACCAGACGAATGTTCCGCGATATTCTGTTTCCGCGGCGGCACCTGTTTACTACACAACTGGTCGGCTGTTTTGTTTTGCCTTTTCCACACACAAACGCTTAGACTGTGCGTATTCACCCTGCTTCGGTCGAAAATGTAAATAGCTAAGTCCCCTCTAGAAGCCTTTGGATCAAACAATAGCACTCGCAGACACCCCGACGATCAGTCGCGTACGAACACTGCTCAAAAATCAAAACAAACAGAATTATTAGAAATAAACGCGAGTCAGTAACTATGTATGTGAATCACACTAAGTATAATTCAAACTATGACCCTGTATAGAAATTGCAACAAACACCATTACAATTTATTATACTTCCCAACATACCAATAACAAAACTAGTTGTCAATGCATTGACAGAACAGCTTCCTAGCCACAGCCACAACTGAACTGGAGGGCGCGCTTGCCGCGCGCCCTCTTTTCGTATTCAATTTTTTCCTTATACAACCTATTACGATTTTCGCACATCGTGTAGCGAAAAATACCCTCTATCCGATGCAATACAAAATATATACGGTCTCATTGAAAAAAATGTTCGATGACGCCATATCTTGGCTCAAAAGTGCTTTAAAAAAAACCGCCCCGTCAGTTTCCTATGGACCATCTCTGATACCTATACGTATGCAAAATTTCAGCAAAATCTGTGGAGCCGTTTTCCCGCAAAAGTGCCAACAGACATACATACGCACACACACCCACACATACATATGGACGGAAATGTGCCACCTTGCCAAAAAGTCTTAGAATGACCTGAAACGTCCACATTTGATGAAAAACACCATGGTCAAAAAACGACTATCACAATAGCTACCTAGCTCGGCTAGGAAGCTAAAAATCTTATATGATGACTCCTAAAAGTACTTTAATAAACAAAATGAACTTCTTAAACTTCGTCCAATCGGTGACGCCATTATTGAAATGTGTGCTTGAATGAGAGCGATAAGGTGCACGTAAGACGTGAGATACACTTCACTGCAGCTCCTGGCAGTCGCAAAAGCAGTTTGTAATCGATAATTTGCAAACTTTCGAGTGGTGGAACTGTCACACAGCATATTGTAACATCACTCGACAGTAATACTCCACAAAGCTGTGTGATTGGGTATTTTAAAAGGCAAATTCCAATAAAGAAATCAGTTATCAGTTTTCATATCTCTTGGAATAGTGAAAAATTTCAGGCACAATACAAGGCATGGGTAAGCCGAAATAACAGTGTGAATTTTCCACCAAACCGAAGAATTGCTGGTAGGCCGCAAAAATTCGCATTCCCTACGCATACTCGTCCGCGTTATTATTGACACTGTATTTTTGTTCTATTTTTGTTTACTTCGGTTTGTTTTCTCCATTGTCTGTTTAGCCACTGTATTCAAGAGGCAAAATCATTTAGAATTCGAAAATCCGAGCGTTGTGTGTGTGCACACTCTTATGTTGCAAAACACAGGCGAGGCATAAGTGGCGTCATCCTCTGCGTTCATTTTACGTAACAGTTTATTCAGAACAAACGTTCGGTTGTCGGATTAGTTTCCAAAAAAATAATTAAAGTTTGTTCACAAAGGCCGAAGGATATGCACAAAGAAGTTCAGCTAACTCATAGACAAAGAAGGAGATAACTAACAAAACTAAACAAATTCCTGAAGTTAAAAGAATAGATAATAATAAAAGGGCACAAATCAATAAAAGCTTAAACTCGGAAAAGAAAGTCAGAAGCGCACGCCTTTAGGCATAATAATCCAAACTAGAGATGAATCCAAATGTCAACAAACATAAACATAACGGATGACGAACGCAACAAATCTGTGCTGGTGAATCAAAGATGGTGACCTATCAATAAGACGAAAAGATATAAATGAATAAATTTTCTATACTAAGTGCAATATAATTTCGTCCACGCTCGCCAAATAGTTCTGCCATTTTGCAAAATCGACATCACGATATCCTTACAATTAACAAGAATATAAATAGGCTACCCCTTAGAGGATGTCCCCCCACGTGATCACCGAGTATCGTGTGAATTAAGCAAAAGTCATAGGTGCGTTTGCATTTCAGAAAATACATGCTGGTCAACGCTCCCTTTTTTCCGTAAGAGAGAGCCAGATCGTGCCACTCAGACGTAAACGGGTGAATAGCTGCCGGATAATAGATCCGCTCAAACGGTACACCAACCAAATAGCCTGCGACAAAATAGCCCCGACAAAACTGTCCACCTACAAGACAGCCCCAGGCAAAGTAGCTGCGACAAAATAGCTCACCGAAAAATGTCCCGCCGACGAAATGCCTCCTTTAAAATAGCCCCTACTGAAAACACCAAATAATCCATCTGTAAATGTCCGTCACATTCAGTTTTGGTGTGCCAAGGACTATTTCTTGATGTATGGTTTCAATAAAAATATTATCTAATTTTAGAGACGCGTATTTCACCGTGCAGGTAAAGAAAAACTGGATATTTCCTCCCCTTCCATTTTCGCATTTAAATATACCTAATGATTGGGGTTTTCCCATCTTCTAAGAAAAATAGCTGCAATAAAATTAACCTTTTTTAGAATTAAGCATAAGAAATTTCCATCCCTTTTCAACCTGTCAAATTATACCGGGTGGGTATTTAGTGTGTAATCGGTTCATATCTCTGGTACTGCTTAAGATATCGAAATGAAATTTTACAGGTATGTGGGGAACGACATGGAGCATTTAGTAAAATTATTTATGCATATACAGGACGTTCACATTTTGAGTCCCAGACCAAAGTTCTATTTCTTTAAATGGAAACCCCACAACTATTTGCGTGATTTCGATTCCCTATAAAATTTCATGAAAATTGATGTACTACATGATGTGGTTTTGAGTAAGGACTATTAAGATATTGACATTTTTGTGCCATTATGGTCCCAAATTTATGACGCTACTGGCGTCTACCGACCAAAGCCACCTAATTATTTTTTATTGAAAGGGGTTTACACACTGCTGTATTTATGAAATCTATAAATACTTTCACCATAATACTTAGGATTTTACACGGTGGTTAAGTTATGCAAAAGGGAATTTTTCTCAAAAATTTCAAATAGAATACCATGTATATTATTTGCACAACTGACGGTCAGTTAACTAAGCTTTTAATTGATGTAGATATTGCCAGGCCTACTACTGATAGTTTAGGCAGATATTAGGATTGAACATCAAAATTTTTGAATTTCATTATTAGTTTATATTCTTTTTGGCGAATTCCCCCTATTCTGTTGCTCAAAACTCACAATAATGTTTATATTTTGTATTTGCAAATTGGTATCAATATAAAGACAATAAATCTTATTGTAAAATTGTTTCTTGGTGGTTATATTCTTAAATGTATGTCTTTTTAAAGTCTGATATAATGTTCAAACTAGGAGTGCCATGGAAGAAAATATTATCTTTAAGAAATAATCTTGCAATGGGATTTTTTGTGTTAATGTAAACTTCATTTGCTAAATATTTTATAGAAACAAAATGCAGACCTTTTGGAGTTTTGGGTGACAAAATAGGGGAGATCGTCAAAAATAATGTAAATTACTAACGAAACTACATTTTTATAATTCAATTGAACATTCTGTCGAAACTTTTACTGGTAGACTTGACAATATCCACATCAATAAAAAGCTTAGTAAAATAACCATCAATTGTACAAACAATATACATGGTGTTCCATTTGAAACTTTTGAGAAAAATTCTATTTTGCATAACTTAACCATCCTGTATTCTCTCAAGTATTATGATCAAATTATTTATAGATTTCAAAAATACAGCAGTGTGTGAACCTATTTCAATAAAGAAATTTTAGTTGGCTTTGGTTAGCATGCGTCAGAAGCGGCATAAATTTGGGTCCATAATGGCACAAAAATGTCAATATCTCAACATTGCTTAGTCAAAACCACATCATGTAGTATATCAATTTTCATGAAATTTTATGGGGAATCCATATTATGCAAGGACACGTAGGGTTTCCATTTAAAGAAATAGAACTTTGGTCTAGTACTTAAAATGTGAACATCCTGTATATGCCTAAATAATTTTAAGAAATGCTCCATGTGGTTCCCCACATTCGTGCAAAATTTCATCTTGGTATCTTAAACAGTTCCAGAGATATGAGCCGATTACACATTAAATCCCCACCCGGTATATTAATTTTAAAAAATTATAGCAAATTTTCCCTTTCTTACAATGACGTCGTCGACGTTATTTTGACGGGTCACACGCGCTCAAACAACCCCACCAGGCACTATAAATTACCTACAGAACGAGTCTGTGCACATATACGTACCATTTACACCATGCAAGTTTCTAACTTGGGAAGTGGACGTGCTTCACTGTGGTACGATGGGGCAAGTATGAGAACTTCTAAGCCCCAGCGTTGCCGGGACAGGCCTCTGGTATGCACCCCCATTCGACCCCCATGTACATTCTGCCGACGTAGACTCGTTCTGTAATTCACTGCCTTACGAGGTACCTACTTGCCAAAAGTGTAGTTGTTTGAATAGGTTTACTAGACGGCAGCTCTTCAACAATTTACGTCTAGTTGGCATAATTCGATTCGCCCTTACGATTGACTTAGGTAGTCATCCAAAAGTGAAGCGTTCAGCATTGTGTATTTGAGCATATATGGCGCCGTACTGAAGAGTTTCAGTAGAATGAAACTGATCTAACGATTGCTCTACCCATTTACATCATGCAAGTTTCAACAAGAAAATAATTTATAAATTATTTTTGATTATCTGACAGTTTAACAATTTTAAAATTGTTGGTTAAGTGGGTGGTACAATTTGTTTCTAGTGATGCCCACGAGAGTCTCGTTTTCGAGAGTCTCGCATGGTCTCGTCTCGTTTTCGAGACGAGACTCGAGACAAGATTCGAAAATTTTCTCGCAATGCGAGACGAGACTTTTTCGTGGTCTCGTCTCGAATCTCGCACGAGAGTCTCGCAGTCTCGTGGATACGCATCAAATGTCGAAGCTATGTCAACTTATCACTGCAAAGAAATGTTAAATCACTCCAAAAAATATTTTAGAAAACTGGTTTGATAAAGGCACTTCCATTGGCGGCGTCTAGACCTCAAAGCGAAATTTTTCATTTTATTTTTATTTATCTATTTATTTATTAAAAAATATACAATGTAACATACACGCCTGCAACTTTGATGATGACGCCGCCGATTGCGATTTAATTTGTTTCATTCGGTATCAGTTCTTATGAAAAAGTAGTGTAAAAAAGAGTTTAAAGCTTAAATATAGGTACCTATTTTCTATTCTGTTGTGAGTAATGTTGACACACAGTGGTTGGATCGAGAACTTTGACGTAAATTCACAATTCTTAATAAGTTAACCCCACACGGCAAAAGACAGTGGAACGGTAATTTAACTCGACACGTGTTTCGCTGACAACGTCAGTATCCTCGGGAGTTGAAGATTAACCTTCAACATGACTATGAATTCTTAATAAGTTGACACCACACGCCAAAATATAGTGACACAGTAATTAAACTCGACACGTGTTCCGCTGACAACGTCAGCATCCTCAGGAGTTGAAGGTTAATCGTCAACTCCTGAGGATACTGGCGTTGTCAACGAAACACGTGTCGAGTTTAAGTACTGTGTCACTGTCTTTTGTCGTGTGGGGTTAACTTATTAAGAATTCATAGACATGTTGACGTCAATGTGACGTCACTATGGGTACATAAACGGAGATTGGCTCGGGCGGAGCTCATTCTTGTTTGAGATCTGGAAGAGTGAACTTCGATATTTTCGCAGTATAGTAGGTAAAATATTTGAGAACTACTGGGGATGGAAACTTAGTTGCCGAAATACGAATTTAGTGTTTCAAATTGTGTGTGATTAGGGGTCTAATTGATTTTTAAATTAATATTACTTTGTGTTATGTTTTTAGCAGAATATATTACTTTGTATTTGACAAGATCTTTAATCTCTTGTGCGATTAATAGCGAATTGGCGAGACTGCGAGACTCTCGCACGAGACTCGAGACGAGACGAGACTTTCGACTGCGAGACGAGACTCGAGACGAGACTTTCTGTTTCGACTGCGAGACGAGACGAGACTTTTTGGTCTCGTGGGCATCACTATTTGTTTCATAGGGTACCATGTCGCTCTCATCTGATAAAAATATTTTAAAATGTTATTTTTACCCATTTTCACTAATAACTCCGAAAATGGTCTCTTTAAGGTGGTATTTGACTTTAATTTAACTCTGTAGATACAAAGATACAATGGGACTGAAATTCCTAGCGGGTATAGGATTTAAACGCGCACTATTATAAGTACATTGAGCATTAAAACGAATAACTTGCACATTAATCTGCATTATTTGTGGACCGTGTGTCGAGATGTCTTCTTGATAAATCATTGTAAAGGAAGCCTTATGAGATGACCTGATCTGACCTCCACCTGACAGAAGTAAAAGTGCCAAATTTTAATGCCACAATATCTAATGCCTATTTTATTCGAAATAATGTGCATTTAAAATTTAAATTGTTCCCATCTCTGTCATTTTCAGTAGGTACCTCCGCTGTAGACAAAATTATCCATTTGAAAAATTTTACAAGTTCGTCGGTTTTTATGATAGTTAATGATGTCATATCTTAAAACCAAATGTTTTTTTTTCTGAATTATCTACGTACAAATGTATATAGGTATACATATACCTATAACATAAATTACCTATTTGCATAACTGCTTGTTCTATTATTAGAGAAAAGTATTGCGTTCAAAATGACATGCGTCAACGACTTCCAAAAACTTAAATTAACTTCAATGTCTTATAGAATAAACATCACTTAACCAATTAAAGTAATTTAGTCCTTTTCGATTTCATTAAGAATTCTTAATGTCTACCAACATAAAATGTCTTAAGTATAAAATTTTGCGTAAACTCAGTGCCAGTATTATCTGTTTATTTTTTACCCACATCTGTAAAAAGACTTTGGACTTACGTCGCAGCATACTAACACTTACAGGTAGGAAGTAGAGGGCTGCGCGATTCACCACTACTTGGTGAATCGAAAATCGATTTTCCTTTTTGAATCGAATCGGTTCAAATAGTGCACCATTTACATCAAAGAGCAGCAGTATCATATTCGTTAAGTTGCCTTTTGTTTTAGTCTAAGATCCAGATTAAGGTCAACCTTCACCCATCTGTTTTCCTAATGAAAGTTATTTTTTATCAAACATAATATGTAAATAAACAAATCGCGGATGGGTTGTCTGATTATATCAGGTCAAGACTACCCTTGATTAAAAATAATGTAATTGAATTCTTTTGATTTCTACACTTATTTATTTTCTCAAAGAATTCAGTACCAATCGAGAGTACAAAGTATAAGGAACAAGGAAAAGGTAGGTTGTGTATCTTTTACCGGGTTGCCAGGTATAAACAAGTGAGTTGGTATTATAAATTTACACTCATCTGTTTTCTCATTGAAATATGCATTAAAATAAAGATAATTTCATTGCGAACAAGGTGGTATTAGGTTGCCTAAGCAAAATCGGTCAAGACACACGGTTGTCGCGCTTTAAAATTCGAATATTTCAGTAAGCGAGCTGTGCGCAACAGAGAAGCGTTGGGCGTACTATTCTGTGCGATAGACCGATAGAGGACGCAACATAACAGCTGCATGTGAGGCAGCTGCCGAGTGAAAGAGAGTGCGCATGCTCTTTTTCCGTATGCTATAGATAATTTAAAAACAATTTTTAATATAAGAATATGTAACAAAACAGAGTAAACAGAGTATATAAATAAAGAAATTAATACAAATTTTAGAAAACGATAACAAATTAATAACACATTATTTTAGTATTATTGTTATAAAATTCTGATGTTATTATACATATAAATACAAAAAATTATTCAGCATCAGGTTCATCAAAAGTTGCAAGATGATACTCAACTTCTGAGGAATTGTCATCGTTATCACTGTTTGTCAAGTGCAATATATCGCCAACTTGTAAGGGCGTTGGGTCCCCAACGAACCCTGTTAGTTTTAAATAGCCATCCATGAACCAACCGCAATTTTCAGGACGTATCTAGTTTGACACAGTCAGGATCAGTTGCATTACGACTTCCAGATTCTGTTGCATCTCTGGTCCCATACTCATATACTTTGTTTTGCTTTCGTTCAATTTCAGTCCCAATTTTAGAGCCCTTCCACTTAACCTTTCTATTACACTTTTGAGGCTACTTCATGTGTTTGCTATAATTACCACATCATCTGCATATGCCAGGCACTGGTGGTTATTACCGTAGATTGTCCCTTGCCTCTTGCCTGTTGATACCGCTATCCTTAACACGACAAAATTAGGTAGAAAAGTGGGAGAGATAAAGGCACGTCCTGAAATTGCGGTTGGTTCATGGATGGCCATTTAAAACCAACAGGGTTCGTTGGGGACCCAACGCGCTTACAAGTTGACGATATATTGCAAATGACACAAACCAGTGATAACGATGACAATTCCTCAGAAGTTGAGTATCATCTTGCAACTTCTCTTTACTTTGTTATTACTTATATAGGTATTATTATTTTGTTATATATTCTTATATTAAAAATTGTTTTTAAATTATCTATAGCACTGAAAAAGAGCATGCGCACTCTCTTTCACTCGGCGGCTACCTCACATGCAGCTGTTATGCTACGCCCTCTATCGGTCTATCGCACAGAATAGTACGGTCAACGCTTCTCTGTTGCGCACAGCTCGCTTACTTAAATATTCGAACTTTAAAGCACGACAACCGTGTGCCTTGACAGATTTTGCTTAGGCAACCTAATACAACCGTGTTCGCAATGAAATTAATAAAATATTTCCTGGGACAGTTGGATAAAAAACAATATGTGATTAGAGTTTAAAAACCAGCAGGGCAGTGGCGGCTCCTCAATAAGTGCGCTCGTGCGCGCGCACTGCCTACAAAAACTGCTTTTAACCATTTTTTAATAAGGTTCAAATTAAAGTTTAAAACTTTTTGAATCTCCAGCGTTTAGATAATAAATAGTATGCGCGCCAAGCATCCCGCGTCGTCAGTTTCAAAATACCTAGCAGAGAATAGAATCCACGTGCAAATGTGCAAATACATCCAACCGTCTGGCGTTCGAGTGTAGCGTCTGGCGTGTCGAAACTGTGAGCTTTTGGGTGTGGTGCTCGTACATTCGATATGGGAGCGAGATCGGCAAAACTCGGCAAGACGTGGAAAAATTCGTCATATATGCTTTTAGTTTAGCTCGTATCCGTGTGCCTTTTCAGTGCACACTTGGAAGTTGGAACTTGCGGTTGTGCTAAGCATATGCATAATATAATACGTGAATTGGTACTTCTGCGGCGTTGTTTTTTTGTTTACCATATTTAAGTTTGAGATAGCTCCTGGCTTTGCTTATAACTTGAGTAATTAGCTGTATTATCGTGTTTATTATTTTTAAATATTGAAATTTCCAGTGGTTTAGTTTGTGGCGGTGGCGCGTGTTATGTAATGATAGCGGCATAAATTCCATTGACAATATTATTAAAATTAACTTTTTATTATTGGACTTGAGCACAAAAATTGAAATAAAACGGTTAGGTAGGCCGGCACCGGTTTTAAAAGTTAAAACTAAATCAAACTTGTGCGAAGAAAAAGGAAGGTCGGTCTTTCACCATGCATTTCACCAGCGACATTTACAAACGAAACAAATGGATATGTGGGTGTACGGTAAGGAATTCTCTTTTTTGTTTTCAATGCCTGTTATTTTTTACTCCAAATATGGATAAGAATTGGAGTAGTATAGGCGTTACTGACTTGAACCATTTGCATGAAAAAATAAGAAAGCACGAAGTGTCCAAAGCTCACTTGCAAGCTAGTACTTACAGAATTTGCGTTCCAGATTCAAGTGAACACTTAAATATTGTGGAGTGAACTTTAACAAAGTGGTCGCCTGATTTTTGCATTTTTCAATATTATTATTGTGTTGTAATTCTTACTTCATTCAGTTAAAAGTGAATATGGTTTCTAAATATATGTATAATACAGACTCTTGACGAAAAACTTGAAATAAAACGAAATTGACGTCCTACCTGAGCGAATTATCAAATACTTTTCGAAAGGTCGCGGTAAAAGTTGTGTGCGAAAGTTTAACCTTTTGGATTTGGGATTTTCGTCAAATATTGCGGTGAGTGAAATTTCTTGTTTTAAAATGTTTTAAAATGGCTTCTAAAGCACGTCATAAAAAAATAAGGAGAGAAACCGCCAGACCCCCCCCCCCCCAACCCCTGAACGGTGATTTCATTCCAGAGCACTGCCAAGTTCTAAAGTCACGAGCCGCCACTGCAGCAGGGTTTATTTATGAAGAGTGATTTTTTGAAAACTCAAAAATATTTTTTTCCCTATTTGTAACCTTGCCCAGAGTTAGTTATAGGAAATAACGCCCAGTAGAGTGAAGCCCATTTACAAACATAAAACTCATTTTTCTGCACTTCTATGAATCACTCTGTATGAGAAAAAATGTTTTTATATAAATTGCGTACCCCAACTTGTTTTTCAATCGGATATAATAAATGTAGGTATATTCCCTATATTATTCCATGTAGATATTATTTAGCAAAACTGAATATTCATTAAATATTTTGGAACTGTGTTTTAGTCGAAAAACGGAGCTTCTAATCTAATCGATTAGGTATTTATTAGTCACTCAAGTTAAAAATATGTTTTTTTCGTGCACAGTTAAAAGACTGAAATCGATTTCTGTAGCTCCTGTAGTCGATGTATGTAGGTAAAATACTCAGCATTAGTTAATATATCATAGTTAATAATTCAGATCACTGACTTCTATTTTGACAAATTCGGCGAACTGCTCAGGATATGTAGTATAGGTACTTCCCCTCGAGTTAGTACCTATGGAGCGAAAGAGATTTCAACTGAAATTAAAACTTGATCCACAATTTTTCAATTATGGGGAATGAGCGTTTAAAGAAACAACAGCTTAAGAACGAGAATCTAACGTATGGGTTCCTACTAAGTGGGGAGACAGAGTTAGAACGTGTTTCGTCTAGAGCGGAGACTTCAATACACAGTCCAGCGAGAAACGCGCAGCGAAAGTGTTTCTTAGCCGAAAGTTTATCAACAGTGACAGTGTTGTGTAGTTTGCGAATTCAGACAAGAACGTGGATGTAGGTTTTAACTTTCCGTTTCACTCCCAGTTCCCTCGTTATTTCGAGTTCCACAGGCAATTAGTGTACGAATACCGCGTTTTTCCAACTTACATATTGGCGTGGCTTTTGAGAAATAACATTTCTTGCTCATACATGAAGTAGATAAACATGACATTTCGGTGATTTGCTTTAGGATAGCAATTATACACAAATAAATCTTCGTGTACAGATCTTTAGTACCAAGTAACAGAATGTGCTAATACTAGTGAAAGTATAAATTGTTGTGCAACTCACTTTTACATTACTTACCTCTAACTTATTAATAGTAAAGAAATAATTCGTGCCAAAGCATGTTAATAACGTAAGTATCTCTTAGAAATTATATTTATGTTCTCTGGCAGTCAATAGTGCCTTCAGCAAATAAAAATGTATTGTAAACTACTTATTAAAATGTTGAACTCGAGGCTGAAATATTCCACTTTTTTCGGAAAAACGTATTTCGATAGTCTCTATTATTCACCGGAATTTTGAGCAGGTAATATTGTGTCAAAATGAAAAACCCGACGATTTGTAAGCAGTTTGCCTCATTAACATGGACTTTGAGCTCCACTATATTCAGCCTACTGGCATTCATGCAGAAGACCTTGCTTTTTCTTATATTTTACGTATTATTCCTAAGGCAGATTATAATATAAGAAACTCATTAAACAAAATTCATACGAAGTGTATTATATTAACAGTTAGTTTGTTACGCTTTAGAAAAAAAAGGAGAAACACAAAAAAAGAAAAACGGCAGTGGCGTAACTCTTAAGGGAAGTGGTGCCAGCAGCCAGTCGTGCTGGGTCGTGGGACGATCTCAGTCCAAAATAAAATATAATAAGGGGGCGCCAAGAAGTCAACCAACTTCCTCGCAAACTATTCTTACAAACCGTTCTATGACTCCTAATAGAACGTGTGCTCAGGCTGTGAGAATAACCAACAAAAATAAATGAGAATAAAGTAATAATTATACGGGTTTATTATTAGCACTAAAAATAAATCAAACAGAGCCGATAAATTTACGGCACTCCTAACCAAAATTGAAATTAATACAATTGACTCACCGCGTCTGGCCAGTTGCGTTTACAAAAGGTTTCCAAAGAATAAATACATACTAGAATCGCAATAATTATGAACTAGAATTCTATAGGTATGATCGCATGCGCGTACTATTAGAAATTTGGTAAAAAGTATGAAGTACAGGAAATGACAATTTCACTAAAACAATAAGGTAAGAAAGCTTCTGACAAGTGAATTTTAAATACAACGTAAAGTGAACTAAATTAAGGTAACATTACTAGGTTTGAAGATTGACATGAGCACATACGTGGTGGGTGCTTGTTTTGTATCTTCTTATGGGCTGCCAACGAGAATCGAATTTTAAAACAAGAATAAGAATTCTGACCTTATATAAGGAGTAATGCGGGATGTGGCCGATGCGAATGACAGGCACTGACTTGATCACCAATATTCGTCTCCTGGATTTGCGTTCGACAGGTATAGCACGATCACCTAACAGCATAAAATACCAACCGGTTGCAGGTAGATTAGAAAACTAGTAAATTGGACAAAGCTTGTCGGTATCTACTAAATACCCTGAAAATATGAAATACCTAAGTAACTTAGTAGAAGAATGAAATAATAATTACCTCTGGTGACGTGAGGGTCAATGGAAATGGTGGGCCATGTGCCTAGCGGATAAAATCCCCGGAACGGGTTCAGAACAATAAAAATAACGAAATCAGTACTACCACGGAATGGAAATACAATAATTGTCCTGAATTTTTGGTTAATTTTCAGCCTCCCTAACAGGATGATTCCAGAAAAATCTTAAAGAAAATTTAACCTCCGCAAACAGCTGATGGCAAACTACTACTTTTCTATATCAAATAGAAACGTGCATGCATGTTTTTTTTTGCCCCTCACAGAGAAAGAAAGAAAAATAGAAGTGAAAAAAAACTTGAAGAGCAAAAGAACTTCAATCTTTTTACTGTAAAGGATTATTTTGCTTTTGAAAAATGACTAAATAAAACTAACTGAATTAATTAATTTTTAAACCCGTAACAAGTTGCAAGGTATATATTTATTTTAACTCCAAATTTAGGTGGTGATAATTGCACGTCATAAATATTCTGTATGCGTTACTTTTTAAAATTATTCTGTCACTCCACATAATTATGTGCTGATCCATTTGTAGAAAATAATTCGCAACAGAACACTGCAATATTATTTTGCAATAACATCAGTCTGCGTAGATCAACCCACAAGAAGCCATGCTATTGAGTTTGACAGTTTTATAACAGGAAAGAAAAGAGCTATCCCGAAATTTTCTAAAAAATAAATTAATACTACAGTACCTGAAGCAAACACATTTATTAATATTTCGAATGCCTAAACATGACAAGTATATCATGTCGCATTAATATATTTAGCAAGTCATGTTTCTTCATTATACAAATGTTTCTCCATATTATTGCCCTTTCTATCACAAATGGTGGTTAATATAATTATAGGTATTTTACATAATTTTAGTCTTGATGAATTTACAATATAAGTATGTTCCTGTCTCTTGTCTTTCATAATTTTCCACAGAACTATTAGGTAAACAAACAATTAAAAGCCAATAGTTAAACATTAAAAAATCCCAGCAATTTTGTTGAGGTACCTACATGGAAAGCAAAATTTATAAATTTACGAAACAATCATTATGACAGAATATCGGATCGTATCGATAAGGGGGTGTCGTATCGGAAAAGCGCTGAGAGTGCTCGTATCGCAATATCTATCGATGTCTGCATTGTATTGTATTTCAAGATTAGATTTTACCTACATAATTGGAAATTATTTTGAAGTATGCAAGGTGCGCCACTGTTCCTTGTGCCCCATATGAAACGCTTCTATAGGACAGTCCGTATAGTAAGAGAACCTATTTTGAAAATTGCACTGCATAGGTATATCCAAATTCATAAACTCAAAAACCATGTTAGAGAAAATCTGCAGTAAACGTGATCTGAAATCAGCTATTTGGAAATAGAAACCATGAATAATACCTAGGTCTGTAGTAGTGCGAGGGCCAACAAGGGATGTCTCCATAGGGAGTTGCATATACATATTTCCCTATTTAAAATGTCTTTAAGGGAATCGTCTGTTGACCAGGAATAAAAAAACTATACCTTTATAACCATGCACTGTATATTTATGTAATATCTAACTCCAATACAATAGGTACACTTATTCGTTATTCAAGGAAATAAGAATAAGTTGTTCCTCGTGTGATATTCGAAAATTTAGCCCCCACCCTCTAGCCACTACTGAACGCACTTTGAAGAGTATACGTTTGTTGCTTGAACATGTAACTATTCTGAATTGGAAAATAATCTAGATCTTATTTGAACATTCCAACATACCTACCTAGGTTAGAGTCCCATATCTTTGTTATTTTCCGACGCCTTCATTCGCAGAAATACGTTTTATAAGAATAATTACATGCTAAATACCAAAACCAAATGTGTATCATTTGCTCTTAAAGTCTGTTAAAATTACACACTTTCCTCACATTTCATTTTAAATGCATTTGCTAAAATTTTAAGAAGAAATCGTTTTTTACTTTGACATAATATATAAGTAGCCGTAGTATTCTAAACAGAACTTTAGTTCTGAAAAATGTACGAAGTATTGCCCAATAGCCCAGTTCGCAATATACAGAATTACAGTTGCATAAAAACGTACGAGGCGTTAACAAAAGAAAGCGAAATTACTTATGTAACTTCCATAATATACTATAATTTTCCACATATTTTGTTTGGTTTATTTCTAAAGAGTTAGAAACAAAACAAGGTGCACGATTTATTCAACACTAGCACACCTTGATGTTTTATTTAAATACTCAAATATTTGCCTAGAATATGCATGTATTATGATGTGGAGGACTGTAGATGACCTACACTTTCTCGTTCTTACACAAAATATATTCGGTTGTTTATTGGCCGCTATGAAACTGCTGTTTTATAGTGAATAATCAAAATTGGTACATTTTAACCAAGTATGAATTAACATCTCTTATACACAATAGTCGAATTGCCCATGACAAGATCATAAATTGAAACTACCCTGCTTCATAAGTTTCTTCATAAGTTTCTTGGGGGGGAGTGGGAAATTTCGGTTCCTGCTAATAATTTTTCATACTTCATTTTAGAAAATAGCCACGTGCCGTTGGGAAGTTTGTGTAATTGAACATATTTTATGAGTTATGACATCAAATAAATATAGTATAGAAAATAGCATGCAATTATGTTAACAACAATACCGAATAATTGAAAATTTAATTACGTTTTGCGTCGTTTATCGTGGAAGTTATTTTTTGGCTCCGTAACAAGAGAATTGAAAATAGCATATTATGCAACTTTTATTTACTTTCGTTAAGTTGTTTATGTACGTATGTACATGCTTCGTCTAAAAGCACTAGCAATTGTTGCATAAAAAGTGCGTGTCTATAATTTAATTTCAAAAATTCATGCTAAAAATGTTATCTTAATATTATTTCTGACGCAAGCATTTTATTAACAAACCACTTCTGAACTCCTGGCTGGGCTGCTGTGAAACACAGTATGGCATGGTTAACCTCACGGTCGAATAATCCTCTTTAATTATGGCATATGGTTCCTCTCACAACCCCTAAAAGGCCGGGGCATGGTTGCGCTCATCATTTCTTACATCCTTAGTGTGGCACTTAAGCAATTCAAAAATCTGAATACGTTTATTACTTCATCATCATAAGGTTCTCAGTCCGAAGACTGGTTGGACGCGTACCTCCATTCTTTTCTATCCTGAGCTAACCTACGCATTTCCCTAAAAGTAGAACATCCTACATCCCTAACTATTTGAGAGCAGTAGTCTAATCTAGGCCTACCCCTACCTCTTTTTATTCCTATCTCTGACTCTAGTATGTCACGAACTATTCCTTCGTGTCTTAGAAGGTGTCCTACCATCCTATCTCTCCTACTCTTTATTGTTTTCCATACCTTTCGCTTTTCCCCAACTCTTTCTAATACTTCCCTATTGCTAACCTTATCTATCCACGGTATCTTCATCATGCGTCTGTAGCACCACATTTCAAACGCTTCTACTCTTTTTCTATCCGCTTCTCCTATTGTCCAAGTTTCGCACCCGTATAATGCCGTACTCCATACATACGACGTTAAGAGTCTCTTCCTAGTCTCTATATTAACCGTTCTCGAGCATAACAGTTGTTTCTTTTTGTTAAACGCAACTCGGCCCTGCGCCATTCTTTGTTTTATATCTTTAGTGCTCCTACCGTCTTGAGTTATTTTACTTCCTAAGTAGCAGAAATCCGCGACCTCCTCTATCTTCTCATTTCCAATTTGTATTTCCATTTTAGTTCTATTTTCACATCCCCTACATACCAAAATTTTAGTTTTCTTTTTATTGATTTTCATGCCGAAGCCCTGTGTCAAAACTGCTTCCATTTCATTCAGAGCCGCTCCTAATTCTTCTTTGCTAGATGCTAACACTGCTATATCATCCGCAAATCTGAGCATGTTAATAGTTTGGCCCTGTACATTGATCCCTGAGGCTGTTCTTTCCTTAACAATATTAATCGCATCTTCGATATATAAGTTGAAAACTAGAGGTGACAATGCACATCCCTGTCTCACTCCCTTCCGGATATCTACTTCCCTTTGTTCCTGCTCTCATACTATAACTGCCTTTTGCTCTTTGTAGAGATTATGTATTATTCTTCTGTCCCTGTATTTCATCCCTACCTTTCTCAGCACTTCGAACATCTTCCCCCATTTTACGTTGTCGAAGGCTTTTTCTAAATCTACAAATCCTATATAGACGCTCTTTCTCTTTTCTATCGTTTTTTCTATAATTACTCGTAAAGCTAGAATGGCCTCGCGCGTTCCTCTATTTCGTCTAAATCCGAACTGATCTTCTCCTAATATTTCTTCCGCCTTTTTCTCCATCCTTCTTTGCACAATTCTAGTTAAAATTTTTGACGCATGGGAAGTTAAACTGATAGTTCTAAAATTTTCGCATCTATCCGCGCCTTTTCTTTTTGGCAAAGCTACTATGATGTTCCGTTTGTAATCTTCTGGAATCTCGCCTGTCAGGTATATGCGACTAACTAGTTTAAATAAACGATCTATTACCTCTTGACCTGCGCACTTTAAGATTTCTGCCTGCAAGCCATCTATACCTGGTGCTTTATTATTCCTTAAACTTTTTAGTGCTATCTCAAACTCTTCTCTCATTATAGGACTCCCTAGGTTATCCCCCTCTACACTGCTTTCGCTTTCTAATATATCTTGCACTTCCTGTCCCGCATATAAGTTTCCTAAATATTCTTTCCACCTATCTGCCTTCTCCCCACTTCCGATTAGGATATCTCCTGCCTCATTTCTAATGTTTTTGGTACTAGATCCAATTTCTCTAAAATTTCTCCTAATTATTTTATATGCTTCATCAGTCTTTCCTACTTCGAATTTATCTTCCACTTCTTTGCATTTATTATCGATCCATTGCTCTTTCGCTTTCCTACATTCCCGAATAATTTCCCACTTGATCGCCTTATATCTTTGTTTCCCTGTTTCATCTAACCTATTTTTATATTTTCGCCTTTCCTCTATTAGACTCACAATATGTTTTGTTATCCAGGGTTTCCTACTTTCATTCTGTTTATGACTCAAAATATCCCTAGCTGAGGAAACTAAACTATTTTTAATGCAATTCCATTCTGCCTCTATGTCCCTAACAATATTTCCACCCGTGCCCTTTAGTGCTTATTACTTATTACTTGTTAAGTGCAAATTTTTTTATTCAAAAATCTGTCAGATTAAGGTCAAGCGGAGCGAAGCGAAGCGAGCGGGGCGTCATAAGTCTTAGTCGTATCTGCCCGGCAGGAGATGTGACCGTAAAAACTGATTGCAGAGGGAACGATGCCCCGACCCTTTTACGATGATTAAAAACATTGCGGTGAGTGCAACCATGCCCCATCCGTAAAACTATGTACAAAACAATTCGGGTTTTCACGTATTTTCGAAAAATTATATATTGAATATTACCATTACCATTTTTACTCTTCATCTGCATATTTTTTTAATAATAAAACATAAGCAGCCATATAATTAAATAAATTGGCCATTGTTTTATATACTGCCGTTCGAATCAAAAGTAACTGAATCCATTTCGTAAATTAACTTGTAAGAATCCCCACGAACTTGTCAGGCATTTAAAAAGATGCCCTTGTCAGTTTTGGTATTTGAATACTTACGCCAACAACATCTAGTGACTTTAGGTAACTTTATTCTTTATAGCAAACATTCTTTTCCACTTTACATTGTCGAAAGCTTTTTCTAAATCCGCCATAGCCACCCCTCTCTTTTCTATTGTTTCCTCTATAATTACCTGTAAAGTTAGAATTTCCTCGCGCGATCCTATATTTCGTCTACGCCCGAATGGGTCTTCTCCCGCCCTTTTCGCTATGCTTCTTTGAAGTTTGAAAAGTTACAACTGATAGTTCAAAAATTTTTGTATCTATTCCAACACGTTCTTTTTGGCAGAGTTACTATTATGTTACGACTGTAATCTCCAGGAATCTTGCCCGTTTGATATAAGCAACTATAACGATCTGTTACCTGTTGAATCGCACAATTTAAAATTTCTGCATATAATCCAGCTATCTATTGTCTTTTTTTTTAAATTTCGTATTCCATTCCAGTTAAATCGGAATTCTCAAAGGCATAATTTCTGCAAGGGTGCCGACTCCGACATATAAAATAAGTGAGATCCTAACGGTGGCCCTCAAAATTGCATTACTCTGTGTAATATTTCTATCAAAACAAAGTTCAATAGTGGAAGCAAATTTGCATTTTCAAAATATAGTTAATACGTAAATATAGGTAGGTCTATTGCATTTTTGGCAGCAGTTAATGCGCTTTTTAATAAATAATATACAGGGTGATTCAGAAATAGTGAATCAAATGAAAATGGTAGATTCCCCATGCGAAAATAAGACAAAGAGTCTAATGTACCCCTGTCCGAAGTTATACCCCTGAGGAGATATAGCTCTCCAAAGTCTCCCCTCAAATTTCGATAAAAATTAGTTTCTCAGAAACTATATGACTTACAAGGTTACAATTTGGTACACAATTTATAAACTTTATAAACCATAACTGGTGTGAAGTTGAAGTTAATTGAAGTAATGCAAGGTGTTTATTCGGGGTGGGTCACCCCTAAAATTTCATGGAACTATTTAATCCATCAATTAATTTGAAAGAGTTTTATGGCATTTCATGCAAAATTTCATTTTCAAACTTTTTTTACTCTTAGTACTTTTCACTAAAATGAATAGTTTTTGAGGAAAACGAAAATTACTTAAGTAAGATTTGAATGAAAAATGCACATCAGGTAGTCCATGAGCGTGAATGCAGGCGCATTCGCCCTCGTGGACTACAATTTGAGCAATTACGCTAATTGATATTCATTAAAAGCTCTGTAATACTCTGTAATTTAAAAATATTAAAATTTATTAAATTACTTCTTTATCATAGCCTACTAGTGAATGTTTCGATTACTTTTTAAGTAAAAAAATTCAAATCTTACTTAAGCAATTTTCGTTTTTCTCAAAAACTATTCATTGCAGTGAAAAGTACTAGGAGTAAAAAAAGTTTGAAAATTAAATTTTGCATGAAATAACATCATACTTTTTCAAATTAATTAATGGATGAAATAGTTCTATGGAATTTTAGGGGTGACCCACCCCGAATAAACACCTTGCATTACTTCAATTAACTTCAACTTCACATCAGTTATGGGTTTATCAAGTTTCTAAATTGTGCACCAAATTGGAACCTTGTAAGTTATATAGTTTCTGAGAAATTAATTTTTATCGAAATTTAAGGGGAAACTTTGGGGGGCTATATCTCCTCGGGGGTATAACTTCGGACAGGGGTATATTAGACTTTTTGTCTTACTTTCGCATGGGGAATCTACCATTTCCGTTTGATTCACCATTTCTGAATCACCCTGTATAACGATATACAAGTGCAGGTGATTTTGTAAGCAACCCACTGAAAGACTGAACATCCAGTCTAGATTCAAGATAGCTGACTAGTAAGTGACTACTTACAAATTAATGAACATTACTTGACAAACCGGTAAGAGAATATTATGGAAGTTATATACCCCAGAGTAATTGATACTATGGAGCTACTCAATTTAAGTGTAAAGGTTAGAATATAGGTAATTCATTTTTTATCAAAAGATACGTATTAACACGTTTCACCTCTTTTCGTTTTTATAGTGGAAATAATTAATTATGGTTAAGTGCGTCATCTACAAACAATTAAAAATTAGGTAGGTAATAATAAATGCTCATACGGTGAACTGAAGAAAATTTGCATCAAACGCAAAAGAAAACAATAGTCAAAGTTCATTTCCTCATTTTTATCTATATATGCTCTTTAACGATCATGATCAAAAAATTGTAAAAAAAGAAAATGAAAGTGGAATACTGTTCTGTACATTTCAAATTACTCAATAGTAGCAGCAGTTACCTCTTATACACTTTTATATTTCTAAACTTTTAACTTAAAGATTTCAAGTGAACTTAAAAATGAAGACGAGTCACAGAAACACATAAAACGTAAACAATAAAGTTATGAAATTGAATCTAGGACAGAGTGTAGGTAACCCACTTTCCTGCAAATTTATTATGTAACAAATAGATGGTGTAAGCTAAGTAAGTGTATGGATATGTCTAGCGATATTATTATTCATCACGGTACCTAGTGTACTATCAATGAAGAATTTATTATTATCGATTTAAATTTCTGCTGATGAACGACGGACATTAGTATTGACGCATGACTACTAGAAGTATAATTTAATCTGTTGATGTCAAGAGACGCCAATAATCATAATGTCTAACAAGTATAGGTGGGGGTGAAATAAATTTGTATTATTTGTGGTAAAAGTGAGTGCCATATAAATAATATTAAAGTGTAATCCAATCAGAACCTTACATACATATCTGATAAAACACAATTTATGTAATCACTTCATTTTCATTCCTAAAACAAACGCAGGTATGTATCCTATAGTAAGTAGGTATCTGAAAATTTGCGCACCTGCCTCCCCCATCGCGACCAAAAAATAAGTTTTCACTTTTTCGTGTGCGGGGGGGGGGGCAAAATAATAGTATCAAATGGACAGTTTATTTAAATAACTACTGGAACTCGGCATACGACGATTTTATACGCACTTTGTCCTTTATTTTTGCAACTTCATTTATATTTAACAGTAATAATGATACATGCATTTTTTTTGATTCTCATCATTACATAAAATACAATTTAATCAAAGTAGTAGTTTCCACCCTGGATGGGGTTAAGAGGAAAAGATTTTTAATTTCTCCGAAAAAATCATTCTTCGTAAGAAATCCTAAGAAATCCTGCTTGTTCAACTCCGGTCCGTCGCACACGTTATTTTTTATCTAACTGTCTCAGGAAGTAATTTATGAATTTCTTATGTGTTTTTCGTCTAAGAAAATTTTAATTAATGTTGACATAACAGTAAAAATGTATTTCATTCAGTACTGTATGGTATTGATGAGAAATGCAGCAATCATCCAGTAATTACAAAATTTTCAGAAAATAATTGAGACAAAAGTTTTTTATGTCGGTAGGAAAGTTTTAGAAATTGACTGTTGAAATTTAAAAGAAAAGCACAAATAGGCTTAACGAAGATGAAACTATTTCTATTTGATGTAAATGGCGCACTGAAGTATTCAGAAATTTTTTTTTTTTTTGAATTTGACAATATTTTAATAAAAGTTTTCCAAGTTCAAAAATTCATAAAAATTAATAACAAATTTCCTATAACAAATAAAAATTATATGTGCTATGGGAGTTTGGCGACAAGCGGGTTTTTTATAGTGACTTTTTGAGAAGTAAGAAATAATTCTTTTTGTCCTCTTTGTAGCCCAATATAAAATAAAAAATACACTCCTGGACAGAAAAAAACGGGCATTTTTTCAATATTATATACTAAGTAAATATTGATAAATGCGTCTCAGTCAAATAAAATATGCATATTTGAGTTTGGAATAACGTAACTTTATTGATTATTGATTGTAAGAAAACGAATAATGAGAGATTTAAAAACACGACAAGAAATTAGAGAAATAAACATATTCTGTTTTCGGGGTGTATATCGTAATACACACTAATGCATTATGTATTGTGGCAATAAATACTCTGTCTAGTATCTAGTGTTGCCTCCTCGGGCTTCAATTACAGCCTGCATCCTCCGTGGCATGCTCCTTATAAGGTTAACAATAACATTTTGGGCAATTTGTTCCCATTCGTCCAGAATTGCTTGTCTTAGCTCTTCAATTGTTTCTGGGACATGTTGGCGATTTCTAATTCGCCTTTTCAGGTAATCTCACACATGTTCTATTGGATTAAGGTCTGGGCTTTTTGCTGGCCAGTCCAATCGAGTGATACCAACTTCATTTAGATAGTCCGTAACAATATTGGCAATGTGTGGGCGCGCGTTGTCTTGCATAAAAACAAAATCTCCACCAATAAAATCCGTGTTTGGTACAGCGTGGTCTGCTAAGCAATCGGTAATGTACCGATGGGCAGTTATTGCTCCTCTTTCCACGAGTACCAATTCTGTATGAACCTCTATAGATAGATATGCCTCCCCATACCATAATACCGCCGCCTCCAAATGGTATTCTCTCAGTGAAGCAACACTGAGCGTAACGCTCGCCAGGTCTTCTCCATATCCACTCGCCTCTGTCTGGTGATCGTAAGTTAAATTTTGGCTCATCAGATAATAACACTTTTCCCCACTGCTCTTCAGTCCAATCAAGGTGTTCCCTTGCAAAAAATAACCTTAATTGCCTATGATGCGCCAGGAGTTGTGGACCTGTAGCTGGTCTGCGAGAAGCTAAATTTTGTTCATTTAACCTTCTTCTAACTGTTATTGATGAAACAGGGGGCTTCTCGAATATTTCCCAACATTTGGGCTACAATGCTGGACGATTGTCGTCGATTCCTTAGGACAAAATTACACGTATGCGACGATCTTCTCTTTCTGTTGTACATCGTTTTCTCCCAGATCCAGGTCTTCTATTGTACGAATTCGTTTCATCAAAGCGTCTGGTAGCATCACTAACAGTACTTTTTGGCAAATTTAATGCTAAGGCAATATAACGCACACTTCGGCCATCATCACGAAGGGCCACTGCTTGAGTAACTTCAAAAATTAAAACCTTGGGAACAAATTGAAATACACCAATGATACATAGAAAATCACAGCAAAGACAGAAACAATAAAAACAATTGCCAAGATCGCCAAAGAACTATATGCAGGGCCTCCTTCAGCAAAAATGAAAAGAAAGAAAAACGCAGTTTTAAAAAACTTTTAAAAATAGTGATTTTGAAATCATCTAACTTTGTGAAATTACGATTTTTTTATTAAACAATGTTTAGTAAAGAATTCACAATTCACAATATAATCTTAATGATATTGAAGAATAAATGTAAAAAACCAACTGTCCTGTTTTTTTGTCCAGGAGTGTAGAAAATACTTTAAACTTATACGTATTTAAATTTTGCCAATCCGCTAACCCGCACAACTAGTAAATTACTCTGGAAATATAGGCATATACAGGGTGAGTCAGGAGGGGAGGGAAATATTTTGGTAGGTGATAGTATCGACCATTTCGAATAAAAAAGTTTATATGAACATGGTTATTATTCTCAATAGTTTCGGAGATACAGCTGTTTGAATTTTGTTAAATAAAAATTAATGAACTATTGCGCTCTCAGCAAAAGCTCAAAAATGAAACCTTGAAATTCATTACACTGTCCTAAGATTGCGTGTTGATTTTCTAAGTGCAACTTGCCTGGCCCTTATGCGAGTAGAAACATCCAAAATGCGAGCAATCAATTTCTGCTCGTGTATCTGGCTGCATTTTGTAAACTTCCATTTTCAACAATCCCATAAACAATAATCTAAGGGCGTTAAGTCCGAAGATCATGAGGGCCAATGAATTGGACCACCACGACCAATCCATCGTCCAGGGAAGGTTTCGTTGATGTACTGAGACTGCACCAGAAGCTCGACCAGAAGCAACTTGATCAGTTATTTCCAAAAAGCTGTATCTCCGCTACTATTAAGAATAATAACCATGTTCATACAAACTTTTTTATTTGGAATTGTGGATACTATCACCTGCCAAAATATTTCCCTCTCCTCCTGACTCACACTGTATAGTAGATACATAAAACAAAAAAAGAACAAAGTCAAGCACCATTATTCCCAGCCCAAAGAACTCACTTGCAAGTTATGGTAGAATCGGGCATGTATTTTCAAATTTATTAATAAACAAGCATTTTAATCCGTCTGGTTTGTTGTTATATAGTCTGGATATTACTTATAACTGAACGCCTCTTAAAATATGTACCGTTATGTTTAAGAAATGTAATGGTGTTCCTCCGCCTTATGTTTATCTTGTGAGCGGCGGATGAAAAACTATCTTATTCACAATGATGTTATGATACAAAAGCATAGATAAAAGTTGAACTTTTTGGTCCATATCCAATCATCCAACATCCTGTAACTTATGTCATATAAATTATGCTGATACTTTATGATACCATAAATGTGTACACCTCAAAGGTCAAAGAGTTATTCAGAATTCTTTCTTTGTGTGCTATTTCTATTAGCGGCATCGAAGCAAGGAGCATACACAGGTGAACAGTAGGTACATGAAATGTGACATAACCAAAGACTCGTACGGAATTAATTCAGTTTCTGAATCTAAATAATTTCCATGATAAATAATAATCCGAGTGGAATGAGATGTTTCCAGAATATTTTTATCAAATATTATTACGTTCACTTGTTTGGGTTTAAGGTTAAAAATGATCCAATGATATTGTGTAAATTGACAACAATTCATCATGATCGTTCATTATGATTGATTGACTCAAGGATTGTATAGATGGAATTATTGAAAATTTACTTAAAAGTGGTTTCAAATGAAGGAGAATTTTAGATAATGCTGGTAAAATACCGATTGGTCTAAGATCTTTCAATTCTTTCGGTGGAGGTACTTTCGGAATAGGAGTAATGAGAACACCTTGAAAATTGCGTTTCTAATAAAATACGGATCAAAACGTGCGAAGGAAACATGTTAACAACCGTTCAAAGCAATTCTGCTATTCGAGAAATACGCACTCTCGATTTACATCGACATACATTAGTTCAAAATAGTTATTTACGAAACGAGTGCGAGAAGACATTTTTCGCGCATGAGCGCAATGTTTGAAGCACGAGCGACGAAGGAGCGAGTGCTTCATTTGCGCGAATGCGCCGAAGACGTCTTCGCGCATAGAGGTTCGTACAATATTTTTTGAAACGAACATTATAATTTTTTAATTATTATCTAATACGTTTCCAATTTAAAATTTCAAAAAATCAAGTGGTTACATTGACAGATTTCAATTTGACAATTGTAGAAAATGACATTTGGTGTAATTTATTGAATTGAGTTGTCAAAGTGTCAATCGAATTAATAGCGATTTACCTTTATTCTTCCACTATTTTCAACATCCAAATCGGAGAAATGGCGTTTTGTTAACCAAACTTTATTACTATCAAGTCAAATTATTTCTATAGAAAGCCTGAAAGAGGGCCAGTGCTTTTTGCTAGATTTCGCGCACTAGTGCGCGAACACTATATTTGAGTTTGTCTGTCGGGTTCGCGAAATGTTATTTTGAGAGCGGTGAGTTTAAAAATATTTATTATGGGTTTTGACGCAAACTAAAAATCTCTAACACTTGCAATGTTTCTTAACTATGCGAGACATGCAGAAAATTTATTTTATTTATTTTTTTAAATAGAATAGTAATTGCCTTCTACCTATGGTAGAAGAAGAAGCGGATAAGTAAGTTTAAATAGAATGCTATACTGTTCGTCACATTTTTAAATTCTACAGCGGATTTTAGATAGACGTCGTAAAAGAAAAAGAAATTCTGGGTTGTTGCACTTTAGAGATCTTCATTTTTAAGGTAAAATTACTTCTAGGAAATTTTTAGTGATTTCTAAACTACTTAGATATAATAAAATTCACCCACAAACAACTAATCACAATTCGTTATATTCAGCGTATCCACGGATTGATGCAAAAAGGGTTTTAATGGAAGAAATATTTTTAATGGCAATTTAATATTTAGGGATTAAGCCCTGCTTGGCTTGAAACTGATTTTAAGCATATTCTCAAATTTTTTAAATCAAGGAGGCCTTGGCGGTAGATAAAACATTTTGTATTTAGGTAGAGTATATTTTCTGTTCTAAATGCGGCAGAATATCATTAAGAAAAGTTGTTCAGAATGTTAAATTGTCAGAAAATGTTATTTATAATACCATTATTTAAACTTCTTTAAACAATGTTAATACTACCACGATAAATTAAGTGACGCCCATTGATGTACCTACTTAATTGAAAAATAAGTTTTGTCAAGGTAAGCCGTTCTTGACGGAAGGCTACGGCATGAAAATCGATAAAAAGAAATTCAAAATGTTGGTATGTATACGGCGTGAAAATAGATATAAAACTGAAATACAGATAGGAAATGAGACGATAGAGGAGGTCGCGGATTTCTGCTATTTAGGAAGTAAAATAACTAGAGATGGTAGGAGCACTAAAGACGTAAAACAAATAGCGCAGGGTCGAGTTGCGTTTAACAAAAAGACACAACTGTTATGCTCGGGAAAGGTTAATGTAGAAACTCGGAGTACGGCATTATACGGGAGCGAAACTTGGACAATAGAAGCAGATGGAAAAAGAGTAGGTAGAAGTGTTTGAAATGTGGTGCTACAGACGCACGATGAAGATACCGTAGCTAGATAAGGTTAGCAATAAGGAGGTGTTAGAAAGAGTTGGGGAAAAGCGAAAAGTATGAAAGACAATAAAGAATAGGTGAGACACGAAGACACGAAGGAATAATTCGCAACATACAAGTCAGAGACAGGAATAAAAAGAGGTAGGGGTAGGCCTAGATTAGACTACTGCTCTCAAATAGTTAGGGACGTAGGATGTTCTACTTGTAGGGAAATGCGTAGGTTAGCTCAGGATAGGAAAGGATGGAGGTACGCGTCCAATCAGTCTTCGGACTGAGAACCTTATGACTTATGATGAGGCCGATCTTCTCAAAATTGTGCGTAGGGTCATAATTTTACATTCTGGACAACTTTTCTTAATGCTATTTTGCCAAATTTAGAACAGAAAAGGTACTTTACCTGAATACAAAATATGTACTTTTTATCCACAGCCAAGACCTTGATTTAAAAAAACTGGTGTGTGTACTTATGTACGCGCGTTAGAAGTTGTACTTTTTTGGTACACCCAGTAGTTGCTTCAAGAACTTTGACGTAAATTCACTATGAATTCTGAATAAGTTAACCCCACAACGCCAAAAGACAGTGACACAGTAATTAAACTCGACACTTGTTTCGCTGACAACGTTAGCATCTTCAGGAGTTGAAGATTAATTTAAATTTAAGCTAACGGTAAATTGCTATAAATACCCAACCCCCACTCTTGTAGTGAAATGAACCGATAGACCTATAGAGTTTCTAGAACTATTTTGAGCAATAAAATTGTTTCCTCAAATGAAAGGGATCAATGAAGTTCAGCGAAATTATTCATTGCCTAAGCACCTTTCCTGTGGGCTTCCTTACAGAGAAAACATATTTGCATAGCTTAAATTAAGTTACGTGGGCAAATGATAGAGCCTGTCCAAAAATACAATCAAAAGTGAGATTTTTTGGTGTACACCTTCTTTTATTTTATGGGATATTGTAAAAACTGAATACATTTGTAACCCTGGTATACAAATATCTTTATCTATCCTCTACACTACATAATTTTTCAAAAACCCTTAAAACTACAATAATTTATCAGCATCGATAATTCAATCCCCAGAAAAATACAAAATCTGTTTACATCAAGTAGCCATGAAGAATGAACAGTTGTCACAAGCTGATATTAATAATCAGCAATTTTATCAAGGCGCCAAAAATGGAAGCAATCAAGTTATCTTTACAAAAAAAATTGAGTTAGTTTCAATTTATGGTAAAAATTATCAAACTTATCGTGAAACCACTAATATTTTTAATCAGACATGCTATTAAAACTCGTTTGGTATGGGACACTTAGGTACGCGAATTTTGGGACCATTCTTTTTTCTGGAAAATTTAAATGCCGCCCGTTATTTAGACTTTTTGCAAAACGTAGATTTAATAAACGATCTTCCTTTAAATATCCGACAAAATTTAAATTTCCAACAGGACGGTGCACCAATTCACAATACCCCTGAAGTAAGACAGTGGTTGAATGATTACTTCCCTAATCGGTGGATAGGCCAATTTTCTGAAAATTCTTGACCTCCCAGATCGCCGGACATTACACCGATAATTTTTTTCTTTTGGGGCTATCTAAAAAAAGTTTTTAAACATCAGAAATCTGGATCATTTAGAAGTTGTTGTCAGATATTGCGTTCGACAAATCCATCCTGCCCATCTGAGAAACGTAGCAAGGGAACTTAACGCTAGAACAATAAGGTGCATAGAAAATGATGGAGGGTAGGTACGTGGAACGACAAGAATGTTGTTGAGAATTCTTATTCTTAATTTTTAATTATTCTTAAATTGTTTAATAGACATTGCTGTGTTGATGAATTATTCCGTAAAAATATTGTAGTTTCAGGTATTTTGGAAAATTGTACATTGTAGAAGTATGACAAATACCTATAATGCAGTTAATATCTGTTCTGTAAAAATGACTATCTACATTCAAAATTACGATTTTTATAAAAGTTTCATCAATTTTGAAGAAAATAAAAAGCCGTAACAGACGTAAATTATACTTAGACTAAATTTTCTTTTCAGGGAAGGAGCAACGATGGGCGAGCGGGTTGAACCCGTTGTCCCTGGACCCGATTTAGTCGGGGTAGGAGTTGATAGACCGCCACTTCAACACCAGCATTCGACTGTTTGGGCGAAAAGACAACAGGCTGTCTGCGTCAGGCATGCTTTTAAGCATTATGGTTCTAAAAAGAATCCGAATCATGTTTTGAGCAATCTAAACATGACTGTCGCGAAAGGAACAATGTAAGTACTTGAGAAGGTTGACTTTCACCTAATTTAAGTGTCTATATAAAAACGTGTAACTAAAATACTAAAAGCAAATATTACGTAAGCTCTTGTAAAATTCTGTTATGTTTATTAATCATTTATTTTAATTGCAAAACATAGACGTTTCTTCATGGTCAGATGTCTTAAGGTTATAAACCTTGAAAACTAGTTCGAAATTTTACTTCACTTATACAAATTCCCATAATTCTGATTCCAAAGTATTAAAGTAACAAGGCAATTTAGAACAAATTATTTAACGAGGCACTCAAATTGATATAGGTATAATGTTGGTAGATTTGTTATTATAACATTACCAAGTGCTGTGGACGAAAGCAAATTTTATATAAGTAATATTAGAATCTCGGCATTATGTTTTGCATGCCGAATATTAACTGATTGGTAAATTAAAAGCATCTCAAGGTTTTCAAGACAACTTTGCATATAGACCAGGTAAAATTTGGGTAAATTATATATGTAAGCACTTTATCTAACAAACTTGTCGTTATTCCATTTAATAACATTGCCGCAATTATTAATTATTGCAGTTACGGACTTTTGGGAGCGTCTGGCTGTGGAAAAACAACCCTGTTGTCATGCATTGTGGGTCGTCGGCGACTGAACACGGGCGAAATATGGGTTTTAGGAGGGAAACCAGGCACTAAAGGTTCGGGGGTGCCCGGGAAAAGAGTTGGATACATGCCACAGGAAATAGCATTGTATGGAGAGTTTTCAATTAAAGAGACAATGATGTATTTCGGATGGATTTTTGGAATGCAAACACCAGAAATTAATGACAGGCTGCAATTTTTACTAAACTTTCTTGATTTACCGAGTCAGAATCGTTTAGTTAAAAATCTAAGGTGAGCATAATTTCTCTCGCGCCTTTATTATACACTGTGGAGAAAATTATTGTATAGTAAGTATCTCATACAACATTGTATGAGAGACTCCTTTGATTTATGATTGATTTGATTTCTTATTTGTTTTTGATATGAATAGTTACATAAGACATTTTTGCCTAAAGGTTACAGCATATTTTGGCAGATTTATGTAGAGTAATTTAGAAACTTAAATTACTTCGGATTGAACTATGCTGTAACTGTGATATTTAGGTCTGACAACAATAATATTCAGGAATAACCGTTGCAATAATAATAAACCGAAAAACGGGTTCGCACGTCGCGAAGTGCTTTTTAAAAAACTTTAATTTGGAAACGGAACTTTATTGAACAGAATTACAATTTCAGGATCGAACTGTATGAACAATAATGCTGTAGAAACAAAGCGTTCAAGCTATATATAAACTTTATTATCTATTCTAAGTCAGCGTCTTCTTTGCTGAAGCGTAAGCGGAATGCGTTCTATAACTCTTCCACCCTTAGAGAGAAATCTTGGGGTTAACCACAT
The DNA here is from genome assembly GCA_963966045.1 of Xestobium rufovillosum. NCBI lineage: Eukaryota > Metazoa > Arthropoda > Insecta > Coleoptera > Ptinidae > Xestobium > Xestobium rufovillosum. The sequence continues at coordinate 20,979,974 of OZ014504.1, forward strand.
GATTTGACATCCGAATGGAAGGGACTTCTTGAAGTTCCAGTAGTGGTACTGCTGGACGACGTTTCTTGTGCCGACGTATAACGTAGCACATGAAAATAATAAAAATAGTAAAAATTAGTAAATATAAAAGAATTGTCCAAACACTTATATTATTAAAGTGCACTGGAATATCCGAAATATTATTAACTTTATTTAATTGTATGTCCAACGCGCTTTTAATGTTTTTAATTTCGTCCAAGTTCACTGTATCTAATTTTAGGGGTTGTAGTTCGAACTGAAAGTTTAAATGCGAATAGTCATTAAAATTTAAATTTGGAATTTCCACTTTTGTTAGATATTTATTCGTTTTATGGTTCAAACCGATTAAAATGTCTTTTATCCAGATATCACATTCGGGACTAAGTTCAATCACGAAAGTTCCTTTTAACGGAATATTTTCGGAATTAGTACCGCACTTTTGATTTGCCAATATTGTTTCAGGTGTGATGATTATCCATCGGTTCTTCTCAAGTTGTTGTATTTTCACGTCTTGAATTTGAACTGGTATTTGTCGGCAATTTGTCATATTTTTAGAAAATTGTAACAATTGGACTTCACATGGTATATTTTCTTCTTTAATTTTGAATGGGTTTGCTTTATTACAAATGAATTCTCCTGGAGTTGATTCTTGACAGTTTTTATCGAGCGACATATAATTTTGTTGATTTAGGATCAGAAATTTTGACTGAGGTAAAATGGTCTTGAAAATGTTTTCTTTTGGAGTTGGTATAGGATAGAGATGATAGTAATTATAATTTTCAATCTCCACAATTGGTACTTCGATTATAAAAGTTATCTGGTTTCCTTTACTGAAGCATTTTATTTCCAAAAATTTTTCAAACAACAAAATGTTTTCCAATACTGGTTCAAATGGTAATTTTGTTCCTTTTAAATATTCTACAATTTGTTTTACTTCCTGTAGCAGCTCATTTGGTTCAATCATGGAATTATGGAAAGTATTTAATTTTGAAAACGTGACTGCGATTTCTATTTTATCCAAAATATTATAAATTATTTGAAAGGACGAGAAAACTTGTCTCGCAACTGTTTCTATCATCAAGTATTGTATTCCTTTGATATCTTGTAATTTAACCGTTTTCAAGATATTCTCAATTTGTAGAATTCTGGATTGCAGAACTATTTGATTATGAGCTAATGTTTGACTAGATTTGTTAAAGGTTTGAATTGATTTTTCCAAAAGTGTGATTTGATCTTTCACCAGTGTTTTCATTTTTGTTTGATTTTCCGAAAGTGATTTTATCGCATTGTCATATTTTTCAGCATCGTTTTGATCTAAATTTCCTGTAATAATTTTAATTATCGATCCCAATCCGTTTATTAATCCTCTTTTACTTTTTCTGGTAAATGCTGGATTTAACTGAATAATTTGAGTGTTGATTTTTTGTTCCAGAGTGTGGATGAGGTTGTATGAATTGTGAAACTCCTCCTTATAGTTTGACATAGATGAATTACTCATAAATGCATTTTTAAGTTTCGAAAGTTGGTTTCCAAGTATTTTAAATTCTTCAATAATATGTGTTAAATCAAAAATTTGGACAAATGACCATGAGTTTACCTTGTTTTGTGCATTGCCAAGTTTTAAAGGTAGTAAGCCTGGATTTTCGTTTAAATTGTGGAATTTTGGATATGTGATTGTGTGTCCTAGGGCGAACCAAGTGACTAATCTGAAATGAGAGGTGGTTTTTTAAGTTCTTGAATGTGAACAATTTCTTTTTTATTTTTGTTTTGTTTACTAGTAATTTCAACTCTATTTCTTTCTAGAATTTCCGTAATTTCGTAAGGTCCTATAAATTTATTAAATTTTTTATTTCTGTTTTGTGGATTCTTTTTAAATACGGTAAGTCCTAATTGAAATTCTTCATTAGTTTCTCCTTGTAAATTCTTTTTTGAAACAATTTTAGTTTTATGATCTTCTAATTTTTCATGAATATTTTGATAAATATGTTTTAATTTATTTTTATGATTTTCCGCGTAATCAGTGTAAAATGAATTTGGAATAAATATTTCATTTGGACATCGAGAATTTGTGTGTCCGAATGTAAGTTCAAATGGTGTGTAATTTGTTGCACTGTGTATTGAATTATTGTAACCTAAAATGGCATATTCCATTAAATTTTCGTTTTCGTCTGGATATATTTCTTTTAAAATTCTTAAGTGTTCTATGAGGGTAGAATGAAATCGTTCTACTATGCTGTTGGATTCATGATGTGCGGCTGTTGTAAAGTGAATGTTTATTTTATGTAAATTTAGGATTTCTTTGACCGTTTCGTTGTTAAATTCCGTACCTTGATCTAAAACTACTTTTTCTGGTACTCCGAATGATGCGAAATATTTAATTAAAGCATTGCTAATATGAATAGCTGTTTTACCTAAAATATACGTTGATTGAGCAAATTTAGTGAAAGCATCTACTATGGTTAAATAATTTTTGTTATCATAAGAAAAGACATCAATATGGATAATTTGGAAAGGTTTTGATGAAGTTTCAGTGAGCATCATAGGTGAATATGGAGTTTTCCTAGCATATTTTGCTCTTTGACATATGTTACAAGAATTTATATAGTTTGTTACCGTTGTTTTCATATTTTTCCAATAGTATCTTTTTTGTAAGTATTCGAGTGTTTCGTTTATTCCTCGATGATTTGATTTACCTTCATGATGATTTTTAACTTGAATAATTTGTTCTTCGCGATCAGTGAGTGTAGTAACCATTTTTAGAAATCTAATTAATTTTGGACCGCGTTCTGAGAATTTCTCTAAATATACTTTACAGAAACTTTGATACAAACGTTCGAAATGGAAATACATACAGTAGGTTTTTTCATAAATTGTGTAGTCTCGTAGGAACTCAAAAATTAAGTCTTCATTGTTTGTTGGCGGAATTTTGACAGTTATAATTTTATGGTTTTCGTAAGTTTCCTGTTTAACATCTAATTTGTGATACAAATTAGGGTAAACTAAAATTTGATTTATTTTATTGTTAATAATTTCATCACATATTTTGATTCCATCATTTGTAGTTTCGTTGAAAGTGGTATGTTGTGTTAAATTGTCAGAGTCTTTATTCGGTTTGTTTGGAGGTTTTAGTTGAATATTAGATAGAATTTTAATTTTTGGATTATTACGACTTGTGGATGGTTCTGGATCATTTTGGACAGGATTTTCAGCTAGTTCTTTTAAATATTCTAAAATTTCTTTGTCTGTGTCTCCTGGATTATTAATTATTGACTCATTCTCCATCGCGTTTATAGTTATTCGGGAAAGTGCATCTGCGACAGAATTTAATTTACCTTTTTTATATTCAATATCATAATCGTATTCTTCTAACCTAAGACGCCATCTCACTAATTTTGAATTTGGTTCTCGTAATTTAAATAGCCAAACTAATGGTCTATGGTCGGTATAAATAGTGAATTTTCTGCCAAATACGTATGGTCTGAAGTATTTACAGGCCCAAACTATTGCTAGTAGTTCCTTTTCTATTGTACTATATCGTTGTTCTGCATCGTTTAGTGTTCGTGCGGCATATGCGACTGGTTTATCAGATCCGATGGGTCCTTGTGATAATACTGCGCCCAAAGCAAAGTTTGATGCATCAGTGGTTAAAATAAATCTCTTAGAATAATCCGGGTATTGCAATATTGGAGAATTTGTTAATAAATTTTTACAATCATTAAAAGCAGAAATGAAATTTTGATCATGCACAATTTTTCGATTTTTCTTGAGACATTGACTTATAGGTTTTGTAATTTTGGCAAGATCTTTTATGAATTTTCTATAATAACCAATAAGACCTAAAAAACTTTTTATTTCTCTGGCTGTTTTGGGGATAGGAAATTTTTTAATTGTTTGGATTTTATCAGGATTTGGCTTGACTCCGTCGGGTGTTATAACATGACCTAAATAAGCTACTTCCTTTCTTAAAAATTCTGATTTGTCAAGTTGTACTTTAAAATTTGAACTTCTTAATTTTTCAAATACCTTTTTTAATCTGCCAATGTGTTCTTGAAGAGATGTACTGAAAATAACGATGTCGTCTAAATAGACTAAACAAGTTTCATTTTGAATGCCACGTAAAATATTGTCCATCACTCGCTGAAAAGTGGACGGGGCATTTTTTAATCCGAAAGGCATGCGTTTAAATTCATAATGACCGTTTTCCGTTGAAAAAGCAGTTTTTGGAATATCATCTTTGTTCATCTGAATTTGGTGAAAACCGTTAGCAAGATCGAGTGTAGAGAAATATTGACTTCTCCCTAACTTATCTAAAATATCATTTATGTTCGGAAGAGGATATTTGTCATCTATTGTCCGTTCGTTCAACTTTCTATAGTCAATTACGAGTCTCCACTTCTTTTTACCTGAAGCATCGAGCTTTTTAGGAACAATCCAAATTGGACTAGACCACGGTGATACAGAATTTTGAATAATACCTTGATCTAACATTTTATTAATTTGAGATTTTACTTCTTTTTTATGGATTTCAGGATATCGATAGGTTTTTGTAAATATAGGCGTTTCATCTGTTAAATTAATTTTGTGTTGAATTTGATTAGTAAATGTCAAAGGAATTTTGTCTGTATAAAAGATATCACGATATTCAAAACAAAGTTTTCTGAGAGCTTCTTTTTCTTCGCTGTTGCAATGTTGTAAACGAATATTTTTTAAATTAGCCTTTAATAAATTATCTTGATTTTGATCGAGTTCTTCTTCATCTACTTCCATTCTTTCGTGAAAATTTACATTATTAATATTTAAAATTTCGACATCTAAAGGTTCATTAAATTGGATATCTACAGGATCTTCACTAGAATTTGTGATTGTCGTTATAGCAAAATGATTTTGAATATTAACTACTGCTCTAGGTGATTCTACCTGTGGTTGAAATTTTACGTAGTCTAAAACTGCTGAACCTGATTCGTGATTTACTGGAATTTTTACTACCTTTTGTGTTCTAGGAGGTATAATTAATGAATAGTTTAAAATTCTAGATGATCCTTTAGGTTCTGTAAACTTCTCTGGTTCATAAATTAGTGGTATTTGAGAATTTGGAGTTATTAATAATTTGGAATCTAAATTTATAATACCTTTAAGTTGTTCTAACAAATTAATTCCTATTAATCCATCGTATTTGTCACTGAATTTAAATAAATGAAATTTATGAGTATCTTTCACATTAAAAATTTTGAAAATTGGAATAACAGCAACTGTGTCATGATAACTAATAGCATGTGCAGTTTGTACATCGAAATTTTCTTTAAAAATGAATTTCTTATAAAATTTATGTGCTAATTCTGGATTAATTAAGCTTCTAGTGCTTCCAGTATCTATCAGAAAATTTGCGTTTAATGTTGGAATAAATATATACGGTAAATTTGATTTTACTAAGTTCAGATTAATTACGGTTGGTTGTTGGATTCGCTGGTTAAATGAAAATTTTCATTTTGATCTTCTTCTGTGTATTCTGCTGTTTCATTTGTCTGTGGTACAAATTGATTTTGTTCAAAATTGTCGTATTAATTTTCTTGGTAGTTTTGTTCATTAGTCGGGTATTCGACATTGTAATTTATATAGTTATAAGGATTCTCACTAAATTCTGGATACGAATTTTCTGGGAAATTTTCGAATTGACCTACTTCTTGTTGAAATAGTTCTTGAGACACAAATTGTTTTCGTGGTTTTAAATGGGTGTTACCAGAGGATGTATCCATTGGTTCTGGCTTAAATTCGGGTTTTTGTGGTTGAAAGTTACGATAAGTTTGCTGATTTTGGAACTGTTGCTCATTTCGTCTTATTTGACTAGGTCTTTGTAAGAAATATGGATGTTTCTGGGCTGGAAAATTATTAGGTTTAAATTGGAATTGCGATCTCTGTGCGAATGTGTTTGGGAAATTTGATTGAGCATTCGACTGAAAATTTGGCTGGAAATTTGATTGAAAATTTGGTTGAACATTTGGTTGGAAATGTGACTGAAAATTAGGGCGTGTCACTGACTGATTTGGATTATAGAATCTTGGTTGTTGTTGAAATCTGAAAGGGGTGTTATTATTAGGTTGTGAATTAAAAGGTTTTGGAGTTTGTTTTTGGAAATTAGTAGGTGTTAATCTTTGTGTTGGTCTAAAAGAATTTTGGAAATTGAGAGAATTACCTCGATTTTGGCAATATAAGAAGTTTTCTTCCTCTATTACTAGCGACATAGCTTTTTCTAAACTATCTGGATTTCTCAAACGAATATTGTTTTGAATTTGTCCTGACAGTCCTCGTATAAATGTTTTTAAAGCAAGATTATCATAGTTTCTTAAATTTATTACTTTTTCGTTGTTAGGCATAGGCAATGAATTTAATTTTGAAATAATGAGGCTTCTAGCATCTTGACACCTCATACCAAAATTATATGGTGTTTCAGTTTTATGTGGCTGCAAATTTATAAGATCTTGGATGAGACAGTCTATATTACGCTGGTCACCAAAGCTTAAATTTAAAGCAGCTTTAATGTCGTCCCATGTTCTTAATTCTATTCTCGAACCAATTAAACTTAATGCTCTACCGATTAATTTACCAATAATGGCTCTCAACAAATAAGTATTTATTGCATTATTTGTCGGATCACCAAATGTAGAAATTAGATTTTCACAACTATCTAAAAATATTCCCAAAGTATGAGGATTGCCCTCGTAGTTTGGTATTGAGTCTACATAAAGTCTAAGCAATTGATAGTTAACTGGTGTTGTCATTTTGGCTGTATTTTGTGAAACAGATTCTTTATTTTCGGATACGCAAAGTTTTTATATTTTCTCTAATAAAATATTGAGTATATCGTCACCTTCTGACATATAATGAAAGTACACTTATTAAATGCAAATGAAAATTATTGTTACTATATTAATAAGGAAAATTGGCTTACAGGATTATTTTCATTCTGGTTTCGTTTTTCTTTCTTCGTTTCTTAAATCTAGATGCCAATGGGAAGGAGCAATGTTGTCACCAGTCCCTGGACTTGATTTTTCTTTTCGGCGATTTTCGTCCGGTTCTCGAAGTTTTGGCAATTCTTGTCCTCTGCTTCGGTGTTTTGAAGGTTTCGGCAATGTTGTCCTCGTCTTCAAACGTTTCCAACTTGGTTTTTTCTTTGGCACTAACACAACGCGTTTTCCATTTAAAATTAGCTAATTAACTGTTGAAACAGAACAATTTCGCGATTTTTGTCGAATTTTGTTTAGCTAATCCTACCGACTGCGCCAAAAACGGGTTCGCACGTCGCGAAGTGCTTTTTAAAAAACTTTAATTTGGAAACAGAACTTTATTGAACAGAATTACAATTTCAGGATCGAACTGTATGAACAATAATGCTGTAGAAACAAAGCGTTCAAGCTATATATAAACTTTATTATCTATTCTAAGTCAGCGTCTTCTTTGCTGAAGCGTAAGCGGAATGCGTTCTATAACTACCTTTACAAGTACGTAAGTTGATACATAATAGAAAGTCGATTTGGCATAAAAAAACAAAAACTGCGACGAAAAATTATGTAATGCCATTTAAAGAAAAGTTATTGTAGAAAAACCTCCGTCTTCAAAAGGTTACAACTCTTTTGCTACTAAATTGGGTATGTATGTATTTGCTTCATGTTATTTGCAATAAAGTAATTTGCTCTTAAAGTTCCGAGTACAAATTCTGTACGAGAGAACACTTTAATTTATCAACTAGAATACAATTAAGAAAATACACTCCTGGTCAAAATTAACGCATCAGCAAAACTTCTCATTATTACTTGTTAATAATGAGAAGTTTTAAATCATTAAACATTTTAAGTAGGTTGCCTAGGATATCCTCTGATAAACAATTGTAATTGTCTGACAGATGTTTAGTAACATTTTGCAATTTGCTTGTTAGTAAGACATTTAACGCTGTTTAAAGTGATTTGTAAAAGGCAATAAATTCAGTTTTGCTAGTGATTTTTTAAAATTTAATGTCATTAAGTGAATGAAATACTTTGTTCAGTGCACTTAGAGTAAAAGAAATGAATCGTCCACACAACCTAACAGAAGATGAAGCCGTGAAAGCGGTAACTCTAGTTAACGAGGGGCGTAGCCAGCGATTCGTGGCTGATTTGTTATGAATTAGACAATCAACAATTAGTCGAACAGTTAGACGTTTCAACGAATTTGGAAGTTACTGCAGAACCCCAGGACAAGGTCGTAAGAAGTCTACAGATGCAAGAGATGAGCGATATCTTATGCAAGTCGCCTTAAGAAACAGGCGTTCTACCAGTTTAGAGCTAAGCAGAGCCCTTGCAGCAGCTTGAATTGTAGTAATTTCTGGACGAACGATCAGGAGGATAAGGGATAAGGGAGGATTCGACAGTAGAAGATTAGCTCTTGCACCACTGCTCACCAGGGAACATAAAGTTACTAGACTGCGTTTTGCAAGGGAACATGTGAATTGGACCATTGATGACTAGAAGCGAGTTCTGTTTTCAGACGAAACAAGAGTATGTCTTAATCACCAGATGGACGTGAACGAGTCTGTCGGAAGCCAGGAGAGAGGTTTGCTGCCTGTAATATCTCTCCGAGGATCCCATTCTTTGGTGGATCAATAATGTTCTGGGGAGGAATTTGTTTTGATGGTCGCACGGATTTGGTTCCTATACGGGAGAGATATTCATGAATGCATATTTCTACGTAGAAAACATTGTAGAGGAACATGTGATGCCATTTGCCCTATTTGTCAGGGACAATTTCATTTTTATGCAGGATAACGCTCGGCTCCACGTTGCTAGAGAGGTACTGGACTACCTTCAATTCGTGAATATTCCAGCTATGGACTGGCCAGGAAGAAGCCCAGATATGAACCCCATAGACCATAGAGCATCTATGAGATGCACTGAAACGATCAGTTAGACGCCACATACTTGCTCCTATGAATCTGGGACCTCGAACAAGTCGTTCTTGTCAAATTAGAGAATATTCCTCAGGAAATCATTCACAACTTGATCAATAGCATGCCCAGACGAATGGAAGCAATGATAAGAGCTAGGGGAGGATCTACACGCTACTGAATTCTTACGATTTAATTTCACCTTCATTTTTGTTAAGCTTTTCACTGACGCCGTTTTCATTGCTTTTGACATTATTGTTTCTTTCTGTCACTTATTCCAGTTTTTTTCCAATCAAATAAAACCATTCCAATTTGTCAAGCGTTAGTTGTAATCATTTAATTATAATATCACGTATAGGTACTATGATTTAAAACTTCGAAAAATTACAAGTAATAATGGGAAGTTTTGCTGATGCGTTAATTTTGTCCAGGAGTGTATATCGTTATCTGGTGGAGTCCATTCACACTACCAGTGAATAAATATTAAAACACTAATAACTGAGGTTTTCGAACTTGAAGAACTAGGAGACGCAATTCTAGCCCTTCTTAAAATTAACCCATTTATTATCAAAATTCACTGCAAACGATACAACATTGACAAAGAAATATCCCTTTTTGGCGGGCATGCTGAAGTTGATTGTTACCCCATCACAGGAAACAAAAACAAAATACTTCACTTAACTGCTTCTTGAAAACAGACTGCAGTAACTTTAATCACTCTTTCTAATAGATCATATTATGAAGGTAACCTAGTACGATAGCGTAACATACTACCTTTGCCGTGGTATACTAAAGTTGATTATCACCTCCGTCATAGTGGTAGAAATAAAATAAAATTTGTCATATAAATATTTACTAAAAAAAGACGGTCGCAACTCTAAACCCTCTCCGAACCACCACCTTCGAGATCGTGTCATGAAAATAACCTTTTGTGATAATGCGACATATTGCCTTTCCCTTTCCATGCCAAAGTTGATTGTCACCCCCGTTAGATGGGTAGAAAAAATGTAATTCAACATAAATATATACCTACTGAAAACAAACCGTCGCAACTGTAAACCCTCTCAGAACCACCCCCTTCGAGATCGTGTCATGAAAATAACTTTAAGCTTCTCCAAAAAGTTTATCATTAAGTTCTATGCTGCTCCAGTACTCCAGTTCCTTTTCTAATTTCTAACAGCGTTTTCAGTTCTTGAAATGTGCCAACCCTTAGTTCATTATTTTATAGAAAATGTGAAAATTTTAATTATTTATAACTTTTTCAGTTATTTGGGAATATTTGTTAAGTTTTATAATTTTACGCGGAAAGTTATTAATGAAACGTTCTGTTTTCAATGCCAACCAACGTAAGCAATCCATGGTAAACAAAAGAAGCTGCAGTATCACACGAAGTTCTTTTCCGAGAGAGTTTAAACTTTAAAGTTGCCACGGTCTGCTATAAGTAAACATTTTTATGACGAATTTTATTTTTTTCTACCCCTCTGACGGGGATGACAATCAACTTTGGCACGTAAGGGGAAAGGAAATATGTCGCACTATCACACAAGGTTGTTCTCATGACACTATCTCGAAGAGGGCGGTTCGGAGAGGGTTTAGAGTTGCGACGGTTTGTTTTCAGTAAATATGTCGAATTTTATTTTTTTCTACCCCTCTAACGGGGGTGACAATTAACCTTGGCATGCAAGGGGAAAGGCAATATGAAGCACTATAACACAAGGATATTTTCATGACACGATCTCGAAGGGGGTGGTTCCGAAAGGGTTTGAAATTGTGATGGTTTGTTTTCAATAAATATCCTTATAACGAATTTTTCTATATTTGTACCCCTCTGACTGGGGTAGCAATAAACTTTTGGTTTCCCGCGGCAAAAACAATGCATTACCCTATCATACTAGATTATTTTGGGGGTAAATTAAATTGTCACCAGAATACTTCTTTGTTATCAAACGCAATCCCCTAACTAACTAACCTAATCCCAGAAATTTATTTTTATCTCGGATTAAAAGAACTGTCTCCTAACGTTTGTCTTCGAATTAACAACAATCTATACACTAAATAAATAATTAAGCGCCTTTTTTGGCCCCCTCGAAATCGGTTCTGTGCACGAAAGAACTACTTTTGCATTGAAATAACTAATGTGTTTTCAAAATTACTGATTTGTCACCAAATAAAATACTCCCGGCGCCTGATTACTATCCATGTTTTATTCTCTTGCGATCACCATCATAGTAGCAACAGTTAATTTACTTAGTTATCAAAGAATATGAAGTGTTGGTATTTTATACTTTTGATTCCCAAATTGAATGAAAAATGCAGCAAAGAAGGGTTTGCAAGGGGCGGAGCCAACGCGAGACCAGCACTACTAGTTGACAAGCTTTTGCGGTTGTGTTGACTTGCGGTCCATAATTTATTATTTAGTTGCTACGAATTAAAATTACATATTTGTTGTTTGTGTTATCTACATTTACTATTATGGAATCAAGCAGCGGTGTAGGGGTCGCAACTCCATCGACTCGTTCATCAGCGGTGCAGAATGAAGTGCCATTACTTTTTTCTAGTTCGGAAGGTGACTCGGAGCACGAGGAGGTAGTGCAACCAAAGAAAAAACGGTCCGAAAATAAAGTGTGGACATTTGTGGAGAAGTTTGAAAGTGTAAAAGACGCTGAAGGAGCCATTAAAACAGAAGATACTTGGTCTTTTCTACGTACGCATGAAGTAGAGGAAGGTATGAAAAAATATTATAGATGTAACAAAGTTAAACGTAAAGGACCTCAATGTGCGGCACAGATTTACTTGCTTTTTGACGCAGCTTCCGATGCAGTTTTAATGTACCGCACAGATGCCGAACATGATCACGAATCAAAAACGCACTCTAATTATGCGTTGAGCGCTAGAGTTAAAGAAGAAATAAATAAATTATTTGACTTGCATCTCAAACCAAAAGCTATCTTGAGTAACTTGGCTAAAATTGAAGGCCTTACCTTGCCTAAAATGTCACAATTAAGAAATTATTTATACGATCGACGTCGTGCGAAGTATGGCAGCCCAACAATAAGTCTCGGTCAACTAGAAGCTTGGTTATCGTCTCATTCAACTGTTCCTGAAGATGTACATGAAGTGTACGTCCTTGCATATGAGATACTTGATGAAAATGATTCACCAAAGTTCCGATTTGTGCTATCAACGAAATTTCTGTTGCAGTTAGCTCGTAATGTGAAAGTAATTCATGCGGATGCCACATATAAGTTGGTGTGGCAGGGATTTCCAGTTTTTGTGGTGGGAAGTACGGATAAAGATAAAAAATTTCACCCGCTTTGCTTGGGAGTGGCAACTTCTGAGGAAAAGGACGATTTCAGAATGTTATTTGGTGCAATAAAAAGTAATATTTCAACCGTATTCTCAGACTGCCTGCAACCAGATGTTTTGGTTTGTGATGCATCCAAAGCCATCCAGAATGCCTTTATAGAAATTTTTGGGGAGGAAATCATAGTGAGGATGTGCTGGGCACATGCCAAAAGAAAAATTCAAGCCCGCGTAGAACAAGTTACAAGAAAGGAGTTTCAGAAAAGTATACTGGACGATGTAGATGCTTTGCAAGTAGCAACTGATCCCGAAACATTCAACTTAGCGGCAGAAGCATTTCTGCAAAAATGGCTGAATGAGATGGACTTCATCCGATATTTTAAGGAACAGTGGCTAATTCTAAACCGTAATTGGTATCTGGGTGCTCATCTAGGATCGCCAGCAACGAACAATGCCCTAGAATCGTTCAATAGGGTCATAAAAGACGAACATACCCTTCGTGAACGTTTCCCGATATCACGTTTTTTAGTCGTTGCCACCGAGATGGTCAATCATTGGTCTATGCAATATCTGAATACCTCTCAACATAGAGTTTTCGCGACAACACCAACCTTAACATTAAGAGAGTGGACCCGGTCCTATCAATGGGCCAAATTGCCCAAAACAGTTATATTGACAAGCAGCGATGAGAGTTTTAAGTACTATGACGTGCCTGGTGGCAAGGCTGAGAAAATAAGAGCATTTCAAAACAAATGGACCAACTTTAATGAATACAAGATACAGTTCTTCAGCAAATGGGGAGTGGCTTTGCCCCAAAATGGTGACTGGATTAATGGAAAATGTAACTGTCCCGTATTTTATAAACAATATATGTGCAAACATGTTATGGGGCTGGCCATTCGCCTCAAGCTTGCGCATCCACCTCCTGAGACCAAAAATGTACCAATTGGCCAGAAAAGAAAGAGGGGACGTCCTACCAAATCTAAGCCTGCACTTATTATACAATAATAAAATTATTGTTTTCATGTCTTATCTACTTACATATTATATCAAACGCCCAAATACATATGTAGGTAAATTACTTTTTCCAGAATAAATATTTGATTTCCCAATTTTTTAAAATTTATTTTTGATAGCGAGTCAGTCAGTCAGCATACCTAAGCAGGTAACTTTAAATTGAATCAAGTTTCATTTATATTGAGTCACAAAACTATTAGTTTGGTTCACAATTTGGCGATAAATTATTCTGAAGGCAAATTAGGTATCTAGATTATTTAATTTAGTAACTGATCAGTAGTTAGAAAATGACAGCCTCAGGCCAGGCCATCGAGTTCTCCAGGTGCCATCGAGTTCTTCGGCAGTGACCTTGAAAGACACCAGAGGCTGCTGAAGGAGTCGTTGAGTCATCCGAAGAAGTGTCTTCAGCAGCAGCATCTGCAGCAGCCTCTGGTGTCTTTCAAGGTCATTGCTGAAGAAGTGTGCATGTCTTCAGCAGCCTCTGGTGTCTTTCAAGGTCATTGCCGAAGAAGTGGGCATGTCTTCAGCAGCGTCTGGTGTCTTTCAAGGTCATTGCCGAAGAAGTGGTCTTCAGCAGCGGCCAGGCGCATGCGCCGGGGCTATTCCTCAGATCAGTCCATCAAGTTCTCCATCCACTTCAAGTGGGCGTGTCTGCAGCAGCCTCTGGTCATTGCCGAAGAAGGGCCTCTGGTGTCTTGCCATTGCGCACCCAAGCCGCCATTTTGGTTGTGGCTCAGGCGCCTGCGCCGGGGCTCCGCCTTCAGCAGCTTCTGGTCATTGCTGAAGAAGTGGTCTTCAGCGGCCCCCCTGGTGTCTCTCATTCTGTTGGGCCTTTGGATGTGGCCCAGGCGCCTGCGCCGGGGCTGTCGCGTACAAAGCACGTGTTGTTCAGGCCAGTCCATCCTGGCCCCATCCACTTCTTCGGCAATGACCAGAGGCTGCTGAAGGAGTCATGTCTTCAGCAACGGTGTCTTTGGGGCCTTTGGCCGTGGCTCAAGCGCATGCGCCGGGGTTTTCGCAAACGTTCTGGAAATGACGCCGACCGGGATTCGAACCCGGGTCCCCACGCACCGGAGCCCTCGCTCCAACCAACTGAGCTAATCGGCGGCCCACAAGCCCGTCTTTCAAATCATCCGTATATACTTATGATTGTAAACAGAAGTTACAGAATTAATATTTATTTTCTCGGAAATTTACAATTGTTTATACTAAATAAATATTGATATTAAAGTTTAAGAAAAAAGCACGTTCGCCGCCGATAAGAGATGTTATAATTGTTTTTATTATGGGAAATAACCTTTCATCTTGCCGATAGGATATGTTTGTTTAGGTTTGATCCCACGCTCTGCATGTGCATTTAATACGTTGTAGACACTACAAGGTGACCCGTTTGTTTGTTTGTATTATGACAATAAAATAACATTCTAGAATATTCTTCTGATTGTTTATTTGAAATTACTTGTTATCTTAATGCGTTTCGGACACGTGTGGGAAAAAAACATTCTAGAACATTCTCCAGTTTGTTTATTTCAAATTACTTGTTATCTTATTGCGTTTTGGACACGTGTGGGAACCATCTGATTGATATATGCAAACATCTTAGTTCTCGGTAGTAGAACATTCTACATCGCTAATTATTTGAGAACAGTAGTCTAAATTTAGGCTAACCCCTACGTAAAAACTATGTCATGTGGGGTGTAAATTAAAGGACTCGACTAGAGGTATCGGAATATTGGGGTGGATTTTAGGGGTGGTTTTTGGGGGTGGTTTTTGGGGGTGGTTTTTGGGGGTGGTTTTTAGGGGTGGTTTTTAGGGGTGGTTTTAGGGGTGGTTTTAGGGGTAGCTTTTAGGGGTGGTTTTTAGGGGCGGTTCTTGGGGTGGTTTTGGAGGGTGATTTTTGGGGGTGGCTTTTAGGGGTGGTTTTTAGGGGTGGTCACTCACTGACCGCGCCCCCGGCCACGCTCCTTGCCCCGCCCACCTAGATCATGTAGGGTATCAAATTAATCAGCTCGATGAGACAAAAAGGAATCTATAGTTATTCTCCTACTTCCGAATTCTTATCAGTAGTTGTCTGTCTGTATGTCTGTCGGTCCGTCTGTCTGTCTATCTGTCTGTCTGTCTGTCTGTCTGTCTGTCTGTCTGTTGACACAGACAGCTGTATTCGCAAACACCATGGCTGATGACACGCTGTTGACACAGACAGCTGTATTCGCAAACACCATGGCTGATGACACGAGCAAGAATAAGACTGCGCATGCGCACGGTTGTATGGAGAGTATTTAAGCAAGAAAATTAACGGTGCTGTCAGTTAGTACTTGTGCTTCAACAAGGGAACCGCATTTGAATAATGACACACATAAACGTAGACACGTTTCGTGTTCTGGACGGTGCTGTTTTGGATGAGTCAGCACGCCGTGTCGAGGTGCACGTACATCAACCGTTCGTGACAACAACAACATTCAACGCCAATGACGAAATTCGCATACCAATCCACCAACAAGACGTTTACGTACTGCCGCATCTAAGCAGCATCTACATAGAGGGCAGGTTCATCAAGGGTGCAGGAGGCGGAAATGCGGCTTTAACAAATAACGCCCTCAGTTTCCTCTTTGACGACGTCCGCTATGAAATAAACGGGGTGGAGGTGGATCGAACAAAAAACGTGGGCATCACGAGCACACTGAAGGGTGTAGTTTCTCTGAATGAGGGTGAGGTAGGTGCCCTGGAGAATGCCGGCTGGACGAATACGGGAGACTCACCGAGCCACCTTATCGACGCGAACGGGAACTTTAACGTGTGCATCCCGGGAAGAATCCTGCTGGGATTCTTGGAAGATTACCCCAAAATTCTGTTAAATGTGTGTCACGAGCTCATTTTGACTCGATCTAAAAACGATAGGAACGCTTTCGTGGGCAACGAGGACACCAGAATTGAGTTGAGCAAGGTTCATTGGAGGGTGCCGTACGTCTATCCATCGGATGCTGAATACCTAAAACTTCTCAATATTGTCGAGGAAGAGAGAACGTTGCAGATATGTTTTCGCAGCTGGGAGCTGTACGAGTATCCGGTGTTGCCGCAAGCTACGAAACAAACGTGGGCCGTCAAGACTGCAACACGGTTGGAGAAACCCCGCTACGTTATTGTCGCCTTCCAGACGAATCGCAAAGCGAATTTGGATACGGATTCAAGCAAATTTGACCACTGCAATCTGACAAACGTCAAACTGTACCTGAATTCTGAGTGCTTCCCCTACGAGAATTTAAACTTGGATTTCTCCACGGGGAAATACGCCCTGCTATACGAAATGTACCAGAACTTCCAGAGTTCATACTATGGAAAAGTTGGCGAGCCGTTATACGGCAAGGAACAGTTCAAGGATCTAGCGCCCATCGTGGTGATTGACGCATCAAAGCAGTCGGAAAGCATCAAGCCTGGACCCATAGATATGCGTCTAGAATTTGAGTCGAGCGAGAATTTTCCGCCCAACACAACCGCATACTGTCTCATCCTGCATGACCGCATCGTTGAGTATACACCGGGTAATGAATCGGTCAGAAGAGTGGTATGAGAAGCTGCAGGGCTTCGATTTGCCCAGAAAATACACGCATGCCTACTCTGTATACAGATTATAGTTTTAATTATATTGATGTAAAAATATATGCAACGTTTTTATTTTGCGAAAACCCCGGCGCATGCGCTTGAGCCACGGCCAAAGGCCCCAAAGACACCGTTGCTGAAGACATGACTCCTTCAGCAGCCTCTGGTCATTGCCGAAGAAGTGGATGGGGCCAGGATGGACTGGCCTGAACAACACGTGCTTTGTACGCGACAGCCCCGGCGCAGGCGCCTGGGCCACATCCAAAGGCCCAACAGAATGAGAGACACCAGGGGGGCCGCTGAAGACCACTTCTTCAGCAATGACCAGAAGCTGCTGAAGGCGGAGCCCCGGCGCAGGCGCCTGAGCCACAACCAAAATGGCGGCTTGGGTGCGCAATGGCAAGACACCAGAGGCCCTTCTTCGGCAATGACCAGAGGCTGCTGCAGACACGCCCACTTGAAGTGGATGGAGAACTTGATGGACTGATCTGAGGAATAGCCCCGGCGCATGCGCCTGGCCGCTGCTGAAGACCACTTCTTCGGCAATGACCTTGAAAGACACCAGACGCTGCTGAAGACATGCCCACTTCTTCGGCAATGACCTTGAAAGACACCAGAGGCTGCTGAAGACATGCACACTTCTTCAGCAATGACCTTGAAAGACACCAGAGGCTGCTGCAGATGCCGCTGCTGAAGACACTTCTTCGGATGACTCAACGACTCCTTCAGCAGCCTCTGGTGTCTTTCAAGGTCACTGCCGAAGAACTCGATGGCACCTGGAGAACTCGATGGCCTGGCCTGAGGCTGTCATTTTCTAACTACTCTGATCACATGTACTGCGGACTGTAAGTGAATAAAGAGATATCCGTATTGAAATAGTGTGGTGTTCGCAATTTGCTGACATATTAGTTATTGTGGAGGCAATTATTAGATAATTTACTAATTCGTCATGTTTACTGATGACCGTAAATGAATAAACAGACG
Organism: Xestobium rufovillosum; assembly: GCA_963966045.1. Lineage (NCBI taxonomy): Eukaryota > Metazoa > Arthropoda > Insecta > Coleoptera > Ptinidae > Xestobium > Xestobium rufovillosum. The sequence continues at coordinate 20,997,807 of OZ014504.1, forward strand.
TTCGTATTGAAATAGTTTGGTGATCACAATTTGATGATAAATTAGTTATTCTGGAGGCCAATTATATTACTTAATAACTAATCATATTTACTGGAGGCCGTAAATGAATAAATAGAGTATTCATATTGAAATAGTTTGGTGATCGCAATTTGGTGATAAATTAATTATTCTGAAGACAAATTAGATTATCTGGTAACAAAAACTGGAATAATTAGGTGATTGATTAATTCATACCCGATTATTTTCATGATGCGATCTCGAAAGGGATGATTCCAAGAGGGTCTAAAGTGGAATGTCTACCTGCAGTAACGTATTCCCGTACTATGATGGCATTATAGTTGTACCTTATACTTCGGTTTAAGCATTTCGTTAGTCAAACTGCATCCAACATCGGCGGTAGGTGGAGAGGTATCGCATAGAACTCGTAATTTGGTATTCTCGGCCCGGGTGGATCGGCTCCCGTCGAAGTTTAGTTTTGAGGTTAGATTTTTAAATTATCTTTTTTGCAAAAAATGCGTGTGTCTGGTGCGAAAGGGCAACTAAGGGCTTTGTTTAAAATGCGCGTGTCATCTTTGGGGTCTGTTACTCGTGTATTATCCATCAACACGACGTCATGGTACGGAAATACGTTACTGCAGGTAGACACTCGTGTCTAAAGTTGGACGGTCTGATTTCAGTAAATATGCAGGATTATGAAGTGTGGTACGCCTGGCTCGATTCTATCATATGTTCACTACATTCCCGCCAATTTTGAAGCACCTCGCGGACAAAAAGTTTGAAATGCGTTGTTCTTCAAATCGCTCTTTCATTTGACATATATACTCATTTGTGATTAATATTAAAAACGAGAACACTAGGCCGCCGGTTTAACGAGTTCATGGAATTATTTTCTCCAGGAACAGTAATGCTCTTGGAAGTGCAGGTGCACGTTCCTGGCCTTAATCTCATTTGTTTCTGATTTCCTTGGGCGTTCACACTTTGAAAAGAGTCTCTTATAGACTAGAATTTGTCCATTTTTAATAAAACCATGAGTTTAGATCCAGTTGTGGCGGCGAGAATTATCGGACATGTTTAGGATGGCAAAGGGCTGAGAGAAACGGTCAGAATCGCGGGTGTGAGTTTATCAACAGTGCAAAGAACTGTCCAGCGCTTCCAGGAAACTGAACAACTCGTGCGGAGGCCAGGACCTGGCCGATTGCGGTCTACATCGGCCCGTGATGACCGTTGTGTAGTGCTAACGCCGAGATCGCTCGCTAACAGCGCCGGCGGTTGCCCTAAGACGAGAGCTGCAAAATGCTCGAGGTGTTGATGTGAGTGCGCGGACCATTAGAAGACGTCTACATGAAGCAGGCCAGAGGTCTCATACGATGGCAACGGGTCCTCTGTTGACCCCAGCTCATAAAAGAGCAAGACTCCAGTTCGCCTTAGAACACCAGGATTGGGGAATTGACGAATGGGCGAATGTTTTGTGTACTGACGAGACAAAAATCAACCTTCATGGTCAGAATGGTCGCAGGAAGGTTTACCGGAGGACAGGGGAGCGGTATATCCAGGCCTGCATTGCTCCGCGGGTTCCATTTGGAAGTGGTGGAGTCATGGTTTGGGGAGGCATTTGTTTGGCTGCACGCACCGACTTAGTGGTGCTTCGCCAGGGCTCAATTACTGCTGACCGTTACATAAGAGAAGTTTTGGAAGATCATGTTGTACCTTTCATGGGGTTTATGGGTAACGATGGCATTTTTATGCAAGATGGAGCGAAGGCACACACCGCTAGGGAAGTTACCAATTACCTAAATGAAGTTGCAATAAGGCGTCAGGATTGGCCATCTCGAACTCGAAGCCCAGATTTGAACCCCATTGAACATGCATGGGACGATCTAAAAAAAACGCGTTCGAGACAATATGCCTCCTGCCCACAGCCTGGAGCAGCTCAGAAACAATGTGGTGCGCGAATGGGACAACATCCCTCAGGAAAGACTATCCAATCTTATCGGAAGTTTGCCAAACAGAATTCAAGCGGTCATTGATGCTAGAGGTGGTAACACTCGCTATTGATTTATGCCTTTGTCTAGGCTAGTGGCATTTTTGTAACGATCGTGAATGTCTTTTGTGATTTTTCAATAAAGTGCCAGTTGCTTTAATTTTACTGAAACGACAGAAAAACTGGTTTTTGTCCACAAAATATCCCATGCTCTGCTTGAAGGCTTTTCAAAACATTCAATCTAGTGTCCTCAAACTGTTCCGCGCAAGACTGGTGAGTAACTCTTTCAGTTTTCAAAATTTTCAAAGTGACTCTACTTTTTTGTCCGCGAGGCAGCGGCCGACTTATTAAACTCAGCCGCTGGCATTTTAAACTCAGCCGCTGAGATTTCAAGAGTCAACGGCCGACTTTTTAAACTCAGCGGCTGACTTTTTAAATCTCAGGGGCTGACTTTTCAAATCTCAGAAGCTGACTTGCATCACATATGTACATGCATCTCTGTTAGCAGCTCAGAAGTCGTTTGGTTGCTGCGTTATAAACACTTAGATATTAGAATTGTACCAGTGTAACCTCATTTTACATCATGGATAACTTAATACGGCTTTACTTTTCGTTCGGCATGCATTATGATGAAATATTAATATTTCTGAAAAGTACAAACACTAATAACATTAGCATGCAAACATTAAATAGACGTTTAAGGGCTACGGGTACTGGACGTAGAAGAAATTATCCTACTTCGGAGGATGTTAAGAAATTTTTGGAAGAAAAGATTCAGACCTCAAATCAATTACCTACATGGTTATTGATGGATGCACATGAAGTGTATTTGAAACGGATTTGCCACTACACAAAATACGATTAGACAGTTCTGCAGATTGTTGACTCAGATGGAATTCCTGTTAGAAAACGAAATAGATTGCCCAGAACGAAATACCACAGTATTTTATGACACCTCGATTCATATGGCAAATAAAAGCCTTATGGCATTTGCATTAACGGATGCATTGATGGTTTCTCTAGATACATTGTATGGCTAAAGGCAGGTCGAACAAGAGCAAACCAAGTATCATTGCAGAGTATTGCATCAATTCCTTGAACAATTAAGGGGTTTTCCGCGAGCTGTAAGAGCAGACATGGGTACAGAAAACGGCGGAGTAGAAATTTTGCAGAAATTCTTGCGAGATCGTTCGGAAATGAGAGAACATCCACCGCCTGCTTTCTTATATGGAAGAAGTACAGGAAATCAACGCATAGAGGCGCGTAGGTCCATACTCCGTAAACATCAGTCGCAATACGTGATCTATATTAATATTTTTCTACTAATTTATTATAAACTAGCTGGTACCCGGCGCGTTGCTACCTTCCTATTTTCAATCTCCATTTTTTTAAAAACCAAAATCTATCTAATATATAAAAATAAATATTTGTTTGCTTGTTTGTTTGTTCGTATTGTATGCGCTGCCATACCGTTCATCCCTTTTCTGCAACATTTCTGCAACATTTCCCGGTACGACACGTGCGGCACCTACTGTAAGTTAATTTATTGTACTATGCCTATAACCTTCGCGCAAGTGCAAACAATAAGTTGACAAAGTTTTATCGCAATTGGATGAACGGTATGGCAGCCCATACAATACGAACAAACAAAACAAAACCAATAAAAATTCTGTTGATCCGATCGCTACCAAACTACACAGGATCACCCGCTGGGCAAATCTGAAGATTGCCTGAAACCAAAAAATGGGAAAACAGTAAGTTACCGCATTTAGATGCGCTATTAAGATCGGGTTTTACTAATGTGAATTTCGTAACATGAATTAAAAAGAAAATATAAACGCATTTGAGCTCCCAATACGCATTACATAAGGCGAATTAAGAATATGGTTTTAGCTTCTTAAACTCTATCTTAGGTCCACGTAGACAGCTAATGCGCATTAAAAAATTTTTTCAAAATAATTTAGCAGATGTACTAACCTAATCCCTAACGCGTAGATAAATATGGCGGGATATCTAAAATTCTTAATTTATATTTTCCAATTTTTGCTTTGCAGAGAAATGAATAAAATTGGGTTTGATATTACATTTTCTTCGTATTTTATTCATTAGATGTTGACGAGTCATCCCTTGAATTGATAACATTAACGAAATGAATTAATGCTTTGTTCAATCACCACGTTTTTTACTAACATGCTATAATTTTTAAAAGTAAAATTTGGAAACAATACTTAGTTTATGTGTACTTGCTACTACTGTCATTACCTTATGATTTCTTTGAGTTGGTAACAACTTGAACTAGTGTAACCGTCTAATTCGCATTAGTATGAAATGTGGTGGAAGCACTATGAGATACGCATTCAGTAAAACCCGGTCTTAACAGTGCAGTACACGGTAAGTGAGATTGAAAGTTACTATCTTACCACGTTTAGATGCACTGTTAAGACCGGGTTTTACTAATGCGAATTTCGTAATACGGATTAAAATGGGCATGTAAACAGTTCCTTAATGCGCATTTGGACTCCCAATACGCATTACATAAAGCGATTTAAGAATGTGGTTTTAGTTTTGTTTAAATATTGCATGTTTTGAATGCGTATGGAAAACCTCGGACCAACTGGTTTCGTCCTTCTGGGACTCATCAGTACGGTGCTTTCTCCTACACACTCAAACCATGCAATTTAACTTGCGATATATGCTGCCGCGCTCTGGACAGATATCAGCAAGTGACAATTACTTTGAGTATCTAATTATCTGGGAGTAATCAGTGGTATTGGACCGTTCGAAAAACTACTCCTCGGGCAAATACCCCGCCAGGCATTTAATTATAGAACTAAATCCAGATTTTTTGTACTACGAGACGTCACCTAAGGCGGCTTTGAAACTAACATTTAATGGCTATTAAGATACTCGTATTAATTATGACATACTCGTGTCTTAATAGCTATCATTAAATGTTCATTGCATAATATACTATTCTTTTTGTCATCTGCTTTTTAACCAAACCAGTCTGCCAGATTACATTTTTTATAAGAAATGTTACTCGTAGTTTATTTTTTGTGTCTAATCCGCAACAGGTATAAATTACAAAGATTGGAAAAAGTTTGCAATTGAATCCTCTTTCTGGTGTCATTTTAAAAAGTTATCAACCTTGCCATTAAAGAGGTTTTCCCACGTGGTGACTCGCATGCTTCCACTCATGTTAGAGACATCCTGTATATAATTTAACATCTCCAACTAGATCGTTGAACGAACTGTCAGACTGAAGCCTGAACAGCTGAGATAGAAAATTACAGACTGAACTAGCGATTTTCAAATTCGCTGTACTCTTATATGAATGTATTTATGAATTCGGGCAGAGATTGTTGTTGCGTTCTATCTAGTATAGTACTGAGGTATTCAGTGCTAAAAATATTTTCTACGATGATTGTTTTTTATTTTGCTGATACATATTAATTTGATATATTCAGAGTTTTTTTGTAAAATTTGAAATAAAGAAGTTATAGAGTGGTTCAAAATATACGTGAACACCATGCATTTAGTCAGTATTAAGAGACGAAAATTTTTAATACCTACTGCTCTTTCTTTCATTATCTATTTTTGTCAATTTTAGTGGTGGCCAACAGAGAAGAGTTTCTTTCGCGGTGGCTCTAATGCATGATCCAGAACTTCTGATATTAGACGAACCCACTGTCGGTGTCGACCCCCTACTTCGGCAAAGTATTTGGAATCATTTAGTACAAATCACGAAAGATGGAAACAAAACTGTCATTATCACCACTCATTACATAGAAGAAGCTCGGCAGGCACATACTGTAAGTTTACGCGAATTGTTTAAAAAGCAGCAATATAATTAATTAATTATAATAATTACTTATAGTCCATTTAATAGAGCATTTAAGGTAAGTATAAAGTTACCCGTCCTCGAAACGAGTCTTTTAAAAAAAATTCAATAACTATCTAATAATCCAACAAAAATTATTTGGATGTTTAGGTATTTTGGGTAAGAAGCTACTATACATTTTATTTTTCGCTGAAAGCAGTAGCAAGTCTATAAACTCTTCACTATCAATCCGATATTAAGGAAATCCAACAAATTTTTAATTTGGAACAAGTTTCTTTTTAAATAAAACTATGTTTTGCTCCACTCGCGACAACAAAACTTGCCCGCCAATATTTGTTAGAAAACGTTTTTTAATTAAGTATTATTTCTATGATCTGTTAATAGAAATTTTTCTTTGATTTGTGCCAGTTCCAAAAACTTTAAATTTCCAAATTTTGTGAAATTTCTGGCAATGTTTTTTTAATAAATAAAGCTGTAGTATTTTTTCATTCGACGTTTCGCCCCCGTTTGGGGGCTTTGTCAAGAATATTTATTTAAACTTGTAAAGATATAAAGATGTAAACGTAAATTATTTGACAAATTTTTTTTTAAAAGTCAAAACTTATATGGTAACTATGTTCTAAAAATATAAAATTTCCCCACTTTTGATTTTTCAAAACATTCCAAAGGTAGTGTGTTTAATTTAACAATAATATTGGTTAATAAGTAAGTAGCAGAGAGTATGATTATTTTATTATATTACAGTAAATTTGACTTAAATTTTGTATATCAGTTCTATCATTAATAGAGTTTTGTTCTTTTTTTATGTAGATCATTTCTAAAAACAGTCGTGATTTCAAATTTTTTTTTGGCCGTTATAAGTATTTGTTTTAATTCTGAACAACCCACTTGCCACAAAAAGAGTATTGTTATGTGTCTAGCCGACCGAGCAATTAAACTCTCGAGTCCACAATACAGACAATCTGCAATAGAAAAAGTAGTAAATTGTTTATTAAAAAATGACTATCCTAAAAATTTCATTATGACAATTATAAAAAATAGAATCCATAAATTTTACAATAATAATACAGAGAGTAAAAAACCAATAGAAAATAAAAATTACATTTCATTGCCATATATTAAAAGTATGTCGCACAGTATTAGTAAATTATTAGCAAAATACAATTTACAAGTATCACATAAGAATTGTAGCAACTTAAAATTTTTGTATTCTAATTTAAAAACGCCAATTCCTAAACTAATGAAAACACATACTGTATACAAAATTAAATGTAAAGACTGTGAAAAAACATATATTGGGCAATCTAGAAACCATTTAGAAACCAGACTTAAACAACACAAATACAAAAACAGTAATTCAGCAATAAGTAAACACATGAAAAGCAATAATCATACTTTTGAATTTAATGACACCAAAATTCTAGAACAAGAAAAAAATTTAAAATCACGACTGTTTTTAGAAATGATCTACATAAAAAAGAACAAAACTCTATTAATGATAGAACTGATATACAAAATTTAAGCCAAATTTACTGTAATATAATAAAATAATCATACTCTCTGCTACTTACTTATTAACCAATATTATTGTTAAATTAAACACACTACCTTTGGAATGTTTTGCAAAATCAAAAGTGCGGAAATTTTATATTTTTAGAACATAGTTACCATATAATATTGTTAAGTTCAAAAACTTTGCTCCCGCGCGAAACTCTAGCGGCTGGTAACACAGTGACAGATGGACTAGATAGAGGGGAAGAAGTCGAACAGTGAAGTGGGTAGCATGCGTAGAGTGAACTCAGAGAACCAAGCTTTATTTTACCTTTTGTTATGTTCGATAGAATTTAACTTAATTTCATTTAAATATGTGAACTTAATAAATAAACCAATACTTAACAGATCAGAAGTGGCAAGAACGCAAAAAAACGCTCGTGTTGTGCAGAAAGTGAGAACCTAAACTCGTGGACGTTGAACAAAGATCGTGCAGCAATTTTAGTGACCAAATATACATAAATGAACTTAGTGAACAGGAAAAGTTGAACCGAAGAGAGGAAAGAAGTGAAGAATAACCAAAGTGTCGTTATTAACAAAGTAAGCCAGAAATAATAAATTTTTACTATGTATTTGCTTCTGTCTTGCTGCCATTTTCCTCCGCCAAATAAAGTAGAAACTGTAGTGAAGTTAGCGATTATACGAGCTGTCAATGACCAGTGATATCAACTGACAAGATAAATCTACAAAATAGAGTGCGTTCGGAAATAGACTTTGAGGGGCACTGTCAAATGACAGAAATAGAGTGCGATAGTATCAACAAGTAGAAATGGCTGAAGGAAACGTTAGGGTGAGCGAAGATTTACTAAATTCGTCCGATAATGACGAATTTGAAGAGAACCTCAATCAATTACCAGGAGCACCTACATCAAAAGAATTTATGATGGAAAGAATGTTACAGTTATTCATCAATGAATCAAGAAGACGAGATGAAGTGATAGAAAGATTATTAGAAAACAGAACTCAAGAAAATGTTGCAGATGGAAGATCATCAGTTTCGACAAGTTACCAGGTTATGCCTGATATCACCAAAAATATTGAAAAATTTGATGGCAACGAAAATGGGAAAGTAGTTGGATAAGATTCACAGTATGCAGATATTACATGGTTGGCCCGAAAGTTTCATGCTTGAGATGGCTAGATCGAATTTAATTGGAGGCGCTTTACATTGGTGGCTGGCTCGAAGTTCTAGAATACTTACTTTTGTTGAATTTGAGGAAGAATTTAAGAAAGCCTTCATCCAGGAAGAAGATTTGCCTACCAAATGGAAGAAAATGACCTCACGAAATCAAAGAAGAAATGAAAATATCAACGATTATTTCCATGAAAAATATTTGCTATGCACTAAACTTAATTTAAATTTCTCTGAAATAAAAGAACAAATACTTATTGGCCTTTTTGATAGAGCATTATGCTCTACCATGCTAGGTCGAGTACACCATAACAGTGAAGAGTTACTAAACGATTTGCATCAGTATGACAGAGTAGAGAAAGCGAGAGTAGACCGAATGAACCGAAATGTTGACAGACCAATGACCACTCCAAGAAATGTCCCTAAAACAGAAGAAAAATTGAAGAACGATCCTCAAAGCACTTCCAGTCGAGTCGTAACACAAAACCCAAGGAGTAGAAACCAATTTTTACCTCCTAGAGATGCAAATGACAAGCCATTGTGCTTTGTTTGCAAAAAGTATGGACATGTATCAAGATACTGTAAGTTTAACACCAACAAAGAACGACCAGAGAGAAGAACTGAAGAAAGAAGAGAGCAAGGTGGTGAAGTCGCTATACTTTCGAGTGATGTAGAAAGAAAAGAACCAAATCAGAAATACTTTTATGAAGCAACTATAGAAGGAAAACCAATAAAGGCCTACATCGATTTTGGAAGTCAGTGTGTTTTGATAAGAAGATCTGACGCAGAAAGACTAAACATAACATACCAAGAACTTCATTCTCCAGTAAGAATAAAAGGTTATGGTGGAGGTGCAAGTTACACTATTGGAAAAACCATTTCACAAATAACTGTTGACCAAGCAACAGCAAAAGCTGAAGTACTAATAGTGCCGGATGAGTGCCAGTCCGTACCGTTACTAATTGGGCAACCGTTTACAGAGCAGGATCACATTGTGGTGGTGCGAAGGGGAAACATTCTCCGATTGTTCGAAGAAAATCCGGTCACACGAGAGGAAGAAGACACACGCTTGAGAGACCTGAATATTCCAAAGTTACCAGACTTAAAAATAAATGTATGGGCCAAAGATACCAGTGTCATACCATCGAACTTTGTGGGTTATATTACTGTATATAGTGATACGAAAGAACAGGATGTCTTTATAGAACACCGACTGGAACACAATAAGGTTATTCCACGATGTGTTATCAGGGTAGATGAAAGGGGAATTGGTGAAATCCCTATATCAAATTGTACAAATCAGGAAATTAAAGTGAAGCAAAATGAGAAACTAGTAAGGGGAGAAATTGGTCGAGAAATAGAAGATGTAGAAGAAAGAGAAGTTAATTTGCGTGATGTAAGCAGAGAAGAAGCAGGAGTGATCAAATTAGAAGAAGTGAACATCGATGAAAATATAAGTGCACAAGAAAAAAAAGAGTTGATGGATTTGTTGTATGAATATGGTTCGTGTTTCACCAACACATTGAGCAACCTTGGAACTACAGTTAATGTGCAATGTAAGATAGAAACGACAACGGATGAACCAGTGACATATAGACCATATCGATTGAGTCATTCAGAACGCGAAAAGGTGAGGCATATGATCGAAGATTTAAAATCAGCTGGCATTGTAGTGGACTCAAATTCGGAATATGCAAGCCCGATCTTAATTGTTAAAAAGAAAACCGGTGATGAAAGACTTTGTGTAGACTATAGAATGTTAAATAAAGTGACAAAGAAAATCAAGTATTCTTTGCCGTTGGTTGATGACCAGTTGGATCGTCTTGCTGGTATGAACTTCTTCACAACGTTGGACATGAAAAGTGGAAAAAGCATCACAAGCCAAGACTGCTTTTGTGACCCCTGATGGGAGTTATCAGTTTACTAAAATGCCATTTGGACTCGTAAACGCGCCGACTATTTTCCAAAGGTTTATGAATGAAGTGTTGGGACCGCTTAGGTTCAGTATCGCAATGGCATACATGGACGATGTTTTGATTCCATCAGTTTCAGTTGAGGATGGGTTGAAAAACTTGCGTGAGATATTAAGAGTTTTTAAAAGGGCAAACTTAAAATTGAATTTGAAAAAGTGCTATTTCTTATTTAATACAATTGGATATCTTGGTTTCGAGGTTAGCAACGGTGGTATAAAACCGGGAAAACGGAAATTGCAGAGTATTTTAGACTTTCCACCGCCAAAGTCTGTGCATCAAGTGCGCCAGTTTCTTGGATTAACCGGGTACTTTAGACGCTTTGTTAAAAACTATAGTGTGATCGCGAAGCCATTAACGTCTCTGACGCGAAAAACTCAGAAGTGGACTTGGAGTGAAAAAGAACAATCCGCGTTCGAAAGTTTACAGTCAAACTTGATTAGTGACAACGTTATGGCATTATACTCACCTACGGTGTATACGGAGGTCCACACCGACGCGAGTCAAAGCGGGTTAGGTGGTATACTTTTGCAAAGAGACAAAGACAATAATATGCGCCCTGTGGTATTTGTTAGCAGACAAACCAGTGACGATGAAGCGAAGTATCATTCTAGTGAATTAGAAACATTGGCAGTCGTCTGGACGTTAGAGAGGCTTAGGGTTTATTTAATCGGGTTAGAATTCATTGTTGTAACAGACTGCAACGCATTGCTAGGTACATTTTCAAAAAAACATTTAATCCCGAGGATAGGTCGTTGGTGGCTAAAGTTGCTCGAGTTCAACTATGAAGTTAAATATCGACCAGGTACAAAGATGTCGCATGTAGATGCATTGTCGAGAAATGCCGTTGGACCACCAGAAGATACAGATGTAGCAGAAGGAATTCAAGTATGTTTTACCACGTTAGATGAAGAAGATTGGTTGACATTAGTTCAGAGAGAAGATCCCGCTGTGAGGAAAATTGAAGAAGTTTTAAGAAAATGTGAAGGAACCACGAAAGAAGAAGAGAGAATTTGTGAATATTACGAAATGAGAGATGGGAGATTGTTCAAGAAAGATGGAGGAAGATTATTATGGGTCGTTCCTAAACGAGTCAGGTGGAAGATCTTGCAACAAAATCATGATGATCTGGGGCATCCGGGTTTGGCAAAGGCAATAGACAAATTGAGAAGAACGTATTGGTTCCCGAGACTTAGACGTTATGTGAAGGGTTATATAGGGCCATGTGCTGAGTGCCTTTATAATAAAATCCCTGGAGGGAAACGGCCTGGAAAGCTTCATAGCATTGAAAAGAAGGGTATCCCATTACACACGCTACACTTGGACCACCTGGGACCTTTTGTACGAAGCAAAAAGGGTAATATGTACATCTTAGTCACAATTGACGGGTTCACAAAATTTACTGCCCTCAAACCTGTGAGGAATACAACATCTGCTTTAACATCAAGAGCATTCGATGAATTTACCCATCTATTTGGTGCACCGGTTAGAGCAATAACTGACCGAGGAACTGCGTTCACCGGTAAAGATTTCGTGAAACTATGTCGACAAAGGAACATCATACATATAAAGAATGCCACGGCAACACCAAGATCAAATGGCCAGGTGGAGAGGGTGAATAGACACCTCATCACATCATTAGCGAGCATGAGCAAAGATCCTGATGGTAGGGATTGGGACGTACATGTGGGAGCTATTCAATGGAGTTTGAACAACACAATTCATCAAGCTATAAAGACAACCCCGTCAAGGTTGATGTTTGCAATGGATCTGCGGTCACCGCATGGGGCATGTATAGAGGACGAATTGAAAGAAGTAAACCAACCACAGAACGATGTTGTAGAACTAAGGCAGATTGCAATGAAAGAAATTGAACGTGATCAACAAAAGCAAAAAGAGAGATATGACAAACAACGAAGTATAGTAGAATATGCGATTGGAGATTTGGTTTTAACGAAAAGAGAAGCGCCAGCAAGTGGAGAATCGAGAAAACTAGTAGTTAAATATAGAGGACCCTACGTTATCGCTGAGAAATTGCCACATGACCGGTACGTGATAGAAGATATCCCAGAAATACAGAGAACTCAGAAGTTCTACAGGGGAGTTGCTGCTGTAGACTCATATATAAGAAATATAATTTACCTATAGACGAGGAAAGTGAACATGAAGAAGAAGATGTTGACTATGATGATGAAAAGGAAGAGACGGATGTAAGTGAAAATGAGATTAACAAGGTTGATAAGAATGGAGATGCAAGAAAAGAAGATAAACAGAGTAATTTGTGCGAAGAAAGAGATGAACAAGTTTCCCAGAGACCTGTAAGGAAAAGAAGAAGGCCAGCTAAATTTAAAGACTACATTTTCGAGGACGAAAAATTGTCGGATGGCCGAATGTTAAGTTCAAAAACTTTGCTCCCGCGCGAAACTCTAGCGGCCGGTAACACAGTGACAGATGGACTAGATAGAGGGGAAGAAGTCGAACAGTGAAGTGGGTAGCATGCGTAAAGTGAACTCAGAGAACCAAGCTTTATTTTACCTTTTGTTATGTTCGATAGAATTTAACTTAATTTCATTTAAATATGTGAACTTAATAAATAAACCAATACTTAACAATATGTAGTTAATATTTTCTGATTTTACTATTTGGTAGAAATTCATGATGAATTGAAAAATTACTACGCGTACTACCAATAAAATAATTAGGAGAAATTTTAGAGAAATTGGATCTAGTACCAAAAACATTAGAAATGAGGCAGGAGATATCCTAATCGGAAGTGGGGAGAAGGCAGATAGGTGGAAAGAATATTTAGGAAACTTATATGCGGGACAGGAAGTGCAAGATATATTAGAAAGCGAAAGCAGTGTAGAGGGGGATAACCTAGGGAGTCCTATAATGAGAGAAGAGTTTGAGATAGCACTAAAAAGTTTAAGGAATAATAAAGCACCAGGTATAGATGGCTTGCAGGCAGAAATCTTAAAGTGCGCAGGTCAAGAGGTAATAGATCGTTTATTTAAACTAGTTAGTCGCATATACCTGACAGGCGAGATTCCAGAAGATTACAAACGGAACATCATAGTAGCTTTGCCAAAAAGAAAAGGCGCGGATAGATGCGAAAATTTTAGAACTATCAGTTTAACTTCCCATGCGTCAAAAATTTTAACTAGAATTGTGCAAAGAAGGATGGAGAAAAAGGCGGAAGAAATATTAGGAGAAGATCAGTTCGGATTTAGACGAAATAGAGGAACGCGCGAGGCCATTCTAGCTTTACGAGTAATTATAGAAAAAACGATAGAAAAGAGAAAGAGCGTCTATATAGGATTTGTAGATTTAGAAAAAGCCTTCGACAACGTAAAATGGGGGAAGATGTTCGAAGTGCTGAGAAAGGTAGGGATGAAATACAGGGACAGAAGAATAATACATAATCTCTACAAAGAGCAAAAGGCAGTTATAGAATGTGAGCAGGAACAAAGGGAAGTAGATATCCGGAAGGGAGTGAGACAGGGATGTGCATTGTCACCTCTAGTTTTCAACTTATATATCGAAGATGCGATTAATATTGTTAAGGAAAGAACAGCCTCAGGGATCAATGTACAGGGCCAAACTATTAACATGCTCAGATTTGCGGATGATATAGCAGTGTTAGCATCTAGCAAAGAAGAATTAGGAGCGGCTTTGAATGAAATGGAAGCAGTTTTGACAAAGGGCTTCGGCATGAAAATCAATAAAAAGAAAACTAAAATTTTGGTATGTAGGGGATGCGAAAATAGAACTAAAATGGAAATACAAATTGGAAATGAGAAGATAGAGGAGGTCGCGGATTTCTGCTACTTAGGAAGTAAAATAACTCAAGACGGTAGGAGCACTAAAGATATAAAACAAAGAATGGCGCAGGGCCGAGTTGCGTTTAACAAAAAGAAACAACTGTTATGCTCGAGAACGGTTAATATAGAGACTAGGAAGAGACTCTTAACGTCGTATGTATGGAGTACGGCATTATACGGGTGCGAAACTTGGACAATAGGAGAAGCGGATAGAAAAAGAGTAGAAGCGTTTGAACTGTGGTGTTACAGACGCATGATGAAGATACCGTGGATAGATAAGGTTAGCAATAGGGAAGTATTAGAAAGAGTTGGGGAAAAGCGAAAGGTATGGAAAACAATAAAGAGTAGGAGAGATAGGATGGTAGGACACCTTCTAAGACACGAGGGAATAGTTCGTGACATACTAGAGTCAGAGATAGGAATGAAAAGAGGTAGGGGTAGGCCTAGATTAGACTACTGCTCTCAAATAGTTAGGGATGTAGGATGTTCTACTTTTAGGGAAATGCGTAGGTTAGCTCAGGATAGAAAAGAATGGAGGTACGCGTCCAACCAGTCTTCGGACTGAGAACCTTATGATGACTACCAATATAACGATTTATTATTATAACTTGACCGGTTTCAGAATTCACAATGATTCCATCATCAGAAATGTATAAATAAAATTTATTTGCTTACAATAATTTTATTTATACATTTGTTTACAATAATTTTATTTATACATTTGTTTACAATAATTTTATTTATACATTTCTGATGATGGAATCATTGTGAATTCTGAAACCGGTCAAGTTATAATAATAAATCGTTATATTGGTAGTAAGCGTAGTAATTTTTCAATTCATCGTTACCATATAAGTTTTGAGTTTTTAAAAAAATTTTGTCAAATAATTTACGTTTACATCTTTATATCTTTACAAGTTTAAATAAATATTCTTGACAAAGACCCCAAACGGGGGCGAAACGTCGAATGAGAAAATACTACAGCTTTATTTATTAAAAAAACATTGCCAGAAATTTCACAAAATTTGGAAATTTTTTGTTAATAGAATGTAACATTATTTTCTCTGGGAACGTACAAAATTAGGCATAGTCGTCAAACACTCAGAGCTAACATCACCCGTTCAAAACTCTTATGAATGGGCTATAACTAAACCCATTTTTAAAGAAATCCAACAAAATAGTTATTTATAATGTTAGTGTTAAAAGTGTCATTTTATTTTGTAAGGAGGGAAATTACGTAGATCACGGGCTTATCGAGTGATCTAACCCTTCGAACAAAATAAAAACACTTTTAGCACTTACATCATACAACACTATTAAACGATGCATTAAAGAGATCAAATATTTTATTAAAGTCAAAATTTAATCCAAAACAATTCGAAATCTAGTGATTTGTGCTCAATTCTTTGACGTTAGTTACATAGCAACCAATGTTAAAAGTGTACTCACTTTTAACACTAGTGTTAAAAGTAATTAGTTTTAAAACTGGTGAATTAAATTTAAATTTTGGACACTGACAATAAACGTTAAAAATTGGATTTTTAATAGTGTTTGTAGAAAAAAAGTTATATGCAACATGTTTTGTTTTTCTAATACCTAGTTCCAGTTTTAAAGCGCTCTTAGCATAAGATCGCTGTCTCATCCCATTTTTTAGTTAGGGGGCCGGAATGGTAAATTATTGTTGTATTTTCTACCATGGCAGAGGTACATGAGGAACAAAAATATGACATCTGAGTCGCAGTGTAGATGGCACTCTCAAAGTTAACCGTTAAATTAAAGTTCAACATCATAAAGTTCTCAGTCCGAAAACTGGTTGAACGCGTACCTCCATCCTTTCCTATCCTGAGCTAACCTACACATTTACGTAAAAGTAGAACGTCCTACATCCCCAACTTTTTAATAACAATAATAATAAAGCAGTTGTTTAATCTGGACCTGACCTCTGTTTATTTCTACCTCAGACTCTACTACCTATGTCGCGAACTATTCCTTCGTGTCTCAGAAGGTGTCGTACCATCCTATCCCTCCTATTCTTTATTTTCTTCCTTGCCTTTCGCTTTTCCCCAACTCTTTCTAATACTAACGTATTGCTAAGCTTATCTGTCCACGGTATATTCATCATGCGTCTGTAGCACCACATTTCAAACGCTTCTATTCCTTTTCGATCCGCTTCTCCTATTAATTGTCCAAGTTTCGCACTCATACAGTGCCGTACTCCATACATACTACTTTAAGAGTCTCTTCCGAAATTAAAAGTTGTTACTGACATATTTTCTACCAACAGATTTTTATTTTACAGACTCTCTGCCTTATGATGAATGCCAAAATATCACTGTCAGATCCATTACATAGTCGCGAGTGGGCGAGTGGGTGCCAGAGAAGCCCAAACTTGTCTTAAGCGGGAGCGTCACGTGACATGTTTTCTACCACAGATTTTTCTTTTACTAACATTCTACATCATAAGTAAACCAAAATATCGCTGCCATACACATTAGTTAATCGCAAGTGGGTGCCAGACAACTTGTCTGAAGAGAACTATCTGCAGTGCGGCCAAGATGCAACTTTCTTATAGTCGTATTTTTGTTCCTCGTGTTTCATACATTAAGATTAATAATTAAGATTAATAATAAAATAATTAATTAATTAAAATTAATAATAAAAGAACAGTAAATTAATATTGATATTAAGAGCCCGACACACCAATTTACTAAGCCACGTAGTTGAGCGCAATGTTTATACCTGCATATATGATGAGTAACAATGTCGACGGACCTACAACGGACGGCAGAAATTATCTGGAAATGCAGGGAACTAGGCGGCCAAACTAATACAGAGAATGAACTTATTGCGCGCACTCCCTATTTCCGGATTGGCTGACTTAACTGAGCGACTTTGATCCATAGCCGAAAGACAGGCGAGAGCACGAGGTGCGACGAAAAACTCCGAATGCAACGGTACAGCTGTTTACTCATAACTTTTTTGCGTTTCCGTCGAAATTGAAACTTTTATGTCTTTTTACAAGCCAGAGGTTCAGTATACTACTGCCTTTAACCAGATTCTGAGTTGTTCTTTTCAGGAAAGTTTTATTAGGTTCTATAAAAAGCAATTTTTCGCCACTTCGTTTATTGTTTTCATATTTTTTAACAAATTTCTAAACAGCAATTGTAGAATAATAATTGTATTTTAAGAACAAACTGTTTGCAAACAAAAACAATTTAATACCATTCGTAGTTTTCAAAATATTTACAAACAGCCAAAAAATTATTTCAACTCAAAAGAACGTCGAGGAGCGACTTTGTTCTGGTCCTCATTTTGGTAGGAGAAACTAGATATTAGAAAAACATTATGTTCCATATAACTTTTTTGTTGTATTTCTTTATAAAAGTGGGTTTAGTATGCCTATTCACAAGACCATAATAATTTCGGCCGGGCGATTTTTGCCATAAGTGTTTGACAACGATGCCTAATTTTGTAAGTTCTAAAACCAAAAATGCTGGATACCGTTACCAAATCATACAAATAACAATTTATGAAAAACTTTTTGTAAAAAGATTGGGTGAATAAATTTTTCTGGCGCGGGTGGAACAAAAATAGTACATTGTTTTATAAGGAGGAAAAGTGTCACTTTTTAATGGTTCTTTATATTGAATTATTATTATTTGTATCAAAATTCTATTTGCAGTAATTTTTAGATAAAGGATTAAGGATTAAAGAAAGCGCTATGCAGCATTCGCGGAGAAACCGTTTCACCCACTTATTTGCCTTTGCACACTCGCCTGGCTGGCAAATGCGTGAGCGAAATTCTCAGTTTCTCCACTTGCACTGTAATATACTATTTCATGTTGTGTCATCTAATTTCCAAACGGCATAAAAACTGACGAGCAAAATTTATTCAAAGGAGAAAAATAATTTTTAAAATAAGGAAAACGCTGAATTTTAATTTGTAGAGAGAAGCGAACAAAAGTTTTTTTTGAATGTACAAACATTTAGATATTTGCAAAAAAAATATTTTGAAAGTTTTCTCGCCCCTAATAAATTGTTCCATTAAAAAATGTTATTTTGTTATTAATTCATAAATTTGAAGTTCAATTATTGTTTTTCTGTGTTCATTACCATAGTTACCTAAATAGGTGAAAAATTTCCACCAACTGACTCAGTTAACAAGCCGCGAGCTACAAAATATGGCAACGTTGAATGTTGTGGGAAATAAGGACGTGTTCTTATAATCCGCTAACATTTAACTCAGTGAGAATACGTGCTTGGCGTTGCAGAGGTATTGCCAGTTTGTACTTCACAGCTATTTAGTTAAACCTGTCATAAATTTGCCTATTTGACAGAAATTTTAAAGTCAACAGTAACAAAGTTAGCAATGGTGCGCAACTGATTTTGAGCAGTCTGCATAATATATTTATTACGATTTCTTTAAACAGATTGGCTTGATGCGAAGTGGTAAATTCTTGGCCGAAGAGTCTCCTCAAGTTTTGCTGTCAATGTATGGCTGTCAGTCTTTAGAAGACGTGTTTCTAAAATTATCTCGAAAACAAGGGCAAGCAACCAATCCATCGGAAATGAACATCAGCAATAATATCAGCTTAGCATCACTTAATTGGGGTAAAAAAGATTCCATATCGGTAACTGAAGAAAGTGGAGTCGTAGGTTTAAATTTTCACCAAAGCAAAGAAATTCTCATACAAGACGGTGCAAATGGACACTTAGATGTAAGTATATACACGAATTCTTATGTGTTAAAATGTATTTTCAAGCTGATAAGCCTTACCTACATAAATAGCGTAATGTGTTTTGTTCCAGTGACAATTTACACTCATTTACGCTAGTTTGGACAATTATTTAGACCATAAGGAATTTAACAATTTACACTACATATTTACTAAAACTGTCCATAGAAGATTTTCTCAGTATTGCACTCCTTTAGAACAAAGCTATATAAAAACTATTTACATTTACAACTAAAGTACAACTAAAGTACCGAATCACAGTCTAGACGGCTTGTTTGTGACATAATAAAAACAAAGTGATGAAACACCTGCATACTATAAATACCGCAAAGCGGGGAAAACGGAATATTGTTCTTGTCGTTATACCAACTATATCGGCTTCACAAACAAGCAGGTGTACGTGCGATTATTGAAAATTGAAGTAAAACTTTTTACCGCGCGATATGCATAAAATCGTTCACCATTGAAACGAAGATGCGACACCAAAAGCGTGGGGCGCCTCCTGAACCACGATTCTAACGAACACGAGTGGGGATAGCGTACACGGTGAGTTGGAGCTCTAATTACTGCCTCGGATGGTATTCAAAAAGTTCACCTCTACCGCGCGAAGTTTCACTCACATTTTTTTATTCCATAATCGATTATTGGGAAATAATCGATAATTTTTATTAATCGATTGGTTGATTAATCGATTGTTTGATTAATCGATAATTTGATTAACCCACTTTATTAATCGAGCCGAGGCGGTAAGGACCTTTTCGCAAGTGCTGTAACACCCGACAGGAGGAAGAAGGGAAATCTCCGAAAAGTTAAATCCTTTCCGGTGAGGTGGCAACTCTGGGAGCGGCAAAGATTCGTTTACCAAAATAATCGATTTATCAAATAACCGATTATTCAAATAATCCATTAATCGAAAAATCAATTATTTGTTGATTAATTCGCACAGGCCTAGTGCGTACACGCTAGGTATGTCTCTTTAAATGTCTTTGGTTTAATAGCTCGAAATCGCTTTCTGACTTTTACTTTACCATCTCCATATGCCCAGCTAAACCCCGCGGCCCTAGCTTTTATACGTCTTTCCACGTTTCCCAAATATTTTATGTTCATCCGAAATAGTCCTGAACAGTCCACACAAAACAATAAAAACAGAAATCGTCTCCTAAGTTTCAGTGGTAAAGAGAAAGTCAGTCTAGATCAATGATGTGTAACTCTACTGGATAGGCCCATTACCGTTTACGCCGTGAAACCTTTGTGAGGCATATCTTGTATATGCAACTTGTACTACTTACGTGTCTCCATCCTTCTCTAACGCGAACAGGTGATCAGGTGTTTCTCTCCGGGTAGCAGCTTTTTGTTTACGATGGTGATATATTGCGTGGCTAACGGCTGTAAAAGCGTCCAGCAGCCAGGTAATAACTTATCGTTTCATGGGTAAGTAACAAATTTGGTTTAGGATTTACATGAAGTGCGACTGATTAAAAAATAGTTGAAGCGTACTTGAAAATTAGACTTAATAGTCATGCAAAGAAGGTTGCTGAGAAAATACAAGGTGAAAACGCCACTTTGCTCCAGAAATTAACGAAAACTATGTATAATTAATGCTATTTCTGTTGTATTTACTGCTTCTGTTATACTTACAACTCGTTTACCCAGTCTAGAAAATTATGCTATGTTCTCATTAAAATAAAGAATAAATAAATAAAAATGGGATGGTAGAACACCTTCTGAGACTCTAAGGAATAGTTCTCCACATACTAGAGATAGACCCAGATTAGACTATTGCTCTCAACTAAATGGGGATGTAGGATGTTCTACTTTCAGGGATATGCGTAGGTTAGCTCAGGGTAGGAGGGAATGGAGTGCGCGTCCAACCAGTCTCCGGACTGAGAACATTATGCTGATTCTCATTTTAAAATAAGGAAGTGCCTCCGTAACCGGCGCCGGCTACAGTTTTATAGGTGTATTGTTGCCGGAGCCGGTTTCCATAACAAATTAATAATACGGCAGTTTAGGTACCTTGTTAGTTGTAACGCATCCAGCAGCGACCATAGGTAGGGAGGTATCGCCGGTAATTTGGTATGCTTACCCCGGATAGGATCGGCTCCCGTAGAGGTTAGTTTCTTAAGGTTAGATTTTTACATTATTTTTTTTCAAAAAATGCGTGTGTCTGGTGCGAGAGGGCAGCTAAGGGGTCTGTTTAAAATGCGTATGCCTTGTATCAGTCTTTTTCGTTCCCAAATAGAAGCGCGCCGGCAACTATACGCAAGGCCGGCTCCGGCGCCGGCTACGGAGGCACTCCTTTAAAATAATAGGTAGGTACCTACCTACAGTAAGAAAATACGAAATGATGCATAGTAAATAATTCTGAGCTCAGTATTTTGCTATTTGCCTTTCGTATTTCGTTGCACTATTCAAGCGGCTGCAGGCATGTATATTTACTTCCATGATACAATGGTATGCTCATAAGTACAAAGTTGTAAACGGGGTTGTAAATCAACGTGTAAAATAACATGGCAAATAAAAATCTAGGTACTTGAAAATACGTTTATGTGACACTAGTTTTATTTATATTTATTGAGTCCGAACTGAAGAGCCAGAAAAAAGCAAGTTAAGTATTAAAATTTAGAAATATCAACTCGTCTGTTACCGGCTTAATCAAGTCAAACGGCTGTTTGTGACAAAGAATAGGGGACATAAGTGCCTCCGTCATACGTCAGATTTTCATTCAAAACAAAAGCACGTGCCATTTGACGTTTATCGATATTATTTTCAACGTCTTAAACTAGTTTTTGCAATATAATTATAGACGTTTTGCAGTGAAAACAGTTTATTTTCAATTTGTGTGTTGGGCTTACGTGTAAAAACTTGAAAACAACTATAATTATATTTCAGAGGTTAGGTTAAAACGTCAGAAAGCACGTGGCTTTGTTTTGTTTGGAATGAAAATCTGACATTTGTGACGCGCCACTTATGTCGCCCATAGGCTGACTTAAAAAGAGAAGTAGATACGTAAGTATTGTGGGTTGTCTATATCTTGAGATGCTTCACTTTCGCTTTCATTTAACCCCCGGTTGGTCTAGATAAACCACCGCCATCTTGGCACACGAACATATCGGAGTCCCATAAACGACGTCATTAATCTTATTCACAACTCAGTATAATGGTCCCTCCCAGTTTTTCTGCGATTTCGGCACACGTGCTCTTTTCCGTGTTGAATGCTACAGCCATCTCCTTCTTTGAAACCCACAGCGAAGACGCCTCCCATGTTCTGAAGTTAAGTTCTATTGAGTTCATTGACTTTCTTGGTTAATTATCTATTGTATTTGGGGAGGGGGTATATTACATAATGTACCGGAAGGTATGGGTATGTGTTTTATTTGAGGAAACAAAATATTTACTACTTAATTGTCTCCCGTGGAAAAAGTCATGCGCATTTTCGGAATTCCAGTAGCCGAGTTATCTCCACATGATTAAATTGCAAAAAAACACGACTTTGTCGGTATCAGTCCGCAAGCACTGGGAAATAGGGGCATCGAAGAACCAGGAGTATATTTGATCAATACCCATTTAATCGACATTTGTCAATCAAGAACAAGACAACAGTGCCACTATAATAATATTTCATTGGCTTAAAAATAATCTTAATTTAATATTTTCGAAGATATGGTATTGAACCGAGTGTCCCCTTATGGGATATCGTATATATTTTCACAGCATTAATTAGCTTTTGCTTTTACCGTTCCAAACACACAACCACCGGACGCAGTCTTCGACGCGTCCCACGAGCGTAAGAAGTCGGTAGCGACAGAACCGGCCCATATTCATATAATATGTATTACATCTTTGGCACGGCAAAAGCAAAAATATGCACGGTTTTATTTTATTTTCCAAAAATTACAAAAAATGTTTATTTCAGATAAATGGAAAAACAGTAACTTCTAAAAGCAGTATGGCTGATACGTGTGAAGACTGTACGAATTGCTCAGATTTTACATCCTGGGGTAAAATTAAAGCCCTCCTCCAAAAGAACTTTTTGAGAATGTGGAGAAATGTGGGAGTGATGCTATTTATTTTCGCATTGCCTGTAATGCAAGTTATTCTATTTTGCCTTGCTATTGGGCGTGACCCTAGTGGACTAAGATTAGCGATTGTCAACCACGAAAAGCCCTACAGTAACTTGACATATCAAGAGTGTTCTTACGAACATGGCTGCAAATTCAGTAATCTTAGTTGTCGATACTTGGAAGCGCTAAAGAATGATACGATAATTAAAGAATATTACAAAGATCCCATTTCTGCTGTAAATGCCGTTAAAAAAGGAGATGCTTGGGGTGCATTATACTTCACAGAAAACTTCACTGACGCTTTGGTAGCCAGAATGGCTCTAGGAAAAGACGCAGATGATGAAACTTTAGACCAAAGTGAAATTAGAGTCTGGCTGGATATGTCAAGTGAATATTTAATTACGTTTTGCAAAATTCAATTGTTTTGACATATATCTTTTAGATCAACAAATTGGCATTATCTTACAACGAGATCTACAACTGACATACCAAAACTTCTCCAAGGAACTGCTGAAAACTTGTGATCACAATCCGGATCTTGCAGAGATTCCAATTTCTTTCAAAGAACCTATCTATGGATCGAGCGAACCTTCATTCACGGACTTTGTTGCACCAGGAGTTATTTTGACGTAAGCTTGTTAGTTATAGGTGTACAGGTACTTATTTTTAAAATGGGTGCATTAAATAAAGCCCATAACGTACGAAATCCTGTTAGGGTGTTTTTTTTTCCTTTTCAGTCATGGGACACAAAGTCACAGCGGATTCAAGACATTCAAATATTACGATTTAGCTGTACTTACCTCAGAGTGTCAAAGTCACAATTTCAATTCTTTTATTTTGTAATTTGAAAAGTTTGTGGAATATCGGAATATCTGAAAATTGGTGAATGGAAAAGTTTTTTGGGATAGGAAGTAATAATAATTCACCCACAATTTTAGTTTATCTACTAGATGGCGCCACATGTGCAACACATACCTAATATTATCTGCTGTCGGAACGCTTGGAATATTTGAGGGATGTAACGTTCCCGCTGCCAATGGATTATTCCAACATTGTTTAAAATATTCGCGTGATTATTTCTTTCTTGTTTCAATTAAACATAGATCTAGGACTGTTCGCTAATAATTTTCATTCAAAACCAAAAATTCAACTTCAAAATCTACTTCACAATCTATGAAAATCGGACATATTGTAGCTAGAATATTTATCACATTTTTCGTTTTTTTTTAGAAATTATAATCGCAGAGTCATAGATTAGACTTTTCATTCTGATGGCATAAAAAAAAATAAATAAATTTTTGATAATAATGAAGTAATCAATTGGCTCCTGCACCTCTCCACCTCTGCATTCGCCTTTTCAAGGGCCTAAAGGTGGCGGTGTCTAGCGGCGATATGTTTAAACTTCCCAAATTCAAAAAACAGGCGTGGCTAGTTTTTGTATGTATTCAGGTATTATTCTTGGGGCCTATTTTTCGTATCGACGACCTTCCAAAGTAATTTCCGATTCTTCCTAAAATTTATTATTGTTACACATATGAGTTGAATATGCAGGTGCACAGGATCCCATTTATCAGAAAAAGCGATTCATATGTATTGTGTACCTAATTTAGAGAAAAATGCCAAATAGATACCTACTCTCTTTGTTTTTAAATTTCCATAATTCAAATTAAGTACTTTACTTATGCATGGCGTCTCATTTCTTCTGTACAGCAGATGCTAATCTACACAACTTGGATTTCTTAAATAGAACTCCTGTAGGTATACCATCCTACTTTTTATTTCCCTGTTCGCTTTTACTATATGATTGTGTAAGAGTTGCATACAAGACTGAACTTATTGTGAAACTGGGCATCTGTTCATCATTCTCAAAATGTAATTTTTGAAACATCCCTACTTGTGACAAAAATTTTAAAAGAAAACTGAAACACAAAAATATGGGGTTTAGTTTAGAAGCAACTTACTTCGTATACATACTTAGTAAAATCGGTCGAAATATCTATAGAGTGTCCCATTTAAATAATTCACCGAGTATCAACTCCGTTTGTACATAAAGTGTTCCGTACTGGCTAGCAAAGTTTCTGAAGCACTTACCTATATCAGAAACCGCACACTGAACCGATTTCGATGAAATTTATTTATTGCATCATTAGTTGCAATCGTGAAGACTACGTAAGTACCAAATTTCACGATTCTACTTTAAATAGTTCCCAATTGCGACAGGGGGACACAATTGACACTCCCCGCATGTGGTTGTACTGAACTGTAAAAAGATAAAAACAAATCTAATCTCGTATAAAACGTTTTTAGACAAATAATATACGTCAACTTCCAACTACGTCTTCCGTTATTTCTGTTCTCTGCGTCATATCAGGTAAAATATGTTACGGAATTACGATGGACAAGAAATTAGCGGGGAAAGTTTAAAATTTGAGTTGCCACAGAAGAATTGGAATTTGAACATTTAATGAACTAATTATTAAGAGTGGCGTGTACCGTGGATTTTCTGTTGCAGTCAGATGCACACTCAACATGACAAAACATTTTTTACCGTTTAGGAATTTGGAACACAGGTTCATGGAAGTCTATTCCAAATGTTAGAACGTTATGGAAAAAATCAGTTACAATACGTAAAGGGCTAAAAGAGGCTTTACTGAGCGTGTACTGAACGGTACAAGTCATTGTTAATGGAATTTAGACTCAGCAAACCAACTTTTGTTTATTATTTTTTCCACCGCGCGGCTATCTCTGGGGTACTACCCTCTCAGATGCTCTCAGAAAAGAAAATTTATATGACATGATGACTGAACACCGAAAAAACCACCGGAAGTGGCCAGTCAAAAAATTGAGTTTTCCGTTTTTTGCAGTCTGTTTTTGATTTAAGAAATATTGCAAAAATTTTGTTAGAGAAATGCTATTATAATCAAAATGAAAAATTTTAAGTAACCCCCGACACATCATCAAACGCCTGAACAGATCTTCATAAATTATAGCTTAAGAACCATCTCGATCACGTCAGCTTTCAGCTTTCAAACAAAAAAAACCGCATCAAAATCGGTCCATTCGTTTAGGAGCTACGGGTTAATTAAAAACGCACATACAATAATAATTTGTATAATTATTTGTGCCATTTTTTTAATAATTTTAGTAATATTTGTGAAATTTATGGCAAATGAAACACTATGTAAAAAATGTTATCGACGTTTCGCCTCTGGTTGGAGGCTTTGTCAAGATTATATATTTAAAAGTTTACAAAATGTATAAAAGTGACAAAATTTTTTCTTAATAAAAATGTAAATAACAGTAACTAAGAACTTATATTAAAAATAGAAATTATACGTAGCACACATGATTTTGTAAAAAATATGAAGGAGGAAAGAAATGTACATAAATTATAATCAAGTGGTAGAGAACAGATTTACGTTATTATGTCACTGTAAATTTGACTTAAATTTTGAATGTCAGATCTGTCATTCAAGGAATTTTTATCTTTTTGGATGTGTATCATTTCTAAAACCAGTCTAGCTTTTAAGTTTTTTTCTTGTTCTAAAATAGTAGTATTGTGAAAATCGAAATTGTGTTTAGTATCTTTTATGTGTTTACTGATAGCTGAATTACTATTTTGGTAAGTATGTTGTTTTAACCTAGTTTCAAGGTGATTTTTGGTTTGCCCAATGTATGTTTTATTACAGTTATTACAATTAATTTTGTATACAATATGAGTTTTCATTAATTTTGGAATTGGAGTTTTTAAACGAGAATATAAAAATTGTAAGTTGTTATGCTTTTTATGAGCAATTACAAAATTATGTTTTAATAATAATTTATTAATGTTATGTGATATGTGTTTTATATATGGTAAAGAAATGTAATTTTATAAACAAACTGATGGCTGTGCTATGGGTTCTCCAATCTCAAGCACTATTGCCCAATTAGTTTTAGAAGATTTAGAAACCACTGTTATTCCTAAATTATCATTTAATCTACCTTTTTTTGTACGTTATGTAGATGATTGTCTTACTGCTATTCCTCCCAACAAAGAAAATGAAATTCTTCATCAATTCAATAATTATCATCCCAAATTACAATTTACTATAGAAATTTCAAAAAATAACCAAATTAACTTCTTAGACTTAACACTATACAAAATTAATAATTCAATAGAAACAGAATGGTACACAAAACCCACTTGGTCTGGCCGTTATATTCATTTTAATTCCAAACAACCCATTTGTCACAAAAAAAGTATCGTTATTTGCTTGACTGACAGAGCAATCAAACTCTCCAGTCCACAATTCAGACAAGATGCATTAAACAAAACCATAAATTGTTTAATAAAAAATAACTACCCAAGAAATTTTATTGACAAAATTATAAAAAATAGACTACATCATTATTATAATAACAATAACGACAATCAAAACCAAAAAGAACCTAAAAATTACATTTCTTTACCATATATAAAACACATATCACATAACATTAATAAATTATTATTAAAACATAATTTTGTAATTGCTCATAAAAAGCATAACAACTTACAATTTTTATATTCTCGTTTAAAAACTCCAATTCCAAAATTAATGAAAACTCATATTGTATACAAAATTAATTGTAATAACTGTAATAAAACATACATTGGGCAAACCAAAAATCACCTTGAAACTAGGTTAAAACAACATACTTACCAAAATAGTAATTCAGCTATCAGTAAACACATAAAAGATACTAAACACAATTTCGATTTTCACAATACTACTATTTTAGAACAAGAAAAAAACTTAAAAGCTAGACTGGTTTTAGAAATGATACACATCCAAAAAGATAAAAATTCCTTGAATGACAGATCTGACATTCAAAATTTAAGTCAAATTTACAGTGACATAATAACGTAAATCTGTTCTCTACCACTTGATTATAATTTATGTACATTTCTTTCCTCCTTCATATTTTTTACAAAATCATGTGTGCTACGTATAATTTCTATTTTTAATATAAGTTCTTAGTTACTGTTATTTACATTTTTATTAAGAAAAAATTTTGTCACTTTTATACATTTTGTAAACTTTTAAATATATAATCTTGACAAAGCCTCCAACCAGAGGCGAAACGTCGATAACATTTTTTACATAGTGTTTCATTTGCCATAAATTTCACAAATATTACTAAAATAATAATTTGAAAACTTAACATCACAATTAATTACGAAATCAAATACTCCTCGACATAGGTATCTTTATAACATTCTATTAGATGACGGTGTTGCTAGGTTTCTCCACCGCAACTATGCAAAATCACTAACAGTTATACTTGAAAGGCAATCATTTTTAATAAATTGCTTGGTGACCACTGGATATTGCAAAATAAGCATATAAATTATAGCTAAGAACCATCTCGATCACGTCAGCTTTCAAACAAAAAAAACCCATCAAAATCGGTCCATTCGTTTAGGAGCTACGATGCCACAGACAGACACACAGACACACAGACACGTCAAACTTATAACATCTCTCTTTTTTGCCGGGGGTTAAAAAATAGCTCTAACCACAGCACAGTGCATTTATTTTTGCAAAAAAGTCAAAGGTCACTGAATTATTT
Organism: Xestobium rufovillosum; assembly: GCA_963966045.1. Classification (NCBI taxonomy): domain Eukaryota; kingdom Metazoa; phylum Arthropoda; class Insecta; order Coleoptera; family Ptinidae; genus Xestobium; species Xestobium rufovillosum. The sequence goes on from OZ014504.1 coordinate 21,026,498, forward strand.
CCACTTTTTCCAAAAACTACAAAAAATAAATGCACTACTCGCTTCTAACCGTAAAATATCATAAGTACTTATACAAAATATCAAATTGAAGTTTTGGAATTATCCTTAAAAACATTTTGAAACTAGATGCAAACCCTGGAATTGCGACCAATCGATTTAAGTCAATGTAATCATTACAGCTGGATGTAGAAGCAACGAGATCTTGTGGGATTACACTCTCGCAGTGTGTAATCCCACCAGATCTCGTTAACTACAATTTTCACATGAAAATAATTTGCACCGAATCTGCTTGAATACGCGGTGACGTCGGATATGTTTTATAAATTACCGGGTAATATTTTGATTAGCCCTCGCACTGAGCACAAAAACAAGACAATAAATATTTTTACTAATAATTTTGGTGTAATGCTTAGTGCAGTGCGATCAAAAAGAACTTGATCATAGAAGCCCATGGATTTTTGTCGGCAAAAATAGTTTGACAAGTTGACCTTGAACAATCAATCAAAGACATGCCAGCAAAAGCTCATGGGCTACTTCGATCATGTTCTTTTTTGATTACACTGTATATTGCGAGTCAAGCCCGAAAAGTGTCATTTTACTGCGGAGTAGGTAACTTCTAGGACATTTGATTATTTCCCACTTTTTTCTTAGGTACCTACAGTCCGCTAAACATCCATTTTCAGTACTATGCTCCCCCTAATCTAGCGCGCCCAGCAATTTTTGCATTCAGTGTCCGCCTACTTTGTACTTTTGGAATGCTAGGTCCCTTCCGCAGTAACTGTTCGTCGGCGTTCCGACAGCCTTCTTTATTAAAAGGAAGTGGCTGCCTTAAACAAAAATGTTATACTGTTTAAATGTCGCTAAGATGAACCGTTTTTGAAATATTTGTTATTTAAGTATTTCATGCAATGTCAGATTAATTTGTTTCTTAATTTAATACAGGTTATTTTGAAAATTTCTTGCAAAGGAATTAATTTTTTCTACCATTAGTTGTTAACATAAACAAAACAACAGTTGTTTGATAAAATTAAATTTATTTTGAAAATTAATAAATTTTAAAATCAAATGCCCCTCAAATTAATCTGAATAAAATGTAGGTATCAAATACTTATACTCGTATATCAAATATGTATGTAGGAAACGGTTCACTTTAACTGCATTTAAACAGCATAACTTTTTTGCTCAAACATAAGGCTGAGTCTAGGTGCACGGTAACCTGCACGCAAAACTGAAAACTGCGGGCACGGGAAATGCTTGTAAAGAAATTTATGAAACGAAACAAACTGACAGAATGCATTTTTGAAACAGACCATTTAACTGACGGAGATCAGACACACCCATTTTTTGTAAAAAAAGATAATGTAAAAACGTAAGAAAAAGGAACTAACCTCTACGGGAGTCAAACTCGCCCAAGCTAAAGACATCAAACTGCCAACTCCATGCGAAACCTGCTTACCCACCGAGACCGCTGACGGTGTTAACAATGGGGAAGACCCGCTTAATGGAATTTATAACTTTTAGTACTGTAATATCAAGCATAAATAGAATATGTATCGCGTACCACGCAAAAATTTTGATTATGTGCCGTACTGAACGAAAAATTTGCAACTTAGAAAGCAGCATGACCGGGATGGCTAAAACGCGCGCTTTCTGTGGCGTAGGAGACCTATCCGTTGCGCCGCGGTGTTTACGCGTCTCCCTGGAAAAAAGTGGGAGGAGTCGAGAAATAAACGAGCGCTCAGGGTGCAAACGGATCGGTTTGCGCATGTGAAAATCCCTACCTAATCTGTCGGGCCCAGTGGTCAAGTACGTCACCAGCGTCATTCAAATATTGTGTCTCGAGCGTGACGCATGTTTCGTATTTAATTATGACGAAAATAAGACTCCAAAGTAAAAATCGAAAGTTGGGGAATTTGTTTTGGGTAGTAAACTATTCAATTTGATCATTTTCAAAATTTGCGGGTTTTCCCCATTAACGAATTACTTAAACAAAAGTATAACGTACCTTTGTATACAATGATGAAGTTTCGCGTGTCCACAATTTTTAGTTTTGCGTACACGTAAATGTGCACGTAGATACACGGTAAAAATAATAATTTTATTAAAGCTGCCATAAATTGAAAGGTAAAAAGTTTATGCTTTTATAAGACATTAAATAATGTGGCGCATGTCTAGGAGTTTAAAATTGTGGACGAATTATTATCCTATTTCAAAAAAAATACTCTCATTCGCTTAATTTCAGGTCGATATTCCAAAAATTAAAATTGAAATTGTAACTTTGACACCCTTGTCTCTTTTAAAATCATCTACTGGACTAAGGTAAGTTTAGTTAAATCGTAGTATTTGGACTTCAGGAATCCGCTGTTGATTTGTGTAACATTACTTAAGGACTACCTGTATGTTGTAGGTAACGTATTTCAGTTCAACAAGTGACTACAATTTAAAGTAATTTGAATACATAAAATTTACAGGGAACAATAAGCAGCAAAACAACAAGCAAAAAACAATTTTTATACAACTAGCAAACACTAAACAAATTAACAGTTCAAACTTCTCTAAATTCATTTTTATAAACAACGGTCAATTTCGCCTCGAATCACTCAGGTATACACTATTATTCGAAACTCCAAATTCTTCCTGCATTCTTATCGCATGTACTAACAACACTCTACAACTATATGCGCTCGGATAGATCGCCTACTAATTCTTTCGCCTTCTTATCGCTTCAATAAATTGTTCTTGGGAGTGTTCAAACTATTATCAACGAGCTTAAGTATTCTACCAAGAACTGACTTATCTACGCCTTCGTCGCTCACCAGTAACTGCTTTACAGCGCTCGCACCCGATGTTAAAAAATACATTTTTGTCATATTTAATTTAGTTTAAAACGAAGGGCTTTTTACATAAAAACGAAAAACCTCTTCTAATCGATAAGGTTATAAAGTGTGATAGGAGGCCGAAGGCCCCAGATAGACGCCTCTGCGGTTTACGAGAAAAGGGTTCAAAATTAATTTTTAACCGAAAAATTCAAGGGTAAGCACGAAATTTGTACAGGTCATCCTTCAATTCAATAAAACACCCAGTCACCTCGCTCAAAAGAAGCTGAATACTAATTCCAAGCATCCGATGAACGTATAGCGTCAAATACGCGGGAATTTTGTCGCCTACACGTCCTATAGATTTGGGTCTAGTTTCATCGCTCCAAGTCGAGAGCTAGTTGAGATGCTACAGCCCCAAATTAGGGGTATTTTGATACCGGCGGGATGGGGAAGTGTAGGGCATGTAGAAGTGTGGATACCTCAACTCCTTGGACCACGAATCTCAAATCATTCACTCGAGCCCGCAGCTTTACCAATCTAAATATTTTCCCCGAAACGCGACATATTTTACGGTTAAAAAACTACATGAACTGTAGTGGCAACTTCTCCTGGGGTTAAGAGCTCTAAATATACAGTAGGTGCAGTTTGAAAGCGGAGATTTCAGCAAGTGTTGCGTGGGAACAAAATTCGAAACCGTCAACTTTTAAGCGCAGAATTGAATTTTTGAAAACTAATAATAAGAATTTCACGAGTAGTTAGAAAATGAGAGCCTGAGGCCAGGCCATCGAGTTCTCCAGGTGCCATCGAGTTCTTCGGCAGTGACCTTGAAAGAGACCAGAGGCTGCTGAAGGAGTCGTTGCGTCATCCGAAGAAGTGTCTTCAGCAGCGGCATCTGCAGCAGCCTCTGGTGTCTTTCAAGGTCATTGCTGAAGAAGTGTGCATGTCTTCAGCAGCGTCTGGTGTCTTTCAAGGTCATTGCCGAAGAAGTGGGCATGTCTTCAGCAGCGTCTGGTGTCTTTCAAGGTCATTGCCGAAGAAGTGGTCTTCAGCAGCGGCCAGGCGCATGCGCCGGGGCTATTCCTCAGGTCAGTCCACCCAGTTCTTCGGCAATGACCAGAGGCTGCTGAAGAAGGGCCTCTGGTGTCTTTGGGGCCTTTGGTTGTGGCTCAGGCGCCTGCGCCGGGGCTCCGCCTTCAGCAGCTTATGGTCATTGCTGAAGAAGTGGTCTTCAGCGGCCCCCCTGGTGTCTCTCATTCTGTTGGGCCTTTGGATGTGGCTCAGGCGCCTGCGCCGGGGCTGTCGCGTACAAAGCACGTGTTGGTAGTAGTTAGAAAATGAGAGTACTGGATACGATCGAGTTCTCGAGGTGCCATCGACTTCTTCGGCAAATGACCTTGAAAGACACCAGAGGCTGCTGAAGGAGTCGTTGAGGCATCCGAAGAAGTGTCTTCAGCAGCGGCATCTGCGGCAGCCTCTGGTGTCTTTCAAGGTCATTGCTGAAGAAGTGTGCATGTCTTCAGCAGCGTCTGGTCATTGCTGAAGAAGTGGTGTTCAGCAGCAGCAGCAGTAGCAGCCAGGCGCATGCGCCGGGGCTATTCCTCAGATCAGTCCATCGAGTTCTCCAGGGCGTGTCTGCAGCAGCCTCTGGTCAATGCTGAAGAAGTGGTCTTCAGCGGGCAGCCTCTGGTGTCTTGCCATTACGCACCCAAGCCGCCATTTTGGCTGTGGGTCAGGCGCCTGCGCCGGGGCTGTCGCGTACAAAGCACGTGTTGTTCAGGCCAGTCCATCCTGGCCCCATCCACTTCTTCGGCAATGACCAGAGGCTGCTGAAGGAGTCATGTCTTCAGCAACGGTGTCTTTGGGGCCTTTGGCCGTGGCTCAGGCGCATGCGCCGGGCTCTGGCTATGAGAGTGGGCGGGGCAACAGCCAATGAGAGTGGTTGTGGGCAGCATCCAATCAGAATTGTTGTTAGGTGCTGTTGGGCCTTTGGATGTGGCCCAGGCGCCTGCGCCGGGGTTTTCGCAAAAATAAAAACGTTGAATATATTTTTACATCAATATAATTAAAACTATAATCTGTATACTGAGTAGGCATGCGTGTATTTTCTGGGCAAATCGAAGCCCTGCAGCTTCTCATACCACTCTTCTGACCGATTCATTACCCGGTGTATACTCAACGATGCGGTCATGCAGGATGAGACAGTATGCGGTTGTGTTGGGCGGAAAATTCTCGCTCGACTCAAATTCTAGACGCATATCTATGGGTCCAGGCTTGATGCTTTCCGACTGCTTTGATGCGTCAATCACCACGATGGGCGCTAGATCCTTGAACTGTTCCTTGCCGTATAACGGCTCGCCAACTTTTCCATAGTATGAACTCTGGAAGTTCTGGTACATTTCGTATAGCAGGGCGTATTTCCCCGTGGAGAAATCCAAGTTTAAATTCTCGTAGGGGAAGCACTCAGAATTCAGGTACAGTTTGACGTTTGTCAGATTGCAGTGGTCAAATTTGCTTGAATCCGTGTCCAAATTCGCTTTGCGATTCGTCTGGAAGGCGACAATAACGTAGCGGGGTTTCTCCAACCGTGTTGCAGTCTTGACGGCCCACGTTTGTTTCGTAGCTTGCGGCAACACCGGATACTCGTACAGCTCCCAGCTGCGAAAACATATCTGCAACGTTCTCTCTTCCTCGACAATATTGAGAATTTTTAGGTATTCAGCATCCGATGGATAGACGTACGGCACCCTCCAATGAACCTTGCTCAACTCAATTCTGGTGTCCTCGTTACCCACGAAAGCGTTCCTATCGTTTTTCGATCAAGTCAAAATGAGCTCGTGACACACATTTAACAGAATTTTGGGGTAATCTTCCAAGAATCCCAGCAGGATTCTTCCCGGGATGCACACGTTAAAGTTCCCGTTCGCGTCGATAAGGTGGCTCGGTGAGTCTCCCGTATTCGTCCAGCCGGCATTCTCCAGGGCACCTACCTCACCCACATTCAGAGAAACTACACCCTTCAGTGTGCTCGTGATGCCCACGTTTTTTGTTCGATCCACCTCCACCCCGTTTATTTCATAGCGGACGTCGTCAAAGAGGAAACTGAGGGCGTTATTTGTTAAAGCCGCATTTCCGCCTCCTGCACCCTTGATGAACCTGCCCTCTATGTAGATGCTGCTTAGATGCGGCAGTACGTAAACGTCTTGTTGGTGGATTGGTATGCGAATTTCGTCATTGGCGTTGAATGTTGTTGTTGTCACGAATGGTTGATGTACGTGCACCTCGACACGGCGTGCTGACTCATCCAAAACAGCACCGTCCAGAACACGAAACGTGTCTACGTTTATGTGTGTCATTATTCAAATGCGGTTCCCTTGTTGAAGCACAAGTACTAACTGACAGCACCGTTAATTTTCTTGCTTAAATACTCTCCATACAACCGTGCGCATGCGCAGTCTTATTCTTGCTCGTGTCATCAGCCATGGTGTTTGCGAATACAGCTGCCTGTGTCAACAGCGTGTCATCAGCCATGGTGTTTGCGAATACAGCTGTCTGTGTCAACAGACAGCTGTATTCGCAAACAGACAGACAGACGGACAGACAGACAGACAGACAGACAGACAGACAGACAGACAGACGGACCGACAGACATACAGACAGACAACTACTGATAAGAATTCGGAAGTAGGAGAATAACTATAGATTCCTTTTTGTCTCATCGAGCTGATTAATTTGATACCCTACATGATCTAGGTGGGCGGGGCAAGGAGCGTGGCCGGGGGCGCGGTCAGTGAGTGGCCACCCCTAAAATCCACCCCTAAAATCCACCCCCAAAAATCACCCTCCAAAACCACCCCAAGAACCGCCCCTAAAAACCACCCCTAAAAACTACCCCTAAAACCACCCCTAAAACCACCCCCTAAAAATCACCCCTAAAAACCACCCCCAAAAACCACCCCCAAAAACCACCCCCAAAAACCACCCCTAAAATCCACCCCAATATTCCGATACCTCTAGTCGAGTCCTTTAATTTGACACCCCACATGACATAGTTTTTACGTAGGGGTTAGCCTAAATTTAGACTACTGTTCTCAAATAATTAGCGATGTAGAATGTTCTACTACCGAGAACTAAGATGTTTGCATATATCAATCAGATGGTTCCCACACGTGTCCGAAACGCATTAAGATAACAAGTAATTTCAAATAAACAAACTGGAGAATGTTCTAGAATGTTTTTTTCCCACACGTGTCCGAAACGCATTAAGATAACAAGTAATTTCAAATAAACAATCAGAAGAATATTCTAGAATGTTATTTTATTGTAATAATACAAACAAACAAACGGGTCACCTTGTAGTGTCTACAACGTATTAAATGCACATGCAGAGCGTGGGATCAAACCTAAACAAACATATCCTATCGGCAAGATGAAAGGTTATTTCCCATAATAAAAATAATTATAACATCTCTTATCGGCGGCGAACGTGCTTTTTTCTTAAACTTTAATATCAATATTTATTTAGTATAAACAATTGTAAAATTCCGAGAAAATAAATATTAATTCTGTAACTTCTGTTTACAATCATAAGTATATACGGATGATTTGAAAGACGGGCTTGTGGGCCGCCGATTAGCTCAGTTGGTTGGAGCGAGGGCTCCGGTGCGTGGGGACCCGGGTTCGAATCCCGGTCGGCGTCATTTCCAGAACGTTTGCGAAAACCCCGGCGCATGCGCCTGAGCCACGGCCAAAGGCCCCAAAGACACCGTTGCTGAAGACATGACTCCTTCAGCAGCCTCTGGTCATTGCCGAAGAAGTGGATGGGGCCAGGATGGACTGGCCTGAACAACACGTGCTTTGTACGCGACAGCCCCGGCGCAGGCGCCTGACCCACAGCCAAAATGGCGGCTTGGGTGCGTAATGGCAAGACACCAGAGGCTGCCCGCTGAAGACCACTTCTTCAGCATTGACCAGAGGCTGCTGCAGACACGCCCTGGAGAACTCGATGGACTGATCTGAGGAATAGCCCCGGCGCATGCGCCTGGCTGCTGCTGCTGCTGCTGCTGAACACCACTTCTTCAGCAATGACCAGACGCTGCTGAAGACATGCACACTTCTTCAGCAATGACCTTGAAAGACACCAGAGGCTGCCGCAGATGCCGCTGCTGAAGACACTTCTTCGGATGCCTCAACGACTCCTTCAGCAGCCTCTGGTGTCTTTCAAGGTCATTTGCCGAAGAAGTCGATGGCACCTCGAGAACTCGATGGCGCTATGTGCTCCGAAGGGGTTCGTATCCAGTACTCTCATTTTCTAACTACTACCAACACGTGCTTTGTACGCGACAGCCCCGGCGCAGGCGCCTGAGCCACATCCAAAGGCCCAACAGAATGAGAGACACCAGGGGGGCCGCTGAAGACCACTTCTTCAGCAATGACCATAAGCTGCTGAAGGCGGAGCCCCGGCGCAGGCGCCTGAGCCACAACCAAAGGCCCCAAAGACACCAGAGGCCCTTCTTCAGCAGCCTCTGGTCATTGCCGAAGAACTGGGTGGACTGACCTGAGGAATAGCCCCGGCGCATGCGCCTGGCCGCTGCTGAAGACCACTTCTTCGGCAATGACCTTGAAAGACACCAGACGCTGCTGAAGACATGCCCACTTCTTCGGCAATGACCTTGAAAGACACCAGACGCTGCTGAAGACATGCACACTTCTTCAGCAATGACCTTGAAAGACACCAGAGACTGCTGCAGATGCCGCTGCTGAAGACACTTCTTCGGATGACGCAACGACTCCTTCAGCAGCCTCTGGTCTCTTTCAAGGTCACTGCCGAAGAACTCGATGGCACCTGGAGAACTCGATGGCCTGGCCTGAGGCTCTCATTTTCTAACTACTTTCACGCAACCGTAAAGTTGACCAAATCGCTACTGTCGAAATTTGAGCGAACTTGCAAATTTTAAAAAATTCATGTTCATGTATATTTCGATACACATACCGTCGCCATCACATAAGGTCAAACGTCAGAGTCAAATTCGAGATTTTAGGTGAAAATTTTCGAATTATCATGATCGCAGGTCGGTAGATTTTGCATGAATCAACGGCCCGTTACGACCACTTTATATTTGTTCCTTTTCAGTTATCATAAATTTTTCTTAAAGGTTGAAGAACTTTTTTAAAAATGACTCGTTTTACGAGGTCTTCGATTTTTTTTAAATCCGCCTTTCTTTGGAGTTTAAGTCTCCGGACATTACATTGTAAAAAATATGTTATCTGAAAATATATATATAGTCCGTTAACCCCCTGTACCTTTCGGTGTCGGGGCATACCATTCACTAATTATTTACAAAGTCAACCCATTTATTTCTATCGTTCGCTAAATTTCTTGCCTCACTTATTGTTTTTCCTTTATTCTGCAATATTTTATTCACCACACTACTCCAACTTTCAGCTGGCCTCCCCCTGCCTCTTCTCACTTTTATTTTAGCTTCCCAAACTCTCTTCACTTGTCGATCAGGTCCCATCCTCCTTAAGTGTCCCCACCAGCTTAACTGTCGTCTCTCAACAAATTCCAATATCGGTATTATTTCTAATTCCTCCCTTATTTCTGAGTTTCTCCTTCTATCCAATCTTGTGACTCCTTTAACATCTCTCAAGTACCTCATTTCTGTCGCCTGAATCTTGCTTTTTAATTTTCTTGTTAGGGTCCATGTTTCGCTTCCGAATGTCAGGATTTGTCTAAAGATCGTTTTAAATATAGTCATCTTCGTATCTCTTGATATTTCCCTTTTCCTAATAAAATTACCTCTCATGCTATACTATGTTCTCATAGTCTTCTCAATTCTTTCAGTTATATCAATTTCCTGATTACCACTATTTTCTATTGTCACTCCTAAATATTTAAATTGTTTCACCTGTTCTATTCTTTCCACTCCCAATTTTATGTTTAATACTTCTTGTTCCTTGGAAGCCATCATTACTTTAGTCTTCCGTGTGTTGATTCTCATTCCATTACCTATGAACACTTCATTCCATATTTCTAAATTCTTTTGTAGATTCTTCTCGGAGTCAGCCATAATGACCACATCATCCGCAAATGCACATTCTTTTATTACTACTGGGGCAAGTCGATTATAGCCTATTCGTATTCCTCTTACTTTTGGTTCACATTCTCGCATAATTTCGTCCATAAAGACACAGAACAATACGGGGCTCAACACCCCACCTTGTCTAAGTCCTTCCAAAGTCTCAAAAGTTTCTGATTTCATACTTCTATATGCAATATAATTTGTACTTTCTGTGTATATGCTCTTTATTGCTTCTATCAGCTGCCCATCTACATTCCGTTTAAGTAGGGTGTCCCAAACTCTCTGTCTCTCTACTTTGTAGAAAGCCTTTTCCAAATCAATAAAAGCGAAGAAAGCTTTGTTCTTACTCATTACTGTTTTTTTTATTATATCCTTCATTGTAAATATGTGATCTTGGATGCTCCTTCCCCTTCTAAAACCACTCTGTGTCTCCTTTAGTGTTGGTTCGATAATTCTCACTAGCTTTCTCTCTAGAATTCGTTTATTTATCTGAAAATTTAAAATTAAAATCGGTTCATGTTTTAGGACGTTATTAATTATTATTAAAATAGCTATTGATACGCAGGCAGATAGCAGGCACTCTAGAAGTACTCTCAAAACTCTTGTTCGATTTATAAATTACACAAAATTTTAACAACAAATACAAAACTTTTTTTAGGGCACTATTTTCTAGACGATTACACAAGTATAGCTGTTTTCTGTGTGTGGAAATTTTCAATATTCCATGTTTTGAATGTACATAGAAAACCGTAGACCACTGGTTTCGTCCTTACGGGTCTGGTGATTTGCCCTACATACTCCAACCTCGCAATATTACTTGCCGTATGTATATGACGCAGTTATATGATAAAAACGGCGATTTGATGAAATCTCTAAGGGAAATGATCAAGTCACGGGAGATGTTAAAATGTCAACTGTGTTTTATCATTTTCCTAATAAAATCAAGTGATTTGATCAAATCTCTGAACGGTTTTAGTTAAATGACAAAAATAAAATCTCTAATATATTAAACAAATTTATTTAGTAAACCAGACATTATTAGATATACCTATAGTAATACCACAACGGTCAGAAAACATTTATTTCGAACGAATCGACACAAGAAGTATCAAAAAATAAATGTAAGTTTTTAGTACCTACCTAATTAAAAGTATGTTTTTAATGGAATAGCACTAAATATAATGTTCATTTATTAGAACACGTTGTGGATTTGTGGCATCTCGAGTTACAAAGGACACATCTTTTTGTTTTACATTGTACTTTGGATTTTTCACACGAACACTTCTTGAACCCTTGACCTCCGAATAAAGATAATTTTCCTGCCATTCCAACCAAACTAAGCTCAATCGGTGGAACGGTTTCGGCAAATGTTGTCGTAGCTAGTTGAAGAGCGTTTCTAGGAAGCCAATCTTTTATAATGCCGACAGAAGTAGCAATTTGGTATAAATTATTTTTTATATTTAATACGATCCCCGTAATGTTATTTCCATCTAATGGACCTCTATCTACCTTAGGCACATCAATTAAAACGGTGGAATCTATAAATACGTCTTTGAATTCAGATTATCTGCCAGCAGCTGAATTAATTAACGACAACGCTTCAACATCTAAATCGACAGTTAAAACATCTGTATTGTTAATTGCATCAGAGGTAGCAGCCGTTGACAGAGAAGAAAAAGTAAATTGTGTCGTGTGTGAAATGGAATCTACTGGAGCCCATTCCTGCGATATTTGTAAAAATCCAGTGCACGCAATACATATGTGGAAATACGTTGGGAGAAGAAGGATATGGATATGTATATATGGATATGTATATATGGATATATAGATATGGATATATGCTATTTGTGCCAAAAAGAAGAGAACATTAACGACCAAAGGGGAAGTGCAGCAAAATACCTAAAAATATCAGCTGAGAAAATGAAAAATATTTCTGTGAAGAAATTCAAAGACGTATTTGTAGATTCCACCGTTTTAATTGATGTGGCTGAGGTAGACAGAGGTCCATTAGATGAAAATAACATTACGGGGATCGTATTAAATATAAAAAATAATTTATACCAGATTGGTACTTCTGTCGGCATTATAAAAGATTGGCTTCCTAGAAACGCTCTTCAACTAGCTACGACATTTGCCGAAACCGTTCCACCGATTGAGCTTAGTTTGGGTGAAATTTCAGGAAAATTATCATTATTCGGAGGTCAAGGGTTCAAGAAAAGTTCCTGTGAAAAATCCAAAGTAAAATGTAAAACAAAAAGCTGTGCCTGTAAAAAAGTAACGTCCTTTGTAAATCGAGATGCCACAAATCCACAACGTGTTCTAATAAATGAACATTATATTTAATGCCATATAAATTTGTTTAATATATTAGAGATTTTATTTTTGTCATTTAACTAAAACCGTTCAGAGATTTGATCAAATCACTTGATTTTATTAGGAAAATGATAAAACACAGTTGACATTTCAACATCTCCCGTGACTTGATCATTTCCCTTAGAGATTTCATCAAATCGCCGTTTTTATCATATCCCTGCGGCATATACACCGAGGCGCTTGCATTGGCTATTGGCAAGGGTGAATTATTTGCCGAATTATGCGCAATCGGTCCATACAATACATTTTATGTATGTGACTTAAATAGTATTTTATGCACGATCGACCTATCACCCTGAAAGGCGAGCATAATAGTGTTTAAGCGCCCTTCAGATTCATAAAATGGCATAAGCCTGTTACAGGAGTACATGCACAATATCAAATCTTATCATGTTGAAAAGTAAAAGTGAAATCAGGTGCGACGGTGGCGGGTTGGGGCTGGATTTTTTATTGTTAAATTTACTAATTTAAAACACTTACAAATTGCTTCTTCTTGCCCAAAGAAGCTGTGATTTAATTTAATCTACCTGTTTCAAAAATATCTTGTATTTAGAAATAAAACTATGATACATGTTTTCTATTTATTTTAGCATTGTTTTCTTTTTGGCGGTTGCATTAACTTCATCGGCATTGATTATCGAAAGAATGGAAGGACTTCTGGACAGATCTTGGGTAGCAGGTAAATTGAACCGCACATGTATTTGAAAATTTTGATTCACGTTAGCTTTATTCTTTCTAGGAGTTTCTCCTGGTGAAATCTTATTTTCACATGTTGTAACACAATTTGTTGTCATGTGCGGACAAACAGCTTTGGTGTTGATTTTTATGATCTTAGTGTTTGGAGTCCAGTGCAAGGGCGACATTGGTTGGGTGATTGTTCTTACCATTCTTCAAGGGTTATGCGGCATGTGCTTTGGATTCGTGATTTCCGCTATTTGTGAACTAGAACGAAATGCTATCCAATTAGCACTGGGTAGTTTCTATCCAACATTATTATTGAGTGGTGTTATTTGGCCTATAGAAGGCATGCCAACTATTTTAAGATACATTTCTTTATTTTTACCATTGACTATGGCCACCACTTCTCTTCGTGCAATGTTGACTCGAGGTTGGCAAATAGTTGAACCAGATGTGTACAATGGATTCATATCATCAATAGTCTGGATAGTTGTATTTCTAACTGTAAGTTTATTGGTACTAAAGTTCAAAAGAGGGTAACCGCGAAAGGCGTTCTAGTTATTAGGTAAAATAAAATAATAAAGACATGCCATCAAGTGTTGTTTATAAAAATTGTCAGTGCTCAATTCGTTTAAAACAACTATTATTTTTGTACATTATTTATAAATTAATTTTTGTAACGATTTTGTATTAATAAGTAATTCTAATTGTACGTATAAGCGTTTCCAACCAAATTAGTCAACTTAAAGTAGGTAATCCTCTTCCCTTGCCCAATTCATTCATTCTTTAATGTGCAGTTACATTTATGAAAATTACTAAGTACCTGTATGTTGTCACTGTCATAACAAAAATACTGAAAGAAATATTGTAGCAATTTCTACTGTCGGTGCATTTATAATACACTTAGGTACCTACCATATCAATATTTACAGTGTGCTCAATGTTAATTTTAAGTTGTTATTCATGGTTTTGTGATGTACTTTTGTTGTAATTAATGGAAAAATAAATAATGAGTATACAGCATTACATCTATTTTGTATGTGTCCTTATTAGAAAACTTTATAAATTATTGCATGTCATAGACGGTGGGTATAGACAAAGAGCTCTCTGCTGTAAGTATATTTTTTGTTTAATTTGGGTATCTCGCAGGCAAATACATAGGTAGTTGTTTTAGGAATATACCATTTTCTTCGAACGTCAGAAAAAAATGACAATACATGAACTTAAAGTTCAAATTTACTGCCGAAGCAGTAAAAGCTACTTTTACTGTCGCTCACGGGCTTCAGGAAAAGCTACTTTTACTGCCGCCAGTAAGCGCCGATTATAGTAACGACGCCGACGCCGACAGGTTGACGAATTTTCCATGATGTTTTCAGAGATATCTAGATATTTTAAAATAGATAATTATTTTGAATTCTTAACCTATTTCCAACGTTTGAAGAAAAAATAGCATGTTTTATTCGGAGGAAAAGGAAAAACATACACTTTTCCTCCTTATAAAACAAAATAATATACTATTTCCTAGGCAAATAGTATCTGTCTGAGCGAATGGTGTTAAAACAGCTTCAAAACGCAATCTTTCTGGGCAAATAGTATTTGACTGAACTCTTGCTAGGAAAATAGCAATATGACATATGTATATATATATACAGGGTGAGTCACTAAGGCGAAATCGGCCTATAACAAGAGTACAGTTCAAAATGGGAGAAACTTTTTCAAATAAAAGTTTTTGAAAAATAAGTGCTTAATGAGATAAAAATATTTTCAAATATGGCGGACTTCCGGTTATACCGGAAATGGACACTAACTGTGTTATTTTAAATGGAACGCCCTGTATTCGTTTGCATTTTTGGATTTCTCATTAAAAATAAATGTCAGTTTGTTGATCAAACATTGGGTCTCAGTCGAACCGCTATGGAGTTTTTTAATTTTTTTTTAAATTTTGACGTTTGCAGTAGTTGGCGCCATTTTGAATATGTTCGAAACGAAAGCACTTAGAGGAATGCGGTTTCGACAGTTCATCTCTGGAAGTAACGGCCTATCACACACAAGTGTAACATGGAATCAGAACTTTTTAATTAAATGAAATTTATCCATGCCAATATTTACTAATTCAAACAGGAATAACTCTTTTTTTTAAATGGAATGCTACATTGATTCTCACCTCATAAGACGCAAAATTAAATTTCCTTTATGATGATGTATGGTTGTTGGCATCTGTCACCAGCAGTTTTTAAGAAATTTGCGTTTTTCTGGAAATTTTGAATAATATCATGTTTATGCAATAACAATGGTTGACGTTTGGCGATATTGTTTTGTTTTGTCTTACAAAATGTTCGTTCCAAATCTTCTATACTATTTCCAAAACTTCAAAGATCATTAGATAATAACAGCAACAAAAATAAATTAATGTAATTAGATTAAATGTTCGACATAACCGCCATCCTCACGATAACAAACACGCAATCGTTTCAACAAAGAATTGTTCACATTTATCAACATATCTTCATTGATACTTTGAAATGCATCGCGAACTCGTTCCATCATATTTTCTCGAGTAGTTGGAGGTTCCCCGTAAACTAACTGCTTTACGTACCCCCACAAGAAAAAGTCAAGTTTTGTTAGGTCTGGAGATCGCGCTGGCCAAGGTGTCGGACCTCATCTTCCTATCCATGTGTTTGGAAATGCTGCAGTCAAGTGCTCCCTTACATCCCTCCCGTAATGTGCAGGCGCTCCATCTTGTTGATACCACATATGTTGTATTGCAGCAAGTGGTAAATTGTCTAACATTTCTGGCAAATCGTTTTGTAAAAATTGTAGGTAGGTAGCTATTACCGTTCAAATTTCCATCGAAAAAATGTGGTCCAATTACGTGTCGTCCAATTATGCCACCCCATACATTCAAAGACCACCTATGTTGATGATCCAATGGCCTTATCCAGTGGGGATTGTCAGTACTGTAATAATGGAAGTTGTATCTTGAAACAAAACCGTTCTTATGAAACGAAGCTTCGTCCGTAAAGAGAACATGATCGAAAAAGTCATTTCGCTCCTGAAGTTTACGTAAAGCCCACTCACAAAACTGCAACCGATTGTTGAAGTCATTTTGATCTAGTTCCTGAACCAACTGAACGTGGTACGGGTGAAATTTATTTTTGCGCAGTATTTGAGATACAGCAGTTTGGCTTATTTCTAACTCGCGACTAATTTCTCTGGTACTTAAATGAGGATCTCGGACAACAGTAGCAGCTACTAAAACTTGATTTTCCTCATGTGTCACTGATTTTACACGTTCTTTCTAATCGTATCCCACACAACCAGTTCGTTCAAACCTCTCTTTTAATTTTGCGAATGCCGTTACATTTGGATGTCTATGCTCGGGAAAACGTTGCGCATACATTCTTGAGGCAAGTAACGAATTTCCTTCTGCTTCAAGCAAGGAATACACCATAGCAATTAATTCTTCTTGAGTGTACATTTTCAGTTTTCTTAATTGTGATATTTATTAAAATTGAAATCAATACTCTCACTAATTGAACTCTTACTTAACAATAATTTAATAGAAATGACATTTCGTTGGCAAAACAAAACAAAATCGCTGAACGCCAACTATTGTTAACGCAATAACACGATAGATATTATTTAAAATTTCCAGAAAAACGCAAATTTCTTAAAAACTGCTGGTGACAGATGCCAACAACCATACATCGTCAGAAAGGAAATTTAATGTTGCGTCTTATGAGGTGAGAACCAATGTAGCATTCCATTTAAAAAAAAGAGTTATTCCTGTTTGAATTAGTAAATATTGGCATGGACAAATTTCATTTAATTAAAAAGTTATGATTCCATGTTATACTTGTGTCTAATAGGCTGTTACTTCCAGAGACGAACTGTCGAAACCGCATTCCTCTAAGTGCTTTCATTTCGACGATATTCAAAATGGCGCCAACTACTGCAAACGTCAAAATTTTCAAAAAAAATGAAAAACTCCATAGCGGTTCGACTTAGACCCAATGTTTGATTAACAAACTGACATTAATTTTTCATGCGAAATCCAAAAATGCAAACGGATACAGGGTGTTCCATTTAAAATAACGTAGTTAGTGTCCATTTCCGGTATAACCGGAAGTCCGCCATATTTGAAAATATTTTTATCTCATTAAGAACTTATTTTTGAAAAACTTTTATTTGAAAAAGTTTCTTCCATTTTGAACTGTACTCTTGTTATCGGCCGATTTCGCCTTAATGACTCACCCTGTATATATGTATATAAATAATAAAATTTCTTTTGGGGAATTCAGTCTGGTATTAAAAGAATACTCTTTTTTAGGTTCAAGCTTTCAACACTTTATTGTGTCTTCGTCAGGAACACTGTAAATGAGAGACAATAAGTAGGTATACATTATGGAAAATTAAAAGATTAAAAGATTAAAAGATAGGAATATATGATGTTCAAACCTTCTATGTCTGATCTTTTATTCATAGAATTAGGGTTTTGTAAAATTCGAGCCATTTCAAGAAACATTCTCTTATTTCGATTTTGTTCTATGTCCAATATTCTGGCATTGTCATAATTGGCGTGGTGTCCCTCTGTTAAAACTCACTAAGGAAACAAATTAAAAGTAGATACCAATAATAACTATACCCAGCAATATTACCATAGTAAAAACTTACACCAAGATTTTTAAATTTTCAAATTGTGTTGACTACTGTCAAACAATAATTTTTAGATTATAAAAAACGTTTAAATTACTAATTCAATCTGTGTGTGGAATAATGTAACCTTATTTATTACCAGTTTTTTCTTAGAGTTTCTTTGATTTTAAATGATGTTCAGTTCAGCGTACTTTTTAAAACCCAACTTTTGTAAGTGTTAAAAATCTTTTAATTTTCCATAATGTATACTTTTTATCTCTGATTTACAGTGTTCCTGACGAAGACACAATAAAAAGTTGAAAGCTTGAACCTAAAAAAGAGTATTCTTTTAATACCAGACTGAATTCCCCAAAATAAATTTTATTATTTACATAAACTAAACAGTCGAAAATAAATTCTTATATATGTATATATATATATATATATGTATATAATTATTAAATTTGATTGCGACTGCAAAGACGAATATAAAGTAATGAATATTAAGTGGGCATAGCAGTTCGAATCCCGGTCGGCGCCTGTTTCACATTTTTCGTGAGAGGGGTCTCCTATGTAGTTGTTCTTGACTGCTATGCCCACTTAATACTCATTACTTTATATGTATATATATATATATATATATAATTATTAAATTTGATTGCGACTGCAAAGACGAATATAAAGTAAGGAGTATTAAGTGGGCATAGCAGTCAAGAACAACTACATAGGAGGCCCCTCTCACGAAAAATGTGAAACAGGCGCCGACCGGGATTCGAACCCGGACCTTTCGCATTCATGGCGACTGCTCTAACCAATTAAGCTATCTGCGCCGCCACACATGTAACGTGAGAGAAGGCCATATATATGTAGCGAAGGAAGTTACAATTATGAATCTCATAATTAACCAACAACAACCTCACTTTTGGATCGAATGCAGTAGTCGCACTTGTTTAAGTGCTTCGTAAAGTCAACTGATGCCCACTTAATACTCCTTACTTTATATTCGTCTTTGCAGTCGCAATCAAATTTAATAATTGTATAAATCTTGGGCTTGATTCTCATTAACTGACAATTTATCCTTCGGGGATCAGTTGACTTTACGAAGCACTTAAACCAGTGCGACTACTGCATTCGATCCAAAAGTGAGGTTGTTGTTGGTTAATTATGAGATTCATAATTGTAACTTCCTTCGCTACCTATATATGGCCTTCTCTCACGTTGCATGTGTGGCGGCGCAGATAGCTTAATTGAGTAGTTAGAAAATGACAATACTGGGCCAGGCCATCGAGTTCTCCAGGTGCCATCCACTTCTTCGGCAGTGACCTTGAAAGACACCAGAGGCTGCTGAAGGAGTCCTTGAAGAAGAAGTGGAAGTCATGTCTTCAGCAACGACATCTTCAGCAGCCTCTGGTGTCTTTCAAGGTCATTGCCGAAGAAGTGGGCATGTCTTCAGCAGCGTCTGGTGTCTTTCAAGGTCATTGCCGAAGAAGTTGTCTTCAGTAGCAGCAGCAGCAGCAGCCTCTGGTGTCTCTCAGAAGAAGAGCCTCTGGTGTCTTGCCATTGCGCACCCAAGCCGCCATTTTGTGGTCTTTGGCTGTGGGTCAGGCGCCTGCGCCGGGGCTGTCGCGTGCAAAGCGCGTGTTGCTCATTGTTCAGGCCAGTCCATCCTGGCCCCATCCACTTCTTCGGCAATGACCAGAGGCTGCTGAAGGAGTCATGTCTTCAGCAACGGTGTCTTTGGGGCCTTTGGCCGTGGCTCAGGCGCATGCGCCGGGGTTTTCGCAAACGTTCTGGAAATGACGCCGACCGGGATTCGAACCCGGGTCCCCACGCACCGGAGCCCTCGCTCCAACCAACTGAGCTAATCGGCGGCCCACAAGCCCGTCTTTCAAATCATCCGTATATACTTATGATTGTAAACAGAAGTTACAGAATTAATATTTATTTTCTCGGAAATTTACAATTGTTTATACTAAATAAATATTGATATTAAAGTTTAAGAAAAAAGCACGTTCGCCGCCGATAAGAGATGTTATAATTGTTTTTATTAAGGGAAATAACCTTTCATCTTGCCGATAGGATATGTTTGTTTAGGTTTGATCCCACGCTCTGCATGTGCATTTAATACGTTGTAGACACTACAAGGTGACCCGTTTGTTTGTTTGTATTATTACAATAAAATAACATTCTAGAATATTCTTCTGATTGTTTATTTGAAATTACTTGTTATCTTAATGCGTTTCGGACACGTGTGGGAAAAAAACATTCTAGAACATTCTCCAGTTTGTTTATTTGTTATCTTAATGCGTGTCGGACACGTGTGGGAACCATCTGATTGATATATGCAAACATCTTAGTTCTCGGTAGTAGAACATTCTGCATCGTATTTGAGAACAGTAGTCTAAATTTAGGCTAACCCCTACGTAAAAACTATGTCATGTGGGGTGTCTAATTAAAGGACTCGACTAGAGGTATCCGAATATTGGGGTGGATTTTAGGGGTGGTTTTTGGGGGTGGTTTTTGGGGTGGTTCTTAGGGGCGGTTTTTAGGGGTGGTTTTTAGGGGGTGGTTTTAGGGGCGGTTTTAGGGGTAGCTTTTAGGGTGGTTTTTAGGGGCGGTTTTGGAGGGTGATTTTGGGGGTGGTTTTTAGGGATGGTTTTTAGGGGTGGCCACTCACTGACCGCGCCTCCGGCCACGCTCCTTGCCCCGCCCACCTAGATCATGTAGGGTATCAAATTAATCAGCTCGATGAGACAAAAAGGAATCTATAGTTATTCTCCTACTTCCGAATTCTTATCAGTAGTTGTCTGTCTGTATGTCTGTCGGTCCGTCTGTCTGTCTGTCTGTCTGTCTGTCTGTCTGTCTGTCTGTCTGTCTGTCTGTCTCTCCGTCTGTCTGTCTGTCTGTCTGTCTGTTTGCGAATACAGCTGTCTGTTGACACAGACAGCTGTATTCGCAAACACCATTGCTGATGACACGAGCAAGAATAAGACTGCGCATGCGCACGGTTCTATGGAGAGTATTTAAGCAAGAAAATTAACGGTGCTGTCAGTTAGTACTTGTGCTTCAACAAGGGAACCGCATTTGAATAATGACACACATAAACGTAGACACGTTTCGTGTTTTGGACGGTGCTGTTTTGGATGAGTCAGCACGCCGTGTCGAGGTGCACGTACATCAGCCGTTCGTGACAACAACAACATTCAACGCCAATGACGAAATTCGCATACCAATCCACCAACAAGACGTTTACGTACTGCCGCATCTAAGCAGCATCTACATAGAGGGCAGGTTCATCAAGGGTGCAGGAGGCGGAAATGCGGCTTTAACAAATAACGCCCTCAGTTTCCTCTTTGACGACGTCCGCTATGAAATAAACGGGGTGGAGGTGGATCGAACAAAAAACGTGGGCATCACGAGCATACTGAAGGGTGTAGTTTCTCTGAATGTGGGTGAGGTAGGTGCCCTGGAGAATGCCGGCTGGACGAATACGGGAGACTCACCGAGCCACCTTATCGACGCGAACGGGAACTTTAACGTGTGCATCCCGGGAAGAATCCTGCTGGGATTCTTGGAAGATTACCCCAAAATTCTGTTAAATGTGTGTCACGAGCTCATTTTGACTCGATCGAAAAACGATAGGAACGCTTTCGTGGGTAACGAGGACACCAGAATTGAGTTGAGCAAGGTTCATTGGAGGGTGCCGTACGTCTATCCATCGGATGCTGAATACCTAAAACTTCTCAATATTGTCGAGGAAGAGAGAACGTTGCAGATATGTTTTCGCAGCTGGGAGCTGTACGAGTATCCGGTGTTGCCGCAAGCTACGAAACAAACGTGGGCCGTCAAGACTGCAACACGGTTGGAGAAACCCCGCTACGTTATTGTCGCCTTCCAGACGAATCGCAAAGCGAATTTGGACACGGATTCAAGCAAATTTGACCACTGCAATCTGACAAACGTCAAACTCTACCTGAATTCTGAGTGCTTCCCCTACGAGAATTTAAACTTGGATTTCTCCACGGGGAAATACGCCCTGCTATACGAAATGTACCAGAACTTCCAGAGTTCATACTATGGAAAAGTTGGCGAGCCGTTATACGGCAAGGAACAGGTCAAGGATCTAGCGCCCATCGTGGTGATTGACGCATCAAAGCAGTCGGAAAGCATCAAGCCTGGACCCATAGATATGCGTCTAGAATTTGAGTCGAGCGAGAATTTTCCGCCCAACACAACCGCATACTGTCTCATCCTGCATGACCGCATCGTTGAGTATACACCGGGTAATGAATCGGTCAGAAGAGTGGTATGAGAAGCTGCAGGGCTTCGATTTGCCCAGAAAATGCACGCATGCCTACTCTGTATACAGATTATAGTTTTAATTATATTGATGTAAAAATATATTCAACGTTTTTATTTTTCCGAAAACCCCGGCGCAGGCGCCTGGGCCACATCCAAAGGCCCAACAGCACCTAACAACAAGATCAGTTCTGATTGGATGCTGCCCACAACCACTCTCATTGGCTGTTGCCCCGCCCACTCTCATAGCCAGAGCCCGGCGCATGCGCCTGAGCCACGGCCAAAGGCCCCAAAGACACCGTTGCTGAAGACATGACTCCTTCAGCAGCCTCTGGTCATTGCCGAAGAAGTGGATGGGGCCAGGATGGACTGGCCTGAACAATGAGCAACACGCGCTTTGTACGCGACAGCCCCGGCGCAGGCGCCTGACCCACAGCCAAAGACCACAAAATGGCGGCTTGGGTGCGCAATGGCAAGACACCAGAGGCTCTTCTTCTGAGAGACACCAGAGGCTGCTGCTGCTGCTGCTACTGAAGACAACTTCTTCGGCAATGACCTTGAAAGACACCAGACGCTGCTGAAGACATGCCCACTTCTTCGGCAATGACCTTGAAAGACACCAGAGGCTGCTGAAGATGTCGTTGCTGAAGACATGACTTCCACTTCTTCTTCAAGGACTCCTTCAGCAGCCTCTGGTGTCTTTCAAGGTCACTGCCGAAGAAGTGGATGGCACCTGGAGAACTCGATGGCCTGGCCCAGTATTGTCATTTTCTAACTACCATTATTTGTTTATAGGTTAAATATGTTTAGCGTTATAGTAAATGCATGCTTACTATTTATACAAATTGTAGTTATTGTTTTAATTATATTGGCGTAAAAATATAAATTCAACAGTTTTTTATTTTCCTTCAAAACTTAGAACGTATTCTGGTAAACACGTAGAAGGAGAAAAAACATTAATTCTGCAACATCTGTGTACTATTGCATCAGCATTTCCAGAACATTCTTCCATTGCGCAACAATGAGCAACACGCGCACTCTTTAAGCCCCGGCGCAGGCGCCTGAGCCACAACCAAAGGCCCCAAAGACACCAGAGGCAGAAGACATTACTCCTTCAGCAGCCTCTGCTCATTGCCGAAGAACTGGGTGGACTGACCTGAGGAATAGCCCCGGCGCATGCGCCTGGACGCTGCTGAACACCACTTCTTCTGCAATGACCAGACGCTGCTGAAGACATGCCCACTTCTTCGGCAATGACCTTCAAAGACACCAGAGGCTGCTGCAGATGCCGCTGCTGAAGACACTTCTTCGGATGCCTCAACGACTCCTTCAGCAGCCTCTGGTCTCTTTCAAGGTCACTGCCGAAGAAGTCGATGGCACCTCGAGAACTCGATGGCGCTATGTGCTCCGAACGGGTTCGTATCCAGTATTCTCATTTTCTAACTACTTAATTGGTTAGAGCAGTCGCCATGAATGCGAAAGGTCCGGGTTCGAATCCCGGTCGGCGCCTGTTTCACATTTTTCGTGAGAGGGGCCTCCTATGTAGTTGTTCTTGACTGCTATGCCCACTTAATACTCCTTACTTTATATATATATATATATATATATGTATATACAGAGTGATGATAAAGTTCCGCAGAAAATTCGCAATTTTGTCATTGTCTTTTTTAAATCTTGAAATATGTCAATATTAATTTTTAAAAAGGCACCTTGCATCAAAATTTATTTTTTATAAGCAATAATTTTTGCGCTGTGATGTCATCATTGTTTTCTTAATGCAACTCCAACTTTTGTCTTCGTTTTTGGATAGATCGCTTTTAAAAATAGAAGGTGTGGTCAATGACGAGTTCACATTAAAAGACACAATAATTTATGGGATTATTTAATGGAAGTACAATACATAAACTTAGTCGAGATTTGCTAACGATTTTATTTCAAAAAAATAGATGTCACTTCTTTTATGGCATGAACTTTGTTTCGCTTCTTGGCAGCCTGCTAACGCGATACGATACTACAAAACTTATCTAGGTACAAAAAAACGTACGCTAAAGAAGATTTAGCAACAGTTGCTTAAACAGAAATATCAACTTACAATAACTAAACTCTTGCAATACAGAAGTGTTCACCAACGAAATTTAGACGATTTGAAGCATAGGTTCCATTTAGGAATGAACCGTATCTAAAGTTCCCTACCATATTAATTTAGCCAGTAGCAAAAGAGGGCAGTCGAAAAAATCGGGGAAGAACCGGAAGGTCGATGTGGGGCGTCACTTTGTAATGTTTTTTTGTTGTATTTTTTCTAGTTATCAGAAGAGTATAGTAGGGGTTCAAACGGTATGAGTACCTACTTAGTATCTGGCGCTCTAAAAGGGTGGCGCTTTAGAGAGTACAGTTGGCAACCCTAACCATCAGCATGCTGCAGAAAACGCTTACACCTATATCAGCCAATGCCAATTTATTTTTGGGAGACAATTTGAACATTTCAGTTGTAAAATAATGCATGTTGCTTGCGGTGTTGCTCACGAAGACGATAAGGATTTTGGCAGTTAGGTTATTTGCAATCAATGTTATCAAGAAAATATTAGAGCTAGTCGCAGGAAAAATCCCATGAGAACAGGTCAAAGCCGCAGAAGCATAATGAGGAAAAGGAGCAGAACTATTTTAGTAACATAAACAGACAAATGCATAACCGTCGCTATTTCAAAATTTTAATAGAGGAGAGGACGAAACATACCGACATGAAATAAGATTTCAACTAAAGCTGAAGGTACCCATATTAAACCACAAGGTGTAATCGAACAGTTCATGAAATGTCTGGATCGTTAGCAGCCTTTAGCGAAACAATTATTGTTTAACCATATTTTTGGGGCTTTGATGATCAGGACCGGTTCAGAGCAGATCAAGTGATTCTTATTCGCCACACAATATGTCCTAAACTACTTAGTTTGCAAGATAAAGAGTGTCCAAAATTATATATTTACTTGGCATAAAATTAAAAAGAAAGACTCTTCACACAGCACCAAGGGTATGCAATGAAATATTACTGAAATATTACTAAATATTACTGGTAATATAAATTATGTTACTAATTACTATGTTCTGTTGCAATAAATACGAGTACATGGCGGTATTAATAACTACCTGGTTGCAATCGGCGATTGTGGATATTTCCTATGACTAATTCCGATAACGGATGGCTGCGTGGCAAAGTGCAAAATGTTTAGCACTAAACGAAGATGAGGAATTGGTCAGATGACCACCAACGCGAAATATTCCTTTTCATCCAAGAAGTGAGAGTTTTTACAAAGGTTCTGAGCGGAGATACTGTCAGTCAATTTTGGCAACATCCTCGGCAAATGTCACTGACTGGACAGAACGAACAAGATGCACTAGTGCGCTGTGCAGTTCTGTGGCAGTCACGGCACCCATACATTTGTCGGAATGGCGGGAATTATGTAAAAAAGCGCAAATCAGCAGGCGCTGCATTTTAAGAAGAGATGAAAACCGACGAAACAAGTCGAATGTGCATGGATAACCGTAGGACACTGGTTTCGTCAATGTGAGACTCATCAGTACGGTGCTTTCCCTACACACTCGAGCCATGCAACTACTCACCAACGAAACAAATTATCTGCGATTAGGAAGGAGAGGTCGAGAGAATCACACGGTCACAACTCAGGATTTTCATTTAGTCATGGGGATCCCACTAAAGCGCACATGACAAAAGCTCATCCGGAAAAAGTCCTCGAAAAGCTGGATTCCCGGAACTGTCCGCCGAATTCAAGTGGGGCCAACAACTAGGAGGGGCAAGATCATAGGATGTAACTGACGCGATTAGTCACAAATGTCCTCCATTTATGTGGCGGCGAACGAAAACCGCTGTCGAATCCCACCAAGCAAATACTCGGTCAATTGGAAGTAGAGCTTGGTAAATCTGAGTTACAAATGAAATGAGATTGAAACACCGAAACTCCAAGCAGGGAATAAGACACTCACTTCAAAGGGACTACTTTAGATTTTGCGATAACAAACGAAACGGTAACATTGCCATCGGCACCAACAAAATGGAAGATAGATGACCGCAGAGTAACCTAACTAAGAGACGTCGTTAAACCCATGAAATTCACAAAAGACAAAGGAAGGGGGTTTTACACAACAAGGAATCTTCAGGGTTACTTATTCCGTTAATGAAATTCTATATCGTTCCCGCTAAGCACAAACATGATCCAGCGAAGTAGCATCCCAACCAAAGCCAAGAGTCCACAAATACTGGATCAAGTCTTTCGCACGAAAGGTTACTGGACTCGAAAATCCAAGGGGGTTATAAATACAAGCAATTTTAGACAAAATGCCTCGTCTGGTACCCGATTTGCTAACAGGCGAAAACATATAAGAAAACGCATTGACAAGCTACAACAGATTTCCAGTTCCAGTGACAATCACATTTCTGCGTAGGTATATGTATATACCCTATCGGTAATACTGTTAGTGTAATGCGCTGAACGGAAGATAGACGTATGCATTTGGCATATTTACTAGAGGTTACGTCTTTGAAGCTGCGAATAATCTCGGGTAGACTTTGATATTTCAACTGCTCATCCCTTATCTCTCCAGTCAGTGGTACGATGCGGTAAATAAATTATGGTTACAATATAAGACAAAGTCACAATTAGAGGAATCGTTGTGCGGACACGGTGGTCGAGAAAATCTGCAACGACATTTCTCTTCCCTATCAAATAAGTAGTCGACTTGGACCTAAGAATACGCACAGTACATTAATTTCTGGATTTATATTTTTATCTGCATTTTACTATTTATCATCATAAAAACGAATGCTGAACAAAATGTTTTAGGATTTTACGGAAATCATAACTGCCCACATTTGCCTGGAGATGTCAATCAAATGCTAATATCTAATAATGGAAATTGTAACTATAAAATATAAATATGTAATATAAATTCAATCCGGTAATTCCACTGTCACCTTTCGTCTGGGCATCATGATTACTTATTTAGGCCAATGAGGGTTAATCCAGCTGTAAAAGTGCAGCTTCCTACGAGTTTTTACAGACAAAGTACATTATTCTACTCTGGAATTAAGGCTCGCGCTTTAAACTTTCATCCTTCTTACACACAGTGGTTGGATCGGGAATTTTAGCGTGAATTTACTGTGAATTGTTTAACTCTTTAGGGTGCTGACGTTGTCAACGAAACGCGTGTCGAGTTTAATTACTGTGTCACTGTTTTTGGCGCGTGGGATTAACTTACAAAGAATTCATAGTTTCATGCTCCCTGCTAATGTGCTAATAGCCATCGTAATTTGCTCGTAGGGTGTGTATAAATTGGCGAAAGAAGTACACATGGCGATGTTGATCATAAAATTCCGAGTCAAAAATCTTAATCGCAAAATGTTGTGCCATGCTTCCTGAATACGCACGAGGGCTCCAAAGTTTAAAAATAAACTCTTTTAATAAGTGTTTTGATACACTATTATGTTGACAGAAAGATCTACAAATCAGAATAAATAAGAATTCGGCTAAGAATTAGCTCTTGCTAATACTTGCACCAAGCAATATAGTTCGAGTGTGTAGGGCAAAGCACCGTACTGATGAGTCCCAAAAGGACAAAACCAGTGGTCTACAGTTTTCCATGCACATTGGAAACATGCAATATTGAAAAACATCTAACAAACATAAGACTACTGGTAGAGCAGGAAAGTACGTAGAGATCTAAGGATGTCCCAAGCCCAACGATATGTTTGGGGTAGCATCCCGTATAAGATCTCGTAGTGCACAAAATCTGGATTTAGTTCTATAATTCAATGCCTGGCGGGGTATTTGACCGAGAAGTAGGTAGTTGTTTGAACGGTCCAGTACAACTCATTAGCGCCTCATAATTCGGCTAAGAATTAGCTCTTGCTAATACTTGCACCAAGCGTGTAAGTATATATACAGCAAGCAACATTGCATGGTTCGAGTGGCAAAGCACCATACTGATGAGCCCCAAAAGGACGAAACTTTTTCTCTCCCACTTTTTCTACCTAATTTTTAGGGTCCCTACTAATTTTGTCGTGTTGTGATATCCCTCGTAAAATTATGAGGCTGAATCCCGAAGGCGTGCCTGGCTCTTGTTTCAAATACTGGAATGTTAACCAACATAATTTCAATCACGCAGGTTTTTAATATGTAGTAGTAAAAAACAATTTTCTAAAAGGAAACGAAGACAGGTGCAAATTTTTCTGCAATGTATGTATGTATGTAACTACAAATAATTTTTATTTTAAAGACCTAACAAATAAATGACATAAAACCTGGAAACATTCAATTGATCATTTTAGAATGACGTCACACAATTGACAGCTGGAGGGCACACATTTGTTTGTTTTAAAGCTTGGAGGGAAGAAGAGGATGAATAACAAAGCAGATGTTTGTGTTACCATTTGGCACCAAGAAAGGGGCGTAACTTAAACTTAGTCGCTTTACGCCGAGAATTGAATTAAAAATTCTTAAAATGATATGACTGGCTGCAAACGTTGTTTCGTTATTTTGAGTTAAATTACATGAACTCTAAACATCACCACTTTGTTTGGCACCAAATCTGTTCAAATTTTGGTAACACTCACGTGTGTAATGTTGTTTATCCATGCTCAGCCCTCCAACAGAAAATGGCGGCCTGTCAAAATCATGCCATTCTAAAACAGTCTATAAACTTTTCCATTTCGAATCTTGCCTCTTCCAAATTTGCATCCAGGCAACACAATTTACATAACTTCGATTTTCCCCAGTGTTAGGCAGAGTTTGGGAAATGGATAAAATAGTAATCCCAATCGATAGCTTGGCCTACCCACTCTGCTACCGCCGTTGCAGTCACCAAAAACACAAAGTTTGGATAATCCATACTGTTTTAGTTTCGAACTATTACTAATTTTGCACGTTTGCAATAAAATTTTACTGTATCAACCAAAGAATTGAAAATAAAGCGGGGAGAAGGCAGATAGGTGGAATGAATATTTGGGAAACTTATATGCGGGGCAGGAAGTAGGAGATATACCTATTAGAAAGCGAAAGCAATGTAGAGGGGGCAACCTAGGGTGTCCTATAACGAGAGAAGAGTTTGAACTAGCACTAAAAAGTTTAAGAAACAATAAAGCATCAGGTATAGATGGCTTGCAGGAAGAAATCTTAAAGTACGCAAGTCCAGAGATACTGGATCGTTCGTTTAAACTAGTCAGCTGCATATACCAGACAGGCGATATTCCAGAAGATTACAAACGGAACATCATAGTAGCTTTGCCAAAAAGGAAAGGCGCGGAAAGGTGTGAAAATTTTAGAACTTCCCACGTGTAAAAAATGTAACCGAGAACTATGCAAAGGAGGATGAAGGAAAGGGCGGAAGAAATATTAGGGGAAGATCAGTTCGGATTTAGA
This sequence comes from Xestobium rufovillosum, assembly GCA_963966045.1. Classification (NCBI taxonomy): domain Eukaryota; kingdom Metazoa; phylum Arthropoda; class Insecta; order Coleoptera; family Ptinidae; genus Xestobium; species Xestobium rufovillosum. Next base: position 21,055,808 of record OZ014504.1, read on the forward strand.
AGAAATAGGGGAACGTGCGAGGCTATTCTAGCTTTACGAGTAATAATGGAAAAATCAATAGAAAAGGGAAATAGCGCCTATATAGGATTTGTAGATTTGGAAAAAGTCTTCGACAATGTAAAATGGAGGATGTTCGAAATGCTCAGAAATGTAGGGATGAAGTACAGGGATAGAAGAATAATAAACAATAAAGCACCAGGTACAGATGGCTTGCAGGCAGAAATCTTAAAGTGCGCAGGTCAAGATGTAATAGGTCGTTAATTTAAATTAGTTAGTCGCATATACCTGACAGGCGTGATTCCAGAAGATTACAAACGGAACATCATAGTAGCTTTATCAAAAATAAAAGGCGCGGATAGGTGCGAAAATTTTAGGACTTATCAGTTTAACTTCCAACGCGTCAAAAATCTCAACTAGAATTATGCAAAGAAGGATGGAGAAAAGGGCGGAAGAAATATTAGGAGAAGATCAGTTCGGATTTAGACGAAATAGAGGAACTCGCGAGGCCATTTTAGCTTTACGAGTAATTATAGAAAAAACAATAGAAAAGGGAAAGAGCGTCTATATAGGATTTGTAGATTTAGAAAAAGCCTTCGACAACGTAAAATGGGGGAAGATGTTCGAAGTGCTCAGAAAGGTAGGGAAGGGACAGAAGAATAATACATAATCTCTACAAAGAGCAAAATGCAAATGCTTTCTTGGTAAATAATTATAAGAGAAGCCTTATGACCTGACCTCCACCTGACAGAAGTAAAAGTACCAAATTTTAATGCGAGAACATCCAATCTAATGTACAATTTATTGGAAATAATATGTATTTAAATTGTTCCCCATATTTTCTATACTGTAATGTATTCGCATAAGATGGTAACATAGAAGACTGTCTTCACTTGGGTAAGTTCGTTTAATCTATTAACTAAAGACGATAAAATTTATTACTAGAAATAACAAACTAACAAGGGTTATTAATATTTTTATTAAAAATTGGAAAGATACAAAAATAACATTCAGAAAATGATAGGTACATTCGACAACCCTGGCTTTTCTAAAAGTATGAAATGCTCTGAATGTACGAGTATTAGTAAATATAATTTTTTGAGTGAAACACTCCGAGATTTAGAGTTCTCATTTTCTGGCGCTATTCTATTACTAATGTCCAACCTTATTATATCGGATAAATTGACGAACTCGGAATTATCAATTATTAATGAAAAGAAGTTCACATTTTACAGCTTGGACACTGACATCGAAAAAGTAATGGACACCATGCCGAAACATGGAAGAAAATTTAAAAATAACATTACTATAAATACTTCTGTTCAGGATGTTCGATACATTTATCCTTCATACACTTCATACGTTTAGCAAGCTTTATAAAATATCATCTTCAGTTTCCTACTTCAATATTACAAGGTAAGACGGCCTTATAATGTTCATCCTCACGGAACCACTCTTGATATGACAATAGCTTTTCGTACCAATATTTAATAGAATCTTGTATAGATCCGTTCAGACCTCCATATTCGACTGGTAAATTTTCTTTGTTAACCACAGAATGTAGTGACTGTAATCCCCCAAAATGTACTCGAACTCTGTTCCGCAACTTTTCTGTCATAAACCGCTTGAAAATTCTCAAAACAACATTTACGTAGACAGGTGCATTGATGAATTCCAGTTGTTTCGGTCTGCAATGATAATTTTGCCATGCATGTACTGCTTTCTTTATCATACTCGGTGGCAATTGTCTGGCATGCGCCAAACTTACATTTTTCATGTCAAACACTGCCGTAATCCCATATATGGATATGTTTTCATTTTCCAAAGCAGCAATATCTAGTACCATTTTTCCAACTTTGAAAACGTCGTCCTGTTTGTGAACTTTTGGATCATGAACAGCAGTTCTTATGATAACAATTAATCTGTTATCTTGAAACTTTGGTAACGGGACGAATACCCCCAATTTGGCCAATTCTTGAACTTCTTTCAAGTATGGATCTCGATTTGCAAACCATTCGGATCTTTCGAGCCGCATTACATAATAGTTATAAATTTTTCGTTTCGTATGTTCTATATTAAACTTACACCCACGCAAGAAATTTAAAATACTTCTGTCATCCGTCCTCGCGTTCAAATCTGGATTGTTTTCCAACCAAATTTTAATTTCAACTACACACTTTTCTCGTAAACAATACGTTTCACCTAAATATTTTTCTGCGAAACATTTTGCAGATTCATCCAACGAAAACACATAATTACACATTGTTTTAAATGTCTGAACAATTTGATTATATTTTAACAATGTCGATAACACGCTGTCTGCCACGCTGCTACTGTGCTGATAACACAAGAGGGCAGATAATAATTACTAGTGTGGGTTAACTAAAAAATGTTTTCCAATGGGAATTAAATATGAAAACTCTATAAATAGATAAAGCTGCAAGTTTAATCTTTATACGAACACATAGTTTTAATTTACCGCAATACTGAAGTGTTGCACAATACTGAACTCATTAATAAAGTAACCTTGAAATTTAAATAAATATAATTTACTGTGTAACTGAACGCAATTGGAAGGAACTAATACAACAACTAAATGCATTCGCTTCGTTAATAAAAGCCCAAATCGTAAGTTAAAAATCATAAGTGGAGATGGCACTTACTATTACAAACCGGCAACTTGAAACGTAAGCATTTCATCAGCACGCTAGCGAATGACAATCAGTGGTGTAACAATGAACGGAGAGGCCTGGTGCCAGCAAATAATAGTGGCCATTTGTACGAGTTCTTGTTCACCGACAATCTTGTCAAAATATTCTTATAAAAGACGCTCGACTTGCATGGCGTTAGCAGGTCGGTTAGTGTGAAGGATAACAAATAATAAAGAAATGCATTGAATAATACTGGGTTAGCCAATACGTGTGGATGGTTTTGAGTAGGTGATGGAATACAAATCAAGTGTCATCTATGTCCAAAAAAATGTTCAATAGTGTGTGCAGAGACAACTTCTGAGATCTGCAAGAAGTCTAGATTGAAATATGACCTACTTTTATTAAATTTAGCTAAAAACATTTATTTATTTATTTATTTATTTAGGTAGTGCTAATTAAATTTACAATGTAACATCCGTGCAAGCCTTCGCTCATTATTACAGATTAACGTTACAATTTAAAATTAAAGCCCCAAATGATGAATCCGAAAATATGTCACTTTAAATGTCAAAACTTCTTAATAACCCTCAATAACGCTTGATATGAAGCGAATTCGGTTTAAACAAAAAACACGTCAATTTGGATATCGAGGGGGAAGTTTGAAACCAATACAGATTGAGTTCTAGGTTTCACCCTAGGCCGCTCAGAAACACAGGCCAGCGGGCGGCTCCGGTGACGTCACGAGAACCGACCGATTTTTACACAGGCTGATATGGAGCGCACATTGTTTTTATACGTTTTAATGTTGTTTTAAACATAATTTTGGTGAATCTGTCACTTTTACGATTAAAGTCGTAATGTTTGAGCCACTCGCCTTCGGCTCGTGGGCTCAAACATCATCTTCGTGAATAATGGCTGTCATAATCGCTCATATAATAATATACTATTATTCCGCATTTATTCGAAATAAAATATAAACTCTCAATAAATATAACAGTAGTCTACGATTTAAAGGAACACGTACCTAATTACTATAGAAAATATTTTAAATCTTGCGAGATGATATAATTTAAATAAAAATAAATTCTTGATGACATACACAAGCATGTTAAACATTTATGGATATTTCAAAATATGTAATATTTTATTTAAAGCAAAGGTAAAGTAAAACGAAGTAGAGTGGAATATTTAACAGCTGTTCAGGACTTTCTCCGACGTTTCATGCACTTGCAGTCATCATCAGGTTTATTTATTCTTATGGGCGCCATATTGGATTGTTGTTATTAAATAGCTTATTTCTTGCTGAGAATAGCAACCTATTACAAATGGATATTATTCCAGCACAAATAGTTTTAGAAAATAAAATTCTGTTTTATAACTAGCTTTTATTATTCTGTTGATGTTTTTTGGTTTCCAATTCTAAAATTTTCATTGTTTTAAAATTTAATTATTTTAAAATAAAATTTTGAATGAAACTATTTTTTGGCTATTTCTACTGCTACAAATTATGGATGTTTCATTGATTTCTACTAAACGAAATAAAACTGTAATAATTCTTTCAATATTACTCTCTAATGAAGATGCTTTTCCATGGTGAAAGGGATCGCAGTCTACTCAACCGGTGTATGTTTGGTTGCATAACCAAGTTTTAGGAATGCCTGTTGGGTTGCCTAGTTCGTTTCGTTAAATAGCTAGCCAAAAGCAAAGAAAGGGTTAGGTTCTTAGACGCTGATGACTTCACTTGAAGGTTTTCACCTAATAAAGATAAATGGGTTTTTCCCAAGAGGTTTTCCCAAAATATAAGAGAAATACAAAAGGTTTTCCCTTCGAGCGGTGAGATCTCAGAGAGTGCTTGTTCTAGTTGTCTTATAATGTAAATTATTCTCTGCTATCTCATTGGTGAGTACTGAATCATCATTACTGAGTAAATTAGCTAATTTTAGTCTTTGTCATTGTAATCCCCATTATTAGGAAATCCAGTACTTAATCATACTTCAAAATGCATATTTTATTTCAACAAGTTATTTTCGGGACAGACTATATACTTATAAAGTTGCGTTCCCTGGAATGCAGACATAAACAAAAGTAGGTTCAGAAGGTTACGCTCCAGACTAGAGAGATGCGGGGAAAGTTAGTTAGGCAAGGGACAGAGGTTTTTTAGCGATCGAGAGAGGGGGTCTGTCTTTCGAAGCTGAAGACTACGTATGCTTTTAAAGTCGCGCTAAACTACGTTTTTTTTTATGTTGTAATTCAAGTAATTATAAATGCGATTTAATATAGAACACCGTAATTAATTATAAGTGTGATCAGTGCTGAATAATACAGGTATGTTATTGTAAACCATTTTATTATTTGTCATATGTTCTGTAACCGCATTGGAGACAAAGGAGGTATAATTGTTTAAATTTGAGTTGACAAATATTGTCGATCCTGATCTATTGACGCCTAACTGACCTGCCTGTAATTTGCAAAGTCCATGGTAAAAGAAAGGTGCCAAGTAAAGCGTAAACGAAATAAAACGCCAAATAACGGTAAAAAGAACAGTACCAAATAAAGCGTGCCAATGATGCACAAAATTAACGGTAAAAAGAATAGTACCCAATAAAGCGTAAAACAAATAATACGCAAAATTAACGGTAAAAAGAACAGTACCAAATAAAGCGTGCCAGTGATGCACAAAATTAACGGTAAAAAGAACAGTACCCAATAAAGCGTAAAACAAATAATACGCAAAATCAAGGTAAAAAGAACAGTACCCAAATAAAGCGTGCCAATGATGCACAAAATTAACGGTAAAAAGAACAGTACCCATAAAGCGTAAAACAAACAATACGCAAAATCAAGGTAAAAAGAATAGTACCAACTAAAACGTAAAACAAACAATACGTTATAAGTATTAGCAGACAAAGCAAATTATACGTTGGTTTGATTGTCGTCCGTAGGTAAACATATCAGACACTTACTAATTCAAATAGAGAATCCTACATATCTCTTTGTCTTTTTTGCGAATAATACAAACAGTAAACGTATCTGATTTTGTGCCAAAATGATTATGGATAATTTCTGAATAATGCTTTGAAAGATATGAATAAACCTTTATGTCTTAACTTTGTTTGTGTCTATTATTAACATCCTCGCTTGTGATTCTTTCTTATCAAAGTAATGGGGTCTGTAATGGCATAGGTAATACACAACGTAGGTAATAGACGATCACGTGGCCACTTCGACAGGTATTTAGGTAAACTTTAATTAGGTTAATTAATCAGCGCTGAGCAGGTAGATAGTCAGGTGAGCAGAAACTTGCAAGGGTGGGGTATGGTCCATTACAATGGATAACAAAAATTTTCCACTAAATTATGAATTTTATTTTCTGAAGTTATTATTTTTGGTAGAATATCAACTTGTTATAGCTTATAGGTTGCTATACTCAGCAAAAAATAAGTTATTTAATGACATAACAATCCAATATGGCGTCCACAAGGAAAAATAAACCTGATGATGACTGCAAGTGTATGAAACGTCGGAGACAATTTTAGAGTACTGCAAAATATGCGGGTTAAACAACCATTTAAACCTATTTTTTCAAATCATCAAAATCTTAATAAATAACGCAGTTAAGCAAAAAACCAAATTGCAAAATTTTTGCTCTTTTTCAAATACATATCTAGGAAACCAACAAAGCGAAGTCGATTATTATGAGGGCATTTTAAGGGGCTCCAGATTGCAAAACTTTTCCCCATTTGACCGTTTTTCTATCTTTAAAGATAAGTGAGATAGCAATGTTGTCGAGGCTTATCTGGGACACCCTGTATATTAACACAGACGTATCATTATCATTTAAGGTGACAGTCTTAGCGATTTCAGGTACATCATAAAATTATGTATAATTTCACAATTAAATTTGAATGGGAATTATTTTTATTAATGGCTACATCTGACAACTGAAAATGACCATTTTTGGAAGATTTTAAATTAATTAGACTCAAAAATTTCAACTTTCTTTGAGATTCTAAGATTTGGCAAACAGTAATATGATGATTCGTACCATACATTTGTCTATATTGACCAAATCTTGCTTCTAAAGAGTCTGTAGTCGATCGGTCGGCGTGACGTAGGTGGGGAGAGAGACATCGCTATATGCCGGCCTGTCTTTCTGAGCGGCTTAGTTTCACCCCCTTACCCCACCTACCCCTACTTTGAAATTTCAAATAGCATCCCCTACCTTGTGATAGATACATCATTTTTTTAAAGGCTGTAAAAATCCTGAACCAACCACGGTTAAAAAATTGGATTAGGTCGATCCGTAAATAAGTTATGGTCAAAAATTGTAAGATAAAGTCAAAAAATGTATTTTCAGAATTATTATGACAATTTTAGAAAATCTACTTTATTATGTGTTCAAAATGTGCTCCATCATTTGCTAGACAATAATACAGTATGTTTTCAAACTCGTTTTGGTCTTTCTGAAAAGTTTCTGGAGTAACCCGTCCACACTCTTTTACCGAAGCACACTTTGCAATTTTTTGTCATGTTTTATGAAATAGGATTACCCAAGAGTGTAGACGGATTACTCCAGAAACTTTTCAGAAAGACCGCAACGAGTTCGAAAGCATACTGTATTGTCTAGCAAATAATGGAGCACATTTTGAACATATAATAAAGTAAATTTTCTAAAATTGTCATAATACATTTTTTGACTTTATCTTACAATTTTTGACCATAACTTGTTTACGGATCGACCGAATCCAGTTTTTTAAACGTGGTTGGTTCAGGATTTTTACGGCCTTTAAAATGATGTATCACAAGGTAGGGGGTGCTATTTGAAATTTCAAAGTAGGGGTAGCTGAGGGTAAGGGGGTGAAACCTAGAACTCAGTCTGTATTGGTTTTAAACTTCCCTCTCGATATCTAAATTAACGTGTTTTTGTTTAAGCCGAATTCGCTTCATATCAAGCGTTATATTGAGGGTGGCCAGTTTTGAAATAAAAGCACTGTATCTTAGAACTATCTGCCACCCTATTATTTAAGAATTAAACAAAGTTTGTCATCTTTTCAAAATAGAGTAGCCCGGCGGGCCGTAAAGTACAAAAAAGCCCGCAATATAGCTGCCAATAATAAAATGACACTTTAAGCCCTAAAACAAAGCATTTAAAGTGGCCTGCTGCGCCCGGTTGTGCATAAAAATGTTCGTTATACCTATAACGTATAGATCTGCCAGTTTGTCGGATATAAATGCTGTTACAGTATTACTGTTAAATAAAATATGCGATAATATATTTGAAGGTTTAAATGTGACGTGTATGCTGTTTTTTCTTAAAATAGTGGCAATCTTTTCAGAAATATTTCCAAAATAAGTAATTCTGCAAAATTTGGTAACTTTATCATTACATAATTTAGGATATAATGTTGTGTTACAAGCAATTTTCAATTTTTTATTGTTAATGTTTCTATTGATGATTTCAATTTTAAATCCGTTTATTGTTCTAATTATGTTTAGTTCTTTATTCAATTTATCCAAAGATGGCGGTACTGTAAAGACCCTGTGTGTATCACAGAATTGTAAGCAGAAATTTTTTGACAAAAGGGGTGAAATGAATTTAATGAAAGAGCAATATCTGTATACGTTGGCTTCCTAAAAGTTATCAATCAGATATATTAGTCTATAGAAATTTATAAAAATAAAAATGATAAAAATTAGAACTTACTTAATGACCAAGTTGATTTAATACAATCTAGTTTATTTAAACTTTTATAAGTAAATAACTTTTGACCAAAATAATTCTCAGGTGTATACTTTTTTCTGAAGTTCTAAAGTAACATTTACATCCAATCCGATATCGGCACAATTCGAAATCCGATTGCGAAGTGGATATTTGACATACGAATTCGGTGTTTGCAGATATAATGTAATTTTCTCCATTTTATATACTTGGGCCGCCGAACAGACGGAGAAATCACCTGCAAGAACGTGCTCTAGGCGGGACCACTATCAATTTAGGACAACCGAACCGCAGTGATGCGCTTTCTTTTAGACCCAACCACCCAACGAAGTCGCATCACTCCAATTCGGTCGTCATAAATTACTATTGGCCCCGCTAGCGCACGTTCTTGCAGGGTGATCACTTCGTCTGTTCGGCGGCCTAAGTATAGTAAAGAAAGCTGTGAAAAGTAATTAATAGACGAGGTTTGTATTTTATCCTTTAACTTTCAATTTTAGCTGAAAGCAATGTCACTGTCAGATAATACCACCGTCGAAATCACATTTAGAATTTCCGATGTAAATGACACCCAATTTGACTTCAAAGTTTCTAGAACAATAATTGGCAATCCGATTTTGAAGTGTGGCGATATCGAATTGGATGTAAATGTAGCTTAACCTCTCTTATTGCCATTATGACATTTATTGACTTATTTCTCTTTTTTACTTTATTGCAAGATTAGCAGTTGGCAGTTGTCAAGAATCCGTGGATATAGTGTTTATTTAGTTTTTCTGATCTTTCACTTTAAGGTTTTTTCAATTGAATTTATTGCTTTTTCCTAAATGGTTTTCTTTAAATTCAATGTTTTTCCCTTCAAGCTACGAGGTACCTATTCGAGTGAGTAGTGAGAGTGAAAACGAGATTTCTTTAACAGCACCAGCAATAAAAGAAGCTGCAGAACTTGCCTCATTAGATTCATTGCCCAAAAAACCAAGAAAATTATACCTGAGAGCGTATGTATGAATCTTTCTTACACTGGAGAAGGGAAATGAAGGTAAATTCTTTCTGGGAATCTGTTTTGATAGTCGTGGACAAAGTATAGTATACAACTCGTTTTAATGATGCTATTATTACCGAGGATGAAGTTTACAACACGAGCGAGCGAAGCGAGCGAGTTTTGTAATCATTGTAAACTCGTGTATAATATACTATTATCATTTCAATAAACTGACAGCAATTATGGGGCACAATAATACCTACTGATTATCACAGGCGTACTTATCCATCAGGACGTTTGTAAGTGAGTCTGGTATTTCTTCGACGTTAAGTGGGAAACCCATGTTCATTTAAATTGTTTGGTCATTAAAATTTTAACATCGAAAATGTTTAACGAACTGGAAGTAAGTATGACGGTATAAGGGGGTCCCAGTAGCGATTTCTGTGACGCCTGGAAATTTCGCAGTTTTTGGGAATTTTTGCAAGTTCTACGTATGCTTGGCCAATGTTCTTGGTGTCATTTTGAAGATCTCGTCAAATGCGAACTTTAGAGAGAGGGATAGAAAATGTACGGTTCGAGGGTGCGAAAATACGGGGGTTAAAACGATTTTTTGAAACGGAAGCGTTCGGTGCTGTTACATGGCATAGGTACTTTATGAAACATCCAACTTTAATTTTGGGCTAGTTAGAAAGAGGATGAACCAGCCAACATCGCCTGGGTTGATTTTTGGGGTCTGCGATGCACGGGGGCGAGATTATAGGGGTGTAAAGTTGAGGTACGTTTTTAGCAAACGTTAATTGTTCGATATTGTTATATCGCATATTTCTGTAACAACCAGATTTAATTTTGGGCTAGTTGGAAAGAGAACGAACCGGAGCACATTATATGAGTTGGTTTTTGGGGTCTGCGAAGCACGGAGGCGATATTTAGGGGTGTAAATTTGAGCGACGTTTCTAGCAAATTTTAAACGTTTGGTGCTGTTATATCGCACACGTTTGTAAATAGTAATAAGTAATAATAAATTTTTGCACGAGGAGCAACCGAGTGCCCAGATATTTAGGGGTGTAAAGATGAGCTACGTTTTTAGCAAATTTTAAGGGTTTGGTGCTGTTATGTCGTATACGTTTGTAAATAATAACAATAATAATAATATAATCAATAATAATAATAATAATAAAAATAAATTTTTGCAAGAGGCGCAACCGAGTGCAGAAGAATTGGAAGTGTGACAGTATACGGGGTCCCAGCAGCGACTTCTGTAACGCCTGGAAATTTCGCAATTTTTGGGAATTCTTACAAGTTCTACGTATGCCAGGTTAATGTTTTTGGTTTCATTTTAAAGGTACCTATTGTCAAATGCGAACTCTAGGAATTCGAGAGGGCAGAAATGATATTTTTGGACATGGAAGCGTTAGGTGGTGTTTCATAGTATATTTTGTGAAACTTCCAACTTTGATTTTGAACTAGTAGAAAGAAGATGAAGCAACCAACATCGTGTGGGCTGGTTTTTGGGGTGAGATGCACGGAGCACGAGGGTTATATTTAGGGGTGTAAAGTTGAGCTACGTCTAGCAAATTTTAAGCTTTTTTGCTGTTACATCGCATAGGTACGTTTGTAAATAATAATAAATAAATTACAGGAGTGTATGAAATATCTTTATTATTTAATGACTTTCATTTGACAACATTTCAAATATCCATTTGGTAAGGATAAATGTATTATCTCCAGATGAGAAAAATATAATAATATCATTAAAACTAATAATAATAACGTTAATAATGAATTTGTACACACCAGTACAAATTAAAAAAAATTAAAACGCCGCGCCGTCCCCACTGCTTTGTTTATTGCAGTGTGCGGACGCTTGTCATTGTTTTGATTTCGAGAAAATTTTATCGTTCTCATTTTTTGCAACTTGTTTCGTTGATTTATACTGAGTATGCTTGAAACTTGGCCAAGTTCATTTTCAATGCCTTAACAAAGGTTGCTAAATTGCAAATTCCGTAAATTTTTTGGAACATGTTTATAACAAATCTACTGTTCTGTTAAATACCAATTTCCATATGGACCATGAATCATGTTTTGCAATACAATTTCGTGCAGTAGAGATTTGTTTTCAGGATTTAGAATTTCAGTAGAAATGAATCGATCAACTACGTCGGGTGTTCTTATTTTATCAGGGTGCTTTAGGGTTATTAACATATGCATATGTGTGATAATCCCCGCTTTTAAAATTCAATGACGTAAATATATATGCCTCTACTGCCCGTAATTTTTTTTACTTACAATTAAATACGAGAGCGTCCTTTTTTTATCTTAAATACTCTTGCAACTAAATCAGGTCTAACAGAAGCAGTCTGTTCAATTTTCACATAACTATCAACCATTGTTTAAAGAGTCGACGTCCCATCAAGAAAGTATTGCTTTCAACACGAATCACCATCCTGTACTTAATATAAGCTGTGCGAGTAACCCGTCTGTTTTTCTTAGTACATGGTATTGGTGGATACCAACCTCGAGTATCAAATGGATAAAACAAAGGATAAATCCATGGCTCAACATTAGCATCCATGGTACTCACATACTGCAAGGACTTATCTTTTTATTTTTTATTGTTACATAAGATTCTGGTATTTCACGAGAAAAAACTGCAGCAACCTCACAGTAGCGTAACTTCAAATTAGGGGCCGCCCGAAAAATTTCTGATGCCCCCCTCCTCGTTGAAAAACAAATTAAAGTAAAATCTGTATTAACAAAAAACATAATTTTAACTTTGAAAACACTTGTTTCCGGAATTATTAAGCGAAGCACGGAGCCCCAAAAACGCCGGGGCCCGCCCGCGGTGGCGGGCTTCGCGGGCCCGTAATTACACCCCTGCAACCTCATTAACTCTTTGGAAGTTGTAACGATTTGTATCAATTCCAGGTTTCAGTGTAAATAACAGTTACACTTCAGATTCCCTATTTGTAATGATGGGCCCTATCCGATGATATTCGTACAACATTCCGATTATTAAAATACACGGAACGTTCCGAATATCAGCAAAGTATCCGGAATCTGGAATCCGCACCTTGCGCATGCCTTGAACTGCTAAACACCGAGCATTTAGTATTCGGATTTGGGGATCCGGAAACTCTTTCTCTCGCTATGCAAGTTGCCATGTATTCGAATTCTCATATTCCGTGTTCTATCGGTCTGTTTTCTGGTGTTCTGTGAATGCCACATACTTAGACGTGACCTATGTGCTTATTATGTGCTTCTATCGTAAATAACTATTAAACAACTTGCAAGTTATCGGGATGTTCGGATATATTTAGTAGATACGGAGATTTGAGGTTTCCGAATAGAAAACGTATACCGGTATAAATGATACATTTTATGTTAAAGTGCAAGTAGCCGAATATTAATAGATTCCGAATACCGGAATTCCGATTAGTCAAAAGTTCCGATTATTCCAAACACTACCTATTTGACAAAGATCTCTGATTTTCCAATTCTTCGCCCATCATTTGATATGATTGTGCAAACTCATTATTTTCAAGCAAGAAAATCAGATCACATTGTGAATTATAATTCTACAACTTCATTAGTATCCACTATAAAAAGTTATGCCACAGTTAGTTTCTAGGGGGTCCGGCGGTGCGGTCGGAGGTAGCCGCATGGCAAAAACGGTATCCCAACGAAAATTATGCTACGAACGATTCATTTTATAGAATATACTGAAAATAAATGGAGGCCGAGATATAGCGCAAGAAAGAATTATCTTGGACAGCTGTTTTCGCTGAACAGTCGACCAGTGCAATTAACAACGTGGTCCGCAGCGCGCATGTTTTAGTGGCAGCTGCTATATCTTATTCTATTCTTTATTATTTTAGTTCCCAATACAGGATTTATAATTCGGAAGCGAGCCGTGCTCGACACGCCTTCCACTAAAAATTAATTTAGAAGGATTTCTGCGGAATTTGAATTTTAAATTCGTCAAACAAAAATTTTGTTGTTTGGAATACGAAAATTTATTGTATAATTTATAAATACTTCTACATATATTTATTACATATCTGTGTAGAATTTTTTTCTGATTTCAAGTACCCTAGGCATTTTCAATATTTTCAGAAATATTTCTCAATTGCTTGTACGTAAAGTCCCGGTGATTTGTTTTTATACTGGGGCAATTTGGAGGTATATGATGGATATGTGTATGAAAGAACGTAGATACGTAAAAACTGTATACGCTGTCCCGTGCCAGTTTTTCGAGACAAATTCAATGGAGAACACGAACTTCGAATTTATTGTCTTTTCGACTTAGTCGATATACAGGGTGGGGCAAACTCCTGGGGATGGACGATAGAGGCCATACGGTTAAAGTTAGAAAGAAAATCTAATAACAAACCCTATCTCGTTTCAAAAATTCTATTCCATAAAAATATTTTCAATTATACCAGGTGTGTCCAAATAGTTGGAATTAAGTACAACTTTGTTATTTCTTATGGAATGTGTAAAATTTTATATTTTTTCCGGCTTCAAAAAGATAATTTAATGTTACTTTGATAACATGATTCTATGTCTATTGTTAATGGTTCTTGAGAAACAAATTTTTTCCCGAAAATTTTGACAGATAAATAGTACATTTCAAAAATTTATATCTCGAAATTGGTAGAAGTTAAGAGGATGAAATTTTTGCCGTATTGGTAAAAATATCATGTAGTTTTTGACAGATTTATTGAATATTATTTATACTATACAGGGTGTTTGCAAAAAAATGTTTTCTGAAACTGTCGAGAAAACATCAAAAAGTCGAATTTTTCAAATGGAATGGTATATTTTTTCTTGCACTATCTGAAAGAGCTCAAAATTTTGAATGAAAATAGCCAATAATAAACTAATGTTACATAATGAAGTTCTTTAGCAAAATCCTGTTTTCTTCAATTTTATGTAAAAATGAGGGATCGTGAAAATATCATTAGCCTTGGACGATTATTGCTTGTCAATCTGAAAATGAGTTATTGTTATAATCTTGTTCTGTAGTGAATTCATTGTCATTATTATTGGTGTTACAAGTAATTGTTTTTGTTATTCCCGTTTATTGTTTTCATTTCTGTCTTTGTCGAAGTCTTTGTGTTTAATCACCAATTTTATTATTTTTTAAAACTGAATTTCCAACAACAAGAACTTGTTGATATGCTGTCCGTATTTATTGAATGCAACAGAAATTCTCTTCTGGCTTCTCGAGTATATGGGCAAAGATATGAACAGCGTCGTCATCCACGCGTGGAAGCTTTCCAGAGATTGGTGGATAGATTTGAAAGAACTGGTTCTGTTCTCTACGAAAAACGCAATGAAATAACCAAGTCCGTATTAACCGATGAGACAAAGGAAAATGTATTGCTGGCAATAGCTGAAAATCCGCAGACAACCGGCAGAAGAATTGAAACAGAATTGAATATTTCCAGGAGAAGCATACATAGAGTTTTAAAAGAAAACCGTTACCATGATTATAAACCCCAAACATGCCACTTTTTAAATGAACAAGATCATGTCAACAGAACCTTATTTTGTGATTGGGCTCAGGGGAAACTGATAGAAAATGAAGACTTTTCCAAAAATATTTTGTTCACAGACGAATCAACATTTCAAAATTTCAATAAAGTTAATAGAAGGAATGTCCACTGTTATGCACAAGAAAACCCCCTTTTTTTAAAAGTCATTGATAGACAACATCAGTGGTCAGCGAATGTTTGGGGAGGAATAATTGGAAGAAATGTAATTGGGCCACATTTTTTTGAAGGAAGATTAAATGCAAATGTTTACCACAATTTTTTGAAAAACAACTTACCTGTACTTATTGATGAAGCCAATGAAGAAGTTAATATTGAAAATATGTGGTTTCAGCATGATGGAGCTCCAGCCCACAGCGCAAGATTAGTTCAAAATTTTTTGAATGAAAATTTTGGAGAACAGTGGATAGGGATTGGGAGTCCTGATTTAAATAAATTAGACTTTTTTCTTTGGGGTTATGTGAAAGACATTGTGTTTAGTATTCCTCCTACCACATCAGAAGACATGCGCCTACGAATTCAAAATGCATTCTCGGCTATTACTCCCGAAGTTTTGGATAACGTGGATAGATCCTTTCATCAAAGAATTGCTCTTTGTTCCAATGAAAATGGCCAGATCATTGAGCATTTGTTGTAATCTGCTCATTATTTACAGATCAATTATTTTGATTTGTAACAAAGTTTAATAAAAATTCAACCTGCATAAAGTTTGCTTTTATTTTTAATGTTTTCTTAAAAATCTTTTTTTTATTTATTAAAGATATGTATTTATTAGAGGTACAACATAAAAAAATTAAATTAGTAATAATGATAATCCAAAGGTAACCATAAATCTAATATTGTTGTGATTTTTAATATGAAAAAGTTATGAAACTCTTCATTTACGCAACTTTAGTAGGTATTTTGTTAATCGTTCTCATGAAGATGAATTATTTTTATAAGCCTTTTGCAGGGTGCAAGAGAATGTAACAATGAATTTAAATTGTTGACAAAACTGAAACGAAAACAATAATCGGGAACAACACAAACGAAAAAGTAACACCAATAACAATACATTGATAGCAATGACATTAAATTCTTAACAAAATTATAATAATAACCCATTTTCAGATTGACAAGCAATAATCGTCCAAGGCTAATGATATTTTCAGGATCCCTCATTTTTACATAAAATTGAAGAAAACAGGATTTTGCTAAAGAACTTCATTATGTAACATTAGTTTATTATTGGCTATTTTCGTTCAAAATTTTGAGCTCTTTCTGATAGTGCAAGAAAAAATATACCATTCCATTTGAAAAATTCGACTTTTTGATGTTTTCTCGACAGTTTCAGAAAACATTTTTTTGCAAACACCCTGTATAGTATAAATAATATTCAATAAATCTGTCAAAAACTACATGATATTTTTACCAATACGGCAAAAATTTCATCCTCTTAACTTCTACCAATTTCGAGATATAAATTTTTGAAATGTACTATTTATCTGTCAAAATTTTCGGGAAAAAATTTGTTTCTCAAGAACCATTAACAATAGACATAGAATCATGTTATCAAAGTAACATTAAATTATCATTTTGAAGCCGGAAAAAATATAAAATTTTACACATTCCATAAGAAATAACAAAGTTGTACTTAATTCCAACTATTTGGACACACCTGGTATAATTGAAAATATTTTTATGGAATCGAATTTTTGAAACGAGATAGGGTTTGTTATTAGTTTTTCTTTCTAACTTTAACCGTATGGCCTCTATCGTCCATCCCCAGGAGTTTGCCCCACCCTGTATATTACCGCCCCATTTCAAGAAATTGTAATTTCGTTATTCAGTGGCGGTCAGAATTTTTCTAGATTGAAAGGATTTCAAGATAAAACAAGTTCAATTTCTTTAAATGAAAACTATAATAGGCGGTTTGCTACCATTGAGTTGGACTATTTGTTAGCCTTTCGAAAAATATATAGCTTGTGATCAATAATTTCACAAAGTACGAAAAATTTCGCATTTTCTTATCCTATAAATAATAGTGCTGGCAGCAAAAATCAATTTTTCGATTAATCGATTAATCGATTTTCGATTAATCGCGATTTTGGGAATAATCGAAAACCGATTAATCGATTTTTAAAGTCGACTTTAAAAATCGATTTCATAAGTCGACTTTAAGAATCGATTTCTAAAGTCGACTTTAAAAATCGATTTCTAAAGTCGACTTTAAAAATCGACTTTGAAATCGATTTAAAAAATCGATTTTTAAGTCGATTTTAATGTTGACTTAAAACTGATTTTCAGTCTGTAGATGGTTATGGTTAGGTCTTTTTAAATAAATTATAAATAATTAAACAAACCTTTTGTTACATACACTCCTCTTAATTTACAGTACTAACTTGCGCTAGTTAATGAAGTATAATAAAAATGTTTTAGACCCATAGCAATTGAAATAGGTACTATTCACCACAGCAACAAATGAACAAACCCCCTTTTTGTCATTTATTGCAAGATGATTGGCCAAAAATTACAAAAAATTACTAATCAAGTCGGGTCAAATCAGCGGAATTTTCCAATCCAAATAGATAAAGGATTAAAAACTTGGATAGGGGCATGTATGCAAGTTATATTTTTCAATTTCTCGTGCCGTTTATAAGTTATAATTGATAAAATTTGAAGAATGGCGACATTTAACGTCAAATATATATAAGTGAAAATAATTTTTAAAATATTCGTCAAAAAATAAAAGGGGTCTTTTATATAACATTTTTCTCTAAAAAGGATAAAAAGGGAGCAATGGAAGAATCAGTCTTAGGCAAAACATCCTGTACGTAGTACTCATATAATTTTTACGTAAATATTTACATTTAATCGAGTGTTCTTTCCATAAAACTGGTAATGTAGTAATTGTTTTAAAATTTGTACCCGCCAGCAAAATTTGATAAAAATGAAAGAAGATTTATGGTGAACTTTGTCGCCTTCTATAGTTCACTCAAAAATATCTGCATATTATTGTTCAGCTACACCAAAAACCTTCCGATACCTACCAAGTTTCACTAAAATAACTGTAAAAGTGCGCCAGAAATAATAAAAACATTAAAAAAAATTCTTTATTCTTCAAAGGCCCATAACTTTTAAGGAAGCAGATGTACTATGATAAATTGAATGAGATCAGTTTCTTTCCAAGGAAACTGGATTTGTAGTTTGGCTCCTTCTTTACTGGACACCCTGGATACCACCACTCTTGTCGTGTTAACTTTATATTCAAAATCGGTTTTCAAACCAAATTTTAAAGCCCATTTTAACATATACTATAAAAGCCGATTCTAAAATCGACTTTAAAAATTGATTTTAAAAATTGACTCCAAAATCGATTTTAAAAATCGATTCCAAAATCTGATTTAAAATCGATTCCAAAGTCGACTTTAAAAATCGATTCCGAAATAGACTTTAAAAATAGATTCCAAAATCGACTTTAAAAATCGATTCCAAAATCGACTTTCAAAATCGATTTCTCTCTATCGTCGATTATTCGATTTTTTCCAAAATCGATTTTCTCAAAAATCGATTAATCGATTTTACATTTCTGTCGATTTTGCCAGCACTAATAAATAAGTAAAATTCTAGTATGCCATGAACGACTAAATATTCAGACTTTTTATGCCATTTTTATTTGGTAAATTCTTTAAAGCATATCCAGAAAATAAGCGAAATGTAGTAGGTATTAGTAAATATATTTTAATTTGAATAAATGTTACCGGCGGACTCTATCTTTTTTTAATTTGTATAAAAATTATTTGGATGAGGATTAATTTAATAACATAAATTATTATTATGTGAATAAAATTATTTGGGAATTTATAAATGGTTTTCAAAAATACCACCTGCGACCTCTATGCATTTCTGATATACTTTTTATATTTCCAAGATGTATGCTCGTAATTTTCTAAACATAGTTCTCACATGTACTTGCAACTCATCTAATGTAGCTATGGGACTTTTGTATTTTTAGTTTTCTAAGAAATCCCACGCAAAAAAATCAATACCGTTATATCTGGAGATCTTGGAGGCCAATTAATGGGACCGCGTATTCAAATCCATATTCCAGGAAAATTATTTTTCAGAAAATTTCTTATTATTATGGCATTAGGGCTGGTGCTCCATGCAATTGAATTGAACGTTTAGTTATTCCACATAACGCCACCCAGTTAAACCGCCATCACGAAAAAGTAATAGGTAACTTGCTCCCTTTTATGAAGCATTCAAAATTGAAGCCAAATAATGGTAAAAATCTAATAATGTTCATTGTTCCCGTTAAAATTCAGTTACTTGTTCGGCGAGCCTCATCATTCCATATAATATTTTTGAAATTAGAATTTTCATTTGTTTCTTGAATATACCCAGTTGTGAAACTGCAGGCGTCTCTTGCGATCCTCAGGATATAAAAACTGGCTTATTCTATACTTATATGGCTATGTTGTTTCAAAATTCTTAAAGCATGCTTCTTTTAGTAACTTCCTCGGTATTCTCGATTTCCTGTAAAAATATGCCTGGATTTCTCTTCCAGACTTCCATGAAATTTTTTGAAATAAATTATTTAAGTTAGCGCCGCTTCAAGTATGCCTCTAACATATCAAATCGCTTTTAATTTTCGAATTTCACCATTATTAATATGGACAACATAATATAAGTAAAATAATTTATAAACAAAACCAAAGGAAGTAATACTCGACTGACGCAATGTTTGAAATAACAACAATGCAGGATGCTTTTTGAAACATCTATTAGAAGTATCTAAAGAACGAAAAAAGATACTGATTGAATTTATTGAAATTTTGGCTGTGGACATAATCGGGTCGGATCTAGGTATTTAATGAAACCAACAAATAAATGTGTAGAAACAACATAAATGGTTAAATGCGCATTTTTGTCCTTTACTAATATTGGTTTCTTTAAATAGATATATCATTCAATTTAAAAAAATTACTTTATCTAACACAACTGTGAAAATATTCGAAAAACAATATCTCCGAAAATATTAAGTTTAGACATAGGGAACCTTTGCTAAATGAACATTAAAATTTTCCGTGGAATCTAAAAAAAGTAGAAATGGATCCATTCCATTTAAGATAACAAAGTTGGTGTCAATTTCTGGTATTCCCGTAAATGTCACCATTTTAAATAGATCTCATCCCGTTACGGCCACAGCCAAAATTTGAAACCAACATCTTTTTTCGTTCTGTAGATACGAGTACTTCTAATAGAGGGTCAAAAATTCACTCTGTATAAATGTGACAACTGACAATTACCTAAGTAAGTATTTTTATGTCGAATAAAATAGTAGAAACACAAAACAATTAATAATAATTATTGTATTCCGAGCTATACCCACAGAATTTTATAAGTACCTACTCTCTAAGTATACCTACCTACAAAAGTCCAAAATAACTCGAAAAACGCAAGTTTTCATTACATTTATGGTTCTTATGAAAATAAAAGGTTTATTTGCGTAGATAAATAATTTCCAGTACCTTGTCGGAAAACAAGGAAGTAAAAAACATGGTTTTGCAGTAAACCAAACTTGAAAGATATTCATTCATACGCCAGAGAAAAATTAAAAATATAAGTCTTCCGAGATGTTGTCACAACCCAGCTAAGATTTATTCCTACTGTTTCTGTCTTTTCAGATAAACTCTCTTTTTGTAATGCAAATTCGCTTATTACTTAATATACGGATGTTCATTATTTGTCCGGGCCACTAACAAGTTCCGCGCAACTCCGGCAGAGGCAGCACTTTACTATGCATAAATTCTCGACAATTTTACTCATGTAGACCTGTAGTAAACGACAAATATCGCGCTTACTTTGTAACTAATCGACTCCAAACAGGAAGCATTAGATAGATAAAAGCTTCGGCTTCATTATGTGTGTTTTACTTTTTTATTTTCTTTTATTTGGACTGGTAATATTTGCCTTTGAAAATCAATGAAAATAAGAAGTTTTTGACTGTCATTTTGAAAGCGAATATTAGAATTTTCAAATTTTGAAAACACAGTTGTTGAAGATGCATCTTTCTTCTAACCGTCAGCGAAAACCGCATGTCTGTAACTGTTAAGATGACAGAAATATTTTGCTTTTGGTAAAGGTCTAAAATCATGTAATATGGCATGCTAGGTAGCCCCCCTTAAGGATAACTTGGTGACTTATTGGAGGATGGATAAAGTGCTGTATTAATCTGATAATACGGCATATCCACAAAGTAAGTTCCGATCGCGGATTTGTTTTAAGCAAATGGTAGATAAGATTGAGGCATATCTGGCCACGAAAGCTTCAGTACTAAATAAGAAGGCCTTGGAAGACAAATTATTCATATATCATTGACGACAGGCGTATGGCATTGTGTCAAAATGAGCACAGTTATAGAAAATCCGTCCTGTGAAATACGATCTGTGATTAAATTTTTAGAGGCAAAAAAGTTCGGCCCGCAGTAGTTTTTCGGCAAGGCAAAGCGCGTGGCAGCAGCAATCGTATTTTTGATGCACTATAACGCTGATGGTGATGAATCTATCCAATATTGTGACGGGTGATAAAGGCTGAGTTGCTCATGTCACACCAAAAAGTAGGCAGCTATCAATGCAATGGCGGCATAGTGGATCACCGAAACCAAAAAAATTCAAAGACCCTATCCAACCAGAAAGTCACGTGTACTGTCTTTTGGGACAGGCGTGGCATCTTGCTCGTGGAATTCATGGAGCAAGGAGCAACAATAAATGCAGATGCTTGCTGTGCTACTCTACAAAGATTACGAAGGGCCATAAAGAATAAAAGGCCATGTCTTCTCAGTTCGGGAATTGTTTTGCTGCATGACAATTCCCGACCTCACGTAGCAGCTTAGACACGTGCATTCTTGACAAAATTTCAATGGAAAATTTTTGATCATCCGCCTTACAACAGCCCTGATCTTGCACCAAGTGATTTTCATCTCTTTCTCCATCTCAAGAAATTTTTGCAGGACAGCGATGCAATAACGATTAAGAAGTAGAGACTCTGGTTCAGAATTGAATGAAAAAGTTGGACGCAAATTTCACAGATACTGGCACACAAAAGCTTGTACCGCACTATGATAAATGTTTAAATTTAAGCGGTGATTATTAAGAGAAGTAGCTTAAGGTACATTCAAGCAAATACAAAATAGTCTTGTAATTTTTATGACCAACTGGAACTTAATTTGTGGATAAGCCTCGTGTATTTTAAAACAAAAAGGTCGTTTACGTGACAACTTGAAATTTGCCAGGTTAGCATTAAAAGAAGCAAATGAAAATGGGCTATTATAACTTCGAATGTATTCAAAAAACTTGTTTGATTTTGGATGAGACCCACCAAATGATTTTAGAAAGGCAAGAATTGTAGGTAAAGGTTGCTAAGAAACTTCACCATGATTACAACAATCATTAAAAGAATTTCCTTTATTAGTAACTCTTTCAGGAGGAAAATGTTTTGCGCCATAGTGCATAGATAAAATACTCATATCACCAATATAATGTTCATTTATAATATATTAACATTAACAGAATTATTTCGTCTCGAGTGATAATTCCTTTGATGTTTCATTTGTGTAATAATTGTTTCTATATTTTGTCCATTACGAACGCTTTCTCGACGTCTTCGCTGATTTTCAGCATTTCTCTCTTCTTCAGGATTTTGGTTAAGTTTTCATCGAAGCATGACTACTAAAGATTGGTTAGGGGAGACAACTAGATTTTATTTTTTCTTCGTTTCACTACCACACAGTTAAACTACAGTTTTGTTGAGTTTCTCTAAAAATATTGCAACATATTCACTTCAACACAAAGAACAATAACTGAGAAACAAATTCAGAATTCCGTCCGATGAGCGAAAATATTCAAATCTGACGTTTTCGTGTCAAAATATCTAAAATACAAGCCTGTAATACCGATACGGTGCAGAGCCATCTATAGGCATTGGCAATTAATACATATACCAAGAAAATTAATGTGGGTGTCTTAAAGGAGGGAAGGAGGAGTAACAAAGCATATGTTTGTGTTACTTAACATTTGGCACAGAAAAAAGAGGCGTAACCTAAAATTCTTAAAATTATATGACTATTACTTATTACATTAAGACAAACGTTGCTTTCATTATATTGAGTTAAGAGGGATACGTACGTTGCTCAAGAAAAATAAACACTCTGTGTCCCCCACTACACCAGCCAGCGTAGGAGAAACACGAAGAGAAACAGATCTGCCAGCCAGATACGGCCCGAACGTACTCGGCTGTCACCGACTACTGAGGGGCGGTTAGAATCTGCTAGTGGAAGGAGGCGCTCCCGTTTTCAAAATTGGGTTTATTGTCGAAGTAAATTTAATGTAGCTTATTTATTTTCAGTTTAAATGCATTCAAATTTGAAACGCAAGCAATTTAATGTTCATATTATAGTGTGCTCTAATTAGTTTTCCAGTATTTGCTTTTTGAACCAAGTTTCTAGCTGCTGAAAATACACCAAAAGGCAAATTTTACGTCTCGTTTCTGTGATTAGTTACATATTTGTTCTTAATTTGGTTTGACGGAATTGTAGAACAAATCTTCTTCTGTCTGACAAAGAAGACATTTCTGCAAAATATTTATTAGTAAGAGCTCTACGGTTCCTAACATAGAGCTTGATATCGGCGCTGTTTTCAACGTACGTATCCCTCTTAAATTACATGAATTCTAAACAGCAACCTGGTTTCACCACTTTGTTTGGCACCAAATCTGATCAAATATTGGTAGCACTCACGTACACGGCAAAGATCGGGAGCTGTGTATCCATACTCTTCCCTCATCTAAGGACTAAGGTGGGTGTCGTGTACTCGTACTCGTGTTTGTTTTTCACTTTGTTTTCTACAGTAAGTGCCTAGTTTATTATAATAATAATAATAATAATAATAAATAGTCTTTATTGCCACAATCAAAGTACAAAATAAACAAAAAAAAAAACTAATTGTGGCTGGGCGAAGTTTAGTCTAAGCGACTATTCTACCACTTAACCCAATTACCTAGACAAAATTATCATTTGAGGCACCCGCATGACCGAAAACACAAAAAAAAAAAAAAAAAAAAAAAAAAAAAGCGAGGAAAAGCAAAGGACAAACTGCAAAACTCACACAACTGCCCTAAGTTACAAAAACTAATCATAATCAAACAAAATAAAGAAAGAAACAAAAATATATATAAGTGCAATAAATCGCGTGTGGATAAAATTTATCCATCTATTTAATAGATGCCATCGTAATCTGTCAATAAATCTGGAAAAAATTGATAATTATGTATCTACCCAATTAATAATGTAAATAATGTGACGCAGCGTCACCTCCATAATCTATGTAGGGATGTTGATGGAAAGAACAGCACAGAGGGCGCATACGGGAATTTTCAACATACGACCAATTACATTAATACCTACTGTTTTATATTTCACTTTTAAAACATACATCATACATACTATTAAACAAAGGCACTAAAGAGATCAAAAATTTCATTAAGTTCACAATATTAAACCAAAATAATTCAAAATTTAGTGACTTGTGCTCAGTTCTTTGTTGTTTGTTACGTAGCAACCAATGTTAAAAGTAAAACACAGAAGTAGAGACAATGGAATTCAAATGGAAGTGTCCACATTGTTCATGTTTAAATTCTTGTTTGATTCGTGCCAATTTAAATTTTTAATATTTTTATAAAAATTTTGTGACTTTCTGGCAATAAATAACTGTATAAGTATATTATAATATATCGACGTTTCGCCCCCGTTCAGGGGCTTTGTCAAGATTTATTAAAAAGAAACGTGTAAAAAATATAAAGAAAAAATTTGTCAAATACTTTTTTACACGTTTCTTTTTAATAAATCTTGATGAAGCCCCCGAACGGCGGCGAAATGTCGATATATTATAATATAGGAAGTGCCTCCGTAACCGGCGCCGGCTGCAGTTTTATAGGTGTATTGTTGCCGGAGCCGGTTTCCATAACGAATTAATAATAGGGCAGTTTAAGTACCTTGTTAGTTTTGTAACGGATCCAGCAGCGACGGTAGGTATCGCATAGAACTGGTAATTTGGTATGCTTAGCCCGGGTAGGATCGGCTCCCGTAGAGGTTAGTTTTTCGAGGTTAGATTTTTACATTATCTTTTTTGAAAAAAATGCGTGTGTCTGGTGCGAGAGGGCAGCTAAGGGGTCTGTTTAAAATACGTATGCGTCGTATCAATCTTTTTCGTTCCCAAATAGAAGCGCGCCGGCAACTATAGGGAAAAAAATGAACTATAGAGGCGCTGTAATCGCGGCTGTAATGGCGGCGAAGAGAAGTATGTTATGTAAACAACTTCCTTTTCTTGTCAAAATTTACTTGCTACAATCTTCTTCCCAAAATGGATTTCGTGTTAAGAATTGGTTATTTGTTCAATTATTGGAGGTAAGCTCTACTTCTCGTTGCATAATAGACGAGAAAGCAGTTTTAAATGCCAATGATATAATTTTATGCGGCATTAGAGGTTAGAAACTGAAATAGTGTTCTGTGTGTTATTTACGCTTTGTGTTTAAAAACGAGTGGTCTGCGGTATTATTTCACATGTACTAGACGTTTCTTTTTTTCTGGAGGGTTCAGATGTGCATATAAAGAATGCAGTTGCAAAGCTGGAAAATCTTCATGGTGTGAGCATGTTGCTGCGTTACTCTTTTTGTTTACCAGGTTGTATTATGTATTATACTTACTATAAATGAGCTACAAATGAAGTGCATGCAATTTAATAAAAAAGCAAATGAAATTTTATTTATTTCTGTGTTTCTGGTGTTTGCGTAGGTACTTGTTCTAGGTCTGGTATTATTTATTAACTTTGAAGTACATATCTATTATGCCCTATTGACATTCAGTGCTACTGGAAAAAGGAGAAAGTCAATGCATCTAAAAACTATGCACCATTTCCATTTAATATTTTAACTTTCAAGCCATACATTTATCCACCTTTTTTGTTAAACCCAATGAATTGATTTGAATAATAGTTGCACTTTTTTTTCTTGAAAATGTGTGAAAGGTTAGCTTGGATTCTCTTTATTTCTTACTTTGACAATTAACCATACAGCAGCTAGTGTTACAACGCTCCTTTTCGCTGCAATTTCCATTTTATTTATGCAAAATAATTACCAAACTATTTAGATAAATACTGCCAAAAGATCTATTATCAAGGCTACCATACTTTTCGTAGTAGTACAAATTACGCCCAGCATGTGGCGTGTTGCTACATTTTCTTTCCCTATACGCAAGGCCGGCGCCAGCTACGGAGGCACTCCCTATAATATATGCTTATACAGTTATTTATTGCCAGAAATTCACAAAATTTATATAAAAATACTAGAGGGCCCGGCAGACGTTGTCCTGCCAGACATTAAAAAAATTTTCGTAAAAAAAATCCTAGAACCCGATTGCAGCGCCACCTACCGGGCCCAATTGTGAATGTAAACCATCCAGGGACCCACTCCAACATTCACAAAAAAAATCATACATTTAAAAAATTTTCGTCAAAAACATTCCGAGAACCCGATTGCAGCGCCACCTACCGGATCCAACTGTGAATGTAAACCATCCAGGGACCAACTCCAATACACACAAAAAAAATTTAATCAAAATCGGTCCAGTCGTTTAGGAGTTCAGTAACACCCGATTGCAGCGCCACCTACCGGGTCCAATTGTGAATGTAAACCATCCAGGTACCCACTCCAACAAACACAAAAAATTTCATCAAAATCGGTCCAGCCGTTCAAAAAAACTCCTAGAACCCGATTGAAGCGCCACCTACCGGGTCCAATTTTGAATGGAAACCATCCAGGGTCCCACTCCAACACACACAAAAAATTTCATCAAAATCAGTCCAGCCGTTCAAAAAAATTTCTAGAACCCGATTGCAGAGCCACCTACCGGGTCCAATTGTGAATGTAAACCATCCAGGTACCCACTCCAACACACACAAAAAATTTCATCAAAATCGGTCCAGCCGTTTTTTTTATATATAGATTGTTCATACAAAAATACTAAAATCGCGATTAAGAAATGAGGGGTGGGGGTAGGAGGGTGAAAAATACTTTACGACCTATTCTCATACCTACCAAATGTACAAAAAAAATTTCATAGAAATCGGTCGAACCGTTTCGGAGGAGTGCGACCACAACACCGTGACACGAGAATTTTATATAAGTACTAGCGGGCCCGGCAGACGTTGTCCTGCCCGACATTAAAAAAATTTCCGTAAAAAAATCCTAGAACCCGATTGCAGCGCTACCTACCGGGTCGAATTGTGAATGTAAACCATCCAGGGACCCACTCAAACACACACAAAAAATTTCATCAAAATCGGTCCAGCCGTTTTTAAAAAAATTCCTAGAACCCGATTGCAGCGCCACCTACCGGGTCCAATTGTGAATGTAAACCATCCAGGTACCCAATCCAACAAACACAAAAAAATTCCTTAAAATCGGTCCAGCCGTTCAAAAAAACTCCTGGAACCCGATTGCAGCGCCATCTACCTGGTCCAATTGTGAATGTAAACCATTCACGGATCCACTCCAATACACACAAAAAATTTCATAGAAATCAGTCCAGCCGTTCAAAAAAAATCCTAGAACCCGATTGCAGAGCCACCCACTGGGTCCAATTGTGAATGTAAACCATCCAGGGACTCACTTCAACACACACAAAAAATTTCATCAAAATCGGTCTAGCCGTTTAGGAGGAATTCGGTGACATACACACGTACAGACTGTCAAACGCGCGAAGTTAAAATAGTGGTTACGTTTTCTCAAATTTTCCAATTTTCTGCGCAATTTTCTTAATTTTCCGTTCCGTAAGAACCTTCTACACAGTATTAGAAACCACAAAAAAAAGATGAATGAAGGCGTAGGAGGGTGAAAAATACTTTACGACCTATTCTCATACCTACCAAATGTACAAAAAAAAATTCAATTATTTGGATATTGTTCATACAAAAATTCTAAAATCGCAATTAAAAAATTGGGGGTGGGGGTAGGATGGTGAAAAATACTTTACGACCTATTCTCATACCTACCAAATGTACAAAAAAATTCAATTATTTGGATATTGTTCATACAAAAATACTAAAATTGCGATTAAAAAATGGGGGGTGGGGGTAGGAGGGTGAAAAATATTTTACGACCTATTCTCATACCTATATACCAAATGTAGAAAAAAATTTCAATTATTCGGATATTGCTCATACAAAAATACTAAAATCGCGATTAAAAAATGGGGGGTGGGGGTAGGAGGGTGAAAAATACTTTACGACCTATTCTCATACCTACCAAATGTACAAAAAAAATTTCATAAAAATCGGTCGAGCCGTTTCGGAGGAGTTCGACCACAAACACCGTGACACGAGATTTTTATATATTAGAAGAAGAAGAAGAAGACTAGATACCAAAACGCGCGCTTTTAGCGCGCGCCGATTTTTAATTTTCGAAAGTACAACATAAATATTATTTTGATCGGATAAAAATATCGGGCCCATGTGTGTTCACCTGAAATCATATCTAAATGCGGGAGTACTTATAACAAGAAGAATAGAAAGATACATTGTGCTCTGTTGGAAGATATAGTTTATTAACAATGTTGAAAAGTATTGTTATATGTATAAAGAGAAAAAATACTTGCATATTATTATAAAAATATAGCTAATGGAATTAATACAATAGTAACATAATATGAAGTAATAATTAAAATATTAAAATATAGGTAACAACATAATAATGATAATAATAATAATTGTACCTACATTAAT
This sequence comes from Xestobium rufovillosum, assembly GCA_963966045.1. Taxonomy (NCBI): domain Eukaryota; kingdom Metazoa; phylum Arthropoda; class Insecta; order Coleoptera; family Ptinidae; genus Xestobium; species Xestobium rufovillosum. The sequence goes on from OZ014504.1 coordinate 21,084,523, forward strand.
CTGTCTTTTTCAATTATAACTTAGTTATCTACAAGCCACTGTTGAAACAATCGACCTCCTCGTAGAAACGCCTTAAATTCGTCACGAACGGCCATTCGAAACTTAATATAAGCTGTTCTCGAAACATTCTTCTTAAAATTTACTTTCATTAAATTGCGATGCCAATCTTGGTTACCGTGAGGATAAAATGATGGATAAATCCATGGCTCCACATTTGGATCCATTGAACTTAGGCATTGCAGTTATTTTGAATTTCGATTGCGTATAGTAACGCATGATTCTAAAATCTCACCATCAGCAGTAGTGGAAAAAAAACAGCAACTTCATTGACCTGTTGAAAGTTAAATCTTCTGCGATTTATGCCAGGCTTTAGTGTGAAAAGCAGTAGCATTTCAGGACAGGCCTCGTTATTGTACAACTCCATTTCTTCTTGTCTTTTCACCTCTTCGTACATCACCCGATAAGATTGGGCAAATGCGTTATTATCCCGCATAATTTTATCGAGGCTTTGTAACAATTCAACATCTAGTTCATTATTGTTATTTGAACGATTTGTTGTCACTTCGCTAGGATCAACAATACAATAAACAATTATTGACCATAACTTGGAGATACGCCCTGATCGGGGTAAATGATAGTTGAATTTTAAAACAATGTGGACCAGGACGTCTTGATCTGAATTTGACTAAATTTGCGTTAAACGATGCAAATGAAAAAGCATTATTATAGGGACGTATTCGTTCACGAAAACGTTTTGACTGTGAATCAGTGGATTCAAACAAACTTTTAAGCGGTTGTGGAAAAATAGGTAAAGTATCCAAAACACTGTACCATCCATGACTACAACAATAATTAAAAGAATCCTCCTTGTTAGCTACTTTTTCAACAACAAAATGCCAATAGAACTTAAATAAAACTTAAATAAAACATCCATTTTCCCTATATAATGTTCCACAATTTCATTGTTAATTTTTTGTTGTTTTAAAGTCTGAAACTTCTGGGCACACCAAGCATCATGTCTTCTTCGTTCATTATCTGCACGTCTCTTTCGCCGCAAACATTGAAATGCTTCTTCCTCGTCAGCAGTACGATTAATTTTCCGTCTTCTCATGCCTGTGTATCAATGTAAATAGATTATTGTTAAGTACAATAATAAGTACACAATCTTGTATACGCAATTGTTAGTTTTACTTGTTATTTTGCAAATACTGCAATTATTATAAAATCGATATTTGAAAAATGGGCATATACATAGCTACTTACCTACCCTATACAGGTTGTCCCAGAACGTTTTACACAGGTTATAGCTCCAAAACTGTAACACATAACGAAATGGAACAAAAACAACTTTGTAGTGTTGATGAAGGAGTATACAAAACCAAGAAAGTAACGACCCCCGGGCGCCGCCATCTCCGACAAACCACCCCACTTATTTTTTTCAAATAGCACTCTGTATATTCCGTGAAGGAATATGACAAAGAATCAAATTCTCTATCCAAGATTTTTTTGAAATAAAAATTGGCCCATCAAAACAGACTTTTTATTTATTTTTACGTTAGTCATGGAATTATTAAAACTATTAAAGAAAAAGTTTAAAATAAGTTAAACTAATAACACTAATAATGTGATAACATAATCAGTTGATCAAATGTTCAAATTGGAGTCCTTCTGCAACAACACACATTTCTTACCTGGGCAATAAATTTCTTCTACATGCCGCTTGTCCACGTACTCATATGGCATAAATAAAGCAGGCATTTCAGAACACAACACAAAACTAAAATTAACTTCGACATTAATTTACGCCTGTAGCCGGTAGCCATTTGCTTATCAGTTCCAATAAATGTTAATAATTCCATGGCCGATTTTAACATAAATAAAAAATCTGTTTTCTCCACCATTGATGGGTCAATTTTAAATTTCAAAAACAATGTTAAATAGAGAATTTGAATTCGTCACGCTCCTTCACAGAATATACAGGGTGCTATTTAAAAAATAATAATTAGGGGCGGTATGTCGGAGGCGGCAGCCCCGGGGGTTGTTACGTTCTTCGAGTTGTGTACTCCTTCATCACCACTATACAAAGTGGTTTTTGTTCCATTTCGTTATCTGTTATAGTTTTGGAGCTATAATCTGTGTAAAACGTTTTGGGACACCTGTATACCAAAACGTCTAAACTACTACAATTTATTATACACTTTTAATTTCAAGGCGTTGTGAGATTTGGGAGGCCCGGCGAATGAACTTGCCGCTGCTTCGCGGTTCGTGACATGATGTCATGCCTACGCCCCGAGGTCAGGTTTTAGTACCGATTAGAAATAATAAACACTATTGGGATATGAATAACCTCCGACCAAGAACCAATAGCAGAGCGAATATATCGGCCAGCACCGATTTTTTAAGAATGGATTAGAATTATTCATGTTTATAGTTATTTACGTAACCAGTTATGAAAAGATTAATTTTATTTGACGAATATAATATTTGCCAAAACGAGCGAACGAAGTGAGCGAGTTTTGCAAATTATATGAGTCAAATAAAATTAGCCTTTTCATAACGTGTTAAGTACAAAATTTTATCTAACCCCGCTTTAAAATAAAAAAGAATTGTGCTACTACAAATAATGTAACAATCCTTGTAGCCGTACAAATAAATTCAACTTCATCGCTTTACCTTGGCGTTGCTATGGATACTATAAATAACTATTGTCAGTGATGAGTTTTTTATTTCAAATTACGCCAAAAATGGATGATTCTGATGTAGATATGCCTTTTGATATAGAAGAATCAGCGAATTTGGCAATAGATTCAATAATGCCCTGTAATAAATTCTTACTTTTGTTTTTGCTTTTAAATATTCAGTTACGTAAAAGGTCATTACATAACTAGTTATGTAAGGAAAGTAACGTAACTAGTTATGTAATGAACTGACAGTTATGAAAAATATGACGTTTCGTAATGTCAAATGTGACATTTCATAGCGGGGTTAGATAAAAGTAATTTAAAATTTACATAGCAACGAAGTCGATTTCTATGTTATTTCTATGGATACGTTTCCATGGAAATAAGTATAGTAATTGGAGTAAAATGAACCCAGAAGCAACGTTATGAACATCATCCATTATTTAAATTTATGGATATTGACAGCAGCCAACTGACAAAAATAAGTTTTCAAACAAATAACTATGGTTACCCAAATTTACATGGCATGTCCACTGCTCAGCGTAGTGTGACGTCACAACCCCCGGCCGACTTGGACCGCGCTTACAGCTAAAAACGTCCGTAAGAAATACATAGGTTCTACATTTATTTCCTTCCGTTTCAACAATAATTTCGTTTCCAAACTAATTTCTTACTCAGCCTGAAGCTTATTTGTAATCTAATTTTTATAAAATGTCATTCCCAAAGCGTTCTGTAACAATTAAAATATACGTATAGGTAGGGGAGTCTGTCAGGGAAATAGACGAAATACACGCAATTTATCAGTCTAATGAAAATACCTATATGTTCTGTGAAAGTTAAAAAACAGATTAATGCAAATAAACGAATTAATTTTTAAGTAGGTACATAATATGTACATATACGCATAAACGCAAATCAACCTCGAAATCAACGAAGTACAAACTTATGCATAACAACGAAAATAAACTTTTAAATGAATCAAAAATACATATGCGCAGTGTCCCACTTAACTTGTTTAGTATGGGGAACTTTCATATATGTATGTACCAATGTAGTTACAAGGGTGTTCAAATGGGAAAAAATGTTGCTTATTATAATTGTAATTTAGCAATACCAAGACAACTTCGGAAACTATTTCTGTTTCTGAGAAAATCGGGAAAAAGTGAAAATGGCCGAAATATTGTTTTTGTTATTTGTTGATATTTTGATATGAAATTTTAAATCAAGTTATGGTTGAAAATTCTCAACAGGTTGGTGGTATCAATTTTTATACAGGGTGTTTAATTTAAGCGTACCAGAGGTTAAGTTTGTTTTTTCTTATGGCCGCCACATTGATACTGGCCATATTCGAGTGGACGGTTTCAAGAGCTCTTCAACCATGTATAATAGTCCGCATAAAAACCTTTAGTTAACAATAAAAATCGAAAAATTTGCGTCTAAGATGTAACAGTCCATTAAGAATGCCACAGCTTCTCTTATCTAGTTCAATAATTGTTCAAAAAGTCCCCCGGCAGCATCTAAACAGTTTCTGCATCGAGTTTCCACCGAGTTGACCGCATTTATCAAAAATTGAGGAGGAAGTTCTCCAAGAGCGGTCATTATAGCTGCCCGAAAAGCATGCTGATATTCATATTCTTGACTGTATACGTGATTTTTATGTAACCCCACAAGAAAAAATCTAGGGGTGTTAAGTCCGGGGAGCGAGCTGGCCGGTGTATTGATCCTGTATTCCCTGTATAATAAAAATACGTCGGGTGTAACTTATTACTATCATAAATTTGAAACATGCTTAGGTATCCATTTCTCACCAAATAAATTGTTTAGATACTGACGAACCTTATGTGTATTGTGAGGAGGTGCACCATCCTGTTGCAACCAAACGTTCTGAACTACATTTACCTGCGATAATTAAATTGTCTTATTTAATTTTTGTCATAATAAACATAATGCTTTGTTTTCCATAGCTTGCTAGAGAAGAGAAATGTGGCATTCTTAATGGACTGTTAATCTTAAAGGCAAATTTTTCGATTTTCATTGTTAACTAAAGGTTTTTATGCGGACTATTATACATGGTTGAAAAGCTCTTGAAACCGTCTACTCGAATATGACCAGTACCAATATGGCGGCCATAAGAAAAAACAAACTTAACCTCTGGTATACACTTAAATTAAACACCCTGTATAAAAATTGATACCACCGGCTTATTGAGAATTTTCAAGCATACCGTGCTTTAAAATTTCGTATCAAAATGTCAACAAATAAGGACTGTAGAACAAAAAGAATATTTCGGCCATTTTCACTTTTTCCCAATTTTCTCAGAAACAGAAATAGTTTCCGAAGTTGTCTTGGTTCTGCTAAATTACAATTATAATAAGCAACATTTTTCCCCATTTGAGCACCCTTGTAAATACCGCAGTTTTAAAGTTCCCCATGCTAAACAAGTTAAGTGGGTCACTGTGTATTTTTATAAAGAATAACTTAAGAATTTTAACAAAACTTAACGTTATGTAGGCATAATAGATAGGTACTTAGACCAATGAAATATGGATTATCAACTGGGTATGAATTAACAATGTTTAATAACGTTTAATAAGGTGCTCGTAATGGAACAGAAATAAGAATAGAAAGTACATAACATATCTTCTCTTACGATGTATTGTTCATCAAAATGTTTTATACAAACTGCACATCTTTTTCCGGGCACGAAATTACGATAGATAGCATTTATCCAACATCCCTTGATGTGCTTATTTGTGGGAAATTTAAATACAGTGGTGTATTCTGAAGTGTAATTACTCTCACAACCCGGTACAGAGCATTTATCGGGCAATTAATAAAGAAACGTTGAAAGCAGACCGACTATTATTTCAGTGAAACATTTACCTTTCAAACGTTTTTTTACCACGGAATAAACATCAGAATTGAAAAGGTAGACTTATTTTTGCATAACTAGAGCAATTTCTGCAGTAAAAATAATTCCGTCAGCATCGGTTTGCATCTGCCTCGATCGCGTGCCATGCGAATCTGCAGCCCAGCCACTGCAGCTGAAGTCTCGCTCGCGCCCGGCCGGCAGAGCTGACGTCACACGCGATATATATATATATGCCCTAAGCACGGCCTTCTCATATCAAGACGGAAATGGCATGTCCTATGTGGACAGCTCTGTCCATGCTAAATTGAATTTAGCATGGCCTTTGTGGTGCGCGTTTAACTCATTTTTAACACTAGTGTTAGATGAAAATGACTGAAAACTGGTGCCTTAAATTCACATTTTTGACACTGACAATAAACGTTAAAAATTGTATTTTTGTTTGCAGAAAAGCCCATTTTATACATATGTTCCAAGATACAGCAATCGTCAAACGTGATGGCGGGAGCCCGCGCAGGTAAGGCCACGCCCTAGTTTCAAACAGATTCAGGCAGTGGCGCGAGGTTACTTGACTATAGATGAATTTATTATAAAGTTAATCGTGCGCCACTGACAGTTGCCTGGGTCCACCGAAAACCAATCCCGGTCGACAGCATAGTGGGTGAATAGTGGGGATTACTCAACTGCGCATCTGTCGCTCGTCATCACGTTTGACGCTTGTACTAACTGTTCATATTACAATAACGGAAAATCAAAATCATATTACGTACATAGTGTAACGTATTTCGTTTTTACACTATTTATTTACAGTGACTTAATGTATATGTACAAATATTTACAATGATCAACAGTGATTTGAGAACTTAAAATTAACAAATTGAACAATAAGCAGCGAAATATATACAAGCAGTAAGTAACAACAAGCAGTGAAAATTAAACAATTAAGCGAACAATTAAACAATTAATTACCTAACCTAAACAATCCACAGTACACAAGTCCACAGTTTAAACTCTCTAAAACACTCGTCTTCAACCGACGGTTAATCACATACGAAGACGCCCCGGTACACTTAAAACGCCACCAAAGAATTCGCACTCGCGTACCGTACCGACACTAAACGCGTATCAAGACTTATACTCGCACGGAACTATTAAACGCCCGGTTCTTATCGCATTCGACATCGGCTTCCAAAATTCAGACTTCAAACTGTAAGACTGTCCACTCGGCTTCTTGCTTCCCATTTTATAATGGTCTTAGAAGATTCTCGAAAATTATCGATCAAACATTGTTCCAGAATGAGAATCTTCGAGATAGACTATTCTTTTCGAGAATCATAAACAGCGACAAGGTCGCGCCGTAATCAATCAAAGCCGCGGCTCGCTGTCAACAAATAATTGAGTCACCAACAGGGGCGTCGCTGACGGGGCAAAAGTTCGTATCACTGCCCCCTCCTTAAAAGACTGATCGCCCCGATCAGAAATTATCTCCTTCTTTCCCCTGGTACGGAGCAAGCCGGTCCAAATGGACTACCTTCATCTTCGATCGTGGAGAACGCTGAATCCGGTAAACAACGTCGTTGATCCTGGTCACTACTCGGTATGGCCCTTCCCAGTTCTTCTGTAATTTCGGCGATCGTCCTTTCTTCCGGGCTGGATTATAAAGCCACACCAGATCGCCAGCTTGGAAACCCACAGAATTCGCTCGGGCATCATACCGCGTCTTCATTCGGTCGCTCTCTAGGCGCATGCGATCCCGAACAGCCTCATGAATTGCATCGAGTCGTTCTGCTAATTCCCGGGAATACTCATCTACAGGCACTGGCCTATCTTCAGGATGCCCAAACAACACATCCATTGGCAGCCTCAATTCCCATCCGAATAGCACACTGGCAGGTGTTCTTCCTGTTGACTCGTGCACAGCCGATCGATAAGCCATCAGGAACAGTGGAATATGTCGGTCCCAGTCTGTCTGGTGTTCATCTACCATTATCCTCAGATGGTTTTCTATGGTCCTGTTGAATCTCTCAACCATTCCATCTGACTGGGGATGCAATGGAGTGGTCCTGGTCTTCCGTATTCCCATCAACTTACAAACATTTTGGAACACCGCAGACTCAAAGTTCCGTCCCTGATCAGAATGAAGCTCCATGGGTATACCGAATCGGCTAAAGAAATTGTTCACCAGTACTTCAGCTACTGTAGTGGCTTCCTGATTCGGTATCGCATATGCCTCAGGCCATTTGCTGAAGTAGTCCGTCGCAACCAGGATGTACTTATTTCCATCAGTTGATGTAGGAAACGGACCTGCTACGTCAATTGCAATCCTCTCAAATGGAGCTCCCACATTATATTGGCGCATTCTGCCACGGCTCCTTGTCTTGGGTCCCTTGCTTGACGCGCAGTCATCACATCTCCGGCACCAGTTCATTATGTCTGTCCTGTAGCCCAGCCAATAGTATCTCTCTCTGACCTTCATCGTGGTTTTATTAACACCTAAGTGCCCCCCACTCACTCCATTATGAGCCTCTGCTAGGACTTCCGGAACCTTGTTCTTCGGCACCACGACTTGGGGCTTTCTCTCTCTTCCGTCGGTGCTCTCCCACATTCTCTTCAGAAGACCGTCTTCGATCACAAGAGAATCCCATTGTGCCCAGTATGACTTCAGGGCCACACTCTTGTCAGAAACTTCCATCCACTCCGGTCTTCTGCCAGCTTCTTTCCATCTTAGCAGAGGTTCCAAGGTCTTATCCTTCTGCTGGGCGTCTTTCCAGGATTGTAGATGGTCTTCTTCTACTTGGATCCGGGTTTGATGGCATCTGATGGGGTGCACATGCTCTTTCAACTCTTGCCTCACGCAGTACTTGCAATCTTCCGGGCAAGGTCTTCTCGAAAGTGCATCAGCATTGCCATGTTTTCTTCCAATCCGGTGTTGTATGATGAAGTTGTACTGCTGCAGCCTCTCAATCCAACGGGTTAACTGACCTTCTGGGTTCTTAAATTGCAGCAACCACTTCAAGGAAGCATGGTCAGTTCTGATAAGAAAATCTTGCCCGCACAGATATTTATGGAAGTGCTCGATAGTCCGCACAATTGCTAACAGCTCCCTCCTAGTGACGCAGTAATTACGTTCAGGTTTCGACAAGGCCTTACTGAAATAGGCCACAACCTTTTCTTCCCCATTCTCTTCTTGGGATAATACACCGCCTATACCCACATTGCTTGCATCGGTATCCACAACAAACTTGCTTCCAGGCCTCGGATACGTCAGAACAGGAGCAGAACACAGAGACCTCTTCAACTCTTCAAATGCTCCTCGGCACTCCTTCGTCCATTCATATGGCCTACCATCCTCGGTTAACCGATGCAGGGGCTTCGCAATGTCTGCAAACCCTTTCACGAAACGGCGGTAGTAGGTGCATAATCCCAGAAAGCTTCGAAGTTGATGTTTATCTTTCGGGACAGGCCAATTCCTCACTGCGTCTGTCTTCTCTGGATCTGTTGCAACTCCTTTGGTGGAAATTATGTGCCCCAAAAACTTAACCTGTTTCTTAAACAGCTGGCACTTCTGCGGACTTAATTTCAGGTTAGCTTGCCTCAATTTCTCGAAGACATCGCACAAGTTCTTCAAGTGCTGATCGAAAGTCTTCCCCATCACGATGATATCGTCGAGGTATACCAGGCAAGTCTTCCAATGTAATCCTCGCAGTACTGTCTCCATCAGTCTCTCAAAGGTGGCGGGTGCATTGCAGAGCCCAAACGGCATTACCGTAAATTGCCACAAACCAGTTCCAGCAGAGAACGCCGTTTTCTCCTTGTCTTTGGGATGCAACTCGACTTGCCAATAACCACTCTTCAAGTCGAGGGTGGAAAACCATCTGGAACCCGCCACTGTGTCTAGGGTATCGTCAATCCGGGGTAAGGGGTAACTATCCTTCTTGGTGACATCATTCAACCGCCTGTAGTCTACACAAAAACGAGTGGAGCCATCTTTCTTGCTCACCAGCACTACAGGGGAAGTCCACGGGCTCTGCGAAGGCTCAATTACCCCTTGTTTACTCATGTCTTTAATCAGGTTGTCCATTTCGGTTTGTTTTGCCAAGGGTACTCTTCTAGGAGCTTGCTTAATGGGAGTATGATCACCGGTGTTAATGGTGTGTTGAATTACTCCCGTCCGCCCTAGGTCACCATCTTGCAATGAGAAGACATCTTGGTATTTCATCAGGAGTTGAATCAGCTTCTCACCCTGTATCTGGTCCAGATGTTGGGAACATTCTTCTACCATCGTTTCCAGGGGAGTCGGTAAACTCTTCGTGGACATCTTCTGATCCTCTCCCTTCTTCTCATTCTTCTTTACCACGGCAATCCTAGATACTGGCTCACACATACCAATTAACGTACCCTTGAAAATCTTCTGGTCAAATTCAGCAATGTTCGCTATTCTTGCGAATACTGGACGTTGACCAGGTCTTACCAACCTTTCTTCACCTCTTCGTACATCGGCTCGACCAATCCCA